>CM029120.1:17615000-18990000 GCA_016859345.1 Istiophorus platypterus
TTCCGCCAGCCTAAATTGTGATAATGGTTTAATGTTTTTCCAGTGCAGGAAAAAGTTTTAAAAAATAAGTAAATAAAAGTAGAAAAATAAATTTGCAGGATTTATTCAAATTACTTATTCCGCTCTTTGCCATGTGTTCCTTTTTTGGTCCATAGCTTTTCAGTAAAAGGGTAATGTAAGTTTGAATTTTACAAAACAAATACTTGCATTGTTATAAAGTCTGACACCAGCTACTAACTGATCAAAACTTACTGAACACACAATGCCTTCTGTAACACTGTTACAAAACATGACTGATCCTTGGACCTAATTTCTAATTTAACTATCTAATTACGAGGGTTATTTTGCCTTAATGTCTTCTATTAAGAATTTAGATTTTCAAAAAAATAATACAAATATTAGAATTATATACAGCATAAGAACCTTTGCTAAACATTACAGAGGATGACCATCTCTTAGTCCTTTGTGTGTTTATTTTCTGTACAGCAAACATTACAAGTAAGTAGCAGCATCTTTATCGCACACCCATTTCATCATCATGAGGCAGAGATGGGCTGTTATCTAATTAGCCCCCAGCTATCATGCTTGTAAAATGAGACTTTACACAAGAACAGTATTTGTCACACTCACTGATGTGGTTTTTCTTTTTCTCTCTCCCTCCTGCTTTCTTTCTCACACTCTTTTTTTTTTCAACTGCACCTCAGCGGCAGAGAACATTTTTGAATTTGTTTTAGGTCAATGGTTATGATGTGAACTCATTATAGGAAAGGTCAGACCCATACATAAATGTATACTAGGCTACCGCAAGCGAGGTCCTGTCTCAGAGAAGGATCTCAGGATACTTAAAGGACCTGGCCCTGGGAAGAGAGAAGGGCAGACCTCACAGGAGGTTCACAGGAGCTGACTGCTCTGTCTCAACCAGTCAGCCAATCCCCCGTCTCACTTCACTGATTATGCACACTTCCCAGACCGCACTGGAGATACTCCACAGGGAAAGGGGCGAAAAAGCAGGATTTTATACGTTGTCGTGTCTAAATAATGATGTTGGAGCCATGAACAGCAGTGCACGCTATTCCCCTTGGAGTTTTGGTTCATGGCCTGTCGCATCTCTGGCTAAGGCTCCTGTGTCTAATGACCCATGTCAAAGACTACCTTGCACAGCTGTAATGACATATCATACCTCATCACTTAGACCCCACACTGACAATTATAATCATATATATAGCTTTTGCTGCCAGATCAGGCCACTGTTATGACAAATTGATGTGGTGATGAGAGATGTGGTAGCAGGAGAAGGAGCTGGGGATTGGAACAGAAAAGGAGGGCAAGAGCAGGGGAATATGTCCAAGCACGGAGCACAGCACTAAGGGATGACTGAAGACACCTAGTGAGGAATTGCAGTATCAGTGCTCCTTACACAGGGTTTCATTCTTCACACAAGTTATTGTTCATCCCCCCCCTTGCCCCTTAAAGAGTCATATCCTGCCCTGTTTGGCTAAAGAACACTTTCTGTCTGTATGGGCCCTGTCACTCCCCTCTTGTTTCTTACAATGGGGGGGTTTAAGCTGCCACACTAGATGTGTAAAACCCTTCCCTCTCTGATGGGACTAGGGCAAGGACCACCAGCATACTTGGCCCCTTTGCCCCACGATGCACCCAAAACAAAAGTGCATTGAGAGCCTTGTCCCTTTTTGTTCCTCGACCTCGAGGTACCATCACCCACAAGGCACTGGACTCGCATCCTGTGCTGCATTTTGCTGTACATTTATTACCCCGCTATGCCAGTAGCATGTCCTTCAAGCTCCAAGACGGATGTTTGCTGAATGAGTTAACCTTGTGTATATTTGACAGTGGCTATTGGTGGTCCACCTCTTTGAGGCTAACTTGGCACAAAGGGACTTTTTGTTCATGATTTTTCAGTCTTCTCTGTGTGTTCTTCTTCATGTTCTTTGCTTCCTGCTTCTCCATCTCTTCTTAAAAAGGAAGTACCCTTAAGGGCAAACTTTTCAGTTCAGTTTCTTTTTATTCTCTCTCCCACACAATTTTTATACTTCCATAATATCTCCCTCTGGTCCCAGGCCCCAGTTTCTATCCTCAGCCCAGCCCTCATGCCCCAGTCCTGCCTGTCCTGCAGCAGATTTAGCTTTTGTTGGCTAGTGTTAATAGGATTAAAATGGGTTACTAGCTCAATCACAGAGAGCTTCAAACCATCCCTAAATGTAAGTATCTCATGGGGGTCGGGGGCATTGTGGTTCTGTCTTTCCCCCCTCTGGCAGCCCTCCTGATCGCAGGAGAGACCCCAGGCCTGATGGGGGTGGCAAAGGTTTGGCCTCCAGGAAAATCCGCAGGATTATGTCAGCACTCATTACAATGTACACAAAGACCACAGGATCAGTAGGAGCACAAACGGAGCAGTTAAGTCAAATAGGGTGGGCCAGGGGATTCTCCGCTTCCACCCTGACAGTGATTAGCCTTTGTGCTCCACAACTCCCTACATTTAGGCTGTAGCCGCTGGGTTACCAATAGGCAAAGACTAAAGTTAATGCTGCCTTTTATACTGGCTAGAATCTCAAATTAAGGGTTAGCCTTACATTTCAGTGTGGCATTACTAAATAAAGTTGACCCCTTAGCATCAACCGTAGTATTTAGGCTGATGTTTCATCCAAAGTTACAGATTTTTACTAAGCGGACAAAAACAGACAGCCAGCTATGATAAAATCAATTCTGCCTTGCCAAGGTGGATATTGTGGGTATACTACACTGTGCCCAGCACCCATACATAATTAGACAGTGGATGAGAATAGCAACGGATCTATTGTGATAATGTGAGGTCACTTCGCTCTTGAACATTCATGATAATGACCATATCCAATGAAGTTGTATCCATTAGGCATGCTGAAGTGTCCAGGACTGCATTCACACAGCCATGAGACTCACACGTACACACACATGCCTATGCCTCATTTGCATAGCGCTTAAACAAAAGTGAAAACAGATAATTAAAAAAATAAAACACAATAAATAGGATTAACATTCTTCTTGTCATTAAAACACCACAGATGCATCCTGGGTGGAGCATGTGCGTGACTACTACAGCATCACCCTCCGTGGCTGGGAACGTGAGAGGCCAGCCAGCAGTTGATGTTTGTGTTCATTTGAATAGATCCTCAGGGGCTGAGTTAGACCCCACGTTCACCACACATTTTACAGTTGACGATAGCACACTCATCCATTCACAGACACATACACACTCAAAGACAGTTAAATACTTGTGTTGCTGTGCATAGACACACATCATCTTTTTTCAGTGAGTGTACAAACACAATTCACTAGTGCTTGTGCATGCTAATCAGAGCTGATGTACAAGTATATGTGTATGTGTTTGTCCACTATAGAGACATCACTGCAGTGACAACAGAAAATATCCACCAAAGTTGATACTAGTTGGGACATGGAAACTGCAAAAAATGTTGCATACCCAGTATGTCCTGGCAACAGAAGGTGACTGAAGGGATTTTGTTTCCATTTCTACTGCATCAGGTTAGAAAACAATGCACTTGTTCTACACAAAGAGTACACAGTGATTCCTGTTAAAGTAGCTTCTCAGTAAAGATTGCTGAGGTCCTTTAAGAATCTTACAGGCATATGGCTTTTCCCTCCACACATATCTGTTTATTTATTTACCTAGATTAGATCATAAAATCATGAAATTACCCTAAAATTGCTTTTTCGAGAATGCACAAAGCATACACTATATATATATATATATATATATATATATATATATATATATATATATATATATGTGTGTGTGTGTGTGTGTGTGTGTGTGTGTGTGTGTGTGTGTGTGTGTGTGTGTGTGTGTGTGTGTGTGTGTGTGTGTGTGTGTGTGTGTGTGTTTCCCCTATCCTCTCCTGTCAGCGTATTCATAAATGTTGTTGGAAAATTTCTTATTTTAGCAATCCTCCAGATAGCCAGAGCCCATTTCCATAGCTTTAAATAATGTCAATCTGGGCAAACCCTGGATTGAAGCCCCTGAGCCGGAAGGCACAATTTCTCCTTTGCCTACAGTCTGATAATTTTCGGAGCTATTGGCAACTTGGGAATTTTGCAGCCTTATCACTTGCGCTCAGCGAAGTTCACTGCCACTAATCGGTGCAGGGATCACTCATTCAAGGATTGCATGATCATGTTTTTTTTTTTCCAGGGCAGTGACAGCTGTCTGCACTGGGGCATTAGCAATGCAGATGAACCAGCCTAATAGGTTAATGCCTAACACACGAAAATTAGCTTTAATCCCCAAGTGAAATAATCTAACATTTTCAAATTCCTTGATGTGGGAATAGAGACATTGCCTGTGACTCAATTAGGTGCAATGCGGATCAAAGCAAATTTACCTAGAGGATGTGCCCTAGATCCCAAGCACACTGCCATGTGTATGTGCATGTGCATGACTGCGTGTGTGTTTTTGTGTGTGCATGTGACAGTGAGGGATATGGCAGTGTGCCTGTCCCCATAATACCGCAGGCAAACCCAGGGCGGCAATAACATCATCATGACAGGACCTCTGCCTGCTTATTTATTCCCTTTACTTACCTCCCTGCTCAAATAATGTCAATGCACACATGCGCATGGACATACACACCCTGACACACTCGCACGCACACACACACACATACACACACGCATACACACACACACATTTGAAAATGAATAGCCTTAGCCACGGAACCTGCAGAGAAGTGATAACTGAGACGGTGTGAGCAGCCTCCGTCACAGCAGCAGTGTTTTCAGCCTAATTGGAACTAAGTACCAGACACATGTGGGAGCAAATATATGTGGCAATTCATATGCATGTGGTCAGGTTGGGATATATTTCTTATTCAAATCTAAATTGAACGGGGTTTGGCTGAATCCATTCCAAATGTAGCACTAATGTTGGATTCTATCCTGCATCATGACCCATGATTACTATTAATAAGCTCCTGCCATGTGTACATCGGAGACCATATACAGTGCCCTTTAATGGAAATAGAGCATCAGGGTTGTTTGTACGAGTGTGCAACATATGTGTGTGTATGTGTGTGTATCATTAGCAGGGTGCAGCTGGCCATTAGAGTCCTAGGGTGGGTGTTGTTTTGCTCCTCTCCTCACTGTATTCCTGTCGGTTATTCTCTAATGTGTTACTCTGACCACCAGCACTTTGTTAGAGGACAAAAACATTTCCTCATTGCCTCTCACACAAGTGTGTGTGAGTGAGGTCGAGACTGATTTCTCAAAGCAGGTAGCAAGTAATGAAAGACACACTCTAAGCCTTCACGAATTGGCAATCGAGAGAGGAGAGAAGACTTCAGAAATAAGCACTGTTTGGGGATGGAAGCGTCAAAATGCACCAATTACTATCCCCAGACAGTTACCCCTCAAAAAAAACTGCACACTGAAATCAATGAGGACGCAAACTGAACAATCAGCTGCAACTAGCCATCAACAATGGAGTGGAATATGCAAAAATGCCAATTAAATGTGTTAGCATATGCACATTTTTTTTGTATGATATCCCAACATCTGTGGCATTAGCCATGGCTCTCTTTATGTAAAATAGAGACAGGGAAATGAATACGCAATCTACCACTGTGTTTTCATCATTAGTGCGCTCCAACTCACGGCTCTGATGCCTCCCAAGCCGCCTGAGTGGGGAGCGAGAGGAACATTTGTGTGCCCTCGCTTGCCAAATTAATTCTTGTCTTGACATCTTAATTCTCAGTTCTTGTGTGTGGTCAAATCAGCCTACTATGGAAAAGCAATCAAGCAATTATTCCCAAATTATATTTGTCCAACACACACTGATTGGTTATTCTTTTCTTATTGAGTAAGCTCATTAATTCTGAGCAGCTTGCTTGTTATGCCTCTGCCATTACTCCTTTCCCCTCTCGTCCCCTCTCCTTCTTTCTCTCTCTTAGTCTCTCTCACCCCCTGCTCTTCATCATGCATACTCACTTCCAGCCCCCCCACCCCCCCGCACACACTACTCTTTCCTTCTCTCTCCAACAGATGCACCCTATCTTGCAGCCCCAGCCTGCTGATGTTTTGGAGATGACATACACTACAAAAGCCCCATGATCTGTGGCATTGTCTAGTCGGCCAATTACTATTCCCATCTCTGATTAACTTTGATGTGGAACCTAATGAGATAAGGCAGCTTATCAAGGCAGCAGCTGATAGTGGTCTCATTTATTCCTGTGCCTGGCACCCAAGCAAGTGACAAAAACTAATGAGGAGGAGTTTGTATGTAAGCTCAGGTCTAAAGGAAGTGCGAAATTGTTCATCTGCAGTTCATCAGCTCCCGCCTGAAATGGCCTCGGCGTCGTCAGCGCGTACTGCCGAGGCACTCCACATAACAGCACAGTGGCTCACTATAGAACAAGAGCCACCAAGTTTCTCTGTGTGTGACTCTCTCTCTCTCGCTCTCTCCTCCTCTCTTCAGCATCTTTCGCTTAACAGCTCCTTTTCCCTTCTCCAGGCTCTAATGGTGCAGCTAATTGCTCAGGTTGTTTAGTTGTGAGGTATCGGAGAGGAGTGTGTGTACAAAGCTGTTCCCTGTGCCTGATCTCCAAGAGGTGAAACCTTAATTTTCCACTCCTGCCATCTGTGTCTATTTTTATTCTTCTCGTGTGTGCCCATGCGTGTGTGTGGTTAATTTTTCCACTCTGAGAATAGAAAATAATTCAAGAATATGCTATTCCATTTATTGGATTTCACTATAATATTTTTCAATTTTTTTTTAAGTTAGAATAGTATGTCTTTTAAATTCAAATTTAAAAAATTATACAGACATTGAATAATGGTTTACAAAGGTGGCATTAAAATACTAAATACAACTAGCAATTGCAATAAATCAGCTTGATAAAGGTAAATATTGTTTCTTTCATTTATTAATATGAAAATATTGTAGCTTCTCCAGTTACTGGACCACCGCAAAGGCAGGGTAATAATTACTATCCATTAAAAGGGTTGTTAATATTTTCTTATCAATACCACTACATTGTAATTAAACAGTCCTTTTAAATAATACTTTTGTTATGAAGCAGCAGCAGATTCTTGTAATGCAGTTGACAAAGGAGGAAAAAAAGAAAAACACCCTGAAGTGAATTGAACAGTGAATTCTCCTGCACGGACTGTGTGTAGAGAGGCAGGAAGTGTGTGCCTTTTGATTTGGAGTATAAAAGTAAATAATATTTGTACATCTAACACATACTCGAAGTGAATGAGCAGCCCCTGAATGTGTTTCTATGAGCAAGTGGAGAGCTCTACAGACTTTAAAGCCAGAGCCCAATTAAGCCTCGCCTCATCGGGAGAGGGAGAGGAGCTGAAAGCTGAATACATAAGATAATGCAGCCGCACTAAAGCAGCCAACTCGCTCAGTGTAAAATTAGAGAGGGAAGAAAAAATCTTGATAAAGGGAGAAGAAAAAGCAGGGACAGACAGTAGGGGGAAGAAGAGGAAAAGAAGTTCCTTTGGGCCAATTTCCTTTGAAACTGGTTAACCAAATACAGCTATTCATATTCAGCACAATTAATAGTGTCTCTTTCTTGTTCAGACGGCACATCATAACGGGCAGAGGGGAAGAGAGAGAAGAGGATTTCTTTCTCTCTCCAAATTGTAGCCAATTTAGGGACAAAGCGGTACCCTCTAGTTCCCCAGAATAGGAGTCGCACTCATAAAAGAAGACTGACAGTCGACATCCAAATCTCATTCAAGGACGCAATTTCCAAATGCTAATCATAATCTGCAGATGTTGGCCACTGATACATCGATTTATTTATTTATTTTGGAAGAATGTCTGTGCCCATTTGGATGGCCTGTGAAATTTGAAACAAAGAGGGAAAATCCCTTCTTTTTGAGGCATGTTGAACAGTGTGTGAGACCAGCCACAGCATGGACATCTGCACCATCTTCAGATGGTGTGTGTTCACAAACACACAAACACACACACACACACACACAATAGTCATACACACGCATGCACAGAAGGAAACATGTACACGCCCATCTCCTTCTCGATTTTTTTTTTTTTTCACTCCTCTTGCTCTCCCCCTCTCTCTGGATTGTTTTGGAGTACCTCAGATGTACCATCATACATTGGTTTCTACCTGAAACTGAGGGGGAAAAGAAATACTTGACAGAAAGGTATATATAAAAAAGAGGACACTCTGAATTTTTGACATTCTTTGCACAGCTGCTTCAAAATGAGTAGGATGGAGAGGCAAGGAAAAGCAACTCCAAGATGTGTTTTTGTTTATTTGCTGCCTTTTCTCCCTTTCCTCTTTCAGGGAGATGGAGGCTAGCACGAGGCCACAACTCAGTCATCCTTGTATAGACATACTCAGTGCAGGGCCGTGAAAGAGAAAAAGGCATGGCTAAATGAATTCTGGGATCTTTTCTATTCAGCCCAACTCAAAAAGGATAACCACTTTTTTTCATTTAGATGCCAAATGCAAGGTGAAACAGCTCAATTTGTGAGTTAGGTGACATTAAATAGGCAGCTTCCTTCGATAGGTTGATAGATACAATAGTAAATACAGCTGCTAACTAGTAATTAGATCATTTCAAATCAGTGGTATTGTTCAATCAGTTGTGTTCGTGTTGTGTTTGCTTATGTGTGCTTCTACTTTTAAATTGTGCTAGCTCACCATTTTTAACATTCTTTCTATTTTCCCTTTTCTCTTTCTTACTCATGTTTGCTTATATGGAGTTTTTCCTTTCTTTCTTTTTCATGGGTTAAACTATTGGTAAATGTCCTTGATAAATAAGGCATTAGAAAACATCCATTTGTATTGCTACTTACAACCATTCAGCTGCGTTTAATTTGACATTCCAATTTAAATATGAATACAGACAGTACACATACATGCTTCAAGACTGTGTTGAGAACATGGTGACCCCTTGTCGTGACTGCAGTCATACAGCCCTCTATTATCACTGACTGACTAACTCAGTTTGTGCAATAATTAATATTCATGCTTCTCTACATGGGATCCAGCCTTCGATGCTCGCTGATGTTATGGAGCCCTTTCTGGCTCAGTGGGGCAAATACTTGACTACAAAAACCATTGATTGTGGTTGCAATGGAGAGATGAGTATACTGTGGCTATTTGTAAGATTTCACAGTGGCTTAGAGGTGCAGTATAGATGCTTGTTTCCCTTAGAAGATTGTCTCTGGATGTTTCCAAAAACCACTGTTGGCTCCTGGTTCTCTTTGTTGACTTGTCCTGCGTCTCCCCCAATAAACAATCCTCCCAGCTGATAGCATGCCAAGTTCTGTTCGAAACAATCAGTACTCGTGCCCCTCTTAAGCATGCCAGGCCAATCAAAAGGCAGGGGAATACAAACAGAGCTGTGCAGCTGTCCTCCCAAACAAAATGAAGCACTTCCGGGGCCAGTGAGGAGGACCGGGGCACTGGGTGCACCCTAAATGGACCATTGTACTCTCCTGGAAAAACCTTCAGGATCACACAGCACCCAATTGTGGGCCAAGTGACACCCCTCCACACCCACCCACTTCCCATACCTAAAAATCGCACATTTACCTTCATCCACCCCAACCTGTTTCTTCATTCATTCATTCCCTTCCTCTTCTGGTAGCTGATAATTGGTCATAGTTTTCCAGGAGGAAGGAAAGAATCACAATGCTACAAATGGATGGAATGGCTTCAGTATCCCCACCCACTCTTCTCCAGTCAGCAGCAGACTCTGAGCAAGGAGAACTCTGCATGTCTAGTCGCCAAAACACTCAACATGCCACAGTAGTCTGACTGGGTGCTGAAAGCAGTTCTGCATTTTAATATTCAGTGCACCACTTCATTAACATTCTATTCGAGCCTACAATAGAGACTGGAGAGGCTCTGACCCTGCGGTTCCCTCGATCAAGGTCAGTAACTAAGAAAATAAAATCTGAATTGCATCCTGGCACACAGTTGGATCCTCCAGCCCTGCCATATCCCGCTTAAGAAAATAAAATTACCCACCCTACGCCCAACATGATGAACGTATTCACTGTGTTCTCAATAGGGGTGCTTTGGAATGAAAAGACTGTGCTTCAAAAGTAAAAATTATTATTTTGATCTTACGTTATGAAAGACAAATTTATCTTCAGGACAAGCATTTTGCAAAGTACTTCTGTCAACACAGTGACCCTTGTAAATTCTGGATTTGTCAAAGTTTGAAGTTTTATATTTAGATTCCACCATGCCTGTGCACAAACACACACATATATGGCATCTGTAAAGGGACTCACAAAAGCTCTATGAGTTTTGTAGTTCACCCCAGCAGCTTTACAACCCAGGCCAACTATGCAGTGCAGTGTCTGTAAAAGGTCACTCTTACTATTTACATCCCTGCACATATGGACACACACACACACACACACACACATAGTCAAGAGAATAAATCTAGCAGACCAGTCGATTATGTGATTGGGTGCCGTGACAAAGGGTGAGCATGTTGCTAACACGTTCCCTGTCAGTAGAGGGCTATATGTGGGCAGACACAAAGCCTCATTAAAATACATACAGAGCCGGTGCTGCTCCAGTGGGTGGGAAGGATGCTCCATCAAGATGTCGTTACAACAACGCTATCTCCACCCACTGGCATGTATCTCCCTCACACTGTCCTCCCCCATGCCTGGACAGCACAATGGCAAGCTCCTTTATAGCCAGTGTGGGCCATTCCCTCCATTCCCAGCGAGGTCAGGGCCTAATCCTCGGGGAGTTCTCACATTGTGTTTTAGCGAACTGGGGTCAAACTGTTTGAAATGAGGGGGTTTAGTTAAACATCTATTAGGCAGGCCCAGTGTGTTGGGGTGTGCTTGATTTACGTGCAAAGCTGTTGTGCTCAGCTGTCCCAATACCCGGCAGCGTATTGGGCTACATGTTCCTCAAGTCCTGTACGTGTCAGTGTGAACAAAAAAAAAAAAATCCCACAGCATACATCGCCTTAAATAATACACAATGACCCGACATTCACCTCGACACATGTCTACCTACACACGCAATGTCGCTTCCAGAAGGATAGCTTGAATATGCCTCATCCTTTTTTGCCACTGAGAGGCGCTGTGTCGAGCAAAAGAGGGGGAAAAAAATTAAAGAATAAAAGTTGAAAGTGTTGCTGTGTTGTCAGCAGTGCCATGTAGGCCAACTGCCCTGTTAGTGAGGCTGACATTCAAAGAGAGCTGGGATGCTGACAACAATCCCACAACCTCCTGCTGCGAGAAGACATTTCGCATGGTGGCCGAGTGCTTTGATACAGCTCTTGTGATCCTCGCTGGCTTGGCTTTGAGAAAACAGACACACAGCACTGAGCACAGGCCATCACCATTATATACTATTTGAACACAGTGCTTTTTATATATTCCAGAATTTTCCATTATTATTTCCATGATATCACCTCTTTCAGCTGGGCATTAAGCGAGTGTCCGTATGGAAATTTGGCTTATTTAGCGTACTTTGCTAGCATCCTCATACAAATATTTGGTTTCATATCTTGTGTCAGTTTCTGAAAGAGCTTAAAAAATATATTTCACATTGCACCGACACAGGTACATGAAAAGACAAAGTACTCCCAGAGAGAAAGGCTACTTCACTGGATGCTTCCTCTTGTCATAACCAAATAAAAAATAATTAAAATATGGCAATATCCTCATGCTGCCTATTAAAAGCAAGGCTGTCTCTATAATAGGGAAATGTAAATTTGCAGGTTAGTGAATATAAAACCCACTTTCAAGACTGAAGGCAAACAAGCTCCACTAATTACTGAGGCACTATGCAGTCATTTTTCAGAGCAAGGGTTACTGAATAGTTGCCTATTACTTCACTCTCCCTGCACCAAATGCTTAAGATAATGACCAGTTACTAATTGGTGCTTATACCTTATATCAGTTTGTGCAGAATATAATTGCAGCTATTATGGTGCTAAATAATCATCGGAATTAGCATCTTTTAGTAAAAAAAAACATGCTAAATAGAAGTATGGAGTATTTTCCAGGAAAAGGTCTCAGTGTCGATGCACCACCGGTTGATTCGTCATTAACTAGAGGGTTCAGGGCAGAGGGAATGCCTTTCCTGTCATATTGTGGCATCAGTGTATCTTCTGCACAAGCTAATGGAGGCACTGATGTAGCACATTCACATGTATGTGCAGTTGTGTGTGTTTCTGTGTGGGTGTGGGTGTGTGTATGTGTATGTGTGTGTGTTTGTTCCTCCTTCAATAGCATATCAGCGTTTTTATGTGCATAATGGGTGTGCATGGGTGCACATAGATGTGTGCATGTGCGCGTGCTTGCCATGAAGAGCACAAGCGAAGGGAGGGAGGTCTATATTCTATGCAGATCACGCTCCCCATTCTTCAGCAGCTCCTCCTTTGTGTTGGCCCTTCCGTCAGCTGTTGACTTCCTAAGTGTTTCAGACAGCCGTGTTTCTGTCTGCGCCTCTGTCCACTGCCTTGTCCCGCTCACATTTCTGAAGTCCGCTGACTGCTAATGGCCATGTCCGGACAAAGAGCCCACTCTGTGGCCACTCTGCGGGGCCAGGCTGGGGGCCAGGGACAACCAGGAGGGGGGTCCAGGGAGGAGGAGATGAAGGGACAACTGGGTTTGGGAAAAGGGAGGGTTGAAGCTGGGAAGAGCACCCGGCACTGCCTGCCTCTCTACACTCATGTCACGCTTGTGTGACAACCACTCCTCTGTGCTTGTTTGAACTGTCCTTCCCAATTAGCACTAATAAGTCACTCTGTAAGGATGAGCAAGCATAGTGGGCCCAATCACCCCGAGTTCACATAGGCATAAACAGATTTGTACACAAAAAGCAAACACACACATTCTCTCTCCCCCCCTAAGCTTAGCAGCCCATGAAAATCCCAGGAGCACAACCCCGCTAATAGACAGAGAAAGCCCAAAACACATCTCGTTCCCAGCAAACAAGTGCCAGTAAGAGGCAAATTAATGACAAGTCGTTTGAAGGGTTTGCCTAAGAATAATTTTACTCTGGTGTCTCACTACCACTGAAGAATTGATTAGATTCCTGCTCAATCAAAGTGTATGAATCAATAAAGAACGGATCAGGCATGCTCCAACCCAATTTATTCACAGCATCACTCTAACATAAGAGTCATGGAGAAACAGAGAGAGCATCGCTGACAGGTGACATTGTTAAGGTCCTGCTGAAACTAAAAGCTAGTGTCAATATCAGAAAGGCAGGTGTGCCCCAGCTCATGTCAGTGCACTGCTGATACTAAATTACGTGAGCTCCAACGACTTCCAGCTCGTATTCAGTGATTCACTTCACAACTATCAATTTAAATTTACAAACTAATAAACATTTTGTTCATAGAATATGAAACTCTGAAGAAATAATATTTAGTTTCTTGATAGTTTAGATTTAAGAACAGACATACTGCATAGGGAAGAAGGCTAAGGAACTCTGGAATAATGACTTCACTTGTGTTTTCTCAAAGCAGAGACTGGAGGACTTAGTCAAGCTCGGCTGTGCTCGGCTGTTTCTTGTTGCCTGCTTGTTTATTGTCATGCAGAAAGCAGAGGAGGTATTAAAGGCAGATTTTGCCCTTATTTTAAAATGTGGTGCTGAAGATTAGAGCGCTTGCCAAACACTGTGGAAACACTTAATTGATTTCCTTTGGACTGTTTACCTCTACTGTAGCCCTCCTAGAGCCCAGCACTTGCTCGTGTGCATGCACACACTAACACACACACATGTAGAGTACAACCCTGGCCCCATTGACGCCAACACAGGCCTGCCAAGAGCCTCATTAGTATTCACAGCAGTGGCATTTGCCAGCCTGAGCGTTGCCGTGGTGATGCTGCCCACACAAGTGATGATAAATGGTGCTTTCAGCTTCTCTGCCTTCCATAGAGCAGAGCAGGGAGCTGCTAGCCAGCAGGAGTTGCTGGCTAGGACCCAGCTACAGCCATGGCTAGCAAGGCCTCATCCCCAACACCGGGCAACTGACGCATGACTACACAAGCCCGGGGCTGCTTGAAGGCTTTGGGTGCAGGGGAGTGGTGGGTAAGAGGGGTTTGGTGCCGTATGGGTTGTGTGTGTGGATATGGAGAAAAGAGATTTACGTTCTGCTGTGTGTACGCGCGCGTGCGTATGTGTGTTGGGAGAGGGGGAGGAGGGGGCATGTTGGGAAGAAGTGTGTGCTTGAACTTGTTATTGTTGGCTGAAAAAGTGATGTCAGCTTCAGTGTTTCTCAAGTGTGTTTTGTTCCCTGTATTTTCAGTATTTTTATAATCTGATCACAAGTTAGTGACATAGAATAGCTGACTGTCTCAAAACAACCCTCAAAAATTTACTTTGGTATCGATGAGTATATTTATGCTTATTGCACCAGCAAACTTCAATTTTTAAAAAACAATTGTGTGATGAAAGTAGTCATTGCCTGATAGGCCACAGGGAAATGCAGTTCACCTTTTGCATCTTTTAAAGTTTTAATTTTGATATATATATATTTTTATTTTTTTTTTTTAATTATTTAAACACTGCACTAACATATACAGTAACATTAACGCTCCCTAAAATTCTGTCAAACAATTATCAAACAAACTGTCAAAATAAAACCCCTTTTTAATAATTGATCATGTTTTGGCTAATAGTAAATACACAGACACTTAATACTATTTATTTTAGGGTAAAAGGTGGCATTTGTGCATTTCATTAATTAAGATTCCTGGAGATTAATTAAGATAAGAAATTCTATAGAAAGTTAGTATGTCAAATGACTCCCTGTGATTTTATTTCATATATAAATATATGTGTATGTGTTTGTGTATATATATATATATATATATATATATATATATATATATATATATATATATATATATATATATATATGTGTGTGTGTGTGTGTGTGTGGGCAACAACACAGATGGACTGTCTTTATTTATATATATTCATACATACATATATTGTAATGCTGTTAATCCATGTTCACTACACACCAAGGCAAAAATAGCTGGCTACTATAAGAATAATTGTTTCATAAACTAACTACTCAGTGTAACAGATCAGTGTCAAATGACTATCGATGCTACTATAGGCTGATTCAGTCCCTCTCCTGTTTTCTTTTTACTGCAGGTGTCACAGCGAGGCTGTGTAAGCCTTAAATCAGCGTAGACAGATGGAGGGTTAAGGTATCCAGCTATACTCTCCTTCCGCAGAGCCCACACATACAGATCTGTAAGCAATGAGAACGAGAAGGCTGAACTGAAATCCTCCTGATCCTAGTTAAATAGAGAAGGCGATTTTATTCCCACATTATGGTGCACCGATACGTAGCGCATTAAGGGTCAGAGTGATTTGAAATCAGTGTCTTATTAGAAATAGTGCAACAACACAGATGGACAGACTGTCTTTATTTGATGTAAATATCTTGTTTCACTATCCATAATGGCTATGTAAACAGTATTAGGTTAATGTGAAGTGCATCAATCCCTTTCTGTCTGTGTATGTATTTTTTATTTGTAAAAAATTGCCATTCTAATTTAAAACAAATCTAAGTTTAAAGAAAATATATGCGAGGGCACAGTCATCATAGAGGCAAGAGTTTGAACGGGGAATATTTAATGTGTTATGAAAAACTCAGTGAAGTACACAGCCAACAATGTCTCAATAATCCAATCTTGGATATTTTCTTTTTTTTCTTTTCTTTTCTTTTCTTTTCTTTCCTTTTCTTTTCTTTTCTTTTATTCTCTCAAGCCTTAACAGTTGAATCAGTAACAGAACCATTCTTTCAGCATCAAAGCTGAAAACAAGCAAACACAATATTTCTACCTTACAATTACCCAACAGCTGGTGCATGGCATTATACAATCTCCTTACACATCCTCCTACAATATTAATATCACGACAAAGTTGCTCTCTTTATCTGTTTATTTGTGTCTGTTAAATCCAGAGCTGGGCTGTAAATATGTCTGATGAAATTACAGTAATTCTTGCACAGACCATGAGAAAAGCCATCCATGGTCAAACTTGGGGATGACCGCCTCTTCAAAAGATGGCCTGACCCTTGCAAAATCAAGCCTGATTACCCATCTCTAGGACACTAAGAAGCGCCCAACTTCAAAAGGAGCAGAGACAATCACGGGTGGGGTGGCATGAGGGGGCGGGGGGGTGTTCAGAAACCTCAGCCCTGTGCTGTGGCGGTTTAGGCCAGACTGAACATTCTCAGCCAGGGGGCCAGGGCTATTAAAAGATAAATGTATTTCTCTGTTCCATTATTCATGATGTGAGGAGGTGGGGAGGGAGCAGCGAGCCAGAGGCTTAGCACAGCAGTGGATCCCTCCTCGGCCTCGTCAGGGCCAAGGCCCCCACTGCACCCGTTGTACCCACACCCTGATGCAAGTGAGGGTGAGTGGGGTGGGGCGGTACGGGCGACAGCTGTGAGGTGAGAGAGGAAGATAGAGAGATAATGCAACACGTTTATATTCCCACGCACACACATTAAATTTCATGATTCTGTGTCATTTTAGATAAATTTGCAAAAAACTGTGTCTAATACAGATTCGTATTATATTTGCATAATACCCAAAATGTGATCAATTCATGTTTTTAATGTCAGTTTCTGCAGTAGAACTACTCAAGTGTTTTTGACATGCACCAGACTGTGTTGCTGAATATCCTCTCAGCTGATGATTGAGTAAAGGGTTTGGGCAAATATTTTGGGCATATATTGGACTTTTATACCAGAGGGAATGGAAAAGTGAGCTTTTGTCCAAACCATCTCTGATCTAAAAGAAAAGCAGATTAAGATGACCCCCGTGTCACTCATTTGGAGATGAGTCACTGTCGAGAAAAACCAAACACACTGGAGAGAATGTCAAACACCAGCAACAGATAAACCTCAACCTCTTCTTGCATGTAATCGATCTATTTTTCTCATATATAACCAAAGACAAACATTTTTTTAAAGCTACATTTTTTCAATGTAGATAATTGAGATTTTTCTTATTAGCAGACAAGGCAAAATATGGGAAAGCTGTTCCAGATACATTTGAATTACATGTAAATATTTCAACATGATATTATTGCTCCAGGATAATATAGTCACTAAATATATTTCGAGTTTAAGGGATTAAAAACAATATTTACATTGTGTACAACAAAAATATTTATCTCACATGCCTCATGATGGGAAAAACTACTTGTTTGCGTTTTAATCAAATGCTTTCCAAATTGTTTCATAATTACCTATAATTGAACACACATGGTGCAGTTTTGCTGTTTCATGCCAGTATCTGTTTTCTGCAATTGCTAAAATCACACTGACATTGTGTTTGTCTCAACGGATACAATCAGTGTTAACTGGTATTCATTTTCAAACGCACTTCCACACATTAGACACAAAGCTAAACATCTGAATTATATTTTTAAAAAAACATGTTAAAGTTATAACTCTCATTGACCAAAAAAACAGTAATTTTTTATTTTTCAAATTTTAATTTTACTGATTTAATTTAATCCAGCAAGCATCCATTGAACAGCGTTCTCACAAAATAGACCAGTGTAGATCTCATGTCCATTAAAAAGTGCTTTTCCCTTGGCACAAGTGGTCGCCGTTGCTTATATTTACACATTTGAGATATATTATACCAGCATAAAATGCAAACCAACGCTTGGGAGAAAAGAAAAGATCTATGACAGAGTGAAGGGTGGTCTGAACACATCAGTACTCATGACCGCTGGGATCATTTGTTTCCAGATAAGAGGGCACAAGGCTGAGGGAAAAAAGAATATAAGATGAGTAGGCGATGTGGGAAGGGTGGTGCTGGGTGGGAGTTTTTGATGAAATGTGTGTGTTTTTGTATGTGTGTGCACTTAGACAGATGAGTATGTTTTATCTGTCTCTGTGTACTTGTTTATGTGGATCACTTTTCTTGCTTTGCCACTTTACACATTCTGGCTTGAATTAGACATAAGAGACAAAAGGCTTCATATTTGTGCTTGCATGTCAAGGATTACTTGTTCTATTGAATGTGTCCCCCCATTATCTGCTTATCACTCTCTGTGCTCTTTAATCTCTTTCTTGTCTCTGCTCAATGGCTTCCTCTCACTGTCTCCCCATCACAAATGTAGCCTTTCTCCCCTTCTATTTTTTAACACTTACAAAACTGAAAAGGCCTGGCCTGGTCTGGGCCACCTGGAAGCACCAGTGAAGCTTTCTCCCAGGCCTGGCTCCCTGCCACTAGCCAGCTGTAGCATTGTGAGTGGCCCATCTCAGTTAATTCCATGCATTGCAATTGTTGCTGGGCACTGTTTACAGCCACCTCCTACTCCGCCTGGGTAGCCTCTCCGATTGTCCCGGGGCCTCCCTTGTTTAATACTGTTTTGCAAGTTATTAAGCCCTGGAAGTCCATTAATCACAGTTCACGGGCTGTGTAAGCCCACACAAGGCAGGCAGAGGTGGGGGATGGGGAGGCACACTCGCTGTCCTCAATGGGCTTAGACGGTGGTCCATTCAGATCCCTAACAAGATCATTACCACTAACTAAATACAAACCTGACCCCACGACCTGCTGGGAAATTACGTAGGAGCTCCCGGGTGCAAGACATTAATATACACCCCCCCACCTTCTCCACCCCTCCCGTTTTCCTGCAACAGTGCATAAACGCCCACCCCTAAAGTCTCCCTATGCAAACCCACCCACCCACCACCACCAACCCCCTGTCCATTCTCACTTTCTTGCCAATGGACAGAAAACTAAACCTGTCATCAAAAGGGGCCTAATCACTGCTGTGATTGTGGTAAACCAAGCCTGACAGACATTTCACTGAGGCCTCAATGGCCACATCAGTGCCACCTCCCTAGCCAGCCCCCCTTCTTTTTCTCGCTTTCTCTCAGTCCCTTGCTCTCTCCTTTTACCAGGCCTCTGGCCAATGAGCAACAAACACCCGGGGGCTTTTCAGATTACTTGACACACTGTGTCCACTTTTGGGGGGAGACCACCTGGTAAGCTCATTTTAATACAAAACCAGTTCAGTCTCCTCTCCCTTTTTTCCCTACTCCTCTAATTCCGCCTCTCAAGCCAAGCTACCACCATGAATTCCTTCTAATCCAGTGACCCCCACAGAACATTCCTGGTTTTACACTCCTCGGAAGAGGCTGGATTTGGGCGGATTACATGCTTCCAGTTCTGTTTGGAGACACCTGTGATTGGAAGTGGAAGGGAGGACCGACGGTGACAGTGAAACAGAAAGAGAGGAGACAGAGATCCCGTTTTTCTTCTCAACCTTTCACCTTTTATTTTCACTTTTTGAATCATGAGTTATCACCTCCCTGCTCTATACCTGCAACTTTTATGGGTCCAGGCAGCCACAGCACGGTTACTCAGTGGCCCAGGCGTGGGGGAGAGGGTGGGGGTGTTAAGAGGGATGACAGAGTGAGAGTGAAGGATGTGGGTGGAAAGAGAGGTTGGTTGGGGGTTTGCACTGACTTTCACTTTAGCCCCTCAGCTTATGTTAAGATGTTGTCACTTTCACCATCTCAAGTGTTGCCACTTCAGATGCCGGAGCTTAGCGTTTGCAATGGGCTCTATGGGGGTTGAGGGAGGGAGAGAGGGCAAAAGGGAGGAAGTCTGGGAAGATTTCCATTTTAAACAAGCACAACTTTGTCACACTGTCACCTGACTACCATGGCACCCCCTTTTTCAGTGTTTCCCAACTTCCTGTCTCCTCTTTGCTCCTTTCGTGTCTCCTTCTCTTCAGCTGCCTCTCTTCATCTTTCTCAAGAACTCTTTAAGACAGTGTTTCCGCCATGAATTCCTCTGCCAATTTGATGAATTGTATCTCACAGCCTTTTGAGTTTTGTGGGTAAGGTGCTTGTTTCACTTCTTTTTTTTTTTTTTGTTTCATGATATCATGGTGGCTGCTTAAGCTTTTCTTGCAGTCGAAGATGTGCATATTTTAAATTAGGTGTAATATCCCCCACTTTAATCCATGATAAGATCTCAATTGTTCCATGATGTGAAATGGAGATGCAGCGGCAACCAGGGCTGAATTAAATCGAAATCTTAATTTACCTGGATATTATCCTCCAGTGAAATATAATCACTGACTGAATAACTGGGCACACCAGCAAATTCTTAATTGACTCTTAATGAGTGTCATGGAGCATATGCTTCGGTGTAGATGCACAGATTAAGAAAAGACAGTTCAGTAAGCATAGAAAAAAAATATGAGCCCAAACATGTGAACGTGACCACATGCAAAAGCACATAAATGCACTCATATTTTCAAATTATCCACCCTGGAAAAAACAACTATAAATACAAAATTACACTCAAAATCTCACAGCATAGGCTGGTTGTAGAGTGTCTACCTGGCGCTGCATTGATTGTTCCTCAACACTGACCAATTGTAAGCTCATAATGATGATCTCTGGCATGACAAGTGATTTTAACCTGCCTGTGGGCCGCCCCCGCACCGAGTCACAGATCAGCTGCCCCACATAAACAAAAACATTAGGAGAGCGTTCCACATTTAAGAGCATGCTAATTACAGTCATTCCCATCTGAAGTACTTTTTGCTGCAATTTGCTCAGATCACCAAACCTCCAATCCCTCTCATGTAAACAAATAAACTCTCAGGCAACAAAGAGATAAAGCAAATAATAAAATAGACACTGGCTCTATCGGAACTCGCTGGGGGCACTGTATTTGAAGTAGGCTTCAAATAGTATCATACTACTCTACAGTATTGAGTCCTAGTGTTGTGCACATCCCCAGTGAGGGTCTTTATTGATGTGCTCAGGAAAACAAATCATTTACTTTGTAATGGCTGAGAGATGAATGCAATCGCAATGCACAGAAATAAAGACTTTTTTTTCCCAAAATTTCTAAAACAAAAAAGTATTTTAAATTCATACATGTTGGCAAAACAAATACATTTTGAACACCACATATAGCTCATAATCTAATATCTGTCTCAGTGTGTTGAAAGAAAGGGAAAGGGGTTCAGCTAATTGATCCAAACCCAACAGGTGTCAAACGATTCAGTTCTACCTCCAGTAGCTTCTTGATAATGATTACTTAATTATCAGTCCCAGCTCAGCAACCCTCCATTCTTATTTGGTCTAAACCTCTCACCTTGGCCAATCGGCACCAGGGCTGATCCACTGCAACAGATAGGGGAGTGAATGTCACCGCAGCCCTCTCCAGCCCTCCAGGTGAGTGTGTTTCTCCAACGTTGGAGGAAATGAGGCAAAAATGATGGAGTGTTTGTTTTCTGACATTTTGTCTCTCTGCGGCCTCATCAGGGCTGAGCCCCGCAGACGTCAAGTGTTAATTTAGGGCTCCTGCCGAGCGTAAGCCTGTCAGTGGCGAAGCTTGGAGGAGGGAGGTGAGCTCTTGCAGAAAATGACCCTTCTGGTCTGATTGTCTTCTGGCCCGCAGACTGGCACTGAGAGGAAAAACAAAGACACGGGGAGAGAAAGAGAGGTGGCTGAGTGCTAATGCACCTTGCAGCAATTAGAGAGGCTTACCTGACTGTGTGAGCACAGCACGCAAACACACACACAAAAAGGGTACACCCCCCCCCCCCAGCATATACTGCACACTCAGGTAAATACACACACACACCAGCGGAAGTTAACACATGCACCAAAAAAATTAAAGCCTGACTCCTTCTGAAAGAACACAATCAAACACATGCGCACACTCACAAATAGACACACACTTCCAGCCATTCGCATTCCCAGTGGATGGCTTCCCACCACCATTTAGCCCAGTGATTAATTGGCCTGAGCTTACGATAGTCTAACCCTTTATTCTGTGAAACTTAAACAGAAAAGACAGGCCTCTCTAAAGATTACAGCAGCACATTAACCACAGAGTGAACCATGAAATTGCTTTTTCCCCTCCTGCAGTGTAGTGACTCTATAGTGGTCACTGCCAGTCATGGGGAGGGTGCACAGGCATTAGTGTTACATCACTGATAGAAAACAAAACATGGAGGAGCTTAGCCGGCTAGTGCCAATCAGCTGACCACTGCAGACCAATGGTGAAACAGATACAGGTACGGCGCTGAAAGGAAATAGCCACTGAGGAGATAATGTAATGCTTTTTTATTCGTCAAAAAGTCAAGTTTTTTTCCAAGAGAGTCCAGTACATCAAATTCATTGTGATAAAGAGGGTTTAGAGGGCTGTCACAGTGGAAAGAAAGGTTAATTCCGTAATTATTTCAGTGTGAAAAATAAATAATATACCCTTTGCCTTTTCCATCAATTCCTAATTCACTTGGAAATTCATTTTCTTTTCTTTTTTTTCACTCCACCTAGCCCAATTCAATCACTTGAGTTCATCTGTCTGTGTTATGCAAATCTGAGCGGCGGAGATTGAACCCATTTGAATACCTGGTTCAACTCGTGAGCGGAGAGGCTGATAGAAAAGATGAATTCTTCCGTTTCAATGTGCCTCCCTTTTTCACCCAGTCACGCAGTATCAAGGCTACCTTTTTTCATGGTGCTCTCATTTATTTTCGCCCATTGCACAATGCTGCTCTGGCAGTCAAATGTATGAATAAGGAGAGGGAGTCACTCTCTCTCTCAAATGCCTTACAGAAAGGCTGCATCTATATCTGAGATCATGGACTCTAGTAGCGCAGACCAGAGAAGATAATTTTGACTAAGTAAGAAGTGGGTTCAATCTGGAGCTGAGGAATGCCCAAATAACCTCCATATCTGTCACTGAGAAAAAAAAAGAAAAAAAGGGAAGAAATGTTTTGTGTATGTGTATCAGTGGTGTGCGGGACTTGGCAGATAGAGTGTGCTAGCAACATGACGTCCTGTCTAACTGGTCAGATTTCTGATTGACAGCCAGCCCTAGGCCTGAGCAGGGCTAAGGCTGGTGTCCTGGAGGCATGCAGACATAACACTATTAGTCCAACTTATCCCTAGGAATAAGTCCAGGCAGCTAAGGGCACAGCGGGAGGCTAATAGACTAGCCCAGAGGAGCCCCCCTGAAGCTTGATGCATTGTGTCAAGGCCTTGTCTACTTCATGCACATTAAGGATCACATGCCACAATTTCACAGTACAGCAGGGGGACCGGCCCCCATCCAAGGACCTGATTGGCCAGTGATGGATGGTGTTGACAGTTACAAGCGGAGTACCAAATGGAGCAACAAAAAGGTCAAGGTTGAAGGCGCCAGTGTGGTCTGTTTAACAATGGAAGGTCTCCATGGTAAGAAAATGCTATTTATGCTAAATACTAACTGTGTAGTGTGTAATATAAGCACAAAGGACTTTAGTCATTTGAAGCCATGTTTTTTGTTAAACACCAAGTGTTGCTAACCACAGTAGTTAGCATTTAGGAAACTGACTCTTAAATTTTCCGTCTGAAAACATAATGATCGTTTAAAAATCCAAATATAAAGGAAAAGAAAGGCTAAAAAAAAGTGGGAATCTGCATTTGGAAACCACCTTGTTCCCATTTCAGGTAGCAGAGGTCATTGTATTCTGGGATACATCATTCTGAGTAGCTCAGAATCAAACAGTTGCTCCTCTTCCAGTGTCCTGCAGGAGTGAATTTTTTCAATATAGCACTTCAGGTTGAAGACATTTCTCCTGTCATTTTCCTCCAGTACTTCAGTGTAATTCTTTTTTTTCTCTCCCCTCCATTTTTCCCCGGCGACTGCAGTATGTGGCAGTCTGAATTGTGTGTTATTACCCAGTAGGAGACAATATCATTACCACATATTTGCTGTCAAGGGTCTGCAAAGAATGGTGCTGTCTTGGGCCTCAGTGATCTAACAACCTCACACAGGGCTCCAGAATTACCCACTCCTGGCTGGGGGAAGTCAAACACTACCAGTTAGAGAGGGGAGTGAACAAAGAGAGGTACCCCCTCATCCCCCACCTCTCTCTAACCTTCTCTCCTAAAGATAGAAGGGGACACACCTCCCCTGTGTGAAACGGAGGACACTACTCTCCCGCACCTTGATAGAAATATATCTTTGGTTCAAGTGCTGAATGATCCAAGACTGCAAGGTAGATCTGGACAGGCTGCATGTATTTCTGTGGTGCACTATTAGTGTTGGATGAGCATCTCATAATTACCAGCACTTGTATGATTTTTTTTTGCTTGATACCACCTCTGAATTCTACATACTGTTTGCAGAAATAATAGGGCATTGTTTCAAACTGTGATCAGTCAATCATAATGGAGGTGAATGTGTATATAATGAAACATTAAGTTTCTTTTGTTCACCTCTTAACATATCACATTGTGACAGGGTTTCAGCATTTGAAAGGGTTCATATAGATATGTCATATAATTTCTTAGGAAAAAATAACTTCACAATGAACAAACAATTCCTTTCATGAAAACAACTATTCAGACTTTGTAACAATGTTTTTTACACAAGAAAATAGAATTGCTATCATTTCCGTTGACAGCGTACAACAAACAGACCAACAGTTTATGCATACTGAGTGACAAAGCCATCTATTTTCTTTCCGGAAAAACAGGCAATACACACTCTGGCAATTGAACCACAAATGAGGAGTGAAAAATTCAAACTTCCTCTCCCATCCACCATCATTTATACAAGCCATAGAAATATTTGATTGCTCTTGCATATCTTCTCACGCTTAAGGAGGCAGCCAACCAATACGCAGCCACGTAAACAATGTCTGGGACTCTATATGAGCCTATCATTTAAGAATCCAAGCGAATCAAGCTTGCAAACAATCAGGAGGGAGAGGAAAAGAAACTCTGTGAGAGCATCCTCTGCCATTGCCTTGAAGGTGTAAACAGAGACCCTTATTTAAGATAAGATGTGGCTGTGCATCCTTGATACACCTCTGTGCTGAAACACGGCAAGAGTCCTTGACAACAACAGGGGCCAGTTCCTGAGGAGGACACATTCATATTCATGAATTAGGGATCTATTGTGGTAAATTATGAACATGTACCACCCACAGTCCTCATGAGGAGTTGAACGTTGGAAACTTGCAATCCATTTTAATAACAAAATCATTTACAGTATTTGGGCTATTTACAAAAAAGAATATATATATTATTTTGTAAATTTCTAGAGTGTTCACTATGGGCAAGAGGGGATTTCTCATTAATAAAATTTGATTGAATTTAGAGCCCTTGAAAAAAGATGTATAAGAGAGAGGTATGAATACCCAGAAAGATAAAAACAAAACATATAAGGTTAAGCCAAGAGTTGAATTGTAAATAACTTGCTATTTTATTGGAGTAGAAGGTAGGAATTTTTTATCCTTACAACAGCTGCATTCAGTTTATTCAAAGTTAGACCACATTGTAAGCTTATTATAATTGACAATTTAATTAATGTGGTGTCCCTAGCATTCACTGTTCTGCAAGTGATATTCAAGATCATGCATCAGTCAGATAAGGTATCTGACATGATTAAATTTGAACAGTTACATCTTACAAACAGAGAGCACTCAAAGACATCAGCTGATAGGACGATGTGATAACGTTTTGAAATTGTTGCCACTAAATTAACCTGATTCTAATAGGATTTTAGGTAGATAACATGGAAAATTACTGTTTTCTTTTCAAGGCAATATACAAAATGGAAGTGCTACAAATTGATTTCTATTTCCTCCCTAGATGCCCCCCCACCCACCCACACATTTTCATAATTTTAGATGAGGTGATACGGCATTAATATTCCCTATCTTATCTTGTCACATCCTGAAATTGTTGGAGAGGATATGATTAGCTGAACAATAGCATGAGAAATGCACTTTATGAAGGCTATCCAGGTTTTTGCGACAAAGAGAGTGGAGAGGTGGAGAATGGGCCAGGAAGCAGACTCGATTGCAGTCAAATGCCCCCCGTTTCTGGATCTTGATTTGTCACAGCAGGCGTTTGGAAGGGCCCAGCATTTGACGATACATGCATGCCCACCGGTGTTGGCCATTCACACATGATTAGCATTTTATTATTGTTTATAGGCCATTTAGGAAGCAGGAAGACAGCAACGAGCCAATGGTGCAAGGAGGGCTCCAAAGCACAGTGTTTTGGACCGGTTAAATGCACCATTAAGCCTTTTAAAATTAGCTCCACCCGTCAGAGACTAAAAACAAACGTGGCTTTCTGGCTATCAATGGGCACCACTTAGAGGAAACAATGCCCTGTTGAGGCCCACCAGTTTCCTCATCAATGAACATCAAAGATGAATGAGCCCTGGCTGACAGCTTTGTTTTGACTCTGATACCCACAAAGCCCTGCTCAATATCATCCTGGTCTTGCTCCTCTGGGCTGCCCTAACAGGTGCGACCCCTCTTCTCAATGCACCGTTTGACAAGACCACGGATGGGCAGGGGTGGTGGGGGGCTTTGGTCCACATCCGCCTTAATCCATCCTACTATAAAAAACACTTTGAAAAACAAACGTTTGTTTGGCCAAAGTCAAAGCCCTGGAGCCTGGGGCTCATCCGTCTGTCTGCCCAGGCTTTCTCCCCTTTTATTTCTGCCTGTTTTTGTCAGAGCCTCAACTCTTCCCTGCTCATTTGGACAGGACTTTAAACAAGACCCGGGAGAATCTGATTCCCAGCCATTTCCCACAAGAGGAATACATACAGTTACAACGGCCAATTGTTTGGATCATGATAACAGCGCCTGAGGAAGAAGAAAGGGTGAAAAAGGAAGGGTGAAAAAATAGTCAGACAATCTCACAGCCCCAAACATGTAAAGAGAAAACAACTGCCAGCCTCAAAATATGCAGACCAAGCCTGATTATCATTCAAGTTACTCTCTAGATGGGGAGCATTTTAAGCTGGTTAATTTCTGAGCTCCCCCTTTTCTGCAGCGGGAACTCTGCGTTTTTCTGCCAGTGATAGGCTCCTACTACTTCATGGGGAGATTAGAGCTCCTCCACTCATGGATATAGAAAGGCCTTCAGCCTGGCAGAGTGAGAGAGGGAGAGCCAATGTTGAGCATTTTAATCTAGAGTCACAGAGATAAGATGCAATGGCAGATCAATATGTGCTCTATGGTGGCAGCTCCCTGAGAACTTGTCTGTCTGACTGTGTACGGAGAAGCCTTTACCCTGCGTGCCCCATGGCTTCATTTCTCCACAGACCAGCTATCTGTAGTGACTGTCTCTCAGTGACATCTCACACCGGGGCATGTTTAACCCCAGACACCACACAAAACAGACAGTGAATATCTAAATAGGATCGCCTGTGAAATTTGCCATGATAAATCTCTCCAGGAATCACCCGGTTTGAATATTTGATATCACATCTCTCCTTGGCTACCTCAGGGGGTGAGGCAGGTGTGATAAGGGATATTCAGAGGAGTGATTAGATAAAAGAAAGCTAAATTCTTTTTTGATTGAGGGAGATGCATAGTAATGTTATTTGCACTCTGGCATGTCTATGAGACTGAAGTAAAGTGTACGGGTAGCATTGAGGATGTCATTTTTACTTAATTTGCTCTCCTTTGCATCCATCACTCCAGAATCATCAGATGCAATGTCAGTGTTGAGGCATCAACATAACAAAAAAAATATCTTTGAACTGAAAAGTGAGACACCTTGAACTCCTTTAATTTTCAGCCAGGTGAACTGCTCCCACAGCATGCGATTTTATTTTAAAGAGACGCAAAACTCTGATTCACGTGCTCTCATGCAGACATCGTTAGCACACACAAGTGGGTTATGACTTCTCTCTTTCATGTTGGTTTTCAGCAGCCCACATCCCTTCGTGCTTGCCCCCGTCCTTCACATAACAGCATCCAGCTTCTGATGAGGCTTTTGATATGACTGTGTCCTAAACAGAAACAGATAATTAAAGGAGAAAATGCAGGTTGTGTTTTATAATGTTTTATAATATGTATTATAATAGGTGTTTGTTTGTTTTCATCCTGGGAAGCAGTTGTGATACAGCAAAGGGTAAGAGCCAAACTCAGCCCTAACAATTCACAGCAAAACACTCCAAAAAAAGGAAAGTGCCTAACCAAATCTGCATTTGTGAGCACAATACATGTACTGTAAAAGACAACTGCAGTGCTTTCAGAAAAGGGTGGATGCTGCAAGTTGTTTGTGTGTGTGCATTAACAGATGCACACGCATGCGTTTCTGTGCCTGTGTGTTGTGTGACAGCAGACCTCGCTGAGGAGGACTAGCAATCACTCCATTCAGCATCTGCTGCCACACAGCTCATATTGTCATTCCCCAGTTTAAAGGAACCTTGAGCGGCTTCAAAGATCTTTTCAAAGCCTTAATCCTAATAGGTCGCGGTTTGTTCTGTCACATCAAAAGAGGGAGAGAGGAGGTAGGGGGAATAATGCATCGGGGCTGGCAGAGATTCTTAAGGGTGGAAGATTGGCAGAGGATTTGCAGTGCGGGGAGGACTGAAATCTGAAATATCGGACACAGAATGCCTGCTGTAATAGATATGAAATAGGTCTTCTCAACAGCATGAAAGGCTGACATTTCCTGAAAGTTTGTCATGAGAAGGCCCTTTTATTCCCCTTCGTCTATCTGCGTTTGTACTGCCACCTTGTCCATAGTGGAAATTCGCAAGTGTCACTCTAACAGGTTATAGAATAGGATTGGGCATTTAAATTTTTTTTTTTTTTACCCACCTCTTCCATTTTTTATTGAATGCTTAGAAATTCCAGTGAGAGACCAATTGAGTCAGAGCCATTTTAGAAAACTGTCTTCTGCACAGCACTCAAGTTAAAAGTCCACATTCAGCACTTGTTTCCTGACCCTGTGTGATAGCCAACTAAATAGAATCTCAGCCTTAAAAAATCTTTACCATTTCACAGCAATATATATCTTAATACGTATATATATATGTATTATGGACATCATTTGTGGTATTTTTTTAGGTTGGAAAGCTGACCAGATAAGCATATATGGCCCTCAGTGTGGAGGGGTGGTGACATGGATGATAAAGTTCAAATCAAATCTGCCAAAGCATATAGTGGGTGTGAGACGTGCTAGACCATAAGTGTCACTTGTGTCTTTACTCCTCACCTCTCTGACACTTTATCACCTCTGAAGGTGTCTCTCGGGCATTTTACCTGATTGACTCAGCAGATAAAGCGATCTGACCCATGTTTCAACTGTGCACAAGTGCCAACCTAATTAGGTGCTCATGGGAAACCATGCATTGATTTTCTGTCAGCGTTTCTACCCCCCAAAAAGAAACAGCGCTGTTTGTCTTTTTCTAATGATGCACAGTGTGCCATTGATAACAGCGATAAAACAGGCCAGGGGTATAGCATAAGCAAGCCTGGACACAAATACCCGTGGGAACCCATATATAATGATGCCATTTAATTGTGTGTGTGTGTGTGTGTGTGTGTGTGTGTGTGTGTGTGTGTGTGTGTGTGTGTGTGTGTGTGTGTGTCTGTGTGTGTCTGTGTATGTGTGTGTGTCGGGGGAAGGAGGTAGGAAATATGAAGGTAGGCTATGAGTAGTCGGAAGTAAGCAAAGTTTTTTCGGGGATGGAAATGGACTGAGTTTTCTGACAAAAATACATCTTTTCGACTCTGTAAAGGCATGAAACATGAAATCCCTCTTGTGCTTGTTATTTCACACTCCTGTGGCTCTAACTTGGGCCAGCGGTGGCATGGTAAACAGACAAACACATGAATTCACACAAACCAAATACACACACATACCCACACAGTATACTAAAGAGGGGCAATTTTGGCAGAGATGTCACTAATAACCTCACATTTTCAGGCTCCTCACTCACACAGAATTTGAATCCTAGATTCATATCTATGCAAGTTATTCTAATACAGTACATATCTAGCATAAAAAGAGGTAAAAATCTATATTCCTACAATTAGAAAATAGCCAAGGATGCACCCTATCCCCCACACATTTTCTCTGAGGTGGGAAACTTGGCTTTGCTGAGCACCCAGAGAACTACTATGTATAAATAATGGTTTCAGTAGCACGCTGGCCAGTATGCCAGCCACCTGCTGATTCAACTACACACAGGTAGCGCCAGCCCGAGTGACACAGGGCGGCAGACATGGGCATTCAATCTGCCAGCAAACTAATCAGTGAAAGGGATGAACTCCAAGCTTATCAGAAGGGGTCATGGTTGTAGGTGGAGGAGGCAGCAGTGGGAGAGCAGGGATGTTTTGCGCAGCCACAGCAGGGTGACATGGGTCCTAGAATGGGAAAATTCACAAATCTCAATGTAGAAGGTTGAAAGAGCACAGCCCTAAAGGAGGTGAAGGAAGCTTTGCTGCTTACCACCCACACATTACCTGAACATATCTGAGTTTGATGCTAACACCTTAAGCTTAACTATGATATCATGAATGCCAGGTTCACTTGCCCTGCAATGGATATGTGGCAGCCATTGTATTATTGGTAATTGGCACTTGTGGGTCTAAATGCAGAACTATGATAAAGAGCAGTGTATACTATGACTGTAAAGCATTAGAGTTTGATAAGAAAATCTCGTCAACAATTGTTTGGATATTGCTTGAAACTTGTGTCTGCTACTACAAGCGCATTCTTAAGTATTGCATTGTCTTTCAAGCACTGCCCTGTTGAAAACAACAATTAATTTCAAAATATAAATGTCTGTCTTTGAAATGCAAGGCCCCAGATGGAATGGTTTGTCTTTAAATTCAAACATTATTTCAGCTCCTTAACTGATCACCGCTGGAAACTATTCTGTATCAGCATTTAAAGGTACAAGACTATAAATCAGGAGGTAATTTCACATCTTAACAGAATCCAATTAAAAGCATGGACATTTCAATTAAACCTCCCTCTGGCTTGTCGCTACAGTGTCACACCACAAGTGAAATTGGAATCAGATTACGGAGAGAACCTGAAGAAGTGTTTTTCAGTGTAATAAGGATCACGCAAACCAGATAGAGACCCCTCTGTCATCTATACAGCAGGAAAAAAATAGCCTTTCTTTGCCAACATTAGTCATTTAATTCTCCCTCCTTATTAATTTCACAGCAGATTACCTGAGAAGATACAAAATGCTGTCAGCAAAGAGTTTTAATTAAGTATGTGGTATGTTGCTGTGAGTACCTTATGTGAAACTGCTGCCTTATAATGCTCTTGTTTTAATTACTTCAGAGTGCCCCCTCATTAACCTCTATGGAGATGTGCTCCAAACTACAGTGTGCATTACAAACACTAGACTCCCAAATGGCTTATATCAACATACAGAACTTCATATTTTTGCTGTTACAAAAAATAAGCTGCGAATAATTCAATGCATGAACACAAAGTGATATTCATTTTGGTGTTTAGAAAATGTAGAATTTTTTTAGAATCACAAAATAATAGAAACAGACAGCTGAATTAGGGATATTGTTCTTTAAACTTGTTAACTGTGAGATAACCTTGGTTGCTAAGGGCACTATGATGACCCCTGGTGGAAGCCCCCAGGTCATAGAACCTGCTGTTACCAAATGGCATAAAGTTTTCGAATATATTTTTTATATACTATAATAGAATATTGGGCTAAAAGTTTATTTAATTTGTGAAATCTATCTAATACAATTTTGTCAATATAATTTTCAATGATACCTCTTCTAAATAGGCTCTCACATATCCAAAACTACTACACTAATAAAAATGGTTTACAAAAAAATAAAAACCAAAATGTGTTAGTATTAGATACTATACATCTGCGTGTCTGGTTGAATCAAACACAGATCGGTTTTGTTTGATCATTTAAATTCGCCGTAGCTCATCTATGTCAAGGGGCTGTGAGTAGTCTAGCAGCCTGAAAATCAGCAGCCCTCTGGACATTTTCCTTTTGATCCATTTCATCCTGAAGTTTCTGAATTGTCCAATATAGATTAAAAAAAATGCATTCAGAGTTGGCTCCTATTGACAATATGTAGATGGATAACTGTGCCGCTGTCCACCCCAACACCTTAATATGGTTTAATAGGATACATTAGCTTTTAATGGCACTTAATTGTACAAAAAGGAAATCCATAACTACATAAGGAGAAAAGTCAAGTATTTCCAAGCTCTTTATAAGAACAATTTAGAGCAGACAAGTGCTTTTCAAACCTTGGATTGGAATCAGTCTGACATCCTGGCCATGAGAAGGGAGGTCTACATTTCTAAGGCTACAGTGCCATCATCTGGTCATGATGAGGCCCTCATTTCAATGAGGGCCTGGCACCTGGGCAATTTTAGGTCTGTATGAAAAAGAATAAATGATGATGGTTTAAACTCTAGATATCCCATTTTGAAATAAATTATCTCCTTCTAAATAATGTCAGTTTGTACCATAATTGTCTAATTCAGCACTGAACTATCTTTGAGAATGTGGTGTAGGGCTCTACAGCAGACTATAAAGTTGAATTGCCTCAGCCCATACTAGATCATTCTCAAAAATTAGCTTGACCCGAAATACTTCCAGGTGTGCGATTAGAGAGGGAAGAAAACATTCAATCCCCATGTTATTGTTCATAGATTATCGCAGGTCCATGCCATCTCAGATAATGAGCAATAACCTGTACTTTAAGAACAGCGGAGGTTTGCCAGGAAGGAATGGTGATTACAATCAATTAAGACTGATGACAAAGCACCAGCAATAACCTTGTGTGTGTGTGTGTGTGTGTGTGTGTGTGTGTGTGTGTGTGTGTGTGTGTGTGTGTGTGTGTGTGTGTGTGTGTGCACGCCCCCGTGTTTTATTCACGCATCCTTCCAAACAACCCTGTTTTGTGTAATCAACATCTGTTGTGACAGGCAATCTCCTCCTTTCTCAGAATAGCCCACTTCAGATAATGAGTGTCGTATCAAACTGCAGGGCAAAGGCTGGTTTTACTCCTCTTTTTACTCCTCCTCTCTGGCCTCCGCTCTCACTACCCTCTGTACCCTCTCGTATCATTCAAGACATCCATTATGGAGAACCTTGAAAAAGAGAGACAAACACTCTCACAATATTGTCAGTGCACAATATGTGTGGGTGGTACATGAAATAGAATACGGTCTTGTTTTCTTTAATGAGAGTATATGATCCTTCATGGTTGACTTTTAAACGCTGAAACTCCTGTCTGCCTTTATATTAGGGTTATATTCGAGTTATTCTGAAAAAAATTACTGCTTTATGAGACTTTTCTTACATATTCTTTGTTTATAGTTTCTCCTCCTGTTGGCATATGAATTCATATCCACAATTATTGTTTTTACACTGATACACCCATATTTGAAGGCCATGCTTTGAGCACATGCATCTTTTATACATGAAAGCAAATATGTATATAACCTGTTCTGGTATATTTGACTGATACATATTATCATATCAATGGTTTGGGCGCCATCTCCTGGTAAATTTGGTTATCTTAGAATGAAGTCTCACTTGTAGTTTTTGTGACCACAATAAAGAGCCAGTATGTCTATTTCTTTATATAAGTAGACAGCATCTGAAAAAACTTAGTCTGAAAAAAAAAGATTATTATTATATGAAATTATTATATAATGTAACATGTAATAATAGTGGCACAAATAGTAAAGCATGTCTTTATTAAAGTAGACATTATCTAAGTCTGAAAAGATGTCCCACTCAGAACTTGAACTCCATTTTAACTCTACAGTCTAAACTCTGTCTTGAAGAAAATGTGTCCACAATGTATAAATAAACTAATTTTCCGAGCTTAGCCTCAACATTAATTGCTTCCAACATAATACAGATAAGTTCAGACAAGCGAAAGTATGAGATTGCACGGAATTTCAGTTTATTGAAACTGATTAACAGATGCATCTTTAAATTTAAGTTTCGACTCGGAACATTAACACTTTTTTTTCCATTTCCAAGATGGAATTTGCTGTCTGCACAACCAAGTAGAACAAATTATTTTGAAAATCCCTTAATGTCATGAGCACACAGAACTCTGTTCAATTTAACATAACCCCTAAGTTTACTTTAACTGCTGTCAAGTTGCAGCAACATGAATGAACAGTGAAGCGATTATATGTTTTTTTTCTCTTTGTAAGGGTCACTATAGCAGGGTGTTAATATCAAAAAATTTAGGTCTCTTAAATCAGGAAGTTAGGTTTCATTTAGCAATGAGAATTAAGACACCCACCTTAATATTAATATACGCTTTCACTCTGGTGTGACTAGGTTTCTATACTAGAGTTAACTACAGTAAGGTATAGTGAAGAATGGAGTACATATGGATCACATATCATTCGTATCACATAATAAATGACGTTGTTGTTTCAGTCAAAACACTTCACCTGTACTTAATAAAACTTCATCATATCAGACATTTTTACCCCATTTACACTTCTAATGCAGGAAAAGTGCCAGTGTTATCAGCAGTTAAACAACTAGTCCATGTAAATGTCCCAGTAAGCAATATCAGTGAGCCAGCATCGTACAGTACAGTACAAAGCCCCAGAGCTCTTAAATGGAACGCAGCCATTGTTAATGTTATAAATGACACCTGTGTTTACCATGCTATGACAACTTCAAATGTCTGCAGTGATAGTACATCGGTTATGGTCAACTTCTTGAAATTACAATACAAATAAAGTTGCACCAAATGTATTTGCCATAATGATGTAAAAATCAATGACAACATTGAATCAAACACTACGCTGTGGTTATCCACTGTCTTCTCAATATCAGACATGCACGCCTAATTTGTCATTGCTACACTGCCTACATTAGAACATATAGAACATTGTTCTATTGTTGAAGTGTGTTGAAACCTGCATTGCAATTTGATTATGTGAGGCTACGGTATGTCACCGTTCACACTCAATTTAGGTTCAGTCTATTATTTGCTAAGAATAACCCATGCACCGGGTGTGAGTGGCTTTGCCCATATCTTTTCTTGAAGCTGAAAAAAGTCGTCCAGAGTGTATTGACAGAAAATCAATCGTCAGCAAAAAAAAAAAAAAGTGCTTTTAGTCTTATATTGTATTAAATCAAAGATATGTGAGTTTGTCCCCAGTAGATTATACTAAAACCTGCTGCATGAGGAAGATGCACTCCCATCTCCTGTGCTGTAGTGTTGAACTCTTTTAGACACCAGAGAGCGCTTGGGAGCTATTACAACAACCAGACCCGAGCCCCCCCTTTTTATCAAACCTGTCTTTTATTATCATTTCAAATAAAGTAGACTCTATAAACGAAGACCGAAGGTAGGCACCAGTCTCAGAGCTCAGGGTGTCTGGTTTCTCAGTGCAATCACGCTGGTCTTCATCAACAGGTATGGGCCCCTCGGGAGATGAGATGAGACCCCCTTCTCTGAACGGGCCCTTAAACTGGGAAAACAGAAGTAAAGTATAGTGAAAGATGGAGCGATTCGTAATAACGCGTGGGGAAAGGGCCTTTTGCAAGGTGAGGGCGAAGCGCTTATAAACAAAGAGGCGTATTCACATCTTTTGACCACTCCTCTCCGTCGGGCTGCGCTTCCGTGTTTACACACCCACAACAACCGAAAAAAAAAAAAAGGAAAAAGCGCAGGACGCCAGCGGCCGACGGGCCAATGTTTACCGAGTAGGCGCAGAGTGGTGGCGAGGAAAGTGACAGCGGCGCCGGAGGCTCGGTGCGCGGTGAAAACGCAGGCGATTTCGGCTTCCACGGTCGCAATTTACAGCGGAATGTTCACCCGAAGGGGGCATGGAGACGTCAAGAAATCTACACAGAAAGTTCTGGACCCAAAGAAGGACGTGCTGACCCGGCTCAAACACCTCCGCTCGCTGCTGGGTGAGTGAGAAACGCCGCCGAGCCTTAGCTGCGCCGGAGCTAGCTAACAGGCGTCGGCGGACGGCTAACGTCAGGCGAGCCGTCGGGGTTTAGCCGCCTCGGCTGTCGCTGCGGGGACCGATGCGAGCGCGTCGACGAGCGGCGAGCAAAAAAAAAAAATTTTCCGGCAAGGCGGCGGAAAACCAGCTTTGCGGACGTTTACCAATCGCCGCCCGTGCGAATTGATTTTATTTTATTTTTTTCGGATGTACCGATGATTGACTGGTGACACTGTCATAAAGCATGGATGCTAGCCGTCGGGAGCTAGCTCTCTTCGCGGCCAACTAGCCGGGCGATGCTAACCGACGCCGCCTGGTCGGGGCAGCCGTGGTGCAGGAACAGATGCCCGCTACAACCTTTGTTGTCATTTTGTCATGTGTCATCCTGGCTGTTGCAAAAACGTAGGAACTGCAACTCTGCAGCTCAACGCTGAGTAGCACAAACTTGAGTCACCGTTTTATGTGCTTGAGTGGTAACTGAGGTCATGGCTCTCGTATGGTTGGGTGCCTGGTTCAGCTGCCAAAAATGGAAAATCATGAAAAACAAGTATCAATGTGACATAGTGGTGGAGTCCTTTTGTGTCTTTCACAGGAGAATAAAGTGCAGTATTTATGACAGTCATAAAACCGTTGACTAGCTGTTATTACAACCTTGTGTTACTTCAAATGATAATCAAAGGAGATGGATTTGCCCTGTGTTCGCCTGACATGTGCTGCACAGCAGAGTTTTGTATTACACGTAATGGAACCACCTTTCCAATCCACTTTCAATGTTTTGCTCATTGATTATCGTAATGCTCTAAAGAGTCCGTATAGTGGGTGTCCCGGCCCCCGTGAGTATAAATGCCAGTTCCACCTTGTAAAACACTGAGGTAGAAAACACATGACATGCCAGTGAAATAGTTAACCTATGTACCAAAAATGCACAACATCTGTTGTATTTTAGGTCTGCATATATAAATTTATCCCTGCATCCCACCAGAATACACTAATTCTGACGCAACAAGATGACTTCATAGTATTGGGGACTTTGGCATACATCTAACACTTCTGTTACTCTCAGAGCATCACAGGTCACAGGTTTTGGAAAGTGCGGAGGGGAAGAAAGTTGTCAAGAGGGAATTGTGGGATATGTCAGAAAACTGCAGTGGATTCATTATAAGTGCAACATGTGGTGTGGCATGTTTTGTCTTCAGAGTTTCAGTCAAAGTAGATCACTTTGCTCAAGTACTGCTCTGTACCATAAAGTTTGTGTCTTATAAGGATGGACAGAAAAATATGCAGTATAATCAGATCACCATAAATTCATACTTACAGAATTTTGCTCTGTTTTAACTCCAGAGTAGCTAGAAACAGGATCAGTGATTCCTAAACTTTTGTTGTTTTTGTGGCTTTTGATGTTGTCGTTTTCGGTAATAAACAGAATCTGAAAGTTTTGAAGAAGAACACTACTCTAGTGAGGGTGTTCAATATAGATTAAAATAATATAAACTAAAATAAAATTATTATTGTTTTTTTCTATTCATATTTCATATTCATATCAAAATAATGGGAAAATGTCTACAGTTATGATACTTTCAAAAAAATCTGTATATATAAATCCTAAGTCTATAAGATCTTATACTCAAGACTGATTTTGATAACACTCATATTCACTGTGGACAAAAAGAAAATTAGTCATTCTTACTGAGTGAGTGAGTTCAGAAGCAGGCAGTGAGTGGGAATAAGTGAAGAGGAAAAATCTCTCTTGGAGCAATGCTTTTTGAGATGTTTAGGTTTTCATTTTTTTGACCGATGTTCAAGTGCCTATAACCTTTTCATAGGGGTTTGTTTGCTGTTTTTTATTGATTCCTTGTACAGCAACCCAGCTGTGGTGGCCAGTATGAGCTTTGTAGTGTTTAGAAGCATGTGCAGAACTGTTGTAAGTTAATATATTTAGATCGTTCTGTTTTCATATCACACCTTCAATGTCAAGATTAGTGAAACCAATGTGGACGTCAACACAGAGGTCTGCATGTCCTCTGTGTTTTTTTTTTCCCTCCCATGTGCGGTTAAAGATAAGGTTAGTCTGTATTCACAGTTGCACTGTTTGTCTAGCAGCTGATAGTATGTATGGCCTGCATGTTGATGTCCCCCAATGCCCCAGATTTCACCATGGTTTCAGCTAAGGAAGGATTTCCTCCTAGTGCTGTTGATTCCTGTGTAGACAGGAAGCAGTGATGAGGGATGGGGTGCTGTGGAGGAATGGACAGGGACTTGGGAAGAAAACTTGCCTCCTTTTGTTGTATAATGTTTGGTCCTTTTGTAATTCATACAAATCCAAATATTAGAAAGAGAAGCAATTACCTGGAATAAAAAGTTAGGCGGCTGGGCTAAATTCCTTCATATGATGACTGAAAAATGTCAGCAGTCCCAATATTAAACATAAGTGTAATTGCCCATGAACGAAGGGAATTTTCATAACAGCTAAATGTTTAACAGTTTAATTTTGCATTTACTACTGCTGCATTTTCAATTTTTAAAAAAGGCTGTAGCAAGAGTAGTTTTCCATACTTATTTACCATACCCTAAATAGTTAATACAATTAAGGCACTGATGATGTTAAGAAATATTAAAATGAAATGTCTCGGATTTCAAAATTTCCCTGTAATTTCTGTAAAAGTGTGACAAGAAAGAGTTTTGGGGCAACCTGTTATTTTTGTCTCAGAACTCTCCAAATTCATTGTCGATTAGGTTGCAAGAATTTGGTTTGAAGATTTCATAAGCTGTGTCTCATTGTCTCGGTGGTTGTGAACTAACAGGACCAGAATTTTTAAGCAAGCTTTTTGAATCTAATGATACTATCAGCAGTATTATAGTTGGAAGGATAATCTATGGTCTGGGCTACTCTTAGAGTGGCCCTGTATTGGTTTTCTGCTCACTGAGCAGATCTGTGGGATAGAGTGTGAAAGCTGCTGCATGTTAATTTGCTGGTCATGCCTGGCTGGGTCTGGCTGAGGTTGTTAATTACAGGAGCCCAGCAAACCACCTGATCACCCACTGCTTCTTTCAGTGGAGGCACAAACTGCTATTTCTCTTTCCTGTTCAGAGTCATTTCCATGCTCAGTGCCCACTCACTCTTCATTCGCTGTTGTATACCACTGCCCCAGTATGTCCAAAAATCAGCCTGACGATGTTGGTCAGGAAGCTAATGATAACATAGGAGATCTTTCACTGCTTTGACTGTACACAGGACTTGTTCTGGGGGAATACCTATTTTAGCCCAACAGAGATATTTGTCTTTTCACTTGCTTCATCCACGGGACATCAGAGTACCAGGTCAGCTGTAGACCAGTCACTGCTGTGGGAGATACTCGTGATTCACTGTCTAGCTCAAATATGCTTTGGTATCATGAGGTCTTGAGCATGGTTCTGTTAGTTGAAGGAAAAATAACTACATCACCAAATCAGCTTAATAGAAAATTCTAATGAGATGTTTTTTTGTTTCATGTTGCTTTCTTGGACTGGTGTAAACAAGCTCAGCTTGGTCCATTGGTCCATGTATGAAAGTGTTGTTAGTGATAACAGTCAGGTATTTTTGTGTGTGGGTGTAAGTGTGTGAGTTTGCAGCCAAAGGTAATGGGTTTTTTTGTTTGTTTTTTTAATTTTATTTTTTTTGAGGACGCTCTGCACTCGTCTTTAGAAGGACTAGAATATAGCATTATTACACCCTACTTTTCCCTATGTGCAGGCTCTAAGTGTTCTGGGGTCAGGGTTAGCTGAAAGTGCTGCTGGTATAAGCGGAAATCACAAGGTGAAGCACCAGAGGAAACAATGAGCACAGCACTGGAAGGGCTCTCAAGAAGGTCTTCTGTGTGGCTAAAGTAGAGGCTGTGATCACTCGACTTCTGATTCTCCTCTTTTGTAAAACACTCGGGTTGTGAATAACTTCAGCCTCTTAGCGTCTTTTATCCCACACCATGTAGGCATGATATCAGCACTTAAGGGATTTTCTCCAAGTGCAGTTCAGTATAACTACCATAGTGAATAGTCATAAATTGGTTTATTAACTTTTAGGGTCTTTCTTGAGTCTTTTCATTTTATTTTCTTAAAGACTGTCCACCCCTGACGTTGACTTAAATCAAGTCTGTATACTGTTGTGATAAGGATAAAAAAAAAAATCAATGGCCTTCTATGCTCCAATAGTTTTCCAGTTTTGCACTATTCCATTTCACAGTGATACAGTAGCAATCGAGTGATTTGCTGTGGTGGTGATGAGTACTGGAGTGCGATTCATTTTCCCTCTTCAAGTTAAGCATCCAGTTACAAGTTGATCCGTTGCACACCATTAGATTTATGTGATTAAAGTTTTGTTTTAGGAAAAGGTAAAACACAGGTCCTGTATATCAAAATGATTAATTAAGCTTGCTGGAGACTGAGGAGTACAAATAGACTTTTTTGTGTCAAAGTAAAAAAGAATCTGTACAAGCTAATTTGAAATATGACATTAGCCAAAATATAAGGCAACCCTGATTAAAAGATAAACATAGCATTGAAGTGGTAAGAATCTTCCCTTCATAAGTATAGGGCAAAGTTTACACACTTAATAGCTATTTCAGCAAGATTATCTGCTGTTGAGGCTCAGTGAAATTAGACAGCCATTATCAGGTCTTAGTCAGGTGTTGCCTATTTATGATAACAGCTTCTGTCATTACAAAACTGGCCTTTAGCATCTTAGCTCTCTCCTGTGAGATCTGCAGAGCTGTGTTGGGACAACCAATACTAGTCAGGCTCTACTTGAGATGGGAATTTTCATTTGCCTTCATATGTAAATAAAATGCAGGACGTTTTTTTTTTTCTGGCTGACTAAAATTTGTTTGAAGGAAAAAACTAAACTGAACACAACACATTTGACGCAGAGAAATTGTTAAAAAGAGAGCCCAATTTCTGTTCCCTGTCCTAACAAGCCTTTGTTTGTTCAGTATTGAAACCTACAGCTCGTGACCTTTTACAATGTGATAATGGCCAGTGTTGGGGAAATATATTATTGTTGAGTGCTATCAAAATAATTCTTGGGCACAATAATTGAAAACTATAGGTACATATTTCAGCTTTTTAGAAAGATGTATGAAAAACGCCTCTCTGAGAAAAGTCATGGAGGTACAGATGCCACTGAACAAGGGCTGTCTTGGAAAGGAGCTTGGTGCCCCTCCTGTACATAACAAGACGGAGTTATCAGGCAGCACTTGTCAGAAAGCAGTTGTGTGCAGATAAGTATGTTGTCAAGCAGCCATAAAAAGTCTTTGGAGGTATTTTAGGCCACTTTGTCAACTCACAGTTAGATTAATAAAACTGTTTAGTGAACTGATTAAGCATTAAGGAGAGAAATGATCTTCATTATTTAGAACTTCATTTTCTCTCCCCTCCTGTTCCTGCTGTTAATATGTGTGTGGCTGCCTCTAAACTTGTGGCACTGTCAAGATAAGCATTTGGAAGTATAAAGCAACCCTGTGCTGCTGTCCCTGGATTATTAGAATTGCAAACTACCTTATGCCATGATAAAGCAGCATAGCTAGTAGTTGCAAATTATAATTACTAACTGGTGCTGGATCACCACACCTCATAGTGTCTGATGGGCTTCTACTTATATTGTGTATATGCTGCCGTGCCTTCATTCCCAAAAAATGGCTCTTTATCAAATCAGTAACAGGTCTTGCCAGTTAACAAACTTTGCAGGGAATTCGTTATGGGTATGGGTCATGGTTTACTTTGTTATTGTCTTTTTTAAAACTCCAGAAGGCCAGATGAATCATTCATTATCAGTCTCCATATACATTCAAGAGCAGACTCTGTAATGGTCTTGAACCCTTAAACAGATGGGAGTTGAAACATGTCACTGACTGCTGTATCAAGCTTGCATGACATAAATACTTGAATCGATTTCAGTGTCTTGTGTTTCCTCAATTGGACCATTGTATTTTTGCTACCAAGTACTCTACACTTTTCACCTAATATTTTATTTCTTTTCTTTCTAACTAACTGCTTTTCCTAAAAATGGGGTTCAGAGCCAACTGATTATAGATGTATTTTTATTAGGCTACATGTAATAATACGCAAATTCTAAATATAAACATATAGTTAACCTCTAGGATGTACTATATTTCTAATCTAAAAAAATGTTAAGCAATGTTCTTGGCATTGCTTTTCTCTTTTCAGTCTGTGGTATTACTGTCATGTGTCTCTTAGCTTCCTTAAAACCCAAATTTCAAATATGATATAAATCACATGGTGCTGAATGAAAGGCTTTTTGATTTTAGCTGCTGGTCTGCTAGAGAGTCAGAGATAGGGAAACACCAATGCTCTGTGTTCTGCAGTGGATAATATCTGTGTGATTTTTACACAGCACACAAAAAACCAGTTTGTCTAGTTAGGCTGTTTACCTGTCCTGCGTTTATAATTGCCAAACCTAGGCCAAGACTTGTGCTTTACTGGGGCAGCATATGTTAACAAGATTTGACCTCAAAGTGGATTTGCATTTTATGTTGCCTTTCTGAGGGCCCAAGCTCTTGCTAATCTGCTATGGATTTCCAGCTTTAAAGCCAAAGGAAAATAAACACTTAACTTTGGTTTAAAGTCTTAGCAGATAGACTGATGTAGAAAAGGGAATTTGATACACCTAGTGAGGAAATTTGTCATGTAAAGGAAGTTAAAAATCAGCTAAAGTTTAATTTTAAGTAGATGAAAACAAGGCTGCCTGAAAAACTTTACACAATATAGGGGTTTAAAACATTAGAAGTCAGACTTTTTGTTTAATTTTCCTGGGAAACTAACCTTGTTTTTTTATTACATTTAATTATAGATTGTGCCCCTAATAAAAATAAGAAAAACCTTTCAGACCTGCTGGAAGGGAAGGAAAATTAGGGAACGGGGAAGATTTGGCTAAACTTGCTCTACTGTGCAAATTGAAGCCACATTGTTTTGCGTCAGTCTTTAATTGAGATATCTTTCCCACCTTCCATTTGAGGAAAGATAATGTACGGGAGGAATCGTTTTACAGGGAAACAAATGTAACCCCTGTGTTGTTATATATAAGAACTTTGGGGCTACCGTGAAATTATTTGCATCAAAAGTGTTTGCAGAATTGCAGGCCCTTTTAATAATAACCACATTTTTAAGTTTTGTTTCAATGCATCTTTAGTTTGTACTGAGCTCTGAAGCATAACAATAATCATGATTAATAATAATTCTGATAATAATCATAATAAGGATATAATGACACTCAGACAGACATACTTAATATGAATTGTAGCTCATGCTGTGCCTCTGTCAATTTAGAGAGAGCAGCATTTTTTGCTCCATTGCTTTAACCTGGCAGTATGTTAATCATTCTCTGTGAATATATTGCTCAGAGAGGTTGATACATGGCAAGGCCAAAGCAGTTATTAATAATTTCTCCTGACGAGCTATGGCAGCTGTCCACAATTACACTGTTCTGTGAACTGAAAACTAAATTAGCTAAACCACCCCATAGAAGATGAGTCTCCTGTCAATACAGATAGATTAACAATGAAGAAGAAAAGGAAAGGCAAAGTTTGGAACACATACAACAGTAGTAGAAGCAGCTGTGTTTTATCAAGGCCTCCAATGAGGCTCATATATCCTGCTACCTATTGTAACTGTAAATTGCATCATGTGACAGAATTGCTCTCCTTAGCTTGTTGCAACAGATTTATGATTAACCTCCTCTCACTATGGTCAAATAACTCCTCAATCTCCAATTATCGGTCACAACATGCTGTCTGCAGCTGATCTGATTAAGTTTTTCTCCACATTATTCTTTTATCTTCTCTGGCCACTATTTTTTTTTTGAATTTGCAACACACAATACATAAAATTCCATGTACTTACATTTAAAAAGGAGAATATTTTTTAAATTTTTTTAGTTGAGGTAATAGCTTCAAACTGAGAACTTAAAACTATGGTTAAAAATATTGTAAATATTTTATTAGGCTTCAGCTTTCTTTTTCTTAAAAAATGTGTGATTCAAAGATAAACAAACCAACATCACTATAAATATAAGGATTATTTTTGATGCTTGGATTAAAATCCTTTGCAGTGAATGACTGAAGTCTGGAAACATGGGCATCACCAAATGCTGAGTTTCCTCCCTTGCGATGCTTTTCCAGGCTTTCACTGCAGCCGCCTTCAGTTGCTGCTTGTTGTGGGTCTCTCTGCCCTCAATTTTGTCTTCAATAAATAAACAGCAAGTTTGACTGGGTTGAGATCACAAGACTGACATGGCATTTGAAGAATATTCCATTTGTTTGCCATGAGACGCTCTTGAGTTGCTTTAACAGTATGTTTTGCACCATTCATGAAGGCATCTTTTGATTGTAGACTTTGACAATGATACACCTGCCTCCTGGAGAGTTTTCTTGATCTGGATAGATGAAGTGCAATCATCAACTTTAGTCATCTTCCGTGGTCTTCCAGGTCTTGGTTATTTATTTGGCCACTCCTAAAGATTTTGCCATCTGTTTGATGGGTTTTTTCAGCCTAATGATGCTTCCTTCAGTTGCATTGATACCTCGTTGGAAGACATTAAAAGTTCCCATGAACAACTACTATTAGCAAGGTCAACACTTGAAATTAACTCCAAACCTTTTATCTGCTTCATTTGTCATGATATATCAAGGGAACAGGCCACACCTGGACATGAAAACTGATATCAGGTAATCGTGCAATAATTTGGAGACTCTGAAAATGAGGGACTGTGTATAAAATGGCCGTAATTCCTAAATGGTTATTGTGATATTTTTGCTAATTCCCTTGAGTTAAAAGTCTAAAAGTCTAGAGACAGTCACATCTTTATGAATTAATTTCAGATCCATTGTGGTATAGTACAAAGGCAAAATTATGAAGATTATGTCACTATCTGAATACTTACAGTCTACAGCCTCACTGATTTTCTCATAATCCTTTTTTGTGTGTAGACAACCATTTAGGGAGGGAAGCGACATCTATGTTGCATCCATCAGCTTCCGCTTTAGCAACCATCCCTGTATCTCTTCGTATGTGTCTGCGCCTTCCAGGCATTCCTCTGTTGGGGCCCTTAAAGAGTCCACTGTGTCTGATCTGAGCATACTGCCAAAGAAACATACCACTCTTTTCTCTCTCCTCATCTGCTCTCTGGCAAGAATATAGTGCACCTGCAGTGTTAGCAAGCCCAGAGCTAATGCAAATGAGTGTATGTGTGATCAAAGGCCTGATTAGACTGCTTTTTGAGTATGACACGGCATATTAATGATTCCGCTTCAGGTGGTATAAATGAAATACATTGTAAGTTGCCAGGAGGGTCAAACTATGGTTTGAGACAACCTTTGAACATTAAATGTGAGCTCTTATTATTACATGGGATTTGTGATGTTTAAGTTTGAACAGGGAGCTGTGGGCAGAGTAGCCTGACGTTTGGCTTTGATTGTGTAAATATGCCATAGGCTTCAGCTGACTAGATGACCTTCAACCATTTTCCCTAACAAGCTCAGTGTGTACACTGCTGTGTGCACTCTCTCAGTGCTTGCTGGGCAAACCCAGTTTAACATCAATTCATTTGAATAGCAAGTAACAGAAAGAGATACTAATTATTCAACCAAGCTTAAAATTATGCTTCATTAGCCACCAGATGGATGCTATCCTTTTTTCCTATGTTTACCTTTATGTTAAGTTGTCATGAATTACAGGTATTCCATAGGATTTTATGATTCTATGTTGGATTCACTCTAATCCGCCCCTCTACCTTTGGACCCAGAAGTGGGGCACGGTGAGATACACCCTCAGTGACTTCACGATGTCAGAATTCCATTTTTATCCAGCCAGAGATTGAAAAATAACAGCATAATCTTCGCACTGACATCTGAACAGAATATATTTCCTGAAGAGATTTAGTGGAACTGAAATTGCGCCCATTATATATGCTTCCATAGAACTTTTTGAGAAGATGATGTGCCCCCCCCCCAAAAAAAATATTACATTATGGCCTTAAGGGCTGACTGCACCTTATTATTTTTTCAGCCAGTCCCCTGACATAGGGGTAGAACATCTGCCCTTCCATGACAGCTGACAGCTAACAGGAAACATATCACAATGGAGAGCAGTGTTGTCCAACTCAGACTTGCCATAGCTGGTCTGTTTAGCCTGTGTTTATTATTTCCACTATAGAAGACTGCAGGTGTCTGCATCATCAACTCATCACTGCCAGTGTTATCTAGACCATGGTTGATGCAATTTTCAGTCAGCTAACGATGAGGCTGACTAAACAGTCCCCTTGAAGAATAGTTGACTTCAATTTAGACAGCTGATGGGCACCAGCTGAGTATTTAGAGTCACTCAATAGAAAGTAGAATTACTAAGATATCAACTGGAGCAATAATTGACCCCTGGTTTGTTGTGTTGCTGAACCTGCTTTTCTCTTTTCCCTTTTATAACCTCTTCAGCAGTCCTCTAAAAGAAATACTACTATGCGTGAATCAGATCACTGAGTTTTGGCATTAACTTTACTTCTTTAAACACTTACGCTATCAACTTGTTCAGCTGCAGTCACAAGTGTCAAGACACAAGATTTCCTCCCACCATAACAGCCTTGTGTGATCCCAGCTCTGTTTTCCAACACTGTTTTGCTGTTTTTGACATAGAAGTCTTTCCAACAGAGGGGTGTCAATTGAAGAACACGATCTTCTTGTTAGTCTCAGATGATACAGTGTCATCCCCTGCATTGCCAGGGCTTGGAGAGCAGGTTCTGTCTCTTTCTGTCCACATGATGTTAGCTGAGCAGTTAGTGAAGCCATTGAGTGAAGGGTCTTGCTGGATATCAGTAACCACAATGCTTAGAAACATTGTACTACATTGTTTTAGCCAAACATTTCCTTTTTCCAAAACTAACCAGACAGCATGAAAAAAGAGAGCTTCTACTCAGCCTGTAGATCCCTACTGGTGTAGTATGCAAATAATAACTGACAATTCATGCAGAATTTTCAGTAATTACTGGCATTTATGAGGTTTGTGATAGTTATATGAAGCTTGGACAGTAGTTCTTTTACTAATAGGAATCACAGAGTTAAACTGTCTTTGTCTGAACTTCACTGATGAGAGGCTAATCAGTGTCTTTTCAGCCTTTTCCAAGATGGTTTAGTGTCCACCTATGGTTCACGCTCAATGTCATAAGTCCCCTGATCTTCCTTTAAGTTTTTTTTTTCCTCCCCTTAAAGCTTCTCCCAGCATCCAAGCATCCGTCATGCTCCACTTGTTGGTTAGGAGTATTTGAAAAGATGAGCAGTGAGTTTGAACGCTGGAGAGCACAGGATGACAGGCTGTGATGGCTCTGTGACATGCAGCATGACATGTGAAATTTGCACCCCCCAAATCAGCTCTTCACATACCGAACAGTATTCAAATTAGCATTGCATAATTATTTTTGACTTCCTCTCTGTCCTTTGTCTGTCATTCTCGTTTGCACAGGTACAGTATTTGCACTGAACAGACCTTTGATATAAAGAAATGCCATTGTTTGATTGTTAGACATGTTCAAATCTTGATTGATATTAGGTACTACATTGTTTTTCTTGGAACCGATCTTTGAATTATTTAAGAAATGACCGAATTATGGAACACAGGCCAAAGATATTCATTGTCTGTGTTTGATGGACATGCGAGAGCATTAAGCAAATCAGCTGTAATTTGACTTAAACCTGTTTTATCTGACTAGCAGCCAACTCTCTGATATGCACTATAAACATGTTGATGCACTCTCAAAAGCAACACACACACATTGACCCAGGCGCCTTCCAAATTTAATTTAACTAAAGATTTTTTCATCCTCTCTTTTCCTCCCATATTTTCCTGAGTTTTTAGAAACCCCTTCCAAGAGAATAAACAGTGATTAAAAACTGAGAACATGTGATGGACCAAGACTGGAGTGCCTCAAGACCCCAGCCCTTGGGTATTAGTCTGGGTCACATTTCTAGTCCTTAATAACTGCACAACTTAAAAAGCACTTTTTATGTTTGCAGCAGCTGTAGAGATAAATTTTCTAAAAACAAATAAACAAACCTGAATAAAATCCATTTGTACCCTTACCGTGACATTTAGACAATATTTTTAGCCACATTTCTTGATAATGTAGTTGACTAAGTTGACTCAGAGAGGTATTTGTCTAGGTATAAGCTCTGGTCCATTCTCCACACTTGACTTCACAGCTCTTCTAGTATAATGGCCGATGGATTTTCAGCCAGGAGTGCTATTTTGGGACAGCAGAGCCGTTTATCATTCCAGCTACCCATAATGAAGACGAGCAATCTAGATTAGCTGATTTTGTTGACTCAGAGATAATCCAAAAGAATCTAATGCTTACAGCACTGCGAGGGAAGAACCCAGTATCTTAAGTGTTTTTCTAAAGATAAAATGATCGTTAAAATATTAGCCACAATGGTGGTTTTACTCCACCACAGACATGCTGACTTTGCCTGTATCGACAGCCTCAAGTGTTGGTTGTTGTAGCTCATGCCAGAGGGGAGAATTATTGTATGCACTCCTCACTAGCTATGAAGTAGTAAGTCATTGCATGGACAATCATTACTCTTACCAAAAAGGTTTTCCTTGAGGACCTCAGATTGTGTGACAGTGTGTGCTCATCTTCCACAGTGTTTCTGCTTAAATGTCGATTCAGCAGATGTGATTAGCTTCCTGCCAGGAGCAAGGAGCATTTAATGAAGCGTTGCTTCTTTGCAAGGTGGAGTTTGAGCATTTAATATGAAAATTGTAGAGATCTATAGATTCCGGTATGATATTAGTGTTTTGGTACCTGTGTGTTTTTATAAGAGTTTTTAAGATTTTATTAATCGCTCCTAAGGCACAACTTGATCCACCTACTAGTTAGATTTTAGACATCTTAACTTTCAAAGAGCTGGTCAGCCTCCCCAAAACCCCAAATGATGCCTTGCAGGTTTTTGTTATGTCAAGGCTGAAGACTAAAGGTAGTCATTCCTTTTCCTTGATCTTCTCATCATACTTTTTGATTGTTTTGCTTTAATCTCAAGGCAGAGAGTCTTTGTCTCACCCTCCATAATTTCAGCACACTGCATGAGCTTGACTGATTCTGGATTGCTTCCAGTTTACCATGTGGTAGAGGGAGAATCCCAGCAGAAGGTGAACCTTAATTGCTGTAACTGTGCCAGGACTCCTCTTGGCCTATATTTAATTTTTCAGTCCAGGCCCCTCTCATTACCATGGTTGTATAAGTATGGCAAATGATAAGGGTTCACTACATGAATTTGAGATCTTGTCAGTGTCAGTTTTTTGTGACTGTACACATGTACTGTGTATTTCCCACATTAACTACTGCTGCCTTAGCTGATGCGGCCATCAACGTATCCCAGCCTGGCCTTGATCCTAACCAACCCATCTCCATATCCAAAAGATCATGCAAGACGGTCCCCAAATTAACACAAGCTGAGATGGCAAACTAACATCCTAAATGGTGACTAGAAACCTTTTGAAGAAAATGTGAATTGTCCTGCAGCCTGGAACGCCATTGTACATCTTTGTACCTTAAGTCTCAAATTATGCTTCTCTTTCTACCTCAAATCAAATCATTTAGACGTTATTGCATCATCAGTAGAGGAGGGATGTTTTGCAAATCTCTGCACTTCCACAAGGATTGTGAAACTATCAGATCAGATGGCAAAGTTGTTTTCAAAATCTCCATAAAGTCTGTCATTATTCCATCAGTCATTACAGGTGGGTGAAGTTACGCAGTGAAAGGAAGTGAGGAAATTTGCCTTGATGTAAAACAGATGTAGTTTGCAAAATGGGGAACAAGTAGAAAGTCGTTTGTGCAACCATGATTTTAACGTCACCTTTTAATTAAAGAGACAGCAAATAGTACGGGCATCATCTTTAAGATTAAAGAGAGACACAAGGTACTCAGAATTGGTCAGGTATATCAATATAGGTTGATTAAGGATATGACAAGCCTTGACACATGAACACAGAAAACTGAAACATCATGTATTCTAGTACAGCTGAGCAGTGCTGACAAAATCAAATATTAGCCAGTATCAGTTTAACACAGTATTTTTTGATGGCTATTGATGACAGATAATTGTTGAAAATCATCAGAAAAAATGATATTATGACCAAACCAGTAGGATCGTTCATTGCTGATAATTTTATTTTATCATTAGCTGTAATGCAGCCTTTATGGAAAGCCTTTTTAGGAATACACAATCACAGGCTATACCAAAATATTATGATTAGCAGTATTCCAAACAAAATCTATTTTCCTTTCACAATAAGTTATTTCCCAGATCCAGATTTAAAGTTCATGTGAACAACAAAGTATAATGTGCTTTTTTCGTGTGACCCTTTTTCCCACAGATATCATTGACAAGAGTGAACTGAAGGCATTCTTCGAGAGCAACTGTTCTCAGATTTATTTTATCTTCTATGAAAATTTCATTACACTGGAAAGCAACTTAAAACAAAAAGGTGAGCACAAGCTTTTTTTAATTGTACACTAGTTGACCACCAACCTTGATGGTGGTTGAATAATTAACCCTCTCCCTGCTCTCTATGGTGTGTTATGGCAAACGTTTATTTGCCTCTACCCCGAGAGCACAGATTAAGCATAAGCCAAAAGAGAAGCAATTTCTGGGGGATTCCTTCCCACTAGGTATGCATTAATTGCAACACAAATGCTTTTGAATGACTTTTCACAAAGTGGCCCATATTATTGTTATATCATTTATGAATATAATACCGTGTAGCTAAAAGTTATGTGTTTTAACATTTAACTACTTTCCTTGTGTTTCAGGGAACAAATCTCAAAGGGAGGAGCTGGACTCCATCCTCTTTATTTTTGAAGTAAGTCATTTGTCTGTCTGTGATGATGGCTCCATCTCTTATTTCCGCTGATAGCTGCCACAGCCCCAGCCTGTTTACTGCTGAACTCTGGGGTGGGACCACAGTTTCCATGGTGCCATACTGTATACCCTAGTTACCATCTGAATTTGCCTCAAATAGCCTGGAAATCAATTGGATTTTGCAGATAAAAGAGCCCCATTTTGAATCTTTTGACCAGTCGTGGGAGAGATTTCATCTCATTTCTTGTTTTTAAAACCTAAGTGTGTAATCAAATCAGAGGAGGTATATCTTGTGTCTGCGTGTGTAGTGCATTGTTGGATCCATAGCCCCTCCCTCTGCTTTTTCTGAACACTCTTGTGTTTCACATGGAGGTTAAAGTCTCCTACCTTGTTTTCCCACCTGATTGTAGGGGCAGCTCCAGTTTCCAATACAAACAGTCAGCTCTCCAGTTACATTTGCACAGGGCAGGGCTGTAAGGATGACAGTGAATTGAAAAAAAAATGTCTTGTCCTAGTTTATCTGATCACCTGAGAGAAGTGTGTGGGAGTGTTCCTTGCATTATGTCTAACATAGAGTAAGTCTTTGCAGCTAAAACAGCACAGAAGAGGATCCTAGCTTTGAATTCAGACCCACTGACCAGTTCATGAGTTTTTTTCAGTAGCATCAGGCCAGACATAGCTGTAGTCTGTCTTTCGTTACTGATTCCTAATTTGCTAGTCAGGAATATCTTGTGCAGTTCTCTATTTTCATATTATCAACTTCCATTTTATTTTAGTGCTATCTGGTTGATGCAGTATATACATAGTGGTGCATTTTAGAGCATGCATCATATGCAGTTTGTTTGATCGTTTGCTGATGGTCTTTCAGATTGGCAATCTTTAAAGAATTTAGTTTTTATTATTAAGGCTTGTGTTTTTGCCATTTAAACCTGTTCTTTGGAAACTAAATAAGCGTCTACTAACTCACTAGATTTGCTCCAAAGATAGCTTCCCTTCCTGTTACAGGTCCAGTTGTCTGACCTGTAAATAAAGCCTGGGTTCCTGGCTGCTAAATATTTATGGAGTCATCTTTTCAAAAAGAACTAATATTGAAAGCAGCTTAACCCTCATTTGTCCCCTTTTAGCCACTGCTTGTGATGACGTGTGCTTTTACCCATGCACTGAGAAGATAAGCTTGCCTTGAGTGGTGTGTACAGGACAGATACAAGGTTTCTTTGATCCTGAGCTCTGCTACACTGTGCGAACTTTCTCTTTTATGCCATGTTAGATTAGGCATGTTGGATCATATGTGGTCATGAATATGATATCAGTGGATATGTTTGTGCTCACAAACACGCACTACTAATATGTATTATGTTATCCCAGTGTTATGTAACAAAGGGACATGACAAATGTGTAAAAGAGGAACTAATGTAATAATGATATTTTCATTCATCACAATCATTTTCTTTTCTGCAGCAAACACTGTCAATTACATCTTATGCTGAATTGAAATTTTAGGAATTTTATTCTAAACCCAACTTTTCCTTGCAGGATAATGCTTTTGGTAAATGTGTGTCATTTGTTTTAGTGACAGAAGTCAACCAACCAGAACATAAGCCTGAGCAGCCTTTGTCCAACAAGCCTCAGAGCGCTATGTAGAGTAGCGATGAATGAACGGCTGCTGGAACAAAAGCCATTATGCGGCTCTGTGCTTTTTGACACACTTAAATGCTATAAGACAGGTTAAGAAGAACAACAAAGCTCAACATCACTGCCCCTCTTATTCTGTAAAAGAATTTCCCTGGAAAGCCTATGTTATGTCCTCATCTCTCCAGGCAGATGGAAATATAGTCACCCACACTCTAGATCACCTGAGCCCCTACTTGCATTCAAATCTGGCTGACATATACAGTACATGTCTCCAGTGTGTGTGTGTGTCTGTGTTTGCTCTGAGCTGGCTGTGTGGGGATTACTTTACTGCCATGATGAGGTATGTGACCCCTTTTCTGTGGGTTGCTGTGGGGGAGTATGATTCCCCCACGCTGAGCCTGTTTGAGTAATGGATATCTAGAGGGGGTAATCTTTTGTCTCTCCCCCTCAACTCTGTTGGAACACCCCACCCCCACAGCCACCACTAGCCCTCACCATTCCCCTCCAGGATTTCTTTGTGTCTGCTGCCACAGAGGCATGCATAGCAGTTTTTGATGCTGCACCAGGACTGACAGATAGAGAGACCTGATCTCTATAAGAGTGTAACAATTCTAAAAATGCTGGATTATTTCTACACTTTAGGCTTATGTGTTCTTTTTTTAACACCTAAATCCATATTTGAGAAACAAATTTACTATGTACCTTTGTAGCTTTAATTAAGTATTGAACTATTAGCATTATCAAAGGTCTTTTTTTTATTACAAGTTCACTCTCATTGACCCCAGTAATCACCACTTTTACAGTGAAACACCTGAATCATCACTGGTCTTGATAATTCAGAAGTTGCATAACATGTTCAGTGGAGACCTGTGTGTAATCAAGGTGTGACAGGTAATTGTAAGTTAAATACACTTGTAGATGGACCTGCTTTTTAATCAGTTCCCTTACATCAAATAACTCATGGAGAACTTTAACAACAAGGCCAGTGAAAAGAATGAGACCTTTGCAAGGTGCTGCAAACCCCTCACTATAATAAGCTCATTCTTAGAAAACGAAAATACTATTGTACTGCTGTAAATCTGAGTGTCAGCATGAGGTTGATGGTAGTGCCAAGGAGCTACAGGGTTCATGGCTGAAATGAAAGATTTAGTTCATACAGCAACTAATGCCTGGGTACCTCACCATATTATGGTTCGAGGTTTTTTGTTATCATACTAAATGCTGTGTTTGATGTAAGTCAAATATAATACATCAGCAGAAAGACTACAACCTTACCCTCAAGCAGCAAGGAGGGACACACTCCATTCCCATCAGCAAGCTGGGTTTAGGGATGCACAATTTAGGGATGCTTCACTGCAGCAAACCCTGGAATGTTTGTGAAGGTAGATAGTTGAATTCTGTTGGAAAAACATCTTCTGTGCGCAATATAACTCCAGTTCGGAAGATTTGTTTTCCAGCAAGACAGTGATCCCAAACCTGTAGCCCAAGTTTAAAATCTTTATGTCCTGCATTGGCAAAACCCAATCTAGACCAAATCTAATCGAGAACTTGGGTCAGAACTGCTGTTTTCTCATGGCCCCCATTTAACTTGACAGAGCATGAGCACTCTTGCGAGGGGACTGATGAAAAAAACGGTGTCCAGATTTACAACGTATTTAAGAGACCTATTGCTTTTTAATATAGGTTTATAAAAATTAGTCTGCCTATGTTTACATAAAGAGTTAGTTGTATAATGTCAGTCTCCTTTTGGCAGCCATGTCTATATTGTATTGAAATCAGGATGCTTTATTTCTATTCAGCCCTACATCACCTCTTGCTGCTGTATACCCAAACCATGAGTAAGTGTAAGCACAGAAAAATCTGCTGTAGATGAACACTAATTACACGTTAAGTGTGTGTAGGTGTAATTCTAGGAATGAAACTAGATAAGATATCCTTCCGTTTTAGGAGACTTTTTTTAGTTGTCAAAAGACAGCAAAAACAGTAAGGAAACTCAATTCTCAGGCCAGGGGGGACTCCAGTGTTTATTCTCCTATGACTGTAGATGACCTCTTACTGTTACTATGTTCAATCTTTGTGCCACTGAGGTTGTGGGACAGTTTAAGGGACAGCTGTGAGACCAACTAAACTCAGAGGGAAGTCTGTTCATATCTACTTTCACTCCAGGATATGACCAAACCATGACCTTTCCTGCTGTCTGTCATCTGGACCTTACTCAGCAATCTAAAATCCCCTTGCCATCCTTTCTGACACTGTGACCCCCACACACACACACACACACACACACACACACACATACTCACCAATTCAGATTTGAGGCTTGACTTGGTGAGTTGCCTTATATGGGTAAATCTGCCTATAACCCAGCTCTGCTATCTTTTGGAAAGCTGCAGAACATCAGAGGCTTTTGCCTGATATATTTATACTTACCCATGATGGTCATTTGTGATCAAAATCTAAGGAGAACCATTAAAAACCGCCACTGAACCAATATTCAGGAAAAAACAGGATGACAAAATAACATGTTAATGTTTATGAAAAACTATATATTCCAAACAATTGCATTTGCCAATTTAAATCAGAAACTAATGATTCAAAATGAATACCAAAATAAGGAAGAATCAGTCCGCCTCCTATAGCTCATGGCAAACAGAATTAACTGTGGCTGGTTTTCATTTAAATGCTACAGACAAATGTACCATTTGAGCAGTGTGTGTTTGTATGTGTAAATGGTTAGCAATTACAAAGTACATAACTAATAACACTGTCACTCTGTATCATAGATAACCATCAATAGTCCTTTTGCTGCCTGGCGTAATGGCATCATATTCCTCTTAATGCACATTAGCTCAAACTCTCTCTACATGTTGGTTAACGTGTCTGAGAAATTAACCCAGGGCCATTTAGCTAAGTGACTTCTTTTTCTTCCTCTTCCCACTTTAGTCCTAGTTATAACTGACAGTTCACCACCAAGGGGTTATTGGTTAATTCATAAATGCAAATTTACTATATGTAGCTTGGGTTTATACATAGAACAGGCTGAGTGAATGAATCTTGATGTCTCAGACTATATTTTAACCTGTTCCTTAAACCTGAAACTACTGGAGGTTTGCAGTACATTTTAAAGATAACTACTGTTGGCACATGCAAGAACACCGATAGTGAACATTTTCCAGATTCATATTTTTCTTAATAAATGTATGGCTTTGCTGACATGTAATTTAGCATGATTCATTTGTCCAAAAATATTCATGGCTAATCTTGAAAATAGTTCCAAAATGGTCCTAGAGGAAGCCTGTTGCAACTTGGCTTTCACATAGAGCAAAGAGGAACCTGAGGCTGAAGGCTGAGGGAATTGGCATTGAGAAGCCTGGGAAGGAGTTTGACTGCACTCTGCTGCTGCCTCCCACTGGCTGAACAAGAGCATGAGAATGAAAGCATGTCTTTCCAGTTATGTTCATCATTGAGGGTATTTTGGCTACAGATTCTGAAAAAAACCCCAAAAACCTCAAAGTACTTTAGGCTTTAAAGGGTATTATATTTTGAGGTTACTGTACATGACATATGCTTTACTAGCTGCACTTACCAAGGCTGTTCCTGACAAATAACGAGGGCAAGCCAAGAAATCTGGTTAGCATGTAAATAAGTAGTCTGGTTTGGTCTACACTGTTTGGATATACCTTACAAAAAAAATTTAAACAAAGCAGGTGTGGAACTGTATAACTTCTTTTTAGGTTGAAAAATGCCCTGTTGTAATGGAAAAGTTACTTGTTAGTGGTATTTTACTTTGCTTTCTATGCTGTTTACTCTGTTTTACAATCTTTGTCTTGCCTACATTTTGTTATGTGATTGACACATTTTCTGATTATTGCATGTACATTGCATTAGTATGTTGGTGCTTTGTGTCTCCATTGTCTTTGTCTCTCAGGAGATTTTATTGTCCTTAGATGGTATAATCATCTCATCAAAAACCTAAACAATATGTAAACGAAGACATTTCTTCTGAGATTGCTGAATGTCTGTTGCTGCCACCTAAAAGTCATTGTAGACCATCTCAGGGAGAAGTGTATTCTCTGTCATGTTCAGGCCCTGCAGCTGGAAACCTAAGTGCGGATCATGTAAATGTATTAAGGCTGCTGTTGTACCACAGTAATGCCCCTATCTTTATGCTGGAGTATAGCTACAGATTATAGTAACTCCACCAACCTCTAGTCCAGCAGACTCTGCATTCGCCTCATATCATCCAGTAAATTCCTCATTGTTGCGGTCACCATTCCAGCTCCACAGGGAGTCTTTCTGAGCTAGCTTCTCCATCTCATTCCCACTCTCCCATCCTGGTGTTCTGTAAGGAGAGAGAAAGATGGTATTATTGTGTCTGCACACACACACACAGGGAAAGGCTTAAGCAGGCTATCCTGCTGTGTTACTGCCTAGCATAATGTGTCTGCTGCGCCAAGGAGACAGAGTGGAAGAGGCTGGTTCAGAGTCTGTGCAGAGATGTAATAATCCCATGTGGGATCAATAGCAAGGTGCAGCCACACGCCTGTACACGCATATCATCACATCTGAGGATCAGAGAGAAGTTGAGCAGCACAGATAGTCATCCAGCGCCCCCTTGAAGCGATGTATGTCTTTCAATATCTCCAGTGTCACTGATAATGACAGGGATTTGGTATCAGAGAACAAGAAGGGAAAGTTAAAAATGGAGGATGACAGGGAAGAGGGAAGAAGGCAGTCACTAACAAACTGAGACACTCAAAACATGAGATGACTCCTGCACCACCAAAACTCTCAGCATAGTGTGGCATAGCAACAGGCAGGAAAATGTCATTGTATGCCATTTTTCAGAACGATCGATTTTTGTTGTAATAATATAAGGATTTTACAACAGAACATGATCAGTGTGTGGTCTAAAATAATAGAAACAAGCAAACTAATATTGTGTAAGAATGACTTGAAATATTGTTATCTCTTATATATATTATATACTATTACTATTAACTATAAAAGCTGTCATTGGGCAGCAATATTCTTGTCCAATACCATAAGATGATGCTCTGTAGTCTTGGAAGCTTCCTCTCATTTGTCTGATACTCTGTCATCACTCTTTTTGTGTTTTCTTTTTTGTTTTCTTTTTTTCTTAGATACTGCTGTAGCACTTTGTATCTGTTGCAGGAGACTACTTAACCTTTGTAGTTAGTCATGCACAGCTTTTGTCATGCTCTGTATCATTTCTCTTTCCTGTGTTTCTCACTCTCCAGGGCAGGTGAACTTTTATCATGCTGACCAGGGTTGGCTGTTTGGTTTAGTGGGTCAGAACTACAAAATCATAAAGTGTTATTTGGTCAGTGATTAGAACTTGATGAGAAGTTAGCCATTGGGGCATCAATTGCTTACAGTGCATGGACTATTAACTAGCCATGCATACACACATCTGCTATTGTCTAGCCCTTTTTCATCTCTCCAGAGGGGACCAGTTAACCTGTCAGCAGTCAAGAATAATTATAGGCTGCTGAAAGGTTAGGGCCCTCTAATTGAGTTGTAAAATGGTTGTTGGCGAGGTTATGACATTTCTCAGTAGTGTCCTGTGTCACAGGGATCTGCAGACATGGGAGGCCAAGTGGAGGGAAAGGGCAACCAAGAATTTTGCTTTTTTTTGAAGCTAGAACTGTGGATTTTGCCATATTGCTTAAAAATATACCTTATGATCCATCAATTATCAAAATTGAAGCCTCAAGCTGTTAAGTGCTTAGATTCTTGCATAAATTGTGCTTCAAAGTTAATGGTCAATGAAAAAAGCCTGTATCCTACTTCAGATCTTATGATATTGTTATCACTGAAATGTACCAAACTCTAAAAGCTAACAGCTAATCATTTACTTAACCTAAACATAATTTTTTTCTGTTTTTCAACAGAAAATTCTACAACTTCTGCCTGAAAAAATCTACAACCGATGGCAGTTTCACAGTATAGGTATGTATTGGTAATTTTCTACTCAAATGAAATACCTGGCACTACCTTGAATTCTAACCACTGTCTCCTGACACATGTATTGTGTATGTGTCTTTCCTCCTTATGCTTCTGTAACCTCTAAGATACACATAGTGGTGGTGACCAAAAATGTCACCAACATTATGCCTCAGCCTTCCATAATGAAGAGAAAATAATTAGTCTAAGAAGGGATGTAAACGGGAAATGCTAATGAGTTCTTCATTTGAAATGCAAATAAGTAATCAAATTATGCTGGCATTATTTCAGTCCCGCAGAAAAAAAGGAAAACCCTTGCAAGAAGCGATAACCTCAATTATAACTGTTATTTGTCAGCCACTGGCAGCTAAATTGTCCAGGGTAGATCAGTTATAGATTAGCCTTTTCCTCAGGCTTGTAATTCTAAATATCAAGACTCATCTCGGGGTGGATGACCCAGACAATTTCACTTTTCAGTCGGTCATTGGACAACATATCATCACAGGTTTAAAGCTGCCTCTTGGCCTTTCCCTGAACTCACAGAATTTTCTTTGCCACCCATCAGTTCATGTGTCACTGGTCAAGATGCTGTGCTGTCACTATGTACTTGTCCTTTGAAGAATATGTGACGGTGTCTGGATAGCATTCACCGTACCTGAGTTTTAATTGAATTCCTGAGATAACTTTTTCTCTCACATATATATATTTTTTTTATCACACTCTACAGTAGAACTGCTAAAAGCATTTCAGTTCTCTGTGATAAATTCCCTGGGATGGCTGGCGTAGGTTAGGAATGGCATTAATGTCTTTAAGTTTTTGTCCCTTTAGCTGAGGATTGCAAGGTCACAAACATTTGACACAGGCCTTTAAAAGCTGAAGAAAATCCTCACGTCTTTCATTATCTTCTATCTACTTTCTTATAATTCCTTTTGTCCTGAGCCCAAGACTCATGAAAGGACTCCTTTACCTCTCATAACACATTTCAGTTTTATGTTTTATGTGAGGAACTGATATGTAATTGATTTGACCGATTGAGAGCTGAATAATAAAAGTACCGGACAAACACACATAAATTCACATGAAACCACATGAGCTTTCTTATACTTCGAGAAGAACTCAGGTCTTCATGGCTATCACTATTAGGACTAACTAAAATTTCTTCAATCCCACAATGTCCTCATAAGAACAGTGTCTACAGGCTGTGAAGAGTATGTCCTAATTCACACAAATACCTCTTCTGCCCAAGGTATTTAGCAATCAGAGCAATGTCTCATTTGATTACAGCAGAACCAGATTGCCTTCATGAATGCATGTCGCTGCCAACTGATTTTAATTTTCATCAGGAAAATCTGAAGCCTTGCCACTTTCCCCACTAGTTTGTCAGGATCATCAATCAAGGTCAATTTGTGTCAGTGGAGATGACAAGCCGGTCCCTCCTTTCAGTTTTGGTCTGTTTGTTTTGGCTCTGCTTGTTGTTTCGAATATTTGAATTGCAAAAGTCTTAGACTATTGGGTTATTTTTTTCTCTCATCCAGGTTCTATTCTCAAAAAGCTTCTACACACTGGAAATTCATTCAAGGTACTGTTTTCATTGCCACAAGATATAAAAAACCATTATTTTACAGCCAGATGATGCACTATAACACTAATGTGAATATTAACTTAAATAATCTGGCTACACAATAGAAAAAATTTAGTGTTAAAGAATAATTCTACACATATATTATCAAAATTATTTTTTTTGTGTATACATTAATATGTCCCAATGTCTTTCTGTCTAGATCCGCTGTGAGGGGATCCGTCTCTTCCTGCTTTGGCTGCAAGCCCTAAGGGACAACTGTGCTGAAGAGCAGTTCCTTATCTTTGCCTGTTTGGTGCCAGGATTCCCTGCTGTGTCTTCCACCAGAGGGCCATGCACCCTTGACACCATCATATACAACCCGTTCTCCAACCCCCCTGATGGTGAGGCAGAGATTTGTATGCTTCTACATGTGCACATTTACATTATAATAACATACACTGATCAGTTCCAACATTAAAACCAGCAACCACATTGGATTTTGTGGTTGTTTAATATTGCGGTGTAGATTCTGTAACATTTGTGCAGCCTTATGTGATGAGGATCATCATTTAAGTATTCTAAACGTACTAAACTAATTTCAGACTGTGTATGTTCCTTAGCAGTGAAAAACTGTAGTTTCCTTACAATTAATTCAGGTCTGTATTTGTCAATCTGAGCAGCAAAAGTGGTGCCTGAGGAGATTACTCCACTTGTTCCAGCTGTGATGGGAGAAAAAGTTGCAGATGACCAGACCTGTTACATCCTTGAAACCCTGCTCAAGTACATGGTCATTCAGGTAATAAATAGTTATGCCACCCGCAGTTATAATGCAGTTCCATCATTACTGAATCTCAAATTTGGACTGGATCCTATGTGAAAGGTATGAGAAGGAAGAATGGTGATACAATAAAAGCGATTTAATTCATATTCTTTCACCTGAATTTCAACTAAATGTTGTACTGTCGTTGAAGGGTTCTCCCACAAAATTCATGAGCATCCTATTACTCAAGAGAAAAAAAATCTGAAGCAACACTTGTAAACATGGGAAAAATTGTCACCTCCAAATGTAAAATATTTCCCTCAATGTATATTTTGGTTGCATTATGTGTTGCCATGGTTTAAATGTGTGTGCTTCGGTAGTTTGTGCTTCTTGCTCTATACAACAGTAAGATAAAACACTAAATACAATATCACTTTTTAAGTGTGTAAAGTTGGAGTCTTTTAATCTTATGTGTGCCAAGCCCAAACCATTCTCCCCCGTATACTGTTTCATTGAGGAAGTTTCAAACTATTGTTAGAACCAATATACTGTCACTGTCTGAGTCACACTGGAACCATCTCCTTTCCTTGTAGCCTGATCTTTTCTGCCTTTGTGCTGTCTGTCTGCCAGGCATCCAGTTTAGAATGGAAGAACAGAGAAAACCAGAACACAGGGTTCAGATTTCTCTTCAGCCTGTTCAAGAAATACTACCTTCCACATTTATTCCCCTCCTTCACCAAGCTCACAAACCTCTACAAGCCTTTATTAGGTAAGCTGATATATGGATATATAGATATATCTATATATCTATATATAGATATATATATATATATGCCTTTGTGGAGAAGCCTGTGTGAAGTGAAGTGAAGTAAGTGTATGTGTGTGTGTGTGTGTGTGTGTGTAGACAGTTAGATGCATAAGTATTTGGACAGTGACACATTTTTCCTTTTTTGCCCCTGTACACCACCGAAGTGGATTTAAAACAAACGAATCAAGATTGATTGAAGTTTAGACTTTTAGCTTTAGTTTGAGAGGTTTAACAAAAAGATCACATTTACCATTTTGGAATTACACACATTTTTATACATAGTCCTCTCATTTTAAGGGGCTCAGAAGTAATTGGACAAACCAACATAATTATAAATATAAGGATTATTTTTAATACTTGTATGAAGATCCTTTGCAGTCAGTGACTGATATCTGGAACCATGGACATCACCAAATGTTGAGTTTCCTCCCTTGAGATGCTTTTCCAGGCCTTTACTGCAGCTGCCTTTAGTTCCTGCTTGTTGTGGGTCTTTCTGCCCTCAGTTTTGTCTTCAAGGAGTAAAACGCATGCTCAATTGGTAAGAGGTCAGGTGACTAACATGACCATTGAAGAATATTCCCGTTTTCTACCTAAAGAAGCTCTGAGGTTGCTTTTGCAGTATGTTTTTGGTCATTATCTATCTGTACTGTGAGGCCCCATCCTGTCAGTTCTGCATCATATACCTGAATCTGAGCAAATAGTAAAGCCCTATACACTTAAGAATTCATCCTGCTGCTTCTATCAGCAGTTACATCATCAATAAACACCAGTGACCGAGATCCGTTAGCAGCCACACATGCTCATGCCATAACAATGTTTGATAGATGATGTGGTGGCTTTGGATCATGAGCCATTCCTTTCCCTCACCATACCTTTCTCTTCCCATTATTCTTGTACAAGTTCATCTTGGTTTCATCTTATAAAAGAATCTTGTTCAAGGAGATTTTATTTAGATGTTTTCTTTCAAAGTCAAATTTGGTCTTTCTGTTCTTGCGTGTTACCGGTGGTTACATTCATGATTGTAGACTTTGACAATGAATTATCTACATCCTGGAGTTTACTTGACCTGACTAGATGTTGTGAAGAGTTTTTCTTTAACAAGGAAAGAATTCTGCAATCATCTACCTTAGCTGGTTTCCTTGGTCTTCCAGGCCTTTTGGTGATGGTGAGCTCGCCAGTTTGTTCTTTTTCTTTTTTTTTTTTTTTTTTTTTAATGTGCCAGATTGTTAATTTGGCCATTCCTGAAGTTTCTGCCATCTGTCTGATAGGTTTGTTTGTTTTTTCAGCCTAATGATGCCTCAGTCATTTGCATTGACACCTCTTTGGAACACATATTAAAAGTTCCCATGAATAGCTACCAAACACAAAGTCAACACTTGGAATGAATTCCTGCTCAATTTTTCATGAAATAGCGAGGGAACAGGCCATACCTGACCATCACACTGATTGTCAGTCAATTCTCCATTTACTTTTGAGCCTCTGAAAAAAACATATGAAACCCCTTTGTGAAACCCCTTGAATTAAAGTCTGCGCTGAAATCACGTCATGATGGCTTCATTTCAGATCCACTGAGGTAGTGTACAGTGGCAAAATTATGAAAATTGTGCTACTGTTCAAATAATTATGTAAATAACTGTATATAGGTGTACATATATAAATATACCATAGCTGTTCAGGTGGCACCAATGCACCTTGCATTGATTCTACAAGTGAAAGATATTCCCTCATTTGATGTTTTAAAGACAGTGATGGAGATTACTGTCTAACCCATTAGTCCAAAATCTACCATAGGTTTTCATATGGGTTGAGATCTGGTGACTGTGAAGGCCATAGCATAGAATTCACATCTTAAAGGTTTTCAGTCCTCTGCCGCTTTATGTAATGTCAACGGACTGTTCTGACAAAGTCTGACATCTTTTAATGACATCCTCAGTCACCTCAGGAAGAGATCTAAATGCGGATGTCAATTTAGTCACTGTTGCTATTGAAACAGTTGAGCAGACTTTGTGACTCAAGCTCCTTCCATCTCTGCCCCAACAGTTAACCTTCTTTCGAAATCACTTAGATCGTTTCCTTTTGCCAAGTTAATACAAAATGAAAAAAAACTGGGACTACACAATATTTTTATACAGATGTGTGTGTGTGTGTGTGTGTGTGTGTGTGTATATATATATAGATATAGATATATATATAGATATATCTATATATATATATATCTATATATATATATTTATGTAAATATGTGTACATGTGATACACTTTAAAATATATCATTACCATGATCAATTTGCCATGTTTTTATTAGATCATTACATACAGAATTGCCACAACATTTAACAGTAATACACTGTAGATTTTAGACTTTTCATTTAGTAAAATAATTCAGGTTTTACTGCTCTGTGTCCAATGAGAAACTGCTTAAAAAATGTGGGTTGTAAAAAATGTTGGAACTACTTAGTTTAAACCACACAACCCAATTCTATTTTGTTTACAAGAGTGACAGAGGTTTATTGTATGTTTTGATATGAGTCTCCAAAAAACAAATTCTCAAACAGAAATGCATAAAAAGGGAACAGGTATAAAGTGAAGAAATACAGTATACTCCATATTCATTTTTCAAAGCTTCATGGTTGAGTTAACAGTTTGATTTAGCTGGAAAAACTCTGAATACCTTCACAGCCAGACCTTGATCTCTTACTCTACTTCTTGTATTCCTTTTGGTTGGCCTACAATAGCGAGGCCAGCTGTAGAAACTCAAAAGTGTGTGACTGAGTGACGTCCACGACTGACTGACTGATTGCTGAAATTACACCATTGGTCAGCCAGCCAAGTGTTGCACTATGCTCGTTGGTGATTGCTCTTTCAGAATGAAGTGGTACGAACAGTTACTAATAAAGAAATGTTAACAGGATATTTATAAAGTAGCACCTTTTTCACCATTTTACCAACTTTTTAATCCCCTAAAGCTACTTTTTTCTTAAAAACACCTAGCAACATAGATAAGGGTTTGGAAAAACCTTATCTATGTTCTGTAGAAGAGAGTCGCTAGTATTGCTCAGTGAGTGCAAGGTCAAGCTTTCCCTCCGCAGGTACACCTCCCTAGGCATCTCATTCACAGACATGAATGAACTTCTAACTTTCTCTGAATGATCATTTTACAAGTAAATATAGCCCAAATCACTGCACAGCTGTTGTCTTTAATTTTGGTGTATGGCGATTTATCAGACTCTGTCATGGTTATAAAATCAGAATTTTAGCAGTGCAGAGCAGCAGCTTGGAAATGTCTTCAAATTGCCTGCTGGTTAAAATGTAGTCTCAATGGGCCATGTGTCAGTTACTATTTCATATTTTTTCCATCGTCTGACAGTAGAAAAAGAAAAACATCTAAAACTATGTATATGTTAGCACACAGAGTAGGTGAGAAGCAAAGAGGTAAGGGGCCGCACAGCCATATACTAGGTTTTGATCTGTCTTGTTTTTATCCCTCCCTCTTTTACCATCCTCTCTACTTCTTTCACTTTTTCACTCTTCCTCAATCAGACCTCCCCCACCACAGACCAAAACCCTTGTATGTGCCAGTGACACGGAACAATGAGAGCACCTTCTGCACCAGGGACCAGTACCTGGCACCCCGTGTGGCCTTCATCACCTGGCTGGTCACCTTCTTCCTGGAGAAGAAGTATGTTTGCAGTGCTGCTATGGCACAGAATGCCAAGAATGGCACAGAGGTTATTCCCAAACTCATCCAGGTGAGCATGACAGTACCCCTTAGTTGATTTCTTTTATTGTCTATGAGGAAAAAGGAGGTAGATCTGTTATGAGCGTATTGTTGCTGCAAACCCCTGAGCACTTGTATCTGTAAAAATAAACCTAGGTACAAGGGACACTGATTTTGAAAAGATATTCACACACATATCTGTGCATTGTGTATGTTATTTTTTTTTCACCTCAATTATATCAATGAGGCTAGGCTAAATAACAGAAACCCCTCTCTGCCTATTGCAGTATCGTTTAACAGCACCACAAACTACATCCTCCAAAATATCATATAGTTCAATCAGCACCTCTCTAAAACAGTCTCAACAAAACCTAGATATTATAAACTTAATGAAGGTAGAATTTAATGTAAGACTTGTATCAGCCTACTCTAGTTAAAGCTAGTTGAGTGGCAACTGTGTGTAAACTGTATACAGTACTGTAGTTTTCTTGTTTTGGGGCATTTTGTGTATACATAACAGTTAATTGAATGACAGGAGTGATGAAAAGAAATGCGAAAAAATATTATGATTACATCATGATTAATACAGCAGCTCATACCCCAAAAATTGACCTTAAGATAAAACTAATCAAATAACAAGTTTCCAGACAATGAGACTCTTGTGACCAGTTATTCAACTGTGAGTAGGAATCCCTATTACATACTAAGGTACTCTCCCTTATCTCACTGTTTCCCTGTGGTGGCCAGACTGTCACTGCAGGCAGTAGCAGCCAGGAGAAGGAGAGGGACAAGACATCAGATGGGGATACAAATGGACCGGCAGGGGAGCCTGAGAAGAGCCACTCAAACAGCAGCACACTGTCAGATCGACGGCCCAGCGATACTAGTTTGTGTAGCATTGAGGAGGAGCACCGCTATGTCTATGACATGGTGCATGCCATCCTGCTGTCCACCAGGGATAATGTGAATTTCGTCAACGAGGTCTTCCACCAGGTACTGTGGGGTCACTAGGCATTATTTCTACATTTGATTTTGTAAAAATTATTAGCTTTAGATTTTGATTAGTTTTCATGTTGGATTATGAGTGTAATGCCATTTGGATGGCTACACTGTGATAACCTGTACTCTGTTGCCCTCTGCTGGCTGTTTGTTAAGGTAACTTGAATATCCACCCTACTAAAAGGCAATCCTTTAAAACTATTCAAAACACTAAGTTAGTTGAAGGTAAAACACCACGTTCTCCCTCCAAAGGCCTTCCTGCTGCCGTCCTGCGAGGCATCGGCAACCAGGAAGGTGATCAAAGTGTACAGAAAGTGGATCCTGCAGGAGAAGCCAAGCTTCATGACAGAACCTGATACAACTACCCAGGAAGATGAGGTCGATGATGGCTCAGAACAGATACTCAGCACAGAGACAAACAGCATGCCGGCACAGGTAAAAAGAAAGCCAATAAATGTATGTCCAGAGTTCATATGTGAAAATAGTTTTAGCATCTAAGCTCATATCTTCTGAACAATTGGCTGGCCTACCTTGACTTCTACAAGACGGAGAGCCACAGTCACAGACGGTCGTCCAGCTGGGGAAGAACCTACTCGTTCAGCAGCGCCATCACTCGGGGCTTTCTCACTGAGGAACAGAACAAGGACATCAAGGCTGGCATCCAATCCACACTACAGGTCTGTCTCTTTGTCCTGAGATGTTTGTTTTTTTTTAAATCCTGAGATCATTGCATGTGGTGATTAGAATTAGAAATTCTTAAATCTAGACACTTTTTCTTATATCACTGCCGTCTTACTTACATTGTGTTTGTGTCTATGTTTGCTCATCCTTGCACAATGTGTACAGGTGTTCCTGACCAACTCATCCAATGTATTCCTGTTGGAGCCATGCCAGGATGTACCTAAACTCCTGGAAAACCAGGTTGAGGTGTGCAAGGGCGTTCTTAGCATCTATCGGCACATGATCATGGAGCACACAATGAATACCCAGACATGGTCAGTGAGATATTGAAGTATACATGGAAGATTTTTTTGAATTTTTTTGAGACATTCCTTCATGACTCTTAAATGCCATTTGATTTGATTTTTATGCCCACATGCGGGCAACAGCTGTGACTGGGTTTTCCATCCATCAGTACACCTCTTCATCTAGCCATCCCATACTCGAGAACATGATATCTCAGGAACACCTTGAGGGAATTTCACTAAATCCAGCAAAAATGTGCTCATGGACTCAAGTATGAACTGAATTTGGTCATCAAGGGTCACTGTGACCTAACAAAACAAGTTTTTGGCAACAACAAGAAATCATACGCTAATTATGACAAATTACCTAACTACTTTTGCTATATTCCCTCAAAGTTTTCACTACATATATAATATTTGTCTGTACCACATGGTTGTAAACTGCAAGTTGACTGTTTCACGGAGGCATAAAACTGTAAAGCAGCATTTCTAGTTCTGTCTGTGTTCTGCAGGGAACAGATGCTGCAGGTACTGCTGAGGATCACTGAGGCGGTGTTGAAGAGGCCTCAGGAAAACCAAAGAAAAGACAGCTTTGCTGAAAGTTTAGCATCTATACTCTTTAGGGTATGTTTACAATTGCTTAGTTTGACATCAACTGATACCCAGGGTATTTTAATAATATCAAAAATGAGGCAGTGGGCATGGATTTGTCATAATACCCACTCTTTTACTTAGTTCAGTGTTTTTACAAAAACAATAAATGCATATAAATCTGTGCAGTGCCCTTAGTGACCAACCTTCAACATTTGTTTCAGGAACCTCCAGTATATTTACTGTACATGTATATGTGTCTCAGTTGGGGTGTTTGGTAACAAAAAGGCAAGAGGACACTATAACAAATTAGATGTAACAGTGTGAGATCCATGTTGTCACATTTTACTATAGAATTCTTGTTAAAACCCTTTCTCTCATGCTAATCCATCTGCTGTTGTCTCAACTTGCATTCAGACCATCATTGTGGCGTGGGTGCGAGCCAACCTTTGCGTATTTATCTCCCGAGAGCTGTGGGACGAGCTGCTGGCAGTACTGTCCTCTCTTACCTGCTGGGAGGAGCTGGTGACTGAGTGGGCCAGCATCATGGATTCGCTGACAGCTGTCCTAGCACGCTCTGTTTATGGCCTGGACATGGGAAATCTGCCTCTGGACAAACTCAGTGAACAGAAGGAGAAAAAGCAGAGAGGCCGCGGTGAGGGGGAGAAATGGGGGATGCAAAAATTTAGGAGGCTGGAATATTTTATTTTATTATGGCGGGATGAATTAGTATCTTTCATTTTAAAAAAGAATTTCTGTTAATCACTGACTCAATGTGCTAAAACAATAAAACATGAAAAAAGGGGAAATGAATACACTTTATGGGTTCTATATATCACGTGAGTTTATTGAAATATTTTTGAAAGCATTTGGCTCCAATTTATGAACATGGATATACATATGTGTAATATATTTTCTGAAGTAACCCCTTGCTCATAAAGACATGGCCTATTAAACAACTATTTAATGCTGACAATTAGTCATTTGATTGATTTTTCAACTGGCAGAAAATTAACAACAATTTAATCATTGATTAATTGATTAATTGATTAATTGATACCGGCAGAAAATTAACAACAATTTGATCATTGATTAATTGATTCATTCTGTCATTTTTCTTTAAGAAATGTGGAACATTGATTTTTCCAGATGTTCAAATGTTGACGTGGGTTTTTCTCTGAGCTACATTACTGTAAGCAAAATGCCCATGTGTTTTGACTGTTGGCTAAACTTAACAGCTGTGACATATACACAGCCAAGCTCCCATTCATCAGTGTGCCCTGCTATCTCGCTGTCCGCCAGAGTGTCTCTTTTTTTCTCAAATACTACTGCTAGTGAGCTCATGTGAGTTCAGATACCCGAACTAAATGCTAGTTGATGTTGACAGCCACTACACCAGTGTTACATTCAAAGAATGTGGTTTTTAAGGTTTAAAAAACTATTATACCACAGCCACAGAGACCTGCCTAGCAGCACAGTAGAGTTTGGCAGTGTGAAATTCAAATACAGATCTGATTATTACAAAATATACACTGACACCTAAGCACACAACAAATGTTGTTCTCTGCATGTCAGGAGTGATCCAGGACTCCCAGAAGGCAGCAGCAGTGGCACGCTCCTTCTCACTGAGTTGGAGGAACCAGGGGGAACAGGGTGGGCCAGGGGTTCAAGAGCCCATGAGGATTCGCTCTGCCACTACGTCAGGAGCTCCGGGTGTAGAGAAGGCCCGTAACAATGTCCGCCAAAAAGCCTCTGGTAAGTACTTGTAATACTTGTGAAAATAGTATTGTTGTGTTAGCTGTATATTACTAATCCATCAAAGCAGGCAAAAATAAAAAACAAGGAGTAGCTTTAATAATACCTTCTACATGCATATACTACCAGCAACACACTACCGACATCCCTCTGGAGCAGGATGTCAGACTATAGGGTTTATCAAACATATTTACTTTGTGTGAAAACCTTCAGACAGGGCCATGAGTACACAAGCCTAGGTGTCATTGAAAGGCTCAACACCAGAGACAAAGGGACCAGCAGATGGCCCCCATTGTTTTCTTCATATGTCATTGGCTACAGTCAACATGTTTCCATGTCGGCTTTATTTGCAAGCATAAAGCACATCCTTCGACGGCATGTCAGAGGCCAGTTTTGGACACTCATTTTCATTAGCTCAGTTCAGAAACTGAAAGCACCCCATATCTGATGGGAATGTGGCAGGCTAATTATAAGTTGAGCTGGAGGGCAGTAGTGTAGTCACTAGCTTCAGTGCCTGTCTTAATTTTGTCTAGACAGAATCTTAATGTGGAGGATAAAAGACAGAGACAATCCTTTTTCTTTTTTTCTTTGCTTTACGTCTCTCCAATTAGCACCAGTGTACTGAGATGACAAGCTTGTTGAGCTAGGAGCATATATTTTTTTTGCCTTAAGGAGTCTTAGAAGGGTTGTGTGTATGTGTGTGTGTGTGTCTGCATGCGTGCGTGCGTATGATTGTGCTGGACTATCTATTATGCGTCTCGTTTGCATGTTTATGCAGCTATTCTGTTTATGTGTATCTGTGTGTAAGCAAAGATGGACATTAAACAGTACGGCTTCAAATTCCCTTCCCTTTCTTTGGCCTAATTGGATTTCTCCCACATTGATCTTCAAAGCCCAGCGGCCCTCCTCCCTACTCCTCAAGGGAAGGCCCACACATCAATTGCATGGCGGTTTTTGATAGTTTCATTAAGAGTGTAATTAATGCTTATTAATATGCATAAATAGGAAGCATTGGCGGGCTGTAGCAGAGACGATGTATCTCTCTCAGTGAAAAGGCATAATTAAAGTGTGCTGAAAGCAGAGAATAGAACCGTCCTCTTTCATTGCTCTCTTTTAGATTAACCCTGAAGTGCTATCCAGACATAATAGCAATGCCTCAGCGTTGACAGCTGTCAAAACTTCGCTGTACTTAGGCATGCAAATACTACAAACTAACAATGTTCTGAGATCTTGTCTTGATTACTGAAAAAAGGTTGGATATTTCATTATGGTACTCATTAAGCTTATACAAGTACAGAGATCAATTTGAACCATCTCTCACTCTGTACTTTAGCATGTAAACCATGGCTGGGATGGTTATTAGGTGTAGTTTTACCAATTATTGTTTATCTTTAAATATCACAAGATAATATTTTGTTGGGGAAAAAAAGATATTTTTTAGTTACAGTCTGTGCATGGTTAATTGGGTCTCCTATACACACAAGAACAAGTACACTGGTCTTAGAAAGCAGGACGCAACATATTTTTCTTAACACTGGACTTCTGGTTTAATAATAAATAAAGAAGTGATAATTTAAGCTACACAAAATTTGTCACTGTCACCATGATGCTGCATCATACAGAAATACTGAGTGTCAATGCATCCAACAAACTTGTATTCTCTCTCTTGTAAATTTACAATTTCTGTGACTTCAGAATGAGTTGAGTTTCAATCTTTTTTGTCCCTGATCTTTTCTAGGATGTGTTCAATACACTATAGTGGTATTTTTCTTTTGAAATTTCTCTCATGTTGGCATTCAAACAAACACTGATTTAGATCATATTGAGGTCAGTCTCTGGCATATCAGTGCTTTATTTACTCTGAGTTCCAGAACAAGAATGTATTTATCAGTTGAAGCAACTATGTAGCATTTTGTACTTTGCTCTCACTGAATACTGTCTTCTTCCCTTTACCTCTTTTCATTTTCCACTGTCTGTTTCTGTTTCTTCTTCCTTCTCTTCCCCTGATGGAAGCTAAGCGAAGCCAGTCCATCAGCAACTGTGTTCATCTATACGAGGCTTTGCCCACTACTAAAAGTGTTCCTATGCTGCTCCACACTGTGAGCTCTTTCTTGCCTGGTATCTCTTCTGGTAACTCTGCTTGCTCTCACAGACTCTCAGGTAAAGTGTATTCTGAGAGCTGCATGTGTTTGTGTGTTTGTGACCTCCATCCTACCTTTCCATCCACCTGTTACTATCTGTCATATTCTGCAGGTTTCTATATCTGTTGTGAGAGTATTCCGAGCAGAGTTTTATGTTTTAACAGGAACTTAAGACTGTCTTCTGAGTTGAACATACTGAAAAATGGAATACAGTCTATAGAAATAGTATGTCTGCATTACCACTGCATGTGTGCATGCCCCAATTCCTCCATAATGTTTTGATGAATGTATCAAATCTACATGTATACTGTGTCTACAAATCCCTTAAATATAACAAAAGACATACAGTGTCCTAGAAAGTTTCCATTTTAAGATTTCTGGTATGGTGGTTGTAGTCTTTTGGGCATTGGCTTAACAATGTACCTTCTTTTATCCTGCCAGATGTGGAGGAGTGTCAGCTGTCAGAATGTGGGGGGGAGGAGGAGCTGGGAGGCGGGGATAGCCCTCTGCCACGTAGCAGCAGCACCTCAGACATCACCCAACAACTGTCTGACACTTTACCAGGTATGAACAAAAAAAAAAGTTTAATTGCCCACATTTTTCACATCTAATTTATAATGAAGTTAAAACCCTTGCCTGAGATCAGGACTTTATTTAGAGGAGAGCTAACTTGCAACCAGGTAACTCGATAAAAAGGGAAAAAATCATTGGCCAGTTAAGTTGCAGATTTGTTAATTACACCCTTTACAATTTAATACAATCCAATAAAGCCAAATAAAACAGACTTTTTTAAACCTATTATGTTTAGTTTTGTTGCCATCAGGTTAAATAATATATGTTGACATGTGACATTTGCTGAAGATTCAGATTTATTTATGGAATTAAACATTTAATAGGAATATCTGCATCTTTTACTAGGATGACTGGAAACTGTTTTATTCATATTTACGACTTACACAAAAGATATGCTAGATAGGTAACAGAGAGGTAAAACCAGGCATTTAGGGTGCATTGGTATATGGATTTTGATGCATTTTTATCTGTTATATTTTCATCTTTTATCTTTGGCCAGATATTTAAAAAAAAAAAAAAAGCTAAAAATAATTTGTGCCTATTGAATTACACACAGTGGCATAAAAGGTAGTAGTTAACCTTTAACCTTTTTTAACATCATTTTGATCCCTCTGCCTGCTAATAATATACCCTGTTACATTTTAGTCCAGAAGAGAGAGTACTCCCCTTCCTGTGGCTCTGATAGCCGGACATCTGAAGGCAGGAGAGAAAGCAATGAGCCACCGGTGGTGAGAAGAATCATTTAGTAAAATAGTATTATATAAAATTAATGAAATAGATTTTACCCATACAAGTATATCTTCTTTATTGTATATTTCTATGTTCCTAGATCCTAATCCGGCGGAGCAGCAGTTCAGCTGAGACAGAGTGCAATGCTGAGGGTCACACAAACTACACAAGGACCAAGCTCCGAGAGAAAAGTTAGAGACTGCATCACTAATCATTTATTTAAAATTATTCACTGTGGGCCTGTAGCTTTGTTTAATATTTATGTTCCACATATAGCATTGCTTTTTTTGAATTTAAAATTCATCAGTTAAATCACACATCATAGTATAAAACAATACCCACTCTTTGCCCAGATCAATAGTTTTCCTCACATAGCCAGTACTTTCCATCTCATACTCCTCTGTATAACCTTCTTATACTCTCTTATGTTCTTTATCCACTTCATTCATCCACCCTTCCCAGGTGAGAGTATAAGCAGTGAGACGTCCAATGGCTACCTCAATGAAGCTGAGGTTACCTGGCAGGCCTTTGATGAGGAGGCTGACACTCAGTCCACACAGTCAGCCCACATGGATGTGACAACCGACCCCCAGAGTCAGGGGAGTCTGCTGCTCAGCCACAATGAGGCTCTAGCAGGTACTGGAACTGATAAGAATTCCCTCTGAGCACCTGAAACATTTTTTTTCCAGAATGTTTTCTAGATGTTAATATATTTTAATGTCAGTGTATGTTTGTGCTAACTGTAATCTGCAGACATCTTTCAGGGTACTTTGGCTGACTTTGATTTTGACAGGGCTTTTTCATTTGGTCTTCAGTGTCAGTTAGATAATTTTATTCACTGGAGATAGATTGTCCCCTTTATAAAAGTGCTGAATTTGACAGAGCAATCCTATTTAAACATTCAGCATGGAGGAAAAATGAGTTGAAGGAGTTTTGCCGTCCTGCAGGTTCATTCAAGGTATGTCCCATCCACATGGGCTTTTGATGCCCCCAATAATCTCACACTTGATGGATTAATCATAGCTGGGTAGAGTGACCCAGTAAGGAAACTCGACCTGCTTGTCAGTATCTTCTACAGTACTCTGTTGTCTAAGCCATTTAATCTTTTAAACCTGCTGACAGTTTGTGGGTGAATTTTGTGAAGGGAAAGTGATCTCTGTTCTACAAATGGACTATAAAGGATTGTAACGTTTGTTAGTAGCAGATATCTATATTCTCATATGAAAACTATCAAAATGTTCCTCAACTTTAACCCCTTACGTTTTTAGCTTACCCCTTCTCTCCCACTCCACCATTACTGATGCAGAAATTGTTATTGATCTTCCATTTCTATCGTCGTACATGAACCTTCTTTGTGTTGTCCTACATTGTGATCATCATGAAGTTGTCGCTCTTCCTTTGTCCCTTTGTTGCCTTCCTCAAACCCATTTTTATCCCTTATCCCCCCTGTTGTTTCTTAGGTCCTGAGTGTGCCCTCCCTCCCCACTCTGCACCCCCGTCCTACCACAACCACAACCACTACCACTACCCCCAGAACCCCCCCGCCTCACCAGCACTGCTGGTGCACACAGAGTGTCCGCAGGACTGCCCCTTGGATGACACCATGCATCAGTCTGTCTTACACATGCCACACCACTTGGGTACTGCTTCCTAGCTGCTACTCATTATATTGAACGTAGAGTCCTTTTTTACCATTGACTCTCCATCTTCTAGATTACTCTATATTTTCCAGCCTTACTTTTCTTTCCACGACTTTACCATATTTTCTTTTTTAATGTTCCCATTCTGCAGATCAGGGTCCGTGACCTTTTTTGTATGAAATTAATTTTAATAATTAATTTGATAACCCTTTCCTTTACAACTTAGCTTTAAGGTTGTGCTGAAAGAGCAAGAAAATCATCTCAGATCTGCTACATACCCTTTCCATTTTTGTGTCTTTTCCAGCCCTTTATTCCCTGTATTCCACATCATTTTTCTGCTACCCACTAGGTGGCACTGTCCTTCCGCAATTCAACCTGAGTTTGTTTGGATGATGCATGTGACTTTTGCCTGTTTGCAGAAGTGTTGCAGTGCTTTGATCAGTTTCAGTGGACAAAGATCTTTGTACATGGGTACATTTGGGAAAAAGCATAGCAACTAAGTATTTGGTCAATGACTGCTCAGACAATGAACAAGATGGCTTTGAGGGATTATTAATATTTCATGTATTGAAAACAAGTTTTTTAATTTTAAATGTTTTTTTTATGAAAGCTGTTCTGCATTTGTTGACTTAATACCATATCCTCATTAAAATTTAATTTGATTCATTTTGTGATTAGGTACTGGCAGCTACAAATATGGGTGTTAGCAAATAATTTAGTCTATAACTCAAACCTCCCCAAATACTCTCTCTGACCATGCAGACAGCAGTGAGTGTCTGGCTGACGATGTCAGCATCATTGCTGGTGGGACCCTGACTGGTTGGCATGCTGATTCGGCCTTCGTCCTTTGGAGGAGGATATTGGGTATCCTGGGAGATGTCAACAGCATCCGCTGTCCAAAAATCCATGCCAAGGTCTTCTCGTATCTTTATGAGCTCTGGCACAAGCTGGCCAAGGTAAGGTGGAGAGGCAAGAATCACCTAGAAATGAAGCACTTCATCACAAATGAGAAAAAAATACACATACAGTTTTACAAATTGAGAAACTATAGGATAATTTTTTTTCTGTCTATGCCAACAAACACAGATCATTACAAAGATAATTTATAAAGGTTGTATTCACTGATTAAAGTTAAATATGTGCTTACAGATCCGGGACAACCTTGGGATCAGTGTGGACAACCAGTCTTCTCCTCCCCAGCCTGCCTTCATCCCACCTCTCCGAATGCTTGCCTCTTGGCTCTTCAGGGTATCAATAGCACATAGGAACATTATCAGCCATTCTGAAAACAGCAGTCACAAAAATTAAATACCTTGGGAGATAACATGCATTTACATCAGCTGTTTTAAACAATATCTAGTTGGTTATTCCCTCAGAGAATCTTCCTAATTCTCAGGAAACATTGTGATTATATTTCTAGTAGCAGCAACAAATAATGAACAGGACTGAATGGCCAGCTTTTACAGCTAGAGACACTGTCACTAAACAGGCAATTAGATTAGCAATTTCTAATCGTCCTGTTTAAGCAAAAAGAATAAAAAGAAGAATGTTGCATATAAAAGTCAAACTCAAAATTTGTAGTTAGCCTCACTGATGGAAAACAGTAACTGTTGACGCACTAAATTCACACTGGTTTCAACTGATCCCAGTAGTTTCCAAGTTACTATCAAGGAACAAAAATGGATGAAATCGGTCAACTTCCCAAACCATTCCTGCAACATAATAGATTTCAAACATGTCAGTCTTCAACTCCTCATAATAACATTGACCAAAACATCTCTCTACTCCACAGGCCACAATGCTTCCAGCAGAATACAAAGCTGGCAAGCTGCAGGCCTACAAGCTGATCTGTGAGATGATGACCAGGCACCAGGATGTGCTTCCCAACAGTGATTTCTTGGTGCACCTCTACTACATCATGCACAAGGGCTTCACTAGCGACGACCAGGTAGATCCAGCAGGTGGCTCCTCAGTAAAATTGCCTGTTGTTCTTCTATTCAGCACTAGATGGCTTACCAGTCAAACTCAAGTGACTCGCGCACTTTCTCCGGAAATCAGTTAAAAACTGGAAAACAGTTATTTTTTGTGGCCAATTTGTCATCTACTTTTTTCCTATGTCATGTTTCATTTTGTTATGACTGAGTGATTATTCATCTGTTGATCTCAGTCAGTTAGGCAAACACTTGACATATCATTGAGAATGTGTAACCTAATCATGTTTAAGAATCAGAGGTATTAACCTTAGAACTAGTACTGACAGGAGGCAGGACAGGAGGTGCCCTAGAATTTAAGATTACTGAAGCTCTCTTCTAAAACTGCCTGCTAGCCAGTGGTGATGAAGAATCCCTCTGTGTTTTTGCAACTTCCACCTCCGTTAGCCATACCTTTCCTAGTATTTAAATCTGGCCTTGCTATACTCCTTCCAGATGAAGCTGAGTACAGATGAATAGACTTCCCCAAAACAAAGGGCAGGGCTAAAAGTGTGTGTGGATGGGGGGTGTTTGAATTCATATGTGTGTGTGTGTGTGCCCTCTTGGTTGGGTTTCTATTGCACCTTGGCAGTGCGACAAGCTTGTTAGAATGTTTTCAATGTCGTTAAATAATGTTTTGGGCTCCTGCCGCGTATACATGATTAATTAAGGATTGACGTCTGTTGCGCTCTGTTAGACTGACACGTCGGACAGGGGCCCAGAGTAGGCTGGCCTGCCTGCCTGTGTGTATGTGAGTGTGTGAAGGAGCAGGAGGGGAGCCTGGGGAACGTAGTGTAGAGTAGAGCAATGAGGGGGGCACACTGAGGGACGAGGCAACATTCTCCAGCTTTTGTTGTGGCCCTGTATAATGCGTCAGGGGGCCAGAGCCAGGCTGGCCACTGAAGCATGCTCAAATTGGCCGGAGAAAAGAGTCCTCACGCCACACAATAGAGGACAGCCGCACGCCTGCTTAACATAAGAAAGTGGCTCTTACTATACCCCTCCTCCTTCCTCTCTGCCTTTACCCGCAACCAGCAGCTCACCCAAAAAAAGGAAAAACATAGACCTTTTCAAATTCATCATGCATGTATATTCTTCAAGTATACTTTTTTTCATACTCTAATTTTTCTTATTTTCCATGATTAAAGAAGACATCAGTATCGACTGGTCTGCAAATTATCTAATATGATTGCGTGTTGTTAATTAGTTAGTTTTACTGTTTGTGTTTGGTTTTGGTTTTTAGATATAGTATATACTATACATTTGTATCGTAAAATATTCATAGCTTATGGGTTTAGCACTTTTTTTAGGGTGCCTGTTTACTGAGTTATACAATCTGTGTAAAAAAAGTCCTGTTCTGTAGACAACAAGAGGGAATCCCAGTGTAAAACCTTACCATTATAATCAGCTAAGCTTATAGAAAAATGACAGTTCCCTTGGAGGGATTCTCTTTCCAGCTGACTCTGTATATGTGTGTGTGTGTGTGTGTGTGTGTGTGTGTGTGTGTGTGTGTGTGTGTGTGTGTGTGTGTGTGTGTGTGTGTTTGAGGGTCACAGCTTTTGTCCTGATTGTTTGTCATTCTCCGGTCACTGGTCTTACAAAGGCATGAACATAGCACAGTGGCAGTAATCTATCTAATAGGTCCACTGTCTGGACTTCAGGAGTCAAAAGCACAATTTGTGAAGTATATACAAACAAAGCTTCTTCTATTGCACCTATTTATTTTGCATAGGTGAAATAAACATACATCAGTTGTGCATATAGCTGTAAAACAGTTAATCATGCAAGGACTGATATATAACATCTTAGGTAGAGGTGGAGAAACAGTTTTCCTCACCTGTGCTTCTAGAGTAGAACTACTTTTTCCTTTACGTTGTTCATGTTGTCAATCCAAAAAGAGAGGTCTGATGTAATTTGTGCACTGCCAGATTGAAGTATGACCCCAGAGGCACCAATGCAGGTGTTAATAAACCTCTAACCCTTTAGGTATGCAGGTTGGTTACATCTCTTCCTAAAAGCTTGTGAAGGGAAAACTCCACATATTCATGGTGATGATAGTGGTATTGAATTGCAACAATAAATCTTTCCCATAATACACTGGAAATGTCCATGTTTAGTAAATGAGACAAAAACTCTGATTGTGTATGGAGTGATATAGCACCAAAGTGAACCCTGTCAACCCAGGGCGAGCACTTGGACAGTAGTCCAATTGAAGCAGAGATCCCGCTACATTGCCATTAAGAAAACCTTTCATTATGCAAGCTTGGCTTGTTTACATTGAACAAACCAAATCAGCATAATGCTGCATCCCTTAGTGATTATATATAGCATCCCAGCATTCCAGTTCAAAGGCTTGAGGTCGGCATCTGTCCCACCATGCCAGTTCTCCCTTTACACAGATGTCAATTCGGCTCTGTGACTACCTCTGCTGCTAGCTTAAAGGTGGAACAACAATGCCCCAGCAATCCATGTTTGTACCTTTTATACAGAACAGTGAGGCGGAAGAGAAGCGCAACATTCCTGGCCTTGAACAGGCTGTATTAAAGGGACTAGTGTGTGCTTTCCTGGAGATGAGGCCAAATGAAAAGGCCTGAGGTTGCTCTGTTCAGAGTTACGTTAATGCACCTTTTGTTAATGCAGGGGCCATTCCCATTGCCAACACAGAGCCACATGCAGAGCTAAGTTCCCATTTCTATACACACACCTAAAATCGGGTTCCCTCTACTTACACATACAATAGAAAACACTTTGCATTCTACATTTGTGGCTTCTTCTAAAATGCTCTTTTCAAGCAATCAAGCAACAGTTTGTTACATGCTAATTACCTCTGACTGCACCACACATTATGCTTCAGAGGTCAATTACCAACAAAATGAGGGTAAAATGAGCCCTGAATCCTGAAGCTCTTCCCTCCAATTTTCCACATGCAGTGCATCATGTGGGTTTGACTTCCTAGTTATTGCCTCTGCGTGTTTATTCTATTCCTCTTTTGTCCACCTGCATTCCCTATTTACCAAAGCTTCAGGTGAGTAATGTCACAGATAGATAGGTGGTACTGCATTTCTCTGTGTGTCTGTGTCTATATGTCCTTGTGTCTGTGTCTGGATCTGGATCTGGATCTGTTCTGTGTGTTTTTATTTGTGTGTCGTATGTGTGGGCTTGTTTTACCATATGTGGGGAGTCTGAAAACCAGGAGCTCACTATCCTTGTTACGTCCCACAGCTTTGTTGCAGGCAAAATGCTGGATTGCTGGATTAGGTTTCCAGCTGTGATGGTTGAGGTTAGGTTATTGCATTATGTCAATTTCAGGTCCCCACAAATATAGTAAAACAACGGCATATGCGTGACTGAGAGAGAGAAACTGTGGGGATGCATGTTTAGCCATAAACTTTACACAAGTTTATGACCAAGAGGGCAGGTGTTTCTAGTCTGGACCTTGGCTTTGTACACAAATCCACACGCATTTCTCAGATAAGCGAGAAAACAATCTTTGTGCCTTACTGAAAAGCTAAATTCTCATACCTGTGTGTGTGTGTGTGGGGGGGGTTCAAAGTAAATCAACCACATTGCTGCAGCATTGCTATCTAGATATAGAGTGGAAAACCTGTTAACAGCCTTTTATGCTCTTGTCTAGCACAGTATTACAGCATACGTACTTGAGCAGTTTGTGCAGAGCCCTCTGCAGTACAACATATGTCAATGTTGAAAGAGCACCCATCTGCCACTGTGCCACCTGTACCTCAGCAAAACAATACCTTGTCTCTGGCTTTAATTACAGGTTTGCTTGTGTGTGTGTGTGTGTGTGTGTGTGTGTGTGTGTGTGTGTGTGTGTGTGTGTGTGTGTGTGTGTGTGTGTGTGTGTGTATACATGTGACTCATGAAAGTTGAGGTCTTTTGTTCTCCCTCCTATCCTCTATTAACAATCCATCTGCTGCCTCTCTCTCTCCTCTGTCTTTCTTTCATGCTGTTTTTTTTTCTGTCCTTTAGGGACATGTAATGTTGAGTGTCTTGCTCTCCTCAACACACTTAAAATGCTTAGCCTACCTGTTGGAGGAAAAAGCTTTCTCCCTGCCATGTCTCTCACATGGTGGCTAATTTACAAAATATTTCTGTTACTACTCCCCCATGCTCATACCAGGTGCAAAAATCTCATCTAACCACAGACATAGAGGAGAACTACTAAGATATTCAGTTTTGATGCCGGTGGTTGATTTTTTTTTTTTCCATACATCATTTTGAGTCAGACATGAAATAATTAATGTGGAAATGGCTTGCCTCCTATTAAGATGTATTTCACTTATTTGTGTCCGTCTACACACTTGTCATCAGGATGTATTGAACACTATCATCCGCTCCTGCTCTCCTCGATTCTTCTTCCTCGGCCTGCCAGGCTTCACGATGCTGGTTGGAGATTTCATTACTGCTGCTGCCTGCGTTCTGAGCTCTGTCTCCCCAGAGGTACAAACACACCATTAACATTGACATATATTATGTGAATCAAACTGAAGTCTAAAAAGTTTGTAAATGTTAATACATGTTAAAAGTTTTTGGCAAGTCATTGAAAATCTTTCAGGACTCATTTTTAAAGATTTAAAGTAGTTGTCATTGTCGTTGTCGTCGTCGTCGTTGTTGTTGTTGTTGTTGTAGAGCAGAGCAGAGAATTAGAAAGAAAAAAAAATCATCAAACTGAAAAAACCTAATTCCTCCTCATACCAGTTGATTCTCAGTATCTGTCAAACTCATTGTCTCACTATTGACTGATCACTCTATGAATGACGATGTGCCCCAGTAATAATTTTCTTTAATTTTGCAGCTTTTTGACACTGAAAAGTTCAAACTCTTTTGTGAATTTAAGGAGTAATAAAAGAGAATTTTAGGGACAAAATAACACAAATGTTCAAAACATCTTCTCCATCATTCATTCTATGTTAACTCACTGAAACTGTGCACAGTTCTAAACTTAAACACTGGCAAATTAATGTTGACTGTCTCTAAGTTTTTAAACAATATGGCACTTCAGGAACATTTATATATATGTTGTTACTTATTGTTTTAAATACCAGATGATTTAATATCTCCCAGCATAGATTTATTATCTGTTTTCACAGTAACAGCCACTCATCAGGTGCAACAACATGTACAATCTGCTTTAGAGCTACATCCATCGTGCATTTAATTCATCATTTTGTTTTCCAACGCCTACCATGTGTCAAGAGCATGAATAAAGACAATTAATTCTGCTGGATCTCTCCAATTTTTTTCTCCGGATAGTGTGCTTCCTGTTTCCTGGAAGTGGTTGTTTTCATGTTGCTTTAGGGAATTAATGATGCTTTCCCCCCCCCCCTCATTTCTATAAGGCTCCGAGGTTTGAGGCTCAGACAGTCCTGGGCTCTCTTGTGTGTTTCCCCAACCTTTACCTTCAGATACCTATACTGCAGCGTGTGCCTGGGTCTGATGACATTGATGTAGGCAATGAGGATATCAAGGTAAACGGTCAACATTTGCTACACTGGGAATAATGTAATGACACATAAAAAAAGTCTGCATACAGCAATTTTAGTGGACCTAAACATACACTAAATTGATGGTGTCCATTTTTTTAAATTAAACATTAAGTAAAGTGGAAAGACTGTGTTGTGTGATTGATGATTGTGTTGTCATTGTCACTCAGGACTATCTGGTCAACATTCTGCTAGAAACCGCAACAAAGGAACACTGTGAAGGGGCCAGGTAAGATTAGCAATATTGGTGGTGTTTATTTTTTCTTAGGTTATATTGTCTTCATTTATTTTATTAGCGTGATAATAATGTGTTTTCACATACATTTGTGCATGCGTAATAAAATTTGAAAAGCTAATGAATACTAAGCATTTACTAACAATGTGTGTGCAATGCTTTTAAAGCCTATTTACCTCAGACATTTTGTCCAATAGTAGAATAGTTTTCTGAATACATTTTGGCCTGTTCAAATTCTTAAATTTACATACATTTGTACTCTGTTTTTGTCATTCAGGTGTATTGCTGTGTGCAGTCTGGGTCTGTGGGTGTGTGAGGAGCTAATGCAAAAGAACATCCACCACCTGGTTAAAGATGCCATCAATGTCTTGGGAGTAACACTAAAGGTCAGTGACTGTCTGAGGCAAGGAGCCCAAATTTTTTATTTATTTATATATATATATATATATATATACACAGTTTGATACCTAATAAATTACATATAAAATATGATTTACAAAATAGAAAACTTTTTTAAAACACTTACATCATTGGCAGTGTTGACCATCATAACTATATGATAGTTGATTACATAAAAGGGGTGAAGAATAATGTCTACATAGCGGATTGTGGGACTAAAACATGTCTAGTGACTCATTAGTAAATTTTGGAAGAGGCCTTATCTCTCCCTGCGTTAAGAGATGCAGAAAACCAGTAGACTGTTCTTTTTTTGTTTTGTCTTGTTTTAGGTTTTGTTTCGGGTTTTGTTTTGGGTTTTTTTTGTTTTGGTTTGGTATTTTTTGTTGTTTTTTGTTTTTTGTTTTTTTTCTAATGGAAAAGGATTTGGGGCGGTGGCATAATTTCCAGGCGCTCGCTCTCAGTGGATGTGGGCCAATTTAAGCAGCCACATCTCCCAGCTTCCTGCTCGAGCAACCCCCCTTTCTCTAATGGAGCAGTAATCACTCCCCTGTACAACTTGACACACAGACTCAGCCAGCCCCAAAATAGAGGGTATAGGCTGGGTGGGGGATCTAGGGGGAAGAGTGGCGCTGAGAGTCTCTTTTCTAAAAGCAGGTGCTGAACTCTCAGGGACCCTTTTTGTGTTTGGCCATTTCTGCACTCCCCACATTGTCTGCCCTTGTTACATGTTGAGAGGCATTCAGCTGGAAGAAATGGGAAATTCTATTTCTCCACAAAGAATTTCAAATCACTGAAGAAATCAACATTTGAAAGAAAATTGTCAATAGCTCAATTCTTTACTCCAGTGAGTCCAGAGAAAATGAGCCACGGTTTGAAGTGGAAATGAAATTATGCTGATTATCTGCACAGTAAGTGAATAGTTAAATTTAAGGGAAATTACTCTCAAATTCTGTCACAGTCAGTCCGTGCCTAAACTTTTCCTCCCCATCTTCAACTAGCAATGCCCTTTTCCGTTTTTAGAATTCAGGTATTTAGGTGATCTAAATCCAGCGGGGGAAGGTGTAGAATAAACAATCCTTGCAAATTTTAAGTGTTACTCCCAGGTAAGTCTGAAAGATAAATTTAATAACTTCGAAGTCTGGGAATTGGGAAGTAAAGATTTGGTCTGCGTCAACAACACAGCACACAGTCAAGACACTGCATATATGTAATTTGTGTGCTTATGTGCATAAATGAAGTTGTTGTTGTTTGTTGCTTTATATAAGTACGGAGGTAGCATTACAAGTATACCTTGGTGTTCTTATCATCTTTCTACATATTGTTCCATATGTATCCTAATTTTTGAGCTGTTTGAGCATCTTAAAGTTTCAAAGTTCCAAGTTCTGTTTAGATCTTTTTTATCTGTTTTAACATATTGTGAGCAGTGTAAGAGGCTATAAGTGACATTTATTCTGCATATATTTATGCATTTTACAAATTTTAGACAGGCACATTATATAAATATATTTTTCATTGGATGTTATTGCCCTTTCACCTTGTTTATGTAGAAAATGGGTTGCCAGGGAAAAAAAAAGATTTGCATCTGAGCTCTGATTTTCTTTAAGCAACTTTGCTGTTTCATTTTGGAACTTGGGGGAACTGCTCCTAATAAAAAACACATTATTGATGAAACAAGCTAGAAAAAATAAATTTGATCATGGCCAATCATTGCAAAAATATGAGTTATGGATATTTTCACTCAGCCAGCAATTATAATGGGATTTCCATAGAATTGGTGATTTGCTTATAAAGTTTTATGCCTCAAGAATTTACATGAATAATAGAAAAATACTGGCTTAATATCAGCTCATCGTCTTCATTTTCAATCTTTTCTTGTCCTGTTCTCCTGTCTGTGTGACCAGTTTGGGAACAAAGCAGTGGCTCATGTAGCCTGTGACGTGTTTCAGCTGCTCATTTCTCACTGGGAACATCTTAAGAGGTTGGAGCCCACCCTGCCGAAGAAAATCATTGAGGTAACATTCACACACTCACATCTGCACACGTGCAGTTAAATTTCCATTACCCATTAGTGGCCCTGTTAAAACACATCATAAGTGAGATAAGAAATTCCTGCCAAGTCACTTTAACTTTTAAATACAAGTCTTAGTATTACTCATGCATATGCATACTCTACATCCTGTGGCATCACATCCATTTTAGCACACAGCCCTGACTCAGCTGATGAATAGGAGTGTGTCATCCAATTATCTTTCTCCTTGCTTTCTCCCAACACAGATCTTTGTGGCCACAATAGCCTTTTTGTTGCCAAGCGCAGAGCACTCAACAGTGGAAGCAGACAAAAAGGTACATGTTGGAAAGGAGGGGACATGAAATGGCTGAGATCTAAAGGCCCTTGATCTATCATGTTGGAATGGTGCATTTGCAGAGGAATGTTTCAACTGAAGTGCTTTTTTCCCTTTTTCCTCTTTACTTCTCTCAATCTCTGCATTTTCAGTCTCTGCAGCTCTCATCTATTGCCTGTTCTTTCTCTGAAAAAGACCCTTTCTTTTTTGATATGTATTAATAATTCTTTTTTTTTATGTTTGTTAGCTGAATTGAAAAAGCAACCTCTCTCTACTTCCTTACCTCCTCAGTTGATGGTGTCACTGCTGCTTTGCCTGTTGGACTGGTGCATGGCCGTTCCCTTGAGTCTACTGCTGGAACCCATTACCATGCCTTCAATGGAGGACCGCACATCCCACAAGGCCCCACTGCTGGACTACATCTACAGGGTTAGTCACCTCACTGGCAGCTGCAAATTTCAGTTACAACAAACCAACAGACCTGAAGGAATCCCACTTTTTACCACTGAATGCTTTCCAATATCCTCTGAAACATACATAGGCTTTTGCCTGCAGACATAACAACATCAAATTTGACACCCCCCCCACACACACTCTACCACATTGGACCTCCACTTAAATTAGACTCACCTCCACTGTGACCTCATGACTATGCCTCATTTAACATCATAGCGGTACAACAGCAGAGAAGCCCCCCCCCCACAATAACTGATGCATGCAGTTAGTATTTATCATATGCAGGAAATCCTTACAACTTGCTTTGTAGTAGCATATACTGCATTTGTTTAAAACATGCAAAATATTCCGTATTCAGTCTATTTCTCTCTGTTTGTCCCTCTAACTCTTTATTTTATGGTCTGACCCTGAGGATGAGGGCCAAGCTTTAGGCACAAATGAATGAGGTATTATTCATTCCCTCCTGTCCTGGCAGATGCGGTCAACGGCAGATCTTTGTAAGGATGTCACCCCTGATAAGAAATGGTCCAATTATTCAAACAGGACCCTTTGTCCACTTGATAAGCTCAGGCTATAAACGCTTGTCCTGGAGATTTGAATGGAATATGTCTTAATATGAGAGCGACTGCAGCTGCTATGAAAGCAAAGACAATTAGGCATGATTGGTTGTCTATCAGCACACAAAAGGCATGGGCCCTGTGGGTTTCATTGGAAATAATATATTAAGCAAGGCATCACAAGGTGTGACAATATTAATAAAATATCAAGACCAAAATCTATACATTTCCACAGGCACATTGGCCATTAATTATTCTCTACACCAAGCAGAGAATAGCTTCCCTAATAGAAAACACCTCCCTTTTATTCCATCAGTGAACAGAATCTGACACTGTCAAGGTAGCTGAGCATCCATTTTTTCCATTTCGTCTTTTGATTATTCTTTTAATAATTAAAAAAAAAAAACTCAAATCTGCTCTCTCCTAAGCCAATCGAACACAAGCACAATACATATAAACATCTAATGATAAGGTTGTCACATTCTTAATCCTGAGGTGAAGAGAAGAGTGAGAAAAGTTGTTTGTGGTCACTAACAGAATGCAGATTAATGTAAAAAGCAACATTGCACTAGACCTCATTGGTTCACTGGAGTTCTGCTCAAGCTTGTCCATCTGCTCTGCCTCAGCAGCCAGCTGCACCACCCCTGTGTGGTGTGTGTGTGTGCGTGCAGGCGTGTGTGTGTGTTTGCACCTGTATGCGTTCTCTGTTTGCGTTTTTATTATTTGATTTATGTGTGTACATAGGCAAACTCATGAATCCATACAAGATGTGCCCCTCTAACTACAGTGTTCTTGTTTCACTGTGTTTCCTTCCAGGAACTGTTGCTATGCGAAGTGCAGTCACTTAGTTGTCAAGCACAGCCGTGGGTTTCCCCCTCCCTTTCTGTCTCTCTACCTCTCCACAGAGGAAGCTCTTTGGGGCTTTGGTGTAGCAGCTGTTCGGTTCAGGTTCTTTTCAGCATCAAGCCTCCAACCACCCCCCACCCCTCCCCATGCACCCAGAGGTCTGCTCAGTGGAATCATCCACATACTGTCTACATTGCCCTACACAATACTGTTTCAGATGGCAGAGCCAGCCAGCCTCTCTGAGCGTCTCTCAGCCAAGTGTGAGCACATGTGTGTACTGAATGGGATTAGCCTTTGCATGGCTTTACCCAAGTTGCTCCACTCTGAATTAGAGGCCCCCTCATTTACATAAATTAGGAATATGTTTTACCCTCTTGTATGCCGCACCTTACCTCCAGTCAGATTATACAGTACACAGGTGTGTTTGTATTTGCGTGCATGTATATATTTGTGGCTGAACATGCATGTTTGTGTTGAGAGCTGAGCCCAAGGATAAAGTCTTAATTAAATCAAACAGTGTAAACCTGTCCAATGGTTGTAATCAACTGCTCCAGTGTGCCTTATCTAGCCCTGCCAACGGATGCTCTGCCATCTGTTATGTAGATCGATACACTCACACATCATAGGAGAAATGGATTAGTGGCAATAAAGACCCTCTTTTCTCTCATTCTCTCCCTCCCTTCCACCATTACCTTATGATGTAAATGGACCATATACACTGTATGCCCCTTTCATATGGTCATGGATCATGTTAGTCTAAAACAGGCCTGCAGGAGTGTCTCTGTTCATCATCTTGCCAGACATCATCATATAAAATAGGATGGTGTCTTAACACATCAGAGTTGAAGTTTAGTTTTCAAAGTGCCTCTCACTGTCCTACTGTAAAATTAGTTGCCAGGCACACTTTTATCTGGATATAATCACTAAGTCCACAGTTTTTCTTCTGTTCCTCAGGTGCTGCACTGCTGTGTATCTGGCTCCAACCTGCACACCCAACAGAGCCACTACCTCCTCAGCCTGTCAGACTTGTCCCCTGACTATGACCTCTTGTTGGGTCAGGTTAAGAGCTTTGAGCCTCCCCCCTCCCAGGCAACCTCTGCCGACTTTGGGAACCTACTCACCGTAGCAGAAGGTAAGGGCCCATAGTCATGTCATCGCTGCATCCATATGGGATGGCAGGAGTCATCCTGATGTCCCGGGTAATATCCCCTAGCTGTATGTATGGTTACACATGCATGAGAGAGTAAAAAAGTGGCTGTTAGTGGTTACTCTCAGCTGACATCATCACAGCTTATCCCCGGATGAGTAGGTCAGTTCAGACCTCTTAATTTCAGCTCCATACTGTCCTTCTTACAGACCACAGGGACATATATTCTCCCAGAACCCAAAAAAGATTACAGGCAAAGCAATCTCTAAGTAGACCATCCATTTGGAGCCTCTCCATTAAATGTCAATATCTTATTAAAAGTATGAAAAGGAAATCAACCATCACAGGGAATGGAATGTTCACATTAGTGCTCAGCTCTGGAGAGAAGACCCATTATGGGGTTTTGATAGAAATGTGAATATTTTCTTTTTTTTTTTTGTGACCTTGTGATTCCATTAGGCAATGTATCCCTCTCCCTCGCAAGCCCTCAACTTCTCAAAAGTCCTTATAGCCCAAATACACAGTGCATATGTCTACTGAAACAATGTAAGAGCTTTTCCCTGGAAAATTTCACCACACCTCTACTTTTTGGTTCACAGCAGCACCAAGTCTCAGTCGAAATAACAAAACACTATCAAAAGGGCAAACCGAAGAGTGCCGGCCTAGTTATATTCATGCCCTCACTTCATATTGATCAAGTCACATCAAAGGGCCAGCGCATCCCTAATGCAGCCTGGCCTGCTTTCTAAAGAGCTTTCTCCACTTTGATGGGGGATGATGGTATTGATAGCACTGTAACAATGCAAGAGTGCATCTTCTTGTTTTTCCCACAGCGCTGCAGAATAAAGCACGGCATGCCTTTCACTTGGGAGTAAAAACCTGTGCATTTACATAAATGCGATTCACTAAGTAGAGTCCTATTCAGCAGCCTGTAAAGATGGTGGTTCTCATTAGCACTCAGCTAGTTTCAATGCTTGTCCATTGTAAGAAGACTCAATAGGCTTTTCAAAGTTGTCTCCCGTGATTAGATTTTACCTACTTAGAGGTGTGCTATTATGAAAAATGAATATAGTACCCTTGTTAGTAATCATAAATGAGATTTGGCTGTGTGTAAAAAGAGCTAACAGCAATGATAGCATGTCTACACACAAATGCGGGGCTTTTGAAATGCAGTTAACAAAGTCTGCGTTGGACATATTATAAAAGATACCATGTGCAGCTTTATCTAAACCCATCAGTAACTTTTACCACCCATCACGTTTTACACTGTCTCACGTGTATTTTTTTTTAGTGACCGTTTCAGTGATTTTATCTTCCTACTCTCATTCCTCCTCTAGAAAAGCGACGTCGAAACATGGAGCTGATACCTCTGACAGCACGGATGGTCATGACACACCTGGTGAACCATCTAGGCCATCATCCACTCAGTGGTGGCCCTGCCCTTCTCCACAGCCTTGTGAGCGAAAATCACGACAACCCATATGTGGAGTCTTCCGAGCTGTCCTCTGAGGTCTTTAAAAGTCCAAACCTGCAGCTATTTGTCTTCAATGATAGCACACTGGTGTCCTACCTGCAGATCCCTGCTGAGACACCTACCATTGGACAGCCCCCCCACCCTTCTTCCCAGGTGCGAGTCATTGTCCGGGACATTTCTGGCAAATACTCATGGGATGGGGCAATCCTCTACTGCACCACCCAGGAAGATTCTGTCAACATGGGAGTTTTTAATGCAGCCGACCGCCCTATTTCTACCACCACTGTCACTCAAAGCAAAAACCAGACCTACTCTCCAACGAAGGGACCACAAAAAAATCATGGTTCAGTCTCAGACTCCCTCTCCTACTGTTTTGAAGAGGAAGAGGTTGATGTTCTGGATAAGCTGTTGGAGGACCTCGGCCACAGCAGCCCAGAATGCCTACCCCAGCCACAACTCAAACTCAACCAGCCATCCGCCTCACCTCATGGCATGGACATAGAGCAAGAGAACTCCATCTTGGAGGCCATTCTCCGTCAGACTCAGCAGGAGGAGGAGCAAGTGCAGAGGTGGGATGCTGATGTAAGCTTTCGGGCTGCTTCCCAGAGGGAACCATCTCTGCATGAACCAAAAGCTCCTTTTTACTTCTGCCGGCTGCTGCTTAATGACCTTGGCATGAACTCCTGGGACCGCAGGTAAACTGCCAACTGAAAATGGCTAAAATATGGAGGGAAGATGTTTTATAAGAAATCATAAGAAATCGTCTTTCTCTCAGTGTAGCTTTTTATCATTTAGTGTATAAAATACATCTTAAACATGAGCCATTCCTCTTTTTCTCTTTGAGGCTCATTACTCAAAGAGAGAAAGAGCAAACTTAAGCAGCATCTTAATCTCCTCTCCACAGGGTAAATGTGTCCAGCTGGTTTCACTAAATTCTACCTTACAGAGCCACATCTTTGTAGTGCTTCACCGTAAATTAAAAGCTTACACCTGTTAATGGTGATAGTGCAGCATGCACACATCTAGTCGAAGATTGATGTTTGCACCTGTGCCCTTTTTTGCTTTTGTTAATCTTGAGTGCAAAATAAAACTTAAATTGAAAACAAATTATTTTTTGACAAATGCTAGAAAATAATACCACTTTTTTTTAAATGACTGTTCAGTCATTGGTGCTAATTTGGCAGTTCCCTGAATTAACCTTTACATACAAAATTGAAAATATTATGTCTAAGACTTTCTTTCTCAAACAGGAAAAGCTTCCATTTGCTGAAGAAAAATTCAAAGCTCCTAAGAGAACTGAAGAACCTAGATTCAAGGCAGTGGTAATGCTTTTAAATTGTTTCAGAAAATTAATTTTATGTTTTTACTGTGGAAATGAGATAACAATGATCAAACATGATTGTTTATATAACTTTAGCCCTATGGAAAATCTGTCCCTACACAGTAGAAATTAACTCTGAAGTCATACAGTTGCTCAAAGCAGTGTCATATTGCTCCCTCCCTTCCTTCCCCACCTGTGATTTTCCTAAACTGTACCACCTCCAGCTGATCCAAGCCCTGGAAGTCTCCCACTATCACTCATGCTGTCCTTCTTTTTCTGTGTCTCTTTTAGTCCAATTAATAAATATTCCACTCATTGTTAATGACAGGAGGTTATTAAAGAGTGCCCTCAGGATTGGACCTCATTCTCCCAGGTGGCAACACTTGGTTGGGCAATATCACACTGTGCACAAGCATGCAAAGTCCCTTAAATCAACTTCAGCAAGATGTACTGCCATGGTAACATGGAAAGTAGAGAGCCGGGGTGGGGTCCAAACTTGTCTGTTTGTTTGTTTGTCTGTTTTTTCATATTCTTTTCTCTTTGTTTTATTCAACAACTAAATTAGACTTAGACACACAATTTACTTTGATAAGAAAAGCGTAGTACTTAGTGTCAGTGGATTCACAATTTAAAGTGTTTTTATCTGAAGTGGCTGGAGTAGTAAGAAGCTTTTCGAGTTCTGTTGAGTTTATACACTTCTCATTGTGTTGTTGTTCTTTTAATACTGGCTATTATTTATTTTGTTCTTTAGTCGTGAGACACATAAGATTGCTCTGTTCTACATTGGAGAAGGCCAAGAAGACAAGTGCTCCATCTTGTCTAACAGCGCAGGCAGCCAGGCCTATGAAGACTTTGTGTCTGGACTGGGATGGGAGGTGCAGACGACCACTCCATCAAGTCAACACATGATCTGTATCCACAGATATAGCATAAATATGCACACATAGATGTCCACGCATACTCAGAACAATAAACTGAACATGTATCCCCCAGGTGGACCTGGCCACACACTGTGGCTTTATGGGTGGCCTCCAGAGGAATGGCAGCACAGGTCTAACAGCTCCTTACTATGCTACCTCCACTGTGGAAGCCATCTTCCACGTCTCCACGCGTATGCCGTCTGATTCAGATGACAGCCTCACCAAAAAGGTAAAATATCCCGTTTATTATCATGATCTGTTTTTAACCTATGTTATGTCAAATTTTTGATTATTCCTGATTGGCTGTGACATTTGGATTATCATTATATGTATTGTACTAATTGCACACCTCAGGTCCAGAGTATGTTAAGGAAAATCAGAAGGTACTGCTTTGCCCATCTGTTGCGGTGAAATGGCTACACAGTCCCACAGTCCTTCCAGCCCAGAGCAGTATGTTGTTGTAGCCTTCAGCTCTGTGTTAAGCTGTGATCAGGAGGTGTGACTCCAGAGTGTGGGCATTGATTAGAGACCATAGCCAGGCAGGCCTGAGGAGTAGAGAGTCACAGGCGCATGAGTGAATAGAGGGCATGTGCTGCTGTGGTAATGACTGTGATTCTACTAGCCCCTGCCCCCCTCCCTGTGTGCTGTGACCAGGACCTGGATTCAGCCATTAGCTCTCCCTGCTAGGGCAGGCGCCGGCCGGATGCCGGCAGGATCCTTTTATCCAATTCCTTCTGCCGCCACAGGAGCGATCGATTGGGTTCTGCTGTGGGATTCTTAGCTGAGATGCACCAGTAGCAGTTAGCACGAAGAAATGAGCCACAAGGCCCCTGCCCGTGCTGCCAATCTTCTCATACAGTACCCTGCTGAGAAGGGAAATTCATCAGGCTCTCTTCATATCCAACCCCCCGTCCCCCACAGACCTACCCCCTCTATTTTTCACAAATAACCCCCTACTCACTCAAAACCCATTCTGAACCTGTGCTTAGTGACCACAAAAATTAGTTAGACAGAGTAAAGATTTTGACTTTGGTTTGCCAGATGAGATGCTAGAAGGGTGGCAATGCCCAGAGTGGAGTGTGCTACCACTCCCCTTTATTTCACTAGGGAACATCTGTAATTGCACGTGCTCACCTTGCACAGATCCCAACAGCCACAGGCCCAGCAAAAATGGTAGGCCAGCTGTATAACAGGGTGAGGGCCGGAGAGAAGAGAAGGTGGTATTAAATGAAGAGATGGAATGAGAAATAGGATTTGCCTGTGTTTAAGTGAGATGTTTCCCTGTCAATTTAAAAATAACACTTTTAGTCCAACAGTCACCCACTTAACTGCCTGTGATCATAGAGCCATACTGTGGGGGAGCTCTTGCTGGGCAGATTGCCTGTTTGAAGACTTTGGAAGGAAAAAACAGCTAAACCAGAAAGAAAAGATGGAAAACCATGAATTCCTCAATCCAATTGTGGGTTTTAGTGCAGTGCAGACTGCAGCAGTAGCAGCTGGCTTCGGTAATATGGTTATAGAAGCGACCTGCAGGGATGGGGTCAGGCCATGTTTTGTGTGTGTGTGCATGTCAGTGTGTGTGTGCACGTGTATGTGTGTGTATGTGTACATGTGTGTGAAAGAGAGAAAGATAGATGGATGCTTTAGTTATAACCCCCCCCCCCAAAGCACTGCCATTTTACTGGGTGGCTGCAGGTTGTTTTTATAAGGAGCCTCTTGTGTTCTGGGGTCCTCTGGTCTGCTTTCTCCCTGTGTGTGAAGCCTATTGTCTCAATGGGAGGTCAAAGAGGGCTAATTGGACAAGAACCTTTGACTCAAATCACATTTTATTAAAGAAGTCTAAAACATTTGGATGTGGTTAACAAGGGAATAAATAGTTTGGTGCAGAGGATGATTGACTAGAGCTTAAGCTTCCTAATTAAACTTGTGATTCAGCTCATCCGAATGCTAATATCTTAACCCAAATTAACATCCCAGGCTTGATTGTCTACAGCAAATGCATATTCAACATTTTCTCTGAAATTGTCCCAGTGACTGACCTGGTGGTACCTGCTGATCCTTGGACAGACAGACTGAACTGGCGAGCTCCAGTAATCAGCATGCCGTGGATTTGTTTAAGATTACTGTATTACCATAATTAAGGGCTTATAATAGAATGTGCTAATTGCATTTTTGGTAGCGAGGGCATGTTTCTTAATAGCTCATTAGGCCCACAGTACATTGGCAGATGTTTTCTTCTGAGTAGAAGCTCAATTTTCATTGTCCATGATACCCTAGAAAGGGGAAGGACAGCTTGATTCAACATCGCTGGACTACTAGCTAATAAGTGATCTACACTCAGAGAATATAATGTAGCTGTATCCATCTGTTTTACTTTGGAAAGGGGAAAGCTGTTTACCTATTTCAATCTAGCATCAGTCAATTTCCTGTCATTTAAGTGTATCTTCTTGTCCTACCTAGTTTCATTTGTGTTTGTGAATAGAGTGGAAATGGGAAGCAATTTTATCTCTGATGGACAAAGTTAATTGGATTTGAATTATTTGGCTTTAAAATGCTCAATTTTGTGCATTTTGTGTTTGCAATTTGAATTTGTAATGAAAAAAGCTATAAAAAGAGTAAAAACTAGGGCCCAGACCCCTATTTAAACCATTGTTTTTAAACAGTTTCTGATTTAGCTTTAAGCACTCACCTTGCACTTGCACCTGCTGCATTTATGTTTAATGTTTAGTATACACCCTTTTACAGTAGTGCTCATTATGGAATAAATCGTTAAATAATGTATTGCTGTATGCAATGATAAAAGCCAGTTACGGCACGTTACCTATGGAGCCTGTACTGACCTGCAAACAGTAAATAAAATTTTTTATCATTCTTTCCCTCAGTTTACCTCCTAGCCTTCTGGAGGTGATGGGGACCTAAAGTGTCAACTGGATAAACTCAGTGACAAGCCCTAATCTCACTAGTATTATTGTATTCCCTCACCATAGGAATGAAAATTACCTGCACCCTCCAAGTACTTGATTAGACTGATTTTGTTTGTTTGACAGCTGCGTCACCTGGGAAATGACGAGGTGCACATAGTGTGGTCAGAGCACACCAGGGACTACAGACGTGGCATCATCCCAACTGATTTTGGAGATGTGCTAATAATCGTCTACCCAATGAAGAACCACATGTATTTCATCCAGATCATGAAGAAACCACAGGTAAAGCAGTGCCGTCAGCGGATATACTTAAGATCATTATTAAACAGACACAATGGAATTCAATAGTAAATTCTAATGCATGTTATCAAATATTTTTTGTCAGCTACTTTTTCTTTTGTGCTAAGATGATAACTTGTCTTATTTTCCAGATGCTATAAGCAAAAAAACAGGCTATTTTAAGCACAGTGCTAATTTCCAGTCTCTGTTCATGAGTAAAAGCAGTCCCTTGTACTTGGTTTCTATTCAGACTTTGCTGTGGCTTTCTCCTGTAGCAGTTTCTGTCTGAGGGCTCCTACTCAAGCAGTGCATTATTACCCACACTGTGGGTATGTGCTTTAAGAGATGGTTACTACCCTTTCTGGCCAGCTTTCATCTTTTATACTCCATAGTACTGCACTCCATGTGTGGCCTTCCGGAGGATAATGAAATTTCTTCATCTGGCATGGGTGGCTTCAGGTGTTTAGATGTATCCACAGTACTTTCCATTATTTGTATTCAACATTATTCAGATGAACAAAATATTCTATGTTATGTATTCCTCACTGTTAAGGCATTAATTATCTTCCAAACAAATCATATTTCATAGATATTACTAGGAAATACATAATATAATGCAAGAAACAAAAGTGGCTCCACTTATGGCATAAACCCCAAAGGACCTATTATCCCTCTAGAGAAATGGCTGTGCAGTATATTATAGTGTTCCTATAGTGCTTCTTGTGTTTTATAATCAGTTATTTTTTCACCCACCTGCATTGCAGTATTTCTTCTTCATTCATTCATCAGTTACTTAATCTTCTAAATACGATGTTTACCAGTTTAATCAACATATTTTTTTTTTCATCTCTGAGAGGATCAAATTAACTCATAGTGTTGTTCTTACTCTTAAGCTAACTGCATTTATAAGACTCTGTAATAGACTTTTGATTATCTAGATGTCTGAAGGTTAAATCCAACAAGGCAAGGGAGGGCTTTTTCTTTCAGAGGATTATGACAACTAATGACAACGTATGCATTAAGTTTAAATACTCAAGTGGTTGCAGTTGGTTCAGAAATTAGTGAATACACGTATTCAAGCTTCAACACAGAAGAGGGTTTCTACAGCCACAGCCACAGTGGCTACTGTTCTGACCCAAAGCCTACCCCATGCAAGCCATGAAATTCGTAACTGGAATTAGTCTATAGTCATGTGAAAAATTAGTACATCACATGGATATTGTTTATTTTTTTTAAACATATTCAACAAGCAAAAATTTGATCCACTTTGATAAAATGACTACTAATAATGGTGATATATCGAACAGAACCACAGGAAAAAATAGATTTTTCAATCAGTTATTGGACAAAAATACCAATGGATGAAACATTGTTCTGTCGAAAGGTTCTGTGGATTTGAAGGCATGGTAGATGTTGGGTTGTACTCACTCCTTTCAATCTGACTGATCTGTTTTTTGGCTCTACTGAAACAGTGTGGCCAACAATATAAAAAGCAATTTTTTGTGACTGCCTGACTACAGGCAGTGTTTCCTGCACAGTGCCTTTGTCGCTAGATTTACAGACCTTTCACACCCCTTTAACAAATTGTCTTTACAAAAGCACCTGGCAACAGATCTAGCGACCTTCTAGACAAACCTTAGCTACTTTTCATAGACCATAGTTGATCTTAGTATTACCCCACACGGTTCTACTTTCCCTCTTTAGGTACAGGTTTCTGAGTGTCTCAGTCATTTTACCATATGGCAACTGACACAGACATGAAGAGCTTCTGACTCTCTCTGAGTGATCATTATACATTTAAATATAGCTAAAATCTTAGCACAGCAGATGGTTTTACTTATGTGTACAGTGATTTTGTCAGACAGCATTGCAGTTATCAGGATTTTAACAATGCAGTGCAGCATATTAGAAATGGCTTGAAAGTGGCTTCTGGTTAAAATGTTGTCTCAGTGGGCTGGGTTTAAATCACTATTTCATAAATATTCAGTTTTCTGAAAACAGAAACAGAAAACATGTAAATGAAGGCTGCTTTATTGGGAATACCAAAGAGTAGGAGAGAAGCAAACATATAAAGAGCAGTCCAGCCTATACTACAGTTTGACATATTCTCCTTTTTTTCTTTTTTGTTATTTAAAATGTCATTTATAGACATTCTTTTTTGAATATTACCTTTATTAATAGATACTCTTTCAAAGGGGATCTGTTTTTTCAAGTATGTTGAAAAAGTGAACAACTTCCATGGGATGAACTTAATTTTTCATGTTACTTTAGAGTTATCTGCTATAGGTTTCTGTAGTAAGTTTACACAGTGTCACCCCAGGTTTATAGGATGAGATTAGGTTAATTGGTCTGTATCATTTCTGGTTAAAATCCATTTATTGTTTAATTTGACTGGTTATTATACCCACTTAACTGCCAAGTTGAAGACAGCAGGACCTTTTGGAGAGACTTTGACATTCACATCAACTTCCAGGTCAACGACCATTCAGCTCCACTGATTAAGGGCCCCCTTCCAATATGCATGAACAGACGCGTGTACCCACACACACTCACACACTGCCGCTAAAATGGATATTGGCCCTTTGTAATTGTTCAGTGGCTCAATATGAGGGCATTGTATAGTATTGATTGTCATTTTAATTTCATTTACCTAACATTGATTCACATTAGATATGTATGGTTGTCATGCAAAGTTAGGTAAAATCCAATTTCAACTTGAACCCTGCCCTAAACAGATGGAGAAACGGTTAAAAAGAAAACACATTTTTGACCAACCCTTTCTTGTCTTTAAGCACATAAATATAAATGGTAGGAAACTGACCACATTAACTTGGATCAGTGTGGACATTTTAATGCCTAATTTTCTAACTCTTTCTTATTCTTTTTCTCCCGTGTCACTCCTTCAGGTTCCTTTCTTTGGACCTCTGTTTAATGGCGCCATCATCACTGGGACACTGCTACCAAGCCTGGTGCGGGCCACCTGTATCAATGCCAGCAGAGCTGTGAAGTCCCGGCTGACTCTCTACCAGAGCTTGTATCCTTTACGCCTCGTGCCTCCTGCTTCATTTACTGTTCACTATCCCATACAGGGGATGGCCCATCGGGGGAATGCAACAATTTAAAAAGCTCTGCTGTTTATTACCCATACAGCTGAGACCATTAATGTTATGGACATACATTTAGCAGTATTTTTATGTTGATTTCATTAGATGCATAACACCACCGAGGATAAATTTTCAGCACCACCAGCAGCCCATTTGGGTATATTCACTGAGACATGTGGCGTGCCTGTCACGTCAGCCAACGTACACAGCTGAATGCTGACACTGATTTTTATGGGCTGGCTGATTTACATACAGCTATTAGGCCAGGACTGTTTCACAGCCTGGAGCAGCATGGGAGGTTGTGTGAGGCTGTTTTGGGTAGTAGCACAGATAATGTGCCATCATCTATCACTACCGTTTTATGGAGCACAAGGAAAACCAAAATAAGAGCACCATCAGCAAATGCATACAAGTGCGTACAGACGCAAGCACATACACAGACACACACTCGCTCTCATCCCTCCATCCATCCGTCCAACAGTGTGCCGTTAAGAGCCTGACTCCAGCTGTAGTTGTCAGTTGGTTTAAAGGGAGTGTAATCACCAATGGAGATGAATTAGCATGTGAATGCCAGGCGCACAGTGTTGGGGGGTGAGGTGGGGGGCAGAGTTGGGATGGGCCCTAGAGGGGGAAACTTGATCTCCCCTAACTCCCCGCTCCTCCTCGGACAGCATGTACAGCACCAACTCACCAAAACCACGCGGTCCCTCTCACGGTTGCTATAGAAACATCCCCCAAGGAGGTTTCAGATGGTTTTATATGGTTTTTAGATAGAAGACTAGAATCTATTGTTTCCCATTAACTTTTAAAAGTACATGTTTTAGGTTATTTTCAAAGCCTTGTTTCAGAGTTTCTCACAACAAAGGATGTTACTCATTAATTATTCTACAACACACCCTGTGTTTGGTGTTTACAGTTGGTTGTGTGTAAGTATGTGTCTGCCTGTATGTGTTTCACAATGTATCACATCCCCATGCCCCCACCCCTATATCAGGCTTTGTCTGTGTGTCCCCAGGGGCATCCTGAGTGACAGATGTCTGTTACCCGACGCCAAGTGAATTACCCCAGTGTGATTCTCAGTGCCAGAGGGGGGCCAGCCATGGGCCCGCTTGCCTCTGTGAGCCTCAGAGGGTGAGAGGTAGGGTGGGACAGTACCAGGCCTGTGCTGGGCCATAAAAGCCTTACCTGGCATTCCTTAGCAGAGGAGTAGACAGCACAAAGCCATAATCTATGGGAGGAAATAAGCATTGCCTTGGGAGTTCTGGCACTGATAGTTTGCTAGGCGTCACACACTCCAAGAGAGGAGATTAATTAATGTGCCAGGCAAAGCACACTGCCAGCATAAGTATCTGCATGTCTGTCTGCCAAACAGATGCACTGCATAAACTAATGAATGACCGACCACAGTGTTGAGTTTGATATATGCCAGGTGATAGTGATAAACAAGTTTTTAGATTTTAAAAAGAACTGATATCACTGAATGCCCTGACTGACACAATGACCAGCAACAGCATGAATCATGAACAAAACAGTCTCAAAAGGCAGGTGCAATTACTCCTTTGTATGTTTTCATCTTTAGATTTGCTGTATTATACCAGCCTTTTTCAAGTTTCCCCCTCCAGACGCCATTGTTACATCTTCTCAGGATATGTGGCTCGATATCTTTACAAGTTTGAACAATGACATCATCTCAGATGTGTGTGTTTTTTGTGCAAAATGAAAATCCTCATCCTTAGTTTACCCCTTCATAATGCCTTAACAATCCACAGTCTGCTCTCTGCCTGTGAGGCCACTCTCAAAGGTAATTAGTTGAATTTTTCTTCAAAGAGAAGCTATATGACCCCTGTGTGTCCAGATAAAAAGCCAGTATGGTGCTGAAGCCCCTTCTCTTATGCTGTCACAAGGCTCGAGAGAACTCCAGCAGTCAACTGCAATGCTCGCAGGATCTCTCTGGCTAATAGGATTTGATATTGAAAAATGACCACCGGCAACATTTTCCAAAAATACAGACACAGATAGGCTTGAGAATTATTTTTCAAATAGATACCATCCTCTTGCTGTCTTTCTTTTCCCCATCACACCCCTCTGTGTCTCCCTCTCTGGTTTGTGAGGATTTATGAAATCTGTGTCATTGCATTGGTATTCTTGTACAATGACCAGATCTCAACATCAGCTAGAATTTGTGTCAGTTTCTCCTGTCAAGACACAACCAAGGCTTCATTGACATTGTATCACAAGCTTTTCACAAACTCATAAGGTAACATATATTATTTATGTGCCTGATGGACAGTGCAGCTGGTCTGGCTTTCTGCATTGTCTGCAAGTCCCCACTATACAGCTGCATTTTGAATACATGTGACCACAAAATGTTCAATCTAAAACAACTTACAATTTTATTAAACCACCATTGTTTTTATTGATTTATTGGCAACAGAGTAGCCTAAGTGAATTCCATTTATTGCCTCTATTAATGGACCTTATTACTGCATGGACAAAGTGTATGACATACTGGCTTAAAAGAGACAATGAGTTTGTTTGTGTTACCTGAACCCTGCCTGTCACTGGACGGCCTCGTTGTCTGCTGCCATTTACTGTATGATGAAGATCCTTCATACTGTCACTGTAGAATAATGTCTTCATCCAGAAGCGGGGATTCATTTCTCTCTTCAATAAGCACTTGAGTGTGATGTGCCGTCCATCATTCTTTGTGATGGGGGTATTGTTAAGGGTAAAAACTGCCTGCATGTGTGTGTTGTGGAGATGGCAAGTTTCTAATAGGTGAGACAGTGCGGAACTGACCTTGATTCAGAGACATAGCCTCCCTACTGAACAGAATCAATAGCTTTTGCACACTGCCCTTAGTCCCCATCCTCTCCTCTGACACACACGTAAACACACATGCACACACACACACACACAGATCCATCTCCAGGCAGCAATCAATAACCATAATCTGTTTCTGCCCATCGCCAGTCATGCGAGCCAGGCTTTTAGGTGGTGGATGTGTGTCTGTGTGTCTGTGTGTCTGTGTGTCTGTGTGCAGTAGCAAAAAGGAGAGAGAGTCTTGATCCTTTCAGTGGAACCCAGAGAACTGCTGAAGTCTGTCATGTTTCCCTCACAGGCTCATATGAGCGTATCTACAGTCCCCTAGCCCAACAGAATGCTTAAAAGGCGATCAGGTACATAATTTCAATGGATTAATAATGGATAAGATATCCTGTATGCACTCCTTTTGTGTACTGTTGCTGCTCCCTCCAGACACCATCATAATTTTTACAGTCACTGCATTGACATTGACATATTCTCACACCCCTTCTGAGCAAGTTATTGTCCAAATCTTGCTGTATCTTTGTCCAGCAGCAGCATGTTCTTTTGTATACTGTAAGATTCCTCACCTAGAAGAGATGAAAGTGCGCCTGCATGCATGATAGGATGCCATGAATAGGATCTGCCACGTTGGTGTTGTCTCACATGAATTATTTAGCATCGTTGATAGGTCTAATTTGCCAGCTGTTGTGCCATAACTGTCAGCAGTCTCATGGATAATACTCAGCAGTCTATATCACTGTGAAACACAGTGCTTGACTGGGCACAGTGAGACGCCAAGCTAGTCATTATATGCTGGATTCATGTAATGCCCTGAGCCGATATGCATTTGACTAGCCAACTTCCTGTTTATGGAAAACAAGGCTGACAAACTTAATGGTCTTACAGAAATTACCCAAGTAATTTTTAACATACAGTAACATTCTTGAAATGAGGCTCAAGAAACCACCTTGACTTGTCACACAATGTATGATATTAACTGTCATGTAGTATACCCGTATTAGTGGATGCAAACCTTTTTAGTTGGAGGCAGTTGGCTGTTGTTGGGAGGGTAGTTAGTTTGGGGTTGGGTTAAGGGCCAGTTCTGAGGTGTCCCTGCTTGGAGTTGGCCAGGATGGTTTGGGCATTGACTCTGAGAGTTTACGCAGTACTTGGGGGGCTGCATAGAGAGGAGGGGTCTCTCCCCCACTGAATGTTTTAACCTAATCCCATTATCAGTGTACCGCACTGCCTCCCATCTCTTCCCCCTCCTTATACCCCCATCCACCCCTCTCTCCAGCTGACCAGCTGTTCCTGCCAAGACTCACGACAATGTCCGATGTGTTCAGATCACTGAGTACCCTCCCCATCCCCCGACCCCTCCACAGACACGCACACACACTCACACACACTCTCACTCACACATTTACACACATACACACACACCCACACCCACACACACACAGAGCGCAATCCATGCACAACCAAAGCAATTGCCTAGCCCATTGCTGGAGCCTCGGAAGGCCTAGAGGGAGGAGGGTGTTGGAGAAGAAGGGGGGTAGCTTTGGGAGTGCAGAAGGGGCAAGCACAGGCCTGTCAAACCAAGAGCCCTGACTCAGGAGGCAGCTCAGCTCGAATGGCATATGGCGTCTAGCTTCATACAACATGCAAAAGTATTCTCTCCCTTCTCCCCCCTCATCCACCCCCCCCCCCTGTCTCCCTCCCCTGCTGCTAATGCAGAATGACTCATAGCATTACTCTTTTTTTTCTTTTGCCCCCCACCCCTCCCACAGTAGTTCCTCCTCCTCTTGCCACCCAGACTATAACAAAAGGTGTCCGCTGCAAGGCACCCACACCCTGAAAGCCCTGGGGGACAGCCCAACCAAACCTACACTCTGAGGTCTGAGCTTCATGGGGGCTGCCCCTTTTAAATACAGGTAGAGCAGGCATGGAACCAGACGGTCAACAGCAGGGACCCAGAGCCCCGCCTGGGGTAGCGTACCACTGCTGGTGTCAAACTGTTGTTCCTATTTGTGTGTTTGTGTTTGTATGTATACAGGAACTGCTTTCATTTTGTAGTGCCTCTGGTAGTACTGAATTACAATGCTTTGTGTGAGTACGGCTGTGTTTTTTTTGGTGTGCACCATGCGTTCTGATCGTGCTTCACTGCAACCTTTCTAAAGAATAAGCATTGTTTGCTTTTAGTCATAGTTTGTTTGCCAAATTAATGGAAATACTTCCTCTCAGTGTAATATTAGTGCAGCAGGGCAATTTCATTTTTTTCCACTTTTTGATTTATTTTCCTAGATTTGATTATTTACTGATAATAAACCATTACATATTGTCAGGGAGTGTTCAGTTGCCAAAATAACCCCCTTTCTTTTATAGTATATTAGATAATAGGAAACCATGGGGTTTTCAACTAGCTCTAACGGAAACTGCATAGTCTAGTGTAACCAAAAGAATGTCATGCTCTGTGTATTTTTAAACTTGAACCCACAACCTTGCGCCCCTCCCCTTCTCTCTCCGTCTGTTATGCATTCATGTCTGACATCTGTCTATTTGTGAGCGGCAAAGTGAAAGCAGGCAAGACAGCCCGTTTTTGTGTGGGATCGCCTTCTCTATCCCATCCCCAACTCAGGCTCAGTATATCAGGTAGAACATAAACAAGACCAAAACAATTATGTAAATGATTTTATATATTTTTGATAACTGCTTGGCCTATAATATTAGGGAAAATTCATATTTACAGTGTTTAGATATTATAAAATTCAAATAGAGCTTCATACTTAATTATGAAGATTCTTGAAGAATTTTTGCTAAAATCAAATTAAACTCATAATGTATATATATATATATATATATATATGCAGTGTTTCATTGTTTTAATGTAAACAAAAGCATTACTCTCATAGTCAGTGAGCAAAATAAAAGTGCAAAACCTCAGTCATCAGTGTTAGAAATTACAAACAGAATCGGTGTATTGAATACATACTACATAACTTCAATATATTTAATAACGAGATGAGAGCTGATCATCATCTATTTGATCAGAAATTCCCTGATATGTCTTTGTTTAAAAAATGTTGCTGTAGTGCCATACTGCTGCTACTGGTGAAAATCATCTGTTTCTCCAGAGTAAATTACCACAGATTTAGCAGTTAACAAGAAGAGCATGTTTTTTCTAATATTTATATCACATATACACAACAGAGAGTTATGACCCCAAATTGGCTACTACAATGTAATGGAATGACTGTATGTTTTGGATTTGGTATACCCTTGGAAAGACTGTCCAAAAATTCTCCAAATGTCCTCGCTAAATAGCCACAAAAAATTAAATGGCTCTAATAGGTCACTGGTCTCTGTCAATCAGCCAGAATACCCTGACCCCAGTGTCACCACTGTACTAGTACAGACTGCACTGCCGTTGAGAAGACACGTTCAGCGTGATTGATGTGTGGTGGTGCTGCCTCTAGCTCGGGTGTAAAAACATGTCTGTCTGCTTTAAGTGATTAGAATCCAGCTAGCCATTCCATCTGTTCCCCCTAGCCCTGTTTAATTAATGAACTTTCTTTCTCCGCCCCATAGACAGCCAGCACAACACTAAAGCAAAAGCTGTTAGCCCTCTCAGGTTATCCAAATGGATGCATGCCCCCCCCCTTCCTCAATGGGTGCGTTCTCATTGATTAGTTATGTTTTGTTTTCCCATCTTTTGTCTCAGGGTTCTTGAAGGGAGGGTTAATGAGCTTTCCTGGCAGGCTGTAGCGCTTGGAATCCGGGGATAAATGGGAATAATTTTTTTTCTCTCTTTCTTTTTTTGTGATGTACTTGGCAGAGATGTGAAGCCCCGTGCCACCATGTGCGTTTTTGTGTACAAGTGTGTATGTGAATGCTAATGTGTGTTTGTTTGGATATGTATGAATAGCTTTGAGGTGGAGTATATTGCATTTCATCCCTGCTGGTGCATTATTCCTCCTCAGAAGCAGGGAATCTGGAACACTCTTTAACAGTTGGCTCTGTCACTATTCATCTTCCAGCCATCTCAGCAAAACTCTGTCCTATCCTCCTTTTACCACCAAGTACTCTCTCTTCCTTTATGTCCTCTCTTCCTTCCGTGTCTCTTGTTACAAGGCAGTGGACAGCCCTTTGTCCAGCCAAAGCTGCCCTCTTTTGTTTGTGCGGTCTTTTTTATCCTTGTGCTAATCGCCATGGTCGTGTGCCTGAGTTGGACCCCATATTTCACACTCAGCTCTCCTTTGTTTGACACACCGCCCCTGATAAGAATCCCAATTCTAGGGCCTCTCTGATATTGAAATCCAACAGCGGCGTAGAAAGAGCCTTCAATCATCCATTATCTGTGCTCCAGTGATTACCATTCAATCTCCCAGGGTCCGGGCTCCTCATCACTGGCCCCAAAGCTGAGACCATCCCCTGAAAGAACCTGCATCCCTTAACGCCTGTGTCACATTCAAGCATATCCATACATATTTCTGATGCTGTCTTGAGACTGAAATGAATGCTGCTGGGAAATGTCAGTGAAATGTCACTCATCGTTCTCCACTGGAATCTCTTGACCATTGATGTGGAGTTGGGTTTTTGGGCACTCTTGTGAGGGCACCTTGTGACATTATTGGTTTTCTTTGTCCCTAAATGGCCATTAAATTTTCAATTCTCTTTTTTTGTTGAGAGACTCAGATTGCTCTTTTTCTTTTAATAAAGCTGCATTGCTTTTAATGTCACAGACTTAATTGGGTGTTTTAAGAAGGAATTAGTTGATTATTTATAAGTTGCACATTAATGCCTCTTTAAATGGTTCAAAGGCAGTGTCTGCTCCTCCGCTGGCCTGTGGCCATTGTTCTCTTTTAGAGGATGTCCTTGTGCCTAGCAGCATTTGCATTTTTGTACTAAATGGAATTTTCTGCATTAACAGACAAGGAAAGGCAAACAAAGCAACAACAAAAACAAAACATTTAAGTATGTATCACTGTGCATTGTCTGCCTCTTCTTACTGAGAGCAACCTTTGATGTGTTAATACTGATGGTCTGTGTTTCATTGTCAAGTGGTGGTTGTGGCTGAAAGAGAAGCATTGAGAAACATTGGCAAAATCTTCCTGTGTCTCTCTATTGCAACAGTCTTTAATAATATAGAGTTTGATGTTATACAAAGAGAAAGTTTTGATGGCCTTTAAAACAGGCTCAGTACATTCTAGTTGGCTTTTTAAAAACATACACTGTTGTCACACAGTTAAACATTAAAATGAGGATCCATATGACACGATTGTCATCTCGGAGTTTTTATCATTTCATCATTTCAACTGTTTATTTTTTTTAGTGTCAGTAAAATGTACGAAAAGCTTTGTGTTGCAGACATCCACTTATCCAACACTCCGTAGATTCACAACAACTCTCAGTACCTTTGTTTAATGTAGTGTACACATCTTCATTAGTTATGTATAGCCTCTAATTACTATTGATGAGACTCTAGCTGATTGGGGTACAAATCTATAGCTTTTGTTATTCTAATGAGTGTTATTTACCCTCAGATCTCCAAGCCAGGGGGCTTTGGAATGGGGCTTTGTGCAGGCAGATATGGCTGGGGCCGCTCTAGATACACCCACTTGTTTTTGTATCTGCCTACTTTGACAAAATCCCATTTCCCTGCCCCCCACACTATCAACCGTCTGCTTGGATGTATAGCACTTCCCGCTTCTCCATCTGTTTTTGTCCACCCATGAAAAGGTCCATTATAATCTTCAGGATGCACAGTTGACGTGCCGTGAGCTGCACTTGAGCCAATCAGGGCAATGCAACAAACTTAGGCCACAAATCCAAGCAGCCCTAACTCCTCCCTCAAGTTCATTTTGATTATCTGGGCTCTCTGTCTGAGATTTTCAGTTGAACACGTTTTTATAACATTGCCTTCAACATCCCTTTTCCCTATAAGAGCTTCCAGTTTGAATGCAGCTCGCTGCATGCCCACTGGATGATGGCAGGCTCCTGATTAACCCTCGAGTGACTAGCTAATGTCATTGAGGGAGGGCCACCTGGCTGTGAGACTGTACAGTCAGCTGCCACTGAAGGGCCAGAATAGGAGACAACCAGGTGTTGGGCTTCAGCCCCCCCTAATTGTTGCCATGTAATAGCCTGCTTGACTGCACAATATAGCCCAGGGGCGAGGATTAGGAAAAAGCTGTTGCCAACACAGAAGTCCATTTTCTTTTTTGCCCAAGGTTTTGTGTGTGGGTTTCTCTCTGTGTGCATGCTTATGTGTGTATAAATTAGTAGTATGCACGCAATGACTTCTACAAATAAGCAAGGACAGCACCAGAACCCTTACTCCTTTGAACTGACAGTAAAAATATCAAATGTGCAGTATAGGGGTAAAATATCTTAAAAAAAAAAAAAAAAAAAACAACAAAAAAAAAACACCTTAATAGTAAACTTTATTTATATAAGGTTAACTGACAATGACACATTACAGTGACAATGCAGATTACTGTATTTTCTGGTCTCTGTATGCTAATTAAAACTTCCTAAAATTACTACAGATCTTGCAGAGAGACCCCTTCAACTTGATTAACAGAAAAGAATGGATATAAATATAACTTAAAAGCAGAATTAAAAGGGATAGTTATTAAGTTACATGATTAACTGCAAATATGAAAAGTAAAAAGATATGTCTTTGAAAGCTCCTTTCAAAACTAGTTATTTAAAGTTGCTCCACAATAAACCCTAACTCCTAATCATCATCACACATTTTGACCAGGTGATTAGTAAGACATCTTATAACGGTTTGAGATGATAGGTAAAGTTGTAATTCGTTCGTTTACTTGCTATTGCTACCTCTCAACTCTGAGGATGAAAAGACTGTTGAGGTAATTCTCTAACACACAAGTACAGTTTCCACATGCATCTGCACATGTGTATAATAATGTGCACAGCATCATAAGTGATCTCAGAAAGGTGGAAGCTGGCAAGTATACTCATCTTGAGCTAGCTATAGCCAGTTATCCATCAAAGATTCTAGGATTATCCGCGATTTACACACACAAATGTCTTTAAAAAAAAAAAGGCTGCTCCCTCTGCTTTACCAATCTCAGCTTTTGTCAACAGGAGACAGCCACACCCACAAAAATAACAGAAATGATAGATGAAGCAGCTGGTAGTCACCCTAAAGTTGCTTCCAAAGACAATGGTCTACAGCCACAAGAGGCCAGTAAAGCACAAGATGAATACAAACAGGCAATATCAGATCCTTTATGGGACAGAACAGTAAGGAGAAATAGCACTTCCACTTGGGCATTGTTTTAATGTAGGTCTATTTTTATCTTAAACTAGTCAAACACTGCTTGCCTTGCTTGTCAAAGCGGCACACCACTGGTATAAATATTTATACAACTCCCTTTGCCGAAGGCTGGGCCCTGTTCCTGGTCATCTCCCAGCTCTTCATCCACCCAACACATTAACTGCAGACCTACACCACAATAAATCTGCTATCAGATTCTGAATGTGACAGAAAAGAGATGAAGTGTCAGAACAGCTGAGTGTAATAAGCATGTTAGACTTACATGGATGTACAGCTGATGGACCGAAAGAAGCTATTACAGACTTATTTTGGGGCTGATTGCTTACATCATATCTTTGACAATTGGACAACAACATTCAGGCAGAATTATTAACACAACTTTGACAAAATGATATGAACAAATTGGCAAGACAGTCTGGTATCTATATGTATTTTTAGATAAAAGTTCATATCTCATTGTAATCATACTAGCATTGATGGAAATATGTCCAAAATGCAAATATGAGGGTAATGAGAAATCACTCTTGTCCCCCAGTAACTAACCTTCTCTGCTCTGTACATTCACCACAGCTGTGATCATATGTAACCTAGCACTAATCATTATCATTCCCACTAAATGCCTGTCATTTTGCATAAGGCCAGGCAGCCTAATTGGCCCAATGAACCTTTTCATAGAGGGGGCAATGGAGGAACAAGATACTTCATGTGCAGCATGTCTCAACAGAGAAGCAGAGAGAGATGCTTGGCTTTAACGCATCACAGTCATTCTGTTGCAAATGCCACAAGCATCATTAAAACTGCAGAAGCCATTGTTCATTTTGTTTAATATATTTCATCAGCGCTTGTCTGAATATTGTTAGGGTTAAGACCAGAGCCATTTGGCATGACCCAGGGTTGGTAAACTCATCTTGCAATCTAGGTGCCAGACTGGTTTTCTAGATGTGTCAAATAGATATTGCTGTACTGAACATCAGCTTAATGTGATTGCTGCTATGCTTTGAGGTTGGTATGGGTGGACAGAATGTGAGTCTGTAGCCCAATAAGAGTTATCACACTATAAATTTCATCAATAAAGTTGGAAGAAAGAAGAGGTGAAATGTCCCATGGGTATCAGATGGATTCCAATCAAAGTCTGGGTCTAGCATGCCCTTCCCTGTTTCATCTTTGACTTTTTATTAAAAGTTCAAATTGAGATCAGATAGATGCCATTGTTCCCTGTCTCGATTCTCAACAATTCTAATGGCAGGAACATAAGGGAAAAAATGACACACATTCACATCAAATAGCTCATAAGATGCCCACCTTTGTCCTGACCTAATAATGTTTCCAGAAGGCTTAGGCATTCATGTCACTCTGATCATCATTACTGACAAAGGAGACCTACAGATAGAACTCTTACCCATGCAGTCAAAGAACTGTATCTGTTAATCTTCATCCCTATCAGCCTTTTGTAGCTCATCTTATTATGACTTTCTGTTAATGCATGGTGGAGGCCTGTGTGACTGTCTGGCCATAATGGGCCTGTGTTTGATTAATCATGTCGATCCATTGTGTTACACATCTAAGGCCGCTGCGTTAGGACTCATCAATGGAGACCAGGGTCCTTTGAAAAGGAGATTGGTTACAGACTCAGCTCATCTGAATACACAGGCCCAGTAGGCTTTGATAGCAGTTATGTTGTGATGAACAAACCATGCTGTAACAAATTATGATGTCACCAGTTATCTTGTGACTATCCTGATTCTCTGGTGTGTGCAGATGACTGGTTGCTTTATCATTTATATTCTATGAACCCCTAACATTCAATGTTTCTAACATAGTTTAGGGGTCAACATTGACTTTGGTGTAGGTGCTGGTCTTATGATTTGTTGTGGAGCAGAAATCGATTTTTAGTGTCCCCCAGAGGAATGGTGGGCTGCCAGGGACTTGAAGAAAATGGGTGAGTACTTCCACCAGTCAGCTAATAAATAACCTGGTCATGCCAGCTAGCAGACATCAGATTTTGTCTGCAGCTGTGGCAAACCAGTGTGAAATCACTGATGGGCAGTGATGATGTCACAGGTTAGAAGTGATGTCACAGCCATAACTTCCCATCCCGCTGTCTGAATGCCAGATGGACGGTAGAGAGGTGTGGAGGTTGGTGCTTAGAAAGCTCTTGCTGTGGGAAACTCTCCCCTCAGGAGGTGTCATTAACCTGTGCTTACAGTTTGACCCAACTCCTTTGGGTCGCCTGAGCTCCAGTTTCCTGGACCTGCTCCTAATTAGGCTACTTGTTAAAACTCTGAAACCAGCTATTCCTCTAGAGAATCTGATGTTGTGTATGTGTATGCTCACCCAGAAAATGGGCATACAAACACCTCCACTCATCATAATGCATCTGTGACACATTCAGACATTTTCTGTTCTGCTTCTGTGTCTACAGCAAAAAGCTGTTTAATGAGACGCCAAGGTTTGAGTAGTTGCCATATAAAATGTGAGTGGGACACACATACACACCCATGGACACACTATACAGTCACCCTACTGGCTAGTTTCTGTCATACCTGCTCACACTTTATCCGTCTCAATCTGTTGTTCCTTCCCACTCTGCCATTATTCCTGCATCAAACTTTATTGCCACATTCACTCCCTCTGTCCCTATCCTTCTTTCTCCCCATGTCTCTCCATCTAAATGTCTCTGTCTTCCGCCCAGTTTTCCCATAATCACCTCACACCTCTGAGGGCCTCTGCTGAGACGAGCTTCACACCTCAGCTTTCGCTGTCACAACAGGTACCACTGGCACTCACCAACCAGCCTCTCTCCAATCAACACCTGCACGGCCTTATCCCTCTCTCTTTCCTTCCTCTTCTCCATCTCCCCCCTCCCTCTTTCTCATCTTCACCTTCTTTCTCCATATTTCTATCCCTTGTTTTTGGGTCTCGCCAATTTTTTTCTCATGTACATTTTTTTTTGCCTCTCTGCCATTTTTCTAGCTCGTAACCCCTCTATCCAGAATGAGTAACAATTGGTCCATACATAGTCGAATCCATTTTTCCGTGCCAATGCCTCATGGGAGATAGCATTGTGATCCCTCGCTGATTTAAACATACTCATGTTACACCGGTCTACTCGTTTGGTACCCAGTGTAATAACTGGTAACAACACCCTGTGCACAACTCATTTAAATGTGTGTCTAGCTTAGCTTTGCCACCAATCATTTTTCAGCTCTGACATCTTTTTCCTCTTGGGTCAACAATTACGCAGGAGACTTGACCAGTAATTGTATTCATATGGTTGGACCATATCTGTCTCATATCCAGCAATACTGCTGTTAGTGTGCATTTGGTATAAGGAGGTGGGGTACCGTGCCTTTCACCCAAAAAAATAATGAACTGCTTTCTTACCCTGCTTGCACTCGCACTCCGGCACAAGCAAGCACTCCCCAATTCCTTCCTCTTAACAGGCCAATTATGTGACTGCTGGGAGTCAATGGCGCTGTGAGCTACTCCTGAGCTCCTCTCCTCACCAAGGTCAAGCTGACTGGCCCAGGTTAATGGGCAGATGTGGGGCTAAGAGAGGAGGGGGTCAAGCACCTAGAGGCACCCTCCACCTCATCTCTAAACTGTCCCTCTTCACTACAAGAGCCCCTTTTACCACCAGCGCTCATACAAACAGGATTAACCTTGGCTGCTGCTGCGGAGGCCTGAGGAGCGTAGTAGTTTCTCCCCGTGCATGGCAAAGGGGTTTCTTTAAGGCCTTGACTTATTTTTAAATGATGTTCAATAAAACTCACATAATCATAAGGTGTGATGGTCAGTCATGTGCCCATCTGATGATAATGTAAATCATATACATATATCATGATTTTATCAGGATAGGTTAGTGTTGAAAGTTGTGTATTTCTTTTTATTTATTTATTTATTTTAATTTACTTAAGCTTAATGAAACTCTTTTCGACTTTAGGCAGCATTCTTTAACGGATAGTGTTTTAAAAGAAGTAGCTTGCACAGTTTCTAGAGGGGATAAGGCATCATTTTGATAAAAGGGATTCTGAACTGTTTTTTGATTCTATTGCCTGCAATATCAAAACAATACTTTTAAGTTCAAAACTGGTCTTGAACCCGTTGTGCTTGCAACACTTTCTTTCTTACATGTGATTTGTCTGTTTTTCTCTCAAGTTAAGCAGAGAGATGTCAACTTTTAGCCCTGCACCAACAGAAAATAATCATGACAAGGGCATCCTGGACAAAAGGGGCACAGGTATACACCCTCTCTGCACTTCTCTGTACCCATCATCCAACTTCTGTGACTTAGAAGTGGATAGAAATGGAGCTTAAGTAGTGAAATGTCAGTATGTGGCATCTAAGATCCCTTCTAATTCTCCTTTCTCTAATCTGGACCTTCACCCTCTGCCATGCCTTATCAACAGCTGAACTTTGTGTTAGACTATCTCTGTCTGTCTCATTCATTTTGTCCATCTGTCCAGTCCCTGCGAACTGAGAGTTCAGACTATTAGCAAAACTATATTTACACAAAATCTTTTATGGTTTTTAAAGCACAGAACAGGGTGCCAGTCTGGGATTTTGAAAGAGCTACTCAAGGCTACTTGGCCACTTGGCATTCCAATCAAATAATTTTTTTTGTCCCATTGCACTGTCAGAATCCTTGAACTACCATTTGGCAAACCCCATATAGGATGTCATACATTGGGTTCTTGTTAGTACTTGACCAAGAACCTTATGACACTAACTGACTTAGGCCACATGGTACGTTCTAGACAGAATCCTTGTGGTTCAAACCACATTGCATGTCTTTGATGGAATACTTGACTTTTGTGACTCTTCTATTTTAAATCAGTTCTGTCAGTAATTCGCCAGAATCTGTGACTCAAAAAAAATCATTGGTGGGCCCAAAGGTGCTCGAAGAAATTACGATGTAGCTAACATTAGTTTTTAATACTATAGCCAGGGTAGGTAGTACAGTAGGAAAGATAAGTAAACTTTACTGCCATATCAGTTCTGTTTTCCAATTCCCTGTTTTGTTAACATTTCATGCCATGCTAGCACAAGCACAAGGATGCATGTATGATCATGATCCCACAGGTGAGGAGAAAAAACATTTAACACCATGATGCATAAATGTCCCTGCTGGTTGTTTCTGTTTAAAAGATGTGGAGTGTGTGTCACAGGCCAGTGGTGGCGTGAGGCCTTTTGTCAACAGTGGGACTGAGGAACACAAAGCCTGAGGCTGCATGATCAGGATGCTGCTCTCCAGAGAGACAATAGTTCAGAGGTCACCATTGGCTCTCTTGGGTGGAGGGTGTTTGTATGTGTGTATCTGTTTATGTTTGTGTTGAATCAGTGGGCCTGCTTATGCACAAATGCCTATGTTTGAGCGTGTACGTGTCTGCGTGCGTTGGATGGGGTTACACATGGCACAAAATGGATCCCAGTGGACAGGCATTTTAAGGACAGGTCCCTGTGGACGGAGAGGGGAGAGAGATGATGATAAGGGTTGGTGGTGGTTGGCTGATGGGGTCCAGCAGGGATGGAGAAGCCTGCTAATGAAGAGCCATCTGAGGCCTCCATTCACCTTGAACATGGGGCACTGCAGCTGTCCTGACCTTGGCTTTGATCCACAAAGATGGTTGACCCCTGCCATTCCCCCAGAGCTACCCCACCCCCACTCCACCATCTGGACAGCACGCATGCATATGTATACATATGTGCACACACCCCCAGATACATATGCATGTACATGTATGTTGACCCATATGCACATGCACATATGCCTTCATATAATGTTTTAGACTGTCTTTATTTTAAGTTAGTCACATATACCATCAATTTTTTTCTGGCCTGTAAGTTGCATTTTGTGTGTTTCTCTATAACTGACTTGTATGGACGTGTGCTAGTGTATGTTTGGAATACACTCAGTTGCCAGTAGTCACTGTTTGTACAACTAGTGATAAAAGAAAGAGCGCAAGCAGGGGACAGGGTGGATAAAGACTGTTATCCACTAAAACACATTATACTAAATGTGTAAATTTTGTAGTTAATAGATGGGATTTAGGTTTTTCTCTTTATAGCTTATACTCTCTCTCGACTCTCATAACTCTCTAACTAAAACCTACATGTCTCTAGATATCAGTCTCCTAACTTAAGTTGTTTTACATTAACTCAGACCTTGATTTTTTTTTCTCATTACTGTCCCAGTGGTTGCCACGCTCTGTAGACATTACATTGGTGTCCCTCCCTTCTCCCTAATAGGAATGCAGCCGCTTGGAACCTAGGGGTTCCTTGGAAATTCCCAAAGTGGTGCAACATACTCCTCCCACACACTGGCTTCTCTTGCTTGTCCACCCAGTTCAGCTGTAAATGACAGTTATGTCATGGGTGACTTGAGTTGCAGTCTGTCTGTGGAAATGTGGACCTGAATACCTTTTCCTTCTTATATTTCATCCCTAGTTTTTTGAGAATTTTTTTTATAGCACAAAATATAATGGAGCTTTATTGTGATACAGTAACAGTGTTCATCAGAAAAGTTTTTATAACAGATAACATTTTTATGAAGAATAACATTATGTATTTTAGAGCCATGTTTTCAGAGAAATTCGTCACAAACTGGAAGCTCTCACTCATCAACAGTAATAGTTGCAGCTTATTTTTTCCCATAAAAGTAGGTCAGTGTCAGCAGGTTTGGTGTCTATGACATGGACATAGTCTTTGCGTCACTGTTCTGGATGTATCCCTTGATTAAGTTACTCCATGGAGGCGGCAGTAACATCTGTGCATACGCAGGGGAACAAGCTGTGCCCATGGCTTAGCAATTAGGGACAAGCAGAAAGATGACAAAAGTGTATGTGAGAGTGTAAGCTAGATTACTCCTCACTGTGTACCAGGTCTGATTTCTGTGCAGCAATTTTTTTACCCACAGATAGCTTCGTACATTTACTTAAATGAGCTGATTATGGCTCCACTCTCACTCATCTCCAAAATACCTTTTATAAGTCTCCCTCCATCACCACCCCCACTGCCTGTCATATATTTTCCCTCATCTTTTGATAATTCTACACTATCTCCCCTTTATTTTATTCTTTGATGGGTTTTTTTTCTCACCCGCTATAATCCATTTGTCTAACTTGGTGAGAGGGCAGCGGAAGGAAGTAGTGGAGGAGAGGCGTGTGTCAGAGTTGACGAGAGCGTCTGCCCCAGCTGGAGTCAATATTTGCTTTAGGAATCTCAATAACAGGCCTCCAGTCATCTGCATCTCTGATAATGGACAGCCATATGGCTCTGTTGACCCACGCTGTGCTGAGGTTCTCTTTTTCTCTCTATATCCTTCCTTGTCTTTCATTTATCAGCTTTCCTCATACTTCTCTCTTCTTTTCATCAGGTCCTTCCTTCTATATTTTCTCTTCCACTTATCACCTATCTGGGCACATTTTGTTCTTTTTACAAACATCCTTTCTCTCCGTCTGTCATCCATAAAACCCTGGATATGACCCACCACACAGAGCTATGACCCAAGTTACCATGGCAGCAGAGCCTGGGATGCCCACTCTTTGTCCAACACTGTTTCCAGCAAGTGACAGAAAACAGTGATGTTGCATGTCTGGCTATGACTGGAAGACAGATATGGAACTCGTAGGGAAGTGCTTTTATGAGCTTAAAGTCATGCTGCCCCGTATGTCTTAAATGGGGATGTTGGCCCCATAAAGAATTGGGTACAGTATATAAGCTGACAGGTCTTTTAGTCTGTTTGATTCCTTACTTAATTTTCTTGTCGCTCTATTCCTCCTTGAGGTGGGAAATATGGGCTTTTATTTCAATGGATTTCTTGGTGTACTGTCCTGTCAAGTGCCCAATTGTTTTATCCAAGACACTAATTTTACACCAAAATTTCCTCCCCAAAAAATGGCTGAGAAGAGCAGATTTCTCCAACTTTTTCATAGAACAAGTCAGGTCTGTTTGAGGAACATGTTTATTTTAATGTACACTCACTAATATTTTTTTTTCATCCATGTTCAAATAATGGTGTTTTCTCTTTTAGCTTATCCATTATCTTATTCTGCTCTCTATCCATTTCTCTGTCCCTGTGAGCAGCTTGGCTATCGTACCCTCTGGTTTGTCCCAGCTCAGGTGCCCGTCACCCCCACTTTACCACGGTTCCCCTCAAAGCCATTGGTCATGGCTGCCTTGGCCCCTGCTGTGGCGGCATGTGCCCACAGCAGGCCCCCTTCCCATTCACTGTCTCATCCTATCTATCTAACCCAGACCAGAGCCTCTTGGCCCAGTCCAGCCTATCTCAGCTCATCCTGGTTCAGCCTTGGCGTCAGCAACAGCCCAGTGCCACTACACCCTGGCAGTCATAATGAGACGGGGGGGGGGGGGGCATCAGTGTTCAGTGACTAGAGCTGTGTGCTGAGAGGGAGAGCTCGTGTGTTTTTCAAGCAATTTGTAAGATGTCGTTCGTCAATCAAGGAAACATGTCCACAACAGACAGCAATGAGAATAATCAGACTCACACACACACTGTTAAATCTCCGAGTGCTTACTATCATTATGCCATCAGATAGATTTTTTTGCTCCAATAGTTCCCTACACCATATTTTATCCAGCACTTGCCTCCATTCCACAACAGACTTAGCACAATATATCTGCGATAATGATATGATAATGGCCATCAGAATGTTTTCCACACTCACCCAGCAGCCATTTTGCATGCTTACTTATTTATTTTTTTTTTTTTTTATTCATTTGAGCTTTCCCATTTCAAATCTGGCCATCCATCCTGCATGCTGGCTGCCCAGGCTCCAGTCACTGCTTGTCACTCTGAATTTCAAATGGCTCCAATTTTCCCCCTGATGGCACGGAGAAGTGGCAGGCAGCACATCGGGGAGGGTGGTCCTAGACATGCCGCCTGCAGCAGGGGTTCTATTAGAGAGAAGAGAGGGACGAGAGAGGGGGAGAGGAGAGGTTCGGAGCATTACGGCAGTAGTGATGTATTCTTTCTTCCTTTTTTTTATGATTATTTTGGAGACTGCTTTCTCATTTGGGGCTGTGTGGCATGGCTGATTGTTCCATCTCTGCTTCTAGCTGGGTTGCTGATGGTGGAGCCGCCCTGCCCAGTAAAGCTTCCGCTCGTTCTCCCAGCTCACTCTCAGAGTACAGTGTATATCTGCGGTGCAGCCCTGATTTTTTTCCTTTTCTTTTTTTTTTTTCTTTTTTTTGGTAACTGTTGCTATGATTCGTTCCTAACAGATGAACTGTACAATACGAAATTGGGTGTTTTAACGGTAATCTAAAATGTGATTATTTTGTGAAAACAAAGTTTAAATGCATGTTAAGGCTTGCTTTACTTTGGTGCCTTGTTTAATTTCTTCTCCACCATGCCATGTTGTGTCCCTTAATGAGATCTAACCAGCTATGAGGAACGGGCGCTCTACTTGGAGGCAATTGTTCAGAACCACAGAGAGGTCATGACCTTTGAAGACTTTGCCTCGCAGGTCTTCTCCCCCTCTCCTGGCTACCCAATGAGTGGGACAGGTGAGAAATACACCAAACTGTACCTCTGCCCTGCTTTATATTCTTTTCCCTCCATCTCTTTCTGTCTCTCCCCCTCAGTACTGCTTCATCACATCTCCACCATTTCCCCTCATGCCCCCCCTTCTTCACCGTCTATTTTCTTGCCTCTTTTTCCATATATGTCTCTCCTCCTCCTCCACAACACACCTGTTTCCCTCTCTCACCTCCTCCTCCAGCTCCCTCATTCTCTCCACTCTTCTTCCACGCCTACACTCACTGATGAATATCAAACGATAGGCCCCGGCTCTTCATGCTATCCGACCGACTTCAAACACGGCTTTTTCCACTTCTTCAAGCCTCACTCACACTACTTTGTTTATCTCTTCTTGTTTTCTAACTGCATCTTTCTGTGTAGTTACTTTCCTATGAATATAAGCAGCTTTGTTAAATAGCAGTTGCAGAGTACATGCCTGTCTGTGTGTGCGTGTGTGTGTGTGTGTGTGTCAGTGCACGCATTTGGGTGTGCGACTTCATGAGCTCATTCACCAACACTTAAGAGATCCGACCGACAAACAACAACCCGCGGATGTCAGCACAGCACTCTTATCAGTCCATGATGAATAGAATGGAAAACGTGTCTTATCTTGTTCCTTCTACTTGCACCAGCTCTGATCGATCTGCAACAGCACTGAAATCAATACAGGATTGCACTTTTCCACTCTATTGGATCCCGACACACATTCTGTTTTGACAAGAAAAGCAAACCACAATGCCACACCATAATGTCTTGTCATTTTCAAATCTCTGTATTTATGTTTTATAGACATTTTAAAGTTTATCTAGTATTTTTATTCTGTATTTGGACATGTGAAAATTGATAGTCTGAGTTTCCTAGACTGTACGCCTGTGTGTGTATGTGTGTGTGTGTGTGTGTGTGTGTGTGTGTGTGTGTGTGTGTGTGTGTGTGTGTGTGTGTGGGACTTAAGATTGTTAGATGACTGGTGCAATACTAAGGCAGGCAAGAGGTGGTCAGACACAGTACCATACTGTTTGCCCATGTCTCCTGCAGGGGTTTAAAATCTCCCCAGACTGATCTTTAGTCACCTTTTACCCATCCTCAGCACCAAACCAGCTTAAAGAGCAGAACTGAGGGGAAAAACTAGATGGTGATGCAGTGGAACACAAAGGAAGATCTTGTAATTGCCGAACGCTTGGCCTTTCATGTCACTTAGCTGGTGTTATGAACTATATCAACCAAGGGTTTCTTTGTGGCTGGACAGGAGAGGTTCGAGCAGCCAGGACTGAAAATAATGCTTCACAGCATGGGACATACTACATACAGTGTAGTGAGAAGTGACACAATAAAAAATCAGTGAGGGCTGTTGTGTTGTGTCATCTCACTGCTGCCTAGTGATTTGATTTGTTTGTTGTTGTTGTCCAGAAATGCATTATTTATTATAAAGAAATATGTGTATGTGTGTGTGTATGTCCATTCATATTTTATCGAGGACTCAATTGCCTCAATGGAAACTGTAATGCAGTCACTTTTTTGTAGTTTACACATTATAAGAACGTTGTTGAGTAATTTAAGGGATAATCATCATTTTTTCAATCCTGTATAAAATCCAGAGATTCTCAGTAAGAGGTACAAAATCAAGCATTTTAATGGAACCATATAGCTTCCTATAAGGCTCTGTTTTTAGTACAAAATAATCTCTCTGTGGGCTGTATGGACAAGGGGGAAAATTATAGCAACTAATAATGCTCTTGGGGCATGTGAGAATTGTTTTAAGCCGGACTTGTTTGTTTTGTTTTTTTTTTTTATTTAAATAAACTTAATGGGAAATTTAACAGGAAAATCAAGAATTTAATATGTAAAACCAAAGATGCTCATAAGACAACAGACACATTCCTGATGTGACTAATGGAACCAAACTAAAAAGAATTTTTTAGAATCCATTAATCACACATTTTTCATAAATCTTTATCACGCTCGTCTTTCTCGCTGAATCCTCTAGCTTCAATGTGGCAGTGATGCTGACTGACACTGCTCTTCATTCTCTTCCTTCTCAAATGTGCTAGTGCCCTCCCATGCCTTTTTTTTTTTTTTTTTTTTTTGGTGTGAGTATGTTGTGTATGGTTGTATGCAAGTTCGCCCATCTGTCTTGTCTTTCCATCCTGCTCTCGCTCCCATTTCTGCCACTAACATGTCATCCATGCTCCGTGACAGCGTGCAGGCGTTGGCCGGGGATGGTTTGGGACATGGACTACCCCTGGGCCAAACTGGACTGTAAGACTCTGCCTGCTTCCTCCACACTAGGCATGACGCCCAGCCACAGCCCATCAGCATCCATCCGTTCATTTATTTAGGTCACCATGAACTACACCATCATCAAATAACTAGAGGCTGCACTTGATTTAGCCCTTTTGTAAAAGAAAAGCAGGTCTCAAATTTCAAGTATAGATCCTGCATGCTAATTGCTACGTGCTCTTTAACTTCTGCCCTTTCCTGTCAGTCATCCATATCTTTACCTCCTTGGCTCATCCTCCATGTACCTGAATGCAACCTCACTCTAACCTCTAATCTCTAACCTAGCCTCAGTCTAGCACCATAGCATCCTGCATGACCTAGTCCATCTGTTACATGGACCCAAGACTCCAATGCTTTGCTCAGTTGTTAGTGTTTTTGTTATTTTGTGTTTATTCCCTGAACCTTTTAAAATGAGAAAGCCGGTCCTTCTATATTATTAGGTAAAACAACTTAAAAGCTCTCATGACCCCGGCATCTTTTACTCTCACCCTAACCCACTCTATTTGTAATATTGATGGTAAATGTTTCTCAGCCTGTTCTTGAAGTGCCCACCATTTGTGCTTGGGATTTCATTTGAATTGAAATCTATGAATCTCAGGGATTCACCAGGTACCAACAGACATTATGGCCTTCAATGTATCTTCGGAAGCACTTGTTGATTAACTCATCACCCTAATCAATTAACCTTGTTAGACTTTCAAACCTTCGAGTGAAAACTAACCAAGACACCACACACGCTGCCTGAATGTACCTCCACTCCAGCAGCGTTGCGTTGTGTTTTCCTGCAATGTAGTATGGTGTGTCTCAGTGTGTCCACTGCTCTCTCACATGATGCTCTACTCTGTTTTTCCCTTTTAGATTAAAAATGTCTTAAAGGTCCAAATACTGTGTATGGCGAAGGTAAGCCCCGAGACAGACCGGAAGCTTGTTTCCGTCCAGCGGCCTACCTACCCTTCGCTCGTTCACTCATCCTAGCTGTTTGCCCCACCCCGCCTCTTTTTTCATTCAGTACTAACCAAGCTTTATTTACTGAGTGCTCTGACAAAGGGAAGGGGACAGAGAAACCAGGCTGTTTATTCGGGGGGTGTCCTACTGTTTAGGCCAGGCTGGTAATTAAGAGAGATGCACAGTGGGGACAATTAGCACCTGACTAAGTAGCAGCATGAACAATACGGCTACACTTCTGGCCCTCGCTTCTGCATGTGGCGCGCCTTTATCTCTTCCCCCAGCAAACACTTTCTTTCCTTTTTTCCCCCTCAATCCCTCCACCCTCTCATTTCCTCCTGTTGGAGTGTGCCTGTTTGCCTGGGGCAGACTCTGAGACTAACACCTGCCGCACTAGAAGACGTCTTTGTCATCCAAAGCCTTGTTTGAACTGCTGGGGACCAGTGGGATTGTAGGGCCATTTAAACTTTCATGCTTTTTTTCTCTCCCGCTCTTTCTCTTCTTCCTTCTTTCCATCTGAAATTAACCTCAATATAAGGCAGTTTGGGATGAGCAAGGAGCGGAAATGCTGGGTTATAATGACGATAATGACACATTAGCCCCTTCTGGATCTGGGTTATTTTTTCATTCTGTAACTTACTATGAAAAATAATTCTTACATAAGGCCATACAAAGGAGAGAATCATTTAGAACTTGATGCAACCGCAGTCATTAAGTGCCACAGTGGGAGTGATGAATGTTCAGTGCAGCATGTTTTAATGGTTGCTGAACGAAAAGGGAAGTCTGTTGAGTGGGTGGTGAACTATATCACAATAATGTCTGTGTATATTAGCTTTACATGGGGGTTGCCTTCCTCCTGTCTATCATACATCTTGACAGTACACAAAGTTGGATTTTAGTGTGCAAGATTAAGTTTTTACTGTAGGAATGAGCAGAACAATACGGGAATGCAGGATTTGTTATGTCCATTAGACCAGCCCACATTTTTAGTCAAACCCATTACTATATATATATATATATATATATATATATATATATATATATATATATATATTCACATGGAGATTTGAGAAATGCATGTTCAGACCTCCCTCATCTCCCCTTTTGCCCATGACAAAACACACACTAGATGTTTCATCCAAAGCCCAGCCACGGCCCTGGATGCTGCCGATGTTCACCGTGCTGCTGAGTGTCTGTTACTCCAGCCATCTGCCATTCCATTTAGCCACTGCAACTTGAGATGCCTCAGAAAAAAATGGCAGGAAATAAAAGGAAAGGAAAGGAAAGAAAATAGGCAACCAGATGCCATCTCAACAAAGCCGACTAGTTGTTTAAACTCAAGGCATCGGTCAGAGGTGTGTGGGGTTGGCGGGGGGGGTGGTCGGGGAAAGTTAGAGCTGTGCTCACAATACTTGATTATCCTCACCAGCATTTCATGCCCACCTCCCAGCTTATTGCTATTTGCCATCCAGTAATCATGGGTGGGAAGTTTTTTCAAAAAGGACAATGATTGATAGTGGGAAGGCTCTACATCTTCACAACAGGAGCATAATATGTAATTTTATTTTCATTCAAAGCATTGTGCTGTCACACTGCAAACTGAATATACTTTTTTTTTTACCCATAGCAAAAAAGGTTACCTACCATTTTTATATCTTATAAGCATTTGGAAACACTGTATTAAGAAGAATGGCAGCTTTTCTTTCAACAAGCATGTGAAAAAGGCATGTGATTTCTGAAATATTTTATTTGCTTTCTCACATCTTCATTCTAATGACTTTGAGGGTGGAATGAACTCAAATCCGAACCCCTGTTTTTTACAGATTGCACTGTAGGTTTGTGAATGTTGGTTAGAATCTTATGAACCGGGTAATCTTGGTTTGGGGGGCAGCCACATGCATGATGAAGCATGCTGGGAATCGCAACGATCGTGCAAAACCCAATGAACCCCGGCCATGTCTTACCCGCTCTTTCTCTCTCCGCTGTTGTCTTCTTTATTTCTGTCTACAAATTATCCCTCCATGTCTCTTATCAGGTTCCTTCACCGGCAGCACAAGCAATGAAGCTGGTGCTCAAACAGGAGTGACGGACGCTGTCGACCAGGTTTCTCCCACCATGCCCCGTGCCACAAAGAACCGAGTTTCTGGAAAACTCCGCCGATCAGCTAGCGCTATAAGCAAATCCTCCAACTGAGCTCTTCAACTTGTGCCCCCCCCCGACTGCAGCCTTTAATATATTTTCGCAATGAACCTCACAAACTCTGCCATGACTGCAAAAGGGTTATTTTTGTTTAGTTTTTTGTTTCTTTTGTTTCTTTTGTTTTGTTTTTTGTATATTTTTTTTTGTTTTATTTTGTGTCATAGAAACATGTAACTGGAGCATATTGCAATTTTTAATTTAAGTGGCAATCATTGAATTCACTGATGCATTTCCATTTGTTGTGCTGTATAACAACGTTAATAGCAATGGACATGATACTAAGCTATTTTTGTTCCTCCTGGTGGTCTCATCTTAAGAATCAGCAACATAGGAAGACTTGACTTTACTGGCTTAAAGCAACACACAGCTACGAATGGCATCATGCTAAAACTGCACAAGTATCCATTTATAAATGTGTCTGCCTTTTTACCTCTTTTTGCACTTGCCACAGCCTTTCTGTGTCAAAGATACCACTTCAGTTAGTGACAGGGTGTTTTTTTTGTCCTGCTAGGTAGCACCAGTTTGGATCAGGTTTTTGGACCATCCTCCTGCAGTTGAAAACTGATGCTTGGAGAACACGTCCCTAGAATGATTTGTACTCACTCCACTGCTACACAGACTTCCTGGGCACGGAGTCCCTGTAGCTCATGCAGTATGAGGCTTTTTAATTGTTATAAACCCAGAGTGGACAATCATTGACATCTTTCTAACTTGAGCTGAATTTAAATTTGCTTGGGTTCTTTTTTTTATTTATTTCTCTAATTTTCAATTTTAAATGAATTCCAATGGATTGTGTCATGAATTGATTTATGCAACTCCACTGGAATGAGAAAAGACTGCGTTTGTAATTGTTTTCTGATGTCGTTAACATAGGCTCATGTCCGGTAATTGAATAAGTTCCTCCTGTCTCTTTCCTCTGCTATTAGTTTCCCTGTCCTGTGCGGCTAAGACATCGACATTCCAACGTTCCCAAACAATGTTTTTGCACTCACTTTCATTGATTAACTAGAATGTTTCTCTTTGTTCTTGGAAGTACATTGCTTTAATTTTTATTTGGTGATGTCTTTTTGCTAGTTGTACATAGTGAGGACTGTTTGATGAATTATTTTGCTTTTGTGTCTTTTATGTTGTCATGTGCTGTTTAGAGAAAGAATACCACCAGGGCCTCAGGTGAATCTTAACTCCATGCACTGATGTGCGTGCGTGCGTGTCTCTATGAGTGTGTGCATGTATGTGTTGAGTTTTTGAGGGAGCTTCTCACAGTGCCTGTGTAATGTCTTTCCTCTAAGATGTTGTCCCACACAACCTACTCTCCCAAAAATCAGATTTTTAGTTTCTCCCCTTCATTATGTGAGACAAAAGCATGGCCGCCCTGCATCACATCTCCTTGTTAGTCATCTAAAACAAAGTGTTTTCCCTCCCCTGTTATGCAAAAGGTCAGTGTCTTGTGCTCTTCACAACAACAGTAGATTGATCTGGATTCATGGGGTTCTCTGTTTTTAGTCTTTATTATAGGTGGTTTGCTGCTCCGTCTTTATCTGTGAATGGAATCAAGCGGCATGACCCCTCCTCTTTCCCATGATCCTCTCCCCATGTTGCCTCCTTGAGCCACAGAGTGGGTGTGGAGCTTGAGGGAGGCGTGGGTGAAGGTGGCATGCCAGAGCTGAACTCTAACAGCCCTCTTAGCAACAGCCTGCCCGGTTCTCTCAGTCCTCCAACCTGCCTGCTTGTGTTGTCTTGGCAGCCAGGTGTTCCCCACACACACATATACACTATACACTCGCACACTATGAGGGCTCCACCGAAGCTGCAACACTATCCCCATCTGTTGCACTACTATGCCTTACTTCCCCCATGCTCACCTATCATTTTCCTCCTCTCACATCTCACCCCCTTTTGTTTCTTAATTCCCTGAGTGGAAAACAGGGAATCCAAACAGCAGGAGTGTTGAGATGGTGAGAGTTAAATCCATTTTTGTGCTTTTGTTGTTGTGTTTTTTTGAAGAATATAGGCCTGGATCACATCTATGGTTTTTGTTTTCCCCAAAGCCATTTGAAGGAACCACCCAGGATGCTGATCTAAAGATTGTAGGTTATAGATGACGTCTGAGGAAGGGGTCTGTGCCCCCCGCCTTTGAGTGGTTTAGCCGCTGGAGAGGTTCGTTTGGACCAAGATATGATTTGTGTGTCTTATATACGTGAAGAAAACAAGCTAGTGTTAGCTCTAGAATGTTGTTTCTTTTCTTCTCATTTTAGAAATCCTTGTATATTGTGTCAAATTTGAGGGCGTTGTCGTCCTCTGAATATAAATATATTAATGCCTGTAATATAATCTTTGTATAAGAGAAAGAGGAGAAAAAAGCTTGAAGATTTCATCATTACTTGTCAACATATCAAACGGTTTTTAACAACTGAAGTCCTGCTATCTTTATTAGAAATGTGAAAATTTAAACATTTCATTAAATCAATTTTAAATTCTACTGATCTTTTGTTGTTTTCTCTCTCTCAACAACATAGTCAGGTAACTGTGTAACCTCAGATCTTCTGGAATAGTGGATGTTGGTTTTTATCTGTGTGTCTGCCGTTTCCATGGGCTTTCTGACTGTGGCCCGGCGGTGCCGGCAGCAGCAGCAGCAGCAGCAGGGGTAACCTGACCCTCCTCCCATCTGTCTCCCCTGCTGCTCAGCCCTGCATTGGGGAGGCCAGCATAATGGAACCTCACCAGGAGGTACTGGTGCAATGGTTGCAGCACCCTGGTGCCCTGCCTTGCCTGGGCCACATGAAGACACATGAAAAGCACTTGAGCGTAATTGGAGCCCTAAAACTGTGTATGTGAAAAAGGGCGAGAAAGAAGCCTAATATTACCTCATTTTCATCCAGCACAAGGCTCTTTGCCTCAATCATTGACTCTGGGGTAGTTTACAACAGAATACGCAGGGGCTGGGTGCCCTAGTGATTATTACAAGGTTGGATTATTTCATGTGTCACACTGACAGCTGTAGTCTATTTTCACACATCAGATAACTCTCTATCTTGTTGTATTATCACTGATGTCTTAAGGGGGAGTGACACTCATTTATTTAAAAAAGAGTTTTGTTATTCTTTTTGGCCTCGGACAGGTACAGAGTCAATGAGAAGGAGCAACTCTGTAGTACATGAGACCCAGGAGTTCAAGTCAGTGTAAAGGGGATATTTTTTTTTTTAGATATACCAGACTACTCAAGACTTAGAGTGAAGTTTTAGCGGCAATGATAATGCTCTATAGGTTTAGTCCATGCAGACAGTATGTGTCTATAGACTGTTGGGAGGTGCCTAGAGGTCAGATATGAAGCCAACTGAGGCCCTGATGTGTCCTAAATCAGCAGGAAACCCAACAAAAAATCGAGCTGCCTGAATCTTCCAAAGCAGACAGATGTTTTACTGCTCCAGAGGTGAGCTCTGATCCACCACCTCTTTGTCCCCCTGTCATGTCCTGACATGGTATTACGGAGAGAATTTATGATTAGACCCTAAGTGCTTCTCTGTGGCAGGGAAACGGCGTCTATTGAGCCACTACAGCTATGATTTACTGCAATAAGTCTGATAAACAGCGAATCGAATGCAAAAGGTTTTGGCCAAGGGGGCTTCTGAGGCTTCATTTGCCACTAGATGTGCACCATTTTGCAGTGTTGCCCAATATGTGCGAGAAGGTGCAGGGGAGACATGAGAAGTTACAGACTTTTGAATGCTGATACTGTTAAAACCTCTATCGTGTGAAACGAAACCGTTTCTTATCTTTTTTGGCAAATTCGGGAGGCCGCGGACCCCGTCTTGGGAACCAGCTTTAAAACACCCGATTGGCCATTACAGCTGAATTGAAACTGCACTTGATCTCCTTTGGAACTTATAAGGTCTAGTATAGACAAAAAAAAGATTATTTAAAAAGAACATAAATCCATACAAAAGTTTTTCAAAAAGTGTAAAGATTTATATATATAAGGATAATTTTAAAGTATTTTGGAGGGGGGTTACGTACAGAATAAAAGTTTAAATTTGTGTCCTGAGAATAAGAGGCCTTTGTACAACATCTCGGAATTAATAAGTATATCTATTATAAAATAAAATCATTCTTACTCTTACTCTTCACCGTGTCAATCGGATATGATGAGCTTATAACTCTGGAAATAATTTGCTATCAGCCAGAGATCCCCTCGGAGGAAGAAATTACAGAAATACATCAGGGACAATCAAAACTGGGATCAACAGGCGTTAGTGGCTGTTAAATTAAATTTAAAAAGTTCACTAAACTCATTAATCTCTGTAATACAAAACTCCCTCAGGAAAATGGTGCTTTTTTTCATAAAGAAATAAAGTCCATTATCGTCGCTTGATGCTTCTCCCTCTATCTAAGAAAAGTTAAAGCAACTTGAGACCATGTGTCCTTTTGAAAATATTTTTATTTCGATAGACAACAACGATATACACATACAATCAAAGCGCTATAAAAGCCAACATTTAAGAAAAATAACTTGTCCTTAAAAAAGATTGCATCTAAGGTAAGAGCTTTACGTTTTTTTTTAACATTTTTTTTACAAGAGCTGTGGATATTGAAGATTAAAACCCGACCCACGACATTAATTATCACAACTCATAAACCTGACAAAAGAAACGAACAAAAAAACAACAAAACAACAACAAAACAAAAAAAACATTTTGGCTATACGACATGTAAACTGCCAGAGCGATTCACAGAGAAAAATCACAACAAACACAACAATAAGTTACATAAAATAATTAGAATAAATAAATAAATAAACATATGATGAAAAATATTGCAACAATCTTCAATAATATTATAAAATATGTGCCAGCATTCGAAATTAAAACAATCTATGTTGACTTTTTAAGGCAGTTTTACAGCGGGATTTTGGATGTGTATGTAGGCTATTTCGGACTAGGCTTAGTTGTTTACTAAAGGCATTTGTGGTTCTACTAAACAGGGAATGCTTCAGTCACTCTTTTTTTTTCCACCAAGACAAAGTTGATAAGTTCTGTCATTCACAAACTAGCGTAAAGCTACAGTTATAGAGCAATCACGGTCGGTGAATCCGAAAGGCTTCCATGGGGGGGAAAAGGATTTCTGAGAATTTAAAGACATTTCTTAGGTCTAGAAGCTATCATTGAGCACGTGTGCTGTCCTAGAAAAATACCCTTTAACAGTCAAACTAACGCTTTGTATTCTTATTTTTCTTGATAAACTAATTTGAGAAAGAAAACCTCAAAATAGTCCTATATGTAATTCAAATATAGAGAGAAGCATTCAACAATCACTGATTGGCATGGAAAAAGACACCTCATTAGACACCACTTAAACATTGAACCGCCCTGCCTTTCATTGGCCTAAAGTTATGGCAGTGAGCATCACAAACTCTTTATTTTTAACCCCAAAGCCACTTTTTTGTTTCTCCATTTTTGACCCCCCCCTCCCCCCCGGTCAAAGGCACGAGTTTTGCTGATGTCTTCAGCAGGCGGGGCGCACCGGCATTTGGAGCAGGATCACCTGCCTGTTCTCCGAGGGGTGGCACTTGTTTATGTGCCTGGTGAGCCCCGGCGAGCTGTACAGAGTGGCGGGGCAGTATTTGCACGGGTAGATCTGGGAGGAGTGCATGAGGCGCAGGTGTCGCTCCTGGCCGGCCCTGCTGGTGAAACTCTCCCCGCACACCGGGCACAGCAGGCAGTCCACCGGGCTCAGATTGAGGGGGCTTTGGTTTGAGGCTTCTTCTGAGGAGGAGGAGGATGATGATGATGATGATGATGATGATGGTGATGATGATGATGATGATGCGGAGGGGGATGACACCGGTACCTGCTCTGCAGCGCGGTCGCTGGTTTGAAACCCGTGCTCCTCCAGCACTTTCTTTTGCAAGGCCTGGTGTCCCATGATGTGTTTTCTTAGGTATGCCTGTCGCTTGAACCTCTTCCCGCAGAACTGGCAGTCGTACGAGCCATCTTCTGAGCCCGACTCGGACAGACCTGGACTCGGGGTGTCTCTGTCACTCATGTCTTTGGCTTCGTCGGACACTGGCTTGACACCTAGCGGCGGCATTTTGGCCATCTCGGGTTTGATGCCCTGCGCGGGTGGCATCGCCGGCGCGCCGGTGGTCCGGGGTTTGTGCCAGCGGCGGTGAGAGGCGAGGTTTGCCGGGCAGCTGAACATCTTATCGCATTCGGGACACCGGTACTCGACCCTGACGATGCGGGAGCACTTGTGCTGAGCCAGAGAGAAAGGATCCGCGTACGCCTCCTTGCACAGCTGACACACAAACTCCCCCAAAGGCTTGTTTCCCCCGGAGGACTGCGCCCTCGGCTTCATCTCCACCGGCCCCTCTTTGATTTTGAGACCGAGCACAGGAGAAGTCGTCACCTCGTCTTCAAAGTTGAGTTTTCTAATGGCTTTGGGTTTCTTGGAGGCGGGTTTAGATTTGCGCTCTGGGCCGTCAGCTGCGGGTCTTTTGGTGCCGACCCGGTTGCTCGGTGCCGGGAGGTTGCTGGTGGTGGTGCCGCTGCGGCTGCTGTTGCTGGTGCCGATTTTCAGGTCGACCGGGGCGTACAGGAGATGGTCCAGGCCGGAGAGGGAGGCGGGCGTCGGGAATGACTCAGCAGAAATAGGCGAGCCCAGATTGAAACTTCGCTCGAAATATCCCCTGTCGTGCTCCTTGCTGATGGGCCGGGTGGGGCTGTAGAGGGCTTGGCACTCCGCCTCCGGGTTGCCGAACTGTGCCGGCTTCTCCAGTCTTGGCACCAGCGCTCCAGCTGCCGTGAAATCCGGCGATGCTGCGGCGCGGTCCGGACTGGACGTCACGGACATCGGCGGGGAGGGGTCCGCCGGACTCGGCATGGCAGCTGGGGTGGGTGCCTCCTGGAGGTCATCTTCGTCTGACCGAGTCCTGTAGGAAACATGTGCAGATTTCTTGTTTCTTTTTACCAGGAATCCTTTGGGCATCTTGGCGAGCGACGGCGGAAAGGCACTTCAGGGAGGTGGGTGAAGTCTCGAGTATCCAGGTTTGTTAAAAATATGGCAACACTAGAAGCTTATGGGACTTTGTCTCCCTCGTATATTGATCCTTCTGTTGCTGAAATGTTTTCGTCTCTAAGGCATAGCTCCACTCTTTTTATGCCGGAATGATGCTATTGTTCTCGCCCCCCCCTGTTGCAGCATCCCCGACCAATCGGATGAAACCAAGACCCCAGTGCATTTGATTGGGGGAGGGCTCAGAGCCTGGGTTTGGTGGATTTCGTTGGAGGATGTGCAGATAGCTCAGCAGATGTACTGGCGGTTTTTTACATTAATGTGTGCGCTCGGCCCCTCCCCGACGGAGGCACACGCCGGCACCCTCCTCTTTTTACGGTCTGATGGGCCCCTATACAAATGCACACGTGCCACGGCTTTGTGGCTCTCCTCTGGGGGCCCCAGAGCTGCCAAAAGGAAATGCCCGTCACTGCCACGATCATCACAATTTAGAATTAAGACGGGGACGAGACAGGCTTGGTTAAATACAACCCCAAAGCTCTGTTTTGGTCTATTTTCTTGCTGTGATGGTGTTCAAAGCGTCACTTCACTTATTAGACACAACTGTTAAGAAAGCCTGTTGTGCAGGTTCTTTCCAGATTGTCGTGTTTTTGTTTTTGTTTTTTTTTTTTATCTCCACACGACTCACAGCTGCTTTATTTTTTTCTATCCAGGCTCCAGACTCTTTTTTACGCACGATCTTTACGTACATTACACGGGCCTGCCGGAAAACTATATAGTCCAGTTTTTATAGACCTTTGTTTTATTATGTCTTAAATAAACACCATAGACGGAGTGTTTCTTTATTTTCGGACACGTGTCTGTCTCGGTAGTTTAACTCGACATATAAATCAGACATCTCGCTGCATACATAAGTAATAAGAAGGCCCTCTGGTCTTTGTGCACAATAGCCACGTCTGCCCGTGCCTGGATATCCCTGTCTCTCCCCTTTTTTTTTTCGTTTGAAAGGCAAATTGACCTCTTAACTGTGAAACGGGACTCACGGCCAATCTGGCCCACAGCTAGACGCGTGCTGGGCGGAATCAGTGCTCCAGACAAAGAAGGCCGCGGCCGAGGCTTGTGTTGCAAAATGCCGCACTGATAACCTGAGCCCGTGTGTAGCTGCGGCTACAGTCTAATATGTGCTATTATGAGGATACTATTGAATATGGGCCCCTTCGACTTAAAAGCACAATTTGCTTCAAGGTGTAGGTCTGCGTTGCATTGGATCAAATGGTTAAACAAGTAAAGACGTCTCATGATGTGTTATTTCTCAAGTACTTCTCAAAACAAAACTGTTTTAGTAAAACTCTATTTCGTCTGCCCAATAAAGACAACTTTTTCCTCGACGAACACCGTGGCCTGTCTTCTTTACCAGCTCCCCTGTAGTTTCTATGCATACTTCACATGTCGTGCATTTGTCTGCGTCTTTTTTTTTCCACTATAAAGGCTAAACGCAGGCTGCAGTGCGCCACTTGGCAGAGAGTGCATTCTTTTTCCTTTCAGTCGGCAGACCAGGGAGGAATTAATCTCCATCGTCGTACATTGTCCCCCTCATTTGCATAAAGCTGCAGTATGACCAAGTCAAATAATTACACAATCGGAGCTGAGCCCGCAGGCCTGCGCGCTCCTTTCATGAGGCCTCTGTGCGCCGGTGGCTTCTCACCTGCCTGAAAGCGCGCGTCGAAATTTTGGTAGGAAAAGTTTCAAATGACACAATTGCCGAAACTTAAAAAAATGATAAACAAATACCTCTAATTCTGCCGCTGAGAGATGCATAAACTAAATAACCCCCTGGTCGGGTTTATTATTCACTGACATTGGACCGTTTTTGTGAAGTATTCGTCAGGAATCCAAATTCCCTGTAAAGTTTATTCTCACCTAATCCCATTTCCCTATCGGTGAATTCTATTTGCTGTGAAACGGGGCTTTGCGTGCTTTCCGTGAGAACGTCTTTTGCTCGGGTCGCTCCGGGGTGATCTCCCCCTGCTCGGGCGCTGCCGTTCCTCCAGCCTGCGCGTCCATTAGTGGTGGTTTTGTCGGGAGGACGAGCTTTGATGGCATTTTAACGAGTTCCTCTTTCCCCCCGTGGTCGTTTGAGTGGGGCGCGTGGGCCCGTGCGCTCGCCTCGGCCACACCGGCGCATGCGCGTGTTTGCTCGGCGGCGCGTGCTGGCCTGCGCGGACGGGAAGCATAGGCGCCTGATTAGCATACAGCTGCAGCTGCCCTGATGCGGGCTCGGCCACAACCCCCCAAAACCTTATCTCACAGGATTTCAAACGTTGCTCTCGTTTATTTTCCTTTTGCTTGTAGTCTGCGCTGTCATTGTACTTATCTAGATTATAGATAAATATCGAAAATGTCAGAAGAAGTCATGTTTCGACCGCTCCCAAGTGTTGCAAAATTGTCTTTTTCACGGTGGCTCAATATTTTTTCACGTTTCTGAAAATAAGCACTTTAAAACAATGCCTGAACTGATGTGCATTCATGACTAAACTGTATAACCAGAAGTCTGAATTGGAGACTTCTGGCCTTAGAGCCCAGTTCCTACTTCATTGCACCACCTACAGGATGAAGGATTAATGCTGAGGGTGCACAGAGAAAGTTTACCTGCTCTATTGCACTTAGATCTCTTTGGAGGCATCTCACCGTGCCGCTTCTGTCAAACACTGACCACTATTCCCGAAGGAGCCGTGCGGCAGTCTGGTTATTTCGAAAAGGTTGGCTCGTCCTTATCCTCAACATACGTACAGCTCCTGTAGCCTCGGCCACCTCTCAGATGAATGATTGGCTCCATGTGCTGTGACAACCTGAGCCAATTTGAAAGTGCAATAGGACATGATTGTAATTGGTGCTCACTGCATGGTCACCTTCAATGCATTGTCAATCAGTTATTGTAATTGATTAGCTGGGGTCCCATTCTGGCCGCCTGTAATCTGATAGAGGGCTCTTTCAGTACCATGGAGAGAGCCATGGGGACCCAGATTTAATCAGGCTGGATATTGGACACAGCACAGCTTTGGCTTCAGCTTTTGTTCCCAAAACCGAAGCAGGCAGGCACCAACAAGAGAACAATGACACTGTACAGAAAAAGTACAAGAGTTTAATAACGGGATTGAGTTTTAAATACAGTTCTGAACAGTCTCATGTAAAACAAATTTAAACTGATTCTACAGAGGGAAAGAGCACTTACCTGTCCCATCATGGCCCAGTTCTCTTCTATACTTTTTTTTTAAATTATTCATCCACCTCTTCATTAGCCTGTCTTACATCTAAATCAATCAGTGTGTTTTCTGCTCACATACTTTGTGAGTTTTTCTCCAATGTGAGTTGAACATGATTTTTTTTTCTCTGTTTTTTATTGACTAACTCATTGCTTGACCTGAAAACCAGTGCCTTTTCCCTATAACAGAACAAAGCCCTGTTGCTATTTACTGACCCGCTCTTTCAGGACAAGGATTCTCCTTTTATTCAATTTCTTGTCATTTTCAAATAGAAGAAAACGTTTCACTGCAGGTACAGGAATTTGATGGAACTTGAATCAAAACACTAGAATAAGGAGGTTTTCAGTCTTATTTTGTGGTTTTGGAGGGATAACAGTAAGGACTCAACCATACTGGGTTAGGGCTTTATAAAAAGTCAGTTTTTTATTTATTTTTAATTGGAGTTTCTGTAAGTTGTTGAGCTCTAAAAAGCATTAATTGATTAATTTGTTTTTTCATGACCTTTTCTGTTGGTCTACTGATCACAGAAGCATTCAGTAAATCCTTGTGCTTGTCAAGTCCACCGGATATCTATGCTGAAATGACTCCAGATGTTGTCTTAGATACAAGCAAAACACTTTTTCCATTGCTTGTGGAAAGATCCTTGTGATACTTTCACCAAAGTCGACTGTGTTCTTGATTCCTAATAGCTGGTTTCTCACGGAGGACCTGGAAAACCATCTGAAGGCAGTCTCAGTAAGTTCAAAATATTTCACCATGAAACAGCAGCCAAAAAGTACCTGTAAAGAGCAACTATAGTAAAAGGTTTGTAGCAAGCGACTGGAAAAGAAGTCAGACTGTAGTGTAGTACCAGCAAGATCAATGGGGAAATTGGCTGTTTGGCCATGAGAGCAACAAAGAGGTCACTGTCTAGACTTTAAAGTGTACTTAAGAAGGATGCCCACGAGACCTGGTTACTGTGAAAAGCCCTGTAAAGTGGTATAGCTCTGAGCTTTAGACTAATGGACCTTGGTGTTGACTGGGAATGTCCCTGATGTTATCTGTACTTTTGACAATGATGCTAATGACTCTACCAGGACAAGGACAGATGTTTCTGTTATTTCTGAAAAGGTTCTTTGGAGCTGGCTAGTAGAATGGTCTTTTGGCAATATAGACTACATGCTGTAGTATATTTTGAGAATGGGATTATGATCAAATCCACTGCATCATAAGTATGAAATGCAATGTCAACAATTGCAAAAAAGCTGCTTATAACTTGAGGGAAAATCATAGATGCTTTTTTTTAGATTATATCTAATGTTGTATGTGCAAAGACATATGAACAAAGGCTTCAAAGGGACAACACCAGATTCTTTCTTTCTTATAAAGAGCCTCTTATTAAAAGAGGTCTTCCTGCATATCAGGCATATCAGTTGCTGGCATCCCAAGGGCATGTTTAGCTCTAATTTACTCATCAAAAACATCAGAGTGTCTCTCAATAATCTCCGCAGTCCATTGGTTGTTTGGGGGGGAGTCCCTTGTCAGAAAGCATGCCCTGGAATGTTAAACACTAATTCACCTTTGAGCTGCGGAGGTGGATAAAGTGATTGTTCTATCTGGGAGCTGATTAAAACGGGCTCTGGCCTGTTTTACCCCCTCTGTGTTCACCTCTGACGTCCATCACATTCATTTCTGTATTCATGAGTGGATGAGAAAGCGCAGGCAGAGCGGCTGCCGTATTACAGATAATAAGGCCAGCGGGCACCACACTTGCTGCCACAGGTTTCCCCTGCCCTGGCTCATTCAATTACCTCACAAGAGTTCTCTGAGGCACAGCTGCACTATGGGGGTGAAGGGGAGTAAATTGAGGTATATTCATGTAGACACGCACACACAACTCACAGATACAAAGAAGTGAAGAAGGCACACACACTGCAGCAAGAGCAGCCACCATATAAAAGATCTTACTGACGAGCATTTGGCTTAGAATTCAATACATTTCTCACACAAGTAGGCAACAAAAAAGATCTGTCCTCTGTTCTTCACCGGCTCCCTGAAGATGATAATGATACTGATAATGACTCCATGTAAGAAAAATGAAATCAGGGCTATTGCTCATAGACTCCATATATGAGGTCACCATTATCTTGATGAAATTGTAGACAGCACTTGTATCATCTAGGAGCATGAAAGATGGACTCTGGCAGACCTAATGGGCCATATCCTTTATCTATTGGCATATGGAGCTACACACTGCTCCTCTTTCTCATAACCTTAAAATATTACTCAGCTTATCTCACTTCCTCATAGAAAGATGCATTAAACACATGTTAAATACATAACCATCCTGTCTCTAGAATTAATATTCATAATGTTACATTTTAAACCGTCGATGTAAATATGTCCACTGAGTGTTCTCGCAGCAACCAGTCGCTCCAAGAGAAGAGTGGTCTCTGTCCATGGTGCTGAACTCCTGCCCTTGGTTTTACAGTGGCAGCTGCCCCTTAGTGCCTCAGGCTCTGTAAAACACATAGGGCCAGTGGGAAATAAAAAGTTGGTGCCTGGTCAGCTTTAAGCACTTGTAATAACGAGAGCCAGTCTAATGAACATTCACAGCTTTTTTTCTGTTACGCCTCCTCTCAGATTACTGGTACTGTACCCTTGAAATATGTTTATTTTAACATGAGGTTGACCTTTTTTATTTTACAGTTTTGCTAATGCTTTGTTTTTGTTTTGAAAATTTAAAAAAAGTAGTTGTCTATTTTGGGAAATAAAACTGATGCTTTCTTGCCAAGACTTAGATAACTCGATTGCCACCGCTTTCGTATCTATATGGCAGTAGTTAAGCTTAGCTTTGCCAAAGGGGGGAAAGAGGGAAACACGTAGGCCAGTTCAGCCCAAAGGTAAAAATATAACACTACTAGCACCTACCTAGTAGTGCACAACTGAACACATTATATCTCAGTGGTTATTTCATACTAAAATTTTTGTATTTTGTATTTTGAAAGACTCCAGAAAGCCTCTGAAGCTGGTACAGTTTGAAAAACCAATGTCTTATTTTTACACTTTTGTGTTTGGACAGACTGCACAAAGCAAATAGGTGTGAAATTAATGAGCTTTTAAAGGTACTGATAAGGTGAATTTTGATCTGTTTAGACAGAGCCAAGCTGTGCCAAGCTAAGCTAACTAGCTGAGCTGCTATGTGTGTGATATCAATTTTCTCATCTAACGCTCGGCAGGCATGTTTCCCAAAACACTGTCAAAATATTCCTTTAATTTCAAGCTTTCACTTTGATTCAGGAGTAATGTTGAATTGTGCCTAATATGCTATATGCTACAGAGATTTACAAGACCCTAAGAAAATCATAAAGCATTGGAAACATTAGGGGCTTAACCATGTAAGTACATCTTTAACATATGCGCATTAACAGTGGAACCTTTTCTTGACCTTTGATTTTGAAAAGCCACATTTTCCAAACAAAGAATTCCCAGAATTGGCACACTCTTCATTAGATGGCATAATTTGCATTCTCTTATAATTGTGCTGCTTCCTTGATTATTAAATGATCACCCTAATTAGGGAGCATAATAGGGTTAATCAGGCTCTGCTCGTCACACTTATTATTATTCCTGCAAAAAAACGAAGGAAAAAGATACAGTACTTGATTAATTATATCAGCCTTTTCATCAGCTGGGCTACCGTTCCCCCCTCTGAAATTAATATCATGTTGTAAATGGAGGGAAGGAGCTGGCCGGACACAGACAGATGAAAGATTTCACTCAAATTAATTAAGCACTAATTATGCAGCGGGAGTTGGGATCAGTTTGCATAATGAGCTCTATCAAAAGAGATCAGTCATGGAGAGGGGCTGTGGAGTTTATATACAGCCTTCAGATGATACACAGACACCACTGCACTGCATGAAGAGGGCTAGCAGAGAAGTGGGAAGAGGGTTAAAGCACTTTGAGGCTTGAGTCGTGAGGTTTAGGAGTGTTTTGTTTGCTTTGTCAACATACTGTGAACCTCCAGCCTCTTTGCTTGGTATGTTTTGCTCCACAAATGTGGATAATTCCATTCTCACTTAAAGATATTACATCAGTCCCGGGGCTGTGTGTGTGTCTCTCTTTCTTTTTTTTTTCTTTCGGCTTTAACATCAGATAATGAATTCCCTGCTCTGGGAAGAGGCAATAAGAACAGAATGTACCTTTAAAATCGAGCTAATCGCAAACAACCTGCAGCCACACTCCAGGGAGCTTTAAGACCCTAATCACCTCCCACTCCAATTCTTGTGGTGTTCAGTTATTGTTGATCAGGGAATATACTGTGGCTATCTATTTAGACAATGGGAAAAGGGATTGAATAGACAGAAACTCTCTATGTCTTAATCCCCTGTTTAATCACAGCCGCTGTGTAGTGTATGGAGTTGAGTTACTTGAACTGATTTGTGCCATAGCAGCAGCAATCATGCATAGGCTAATCAGGGTGCACAGCCCAGTACTGCCCTTCAAGGTCTCCGAGTGGAATTACAAAGACTATGATTAGTTAATCAAATGAAGAACCCAATGTCCTTTCTTTATTTGTGTATACACCTTATCTAAATGGAAATTGTATAGCTGAGGCACTTCCAGAAGGACACATCTACATGTGAATGATCCTCCTTGAGCCCTTGGCAGTGAATACAGAATAAGATCTTTCACTCCCAATCATCGTGTTATGGCATCATGGAGACTTTTACATGCCTGAATGATATTTGTTGTCAACGCTCATGTGAATGATGCAATCACTCAGTAGGTTGCAAAGCAAATCAGGAAGCACTAGACGGCAACTCTTCAAATACACACAACGATGTGTGGCAGAATGTCAAGATTGTATTATTGTGAGAGTGGAGAAAAAGGGGCAGCAGACGGGCTACATAAGTAAGGCAGCACATTGAGAACACATACATATATGGCTAACCTATGCAGTTCAATATACCATTTTAATTAGTTTGTTTAGATTCATTAGGTTGGTTATAATCTCATTAGCTGTATTTAAATGTAACATTAGTGAAATGAGGGATAACCCACGTAGCATACAGCTTGACTGGCAAATGCTAGCTAGAAATTATGTTAGTTAGGTCTGAAAAAAAATCTTTTCTAACTTTTACATGTTTTAATAATATTGAGAGAGGGCATACTTGTGGAGCTGTTCCTACATGACTACACTTTCCATGTTATGCTTCTTTAAACCCACCTAGATTATTTAATTAAGTTGATATTACAAGGGCCTTTTTCGTTTACGGTTAACATTAGTTCACCAAACTGGCTGGGTAACCATTAGTTTGTTAGACAAAATGACATTTAACAGACATCTAGCTGACACGTTGGAGCGTAATTAGATTCATGCACGTATCTTATATTGAAATGCTGATGCTAACGAGACAGTTACAGTGCTAGAGATATATGTGTGCTATTAGCTTGAGTTAGCCAAAATGAGATTAACCCACACTGCCACGGCACAGCTCTGTAGCTACCTTTTTCAATAGTTTGGTCAAACAACATTAAAGGTTTTTTTTATAATTTCCTGTACAAGTCTAATATTAAAATGAGTAAAACGAGATGAGTAGCATAAACTGACAATTGATATACAAGTTTAGCCTCTTTAGAATATTTCCTCCACATTGCTAAAAAGGTGCACTGAGTAAAAATGAGATAGATTTAGATTTTGTTATAGTGCTATTTTCTTTAGCATCAAAGCAAATTATTTTCTACTACACGTCCTTCTGTCAGACGTGCTGTTAGACATTGTGACTGTTTTTCCTAAAGAGAAAAGAATTTCCCTCCATTGCTTTGTGATAACTTCCTTCCAGGGGCAGCAGACTTGACCTGCTCACTCCCACAAGAATCACTTCTATTATTTGTCCATGACAGCAGCCCTTTGGAGGGCGGAGGCCTCCCTGAAAGGTACAGGGTCGTGGATGTCCCAATCCATCTCTGTCTGCAAGGCGATTGATTGTGATTTAGTGCGCAGGGCAGGAGATGGTGGGGTCCATTCTGATGAGCAATAGGTGGGAACCCTTTGACTCCCAGCACATGGCAGGCAGAGGCAGGGCTATGATGAGGGGTCAGAGGCAGCTGGTGGGGGGTAACAGGGGTGGATCTGGGTGTTGGATAGCGGCAATGCAGGGGTGTATGGATTACAAGACAGAAGGTGTCAGAGATCCAGGACAAAGCCTCCCCAACCAACCGCCTGAGTCTATCAGTCAGCCCATCCATCACCCATCCAGCTTTGTGGTTAGCATAAAGGTAGCTAATCGTTTTATCATCAGGGGAATAATGGAGCTGACAGTGAATACAGAGGAGCAGTCAGGCCACACCGGCAGTATAAGGGTGTATATGAGTGGATTTTATTCCAGCTGGATGAAAGGAGTGTGTATTTCTCTTTCTGGACTCCTTTGAGAAGTCTATGTTAAAGATTTACTTCTTCCGGTGATTTTTGCTTAAACATCAGTCAATGGCTACTCACGTGCGTATGGTGGAGCCTGCTGAATGCTTAGAAGTGGTCAACTTCCTCTTTTTAATTCTGAAAGAAGGTACCATGAATCTAAAGCGATTTTCCTCTCTGAGAAACTGAGAGGAGGTATCTGCCCTTATCAGGAGACTAAAAACTTGTCTGGTTTGAAGAAGATATGCTTGATATCCTGTCAGTTGATCTAATTTCCCAGTTCTCTTCAAAACATCACAGAGACCCCAGGCAGATATGTGTACTACAAAATATGTGATTGGAAATACTTAGAAAATAGTATAATCTTTAAATCTCAATACTCAGGAGCAAAGCTCAGGGAGACCGTTCCTCCCATTCTTGACTGAGCTCCGTCTCCCAGTTCAGATCTGATGTTAGATACAAGCTGTCCTGGGATATTAAGCTCAGCCTCAGCCTCGCTTCACTGGGCCGTGCTGGCAGCTTAACTCCGTAATCAACCTGAGAGGCCTCGTTAGAACAGATATTAGGCAATTGTTTGTGGAAATGTGTTGTGTTTTACCAGGTTTTTTTTTTTAATTATGGGAGCTTTATCTGCTTTTCATTGTATATCATATTGACAAAATTAATTTTATCAGCACAGGCCTGTTGTTAAAAGTGAGTTATGAAAGTGGGAGAAAATTCTACCTAAATATACCAAAGCCGTTCTGGACAAAAGCTGATGTATTGTCAATCACAGGAAGTTGTCTCAGCCAGGTGAATGTGGAGCCAGTAACCTGATCTACTGTTGACAGAACAGGAACAGGTGCTCCAGCCAAACTAATCCATACATGCATGCTAGACTCAGGTCATCCATTAAGGCAGATTGATTCAAAGCTTTAAAAGACTACTCATCAACAATCCCAGGCCCAGCCTTACCTTTTCTGTTGCCATGATACCAAATTGCAGTAATTCAAGATGGCCTGCACTGGAAAGGGAAAGGAATGTTCACTGTTTACCCAGCTAATGCTGGAAACATTTTGTCACACAAGGGACACAGGAACATTACTGGAAATGATGTCTGAACTTTCTGAAAGGAAAATTAAATGGATGGGTGATTTGTTGTCTGAAATATAAGCTACACAAAAGATACTTGATTTTTATTTATCAAAAGATTCGGAATGCAGGAAATTATTCACTACATGAAGCCCAGGGAGGTTTAGATAGCAGTGGGTTGAATATGGTGGCAGCTTATTGTTATATCTTTCATGACCATCTCAGATAATAGTCACATGTATAAAACATATAAACCAGAATTCACTTGATTCAATGTTATTATCAAACCCACTTCCATATGACCTCAAATGCCACATAAAGGTTTACAGGCAGAGGCTAGACATCTGCTGCACTCTGATTGGTTGTCAAGCCAGCAGCAGTCTCACCTGTTATCCACAGCCCAGTGCATGGTAAACATCCTCAGTCAGACCTGCGGGGAGAAGGAGCCCATCTGGTCAGCAGCATTAACAACCAGCTCTTTAACAATGGCTTCCAGGAAAAGGAGAAGGGCACAACAGACCATATCAGCCAATAAAAACAGGCTATGCATGACATTTACCGCCTGACGCGGGGCTTAGCAGTATACAGGTTACCTACTGTCCGCATCAGCCCCTGGCAATAAAACAAAGGCAATCTCACTAAGCGGGGGGATGATGTGTGTAAAGCTGCCTGTTTTAAGTTGTTGATCTCGTAATTTGTGCATAAAGATGCAGACAGAGCGTAAAGTTAAACCAATTAAGGGAATAATTTTTAAGGTGCTTTCACATAAACAATCCCTTGAGTTATGCAAATACTATCAATCCCCATTTTTCATAGTGTGAAAAATGTCAATGCAGCCAGGGAAGGAGGACAATGACAGCTAATTTTCTTTTGTGAAGAATGGCTTGTTTTTTAGAGGGATGTAAAAAGTGCAAATTCAACAGATGAGAGGCAAGAGTAATGTCAGATCATCTAGCTGCAAAAGAAGTGAAGTGCTGTATGAATTAGTTATTTGACTAAACAGTGCCATCTTGTGTTCAATTGTTCAACTCAGATAATCCAGAAAGTGCAACTGACAGGTAAAATTAAAAATAAATAAATAAATAAATTGCAATCTACATCCAAATAAAAGTTCGAGTTCTTGTTTTATGAAAGTGGATTATTTCTAATCATTGTGCACTCTGATATTTATTAATGACTATTTTCCTAATTTTGCACACTGGTCAGTCGCCTGATGGTGCTTTCAGATGCTATTGAATGAGAGCTGTGCTGAACAACATTGTACGAATAAAAATGGACTCTAACAAGTCTGAAAACAGGGCTAACTCTGACTTTATTGGATGTTTGATGGCCTATATTTTTACAACTGCCTCCACCTAGCATGCAAAGGATGGAGACAAAGTCTCTAAATGAAATCTAGGGAACACAAAAGGGATGTGAAGACAGAAAGGTTCGGGGTGGAGTTTGAACAGCAAGCAATGGGCTCTCTACAGCTGCTGGCACTAATGAGGATAATTACCCCAGTAATAACATTAGCCTATCTGAGGGAATGGAGGGGAAGGACAAGTGGTTGTGTTTGTGTGTGTGTGGGTGGGTATGTGAGAGTGTGCGCGTGCACATGGTTGCTGTGTGCATGTGTGTGCCTGGCAGTGCGTGTGCCATCCCTTCTATCTCACTTGCAGTCTCTCCCTCATTCCCTGAATCTCAATATCTCTTTGTTAGCCCACAATAATTGTATTTGGGCCTCATATCCGCCATATCAGATTCGAGTTTGTACAAGGTAATTAGCAGAGGAAGGGAAGCCTCCACACCAGGAGGACAAATGCCCCCATGACATCATTCTGGCTCCACTCAGGAGGCGAAGCTTTTTCTCCCCCGTCTTCCTCCTCCTCTTCTTCTTTCTTGTCATTCAGCTGTCAAAAAGTGTACTGAATACGGGCAAAAAATGTAATGGCAAGTGAAAGTTGATGACATTGAAAAGGAGGCGAGTTAGGATTAGGAAGATAAAGAAGTGAGGAGAAGATGGAGAGATAAAGGAGAGAGAAAGGGTTGGAAAGTGATTTGAGATGAGATGGAGGGCTGTGTTTTCGCCACAGGCCTGTAATCTCCAATCAGCTTTGACTAACAGACAGCGGGGGAAAGTTCCTCTGCGTTAATGCAGCTTGCCATTCAGAAGGAGCTGGTGTATCCAGCTGGGAGTCGGGGGATGAGGGGAGGATTAACTGGCACTCAGGTGGAGAGAGATGAAGAGAATCAGATGGAGACCCTGCAGATGGTCACACCATCTCTTGCACCATCCATCACCCTTTTTTTTTTTTTTTTTTTTTTTACTGTGAACAAATATACTCTGTGTCTTGTGTTTGCTGGGTGGTGTGGACTTTAGGGGTGACTTGTGTCCATTTTAGTAATTGTAATTGGTATCAGTAATGTCTAATAATGATATTTAATGTTATGAAGATGGGTCAACTGTTTCTCTTGAAGATGCACTTTTGGGAATTGGCAACAAACATCCAATTTTTTTCCACCTTGTGAAAGGTGTAAAAGGGCCATTGGTTGTGTCATTATTTAAGGATTTAGTTAATTATGATCACACAAGTTAAAAAATGCTACACAGAAAATAAGAAGAGTGATTTATTTGTGTACCATGATACAGTTAAATATAAGTAAATATGTTTAGATATGATGTAAATATAAGTAGATGTGATGCTTAATTAGTTATCCATCCTATAACTGAGTAGTGAGCAGTGACATGTTCTTTGATATTAAAAGAAAAAATGTTAGCTCCTCTATTGTGTTAGTCCAGAGTCTGTTTCTCCTGAGGACTGGATGTAGTCTGCCCTTAAAAACTGACTTAAATTCATGCCAGGTAACCTCCAGATGTCAGCTTTCCATCACCAGTGCCTTCCTCCAAATGGTCAAAGTGTTTCTCTTCCTTCTCCACATAGCTCTTCATCACCTTCAACCCTGAAGAGGAGATAAGAAAATTTTCCAGTACGAATAAGCAGTATTTTTCAAAATGATGAGTTTACCCTTCTACTGAACTGCTTTGGCACAAAGATTAATTTTCCTGTTAGCTACTATCAACAGTCTACAATATGTAACTGAGTGACTTGCCTTGTCTCAACACTGTGAGCTGTGCTGAAGCAAACGTTTCTCCCAATGCATTGTAGGAGATGCATGAGTAGACCCCTGCATCAGTGAGGTGGAGGCCCTGTATCTGCAGCCAGGTAGAGACAGTGTAGCGCTGGGGGCCTCCTCGAGTCTGAAAAATGATGGGATAAAATCTTAATAGATGATAAAAATTTTTTCAAATGTAGGAATTGTATGCATTAGACTTTTGCGTGCAGCATGAGTGGTATGACAAGAAGTTAGTAATATAGATCATCACGCCCTTATTATCTGTATTTATACTCTGTGGAAATCTGTGGAATGCTTCTGTAATCAAAAACTTCTTCATCTGTTTAGCAAACTGCAACAAAGGCCCTCTTGAACTAAAAATTAAAGAACCAACAGGACACAGCATAAACAAAGCATACATGCTTAATGAAAAGTTCACTGATCCAGAGGGACTAAAGTTACTTTCAAACCTGGACAGAGATGTGAGGATCATCCCCTGGCAAAAAGTTGTTGCTCCCCATCTTCTTCCAGTTCAGGTTTGGAAGAGGGTAGGCTGAGACCTCACAGCCAAAGACAATGTCATGTCCTGTGTAGTTAGAGAGGTTTCTGGGGCCTTTAAGGATATGGGGAGCTGCAGCAAAAGGAAAGGAGTACCCCAAGGTTATGTACTAGGACCCTTAAAGATATCTGCTGCCAAGAAAATTATACACATGCATTTACATCTTAAATCTATTAAGCTCCTGGACTGACAACATATATAAGAAAAGAGTGTGGTAACCAGAGTAGCAGGGTCCTCTCCTGGTGAGCTTTAGGGTTGTGTTCAGGCGACTGGCAGCCTCTCTCATCTGGCAAAAATTTTGGTAGGTCCACCCATCTGAACCGCACACGGATCCCTTATCCTGGCAGACACATGTAGGCTCTGGTTCAGCCCTGTGTTCCCTTTTTGGTATTTTCCTCTGGCAAACCAGGCCCTCTCCGCAGCGGCCATAGAACTTCTGAGCCCCATCTGGATCACACTGCTGCCCCTCTACATTAGCGCACTGCTCACAACATCCGCAGTTGTCCTGCACCCTGCCTGCAGGGCAATTGTCAGGCAACGGGGGGCAGAGGTGCTGGTTGCACTCCCCACAGCCCTCACCCTCCTCCCACAGCCGCAGCCACCCACGATGCTGGGGTGGCAGCCCAAGGGAAGTGTGGAGCCATACACTCACACATATACAGACACACAAGCAAAGCTGTGCCATGCTGCTGACCTTCTTCAGCACACAAAGTCAGAAAACAAATCCTGAAGTAACAACTTAAAGCCAACAGTTGATCCAAAATCAAACCATAAAATATTTTTAAAATTGATCAAATGATCAAGTGAGATGACAGTCCTGATTTTCTGCTGTCCTCTGTCAAATAGTCACATGTTTTTCCACCTCTGAGTTTTAAATGTTTCCTTCTGGTCCCACTCTTCTGTCCTCCTCAGAATGGTTGGTTTGATTTTTGTTATTATTACCATGTACCCCTGCTGAAATATTTTGCCATGTTGTTTTCCTCCTTGAGATTTCCTCATCAGCTCGAAGTCCTTTCTAACAAAGAAACAGCATTTGCAGCGAATTGAGCGAGCAAATTCAATCTCTCAGGTACCAGATTCTTTCTTTCCTCCCAAAGTCCTCCTAAAAACCGTTCTGCTGCCTTTCTTCATGTGCCAGTGTCTCTGGGAAGGGCAGGACTGGCGAATGGACTTTAGAAATGGCACAGGATATAAAAAAAGTACTGCTCGGTCTGCACCTCATACAAACGTAACAAAAACAACAACTGTGTATGAACACGGTGATCCAAGTACATCTTTAACATACATTATCACACATACAGGGATCTTTAGTTGATAGAAATCGCAGCTCTATTTTAGAAGCTCTCCGTCTAGAGGAGTAGTGTGAAATTCCTGCAGGTTTGGAAACATTTTTTCTTTTTTGATGGTTTCATAATGATTTCTAGTGTTATGGAGGTCGAGAACGATCATTTGTTTAAAAAATGCAAAAGAGGGTGTGTTAAAATATCATTTTATATTAAATTTAAGGTTAGTTGGTGTTGGGGGTGTTTTCCATCACATTATATGACCTCAGCTAAGCAAATGATACTGCTTGGTGTTTGTGTGTGTGCATCCTAAAAAATATTGCACTTCCCAGTGAGTTCAACCTCTGCATCACTATGACTGTTAATCATCTGATGAATTATCTGATGGGAAGGCTTTGGTCATCCTGGAGATCGGGGTGTGGAGGGAGGGGGCACCATCTTTTCCCCGTCCCTTGTGAAACCCTTAATAAAAGCGACAGTTCTTCCAACCACTCGACGATATTCTGACTCTTTTTCGTGTAACGTGGCACTTTTCCCCCTCGCGCCGCCCGGCGCGCGCCGGGTCGCGCGGCTCAACAATCACTTCCCTGTGCGAGCGGGCGGGGGGGCGTGGCCCCCGCGAGCGTCACGGCTCGCGGGGCCGATCCCGGCGTAGCGCGGCCGCTGTAGCGGCGTCGAGCTGGCGGCGCGCACACGCCGCCCGCTTCAAAATAAAAGACGAAAGATTAAATCGCGCCAGGATAAAATACAACAATTTCATCGGCAGAAGTCGATATTTCAGACGAGGCCACGTAGCATCATTTGATTTAGTTCAGAGTTTAAATCAAACTGAATTCGACGCCCCGCGATACGAACTCGGGCCCGCTCCCGGTTTTGTTTTGAAAGACCACGCACAGGACGCGGCGCGTTAATCGACAACTTGACCCCGTTCCACGTTTTACAGGAAGTAGAGGGACGCGGAGAGGAGAGAGGAGAAACTTCGCTGAATGAGCTGACGGAAAACAGAAAACCCTCCTTCTGCCTCCGCTCGGTTCCCCGCATCGTCCTGACCGATCCGTCGAGAGACACTACGGGAGACGACCTTACGCTCTTACCGGGAAGCTTAGTAGGTATTTCTGCCCACGTCTTTTAATCACACTCTGCGATGCGTCGGCGTTTTAACAGTTTTTTCGAAGAAGTCGTACCTGTGCTTCCTAAAGGTACTTCGGGGTTGAGGTTTTTGGGGTTTTAATGGAACTGACAACGATGCCGTGGCTACACAATGACAATAATATCTTCTTAAAACCTCTTATATGAGTTTTTTGACAGGCTGAAGTCACACACCGACCATACACTTACTCTTACCATACTCTTTGTTTTTATTTCATAGTCTGATCACAGAATAAAATGGTCTGATGGACTAAATTAGAAAAAGAAATCTCGAGGATGCAATTTCGATGAGATGTATTGACATGTCAATAAGCGTACGCTGTAGCAAGCTCCATTCCCACGAAGCAATCAGTAGTGGCCTGTCCTGTTTTCATGTCAATTGTTTTGAGTGGAGTTAAGTTTTTTAAAAAAAAAAAAAGAGAGAAGAAGAAGCTTTTATTCGCATTGCACAAGTTTCAGGTTGCTTAAAGACCGGAATGATGACAAGTGATGAGAATAGAGTACAACAATGAATGGCAGTTACTGACAGGCACTCCTAATTGCTTTATGGGGTTAGACAGGTAAAGGGTCAAACCTGCTGACGTGTAACAATATGGGTGGGACAAAAAAAAAAAAATACTCAAGTGCGATGACATGGCCTCAGGTAACAGGATGTCCTGTTTTTCAGTAGCAGGTATTGAGGTGTGGAATGAAGTCATTCTGCTTTTGTTCGAACCAGGAAATAGTGAATGTCAACTGGAATAACCCCCACAGGATTTCTTTTATATGAAGGGTTGAGTTTATGTGTTGTATTCAGTGCTTGACAGGTCCAGAGAATGGCAGAGAAGGTGCTGGTCACAGGTGGAGGGGGCTACATTGGGAGTCACTGTGTCCTGGAACTTATTCAAGCGGGCTTCCAGCCTGTTGTAATTGATAACTTCAGTAACGCTGTAAGAGGTAAGCTCCCTAACAAGACTGATGAATGACTTCTTTTGTCATCGCAATGTGAAAGTTCCAAGTTTTTTTGTTAAGTGTGGTTATACTCATATCTGGTATTACTATGCGTGTATGTGCTACATCCTGTTGTGACTGGAGGAGAAGGGGATGTGCCAGAAAGCATACAAAGGATAAGGAAGCTGCTGAACACCAGCATTGAGTTTCATGAACTAGACCTTCTGGACCGACCTGGCTTGGAAAAGCTCTTCAGAAAGGTCAGAGAGTTAAAATTCATCTGCAACTATTTTTACAATTGGTCATATTTCAAGCAAAAACGCCAAACATTTAAGGGTTTTTAAGGGTTTGATGCTTCTCTTTGACATGTATAATAGTAAACTGAATATCTTTGTGCCTGGGATTAACGGTCAGTTAAAAGAAGGTATTTCAGTATGTCAGCTTGGGCACTGGGCAATGATAAGGAGCATGTTTCACTGTTTTCAGACATTTTTTTTTAAACAAACTGATTGATCTATTAAATAAGAAATCCCTTGCAAATAATTGGATACTGTAAGTAATTACAAAATTGCTATTTGAAACCCAAACTTTATTTTTTTTTGTTTAAAAAAACAAACAAACAAGCAAAATGCAAACTCAGTTCAGCTCTCATGAAATTCTTTCCAATAAATCAGCTTTGAAATGACAATTATTGAATAAATGCTGGTGGATTTTTTCTTTGGTGAATGAAACAATCAGGTCATTCAGAAAAATACACTGCTGAATGATGGGAAAATTCCATAGTTCCAAGCTTAGCATGTGTACACTTTGGTTTCTAAAGAATGTCCCTGCTGGCCATCATACATTCTCAAATACCTTTTTAAAATGGCTCGCATGACATAATGTTCTTGTATTTGCAAATTAGTCATAGAAAGTCTCTCCACACTGCCCATGACCATCACACATAGTGTACTTTCTTATCTGTGTTTTTAGCATGCTTTCAGCGCTGTGATGCACTTTGCTGGTCTTAAGGCTGTCGGGGAGTCGATGGAGCAGCCATTACGCTACTACAGAGTCAACCTCACTGCCTCCATGAACCTGCTTGAGGTGAGTTCCGACTTGAACATTTATCATCCGATCTGTCGCCGTACGTCAACCATTAAATCTTGACTTGAGTCTTCATTTCAGTCTTCTCTCTGAGCTGCTCATTGTTTTGCACTAATCACTGTGTTTGTATGCTGAGTGCATGACAGTATGTGCTCTTCTGATATTGAGTTGACTAATTCTAACACCGCATCCTTCATAACTTTCAGCATGTGGAGCTCACTGTGTCCGTTGACTAAAGCGTTTATACTTACTCTTAAATTGAATGTGTTTGCGCTGTGGACTGCTATACTCACTGGCCGCTGTGTGCCGTGTTTGTGTGCATCTGCATGTATCCCAGGTGATGCAGGCTCACAGCGTGCACAATCTGGTCTTCAGCAGCTCAGCGACGGTGTATGGAGACCCCCAGCACCTACCCATTGATGAGCAGCATCCTGTGGGTGACTGCGCCAACCCCTACGGCAAGACCAAGTACTTCATCGAGGAGATGATCAGCGACCACTGTAAGGCAGAGAAGGTATGGATTAGGAAGAAGTAATGTGTGCAAAGATAAAGACACACAAATACATATAGAAGGTGTTTCACCCTTGCTTCTTTGTGAGCAGAACTGGAATGCAGTGCTCTTGCGTTATTTCAACCCAATTGGAGCTCATTCCTCTGGCCTGATAGGAGAGGATCCTCAAGGCATCCCCAACAACCTGCTGCCATATGTTGCCCAGGTAGGTGAATTCTCTTCTACATCAGAGGAATGCATACTCTACTATGCGTTGTAGTCTGATCTATTGGGTGATTTGAAATTATTTGCATTACTTATTATATCCCCCACAAAGGTTGCCATTGGGAGAAGAAAGTGCCTCAATGTATTTGGGAATGACTATGAAACACATGATGGGACAGGTAATGGAAAAAGAGCTTTTATCTACAGCGCGCAGACTTAAATGTGGTTTGAAATATTTTAGGCAGAGGGCCTTAATAACGACAAAACTCCTATAGAACTTGTTTATTAATGTTCGTGTAAACAATGTTTTCTCCCTCTGACTAGGTGTGAGAGATTACATTCATGTTGTGGATCTGGCAAAGGGACACATAGCAGCTCTGAAGAAGCTGAAGGACAACTGCGGGTGCAAGGTACATTGGGAAAGAAAAAATTAAAAGAATTTTAGAACACATTTACAGCACATATGTACATACCTGAGGTGTTTATTGATGCTCAGGCATTTTTTTGCATCATTGTGTTGTATGCGTCTGTAGGTTTACAACCTAGGAACAGGAAGGGGTTACTCTGTGCTCCAGATGGTAAAGGCCATGGAGAGGGCGTCAGGGAGAGAGGTGAGTGTTTTCTCTCCCAAGACAACTTCAGGTCTTTGTATCTCTTAGAGTAACTGAAGTCACTTGGTTTAGTGACCACACTATCTCATGTTATCCTCTGGGTTCAAGGATGGCCAAGCTGACACTGACGGAAGATGAAGATGGCCTTTGATCCATTTAGGATTCATTTAATTTAGCCTTAAATGAATGTAAAAGGAGTGGTTTAGCCAAAACAATTCCTTTTTTTTTTCCTAAATTTGACCCTTGTATAATATGTTCTCACTGTAGATCTCATACAAGATTGCCCCTCGAAGGGGAGGAGACATTGCATCCTGCTACGCGGACCCTGGTCTGGCTGAGAAGGAGCTGGGCTGGAAGGCTGAATTTGACCTGGAGAGAATGTGTAAATTCACTGTTTAATTTCATCTGATCCTCCTCCGAAAATACATGTATTTTACAGGTTTTTCTTGTTGAAATATTTGCCCCCTAATTTCCAGATATTTTTTTGTACTCGTTTCCTTACAGGTGAGGATCTGTGGCGCTGGCAGTCCATGAACCCCACAGGATTTTCTAACGGCCCAGCCTCTTGATACAACTCCAGCCTATTGCTGAATGTTGTTGAATCCTCTTCTAAATCACCGGGCCAAAGCGAACCATCAGCTTCCTCATTTTTGCATATCACATAAACCATAAACACATGATGAGACCTCAGGAGGAAACTGAATGCTTTACGATTTGTCACATTTCATGTCCTATTAGCTCTATATTAACCGATATCTTATTTTCAAATGATTGTGTATAAATGTCTGTTTTCTCAGTGTTGTTCTGTCATTTTTAACAATGAGTAATTTCTCTATCAATGTATTGTGAGCCATAACAATGAAAAAATAAATTAATTTTCTTACAGAAGAAGCAGAGGCCTACAATTCTACTACGCTATGAACCCTGTGCTGTTGTAAAAAATTTTAAAATAAGTTGAAATGTTGCTACATTGACTCTTGTTGATTACATTATGAGATTAAATCATAATGCTTTATTGAGACAAAGCCATGACAAATGCATAAGAATATTCTGGTTTAAGATACATCTTTAAATATGATAAGATAGCTGTAAAGTCACTATTAACTAACAATGGGACAGTAAAGGTTCTTTTAAAAATGTAATTGATCCCATGGTATATTCAAGAAACCCATTAGTATTATAAGCTGAGTAGAATTTGAATATCACTGAAAGTCTAAATCCCAGCAGAAATTATTTATTACCAGTTTGTAAGGCTGGAGTAGTTTTTTGCTCAGTATTAATGTTGTCCTCATAAGGTGCATTTAAAGGGGGCACTGGGGCTTTAAATGGCTCCTTGAACCCTCGGGCACCCAGTTAATAAACACCCACGTCAGCACAGTGCTCCATTCGCTCTAACCGGGTTTCGGTCTTTAGGGCTGAGCAGGAAGTGCCTGACTGTGGACCCTGGACGAGAAAAAAAAAAGGCACAGGGAAAAAAAAAAGGCAAAAGAAATTAAAAATGGATATGGTGGCAGACTTGGGGGCGAGTAGACTCTATCGGGCGCCGGGTGAATCCAGTCACCAGTGAGTATTGATGGATTTTTTTTTTTTTTTTTTTGGGGGGTTATCACGGCGTGGGGCGTAAGCGGGTCCTTGCGACACCTCATGCCCGGGAAAGAGTCGCTGGGTTTGGGCAGCAGGCAAATCCTCCCCGCTGCTCGCCGCTGCGCCGGACCTCCGGCGTGAAGTCGGGGTGGTCTTGAGGATGAAAAACGGGCGTATTAGTACGTCTTACCTCCCCCGCCCCCCCCCCGCCCGCTCCGTTGAAACATACTATGTGAATATATTTCTATATCAGTTCGCAGCATGCTCAGTCGCTGGAGGTTTGTGTCTTATTTTTCCATTGTTTGCTGGCTGGAGCCTGAAGTGGGCGTCGCTCCAGGACAGACTGGGCTGCTCCGGTGCGCCGCTGCCCGCTTTTCTCTCGCAGGACTGCAGCAGTCTGGTGTCGTTTTTCTAGGTCGGCCGGTGTCTGAAATTTGCAGAGATTTGCTCCGCGAAGACGCCGGACTCGATTTTTCGCCGGACGTGAGGAGCGCCACGGAGTCTGGCGGACGGGCGTTGCATCGTGGGCTGTCGGGCGCTGCGGAGCCTGTCAGCAAACATCGCATAATTAGAAATGAATGCGTGTAAATACGGAGCCTACGTGAGGGATGGCTGAATAGGCTACTAAAGAAAAAGCAGAAGAAGAAGAAGAAGAAGAACTATTCTACAAATGAGGTTGCGGCAGGGCTTTTCTTTCCTTCTTTGGATGAAATGCCCGGCTACAGTGTTTAATGATTTTCTTCCCACCGGTCCGATGTGTTTGTAACATCAGAGATTTGATGTCTCCCTCAGGTATCATCACTGGGTTTTGTCACCCGATGCTCTCTGACTGGAGTCGGGTGTAGACCATTAGAAGAAGATTTTGATTGAAGGCTCGTTCAGCCAATCACAGCGCAGAAGGTCCTGTGGGGGGGTGGGCCATCTGCGGAGCTGGTGCTGGTCCAGTGCAGGGACAAAGACGAGGGATAATTGATCGCTCAGTCAATGGGGTGTCACTGGTGGGTTTTTAATGTGACCTGCAGTTGTTATTTTGGGTCTGTAGCAATATTCATGTGCCGAGGTAAGCTCACAGTCACGAGGTCAGATGTCCCATCAGCCAACGTTTCCCTCATTAATATGTAGAATGCAAATTATATATTACGCTTGTGTTTAGGCTCATACATTTAGATTCTTGTGAATTGAGAACGACGCCTGTAAAAATACACAAGGTCCTCTGTGATTTGTTACTTTCTTGCAGAACAACTCAGTCTATGCTGCATGCAGAGCCAGTGAGAGTGCTGTCATGTTGTCTCCTGCAGGCAGCCTCAGAGGTGGTTCAACACCGCTGACATCACAGTGGCTCACCAAAGCAACCTGCTGAAGCAGCTCAACCAGCAGCGCCGCCAGGAGCTTTTCTGTGACTGCAGTGTGCTGGTGGAGGGCCAGCTCTTCAGGGCCCACCGCAACGTACTGTTTGCCAGCAGCGGCTACTTCCGCATGCTGCTGTCCCAGGGACCCGACGGACTGTCGGACTCAGTTAACGCCACCTTCGACGTCTTCAGCCCCGAGACCTTCACCATCATCCTGGATTTCATCTACTCTGGCCAGCTGGACCTCTCCAGTCACAATGTGATCGAGGTGATGTCTGCAGCCAGCTACTTGCAGATGAACAATGTCATCAGCTACTGCAAGAACTTCATTAAATCCTCCTTGGACATCAGTGTGAAAGATGAAGACAGTGACCGCTGCCTCAGCTTGTCTGAGACCTGCAGCTTCACCAGCGGAGCAGGAGAAGACACCTCAGAGCAGCAACAGCAAGGCCCTTGCTCTGTCAGTCCACCACCTGCACTCTGGACCAGGGACAACTCCAGATCCCAGTCTAGCTTTATAGGGAAGGACCAGGACCAGGATGCCTCAGTCTCAGTCATGAAGACTAACCCAAGCAGCCCTGCTAATGAGCTCATTGCAGAGGGTGATGACCTGCAGGACTCTCAGGACCCTCTGTACACCTTGCCTGGAACGGAGCGCCGGCGAGGTAAAGGAGGGACCAAGAGGAGAGCGCCCAACAGCACCCGCTCCAACCAGCACGAGGACTTGGACATCCAGGAGGCGAGGACACAAAAGGCTGAGAAGGCAGAGGAACTGTATGCAACGCTACCACCAATTGTAGGTGTTATTGGACACTTTAATAAAGGTGAGTTGTGCATTTAGTGGAAAAAATGGAGGAACAATAATTTATTTACCTTTTTTATATAATTGAGAAAGGGAACAACATACTTCATCATTAGCTGAGTGACATGAGTGTAACCCTCAAAAGAAGCCAGTTCTCTAGAAGGCGATGTCTAGGGAATAGACAAAAAAGCAAAATGTGTTAACAGTTTCTCTACCTCTTTGCAGACTCCAACCCTATTATGCGCTTCAAATGCCCCTTTTGCACCCACACAGTAAAGAGGAAAGCAGACCTGAAGCGTCACCTGCGTTGTCACACTGGGGAGAGGCCGTACCCCTGTCAGGCCTGCAATAAACGCTTCACTCGCCTGGAACACCTCCGTAGCCATTTTGAGACGGTAGGTACGACTGTAAGTAGGAGATGATATCTAAACTAATGGCCAGCTCTGTATAATCATATTCACACAGCTACAGCAATTTGGCAGATCAGGGCTAAAAATCTTTACATTAATATTTATTGCATTTTTGTCTGATTTTAGACTTATTGCTTCTCCACAGATCCATCAAGCCAGGAAGCTGGTGTGCAGGAAGTGTAAGTGCCAGGTGACAGAGGAGACAGGTCATGTGGTGTGTGAGGGCACCCGACGCTACCGCATGTGCACCCCTTGCATCCAGGAAGTGGGCTGTGACAACATACCCATGGACAGTCTAGAGGGGGCCAACGAGGAACCGGCTCTGTTACTGGGTGTGGACGGGGAGGAGGAGGGGGACACCAAAAGGAGCTGGATGGTGACCGATGACGACGACCTGGCCGAAGACTCAGGGGCTGACCTCATCATCCAACAAGTGGACGACAGTGACGAGGAGCTGCAGTGAAATGGGACCAAAATGTGTGTGTGTGTGTGTGTGTGTGTGTGTGTGTGTGTGTGTGTGTGTGTGTGTTTGTGCAGAGGCGTGCACAAATATTGACTGTGTGTTTGATTCTGTATTAAATCCATGCAAGAGAATTTATGCATAGAATAAGTGATCCACTAATGTAAATATGCACATTTATGTTGTATTAGTTGCCTATTAGTTAAATGCAACTGGTTAATCTTTGCTTTCAATGAGATTGTCGACCTTTGTGACAAAATGGAATGCTTTTTGTTAAGCTTCATGAAAATATGCAGTATCCAAAGCATGCATATTCAGTGTTTCCTCTGCTTCAATTATAATTATATGATAACTCTTTCAAAGATATGTTTTTTTAATATGCATGGAAGAACACCTTTGTACTTTCTGGAGCTCTGCTTGATTAAAGCTTTTGTTTAAGCAAAATAAAGTGACAAGGACAGAGTGATGACTCTGCTATTTCCCTACCGCCTGTAGGGAAAGTTGAGAGCAGAGGTTTTTTTTTCCATGTCTCATGATTGCAGTGCTTTTTACAATTATGTTTCATTATGATATGCACTATGATATAAAGCCAATTATAATTTATTTGTTCTTTTTTACTTTTTGACACATTAAAGATATTTTTATACATTTTGCATGTGGCTTGTTCATCCTTATCTTAAAAAAAGGAAATGTTGCTGTAGGTAAGATCTCTAACTGTTTTCGTCCCAACAATAAGCAGTAAAATATATTTCGTGTTATTTTCAAGGGATCATCAAAAATATAATTCTTGAAGAGAGAAAAAGGGAATAGGGGTAGATGACATCTCTAACAGACTGCTTTAAGCTGTGTTTGTAAGGTTGAGAATGACACTGAAAATCTGACCCAAATCATGCAGTTAATTTACAGTTGCATCTTAGGGTGGCGGTAGTGCAGTGTTCCACAAACCACTTGATAAAATGCCAAAAAACAAATCTCTTACATTAGTCGGAATAGTATCTCCACACCACCATATGCCAGGCTGCAACAAATTTCTACTAAAAACACAAGATGTCTTATTCCAAAATCATCTACTATTGGCTCCACAGACTGGCCAATTATTGAAAACTCCAGCCTCGAGACCATTAAATTTGATTTTATAAATATCATATAATTATCTACTAAAGCCTTACTGATAAATGATTTGACTATTCAGCATAATGGCTCACATGGTTTAAACCAAGTGATTTCTTACCATTTAATGAGGCTTGAGTATACAAATGCCCATGTGGCTCAAGCCACTAATCTACAAGTCTATTTTCAATTTAACCTTCAAAAAACTGGATATTACTTTGAACTCTTTTGAGGCTCTTGTATTATCCATCAGCTATAAAGTGCTTTGTTCAGGGCAACAGGCTTAGTGTGCACTGAATCACAAGCTGCTATAGCGACATATTCTTCTTGCTTAATCAGTGACATTAAAAACAATTTTGGACGTCTTTCTGACACAGTAGCCAAAAATAGCCTTATTCAATAGCAGACATCACTTAGCTAACGGTCTTTAACAGGATACAATTTTTTAGACTCCCTGTGCAGTAAAATGGATTAGAAAAGATACAAAACTAGTGCCTCATTTCGAGTCTTTCATGCAGAACCAGTTGAGCATTATTCTGAATCCCAGTCTCTGTTTTAACAAATTTTGAGACTATATCGCTGCAATCATTTTCTAAATTGGTGTTGGCTTCTAAAACTACCTGCCTCCTCAAGCCTCTAACAGCTAAACTTCCCAAAGATCTGTGGCCAGTTTTGATAGCTGCAATCTTAAAATTTTCTAATATATCACTGACATCTGGCATCATCCCCACTAGCTTTGAAACCGCTGTGGTTAAACCATTACTTAAGGAACTACACCTTGCTCCGGGGTCTCTTGATAATTATTAATCAGTCTCTAACCTTCCGCTCTTTTTAAAACTACTAGAAGGAGTTTTGTCTCAGCAGCTTTCAGCCCACATATCTAGCAGTAATCTTTTTGAACCTCGTCAAACTTCCTTCAGGGCCCGTCACTCCACCGAAACTGTGCCTGCTAAAGTGGTAAATTATCTTCTGCTTACTATGGATTCAGATTCTACTTCTGTGCTTCTCCTCCTGAATATTAGTGCAGCTTTTGATACCACAGACACCTGCATACTCCTAGGCTAAGTGGAAAACCCCAGACGTCAGTTTGAACAAGTAACAGTAACTGTCGACAACTGTGTGATTTCTCAAAGTATGACAGCCAAGAACCTTGGTGTTGCATTTGATCCTACCCTCCCTTTTGATCAGCACATTTAAGATATCACCTATGTAATTGGTGGCACTTGGAAGTTGCTTGATGTCCCTCCAGATCATATTTTTCCTTATTGTTTATAATTTATAATGGTATCAGCCTGATTTTTTATACTGTAAATCTACTTTATTGCTCTATTCTTTACACACGACATCTATTGCATATCTGCTCTCCCTGAGGCCTCCTTCATTTTCTGCATTAAAAAGGTGCATTTGGGGAGTCTTTCCTTGTCTGATCCAAGGGTATAAGGATGGAAGGGGTTGTAATGCTGTAAAGACTGTTAAGCTCATCAAGGCAAATTTGTTATTTGTGATTTTGGGCTATGTAAATACATTTAACTTGATTGTAAAAGAGTTGGATGATTGATTCAGGATATTTTTTTTAGAAAAAAGCATATATGACATGAACAATAGCAGTGATGTATTTAGGTGAAAAAAACAGGAGAAAAACGAAAATTATTTGCAAGTGCTGGATAACTGCAGAACAAGAAAAAAAGTTCTGCATGAAGATAATAACACTTTGACCATTGTTTCGACCAAATCTGAGAAGGACCATTTGTGGATGAAACTTTGCCATGTTTATGTGGAATAAAGGAGGGGCTGGGAGTGAGATAGGAGTATGAAAAAAGTGAAGATTTAGCAATATTTGAATCTAGAGTTGATAGTAGGCTTTTTTCCCCACTGAAGACATTTTGCAGAAAAATCAAAGTTAATTTTAGCCGGTTGGTGTCAGAGTCCTTATACTGCCCTTTTTGGCTCAGTGTCTCACGGTCACGGCTTCCCTGGAACCTGGATTTTCCAGTATAGCCAACATTGCCTTTTACTTCCTCAGTTTGACAAGTGATGTGAAAAAATGCCTGTTGTTGGTTAATTTTTCATTTTTATTTTCACTAATTCTCAATAAGTAACAACCGAGGTTGTTTTTAACATGAACTTTTGCTTGTTGCTTATCAACTCACGGACGGCGTAATGTTTTAAAGAAATTCTCTGAAATTAAATTAATTGTCCGGGGCATTTTAGTTTATACAAAACTTATATGGTTTTATTTACTGTGACGCCGTAAACTGCGTTATTTCCTGACGTACCTTCCGTGGCGCTCTCCGGCCCGTAGGTGGCGCCGTCGCGGCGGTTCGTTCTTCCGTCATCGCTCCGCCGCCTCGCTCCGCTCCCGAGGCTCCGGTGACGTCAGACGCAAGGCTGGACAATCATGGCGGCCATGATGAGGCTCGTCAACAGAAACGCTCTGGGCTCGGCGATGGGTCAACAGTACCTGGCGTTCAGCTCCACGGCAAAGGTCCGAGCCGCGACTCTTCTTGTGCTTTCACCTGGCGGTTGGTTGCGGGGTGAACGTTTATCCAGCGGCCCGGACGCCGGGTGTTTGTCCGGCAGCTGTTAGCTTGCTTTGCCGTTCAGTGAGACACTCTGGGTAACCTAGGTGTTAGGGGGCTACATGTTAAGGTGTCTCTAATGACCAGTTAACGCCACTTTACCTGTCTGTTAAATGTTTGTTTGTTTGTTTGTTTGTTTTGTGTGTGTGTGTGTGTGTGTGTGTGTGTGTGTGTGTGTGTGTGTGTGTGTGTGTGTGTGTGTGTAGGCTTGCTTAAAACCAGGTCAACCTCTTCCGGAGAAGGTGAAAATAGTGGAGGTGGGACCCAGAGATGGTCTTCAGAATGAGAAGGTAACTGCGGGCATCTAATAATAGTTGGGTATATTAACGACACATCATCTAGAATAAGCCAGGAAATGCCCCAGTCTGACGTCCACCATCCTGTAATAGCAGGAGCAAAGTTCCTGTGTGGCACACCCAGAACAAACAAACTTAAAGTCGTGCTCTTGTGTCAGGGTTTTTTTTTTTTTTTTTAAGTGTCCTTCATCTTGTCGTTTCACTCGTTCTCACTCTTAGACGATTGTGCCAGCGGAGACAAAGATTCATCTGATTGACCTGTTGTCGGATTCCGGGCTGACCGTTATCGAGGCCACCAGCTTTGTGTCTCCAAAATGGGTTCCACAGGTGAGTCAGTCCTCCCAGAGCCATCTACGTGCTGCACACACCCCACTGAGGGCAGAACAGGAACTGAGAGGCGGGTTCCTTCAGCCCTGACTGGTTTCTTTTGTTTGTTTTGTCTTGGTTTGGTTTTTTTATGTTTTTGTTTTTGATTTTTACCCGACGTCAGATGGCAGACCAGGTGGAGGTGATGAAGGGGATCAGTAGAAAACCTGGGGTTTCTTATCCAGTCCTTGCCCCCAACCTCAAGGGTTTCCAGGCTGCTGTGAGTTTAAACCTTTGTATTCCAACACACTTTACCCAACAGCTCCATTGACATATTTTACATCCAGTTTCTTACACCGTTGGTAATATGCCCACAAGTTTCACAAGTGAGCTAAATTTTTTTTCCTCCCAAAAAATGCATTTTTCTTGCCCAAACTTCCCACAGGTGAAAGCGGGAGCTTCAGAGGTAGCTATATTTGGTGCTGCATCCGAACTTTTCAGTAAGAAGAACATAAACTGCTCCGTGGATGAGAGTTTGCAGCGCTTTGACGAGGTTATGCAAGCAGCTAAAGAGGCTGGTGTGGCAGTTAGAGGGTAGGAATGCCGGCTTGCATTCAACTGTCAGCAAAGCTTTAAACCAGTCGAATGTTTAGTTTGATTCTTGCATGAGTCCTCGTCTATTTTTTTTGGCATCACAGATACGTGTCGTGTGTCCTCGGATGCCCATATGAAGGCAACGTGGCACCTGAGAAAGTTGCACATGTGAGTTTTCCACTCAGTACATGCTTACACCAAGTAAACTGGAATAAAATCTGTTTATCATCCTTCCACAAAACTAAAAATAACAAATCCAATCAAATCCACTCAATATCAAGCTTTGTCTCTGTCTCGCAGGTAGCAAAGCGTCTGTACTCGATGGGCTGCTATGAGATCTCCCTTGGTGACACCATCGGAGTGGGGACTCCAGGCAGCATGACTGAAATGCTAGAGGCAGTGAGCAGAGAGGTGCCAGTCAGTGCCCTGGCAGTGCATTGCCATGATACTTATGGCCAGGCCCTGGCTAACATCCTTGTAGCGTTGCAGGTCAGCCATGGTTCTGGTTATTTTACTCCCACCTGAAATTGGTCCTTGAATAAAACAGACAGTATGATTTGCAGGTGGCTGGTTAGATATTAGCGCAGTGTTAACTTAAAGAGGTAAATATTGTCAATATTTTGCAGATGGGAATCAGTGTGATAGACTCATCGGTAGCTGGACTGGGTGGCTGTCCCTACGCCCAGGGGGCTTCTGGGAATGTTGCTACTGAAGATGTGGTCTATATGTTGCACGGACTTGGGATTCAAACAGTAAGGAAAACCACCCTTTTTTTTCTCTTTGGCCCCACTGTCTCTTAGTTCCTTTTATAGTAGAGATTATATATGCAACACAGGCTTTTATGTTTGTTTAAGTAAAAATAAAGGAAGTAAAAGGCTTATTGTTCTCTCTTCTCTGTTTGTTATTAACAGACATTTATCATCCTTACGAGTGAATTGTGTTATGAATTATTTTCTTGGAGCTAGACAAATATACAACTAAACCTTTACGAATGTTTTGACCAGTGCACAAACAAATAGACTGAACTCCCTCATAATTTAGTTATAATTATTGTGTACAATGTGAGTTGCCTCCTAAATTGCCTTTGACTTTCTGCCAGGGAGTGGACCTCTCCAAGCTGATGACTGCCGGAGCTTTCATCTGTCGAAGCCTCAACAGAAAGACAAACTCCAAAGTGTCACAGGCCACCTGCAAACTGTAGACGAAAGCCATACCGTGGGCTCTTTCACAAACTGTACACTGCGGGGTAACCATGTAACCTGGAGCCATCATCCTTTGTGTCTTCAGTTCTTACTAATTTTACTTTGGTTTGTGATAATATCTAGATGGCACTGACCCCACTCTCTGTTTTAAAAAAATATCCGATCAGATACTCCCTACATGATAGCATAGCTGGAATGGTGCCTTACGTGAAGTCAGTCTATTGATACAAAATCAACCTGTCAAAAGTCATGCCTTTTTTTCTTTTTTTTAAATTATGTTTTACAGTGTGCTTACATTACTTTATGGCCAGCGGGTAAACCAAAGTGAATCACAGCCTTTATTTATAAAGTAATAATGAATCAACCAGTAAAAATGTCCCAGTGATGTATAAACCTGATGTCGGAGAGACAGAGGTGTTGTTTTGATTTTTGATCATCCTCAGTATGCTTTGATCAGTGTCTGCAATTTTTTTATTTAAAATTAATAGGGAGCATCTTTGGGAACCATCAGTCCTCTTGAGTTTGGGAATTGTGCTGGTTAATGAAAATAATGTGAATGTTCAGTATTCCACTGATTTTAAAAAATGATTTTTTTCCCTCTTTTTTACACATGTAGGATTCCTAATATGTGAAAGTATTCATTTTAAAAAGCTTGTACAAATAAATCTAAATTGTGAGTTGTAAAAATAAACACTATTTTATGAATTAAATGTTTCTTTGATATAAATTTTCAACATTGTAATGAATCTACAGGGTCCGTTTTTTGTTTTGGTTTTTTTTAACCTTGCCTATGTAACGTCGGCCTTCATGTGGCCAACATCAGGTTTAATAATGTATCAAAAAAAAAAATTATTTTGAAGCTAAAGTTAGACGTCATGGTGATTTTGCAGTTTGCTGTGGGGAAAAAAAAACGATTAAACAAAAAATGTTTTCTTTGCTGCACCTCAGAAAAACCTGACTGACAAGTCTGACAGGCAGACTGAGACTCCTACGCCTCCTCAGCACTTGGAAACAGATAACACCATATGCATTACAGACTGAAATGAATCACAGCGAAGTCAAGTGGTTAAAGGCTAATTAGCCTAATTTAGTTTTGAGTCAGCAGCGATGGAAAAAATCAGTTCCTTAAGATAGTGTTTGTACTATTTTTAGATGGAATGTTTAGTTAGTTATCTACTGGAAACTCAATCATTTCCTCAATTTTTTATAAATCTGAAACTATTATCCAAATGGAAATCGTATTCTAGAAATAAAAGCTCACAAAGTATCAATTAGCAGCCCTTACTGTTAGAACCCCAAACAGAGACACACATTCAATAAATTAAAATTACGTTTATTTAAATGTACAAAAACAACTTTATTTCCAAAGTGCAGAAAATGCATTTCCATCTGGTATCCACACTGGACAATTAGAGACTCTCATAAAATCATGTAATAGTTGCTCCTGTGCTGCTCCATTTTTCAATTAGCCATGTTTGTCCAAGCGTCCTCTTGCCTCTTCCACAGTGTTCCAGCTCTCAACACAGAGTTAAACAGCAGCATTCCTTTTGCCTTATTTAAATCAACAGTGGTCCTTGATAAGGCAGGATTGTGTACAAGCATGTCAGAGCACAGTCAGTCCATGTACAACATATGGCTGTCCAGCATAAACCTGAGAGTAAGCTTATGCCTGTAGAGGTTCTAGATGAAGAAATATACTAACTATATATGCATTTTTGTCACTGTAATGAATCTTACCAAAGAGAGCCAGTTTGAACACCTTCAAGTATTACTCAGCCATAACTATGACTTTAGGAAAATCTGCATTACATTGCGGAATTGCTTTCTTAAAAACTTGAGATCATCAAAAATCATCATCAAAAGTATGATGCCATGATTTGAGTTTAAATTAAGTAACAGAGATCACTGAAATGCAAATGTACACTAAATGACCACAAAGCACCCTGACATACCACTGTCGACACTGACAGGGAGAGGGAATACCTTTGTCAGGTGTGTCCTGCCTCCTTATGTGCCAAAGCTCATTTCCTTCCTTTGTCAAAAGTCCAACCACAAGAAAAAACAGAGTGAAACATTACTGGAAAAAATAGGGTTTCTAACTGAAGTTGAAAAGACACACAGGCCTTCAGTGTATTCAAAAAGGAACCTCACATATCATAAACAAATCAATATGACTCTAGCTCGCTTGTAAATATTGTAGATGTTGACTTGGAAACTAAAGTTCATGCTCTCCAAATGAGTTTTAGATGTGGACACAGTGGCCCAGAGGATGTTCCAGCACTGATGACTCAACTTCCAGGGTCTGACACATGCTGTAGTTTGGCTCATAGCTCTGAGTCTGTTTTGGAGTTTTGTCATTGGGCTCTAGTCCAGGCACTGCTGAGCCCCTGATCTGAGCCTGCTTTCAGTTTGATCACGAAGTAGAGGACAGGTTGGGAGCTGAGGCCCGTACTTTCTCTTCAAGTTTGAGTGCGGAAGACCTGTATGAAGACTTGTATACAGCCTTGAAGGATGGAGGCCTTTCCTTCAGTTCTTGCCTAGACACTGGCTGGTTGCAGCTGTTAAAGGGGTCGTCATTGTGGTCATTACGATACGCAGCCATGTTGCGATTGCGCCTGATCTTGTTCGCCTCTCGTGCAATGCGCTTGGAGATGAGATAAATGATCTCGCAGATGTTCAGGACAATGCAGAGGGCCGAAGCACCTACCATAAAGTAGGTGAAGACCTTCTTCTCAGTGGGGTGCCCTATGTAGCAGTCCACCTGGTTGGGGCAAGGCGACACCTCACACTTGACCAGCCTTGGCAGGTAGAAGCTGTCGTACACTCGGTGGAGAATGTAAAGGAAGGCGATCTCGATGCCCGTCTTTACAAAGAGGCTGATCAGGTAGGTCCACCACAAGCCACCGTGTTTCTTGCCCGTGTTGCTGTACAGCTTGGCATCATCACCGTACTTGGCCCTGTACTTGCGTTCGAGGTCGTCACGGTAAGCCACATGCATCACCACCATGAAGGAAGGGCATGTGACGAAGATGAGCTGCAGGGCCCACAGGCGGATGTGGGAGATGGGGAAGAAGTGGTCGTAGCAGACGTTGGCGCAGCCGGGTTGCCTGGTATTGCAGTCAAAGTCCTTCTGCTCATCACCCCACACCCGCTCCGCTGCCACCACGTAAACCATCACCCTGAACACAAAGACCACAGACAGCCATACACGCCCAAAGGCCGTCGAGTACTTGTTCACCCCACTGAGGAGGGCTTGTAAGGTCTTCCAGTCCATGTCCTTAGCTGGAAGTCAAAAATCTCCTCTCCGGAGTTCTTCTCTCGTTTTTAGTAGCTTATCTTCAAACCTGGACGTGGCAAAATTAAGAATGGATGAACATGTTGTCGTTGTCTAAAATGGTTGTAACGTTACTGGTCAACATTATTCAACATTATATATATATATAGAGAGAGAAGGAGACAGACAGACAGACAGACAGACAGACAGTATGTCTACTCTGGATCTTGTTAATTCACAAAGCCTGAGTAAACATCATCGGGATTCGGTTGTGTATCTATTGAAATCGAAGAAATAAGAATAAGGCTCCCAACGAAAAACTGGCTTTTACGCACAGCTTGTATGCGTCATTTGGACGTGTTTTCATGGCAAGTTTGGCTCCATGCCAACACACGGCCCTTTCTTCTACGGGTAATGTCTAATTATTGGATCATTTACGGCTGCATAAAAGCCAGAGGATCGATAGATTGGATTACTCTCGGTGCCAATCGCGAATCGCGAATTTATATATTCATGAAGTTTAACTCATCTCAGGGACATGAAAGTTTATTATAGAGAGTTTTTTTACTCACCAGTAGAAATATTAGTCCCAAGTTAGATAAAAGGCACATTGGTGAATATAGTTCCAGTAATTTCGTGTAGCTTTGATGTCGTTTTAGTCCTTTAACGCACAGATTTGATCCCCTTCTACAGGTAGAGGAGCGCAATGTTCGGAAATGCGCCCGTGGGTGGGGTTAAAGAAGAAGAACGACTGGAGCTGCCGTCTGGATGTTCCCCTTTCTCTCTCTACCTCCCTCCTTCTCCTTCTCTGTCTCTCTCTTCCCTTCTCACACGCCAGTGTTAGGTGGAAGTTCAAATATTTTCGGACATTAGCTATTATACAGTTTGTAGAGACCCTCTCCAGGTACCAGGGATCCCTGGAGCATCCTGAGAAACATTTTAGTGTTATTTCACAATGAATTGGAGAATTCAAAGGGGTGGATGTTTGTCATCTCCACACATATGTTATAGAGAGGTAAAAACTCTGTACAAGGTTTTATGTGGTAGTTTAAATCTTCTCAGAAAGGGTTAAACTGGGCAAACCTCCTAAAAAAGATGTGATTGTGCTAATCAAATACATTTCAGGGGTGCTTCACTGTTTTTCTGTACCATGTCTCTAGGAACAGGGCGCTCCCATTGTCTCAGCTTGTTTCTGACGACTTTATGGTGTATATTAAAGAGGCAGACACACCCAAAGGTGAAGCTCCTTTGACTGTTGTGCCTGTCCTCAACATCTTTTGCTTTTGTTTCCAAAGCATGTGGAGGGCTGGGTCATATATTTTCTGAGATGTTCTGAGGGGGTAGGTTGTTGAAAAAGATAAGGTGATAGGTGGAGAGGAGGTCCTGCAGAAAAAAGTTTCATCATGTAATTAGAAATATATGTTTCCTTGTTCCTCTTTCTAAAAAGTCCTACTTACTGTCGCAGTGCATGAGCGACCAGTGCACTCAAGCTCAACCTCTCTGTCAGATCAAAAACTCCGGCTTTTGTCTCCATTGTTTGTAAATGAATTCAAGCCCCCAGATATTGTGAGGAATATCAAACATCGGCTTGTTTAAAATGGCCTAGCTGTGAAAGAATTTGCCAGTTCTTGCAGACCAAAGACTTGTTTATATAGCATCGCCAGTCTTAAGTTAATTGTATTGCTCAATAGGCTTGTTTCTTGCTCACAAAAGCAACGGCTCCCAAACAAGCCCAAAAATAAGAACTTCATACACTGAACCTGTAACTTACAAGCTGGTCATATGACAGCAGATGCCATTTCCTAGATTGAAAACTAACCTGATAATCAAATTTAATTGCTGTTTTATCTCCACTCTGTTAAAATTTCTGATTTGAAACTGACAGTAATTCAAATTTCTGGAACCAGGTTAAAATATTATGCTAATATTTTCATCTGTGTACAAATAATAAACACTTATTATTTACACACACACACACACACACACACACACATATATATATATATATATATATATATATATATGTATATATATATATATATATATATATATATATATATCGACAGGTTATTGTAGTGCTGCCTTCTCTACAGGAAAGTCTTGAACACCGATGAGCTTCTAAGTACCGATGAGCTTAGAAGTATCAACTGCAGCTGTGCTTTCCAGAAAATCATCTGTGGCCTTAAGCTTGAGCCTATGGTGAACACAAAATCTATCCAGAAGACAAGAAGTGCACAAGAGAAGGGGGGAGGGGAGGAACTTAGAACTCTGTGGCTCTAGGTGAACAACTGGTCCAGGCAGTCTGCTGGGACACACCTGGAGGAATGCACCACATGACTCAACCTCTGTAAACGACAGGTCTCAACAGGATTGAACAACACAATGGGATTGATGCATGACTTTACACTGCTGCTCCTGTGGAAGGAAGGAAATGTACCAGAGCAGAGAAAGCTGGGAGGAGGGGAGGTAATGTCCCAGAAGAGTTGCGAGGGTCTCATAATGATAGGGACTCTTTTACATAACCACACAGTCCTGTCGGACTGACAGAATAAAGTCAAGCAGAACTGCACATACTGGACCATATTTATATTTTCAGAGCCAATATTTTACATTATATTAATAAATAATACTTGGAAAATATCTTCACTAGTGCTGAGCCATTGTAATAGCAATGATTAATTCAGATCCCTGCACACAAATCACATATACAAACATGAATTTTCCATTGACTCCTTGTGGTTACTCATCTTTTTGGTTTCATCTACTGAGGCTGTGACATTGCTGCCCCCCAAAAAAAATACACTGGAGATGAAGAATTACTTTTCAGCAACAACTTTCCAAGAAAAGTGCCTAAGCTAATATGATAGTCCACAGGTCTCAGTTGTTATCGGTTTTCATTGGAAGTACTGTCTACTGAAATAGATGTTAATGTTCGACTGAAAACGATCAAAACATTGCCAGATTTTTCATCATTGTTTGTGGAAACACACTTTGCTGTCTAAGCTTTTTAATGTCTGTCTTTATTCTGGCCAATGCTGACAAAACTATGTTGAGGTGTCATTACAAGTTTCAGAAGAAGATATCTCAAAACCCCAGCAGATAGAGCAGAAAATATCCACCTGGGGAGAGACCATAGGTAAGAAAATATGTATTTTTATTCTAACTACATCACTCCTCTGGCATGTCGCAGTGTAAATACTGGAATGGAATCGTCTATTTAGAGGCTGCACGGACCGACAAATTCCTGCACTGGGTGGTTCCACACGTCAGGGTGGATAAATTACAAGAGTGGAAGACTCCTCCTTTGTAGTACCAATCATCCAAAAACAAAAGAGGATATCGCTCATAGCAACAGAGCAATCTATGCTGCCAGTGGGGAGGGGGGCTTTAGGAAACACATGGAAAAAGTGGAAGCAGAGAGAAAGTCTGAGATCTTTGTCAAACCACAGAACTGCAGATTCAACAAATCCCTCTCAATAGAGAGGTGGCTTGTGTACATTCCTCTTCAGTACATTTCCTGTGCTAAGACTGTTTATTACAGTTATAGTAATTGCTCTGAATCTAAAGCAGTATGCTCTAGTGTGTATGGACTGCTCTCCCTTAATCTTATAAAAAAACAAAGTCTCAATACATGAAAACAATGATCTTTAATGAAAAATATTAACAACTCTGTACCTCAAAGCTGTGAAATATTCAAATCCTATCATTAAAAACTGTGTTTCAACTGAATTTGGCATATTTCATTGCTCTCTCCTGCCCGTATGTGGAAACTTGATGACAAATAAAGATAGTAACATGCACAGCAGCAAAATCTTTCAAACCTGTTAAGTACAGCATTTAAGAAAAGATATGAGAAAATGGGACTGAAGGGAAAAGACGTAGCACAGTCTGCAGACAACGATCTGAGGTGGGGCACGAGCAGAGGGAAAATCTTACACAGAACCACATGTGTTTGTGAAACCATACTCTCCAAACCATGGAGTGACTCATGTAACAGAACTCAAGGCTAAATCTGACATGGCATCACAGTGACTTGCTTTTTTTAAAATCTTATTTTATTTGTAAGGGCTATAGAACTTAATTTGTCTAACTTTCTGCCTATACTCTGCCCCGAACCTACAATAGCATGAACATTCCCCAAATATGACACATATTTCTCATAGTCCAGCATTCCTTTGACTGTGGACCCAGAAAAAGTAAGTAACTAACAGTCTCTGAGTAGACAAACGTCTGCTTTCAAGTCTTTTAAGGAAGCGCCTATGGAGAAAGGAGAAGTATCTCTCCTTTCACATGTTTTTGCTTTTTCATAAAGTCCTCAAGCATCTCAGGATACGGCAACACTGTACGAGGGTGCCGGTGTTTCAGGGGTGGTTTTCTCTGTCAGCTTTAGAGTGTTTGACTCCATCAGGTTGCTTCCACTGGACAGCGTGGTCACGTCATGATGTCGAGAGTGATGGCCTGTGGTGAGTAATTCACGGCAGCGTTTGCCAACCAGGTAAAGAATTTCAAAAAGCGAGAGCATGATGCAGGCCAGGCTGGTGACCACCATGAAGAGGGTGAAGATTCTCTTCTCAGTGGGCCGAGAGATGAAGCAGTCGACTTTGTTAGGACAGGGCTTCTGTTCGCACTTGATGAGTGTTGGGAAGTCGTAGCCCTCGTAAATATGGTAGAGGAGGTACACGAAGGTGGCGTCCACACCTATCTTGAAGACTAGAGTGAAAACGTAGGTCCACCACAGGCCTCCCCGCTTCTTGCCGGTGTTCTGGTAAAGACGGTTGCAATTTTCGCCATATTTGAGCCGGTGCTTCCGTTCCCTGTCCTCCCTGTAGGCTACGTGCATCACCACCAGGAGCGACGGGCATGTGACGAAGATGAGCTGCAGGGCCCACAGCCGGACGTGGGAGACTGGGAAGAAGTGGTCATAGCAGACGTTGTGGCACCCAGGCTGAGCCGTATTGCATTTGAAGTCTTTCTGTTCGTCGCCCCACACCTTCTCCGCTGCCACCACAAAAACCATGACCCTGAAGAGGAAGACAACAGAGAGCCACACTCGGCCAAAGGCTGTGGAGTACTGGTTCACCCCGCTTAGCAGGCCCTGGAGGAATGCCCAGTTCATGACGGGGTTTGTTCACAGCCTGTCTTCTCTTCCTGCTGATGGAAGACAGGGGAAGCTCTTTTCAGTGGAAATCACACAGCCAAACTTCAAGTCTCTACCAGCCTGACACAAGAGAAAACGATCATATCTCAGTAACAGAAAAACGACAAAAGAACCAGAAAATAAACTGAGGTCCAACGGGGTAGTTGACATATGAATCCACGTGTTTACAAATCTTAAGGCAAGAACAGTAAAGAAATAAGTGTCAAAATAAGGACAAAGTTGACCCCGGTCTTTCATTAAACCTTTTAATTTAGGTCTATGTAAGCGAGAATCTCTGAATTCGTCAAACAACAGACAACTCTTACTCAATCACTTCCAGCGGCTGCCGAATTCAAGTTGGAACACGCATTCGCATCCGAAATACCCGAATCTAAATATCTGCCAAATCTGACGAATCCAAAGAAAAGAAAAAAGGTTCGCTTAACTATCTCACTCTGGACCTAAGGAATTAGTACGAATACTCACGGTTTGAGCGCCGTTGTCGCGCTGCAGCGTCGGGGCGGAGGAGCAGGCTTTAGGTCAACGGCACCGATGAGAAGATCGGCAGATTTCTCAAGCTGACGGGAGCGCGGGGGGTGGAGTTGCTCGCCTGTCAGGTCCCCTCGGCTCTCACATCTGCCCAGGTGTGGCTGTCCGGCTCCAACCAACGCTCGTCTGACCAACCATCGCCACATTTCTTAAAACTTTGGATCGGTTGTTGAGATATAACGTAAAATATGATCAGGACAAACTCTCTGTACCCGGAGCGTTATCACTTTGAATTTCGTTTTACTCTTTGCTTAATACTCATTATCTTTTATTTTTCAAGCATGGATTTTAGCAAGAAACCAGTGGAATGAAGTGTGGACCTTGAAACTTATTGAGGGAATATTTTTTTTTCTTTACAAACCATTTGAGTTAGCCCTATACTAGTAAAAGTTTTATTTATCCTAAATAACTACGAAAACGTGGGCTATAAATAGACAGTTGCGCCACTGTAAAGGAGTAAGCCAACAAATCCTTACAATAATACGTTTAATTTGTAAAAAGCAATAGACATTAAACTCTTTATTCATTAAAAAAAATTGTTTATTGAAATATTTACATGGCAAACAATTGTGGGTTGAAAGTTCAAGGGACCATCAACCCACTCAAGCTCTCAGGCACACAATTCCTCCATACATACACACAAAGAAGTCAAGCACACAATTTTCATTCACACGTATTCTCCACAGTCTGATATGATCACTTTCTGCTTGGGCTTCCCGTCCTTTGTCCCTTGAGCCTGCAGGAAGAAAAACATTTAAAAGATGAAGAAATTACTTGCAAATACACTTTTCTAAACAGTATGATCACAGCTATACTGACTTTTAAAGCTCTATGTATGCAATTTTATAGCTTTTATAGCTTTTGCTCATGTTTTTTGTATTGTTTTTTAATTTCCCCTGCACCAAAGCATGGTAACTGTGGTACAGACAGAGGAATTATTTACTGCTCGTGACTGGCTAATATTACACTGGTAGTGAGAATATTTTTATGCATATTTTGCTTTGGTTATATGTAGACATAAAAATGAAATCATCATCATTGAAATAGCCCATTACTGATCTTGGAAATTAACCCTTAGTAAACACCTTTATGCCCTACCTCCATTGCACGGAGCACATCCATCCCCTCCACTAGTTCTCCAAACACCACGTGTTTGCCATCCAGCCAGTCTGTCTTATCGGTGGTGATGAAGAACTGAGAGCCATTAGTGTTTGGCCCAGAGTTGGCCATGGAGAGCTGCCCTGTGAACAAAAGAGAAAAAGTCTGGCCAGTTACCCACAGGATCTGCTTGTCAACACAAACCATGTATTTCAATAACAGACTTCACCACAAATCCTGAGCACTCCGTAGGAAAAATTCCTTACCTGGAGCAGTGTGTTTGAGGACAAAGTTTTCATCATCAAACTTCCGGCCATAGATGGACTTGCCGCCGGTGCCATTGTGGTTGGTGAAGTCGCCTCCTTGGCACATAAACTGAGGGATTATGCGATGGAAGCTGCTGCCCTTGTAGCCAAAGCCTTTTTCATGTGTGCACAAACAGCGGAAGTTCTCTACACAAGATGTAAGAAAAGTTTGCCTTAAATTATGTTTTTAATTTTGAATGGAGACATTTTATTTTTGCAATTATGGCTTCTCTTTACATGTGTATAGGTTAATTTAGTGTCTTTATCAATTTGTTATGCATGCAAACTTAGGTATGTGCAGCTACTATATATAATTTTGACAAAGATGTGATGGTTAACACCCTTCAGGTAACTGCATACAGACCGGCCGTCATGGGAACAATGTCAGCCCGCAAGAGGAAGCGTAGTCTCCCTGCCGGCTTGTTACCGATCTTGATGTCCATATAGACCTGAGGGTTAACTCTGCCCTTTTTAGCCGGGGGCTCAGCCTACAAAAAGAAATCATCATTGACTTACTATCTTAATATGTTTAGAGTCAGACACACCAATACTATAATGAAAGCCATCTCACCTCTTGTGTTGCCATGTTGGTTGTTTCTCCCCCTGCTGCCTCCCCCTCAGCCTCCTCGGCAGTCTTCCCTGAGAACTTCTTCAGCCAGTCATCATCCGACCACACTGAGGGAAAGCAGAGATAAAATCAGAGCTATGAATTTAAATCTCAGCACGGGGGAAGCCATTTCGGAACAGGTTTTTCTATACTCACCTGGTCGAGAAGAACCTTCTTTGATTCTCATGGGCTTGGCAGTGTTGACTCGGATGGTCCGTCCAAAAAGCTCAGACTCATTCTGGCAAAGAAAAGGAAAAGAAAAAGGAGAAAAAAAATAATATTAAAACACGATGCTCATTTTTGAAACTGTTGTGTAAAGAGAACTAGGCTTTAGAGAAAGGAATAAAACATAACTGGCATGTGTGTGTAGCAGTTTGACCAACTTACCATGTTATCAATAGCTGCTGCAGCATCCTACAGAAGACAAAAGGCACCAAGTAGTTATTTACCGTGAAAGAACCTGTGTGTGTAATAACTTTGATTACGATGTATTCACCAGTCTACAATTAATGTTCATCAAAATAAGAGCATTCCAATGGAACAGTTACCATGGGAAGCTGATTAATTTACTCCGTTCATATTCCTGTTTACAAACTCAAAACAATAACTGGAAATAGCCCATTGTCCACATTATTTTTAACTGTCCATGTACTGAACCTCAATCCTTATCTTTTTCTTATACTGCTACTGTTATATACACTGTGTGTATTTATGGTTCATGGTTGGACAAAAAAATTAGATTCAACTGATGAGGAAATTGCATCAGCTTGACTGTTGTGTTGCAAATTCAGTTAATGTGTGTACAATGTGCACTTCAATAAAGCCACAACAAATGTCTTGGTTTAAATTATAATTTTAATTATAGTTTCATTCATTTATTTTCTCATTGATAATATTTCCATTTATTGTTTAATATCAGAACATTGCAGATTACTCAATACTTCAGCACTATAATGGCTACATACCTCTGCCAGCTCAAACTCAATAAAAGCAAACCCTCTGTGCTTTTCTGAAAACAGAACATGAGGCGCATTTAGTGCAGTTAAACATGCTTCTTATCCTCTATGATTAATGCCACATAGAAAACGTGTCGACTCTTATGACACTTAACGGTGAAACACCTGCTCTCACCTGTTTCATAGTCTAACGGTATCTGGATATCGGTGATGTCTCCAAACGGGATAAACGCTGCGTGTAAGACCTTTTCGTCCACCTCCTCTGCCAGGCCACCTGATAGAAACACACAGTGCTGGTGTCGGGCTACTGAACATTTAAAAAACTTGTTCGTATCGAAAAATGAAGATACATCAGCCCGTATGCAGATTGAGAAGAGACGATAACGAGGTAGCTTGAGGTGTTGGGTTCAAGACTCGGGTTCAATTTACTTGCGGATTATCAAATTCCATAAACTGACACATCTTTTAAAAACAAAAGCTGTTGGGGAAACTGAACCAAGTTCACAGTCTGCGAAGTTTAAACTAGTTTTCACGTTTCGAGCTGACGACCAGCCGCGTATCGTAGCGGCTGGTTACCTCTGCGTCGTTTTCTCTGCCGTATCCGCCTTATAACTGCGTGGCTAGTTTACACGTTTAACCGTCCGAAGCGGTGAGCGGCTCGCTAACGAAACAACAGACTTATATCGCGTTTTCTGCCAGAATAAGAGCAACCTACCGACATACAGCACCCGTTTGTTCGCGGCCATGTTGGATTTAAACCTTCAACTTTGACCCCCGGAGCTCGTCGTCGGTGCCGCGAGGGGCCGCCTGTCTTGTGCCGCGGGCTGCAGCGCCGCCTGTCGGAGGCCCCCCGTCTCTGCACGTCCAGGGGTTCGCGGCTGTGGAGGCTGGAGTCATCCAGCTGTTTCAGCTGAGACCTATTTTCACAGCAGACATCTGTCACTTGTCGCCTTGTCACGGTGGAAAAAAGCTCTAACATTTACTGGTGGTGCTTCTCTCCTTCTCCTTTTGTTTTGTTTTTCGCCATTATTCATTCTAATATTCACATCTGTGTTTTTTCCCTACTGAGACAAGTCAAAACGTCTGATGTTAAAAAGGCCTTTTACACTATTCCACGGTACATGTGTTTGTTTATATTTAAAAGATGGTTTCACGCCCCATGTTCCATTATAAATGCTTATAACGTTGTGACTAAGTGCTTTATTGTGTTTTTTTGCCTTGTAGATAAGTTGCAAAATACTAAAATAAAAACACTTGGTGTTGGTGTTTACCCTCTGCCAGAATGACATTTTCTTTTATGAAATTTTAATTTTTAAAGTTTTATTGTTTTCAATAAGCATTTGAACTCTGACCTTCTGAAAGTGCTGTGGGGAATTTGGATGAAAGACTGTTTATTAACAATGCAACAAGAATTACAACCACAGGATTTATGTATAAGTCTAGATAAGTGAATAAATAAATCAATAATCACTTTTAACATTTATAACATGAAAACCCGCCAAAGAGTTTGCCGAAACTTGGCAACCAAGAAGTTGTGCTTATCAATCACTTATAACAAATCTATAAAACTCTGATAAATGATTGCTTAACCAGCTTCATTGACAACTTATAGAGGGGGACATATTTTGTTTTCTTGATATCAAGAAAAAAGTTAAAGAAGTTGTTTTACCTCTTCCTGAGAAGAGATGTAATGCAAGTTCTATGTCATACCCCTTAAAAGTGATCTTCTGCTTTTCATCCCATTGTTTGTCCTCAGTGTAACACAGGAAACTTGGGCACTTTCCAGGAACTTAAAAAATGCAAACTCAGACAATTTCTTCCTCTACTTTCTCCCTGCATGTCCTACATTTTCAAGCTTCCCTGATTTCCAACTTTTCAACTTTTCATCTCCTCCCTGATCTGTTAACTGCCATATTTTTCCTGTCTGACAGCCAGTCAGAAGGACAAGTGGTCAGTCAAAGGATTAAATATCATTGAAATTAAAAGCATAGATATTTCCACTTTTGTCAAATAAAAGAAAGCCTGAATCCTATTTCATTGGCAGATTTCATACCGATGATCCTGGACTACAACGGGTTTTAACTGAACTGAGGACCGATATAAAGAAGACATGACAACAAAGTCCCTAATTAAGAAAAACTAGAAGAGCAAAGTAAAAATGAAAGAGCATAAAATTGATGTTTATACATTTTTATTTATTACAATTACTTATTTACAAAATTTGATGCAATAAGAGATTTAGTATTTCGGTGTTTATATCAAAACATCAGACCTTGAAGTCATGACAATGAATTTTACCGCGAGGTTTCTATTGCCACAGCTCAGTGACAATATCTCAAAAAGGTAATTTGGTAAAGGCAAAATCTTTCCCCAATCTTTCTGTCATTAGTGCAAAAATACCCTTTTAAGAGGCAAATTTAAGTTTCCTTTGCCCTTCTTAAGTTGCTTGGATCAACCATCTGCCCATAGAAGGACATCAATTTAGCTAAACAAAACATATGATACTTAGCATTATATTGTTGGTGCTCCTTCTGCAGTGCCCTGACTAATCTGCCCCTCACCCTGCTTTGACCTTCTCTGCAGCAAAATGTCTACATAAGTGTCAGAAACACATGTGCACTCTCGAAACTGAATGAAACATGTTGCATGTAAGGATTAAATAACACAAGAGTGGTAACCTTGATATATCATCCCTTTATTGAGAATACCACACACCCATTATAACATGATAGGATGGAGGAGTCCATCATTTCAAAGCAAGCATAAAAATTTCAAACAAAGAAAAGAACAAGGCTCATTTTCCTTCCAGAAAAAGGTTTCTCTCCTCCGCCACAAAATCAAGGGCCTTCATTCAAAATTTATTTGCATTATTGCTTTTGGTATGCAGTTTAAAAGTATTACAGAACTAGAAAATTATGAACTGTAACATTTCTCAAAATGTTAAAGTATATTTTAAAATTACATTTTCCTTTTTTTTTTTCTTGGTCTGTATTTTTGCATATTTGTAGAGAGGACTCTGGTGTTAGAGTCAGTGTAGTGCATCTCTTCCCATCTCTGCTCGTTTTTCTGTGCCCTGAAACAACATAATGACTTCTCATTAGTGCCACAAAACTTGAACTATGTATACCCAAATCAACACGTGTGAATAGCTTGATGGATTATGTATTATCATACCAATCTAACACAGCACACAACGTTTAGGACGTGGCAGCGGGAGCAGTAGTAGCCATGCTGCCCACTTTCTGGGTGGCATCTTTCTTTGCCTGATGGGCTTGCAGCACGGCAACGGCTTCTTCCACCTGTACAGAAACACAATCAAACAGGAATAATGACACAGCGTAGTACATGGATACCAGACATTGCAGTGTGGCAATATAACACAGACAGAGGTAACAAAGTACCTTTGAACGCAGAGATTCATGAGACTCCAGCATATGTAGCAGTTCAGAGTTGTCGATCTCCAGCAGCATGCCAGTGATCTTTCCTGCCAGGTTAGCATGCATGGCCTGGATCAGTGGGAAAAGACGCTCCCCCAGCATCTGTTTCTGCTCCTGAGGGGGCGCGGCAGCAAGCATGGAGGCTGTCAGAGGCTCCTGGCCCTGAACATGCACAGCTGGCTGAGCCTGGGAAGGACAGATAAAGGGCAAAGTAAGTATATTACTTAGAACTATTTACTGAAAGATAAGATGATGTGCTTGGTCTTTTGCCCATACCTGCTGTAAGGCAATCGGTTGCACCACCTGGGGGTTGGGGTTACGGACACCGGTGGCATATTTGTAAGGAGGCATAGCTCGGGGGCCTGGGACTCCCATTGAGGGCCGAGGAGCGATGGCCTGGCCGGTAGCTAGCGGTGAGGAGATGAAATGGAGCAGAGTTTACACAGTGTCTCGACAACCTCTGCCAATAAAATTCCAAAGCCAAAATTAATGAGGATCATTCTGGTATATTGTTACTGATGAACATACCCCGTGGGCCCTGTGTGCTGCTACTAGGAGTCATGTGTCTCAGGTTGGCACGTGGTCCTGGCTGACGCAGCGAGTTGGGAATCCCCTGGAAACCACCTGGGAAGGACACGAGCAGAGATAAGAGGCATGGAGGATGTTTAGGTGAGATATGTTACAGAGAGATGTACCATCCAATAATACCACATGCTCACCTTGACCTCTACCACCTTGTTGCTGCCACCGGGGGTTGGGTCGCATTTGGGCCAGCTGATTGGGTGCATAGTATGTGGTCCTATTCTGGGCCTGGTGGAGACAAGAAAGAACTGTATTATCTAATGGCATTAAAAGTCATACTTAAACCACTGGCATTACTACCATTAAAAAACAAAAAATATATAATAATCTCTTGCATGTTTACTGGAATAAAACAGAAACTCCTCTAATTTAGTTATCAGTTCACAAGTTTGTTTAGTGACCTTTGGGACAAGCAGTGCAAAATGTTCCCTTGGAAGATTTGGGAATTATTATAGCTTTCTGAAATCTGAATTCAAATGAGTACTTTAAATTTTGTGTGAAAAAAGACTGTCTCTCTGTCAATGTGCATTTCCTCTCATCTTAATCTGAACCCCACCAGTCCCCTTATGGAAGGGTAACTTTACCTCAACCTTGCCCCTAACCCCAACCAATTCTCTATTCTAGAGACCAGAATTACCCCCTCTCCCAATTGGGGACAGCAGAAACAGCCTTTGAACACAACACTGACTTATGTATTATCCCCTTTTAAGCTGGCAAACATGTTAGCACACAGTCATTACTAAACATTTACATACCAAGGAGACAGTGAGCAACACTAGCATTCATTTGAGAGCAGTGAGACTGAACAGAAAAACATAACTGCAAATAGTTATGTCAGCTGTCTTATATGTAGAAAATATAGATGGCAGCTGCTTTAACATACACTACTGCCTTAGACTCTAACTGTCACACCTGTGGAACAGCTGGCATAAAGTAGCCACTGGTGGGCTGGAACTGATTAATGATGGCATTGGCTGGCATGGCCCTCATGCCAGCGATACGCTGCATGTACTGGTTGGTGAGGTGGGCCTTGCGCTCCTCTTTGCGTTGAGCGAGAGCCACGTAGAGGGGTTTGGAGCCAACGATGCGTCCATTCATCTCAGTCACAGCCTTGGTGGCCTCCTCAGGGGAGGAGAAGCAGACAAAGCCGAAGCCTTTGGAGCGACCTTCCTCAAGCATCACCTAAAATATAGACAGACTGTGTCTGAGTAAGCTCAAAGATACAAATATTTTAAGTGCTGTTGCTTTGTTTTTATGGCAGTGATGTATTATCTCTGTTGTAGTAGTGATGCATTGCACATCTGGACTGATTTTACTCACCTTAGCACTTGTAATGGATCCAAATGGAGAGAACTCCTTACGAAGTTTCTCGTCATCTATAGTGTCATCCAGGTTCTTAATGTAAAGGTTTACACCCTGAAACGAAAGACCATCAGTCATCACACAAAGTAGATTTCTTCATGTAAATAAATCAGAGGACATTTTTTACTGGATTTAATTTGATAGAGGACCTAGTTTCTGCTGACCTGATAACGACTGATCCTTTCTTGTTTCAGAAGCTCAAACTTCCTCTTCAGCTCTGCCTGCCGCTCCATCTTCTTCTGCGCCCGGCCCACAAACACAGTCTTGCCATTGAGTTCAGTACCATTCATGTCCTCTACAGCCTTTGGATGAAGCCAGAATTATCAGAGGAGGTTTCTGAGAGATAAAGATACACTTTACATATTTATATGAGGTCAAAGTACCTTGTTGGCATCCTCATGCTTCTCATAACTAACAAATCCAAAGCCCCTGGATTTGCCAGTCGGGTCTGTCATCACCTTCACACTGAGTGTTTTACCTGCAAAGACCAGAAAAAGTGGACAAAAGACCTCAGAATTAGACCAAATTAAGAGTTTGGAGCAATGAATGTATCTAGTCTCAGTTTACCATATTTGTCAAAGAGCTCCTTTAGCCGATCGTCGTCCATATCGTCCCCGAAATTCTTGATGTAGACATTGGTAAACTCTTTGGCTTTGGCACCAAGTTCAGCCTCCCGTTCTTTGCGAGATTTGAAACGACCCACAAACCTGAAAATAGAGGGAGAGCAGCAAGACACACTCTTGTAAAACAGTTCTGACAAAGCGGAGAAAGCAAACCAGGCTCCATCGTTTCTTTTCGAATCTAAAACACTGTTTTTCCAGGTTTCCAGGTGACGGAAGTTCCGCACAGACCTGACCACACAAGCATGATAAGAGAGAGAACATTCTTTTACAAAAACAGGGACAACGTTCACAAGACAACTTCACAGATACGTTTCATCGTGTGACTCATCATTCCTGGGGTAACCAATGGAATTTAAAAAATAAATAAATAAAATACAACATTCAGCTGCTGTTAATATCACCAGAAGCAGGCAGATATGCTTGCATGCTAGACAACACCGAGACAACCATCATAATTCTTGGTCCAAAACTTGATGAGGAGGTGGATGGAGAGGGATGGAGGAACAGAGTCTCACAGTACAAAGGGTAAGCTGAGGAGGACCAAATGATCTTATATACCTTGCTATGATGACCTCTCCCCTTCCGCCATCCAGTATTGCATTCCTGTATTCGATCCATCACTAAAACACACAAGCGTGGTCATACACACGCACACACACACACAAACACTCTAAGACGGGTGAGCAGCAAGTGGACAAATGAAGCAACAGAAAAATGCATCTGGTAGGAAAGATAATTAAGAGGTTTTAGTGTGTTATCTGTCAGTTTTCGAGGTTATCTTCATACTGGCAGTAGTGAGAAATGAGCTTATTAGTCAGATTATTCACACACAAACTCACCAACTGAAAAAGACATGAAACGTCAGTTCACTCAACACATGTGTAGAACAGACAAGTCAGATTTAAACATGAGGCACAGAATAAATCAGTTTATATCAATCTGATCCACATAAGCTGTTTCAATCACCTTTTTATCTACCCTCTACATTTTAATAAACAGTGCTTTCAAAACTCCATAGTTCAAGCAGGATATTTTTCAGTAACACTAGGAAGTTTAAACACCAGGATATGTGCTCCTAGGTGATCAGACACTCACACCTTGCGGTCATTGAGAAGCATGCCGTTCATCTTCTCGATGGCACGGTCAGCTGCATCCTGGGTCTCGAAATGGACAAAAGCGTAGCCTTTGGAGCCGTTTTCGTCACACACCACCTGGGGCATCGGAAGACATACGGGTGAATATACACCTTAAGTGCTGGCAGTTCCTTAACTTTAAAGGGAGCGGTTTGACTTTTTGTGAAATGTTCTTATTCACCTTTCTGCAGAGATTTAGATGAGAAAATAAATATTATATATATGAAGCTACAGTCAGCAGCTTGTTAGCTTGGTTTAGCATAAAGACTGTTTCATTTGTTTGAATCCATACTGAAGAGACAACTGAACTGAAACAGCGTAGTGTCTTGTAAAAAAGGCTATTTGTGATTTTACTGGGCCTTGAACCTCAAATAACCCTTATAAAACCCCAGTTTGGACAAGGTCAGGCTATCAGTTTTTCTCCTGTTTCCAATCTTTATGCTAAGCTATGCTATCTGGCTGCTGATTGCTGCTTCACATTTAGTGGACAGATATGAAAGTTGTATCTTTCTTCTTATCTCACTTTCAACAACAAAGCAAATAAACGTATTCCCTACAATGAGGAAGCATTGCTTAAAGTAGCAGTTGTGAGGATATAGGCCTTCTTCTTTTGTCAACTTTTAAATCAACAGCCTACTTTACAACACCTGTGTTACTGTGTATTCATATACAGACAGAGAGGTAAAAAATGATGCTTTTACTTGAAAAAAACCAAAAACAAATATATAAATATCTTAAACAAAGATTTTTATCCCATAGAGATGTATGTTAAATTTAGCTTCTTTTAAAGATACACTGTGACTAGTTTTTAGTTGGTGCTAGGAACAGACGTGGTATGAGTTACATACATTATATATGAGTATAAAAATATCATTCCTCTTTTTCAATCTAAATAAAGCACCATGTGTTGTAAAATCTCCCAGCAGGAACAGTTTTTCCAAATGTGGGAAGATATACAGAATTAAAACAATATTTCTGTTTTAAGGTCGCAGTTACATTTATAATGAACTCTACCTTGCAGGAGAGGATGTTGCCAAAGGCAGAGAAGGTGTCGTACAGGGCTTTGTTGTCAATGGACTTGTCAAGATTCTTGATGAACACGTTGCCCACTCCGGACTTCCTGAGGGATGGGTCTCTTTGGGACCACATGATTCTGATCGGCTTCCCTTTCACCACGTCAAAATTCATGGTGTCCAGGGCTCTCTCGGCTGCAGGGAGGAGGGGCAGAGAGGTGGAGGGAAAGGTCACAGGGGATTGTTTACACGGAGTCTGAAAATATATTGGTCACTAATGTGTATGCCACATATCATGCTTACATCATGGGTAGTAGTTTTTTCTGTTCTGCCAACACCATGGTGCAACAGTGATTATAATGCAGCCATCCCGTATAAAACCCACAAACATCTGCGCTGCATTGATAACATTCCCGTAGAGGTAACGTGTGGTTACAGTGGAGTGTATTACACCACTTTGTCCTCCTGTACAGTGTGTGACACAATGGAGGATCCCAGCTTCCAGCCCATTAACAGAGCACATGCAACGCGGGTAAGATACTGCAGTAGACCATGTGGTGTGTGTGTGTGTGTGTGTGTGTGTGTGTGTGTGATGGGCTGTCTTCAGCAGCTGGGACAAGTGTAGGGGGCAGCTGCAGTGGGCAAGCACATGGAGCACATGGCCCTCTTCTCTGTGCCACCACATGCTGGGCCACGTCCCACCTAGGCCAGCGTCGGTGGCAGCACAGCAGGCACTCAGAAAACACAAACAGGCCTAAACTCTGGTTTTAAGAAATACTGCATCTGATTTTCATTTGATCAAATCAGTCTGAGGTTAAATTTATACATTTTTTTCTCTACATCTATTGCTTTAATTATCACACAGGCTCTCCTGACCATGTGGGTGCAGATGCCAAACATCCTTTTGTTCAGTCACTCCACAGTAACACACACACAGGCGAGGCTTTCCAGCTAAAAGTGTCTGGTAAACAAAACGGAGCTGCCTTGCGTCTGCTGGCATCAGCAGTTTGGCTTGCAATTGTACTTCAAAACCCGTGTGCTCAGAGAAGGTGTGTGATCACTGTCAAACATGTGAACTGGTGGAGGCTTCACAGTTGGAAATCTTAATTTTAAGCATTTAGGAAACACAGGGTGATTACTCTTAAAGTATTTCAGCCATTCAGAATGATGGATAATGAAATGTTCAGTGTTATATGTAAAATGTGTCACTTTACTTGTTATTGTTAACCGTTTCTGTCATTTAAGAACTTACTTATTGTGGGCAGGCAAATTTTGGGCTGCTCAGAAAGAAGCTCTATATTTAGAGAGGGGTCCTGAGAGGTATGTGCTGGCATGGAGTGTGAGTACAGCATTCTCTACCATTGATAGGGAAGGGACACATTCAACAAGAAAGCTCAGACGAGCGACACCACGTCTCGTGAGTGTTTACATACGGAGCTGAGATGTGTAGGAATCCAGTGATGACTGTAGAACAACCCTGACCACTATGACGTGTTTTCCATGAAATCATCTGTTATTGGTTGTGTTTTAGCGGCAGCGAGCTATTGACCCACAGACACGTGTTAGGACCCCCTCCCATGTCTGCAGTTCTGTGAACAAATGGTGTCCTCCCACTTGTGGTCCTTCTAACGTTTACTCTAGTGAGTGATAACACCTTCCTGGCAGTGAGTCAGTGTTAACCTATGATTACACTGGCTTTTGGTGGTTACCAATCTGAGTTGTGACAGGAGGACTTTAATGTTGATACACCTCATAAAAGAGTCCGCACAACATAAACATTATCAGCAGGCCTCTGGAGGCCAACACAACACCTGCTACTATTGCTCAATGCCCCGATATCATTGGCTGTAAATGGAGAGGTCTTACATTAAAGACACTCGACACTTCTGATACTTGACCAGTTGCATGGATGGCAATTTTGGCATTAGGTCCTAACAGATTAACAAACAGGCAGTTTAAGTGGTTAAGATATTCCAGTTAAAACAATACGATTCAACTAATCCCCCAAACAGCTCAAAAATGAAGCTGGAATTAAATCCAACAACTGGCCTGTCAAGCAGGTGGGCGCAGGTTTTATTGTTCAGCTGTGCTTGTCCCTTTTCTTGCATTCATTGAATATAGCAGCAGAGGGCAATGGGAATTAGTTTTACTCGGCAGCCCTTTAAATAGGAGCAGAAATGGGTCATTTTGGTCTGAATCAGAAGAGATCAGCAACACGTGATATAATTCAAGTGATACATCCGATGGGCACGAAACGACTTCTGCGTTGACTTTGAAGCACAACTCGAGCTGTATCTGCTTTAACAGCAGTGGTGACATGTATCCAGGAGCGTTAAAGAAGGGGGACATGCTTATATGGGTCAATTCACTGCTGCAGCCAGTGACTGTCCTATGTTAAAATAATAAAGAATCACTGCATGAACCACATCAGAGAAAACCCACATTTTTTTTTTTTTTCCAAAGTCATTGCCAGTGTCTTCGATTTCGCGTCGCAGTCGACAGGACCGACACCGAAAGCATATGGTGACATTGTCAACATCTGAAGGATGCGTGCTCCGACCCGCAGGCACTCACGCGTGCAAACCACCGCGGTGTGGCCTCTCCTCCCGGGTCCTTACCGTCAGCGGGTTGGGAGAAGTTCACGTAAGCGTATCCCAGGGAGCGCCGGGTGATCATGTCCCTGCAGACCCGAATGGAGAGCACCGGTCCGGCCGGGCTGAATTTCTCATACAGCATAGCCTCGGTGATGTCGGGGTGCAGGTCGCCAACGTAGAGAGAAGCCATCGGATAACTCCCCGTCGCCGTGTTCATATCTCGGGCTTGACAGAATAAGCGTGCGCGGGGCTTCCCTCAAAAAAAATGAGACAAAAAGCAAAAGACGCCGGTTTAACTGCGCCTCAGTTCTTCATCTGATGAAGACGCAGTCCGAGGACGGCCGGCTCTCTGGATCCAGCCGGTGGAGATGTCAAAGAAAAATAAAAGAAAAATTCGTTTACAAAAAAAAAAAAAAAAATATGTCTTCAAGCTGCACTTCTTCCTTCAAAACGCCAACTTCGGGTTAAGCCCGAGGCCTCGTGTTTATAGTATTTTTTTTGTATTAATATTTTGCAATTTTTTTTAAAACGTTTCTATTTCTTTAATTATTACGGTACTTCTTTTTTATGGAGATTTTATAGATTTTATATTTTTTATATTATTTTTAAAGTTTTTCAAGAACAGTGAGTTAGACACTCACGGTTGTTTTGTGGCCGGGGAAAGAGACTGCGTGAGGAAAGCATGGGCACTTTATAGCGAGTGGCGGTGCGGAGGAAACGGTGGCCAGGGTCAAACTCGGGATAGAAAAAACACCGAGCATGCGGCGTAAAAGGGAGAGCGCACACTGTACCGTCCCAACTACAGGGCCCAGCTCCCCACAGCGACATCTGGGTGGGAAGAGCTACAGAAGGCGCCCAGTGAAACCGCATCAGGCTTTAGCCTCCAAAAGGGAGATTCACTGACAGAAAACCCCCCCAAAAAACTAAAACCACACACACACACACAGCCTGGAATGATGTTTGAGATATTTAAAAAAGCTGGATTATTGCTTAATCATCTTTATTCAGTTAAAGGACCATTATAAAAATACTCATAAGATGCAGTTATTCTTCTTTGTCCAGCCTCCTGAGGACGAGGTAAAAAAAAAAATTGAATTAGTCACATGCATGTCAATACCGACATTACACACTAAATGAAAAGTTTATTTAAAAAAAAATAATTTTTTGGAACCTCAACAAATCCAGGAAAGTTGAGCGCAGCACCCTCTGCCTGGGCTCCTGGTTTCTTTTAATCCAGTCCATCCCAAAGCTTCTGATCACACCTTTTCCCTCTTGTTGCCTCATCACTTCTTCCTCATAACTCAGTGTCCTCGACCCATCTTTGCCTTTGGCAAACTGGAGTTTTGAGCGAATTACCGGTTGGATGACGTCTGTTCCTTCTCGGGGCGTCGCAGCGGCATCTGCCTTCATTTGAGCCAGCTCATCTCCCATTTGGTTAAAAGCAATCTGGTTTAACTCATTTGCTGTCATCTCAGCTGGCAGAGGGATGTTGACTTGTGGGACCACTCTGCCAAATATTTCAGGCCTTCTGAACCATTTTTGTCCTGGAGAACCCTCTGCATTAGCTGCTTCGTCAGGTTTTAGAGGAACCAAAGTAAGTAAATTCAGTTCCCCGTTAGAAGCATCACTTTTTAGTTCGTTTAAATTTTGACCCTCGATCTTGTTTGTGGGTGGATTCTGTCGCAGGTCTTCACCTGTGGAGGAAGGTCGTGGCAGGGGAAGGTCATTTGACACCAGGTCGCTTGCCTTTAACTGAACTATCAAGCCTTCAGACTGAGAACCAGGATTGTTCTGTTCAGTATCCAGCCTCTGTGCAGGTAGAGAAAGGATAAGTCTGGCAACTGGGTCCCTACTTACAACCAACACACCCTGAGGGGGAGAGGAGACCTTGCTTCTTGATACAGAAGCACCAGGAACAATTCTGTCCTCCATCACTGCAGCATCTGACTGCATTGAGTCAGTAACAGGGTTAGGGGTAATTTCTTGTGGCTCAGACACAGAGGTCATATCAATCCTATTGTCAACAATGACAAAGGGACCAGTGCTGACCATAGCCTTGGCATCTGAAATGACAAGATTAACGCCCCACTGTGAGACCAGAAATACCCTCCAGTCAATTATTAATGCACTTGATAAAATAAATAAGATTCAAAGCACTGACCTTCAGGAAGACGTCTGACTGATGGGCCTTTACACTTTGAGCTACAGCACTCACACACCTCAACACTGCCACTTAAGTCTTCCCATCTGAATTGGAAAAAAAAGTTAAGTAGTGAAACATCACAATATACAGTTTTATGTGTATACCAGTACTGTACCTTGACTGGAGTATGTTGTAGTTGCAGGATTTGGAGCCAAAAGTAACACCCTGGTCTGAGATGAGGACACTACAGTGGATGTACAGCTTCAGGGAGAGGGCAAAAAAAAAAAAAAAAAAAAGTTTTGAAGTCATACAGCTAAACAGCTGACACTAGAGACCTATCAGAGCATTTTGTAAAAACCCTCACCTCAGAAATTAGATAAGATGTGTTCAGAGCAAACTTTACCACATCCCCTCTGCTGGAGGCCACAAATTGTGCGACAGGATGAGGAGAACCCAATGGGGCTGTGCAACTGGTGCAGAGAAACGGGATCTCAGGCGATTGGAAATTCAGGCATAACATTGGAGGAGATGAATACCTGACTGGCTGGCTGCCTACCCTTTATTCATTATGACTGCATGCTGAGGTTCAGTGTGAGGCTCAGGGGAGGCAGAGATAAAGCAGGAATGGATGAACAGCTGCTGATCAGGCCTGGTTTTAGTAGAAACCAGGAGGTTGACAACCTCACCTCTTTTATAGACATTTGACTCAGCGGTGCTTGTCCAGAACGCTACAGGAAAGAGAAAGCAGACATTTGTTTGCAAATGAACTTCTTAGCTGAGCAGTATCTTTGTAACTCCTATTACTCACCATTCATGGCTTCGATGGTGAAACGCTTGACATTCTTGGGTGATAATGAGTCAGGGAAGCCTGGATTATCATAAGACCTGAAATGACACTTGTCTTTAGTATAGTTATTTGTCACCATTAGCCAGTGTTTTAGTGGCTCACCTCTTTGGGAAACAGGAGATTTGCACCATGGGAGGAATTTCCCACCATTTGGGGAGAGGTTTTTTGACAGTCAAATGGAGAGAGTTATTGAACATCTTCTTGCCATTCTGCATCTGCAAGACAGAGTGCAGGGTCAGAAAATCCTTCCAAAAAAAAAAGCTGTGGAAATAAAGTAACCATAAAAGAATCCAGTCAACTCACCACATTTGAAGTTCCACACTCATTAACACTGTAAACGAAGACCAGTTGGCCTGGTCGCTGTCTGTTGCTATAGCAGCCATCACCCAACTGTACCTCCTCTACAGTCAGCACGACACCATTGGATCTCTGATCAACCAGCACAGTTAGTTGAGAATCGTCACAAAACACCTGTATTCTGGGAACTATCATGACTGGTGGTAGTTCAGCTAGCATGTGAAAGTCGGGGGCCCGGGTTCGCCAGGAGCTGAAGATGGTATCATACGGAGCAAAGTCAAGATTCCTTTCAAACGGAAAAGGCACGAGATTCTCAAAAAAGCCTGTAAAGTCTGGGTGAAACGCAGCATCCTGCTGTTCTATAACTGAGTGAGCAGCAACAAAATGGCCAACAAAAATGCAAAGCGCTATCTCTAGCGTCCCCATTGCAAACCACAGAGTTAGGCCAACCACACCGATGACTGGCCTGGCACAGGTGTGACATTAATAAGGTGCAGAGGCAGGTGGGACAGGTGTTGATAATCGAGCCAACGAGGCTGACTGTGATCATGCTGCGTTCAGGTGGGATTGAGAAATCTTAACTCCTAACACCAGGGATACTTTTTACAATTAAAAAACGTACCGAGGAAATGTTTTCATTTTTCGTGACATTCCTGACTGCAAATATTTCAACCATTCAGAATCTTAGGCATCGGAATGGATTAGGGTGGATTGCTCTATAAACATGTAACAGGAGAACTACTCACATATTGATTTATTTTTTACACTTTGAATAAAGAGAGACAGAAAATAAAGCGACACTATAAAAATGACATCACTTGGCTCCCATTTTGATTAGGAATTTGCTTTGATGATCCCTCTGTGTTTTCCCTGTTATGTTTCATAAGCAAGGAAGGTTGTTTTATTAGCTGTTGGAAACGGAGCTGCACTATTTCCTAGCGCACAGATCGTTCTCTTTTGTGAAGGTATGTGGGCGGAGCTTCCGCCCAGACAGGTGGGAGGTGACGCTTCTCTGTCCGCAGGTGAGCGACGGAGGAGGAAGACAAGGACCCACCGACAGCAGCGTGTCCGAAAGCTGCCAGAAATGACTTAAGTACAACCCGTTGACTGATACGTGTTAAGAGGGCACGAAATCCACGATGTTAAAGTCAGGTAAGGTTCACTCCCTTGTTTGTTTCGTTAAGGTGAGGGACTGTGTAGGTGTGTTGCGTGCCAAAGTTTTTAGGCGTGGCCTGCGCGGCTGTAAACGGAGCTGAGCAGAAGATGAGACGTAGTTAACGTACATTTTTCGGAGCTTCTATATAATGTCTCTGTGTTTGTGCGTTTGTTTCCAGTTTATATCAGTGAAAACTTATCAAACCGACTCGAGTTATTTATCGTTACACAAGTGTAGTATTTTATTCGGAGTTTCACCGAAATAAAAAAACTTCTGGAGTAGCTGCTGTATAGGATCAAAGAGAGGCTGCTGATGGGTTAGATATGGATTTATACTATAGTATAGCTCCAATACTATACAGCCTATCATTATTATTATTATTAACCTACATCAAGTATCAAACATCTTCACGGGAAATGGAAGAGAAATGCTGACTCTTCCTGTCAATCAGAAAATATAATATCACGTTGGATTATAAGAGGTACTACGTCTGATGTTTATACATTCACTACCTGAATGTTAATAATACAAATATTATATGGTTTTTGTCAGATTCAGTCCAATGAACTGACAGTTTTGATATAACATACACTTAAATGGTAGCAAACATTAGACTAATATTATGACCAAAAACAAGGCAAGTATTTCCACAGCCATCACTTGTAGGAGTGAATGAGACAGGCCAGGCTCCAGTATCAGTCCCTACCTGACCCCTCAGGCCAGGTAAATGTGGGTGGTGAATGCATCAACACCCCACCCAAAGCTCTGTCCTGTTTGGTTCGGGGGGGGGGCTTGCAAGGACTTGCAAGGGGTGGGTGTTTCACATTTCCATCAGAGGAGGGAGCTAAATAGAGCAGCACGATCCCCCTCAGCCTGCATCATAGAGTCGTCACCAGAGCCGCTCACTTCGCTGCATGCAGTAGATGAGACCTTCAGCCGTCTCTGCAGGGATCGGGTATAATTGTGGTAACTGCCTTATTCTCAAGTGTTGCTATGGTGTCCTAACCGCGGGCCTGCTTCCTTTTTGCTCTGCTGGAGCCACAACGCTGCAGCAAAGTCTGTTCCCACCCAAGTTGTCATTGTAGTGTGGTGCGGTTAAAGCTTGTTATGTATCTCACATTTCAAAGATCACATTTAAAATTAAAACATATGTGGATACTCAACCTTGTTCGCTGTGTTGGTTCCTGTCAACAACACATACTGATACAAACTGCTGGTGTTTACATACTCTAGTATGGGATTAGAGTCACATGCATTTACTCTGACTGTTGTGCAGACGATCTGACCACATTAGTTGGTTATCATTTAGATTTTGAAAGAGGCGCATGCTGAGAGTTAAGGTTATCAGGTCACAATAACATCTTTCTACTCGCACTAGGAGTATGCTGTGCCAGTCTAAAGGACAACAAGGCCCTAATGAAGATGGGCCTGGCGCTGGTGCTGGTGGGCCACGTCAACTTCCTTCTTGGAGCACTGGTGCACGGCGCTGTGCTCAGGCACATTAATGTGCACTCTCAGGCCCGGACCATGGTCTACGCCATCTCTAATGTCATTGCCATTGTGGCAGGCTTGGTGGTAAGTAGCAGGACATACGCATAAAGAAACAAATATAGTTAGTAAAGGTATCAGTGGGTAGTGGTTTAAAATAGGTTTTACCTCACTAAACTGCTGATGTTTTTACTAGTTTGTCGCTGAAACCTCCTTATCTGATTATAAAAGCGACTTATACCCATACATTTTTTAAGTACATGTATATCTTTAATGCTTTAACAGAGTCAGTTTGATTAGTAATATTGTATGATCAATCTGTGATGAAGTATCGGTCTTTTTGACTGAACATGTAACATCTTGTGACTCTCAGGGAATCATTGGTGGAATAACGGCCATCGTCCTGTCCAAAAACAAGAAAAACAGGATTCTGGTAAATATCCGTTCCCCTCTCGTTGACACAGCTTCGCCCTCCTCAATTCAGGACTCGCATCCGTCATTTTGTGCGTCCTGTTATAACTTGCCCTTGGTTTTGACTGAGTGCGAGGTTTGTTGAGATATAGAAGACATATTTAGGCAGATAAAAGCATATGCATGCATCTACAGAATTCATTCAAATGAAAGAGTGTTTTATTTTTACCTAAACAATTAAAAAGATCTCGTGTAATGTTGTCTTTGCAGAAGTGGGTCTTGTTAGTCATTGGCTTCCTGGCTGGTCTCTTGGCAGTTGCCTCCTCCTTGGGCTTGTCAGTTTCTATGGTAAAAGCCATAATTGATAAAGGCAAGGGCCTACTAACACACTGCAAATATTCTGGTAATGATGTCAGCTCTTCCAGCATCACATACGAATGCCCCTTTGACCCCACCCGCATCTATGTAAGTTGAATGAAGAAAACATGAAATAAATATGAATTGATGCAAAAACTGTTCATTGATCAGTTTTGTGCTGTGGTATTTTTTTTTTTAATGCTGACCAGGGGACCACCCTCATTCTGTGGGCGCCTCTCATCTTGATGTCGGTGGTGGAAATGGTGTTCTCCTTCCGCTGCTTCGCTGCTTGCGCCATGTTCCTCTACCTCTGTCCATGCAGGAGGAGGAGGAGGCCGATTCAGGCTAAGAGGGTAAGCCACTGTCAGAACACTGACTGTGTCAACAGTGTCAGGATTACAGACAGTGTGTGTGGTTTTCTTTTGTACTGTGCAACAGCATAGATGGCTATATTATTTTGGCAGCGTCACATTGTAGTAACAAATCTCGGCCAGACATTTGTGTTATGCAAAAAGTGCAAGGTTAACATCTACTCACTAAAGATAAGGTTTATATTTTTACATATAGCAAGAGAGCAATGTCTTAAAAAGACTATAACAACACTGTACTGAAAAAAGATTAAATGATTAGGTAACAATGCCAATAAGAGGCTCAGTAGTAACATACCAGCAATAAAAAAACATTAGCTAAAGTTTAACAGTGACCTGGTTACAGTCTATCGAAAAATAGCAATGTGACATTGAATGTAATACCGACAAATCCAGGCTGGTGGTCTAGACCTGCTGACAAGGCAAACTTGAACTGTGCCCCTTGTTTCCAGCTGTCTCAGTGATAGTCACAGGGTTCCATCTTGAAATTGCAATCAAAGTAGGAAACTGAAAAAGCACACGATGGACAGTGGCTCAATTTTTTCACCACCCGGGACCTCATAATTACAGGGAAATTTTCATATATGCTCATGTATTAACTGTTATGTATGACCAACATTTGAATAATATCAAAATTGTCATTTAAAATACTAATTAAACTTAAATTACCTGACATTCTGGGAAACAAATTACATTCTTACCTGGACTCACATTTATTAATGGCACCAACTGTTGCCCTGCCCACCCTGATCTTTATAAACAGCAGTTTATCCTAAAACATGTTAACATGATATATTTTAGAATAGAATTTAAAAATTACCGTAAACACTTTCTATCTGTTGTTGTCTTTTATAGCAGCCCATCACTTATTCAAAAAGTCAGTCTGTTGTTTACAGTTCCTCTTTATCCTAAAACTTTCAGGGTACAATGGAATAAACGGCCCCTGGATATCATTAGCAAGATGAATTTTGACAGGACTTTACATGCAAAAACCTCAAGATATGGGAAGGTTACACGGAGTTCTGCTGTGTGTGGGAAGAAAACCGAAAAACAAGAAAAAAAATTAGTTGTGCCTAGTGTTCAATGTTTAAAAACAATGGTTTATTGAAATTTCTTTCCCTAATTCTGTCATTTTCCATTGAAAGATCAAGTGTAGACAGTCAACTGGTAGTTAACAGTGATACCTTCTTGTAACCTTGTTAATACTAATAAATTTATACCAGTTCCCATAAAAGGTTACAGACACCATACAAGCACAATACGTTTGCTCAGCTTAGGTCAGGGATGTGAGTTAGCTTCTCTGACCTTCCAGTTCATGTTCTTTTTCAGGTGCGTATCCAAAGAGTCACCGCAACCCCAACCCCAGCACCAGGCCCAGAGATCGACGCTGAGGCCGAGCCTGCAGAGCAGGAGGAACTGCTGGACGGCGACACTGCCGTGCAGCTGAGTGAATGGCTCTGAAACAACTAAACCTAATGACGTAGGTTGCAAACTGCTGTGCTCAACTGGATAAAACACATCAACTGTGAAAGTTTTGTGTCGCATGTGTCTGTTACACATTGGATGTCTGAAGACGACATTTGTGGGACTTAAGTCTGAAAAAGGATCGACATTTAATCTCCTTCTGCATTCAAAGGAGGATTTAATGTGATAAAATACTGCTGTTGATATTGTTTGTAATGATGTTGTCTTGAAAATACAGAGCTGTCGCTGTCTTTACTTAAAATGATCTATTCAAAATTCAGTCACTAAACATTTCATCAAACCAGACATAACATCCTATAAATGATCTTAAAAAAAAAAAAACAACAAAAAACCCTCAAAACTTCTACAGAACAAATTTAACTTTCTGTGGCAGTTTTATTGGCGTTTAAAATGTGGTCAACACACAATGAGGTCTGTCAGATTTAAATGACATATGCAGGTTTCTTCTGGAGCACTTTTCCTCATGGTTTCAGGATATAAATATATACAACAGATGAACTGATTTGTCTTGCCTCCTATTTTGTACTGAGGACTATATGGTATATTGGACATTCAAGTCCAAATTTCAGGGGAATCTATGTCTGATACCAGACCCAAACATTTTCAATAATGAGAAATTTAACAAAGAAAATGTGAGTAAAGGGCACATCCTATCATAGCCTAAGATAAAAGAATGCAATTAACTTACATTGTGACCTGTAAGAGATAAACCGGTTCAAACAACCCTCTTAAATCAATCTTGGTAACCTTAGCAGGCAAGACCAGTCGAACAAATGTATTACAGAAAAGGATCTATTGTACAAACATGCTTCAACTACATATTCAAAAGGCACAGAACTAGAGTGGGACTGAATGACAGAAAACAGAGTAGCCAAAATATCTATGATTTAAATAAATTAAATCAATCAGATATATAAAAGCATACTTATACTAAGCCATTTTTACAGAGTTGCTTCACGAGGGAAAAGCAAGTGTTACCGTGTAAAAAAGTTTCCGGACAAATAATGAGAAAGCATACAAAAAAATATTCAAAAACACTCAGTTTGACTTAAGTCCATGAACAGCAAGTTGAAAAGCTGTCCTAGAAAAACATTTTTAGATCCTTGTTCCATTTTGAGGAAGTAGGATCTCTCATTACAAAGGAATAGTCCTTCATTGATTTCCACAGCAGCAGCCTGGAAACATGATTGATCCAAAAAAAAAGAAAAAGAAAAAAGAAAAAATCTTGCTTGAGCCGTTCTATTCAGCTGCACCGGCATCCCTGGATGCTGAGGACCTCAAGGTGTCTTGGATTCCTCTTTTGGCCTAAAGGACCCAGAGTAAGGAAATGATTAACACTGCCAATCAGCTACTTGCGGGAAAACATGGTAACTAAGCGTGCGCAGTGTTTTTCTCACTTTGATGTGTCCATTTTCTCCTCCTCAGGTACCTTCTCCTCTTCTTTCACTTCTATTGAAAAAAAAAAATTTAAAAATCATAGCTATCACAATAATACATCAAAACAAATGGGAGATGAAAAGTGCTAATAAGATCTTTGTTTAGAAAAAAGAAAAAAGAGTGGGGTGAGATGTGAGTGAAAAAAAAAATGAATAGATACCTTTTGTTTCCTCCTCACCTTTCTTCTCCTTTTCTTCTCCCTCTTTCTCTCCTTCAGTTTTGGCTCGCTTGGCTTTCTTGAAACTGGCTGCGTTTCTGCGGCCTCCTTCACCTTCATCCTCTGAGTCAGAGAACTCCTCCTCACATGCTATCCTCTTGTCATGAGCACGGACTGTAAATTACCAGAGGGTCAGTGTTAAATCAAAACATGACACTGTATTTTTTTAGAGTGTCGACTTCACGATGATGAAGAAAACTACGACTTTAAGAGGGTCCTACTGGAAATGCGTTTGTTGGGGTCCTCTTCCTCCTCATCTCCACTGTCTTCTTGTACAGCATCCTCAGGGATGGCCTGCATCTGAACTCCCGGGGCATGAGGTAGCATACGCAAGTTCTCAAACAAACGCTGCCTAGGACAGAGGACGACAGAGAGCTGGTTGAACATACTGGCCACAAAAAAGGCAAACCCACGAACAATCTGAGACCCAAGGCTCTACCTACGATGTGGCAAAGTTCTTAACTTTTTAAACAAAAAACAAGAAACACAAAGACTACTGATACTGCTTCTGAAAACCATTCATCAGAAGATGCTGTGCAATATGGACTATGCAGCTTAACATTTTAAAACACGTATCAAGAGATGAAAGATGAATTTGAAAGCCCATTTCAAGGACTCACTTGATCTTCTCCAGATAGTCGTTTGTGTTCTGGTTGGTCATATTGGAGGGGCTGATGTGCAGCTTGAAGTCTGGCCCAAAGTACTCAAAGTAGTCGTTGTATGGGAGTTCTGTGGATTTGAGAGGAATTCTTAAAAATCAATACATATGGTTTATTGAAATAATGTTATTGTTTTAGAGATGCTGTGACAAATATTTCACATCAGGCTCCTTTTTTATCTGTCAAGAGTACTGGAAGAGTCTGTTGTACATATCACATTAAGACAAAACTTTGATGAAAACCAGACTACCTATAATCAGTGCAACATGGGCATAAAGACTCACCATTGGGGATGGAGGAATCAAGGGCTACAGCAGTTTCGTATGTCCAGCAGCGTGCCACATTACGGATGGTGTAGCCTCCTCCACCCAGCATTAACAGCGGCAGGTTGAAGCTCTTCATGTATTCCACACACTTAGCATGGCCTGAAGATATATCACAGAGAACATTTAGCAATTGTGAAAAAATGTTTTGTTTTTCCTTTTTTTCCTTTTCTAAATATCAGTTAAACTTCACCTTGGAAACTTAAAGACTTCTGCTAGTATTGTTACATCATGAGAAATGTTTCAATAAACTTACCTTTAATGGTGAGGTTAAAGCAGCCGAGCCTGTCTCCTGACAAAGAGTCTGCTCCGCACTGCAGAACCACAGCACTGGGCTGGTACATCTCCATCACCTTGGCCATGATCTATACAAGCAACAAGGTCCGAATTGAAACATGTCTAACCTCAAAGGGAGATATCAGCTCCAAAATATGACGGTAAACAAATCATAAATTACTCACAGGTTTAAATATGGCTTCATATGACTCATCATCAATCCCGTCCCGCAGTGGATAATTCACAGCATAATATTTACCCTTCCCAGCACCAATGTCCTGCAGAAAACAAGATAAATGTCATCTCACTGTACTATTATTAAAATCATGCCAACATGGCTTTTAACTAGTTGGGGGGGGGTCAGCCCTTACCCTCAGATCGCCTGTGCCAGGGAAGTACTCTCCATACTTGTGGAAGGAAACGGTCATAACACGGTCTGTCGTGTAGAAGGCCTCCTCAACACCGTCCCCATGATGGATGTCAATATCTATGTACAGAACTCTCTGGTGGTATCTGGAAAGAGGGCAAAGATCCTTGATGTTCTGCTTCTTTTGATCCACAAGGATTTTCATTCTACCAATGTAGAGCACCATCTACTTGTACAAATCTACTGTGTATTTGAGTGGCTGTGATAGGGCTTTTGTTCTTACTTCAGCAGTTCCAGAATAGCCAGTACAATGTCATTGACATAACAAAATCCAGAGGCCTCAGACTTCTTGGCGTGATGCAGGCCCCCAGCCCAGTTGATAGCAATGTCCGTCTGCTGTTTGTTCAACTTCACAGCACCAGCTGGACCACAGTGAGGAATCAACAATTAACAGCTTGCTTACACTTAAGATTATATGCATGATTACCGTCCAACACATCATTTTTTTCCATGAGTAGTATATAAAGAGAAACAACTTACCAACAGAGCCCCCGCCTGAGAGCTGGCAAAACTCAAACAACCCATCAAACACCGGACAGTCTTCCCCCACATTAACTGCAAGGCGGCATCACAGAATTAGGCACAGAATTTCCACTCGATTCAAGCGGCACATTTTGACGAGATTTATCAACTTACATCTCTGCATTTGTTTGCTGTACTCTGACATGTTGTCTGGTCGGATTGAGCGCAGGAACTTGATGTAATCGTCACTGTGATACTTGGTCATCTCCTCTCCACTAGCTTTGTGTGGACGCTGAAAACGGAGGACAAATTAGTTCCTGAGACACACCCTAACAGCAAGTCCAGTGATTTGACTGAGCAAACATTTCCTGTAATTTAACATACATATATCTCCATCTTTCTGTAGAGGCCATAGTTGAGCAACAGGTTGTGTGTCATGCGGATCCGGTGGGGCTTCATGGGATGCCCCTGTCCGTAGTAATAATTTCCAACATCACCTGAAATGAGAACAAACAGAAACACACCTTGTTGAATTAATGAGTTTAATTAATTATTGTCTCATTTTACATAGAAAATCCGAACAAATACAAACAGGAAGTAAAAAGGAATCACTCTTTCACAATATGTGCCGGGGGGGGGGGCAGCCATGCTGAAACAAGGTAAGTGAAGGATTTCAACGATACCAAAACGCCTGTTTGTTTTGGTTCCGCGACGGGACCTCTCGCTTTCCCGGCCAAAAGTACTGACTTCACACCGCTTTTATGAAACTCTGCAACCCGCCGACCGCACTTAAAGCGTGTGGCCGACAAACTGCGTCCGCGGATCAACGACCGAAGGATCAGTTTCCGCCGAGCCGAGGCAGCAAAAAGGGCCGTTTTGACGTTAGCTCGGCGTTAATTGCGGTCACAATGAAGTGCTCGCGTACCCATTGTTAGCGCGCTAGCTAGTAACGTTAACTAACCTTGTTAAAATGCTAAGCACCGGCAGATAAACGCCCCGACGCGGCGAATCAAAAAGGCAAACGGCACGTTTAAAGACACCGGGCGAACATTATTAGTGCCTTAATGCTGCGTGTGGACTCGGCGGCGCTGGGTCAGACTGATGAGAGCCGAGGACTCGAGCTAGCTAAGGTTAGCTAACGTGCCAGGTTTAGCGAGAGGTGAAATAAACCGCAGCCCTCCGTCGGCGCCAAAGTGTCGGATTTCACCGGCGAGCGAGTCGGCCGTCAAAAGTAAGCGCGGGCGAGCACTGACCGTCGTAGTAGTAGCAAACTTTTTTCTTTGTTCCTTGAGAAGTAAGCGCCATTTTAGTCCTTTCGGCTGCTTTCGCCACACGCCGCAGGAGACAACAGCGACAAGAGGCGGACAGTTAGTTTCTCGTCCAGTCGAGGGGGGTGTAACGTTATCTGCCCCCGACAGGGGGCGACAGACTCCGTCCGACTCGGCCTCTGGTCCTGAGCTGTGAGACCGTGGCCCGAGTGTGTTGGCGTTTAACGCAGTGTTACTGCAGAAATGCCACAGTGCGAAAACCCCGTCACAAGTAGAGGGCACCTCCGTTCAAACTGTAATAAATAATAAGATTTATCATCGAAATGTATTTAAAGAAGTCAAAGTTCTCGTTGTGCAGCAGAATTGTTCCTGCAGAGTGACAGCATCATATTGTTCCTGCAGAGTGACAGCATCATATTGTTCCTGCAGAGTGACAGCATCATATTGTTCCTGCAGAGTGACAGCATCATATGTGATATTTTGGATTGTAAAAACATTGCGATATTGTTTAAGCAGCATTTGAATAATGCAGCTCGAGTCATTATTCCTACTTTATATACCGCTTGGTGGTTCAATTAAGGCAACGCATCGTATTTAATAAAGTTTATTATATACAAAATCATTCTGTTACTAAATAACACAAGTAAAGCACAAATAAAACCAAAGAATACTCCGGTTGACAGCAGTTTGTTTTATGTGGTATGGGTTCTTCTGAATGTAATGACACAACAGACAACTTCCATAAAAATAGCCCTTCACTGTAGGTAAAACAGTATGAGCACATTTATTATACTGGAGAGGTAAAATAGATGAAGCCATTTGACAGTATTTACAACTTAATAATACACACACAGGAGAGCAGCCACTCATTCAGTTACATCAGACAGTCCAAAGTTATTCAGGCAGCACCGTGATCACTCTCCTCTCTGTTGTCGGCTCCTCATATGATTGCATCAAATCTAAGAAGGGACTTCAGAATAAGTTTGAGGCAAAAAAAGAAAGTACTCTTATTTGGAAAATCTCAATTTGTACTATATCTGTATAAGGTATGTACTCTTCAGCGAACAAAAGAAAATCCAACATGCACCTTCACAGTCTGCTACGTCAGTTTGAGTATATATTCTTATATGTCTTCTGTCCCATCAGGGCTATTCTTGATACTGCCTCTCTGTGGCAGTGAAGAAATCCTCCAGAACGCTCCTCAGGTACTCAAAGGTGGGCCTGTCTTCTGAGTTTTCCCTCCAGCACATACCCATGATGTTATAAAGTCCCTCTGAACAGTTTTCTGGCTTTGGCATTCTGTAGCCAAGCTCCAGGTTCTGGATTACCTCTGGGTTGGACATACCTGCAAAACAGTTATATTGTAGCAGAGTGGGCAGTGAATATGCTAGATTTGTAATTTGATGATATTATATATTGATTTTGTAATGGACTAGAATTAGTACAGTGAATGAGTATTTACCAGGGTAAGGTATGCGTCCATATGTCACTATTTCTGTGAGGAGGATCCCAAAGGACCACACATCGGATTTTATGGAGAAGGTTCCATAGTTAATAGCTTCTGGGGCGGTCCACTTGATGGGGAACTTTGCACCTATGAACACAGGAGAAAACTTTGTTTCTAAAAAAAAAAAAAAAAGACTTGAACACTTGGTGGAGCCACTGCACAGATATATATTTTTTTCTTTTATCATGCTTCAAATTTTGTGATTCAATTCAAACTCTTTCTATGCCGAATGTACTTCAACAAAAGCTTTATGATAATGATAATGAGAAAAGACACATGGTTTAGTCTGAACAAAGGTTCCAAGGCTCAAAACAACAACTCATGTAAGTGATTGTAAGTCTCTGCAAGGTCCTGTTACCCTCTCTGGCTGTGTATTCGTTGTCTTCAATCAGTCTTGCAAGTCCAAAGTCAGCAATCTTACAGATGAGTTCATGAGACACCAGAATATTGGCAGCTCGCAGGTCTCGATGAATGTAATTTTTCTGCTCAATAAAGGCCATGCCATCAGCCACCTGCAGGGGACAGCACATTATCAGACAAGCAATCAGTGTGTGTGTTCAAGCATGAAATGCATGGCTGTGAGGGACCTGTGTATTTTAGTATTGTGTAAAATTTGTGTGTGTTGGACAGATAAACAGGTTCCCAAACCAGGGAGTTTACCACTTCCCCAGGTCAGTTCCTTTTACCTCTGTACTCAGCCTGTGTGCTCCACCCTGGTACAGAGCTGAGCATGCTCTGCTTCCTGATACTAAAACATTGTCGTGCTGCCTTTACCTTTCCGCAAAATGGCTGAATATTCTAGTGAATGTGTTTCAATCAAATACTCTGTGAGTCATCTCCACATAGGCTGAACCACATAGGCTGAAATTATACTATCAAAAAATGGCACATGAATCCTGCAGATATCACCACTTGCAGTTAATTGGCATCTGTATAGTTTGTGTTACTATATCAGTGTTTAAATAAAAAAACTATATCCGTTGCTGTGTTAATGCTAAATATTTCAGACGTAAGAATCTATCATGTAAGTGTGAATGGTCCCGAGGATCTTGTCAGAAACCTGAGATGTACGTATGTCTGTGTATTTCACAAACCTCAGCCGTTGTCATGACTTTCTACCAAGGCAACTTAACACCTCTTTAGTCTTCACACCATTCATTTGATTGTGGTATGATTCTTTTTAAACCTTTAACACATTAGTTTGGATTTTATCAAATAGGTTATCTTCTTTGCTGTCCTGTTGTTAAATCTGAATACATAGATGTACTTATATTTTAAACACAAGACATAAGGATGTAGACAGAGTTTCCAATACTGCAGCAAAAGGAAAGGTCATTAATCACTTAGATTTTTACAGTCCATTACACAATGGTTTGAGTTACTTGATTTGAGTTTCACCGCAAATGCCATGAGTGTATGACGACTGGCATCTTTCTACGATCTTTCTGTAAAATATGTTCGCCACAAAGCTCTGTAGGAACTCTACCTCTCTGCCCTAAGCTCTGAGGCAACGGAGAATTTGCCTGCTCTACAAGAAGAAATGTTTGTCTCATTAGACTTTGAAACAGACTCTGATTTTCTTTCTTCCTATGGTTGTGTTTTGTTTTCCATTCCCAGATCCACAATACATATTAGTGAAAGTTCCTTTAATGACATGGTAAATTTCAAGAAGCAGCATAATTTGTAATTCTTCATGAATAGTCATGGCTGGTAAACCTTGAAGGTGCTATGTGTAAGTATCTTAGTTTAACATTTAAATAATAACTAAAACTATCCATTATTATCAAATTAACAGAATTTGAAGAAATACGTTTCAGCGTTATGTCAAAGACACCTGTGTATCCACTGAAGTTGGCGTGGTAACTAAATAGCTCCAACACGACCTGTCTCATAATATCACTTTTTACCTCAAGAGGCAATAGGCAATGAGTTAATGTAGCGTCCAGTCCTCCTGCCCAGAGGGTCAAGAAACCACATTCAGTGGCAAACAACAAGAAGTGATAGAAATATAGATAGAAATAGAAGCAAAACAAGAGTTAACAGTGGTGTTGCTTTGCATCACTGGAGACAGCTCTTGGTGAGTGAAGGGATCAAGTTTCACAATGTTTCCTTAAGACCGATAAGTAAACAGCTGTTAACGCTTATGTTAGCTATGTAGTAATAGTCTACGTATAGCACCTTTAAAGGAAAATTTGAAAAAAAAAAAAAATTGACAGGAAATACACTTAATCGCTTGTCACGAGAGTCAGAAAAGAAGATTGATACCACTCTCAAGTTTGTATGCTAAAAAATGAAACTAATACCAGCAGTTGGTTGGGTTGGCTTAACTTAGCTCTAAGACCGGAAACAGTGGGAAGCAGCTAGCCAGGAAAATTCACCTACCAACACATCTAGCATCTTGTTTATTCAATTCGTACAAGAAGGAAATGTAAATGCACCAAGTGTCGGTTTTACATGGAGTATGTGGCCACAAGAAGTGATCCTCTGGAGTCTTAAACCAACAGTCTCCAGGGAAGTTTAAAACAAATGATTAAAGAAAACAAGATCTACTGTGTTAATAATAGAGCTAGAGAGGTGCTGGAATGCGGTTTGTTAAATTCTAAGCCAGGCTATTTGTTTCCCCCTGTTTCAAGTCTTTTTGCTAAGCTATGCTAACTGGCAGCTGATTGTAGCTTCATATTTAGAGTTCAGATAATTAATAGCATCCCTTTAACCTGCAGTCTGTGTCAAACCCCATGTTCAAACATCTGGCTTAACTGAACAGAACTGTCAGTACTTTCCTGGTATATTCCATAGCATTACCTTTTATAGGACTAGGACACCACACAACGACTGTGACATATGTTGATGTAAGACAGCAAGAAAAATTCTGATTAACTGAGCAGAAAATCTGCATCACACTTTAGGTCCCAGGTTTTACACTGCTTAGCTGATTTGGGAGCTTTGTGAATAGATTAAAAACGTAGTGTGACAAATTAATAAATACATTTTAAAAAATTATGAAATAAATGTTGTTGAATTTGTCCTTTATTTGGACTGTTAGTAACACAGTTTTATTTGTGCCATAGTGTCTAGACTGACAGAAAACATACACACACCTGCACACACACAGCTCTGTATTACAAGATTAGTGTTGAATGTAAGCCTCATTACAAAAGTGGCCAGTTTCCTCCCAATGAGGATCATGCTGGGAGTTTGGGAAGTGAAAGAATAAATGAAAGGCTATTTAGTGAATGGGGTGAAGGGAGTGTTGAGATGAGAGGACAAGCACATTGATAGTAAACAGTCTTGCCTGAGATGCCATGTCTATCAGAGTGTTCATGGGCAAACTGCTTCCCTCCGTTGTTTTTAGGTAATCCACCAGGCTTCCTGTAAAAAAAAAAATATCCAAGTCATATCTTTTCAGAAAATCACCAGTTCTTGTTTTGATTACTTGCTACTAATAACTAAGCTGAACATTTGGAATTTATCTCACAGATCACCTCTGCTTCTAGCAACCTATTTCTGCAAATAAATTAGTTTACCAACACCAGTGCATCCTGAGTATTACAGATGCATGTACTTGTTTGTTATATCATACTTGAACTTGTTATGCAAGGATGATTAAGAAACCATCAAAGGTAATATTAATTTCAAAATAAAAGTAAAATCATCATTTGTTCACAAGACTAATGGCATCTTCCTTTGTCCTAAACATCATGATTCACCACAGACATAAATAGTCGGACTTGGACCAGAATAGCAGTTCCAATCAGGGAACATAACACCGTGAGGAAGTACACAAAGCATCAGTCAAGCTGATGCATAGTTTCTGACAGTGGACTTTGTGCGGCGTTTGATTTGGACAGAACAATACCTCTGCACACTGGCCAACCAAGGAAAACCAAAGGAAATACTTTAAAAGGAATGACTGTGCCAGGAAAGAGGAGGCATTTGCTCCTCTGCTTAAGTCCGGAAGACTGCTTTTGAAGCCAGAGGGACGATCGTTGTCAAGGTCACAAAAGGAAGCCGGGATGACACGCCTGTTATTTTACGTCTTTGTTGTATTCGATAATAAAAAAAAAATAGAGACAAACTGAAAAGATGGGAACTCTGAGCCATCCTTTCACTTGACAACAGAGGCGACAACTGTGTCCCGTCCATATGTGGATGCCAGACAAAGAGGCAGCCTCATGTAGAACCACTGCTGGTGGTTTACAGGACACTCTTACAAGACCATACAAAGGAACTCCATTCACTTCAGCTGTAAGGCTGTTGTTATGTTTGTGACAACGTCTCTATTTGCATTTTGTCATTGTTTCTCCCAGTGAAAAAAAGAATTACAAAGACTTTTGGGGCTGAAGTGATACAGATACCGCAACATTCTCATATGACAGCAGAATTTGGGTTTAGTAAATCTGGGCATTGAAGTTGTAATCCAGAAAGTTGTTTGCAACTATTACTGTGACCCTATTTTATTACTTGTATTTATGATTTGTAGTAATTTACTTTGTTGCATAAGAAGAGAGGGGAAAAGGAGAATCTCCAGTGGCAAGATACTGAACAAACATTGTCAAACTTTGTTTACTGCTCCAGCCTTGTAGTGTTCCAATACTTGCGTTCATGTGTCTCTGCATGTGCATAATACAGGCTCTGGAAAGTAGCCAGCTCTCATCAGGGATCTTGGTGAACAATAACATGGCAAATCACCCTCTCCTGTTTTAACACTCGTCATCTCAAGACTGGCCAGCAGAGACTTCCTCAATGAGTAAACATCAGTAAACTGTCTGGAAGGGCCTCCAAAAGAAGTGAAAGTTCATGTTTGCTTTCAAACATTTTAGCACAGAGTAGCTCATACAGGAGGGTCATGAGCAGAAGCTGAAAATAGCCTATCAGAAGCTGGGGCCACTTCAGCAGAGCAACATGCTTTGAGAGGAAATGCTCATGACTTACTGTAGCTTCCTTATTTAGGTTTGCTTACACAGCTGCATTCATGGCCAATCACAGGTGATGATTACGCTGTATAGTTCCAGTAATGCGCATCTAACATCATATCATTTATCAAACACAGATAAATGTCAAGGCAGCTCTGGCTATGAGATTAAAAGACGCTCAGCTAGTTCAACAGAGTCACTGGAGTGAAGAATACAAGTGGAAACACTGACTCATGAAAAGGGTGAAACGCATGGGGCAGCTCAGTCTTTTGTTCAAGAATGTGCTCTCACTCAGAGTCTGCTAACAGATCAACATGTTTGATCCTGAAAGTCTGTAACACGGCACTGACTACAACATGCACTTCCTTTGTCTTTGCCCCAGGCACAGAGCTCACCCTGACGACACTGTCTTTTGTGGTCAGAGTAACAGTACAAGAGATTAAGGAAATGATCTTTTGACAGGCTTAGACATATTTTCGTTGACTGAACTGAAATGGAAGTAGCTGCTATGATTAGTGTGGGATTTCTTTTAATTTGTCTTCAGATGAGCATTCGTTTCAGGGAAATACCCAAGGACCAGGTTTTACTTTGCTTTTGATGCTTGCAGTAATAGCAGGAACAACCTCATGAATTAGTTGGCGTTATCGGTAAAATGCTTCTGGCTGTGACACGTACAGTATTTCAACCTACCATTTTCCATGTACTCTGTGACAATATAGATAGGCTCCTGTGTAACCACAGCAAAGAGGCGGACGAGGCGGGGATGTTGCAAGTTCTTCATCATGTTGGCCTCTGCCAGGAAGGCTTCCACCGACATTGTGCCGATCTTCAGATTCTTAATTGCCACTCTCCTTTCATTATTGTAGACACCTGTAAACACATGTATGAACATCAGTGGGTGTCTGACAGGTAGTGACTAAAACAGGAGTGGTTCAACAGCCATGATAGCAGCTCTGTGAGACTGTACTTAGGCACATTGGTGCTTCGAGTTAAATGCTAAGATCAGTCAGCTCACATGTCGATGGTATGTTCACTATGTTCACCATTTTAATTTAACATGTTGGCACGCAATCACTTGCTAATTAGCACTACACATAGTACAATTGAAGCTCATAGGAATAATTCTGCAGTTAGTTGGTCACAAACTAAATTATTAGACAAATTAAAATTTTGTCTTGATGATGTCACTGGATGAAAAGTTAGAGAGTCACAACATTTATTCCAATTCATCTTGGAGGGAAATAAGTCTCCAGCAAGCTGAATAAGCAACTGATGTAATACTTTTCAAGATATCTCGATCAAAACCAACAAATGTCAACCTCATGGTATCAGAAGGAAAAGTCAGGGGATCATCAGACTCAGACTTAGGATCTATCCATGACATGATTTCATGACAATCCACCCTGTTGTGGTCGACAGATTAAACAACATTGCCTTCCATTGGGTTATGCTGCTAACTTGAAAAAAAAAAATGTTTGCTCAGGTTTAGGGGTAATAATCACAGTGGCTATGTCATGAGTTGTGATCAGATAGGTGCTAAACTAACAACGGTTCCACACAGCTCTCATTCAAACAGGATCTTATTCCAGTTTTGTTAAATAAACTTTCCCATATAAAATGTCAACAAACACCAAAGCAAACCAGTTTTATCTTCTTTCATATCACCTACTGAGCTGGTGATGCAATGTGTGAAGCATAGCAATGCAGAAAACAAATTATACTAACCATTCCAACAAACCTTTTTATCTGCAACAAAAATCTCATCACTATAAAGGATGGTTATCACATATTTTCATCTTAAAAAATGTGAATAAACATTTCAAAGTAAAAGACACATTATAATTCAAGGATTTCCTTGAGCCACTGCTTGGAAGGGGACAGGGGAAATAAAAACGGGGTCCGGACTACATACAAGAAGATTCTGTAAATAGAAAGTGGCTGTGAAAGGAGGAAAGTTCTATGGTTGGCAATGTTTATCTCTTACGCAGTGGTTTGTTTGGGATGTTGAATGGTGCTGACAAATGAGGATGGAAAATGCCCCACCAATTGAATAATAAGAGGGTTGGTAGCACTGATTATTTCATCTATTGTCCTCGTGATCTAAACATTTTTGCCCTGTTGTTTAATTGAATACTCCACAATCACAATAGACATTTATACAAGTATTGTTCAGAGACAGTTCTTCTGAACAATTAGCTCATTGAAAAGGTAGATTCACGTGGTCTGAGTGATGTTGCGTAACGGGGTTAATACCTCACATCATCCTCCAGTTAACCAGTTCAAACAAGCCTACAATTGAGACTGTACTGAGGAAGCTGTTCTGCATTCACTGAAGAAAATCCCTTGCTAAAGGCTTTCAGGCAGACACACAGTCAAGCTTGCAACCAACTGAGCAACTGGACTTTTTTAGATGTGATGTATCTCTGCATATTTTAAACTCCCCTGTACAGAGTGTAAAGATAACACGTAAGTATTCCTTTTAATTGAAAAAAAAACCCAACACAACAATATAATATATTACCCAACTGTTCTTTTCCTAAACCCATCCACAACGTTTTCACCTCTTAGTCTCACCCTCCTGTCTTTCATCCTCTCTGTTACTCACCCATCCATACTTCTCCAAACTGTCCTGCTCCAAGCCTGCGCTCCAGCTTCAGAGACTCACGAGGAATCTCCCATTCATCCTGCCACCAGGGCTTTTGCGGTGCCCTCGACTGACACGGCTTCACCAGCTTTGTGCACAAACCATCTGCATCACCTGGATGACAGAGAGAGGAGGCAGGCTTAAATTATTTTTGATGAAGACCCTGCACAGTATTTAGAAATCATCATTAATTCCTCAAGAAGCTCTACACACGTGAGTGATGCTGGACAAGCTCCTTCAGCGAGTTAAAGGAGATCTTGGCTGTGATATAGAAGCCACCATTGTCCATATTGCGGATCCTGTAGTGCTTGACTCCTTCACCTGTGTTGTGGTCCAAGTCCCTAACTGATAAAGAGAATGACCCTGGAACAAAGAGGAGGCATACACTACTGTGAAGGAGCATGCAGATTTTACTGACAGAGGAAAGTGGAGATCATTTATAAAATAACATGATATAAAATGTCAAAAGAATATTGATGGTGAAACATGGAAGAATTTATTATTGTTGAATTTTGTCACTCTTATTCTTCGTTTAACTTAATTTATGGGATAACTGTGCTCTTTATTTTGGAATGACAGCTCCAGCAATGCTCTGGGTAAGCAGATGTAAACATGAAGTGTATTGATGCCATGATGACATTAAACAGTGGGCTACCAACTTAGTCCCGTATGTTTAGCCTATATTTATTTACATTTTAGAAAATTAGCACCAAAATTGGCACCATAAAAATTATGCCAAATTAGTTATAAGCTGTTCCTATTTGCAGTGTACTGATGGATGTTCTAACAGCTGTCATTGTATTACTTTGATATGGAACAAAACTAAAAAAGATGATGGTTCTGAGGCAAGTTCTGTACTTATACGGAGCATGGTTTCTGAGTGATTTTTAATTGGACTGTGGATATAATAATGATGATATCCTCAGAAAATGTAAGTAATGTGTACCATGCCTGTGTGTAGAGATTTGACTGATTCATGACTGGAGAAGGAGGATGGATTTTGTCATTATTTGGCCGTTCCCTTCTGGGAGGGTGCACCTCACAGTTTCAAAAACCTTTGATATTTCAACACAGCCAGGAGATGACGCTAGCAGCTCTTTGGGCATTTATGTTATGATATTTACATAGTTTGCCATTTTCACCAGTGTAGCGTGTTAACATGCTAATAGCTGTGGACCAACAGACCAATGTTGCCATTCCAAATAGGCTACTGATTTATGGTATATACTGCCATAAATCATACTAAATAATACTATAAAAGTATTATCATTCTTTATAGTAAAGCAAAACTGAAACCAAGTACAAAAAGCAAGTTGGTTGACAGGAAGGAGGTTAGGGGGAAATCAGAATATCAGAAATGCTGTCAGCAATAACAAGCCTGAGAGTTAGAGAGGATTCCACTCTTTTTGAGCATGATCTCACTTGTGTGGTAATTACACCAATGCATCACAGTTATATTGCTATTTTAAATACTACATGTAGCACCTTTAACTGAATGTAACATTTGAGTGATGTAATCAGATATACTGCAGAGAAATCATCTTGTGAGAAAGAAAATTTTGATTTAATGTAGACAATATATGAGTCTGTTCTAAGATGACAAAAAAATCAGTTCACCTGGGCTTGTCTCACTCTCTCGAATCAGGAAGGAGCCTTGCGTATTCCCAGGAGCAAGGAGTAACCTCATTGCTTCATTTCTAGAAATGTTCTTGAAGAACCACCTGCAGCACAAATGCACAATATGCCACATGCTTTGAGTTAACCACTTCCCTTTCCCCAGGGTTACATTCTGCATTATATGAGATGAGATGGCATTGCGGCTAAGTGCCAAGGTGGGTAAGAGCAGTGGAGTTATGTTTCCTGTGTGACATACGGTTCAGTCTCCATCGTGGTCATAGCAACAAAGTTATGTGGGATGTAGCCCTGCTGGCCTGTGGTGAGAGACTCTGCCAAATACCACTCTGGATCATCCCTGGATGTCAAAGGAGACAGCAATAATACCATGAGTAAGTTACAGGTCTCTGATGCCTCAAAGTCATCTAGACCCTTTTGGAGATGAATCAGAAAGTAGTTTCAAATTGGCCCACACAAGCAAAAGGGTTCTTTGTAACATAAATGATTAGTGCATGAAATGAACAGCATCACACATAGTAGGCGGGTAAATATCTAGTCTTACATGTGAGCAGAGGAGACATGTGAGACTACTGAGAAAAGAGACATACTCACTACTGACTTTTAATCTTCACCACATTGTATTCAACTTCTTAAGCCTTTGAAGTTTATCAGAGGATTAGACGAAATTGTTAATAATTGAAGTAAATTATATTTTACATTGTCTATCATGGCCATACCCAGGATTTTAGAAACAGGGGTCCTAATTCCCCTCAAAGAACCCCACCTGGCTTAGAAATATTTGTCTAGCTACCACCCAAGCACTTATTTTATTTTTTTCATTCAACTGTTCAACAGTATCTTTCTGTAAATTATAATCTGGTCCCAGGTACATAAATCACAAAATTTCTTTCTCTTTAAATTACCCATATACTCTTAAGTTTTGATGGTTATAAAAAGTCTTAACATGATATAATATAATAATGTGTCGTATATGTGTAATCATGGAAATTGAACTCCTCTCCTTTAACATTATTAACACCCCAGAATTTCCATCAATATTATGGAAGACTTGACCACAGCGTCCTCAGTGGAAGCAAAGGGCCCTTATGACTGTTTAAACTTCATTACAGTTTGCTGATTGGATACTTGCTGGATCATCAAATACAGTCAAATAAACTAGTTCCTTTTTCAGCTTTTGTTAGTCATGAAGTCATCTTTTATTTTTCATTTAAACAAAAGTGCTGCAGGTCTGTAAGCCTCATATTTAGTACTATTTGTTTTATATATGTGTGTGTGTGCGAGTGCGAGCGTATGTGCTTCCTGTCATTACTGTATTCCTCTTTCAAACTCACAATGTAATCACACTGTTTAAAATTTTTGACATTTTGCCTCAAGTATCAACACCGGACACATAGTTGAACATAAGCAGAAATGACATGTAGCAAAGGTCTCCAGTCGGAAAACTAGAGACATCGTGAATACATACTTTGCACCTTAGACTAGACCACAATGACAGCCCAGTTTTTATTTTTGGAGCTGAAAATGACTGTTAAAGTAGTTGATAAGGATGTACAGGGGTTATCTTGCTGCATACTAAGTGGTCCAACATATTTGAATGAAGTTTGGCAGTGAGTGAACAGTGATCGAGTTGCTGTCTGGGGTTGAAATATTATTTTAATTTTGTTTTGAGGAGGTTTAGCTATATGTTCACCAGCAGCTTACTTGTTGATGATCTTGAGTTTGTCTCCCTTCTCAAAGCCCAGGTCGCCATCATGGTTGGGTTCATAGCTGTATATGGCCACCACAAGGTTGACTGCAAGAGGGATTTTGTAGATTTTACACAGATGACAATTTTCATCACAAATGTGATGCTGGATTACAATAGAAGCTTATGTTGTGTTTTGGGTGTTTGAATTCCTTTGATCTTGATATTTTTGACAAATTATTTACAATGTGCCAAAGACGAGGTTCACAGAATCTTTACTTAATTAATAAACTGTCCAAAGATTTTTTTTTCCTTGATTACTAAATTAACAATATTGTTATTCCATTGAGAATCCAGAAACACAGGGAACTAAAAGAATTCTAATTTACAATGATTTGCAGTTTTACTTAGAAATATAATACTGCAAGTATAGGAAGAGGATACGGGATGTGGGGGATGTAAAGCCCTCAATGCAACACAAGACAAGTGGTTTTTTATGCTCATTGGTAAACAATTAAACCATTTAAGTTTTTTTTTAAAAAAGAATTAAAAAAGAAAACCAAATTTAATTGCTTTATCCACATAATCCACAGCTGATGTCCATGTTTACATTGCCAAAAATGTGGGTCTCTGACCCAGAACCCACATTTTCTTAGATTTATATAACATTTTTGTGGTTGTGTGTGTTTGTTTGTTTTTTGTTGTTTGTTTGTTTAGACCGTACAAACAAACAAACCTAACTTGGGACATTGTACGTGAGTAGCCAATAGGCTATCAGATACTACCCAAGCATTTCAGATACACCCTCATCATTTTCATGTGAGCAAAAAAGCAAATTTGTGATTTGTAATCTTAGACTACATAATTAAAATTGACTTAATTTGACTTGACTCATTATTTCACATATTATTAACATTATGGACACCTTCACCCATAGATACATAAACACTCAGAAGCATGCAGAAAACTGTCCTGTATCCTCTTACCTGGTAAAGGTGATGTAGGAGGTGAATGTTGTGATGGGTAAGGAATCAGTTGATCTGTGTACTGTTGAGAGGAAAACAAAATTAAACTTGCATTTGACAGTCACCTTTTCGAAGAACAATGGAAGACTTACGTGGTAACGCAGAGACTGCTGCATGTCACAATCACAGTGAAAACCAACTAACATAGTTTCCTATGGTAAACTGTCAGCAGCTTTGGTTTTTCTCCCAGGCAAAATGTCTCAGTGAATTGTAGCAGATACCGGTGGTTTTCTCCTCTATTTCTCTATTTCAAATCTCATGAGGATCACAGAAAGCAAACAACCAACATTGGGGGAATAATTATGCACCCATTTTGTTACACACGCAAAAGACAACTTCCCTCACAGTAATTTAAGTTATAAAATTTTTCTGCACAGCAACATACAAAAGCAGATTGCATTTTATAATTTTCTCTGTAAGGGTCTGCAGCCTACTTCTGTGTAGGTCTTCCTTTGGGTAATCTACATTCAGCCACACAAAAACGCAAACCCTTTCACGTCAAGCCACACAAATACTCTCATACATACGTACACGCATATATATGTGCGCACGAGTTAAAATAACATGAACACATAGTAAATGTGAACTTACTGGATTACATGACTCGGGAGGTATGGGACAGTTGCAGTGTTCACAGATTTCATCCAAGTTCTCAATCCAGTCGCTGTCTGAATAGCCTGAACTGCAGTTACATCCCATGTTTTCTGCAATTTAGAGGTTCAAGGTATTTGCGTAAAGGAACTGTATGAAAATATTTATAACGTTATGATAATTAGTTTTCAGTGGTAACATTTTCAATGGTAAAAAATGTCTCCTTTTGGCTAGCATTCTAGGTAGCCATAGTGTCTCAAAATAAATGTTTTCTATACCGATCCTAGGGAGTTTTAAAATATCATGCACTGCATTGACAATAACAGACATAAAATACTGTAGGAAAAAAATTCATTAAAAATATCAGCATTTCAAGAAAAACCTCTTAAACGGCTGCATTTTAAGGTTTATAAATGGAAAACACTAACAGAAGACGTAAAATGTTTTTCTTTACGAAAACTGCTTTAATCGGATGTGACTGAGGGCATTGCCTCAAAATGGAGGCTCAGCGGTGAATCATGCTCTAAACTAGGGGCCTAACAACTAAAATTTTTTTCATTTTATACACTCATTTGACACCACATATACACAGACACAGCAGTTAAAATCAATCACATAATTCACAAGATAAAACTGTGACAAACAGGCCTTTACATGTTCTAATTCTGATTTAGTCTTGAACAGCGGGCTCTAAAAAACTACACAAAGGCTAATCTTGTATAATCCAGCGTCTGCATGTGTGCTGTATTGTAGTGCACTGTACAAACTGGCTTTCTCAAGCTCACTTGGCTCCCATTGGACCACTCATGGAACAGGGTCAGTGGGCTAATCGCAGCAGCCGTCTGTCCCAAAGGCTCAGAACCATGAGAAAAATCTGGAGAGGCCTGACCCGGCAAAAACAACCCACCACTGTACTGAGACCCAATGAAATGAATCGCAGCAGAATCACAGGGATATGAAGAAGTCTTTTTAAATTATTATCAGCACCCCTACGCCTGCTGGCCCGCACTCAGGGAGTCATGCAAACAAAGTCAGCATTTTCCACTGAGAGACTACCCTCTTCTTTTTATGACCAAACAAATCCTTTTGATTGCTTTTGTTTGCAAAGTATTATGGGTATGTAGATGGTAAGTGAGGACTGTAAGAATTACCCAAGACATTTGGCATAAATCATATGACATTGTCAGTGAAGGTGATGTGATTTGAAAAGCCATTTACAAACACAATAAACTAAAAAAAACAACAACATCCCTACATGGAGTAAAATACTTTTTATCTGAATTTTCTTGTTAAGCAACAACAGCACAGAAACAATATTGTGCTTCACATTCAAATTTGTAATTGTACTTCACATCCAGATGCTTTTACGCACATTACCTCTCATATGTAGACATGTCTATGTCATAAGTTTGAATTTACAAACATATAAGTGCTGGAATCTTCCCTCTGTTTTTATTAATAAACATATAAATTGTATTATTTTTTTATTTCATAGCAATGAGAAGGCATACTATTGTTCTTATGTCGTCCCCAGGCTCAGGGGCTAGAGGGGGTCTTCTACCATCAGGAAGGTTGGCAGTTAGTTTCACAGTTCCCCCAGTCTGTATGTCGATGTGTCCTTGGGCAAGATGCTGAGCCCCAAATTGCCCCGATGTATCAATATTCTGTATGTATTAAGTGCTGTACGAATGTGTGCAAATGGGTGGTTGTAGTGTTAATTGGTTGAATGGTTGGTAAGATTAGAAAAGTGCTATATAGGTACAGTTCATTTACCATCTATTTTGTGATACTGAGTTTTATCTTCCTGAGGATAACACAACTAGTATCTGAACATGTGTTATTCCAAGACTTTAAGTTAAACCATGCAAAGCAAACAAAGAAACAAAGAAAGAACTACATAGCCATTATTTCTGGGTGTGGATGTTATTTCTTCTCTATATATCAGTTTTCAAAGTATAATATATTTCATTCAATATTTAATTTCATTAAAAATATTGAAACAATTGCTTATATTTACAATATATAGCATATTAGGATGTTCGCTACACATATAATGTTGACATGGAAATTAATGTTTGGCTATTCATCTTTGTGACAGTTATCTCTATCTCTGAATTCTAAACTTCCCGAATGCTGAAAGTATTGTAACTTTCTCACCTCTGGAAATAGAAAATGTCTCTTGAAGTGTCCAGTACCATCAGATATCAGGTGCCGCCATAAAGATTTTCTTCATTAAATAGTTCTTTTCTTTAAAAGAGCTATTAAGCAATAGGTGAGTTTTTCACAACTGAAGCCTGAGTGTAAAGATGTCATCATCCGCTTCTCTTATTATAACTAACACATCAATGTGGTATCTGCAAACACACACACACACACACACACACACACACACACACACACACACACACACACACATACACACTCTGGAGGAGTGGAGGAGAACAACCCAGAGAGTTTCCTGTCGTTGAAAGGTTGAGGGTTGCTCTGCAGGCTTCTAACAGGTGCTTACTACGCAGCTGTGTGTGAGCGGAGGGGAACGTTATAGGCTCCATGGTAAAGGGGTCAGGACAGCACCTTTCCCAAAGTTGGAGCCGAGACGTAAATGTTCCAATACAGTTAAGAAAGGAGGCTATGGTAGGCTGCAAGACAGTGCTGAGGTTATATTTGCATGTGTGTGTTGTGATTGTGTACAACATCTGTCAGCCAGTGACCTTAAAGGTCAGGAGTACCATCAATGTAGAGCTTAAGTGGTTGTCCAGGGTTATTCAAAATTCTTATTCAAAAAGAATTTCAAATAGCATCAAATGGATCCTAAGTATTGTAATTAATAATATCAGTAATACCAAACAAAAGACAATTTCTGGCTGTTGGGGCCAGCTTTTGGTTTAGTATTGGTACCACAAAAATACAGAGGCTATTTTTGTCACTGATTTTGTGGTTTGTATTTGTCTGTGGCCAGTAGACAATCTACAAACAGACTTTGGCTTAGTTGTTATGGCTTTCTGGTCATATGTGAAAAATCGGACAAAGTTAGACCCAAATATCTCACTTATGAAGGCAAAACCCAACAAATGTCAATAAGTGGACAACACATTACGAATTGTTATTTTAACCAATGCTTTTTGTTGAATTAAGCTGGGGGGGGGGGCTATATAAAATAACAAGCGTCTCAGACTGCCTACAACCTATAAGCCAGAGCTCTTGCGTTTTCTACCTCGGAGACGACTCTAGCTTTGGACCACATCTCTTCACATGTGGTGAACGAATGCTGCTAGAGATTGTGCACTTGCAGGAAGTCAGTCCAAACAGCACAGGAAGTGCACAGAAATATGTGCTCAGAAGACTACCACGGGATAGATTAAGTCTCACTCGTGATGAAACCATCTGTATTCACTCTCTGTCTGTTCATGCAGAATGTAAAAATCTAGGAGGAGGGATGGGTGAAGTAGTTTCACTTTTTCGACGTTTGAAAGGTGGTCTGTCAGAAACCGTATCGTGGATCAACCGGCACATACCTAAAAGACCCTCACCATCTTTGGAGATCAGCTTGTGACAGAGATTACGAGGTTTTGAGGGTATTCCTATTTTCCTCTCTGACCACACTTTTCACGACTTCAAAATGTGGCTGGAAATTGCATTCTGTTACGCAATCAAATTGAGATACGATCAATATGCAGAAGATTTTCCAACCCTCTTACCTCCTGCTTCATGATGCAGTTGGTGGCCTCATTCATTTGAGCAAGTGTCGCTCTTGTTTGCTGGTAATGCTTACTCATGTATGCGTAAACATAATCTTTAGCAAGTTCAAATATCATGCATTTTTAAGTTTGTTTCAAAATAAACCAATAGATGTATATGCTTTTTTACACAATAATGTCAGCTTCTGCTCATAGGGTGACGTGTTTTGGTATGGAGGGGAAAAGGTCAAGGGAAACTATCTGCAATGTGGAGCCAAATGGAACAAGAAACATTAGTCTGCAGCGCTTTATTGAAAAAGCATTCACTAAAGAATAAAGCCTCAAGGTATCATACCTCAGTCCCTATGCATTCTCCAGTAATGCTTCTACTACTAACGTCACACATGAGGTCACCCGTGTCCTGAAGTATGCTGCACTATAACGATCATTTCAACAGTCCTACTTGTGCTCTCATTTCACATAGTGACCACATTGCCAAGGCATATTTGGTTTCTTGTTCAGCTCATTATGTTCAACAATGTCTGTGGTGCTGCACGTCCCTCTAGGGCCCCATTCATATGTGTGGACATTACACCAGGTCATGAATGTCTCGTGGAAAGAAAGAAGAGACTATTGTTTACAGGAGGCTTTTTGAGACATAGGTTGGGATGGATCTGATGGAGTGTGTAATGGCATTTACCCAAGATAAGACTGATGGCAGATTGTGTATAGCCAGTTGCACAGAATCTATCCCGAAGTACACTTGTCAGTCATGTGATTATTTGCACTTGAAACCTCTGTGTATGCATATGACAATAAAATACAGTTTACAATGGAAAGACATAGTAAAGTGTCTTTAATATTGCACTTTATGTGCAAGAGCATACCACTTCATATTTTATGGCATTTTGCTCTTATACTTGTTTTTCTTGTATATGATTTTATATTACAGTAGAATGATTTAACAATGTCAATGATAAAAATTTCAGTAGATGCTTTTACCTTTAACACCATTAAAAGACATGTAAAATATCACTATGTAAAAACATTTTATTGCTCTGTATTTGTTATATAATAAACTATTTAACTGTGAAGCTCAACAAACTTTGTCACTGTTTAGCCATATGTAGCCTACAGTCTGTGCCCTGCAGCAACTGGACTTGGTAATGGAAAACAAAATGCATCAGGCAGAGCCTCTTGGTTTCTGTAACTGCATTGGGAGGCAGATAGAGATATTGTTGATATTGAAAAAACAGGTATAAAATAGCTGAAGTGTGACCTCCCACTTCCTCTGAGGTTACCATTTTAAGTTAGAACAGTGAAAAGTGTTGGGGACCGGGGACTCCCAGTCTAGCTCTTAGTCTTCATTTATCTATTTTGATTCACATTGTATTGTGCAAAGAACAGTCAATAGCAGAGTAGCCCAGGCTCCATCCAACAGGAAGATCTGTCAGTATTAAGGGTGTGTGTCCCTACAGGTCTGCACACAGATATTTCCTCATGCATGTCAAGCCAGTGTGCACATCAAAAGAGTTATTTTCATTCTCACCCTAATACCATGCCTACAGAAACACAGAGGAAGCCCTGAGAACATTCTCAGTAAGATTAATGAAGAGCTGTGCTTTCAACACAGCGAGAACCGCCTGGAATTGATGTTCATCTTGGTGAGGCCCAGGTGTTTCAAAGGGGTGGACAAGGCAAAGGCAGCCTTCATGGGGATGTCACACAGCAGGTCTGATTCCTCTCCGCACTCCTCCAGCTCGTACGTCGCATCGTCCAGCATCTCCTTATGGCGGTCGCACACCTGCTCCACTTTCAGCCGGTGGATCTCCCCCCTCAGGCGGATCAGCTGACGGGCCAGACGGTTGTCCTGAACCTGCATCTCCCTCTGAGGGGGGCAGCAGGGATGGGGGGTGGTGAGTTGGGGAAGAGGGGGGTGGGGGTGGAGAAGGTGAGCATCAGTGAGATACCAGAAAATATGTGGAAGTTCGGACGTGGATTACGCTTTATCTCAGTTTTATCTTCTTATCAAAGGTCAATCTCTGGCACATCCAATATACGGGTAGCAGCCTGAGCCTGTGAGAACACAGACAGACATTTGTTTCACAGACGATTGGTTTAGGACTGCATGAAGTCAGTCCTGCTATGCATTGAATTAAACCAGTCTTTCATGCAGAGCAGCCAGAGCACTGGCAGATCACTGAAACACAGAACATCCGTTTCACATGTATGGACGGAGGGAAGGATTATCAATTCTTTGCAACTTTATTTGCACTAAAATTTGCCTTCACTATTGCTCATTTGGGTAAAGTGGAAATGAAATGTTCAGATTTCACTCACCAACTCTTTTCTCAGGAACTCCAAAGCATCATCAATAGTATCAAAGCCACAGATGTTGCGCACGACCAGCTCTGAGTTCTCATTTCGTAAAATTGCAGGCACGGACACGACCTGTCCTCCAGAGGCCGGGCTGTCCTCCGAGTAGCTCTCCTTCCACGGTCGACTCTGGACCCGCTCCTGCCACTCCAGATAGGATGGTCTGCGGGTCTCCAGCTTCAGCTTCTCTGTCAGCGCCTTCACGCTGTCCAGATCCTCGGCGTGTCCCTCGGAGGACTCATCGCCAAAATCTTTAAAATCCATCGGCCAGGAGAGTGAGTCGGACTGCAGCGGAACAAGGTCCTTGGGAATCCGCGTTGAGTTCGCTTTCAGGTTTTACAGCTTTGGAATTAGAGCGCAACAGGTCCTCACCTCCTTTATAGGGAGAAGGGAGGCAGTGACCGCCCATCCCGGATAGGCCAGAGAGGCTGGATCATTTGTGGGCTGCATTATGTAAGGAAGCCAGACACCCAGACAGACTGAACATCACTTTGTCACATATTGTCAGATAACACAAAATAAACGCATGACTAAAATTTCAAAAATATCAAAGGACTTTGGAGTCAAGTTTGTGAACATGCTGTTGCTTCCCCTGTTTCCAAATCATCTATCAGGCTACTATTATTAATTAACCACAAATTAACTGTATGAAAGTAAAGAAATACAAACTAATTTGAAGTCAGTAGCACTTAAGATGAGTATTATGTGTTTCTAGCTTTTAATCCACTAGCGGTGAACAAAATATTCAGAGTCTTTACTTAAGTAAAAATAACAATCCAATTTTGTACAAATACTCCGTTACAGGTAAAAGCGAAGTTAAAGTTAAAAAATACATAAAGGTCCTATAGTCCTGTATTCACAATGAATTAAAAATACAGAAGTGTTATGATTAAAACGTACTTAAAGAATCAAAATTAAAGTAACATAATGCAGGAAAACTGCCATCGTCAACGCCGCCTTATTGTCTGTACCCTGTGTTACATTATTTGCTTAGTGTTACTGATGCATTGATGCGTAAGAAGCATTTTGATGCTGTTTTCAACTACTTCGCGTCCCCGGTATATAAATCTATGACAACTTTCTAAGCCTGCCATGTGTTTTGCATTTAAAATCTGCAATCAGTATAGTGAAGTATACTAACCACAGCAAATGCATACAAATGTGGTGTTTAATTGCATGAAAATACCCCCCCCCCCAATATATATATATATATATATATATATATATATATATATATATATGTGGAGAGAGAGAGAGAGAGAGAGAGAGAGAGAAAGAGACAGTGTGATATTGAAACTATTGAAAGCAGAATCCTGGGCCATGGTTTAGAGCAGCCCTCTACCTTTGCCAATGCTGGCATCTAGTGCTCATTGGTCATAAAGCAAGCACGTCCCCCGCGGCTTCTCTTTTCTCTTCCTCTCTCTCCCCACGATTTGTTCTTTCTGTTTTGTTTTTTTTTTTTTTTTACTAGCAATTTGTGACACATCTCAGCGTTACTGTCTCTCAGGAAACATGCACTTCCGTTCTTAGTCAACACTCGCGGCACATTTTCCATTTCCAGATCAAACTCGAGCTCAGCCACCTGGGTTTTAAAAAAAAAAAAAAAAATGTGTAGCTGCATTAGTGGCTGGTTATGTTCAGAAAAATATGACTCTATTTATAGCCTCCTTATCACCAGACCCGCAGACTGGCAGTGAAGTGCTCCCCAACCAGCGCAAGCAGAGGCGGAGGCTGGTCGCCTTCGTTTTCTCAAGAGAAGGCGAGGAAGTGATTTTCCGAAGAAGTTGAGGGTCGCTCTACTTTATGGTGAGAGACGTTTCTGAAGCGGAAGAGTTGGGTTCTTTTGTTTTGTTTTGGTTTTTTTGTTTTTTTGGTTTTGAGCCCGGAGCCGATGGAGTTTTCTGAGCACATCAAGACGGCCAACGTGGAGGATGTTGTCCTCCGACAGCCGCTCCACCCGCCGAGCAGGGGCACCCTGTGCATCACCGGCCACCACCTGCTCCTCTCGGACAGGGAGGAGGGCAGCTCCCGGCAGGTTTTACTGCTCCTCAGGAACATCGATGCCGTTGAGAAGAGGTGAGGACCGTGAAGTGAGCGGGCAGCATCGAATATTTGGCGAATATCAGGCGAATATTTGCTTATGAATTGTTAAAAACAAACAAAAAACAAAAAACAAAACTTGTGTCAGCAGAACTCCGTTAACAGCCTTAATGTTGTGTTTAATGTGTCTAATTACACCACTTAAAAAACAAACTTGTGCATGGTCAAACAATACAAATAATCCCATGAATCAGGAATAACTAACCAACACCAAATTGCCTCTACTGTGCCAGTGAATGAGCCAATGTCAAATTCATGTCTAATTATATTATTCCTCAAATCTTTTCAACCAGTGTGGAAAACCTTTTTGGCTATTCCAGCCTCTTCTCTAATGCAGGCCGCGGTGAAAGGTTTGACAACATTTGTGTTGCAGTGTGTCTGCTATGTGCTGCTCTTACGGCCCACAGCAACTGGAGAAAGGAAAGTTGCAAACAGCAACTCTCTTGCCACCCTCCACAAGCTCATGTTGTGGTTTGCTTGCTATTAACAGTCTGCTGCTAATAAGGCTTAAAAAAGAAGCTCAAAGTGCTGATGAAATGGTCAGTCACAGAGAATAGAGATTGCACGCTTATTTGTCAGCAAGACTAAAACCTTGTACGACACACACAGACACACCCACACACAAACACACACACACACATACACACACACAGGCGCACACACCCATACACAGCCCAACTGACTGGGTTTGTCTTCCTTTTCAGCTGCGAGTCAAACTTTCTGCACTGCTAGAGACAGAACATGGGGCGCTGGGGGGGGGGGGCTTAGGGCTTTTGTTTCCATTGTTTATTCATAGTGGTATGTGTATAGGATATCTGGATCCTCAGGGACGATTACCATCAAGTGTAAAGATCTACGTGTGCTCCAGCTTGACATCCCAGGCATGGAGCAGTGTCTCAACATTGCACACTCTCTCGAGGTATAATAAATAATCCAATAATCCTACTGAGCCCTGAAACATAGTGCAAAAGGATGAGGAACCCATTGTTTATTTTTCTGCCTTGTGATGGGATCTTACATCCTTTCTTTGAATACAATCATCTCTAACTATTTCTTCTGCCCTAGTCTCTGCTTTAAATCTGATGACAATCTTTTTCAGTGTTTTATAACAATCTCTCTTTGCCTTTCTGTAGACCCTGTCCTGTCTGGACTGTGTGTCGGAGATGTATCCTTTCTTTTACAGACCATCTGATCTCAGCCTGCAGGACCAGTGGGGTCTCTTATCCCCTGAAGAGTACTACAGTCAAATGAAGGAGCTCGTAAGCAACATATCAAACTTAGAAATTTGTCTATATTGAAATGTAATCTCATACGTGTAAAATATATATACACACACACACAAGTCTCACAGGCAGCATTTCCCAACAGTGATGACGGGAAAGTGCCAGGGAAACATGAATGCAGGAGTCGAGACTCAGGATATCCCCGTTGCTTAGCTTTCATTTGTTTTCCTTTATCCTCAGAATGTGCTGCATACAGCTTGAATTCATGCTTAACAGACAGACGTCTTCCTCTGGGAAAAGCATGTTGCTGTGATGAGGGGCGGACCCTGAGGGGACTATTGTTGCATGTGTTTTATAGGCACAATGTTTCCAGAACATATGAGATCTCTTCGCTTTTCATCAGGCTTGCCCGTGACTCTCCTTCACCCAGAGGTCACTGACTGGAATAGGGCATGTCGTCGTCTTTCTTGCCACTTTTGAGTTATTCTGGATCTGCAAATTGTCAACTGTAACACTTGATAGTTCTTAAAGAAAATGTATTACGTATTTATGATTTGTCAAAAGGAATTCTAAATGAATAGTTTTTGGAAATACAAATGATTCATTCTCTTGCCAAGAAGTAGATGCGAGGATAAATACCACTCTCAGGTCTGTCTGTTAAGTATGAAACTATAGCCAGGTTAGTTTAGTTTAGCATAAAGACTGCAAAACAGGGGAAAACAACTAGCCCTGCTTCCCCGGGCTTGTTTTTTCCCCATGTTTTCATGTTAAGCTAAGCTAACCAGCTGTCAGCTAAATCTTTTTATTTAACATTCAAACATGTCCAAAAGAAACAAAATCTGCCCACCAGCAATTTTAATGCTCACTAATTACGTTGTGTCATGTTGTGTCTCTTCTGTTTAGGCTGTATGGAAACCAAGCTGTAAAACCAAGTTGTGGTTTATATGCCATACAGTTTCTTGTATGACTTTTAGTTTTTGCGCTTTATATTTTTGCCAATTAAACGATGGTATAGGCTTTTTTTTTTCTTTGCTAAACTAACCAGCTGCCGGCCCCAGCTAGGGTATGTATTAAAGTTTGCGAAAGAATGGCATTCCATGATGCAGTTCTGTTATTTTGGCTAGAAAATGTATTTTCACATCAGGTTTAGGCTCTATTACACCCATGTGAAGTTATAAATCATCAGTCAGGAGTGTAACACAAAATTTATTTATCCTCCAGGTTTTAAAGAGTGAGGAAGTCAATATGTGGCATGTGCAGAGAGCTCATGAAAGCTGGTTCCTGTGACATTAATATCATGAACTTTAAATTTTCTAAACAGGGATCACTAACCGCTTTTTTCAGTTATCCATTAGTTATTTGTTGTTGTGACTAGAATTCATCACCTTCTCTCTCTGCAGCACGATAGGTGGAGATTAAGCATTGTGAACAGAGAATACTCAGTGTGTCCCACCTACCCCCCAGCTGTCATCGTTCCTAAGGAAATAAAAGATGACATTCTGGTAAAAGTGGCCAAATTCAGACAGGGAGGACGCTTCCCTGTGCTCTGTTACTACCACAGGAAGAATGGCATGGTGAGATGTTTGTGTATTCTCCTCTACGCCTCCAATTTACACACGCAACTAAACAATTCTAACCAAATTAAAACTCTTCAGGTAATCATGCGCAGCAGTCAGCCGCTGACAGGAGCCAATAGGAAGCGCTGCAGGGAAGATGAGCTCCTTCTCCAGGCTGTGATTGAAGGCTCAGACAAAGGTTTCATCATTGACACCCGCTCCAGTCAGCAGGCTCAGCAGGCCAGGATGACAGGTGGAGGGTTTGAGTCCAAATCATGCTATAGCCACTGGAAGAGGCTGCACAGACAGATGGAAAGGTGTGTGTGTGTGTATAAGAAGGTGGGAGTGGACGCTGCTTACCATTTTATGATACTGCTGCGTTCCATCAAATAAGCCTCTTTCATCCCATATTCCTCATATCTATTTAAACAGGGGTAAAGCACTACAGGAGAGTTTAATTAAGCTGGTGGAGGCCTGTGGTGATGAGTCTCATAATATGGACCGTTGGCTCAGTAAGCTTGAGAATTCAAAGTGGCTGTCTCACGTCCAAACTGCTCTGTCGACCGCTGGCTTGCTGGCAGAGTGTGTGGAGAGGTAGGATCTTACACCTATGCTGTGTCTGTTGTGGCACCTTCTGTTTTTATAACTGCTAACTGCATTCAGAGCTGTGTGCCAGTATGTCTTTCTGTGAAGATTTTTTTTTTAATTATTACTAATGATTAATAATTGATATAATTGTATGATTGAATGGTAAAAGATGGGAAAATACCAGTAAAGACACATCGCATTTAAATCCCGAGAGCAGCACAATACAGAGGTTCATGTAGCTGTTTTGCTTTGAAATTAATGCAAGTGTGCCTTTTCTTATGTATATGGAGTTGAAAGACTGTGGTGTGTCTGTTGGTTTGGTCCAGGGATGGTCATTCGGTTCTGGTCCATGGCTCTGAAGGGACAGATTCGTCTTTGCTCATCAGCACTCTGGCTCAGCTCATCATGGACCCATGCTGCCGCACAGTGGAGGGCTTCCTGGCCCTGCTGGAGAGGGAGTGGGTACAGGTGTGTGTATGTATATGAAGTTTGGGAAGAGACCAAATGTCCGTTTTGGAACGACTTGCTGAGATGAATGTTGGACACACTCTAGGATGTAAGATACAATAAAAATAAAACAAAAGTTACAAATAGTTGCAGAGATATGAATTGAAATAAGAGGATATCACACTACTACTGACATGAGGAAGGATTCTACAGCTCAGTATTTCTCACACTCACGCTTTCAAATGCATGAATCTTTCCTTAATTTTTTTTGATAAATATATTTTTGGGGATTTTCAGAATCAACACAACAGTTACAAAAAGCTCTACGCACAGAAAATGCAATTCTTATCTAACTGTTATGCTGAAAATTGTTCCCTTTATACATTAAAACATTCTCAAGTAGTTAGCAGACATCTTGATATGTGACTTTCAAGGTGATTAATAAATTGTTCCCATATTTTAAGAAAACTGTGTTTACCCCTTGGTGGGATAGGTTAGTTTATCCATGGCTGAAAGACTTTTATACCAGTGTCCAGCTCTAGTTGCATTAGAGCATTTGCAGTACAGTGTTTGGCCTGAAGTCTTTCTTTACTTTTATCTTATACATGCAATATATCTTTCAGATTCTACAGGCAAAAATTGTTATCATAGTATGTAAAGCTCGAAGAGTAGTTTAATACAAATGTTTAATCTCAACTGGGGCTTGAGGGAACATGCCCCCCTTACTTATATTGTTTAGATTGATTTTCTTACTAAACTGTCCGTCCAACCGACATATTCCAGATGGGAGAAGATCTGAGCTGTTAAAATGTTGAGATGCTCCTTGAGATGAGCCCTGAGTCTCCTTCAGTTAGGTCATTACAGTACGCTCAAAGCAGTCAGCTTGGAAGTACGGCAGCAGGTGTTTTCTGGATGATTTTGCCTTAGTTTTGACTCACAGACTATATAAAGCATGCTATATTTGAGCTGAATATTTGACTGTACAGAGAACCTGCAGACACTACTAAGGGCCACGTCTGCACATTTTTCCTGTGTTAAAAAAACAAAGCAAAACAATGTACACCTTTAAACCAGATTTAACTCAACAGGGTTACTCAAACTGAGAATGTGAGAAAAGGATATTGCTCCACAGAGCAGGAAATGTTTTCAGGAAAAATAAAGCATATTCAGTTTTGTGCATGTCGCTGTCATGGATTTAACAAAATCTGCTTCTCTTAACCCTTGGCCTGCAGTCACCCTCAGTGTGTCCATTGTATTGTGAACTCGCCAGAAAACATGTGACACTGTATTTCTGCAGCAACAAATCTACCTCTGTGAGGTTTTCCAGATAATTAGTCATGAAATAGAACTTTCACTGTTCTGTCAGAAGTTACACTGTAATGCTGGTTGGTAGATGATAGAGGCCGTTAGATATCATCCTTATGTTATAATACACGAATAGTCAGTCGGTATTACAAAAGAGTGGGAAATCGCTCTGATCAGGTTAACTTTTTGATCCAATACTACCATTCTGACTGGTCTCTTATCTTCTAGAACAGTTTTTTAGTTTTTAGTTTGCACTGTCCTGTTAGACTTTACTAAGCTAACAACAGAACTTAATGTGTTTGTATGTTTGTGTATGTACTGTGTGCATGTCCCCTCTCAGGCGGGACACCCGTTCCAGCAGCGATGTGCCCACTCAGCTTACTCCCACGCCCGTCTCCAGCAGGAGTCCCCGCTCTTCCTGCTGATGCTGGACTGCGTGTGGCAGCTGTGGCGTCAGTTCCCCCTGGCACTGGGCTTCTCTGAGGCGCTGCTCCTGAGGCTGGCAACTGAGGCCTATGCCTCCAACTATGGCACCTTCCTTTGTAACAGCGATCAGGAGAGGTCAGTGGGGCCTTTCAGCGTGACCAGGCTTTGGAAATTAATAGCTGAGGCAAAAATTTTTTGTGCCATACTAACTTTTACCTTCGAATGCATTGTGCTACCTCACTTTGCCGTCTGTCTCCTTATCTCAGGTGTTCTCTAGGAGTGAAGGAGAAGACTCACTGCTTTTTCCAGGCCCTGCTGAGGCCCAAGGAGAGAGAGTATTACTCCAACCCCCTGTATGAGCGCACTGAGCTGGCAATCTGGCCTTCAGTCCACCCTCAGTCCCTGCAGCTCTGGAGAGGTGAGTTTCGATTGACAGATATATCCAAACCTGATCTTATTCTTTGGGACCTGTCGCTTAATATCATTAGTGACATTCATTCACTATTGTAACCTCTTATTTAATGACGGTGCCTTCACTAATGTTGTACGCTTATGTGTTGCTGACTTTGAGGAGCTTTGGTGCTGACTCAAGCCCATGTCTGATCCTCAGGCTTTTTTCTGAGATGGACCCCACAGATTCGTCACCTGGAGGAAACTCAGGAGGAAATAAGAAACATGGTCAATGAGTGGGCGAAGCTGGCACACATCTCGTAACCCTTCCAATATGTATGACAGTGTGAAGATTGTCAGTCTGAACATGTTGAGCATGATTTAAGGAGCAATGTTGCAATTTTCAATGCCTTTGACTGTTGAAATGTTCTCAGAACTCTTACCAACCTGCTGTGTTTTAATGTAGAGTATTTTTATAAAAATTGTGTAAGAAAAAAAGATTGTTGGTGTCATTTGAGGTTTGTAAGACTTCTATGATTTTGCATCCTATTTTACTGCTTTAAAACTCCTTAGGGAGTGTTATATTTATTTTTGCATAAATTCAATAAAGTAATTCGTTTCTGAAATATATTCACTCGTAAACATTATCAAGAGAAAAAGGCCGTATAACGGACACACCTCCCAGGGTGTGTCCAATATACTATAGACTGTTAAGCTCAGCTGAACAGTCTTCACAATACAAATCCCTGTGCACAGCCAGTCAGCATGTTTGGACCCACAGAGCTTTGCCAGCTGGAGACTGTAGTCCAGTTCAGCCACCAGCCACAAGCTCTGGTGATTATACCAAGTGGACAAGAACCACATAGCCCAGCATGACTTTCTACACCTGCTTATTTATCCATTGGTTCCTAAGTGAACTGAAACTGTGACCAATCGGATTGTAATCTTTTCATCCTAACACTCAAGTGCCCCAAAAACAATCTTATCAGCTTTTTGCGCTTCAGTTTAGAGGAATAGTTTTGGATTTACTAAATTGCATCTGGTCTTGAATCAAGATTCTTCTGCTGGGAATTAAAGATTTCGTCAGCACACAGGTAATGTGTTTTTTTCCACTCTATATAAATTAAGCTGTGTCTAGTATGATGTTTTAAACCAGCTTCTATATGCCCCAATGATAATTTCAAAGATGTCATAGTTCTTTGTCATTAGAAGGTCTGATTAAGTTCAGTTTTAACTTTTATGAAGAACTGCTACTGGACATGCAACCGGGGGTGCGGGTCTGTGCACCAGCTGCAGCTGTGCTGGGCCTGTTTTGCCGAGGTTGCCTCAGCAGGGTGCAGAGTTTGCCCGGTTGCAGCTTCAGTTCCTTGCCAAGGCAGATGAGCAGGTGGAACAGCCGGGAGACCTGCTGCCCCCCGCCTCCTCTGGAAAACCCTCGTGTCCTCATCACAGGTGATGCGAATAACCGTTTGTCATTAGTACACAATAGCTACTTCTGTCTTCTGACTTTTCCAAAGCTGCCCAAACACTGAACCTGGGAAGCTGCCTTTGTTTTCTACCACTTTCACTCTGCAGCCCCAGTGTTGTCCTGTAGCTGCAGACCAGTCACAATACGGGCAGAAGGCCTTGCTCGAGGGCATTTTTTAAGGGAGTCAGGAGTGGCACAAAACACTTCCAAGCAGAGCCTAAGTTTCAAATAATTTTAAATGTAGTAGTACTCGAAGGAAGGATTCATATCATTGTGGCATCAATGACGTGAGTGGAATACTACAGACACGTGCTGTGTTTTTTCTCTTTTCAGACTTTCCTCATTTTGCACTGGTAGCAGGACCCCATTTTGACTGATCACAACAGAGTGCATGCAGATAGTGCCAATGATATAAAAGAGCCAATGAGAGACTGTGGGGGGGAAGAATAGTAGCCTGCTGTCACTTTTTTGTATCAGGATACAGCTTTGGAACAAATGGAAGCCTTTTTTTGAGCTGAAACATGCTGCACAAAAAATATTGATTTAATTGTCATACCAAATGTTTCTGCATGGGTAAAATGTTAAATTTGTCTCTGTACACAGGTGGCCTTGGGCAGTTAGGTGTTGGGCTTGCACAAATACTTAGGTGAGATGTAGAAATTCCTGAAACATCAAAGATTGTTAAAATTTGAAATTTGAATGTCATCCTATCTATATTAATGCCTAGAAAACAGTATGGGACAGAGAATGTAATCCTGTCAGACATCAAGAAGCCTCCACCTCATGTCTTCAGCAGTGGTATGCAAAATCTAATTCAAGTTTTCAGACTTTTGTGTTCTGTTTTTCTCACACAGTTCTTATTTTTCTCACTTCACACCTCAAAGGATAAATAACAGTTGCCTTTAAATGACCTTCCCAACTCAATCTCTTTTCCCATCAGGCCCATTTGTATATGCTGATGTACTGGACTACAAACGCCTCAGAGAACTGATCATAAATAATCGTATCACTTGGCTGGTCCACTACAGTGCCCTGCTTAGTGCTGTGGGTGAGGCTAATGTCGCTCTTGCACGCAAGATCAACATCACAGGTGCGCTTGATGGCAAACAGCATTTGCATGTACCACATTTTCAGGGATTGTGTTTAAATTTTTCTTTGGTTGCTCTGCCATGCATCTAGGCCTTCATAATGTGCTGGACTTGGCCCTGGAGAACTGTCTACGCCTCTTTGTCCCCAGCACCATTGGAGCATTTGGTCCCTCTTCGCCACGTGACCCTGCCCCTGACCTCTGTGTCCAAAGACCCCGCACCATCTACGGCGTGTCTAAAGTGCATGGAGAACTGATGGGAGAGGTTAAATTATCTTAAAATTACAAAAAAACCCCAACATACAATGACACCCATAATGATATAATTGTAGATATTAATTTCCAGATCTCATGCCATGTCAATCCACTGCTCTGTCTTCAGTATCTCCATCATAAATATGGCCTGGACTTCCGCTGCCTACGTTACCCAGGTGTGATATCGGTCAACACACTTCCTGGAGGAGGAACAACAGGTATTGCATAACTTAAGATCTGCATATGCCACACAGTGTGTGTTCAGTGCAAATCAGCTGGATGTTATTGACTAAACTCTATGGACCTCTGTATTCACAGATTACGCAGTTCAAATCTTCCACGATGCTGTCAGCACAGGTCACCATGAGTGTTACTTGCGACCCGACACCCGTCTTCCCATGATGCACATCTCTGACTGCCACCGTGCCACAGTAGAGTTCATGCAGGTTCCAGAGTGCCGGCTATCCCTGCGTACCTACAACATCGCTGCGATGAGCTTCACTCCAGAGGAGGTTGCCCAGGAAATTCGAAAGCATCTCCCTCACCTCAAGGTCACCTACAATCCTGATTATGTCCGCCAGGCCATCGGTACGGCTTTACACATATAATACACATACTGTAATTCAAAACCTGGATGGGATGATACATTTTTGCAATGTTTTGTGTCAGCTGAAAAATTATAGTGGTTGGAAAAACGGGGATCCGAGTGACACGACAAAAATCCAGCTAAATACAAAAATTATATTGATTTTTGCACGTAACCCATAGGTCCAATTTTGATTAAAGTTAATTTGTGTTCTAGTGTTGGAAAATTAAAAATGTTTGATGGGTATTATTTAAGTTTCATGAAAAAAAATGGAATATTACTTGTGATCTGCTCACTTGCTCACTGTTAACTTTTTAAAGTCTGACATTTTAAGAAAAACTATGTAAATGTATGATTTTTAGGTCTTGTGGCCTTTTCTTGGACGGACCTAAAAGCAATGATTTTTTTTTAAATTTTGTTTTATTTTGAAATTATTGGTGGGATTGGATTGTGGGATGGGGTAATGTGGCCATCTTTGTGACTTTGCAGCAGACAGCTGGCCAGTGCGGTTTGATGACACCAACGCGAGGAGAGACTGGGGCTGGGCACCAGTCTTCGGGCTTGAAGCGCTGGTGTCTGACATGTTGCGCTCTATTCGAAACAAGAGGACTAATGACGGTTTGCCAGTCAGCTAGCAAAACCTTCTCCGCAAAGACTGACCCATGCCCTATCCCTGCCTTTTCTTCAGCCTCCATTTTAATCTTTCACTTCACTTTCAGAAATTGTCAACCACTATCCCATGTTGCTCTGGAACATAACATCAACGAGCTAGGGGCTGTTTGAAAAATAGGAAAATTCTCATTTAGAGCCTCTCAATATACAATGGACGGTGAGACGTCATACACGTGCACAAAAGCACACATATTTCAGTCTTTTTCAGGGAACAATATGCTGTCAAACCTTCTCTCCATCTTTGTTGTTTTTAATTGTTATCATAATATAAGCATTACTTGGGTATGTTGCCTCAAAAGGAAAAGAAAACTACTTAGTCTCTAGAGATTTGCAAATGTTATGTTAATTGCAATGTCTGTTACAATGTCTACTACAATATAGACCAGTTGCACATTTAAAGAAACAAATCTTTTGTACACTTTGATCCCAGGGTCATCTTGAATGTCTGTCTCAGTTAAATTTGGACTGTATTGACACATCATGTAGTCTGGCTGTTTTATATTGCAGTATTTTGCCATGTAGTCTGACAAAATAAAAATCACACCCCGCCATTGCAGTGGCATCTAACAGGAAGTTTTTATTTTTCTTCTTTGCCAGCAGTGTGATTTTGGGTAATTAATGATTACCAATAACAAATTAAGCCTTATTTACTTTAGATTGTTTTTGGAAATCCTTGTATAAAAATTTAGTGTACTTTGAATCAGACCTTGAATAAATAAAAATGTTATTTACCCAAACAGTAGTGGTTATTTTATATTGCTCAATTTCATGTATTCTACATGTAAAATGTACTATAATATTGATTATAGCGGTAACTAGATGCAATGTTGAGGTACTACTACTTGAGTATTTCCATTTTAAGCTATTTGACGCTCCTACTCTACTGAACTTAAGAGAAAATTATCTTCCTTTTTACACAACTAAGTGTATTTCACTACTATAAATACTATTTACTTTGCAAATCCGGATTGCACATACAAAACTCACGATCGACAACTATGCGTGTGTTACAGCAGCGCTTTTTGAAAGAGTTAACATTGGCCCCACCTTTACCAAATGCATTAAAATGCTGCTCACACGTCAATGCATCAATAACATTAAGCCTATGTCATAAGATGTGTGATTCTGTAAAGCCCAAGGTCCATTCTACATAACTGGGGGGTTTTGCTTTAATGAGTGCATTTGCTTTTAACGCTGCTGTGCTTTGACTGAATGATATTTGAGGGCCACCGGTTTGGTCGCATGTATAAACAGGTGGGGACGCGGCCCCTCCCCTCCCCTCCACCGGCCTACAGCCCCTGTCGTACCCGGTGCCGCCTGCAGAGGCGCTGTCTTCATCCGGCCCGCCGCGCACGTCTTTCTCATCGGCTCCTGTTATTACCCATTTTTCTCCGATAATGGACGCGGGATTCTTCCGCGTAAGACCTTCAAACTTATTTACGACTTTTTTTATTCTTTAGCGTTTTGCTGCTGAGTTGCGTGGCGCTGCCTTGTGTGTTCAGAACAGCGGCGTGTGTGTTCAGGCGGAGGGCCACACAGTCAGAAACAGTCCGGTTGGGGGCTTCGTCTATCAACTGAAAACAATCTCGGGTTTCGCCGTTAGTCGTGTTTCAACCGGGTAACTCCAGGATGAGGCTACACGTCCTCACTAAGTTCAGCGTTTGTTACCCTATAACGTTTAGGACGTTATATTGCTTATACATCACAGCATTTCCAGATTAATGGGCAGATAGACCTAATCCCAGGAAATAGACCAGCCGGTCTGACTAGCTAGCTACTGCCCATTTAGTAGCTTTGGCTAAAGATGGCGCCCGGGCCGTGCATCGTTTCTGTTTCTGTTGGCTAGTCACGATCACTGCTTCGCTCACGTTAGCTAGTATAAGTGTTGACCTAAGTATGTATTTAATAACGATATTTCTTTCAACGTCGGCGTTGTTTTCGTTCAGGGTACCAGCTAGACCGCTGCTAATATTAGCCAGCCAGTTTTCCTTTTAAGGATTAAGCAGGCTAACAGCTAGCTTGACTAACATTAGCTTACTGGTATCGGTGGCACATCGGACTCAATTTGCCCGTTTAAACCCACAGGTGAACTGTGGTCACTCGAACTAACGTTAACTAATATTTTAAGTCTTACTTTAACGACATGTTTTAGCACGTGTAGCACAGTCTTAGTAAACGATGTGTTTGAGGAAGTGTTGCCGCTTTATTAGTGCAGTAACCGTGTGCCGGTCCAGCATGTTTGAAGGATACATCGATATGAATGTAGATATGCTTGTCAACGTACATACAACGATCTAAGATGTGTTTGTCGATTGTTCCTTAGGGCACAAGTGCGGAGCAAGATAACCGTTTCAGCAACAAGCACAAGAAACTGCTGAAGCAGCTGAAATTTGCAGAATGTCTGGACAAGAAGGTACAAGATCACCCACATGTGCAACATCTTTGCCACTGTTACTCCTGTCTGCTCCCATCGAATGGTTGCTTTGTGAAAGTAGTCACTGGTTAGATTTATGATTTGCCAGCCACCATTGCCTGTAGAGATCTGTCCTAGACAGAATGAAACAGTGAACCAGACAGCTCCCAGCAGACGCCGTGGCCTCTGATCATTTATTTATTGATTGTCTATACTAACTCTGGGCCTTTGGCTGCTTGTGTCACTCTTAGGTGGACATGACCAAAGTGAACCTGGAAGTCATCAAACCTTGGATTACTCAACGAGTGACGGAGATTCTGGGGTTCGAGGATGACGTCGTCATAGAGTTCATATTTAACCAGCTTGAAGAAAAGGTAACATCCATGATTGCGTTTGCTTTTTTGTTTTTTTCAAAACTGTCATAAATTTGAGGGCATTGCTTAGTCAGTAAGAAGGGATATAATCAAATAATTGCACATCCTTGTCAAAATGGAATGGGTAAAGTAACAATTGGTATAAAACTGATTATATGATGACATAACCATGTTTTGCTGTTATGTGACAAAGTGCCTTTATTTAGCAGTCTTCTAATGATGATGTGATTTATGATTTAAAAGGCCTGAACCAATATGGATGTTATACCTTGCATCAGAAGTATAGCACCAACACCTAATTAGCTCTCTCCTGAGCCCAAAGTCACTGAGCCCAACTCTCCCTTCATGATGCAGTGTGTGGTTTGAGGTGAGTTATATGCAGGGATCACCTGTATCATGTCAGTGAAAGACACACCTAAAAAAATGCCATAATCATATTCTCCGTAGGTATCATTAAATTGCCCAGATCCCTTTTTAAATGTAACAGGATTTATAGGCTGAAAACAGGGAGGGTTTAACGATGTGCCACAGCCTATTGTTAAGAGAAACAGATCGCCTTCTTTACATTCTTAAAAGAGTATTTTATCACCAAGCTGAAATGCATTGTTTAACTGAAAGTTTCAAGTCTTTGGAACCTCTCTTGGGTGCAGTCGTAAGTATCATCTGTCGCACCTGACAGAGATATGAGGTTGTCATGAAGTGTGTCTCTGCATCACTGTAGCAATTTCAGAACTTCAACCACTGGAGGTCAGCATAAACAAATTTTTCAGCTGATATTGAGTTAGTCTGTGGAAACCTCTGACCGCACCCAGCATCTCAGTTGCATGTGGTCGGATGTGTAACAGACTTTAGATATTCAACCATAAGGAACAATACTTTTTCAGCTTGGTATTAAGTTACTCTTTAAAAACTGGAATTCTCTGTAGTGGTCATGTTTTTGACCTCAACAAAATCCTTCTTGCCAGTAGAGCTGTAACGCTGAACCCCACTGATTTTATGTATTTCATTTTGAAGACTAAGCTGTGCATGTTCCTCATCTCATAGGTGACTTTATTATTTACTTTACTTTATTTTACTTTATTTTATTTTAATGATTTTTTTTTTTTTTAATTTTTTATTTTTTTAAACCATACTGCCCCACTGATATGTTAAACCATTTGGGATACTTGGGTAATGGGGTAATTTCCATTGCACATCTTACTTTTGAAAGTAAGAAAAAAGGATAATGGAGGGGAAACAGCCTAAATAATTTACATAGTATCCTCCATTAGACAATTATTAGGCCACCATCCTATAGTATAGTATGCGTAAAACCCTTGCTAATGACTTTCACTCTCCTGAGGTGCTGAAGCTGACATGTATTTTTCCTATAATGGTACATGTGACACAAGCATTTCACATAAAATATGATTACATTTTTTTTTTACCTTCTGCTTGCCATAGCTTTTGGGGTGTTGGGCGGGCTGTGAAGCTAAGTTTAAAGGGTACTTTTGAATAATGGTAAGAATGGGTAATAGAATTTCGATTACGGTATCTCACAATTATTCTATCAGTTGTTGAAATAAAACTCCTTTTTTGTGTAACTGTGTACTCATTATTGCTTGTTCGTCTCTTGCAATTTAGATAAATGATATAACATTAAGCTCAAGGTGGTTGAGTCTCAAGCAGTAGGGAGGCGGAAGCAAGCCAAGGGAGCTCCGTGCCCACTGATCCCACGGGACTCACTGAAGACACCGGAACTGTACTTGCTGTGTTGGGTTTTAATGCACTCAGTATTGTGGCTATTTGTTTAACTCCTGAAGTGTAGACTGTGGGGAGACTGGAAAACAGTGGGCGGGTAGGGACGCAGAAATGTAAAGTAATGGGGATAGCACTAAGGAAATTTATATATTGAAAAGTGTTTTTTTGTGATTATGGTATTTTTTTTTTATTATAGATTATGTATCAGGGAAAGAAATCAGAAATGGTCATAACAGCAGTATTGCATGCAGTTTTGTATCATTAGATATGTCTCCCCTCAGCTAGCTCGCATTCTCAGTTTGATGAGATTGTGAGTACAATTAAAATCAATCACACTTATTTTGATAGGTTATTGAGTTCAGTATTGGACCCAGGGAAGTTAAATATTTTATTCAGTATCTAACATTTTGAGTATGGTTAACTACATAGTCACAGGTATAGTTTAGTGAAGAGTAGAAGGTAGGAAGCCCCACTTGTGGGATCCTACCTCCCCTGATTTTTGTCTCCCATCATTTCAATGGCCATATGGTCTTCTCTCTTCCCCCCTTCGTGTGTGTGTTGCAGCACCCTGATAGCAAGATGATGCAGATCAACCTGACAGGCTTCCTGAATGGAAAGAATGCTCGGGAGTTCATGAAGGACCTGTGGCCCCTGCTGTTAAGTGCCCAGGAGAATATTGCCGGCATCCCCTCTGCTTTTCTGGAACAGAAGAAAGAGGAAATTAAACAGAGACAGGTGAGCTTCTCCCTGAGTTAAACTTGGCAAAATATCTGTGTAAGCTGTAGGAGGATCATTGAACTGTGACTGCTAACTGTGTGTAGGCGGGTCTAGTAATACAGGCAGATAAAGACAAAGTCTTGGGCAGAAAGAGTGTGTCTCGGTTTGGAGACACATTTTTGTAAAATGCTATAATCACAGGATGTGTAGTATGTCCTAAAAGAACCGTATATCAAGACAATAACATTGAATATAGTATATGACACCACAGGTGACAGTATATGAACACTGGAGGATAGAGGATATAATAAAAAGGGATTATGTGTGTTTGATACCTAATTGTTCATTTTCCGGTAGATTGAACAGGAGAAACTAGCTTCTCTGAAGAAGGTGGATGAGGATAAGAAAGAAAAGGACAAGGACACCAGAGAAAGGGCTCAGTCAAAAAGCCCAAGGAGGTAAGGAAAAAAAATTAATATTGAGCGTGGTGGACAGAAGTTAGTTTTGTGTATTTATTATAGAAAAATCTGCTTCAGGCGGAAGACAAGGTCACCATCACCACGGCGAAGGTCACCAGTGAAGCGTGAAAGGAAACGTAGCCCCTCACGCTCACCAAGGCGCAAATCCAGCCCAGTAGGTGGCACTTCACCCCCTCCACCTCTGATGCAGCTGCCCACAAAACCTATGGAGCAGCTTGTTGAGCCAGATACATCAGGAAGAGCCATGCCAGAGCCAATGATCCAAGAAGCTTCTTCCACCTGGTTTGTGGAACATTCCATTTGCTTCATAATTTTTTAAAGTTTGTCTTGGATCCAAATTTAGTAGTTGTTTGTTCTTAATGTTAGTATTAGTTTCAAGTCACTGGAATTCAGTTTTAAGTGTTTTTGAGTCAGATTTCTAGGTAGCAAAGTTAGTTGTATACTTGAGCATAAAGGTGTATATTTTTGGTTTTTTTTTAGTTCACAGTCATGTCCTTACAGGGATCGTTTACAAGTCACACTTCTTTCTCTGGTCTACAGTGACACAGTGGTGGAGGTTGTGAAAGCAGACTCGGTGACGGAAGCCAAAGAACCCTCCCCAGAGAAAACTCATAAGAAAGAGGAAAGACCCAGGTCTCGGGAAAGGGAGAAGGACAGCAGGAGGGAAAGACCTCACCACCGCTCCCGTTCTCATTCCCGTTCTCGCAGACGACGCTCTCGTTCTAGGTAATTTCTGAAATTTAGGGTATTAACTTAGAATTTCTGTCTTTTTGTCTTAATTTTTTGTGTAAAATTAGGGACTTCAAGTTACTATAACTTTTTAAAACCTTCCTCTCTACCCTGTCAGATCCTACTCCCCTCGTAGAAGGCAGAGTCCCAGGAGGAGAATGTCTCCTCGACGAAGGAGTCCCCCCCGACGTGGTCCCACCAGCTCCAGGCACAGACACAGACGCTCCCCTGTCCGCAGGTCAGTGAAATGCTGTACTGGATGGCCTAGTGATTAAAGGGACCATTCTTAAGTGTTATCACCTAGGTTCCATTGTGATTGCTTCCTGTTTTTGTTATTTCAGTATTTTATTGGCATATATTGCATATTACTGAAGGATGCTATTGTGTGCGCCATATCCTGGCCACTCATAGGTCTTGGGACCTTAGTTTTCCTTTTTCAGGGTGTTGTTATATTCGTTTCCTACAGGAGGCGTTCTCGCTCTGCATCATCCTCTGGCAGCAGCTCCTCCGGCTCTTGCTCACCCAAAAAAGCAATGAAAAGAATATCTAGCACACCACCTCGAAAACAGGTCCATCATCTGGACACCTCTATTAGCCCTGCAGGGAAGGACAGGCGGTCTCCGTCTCCTCGGGCTAGAAGAGGCCGGGGCTCAGCTTCCCCACCCAGATCATCTGGTATGATCTTTATAATTCTTTCATTGATTTCTACACATACAAAATCTTGGCCTCATACTGGCAGGCACATGACCATTTCAGCCACTTGGCTCCTTCTGTTTCCTAGAAATTAGATTTCATGATGTTAAACGTTGTTTTGCTCTACGTAAATAAGGATACAAAGAACATAATTATTGCTGTAATATTAAAATGTGCATGGGTTAGGGCTGAGCCACTACTTTGAACACTATAATAATAGGAGTATGATTATTATATACTTAATTAGTCTAAAATTCCTGGTACGTTTTTTTTTTTTCAGGTTTTAAGCGAAAATCAGGAGGAAGAGGGGATTCTACGTCTGATAATGCCAAGCCCAGACATTCTGAAGGGTCTGACTCAGGTAAGCAATAAATTATGCTTTTTTAAAGAACCAGAATGGGCTTTCACCTCACGGCTCACAAACTGACATGACAAGTTGTATGGAGTTCTTGGGCACTTCTTCTCGTCAGAAATGGATACTTTTTGCACAGTCTGTGTGCCGTGGTTTACAAGAGGGGGGTCATGATGCGACTGTTGACCTGTTTAGGCTCATCGTCCCAGTACAAAATGCGCAATTTTAGTCTTTGTGCCAGCAAGATGGAAAGGATATTTGTCAAAATATACTACAGGCTAAGATTGCTAAGCTTGGTTTACCTGTGCAGTTAAATAAAAAAATATATATTTCCATAGGCTTGGATCCAGTTTCTACCTCAAATTAATATACTGCCTTTGGCTACTACTAGGTTTTTAGTTAAGAATCATTATAGGCGGTAGGCAGTTGAGAGAGTTGAGTTAAGTAGAAAGACGTGTTAATCTATGCTTAATAACCTAGTTAAATGGCTCCCGTTAACTTGCTCTGATAATTCTATGTCATAATAATGTTTTGATCCCAGTTTTTCACTTCACATAGTGAACAAAAATATTTTATACCAACACAATAGACAATAATAGTAAAAATATATAGTCATATTGGTCTGTGCCATGTTTAAACCTATGAAACTCAAACCAAATAAATAAACAAGTCAATAAATCTGTTTTTCTGTATTATTTTAAGTTTTCCATGGCAGTCTGTTTCCCTGGTTTTGCTAACACTGATGAGACACTCAATGCTCTACATTTCAGAGGAGGATAAAAATGAGAAAGGGACAACAGCAGATTCGGTGCAGCAGCGACGTCAGTATCGCAGGCAGAATCGACAGTCGTCTTCAGGTTAAAAGCGTTTTTATCCACACTCTTTCCCTTCCCATACCCAACCCCCCTCTCGTACTAAGTCTCTGTCCATGTCATCTTGCACTCATCGTTTCATGGACTTTTGAGGCTTTGCCTTAACCCCAACCTTGGTGTTTTTTCCTCACCACATACAGTTAAGGCTTCAATAAAGAGAAGTTGCTAATGCCCCCTGTCTCTGTGTTTCAGATACAGGGTCGTCATCTTCAGAGGATGAGGGGCCTAAGAGGCCAACAGCAGGGTCAGGTGCCAGAAATGGTGAAGTCAGGAGGAGACGAAGCCGTACACCTTCCCCACGGAGGCGACACAGGGATGCCTCTCCTAGGTCAGACGCTAAGCACAGTATTTGCACATTAACTGAATGATTAACCTTTAAAATCCACTTTGACCATGTTCTGCATATTGTATTCTTATGTAGTATTTTATGATTGTACCCCTCCAGGAAGAGACGTTCTCCATCCCCCGGGCGCAGACGTCGTTCCCCCTCTCTCCCACGACGTCGTAGATCTCCTTCTCCTCCTCGGCGCAGGTATAGGCATATTAATTTTATTTCAGAAGCTATCATTTTAATGTTAATGACTGGAATTTAAGAAAAGTTGTTTGACAATTGTATTGGTCGCTTCTCAGGTCTCCTTCCCCACCTCCTCGTCGACGATCTCCATCCCCCAGGCGGTATTCTCCCCCTATCCAGCGTCGCTACAGCCCCTCACCTTTGCCTCCACAGAGAAGGAAAATGTCTAACTCTCCCACAAAACGGTCTCCTCCAGGAGCCAAGCGACGCCCCTCTAGGTCCCCCAAGCGCAGAAGTTCTCCTCCTCAAAGGAGACGTACACCTCCATCCTCCTCATCACCACCTAGACACAGGAGGAGCCCCATGTTGCCTTCTGGCTGGCAAAGCAGGGACACACGATCCCCTGCCACAGCAGCTAGACGCCTGTCCCCATCCCCTGTAAGCCGCAGTCGCACTCATAGGAGTTCTCCCAGTCCCCAGGGTCGTTTTGAAACCTCCAGCACATCTCCATCTAACCAGCGGAGACAACAGTCCCCTTCACACAGTGGCAAACCCATCCGCAGAGTGTCTCGCACCCCAGAGCCACGCAGCACCCAGAGGTAAACAAGGAGCAAGCATTTGTCAGAGAGTCAGAATTATGTAGTTAGATTATTTTTGTGCACTGCAACCTGCTTTGTGTATACCACAATAAATGTCCCCCTGATGTCACCTGTATCCTCTCCCCAGACCTTCTCTGAGTCCCCAGCCTATGAGGAGAGCATCTTCCAGATCGAGATCTGTTTCTCCTCAACCAGTAGCTCAGAAACGCCCAGCTCCTGCATCTGCCTCCCCCTCTCCGTCTCGCTCTGCCAGTGGGTCCCCGCCACCAGCCAAAAAGGCCAGCAGTGGTTCCGGCAGTCAGTCCCCAAGCAAGGTTTGTGTTTTATCTTACTAACCTATGTTTGTCTAAGGTAGTATTCACACATATAGGTTTAAAACTTGAGTCTTGAATATTATGGGTATCTTTTGTCAGTCTGCACATGCATCTGCACAAGTTTCACAATGTGTCCTCACATATGTTGCCTGGTTGTTTTTAATGTGCAACAACATTTTGATTAGGTTGTAACATGCTCCTAAATTTAGTTTTGTCCAGTGTCCAAATGGGATGAGGCTGCAATGAAATTGTGTAGCTGCCATGCATTTATGTAAATAGTTACGCAGCACAAGAATTTCATAGCATGATTATATTAGCCAAAGTAATGTTTTCCAGTTTCACCACAGTGCTTTGTGCATTTGATTAGAACTCTACAGTGTTTTGAACTCTCCTCTGATGATTGAATATACAACATCAACCCATCTCTTAAACACATTTTTTTCAACTTTAATGCAGAGACCTTGAATGCATCTTGAGCAATAAAGAACAACTCTAAATTGTTGCAAATTCCAAGGAAATAATGCCATTAAGTAAGATGGACCCCATTGTGGTCTAATCCCTCCTCGGCATAGTAATGCTTTGAATATCGTTATGTTGTTTATGGTGTTTTGTGGCATTTCATGTCGTCCTCATAAAAGTGTTTTATTGCAGAACTCTGATGTTGAAGGCAGTGGGAAGAAGAAGAAGAAGAAGAAGGAAAAGAAACATAAGAAAGAGAAGAAACATAAGAAACACAAGAAACATAAGAAGGAGAAGAGTGGTGCTACTGGTACTGCAGACGGACAAGAAAACCAGGGTGTGGAGGAGGATGGAGATTCAAGAAAGGTAAAATGATTCTGTGGTTTTAGCATCAAAAGCCTTCTGATTTTTTTCCAGCAAATCAAAAAATAATGCTAAAAGAGAAACGTCCAATTAGTGGATATTCTTTTATTTGCCATGCACAAACATTCTTATTTGTGTAAGATGAGTGATATATTTCCTGCTTTTCTTTAAGGAATCAGACAGTGAGGTAGAGGACAGCTTGGATGACCTAGAGAAGCACCTAAGAGAGAAGGCCCTGCGTTCCATGAGGAAGGCCCAGATGTCTCCATCACAGATGTCCTGAAAACAAGGGGCTTTCTGGCTTTTGAAATTTCCAGTCACTCTTGATGTTTGTCATCAACCTGATTCAGCTTTAGAATGTACAAATTGTTAATTCTTGAGTCTTTTGTTTTCTTATTATTGGTTTGGTACATTCTGAAGAGTGTGTTGCATTAAGAGCTTGATTTGTCAGTTAGTGTATTATCTAAACTGTAAAGCTTGTGTTGTCCATCATTTTATATTGTTGAGCAGGGAAACAGTTGAAGCTCAGAGTTTTGAGTTGGGGCAGGTTTCAGATACTTTCCACAGCCTACACTAGAATCCATTGAGAAATGATTGCATGTGCAGTGATTGTCTCTGATGTGCATGAACCACTGACCTATGGAGTGTAGAGAAAAACCAACATGCGGTAACATACTGTTACTACTGCCTTTTTATTAGTGGAACCAGTGGCACAGCCGTGTACACTGTTATTAGAGGCTTTACGGAATGTCTTGTCCTACATTGTAACTTAATAGAGGTGTTTGGCATTCTTTAACCTGCTGTTTTTTTTCTGACTTCTGAAATTATCTTGTTTTAAGACTAAAACAGTCTGATATGATACAGAGTATGCTTTAATTTTTCCAAATGAATCGATATGCAATTTTATGTTGACACTCTTGCACCAAGCTAATCTCTGTGGGACTGCTATTTGATTTGTATTTAGTAACCCTGGCTCTTGTCATCTGTTCATCCTTTCAGAATTAAAACTTTTTTATAGGATCTGTGTATAGTCCTTTAATAGAAAGTGCTGAAAGATTTGATCATTACTGCTCTCTCAGACTTAGATGAATGCAGATGAAACATTTAAAACCGGGTCAAAGTGCAGACTTGGTAATCACTGGTTTTTGGTTGTATTACATGCAGTACAACTGGATCTTCGAGAGATGGATGCATGGTATCTGCACTTGTCCTCCCCAGTCTGAGTCCAAACATCCCATGAGCCGTCAGACTGCAGCATATTTAGCAGCTGATCAGAAAAATGTGAGTTCTATGCGAATAAATCAGCAATAGCACTGGTTTCTTTTGTCACTCGCAGAGAACCAGTCAGTGAGAGTTAACCCCTGATTCCTCAAGTTGACAAAAACCATAGGTGAGCATGTAAACAAAGGGATAAACAAGGTACACGAGGACAAAAGAGGTTCAGATTCTGATTCGTATTTTTAGGAAGAGGACAAATGAGTCCCAGGGACATGGCGGATAAGTGGCCGCTCTAATGAGGAAAATCTCGGGGTTTTCCTCTTTATTCCCAAAAGAAACCTTTAATAACGCCTGGCGCTTTGTTTAAACGCTTTCACTTCCTGACGAAACGCAGTCGTCTGCTCCACGGGGCTGCCAGGGAGCGCTGGGAGCATTATTGCATCCTCCTCATCCTCCTCCTCCTCCTCCTCCCAATGAGCGGACTCCCCTCCTCCTCCTCCTCCTCCTCTTCCTCCAACCCTCCCACATTTTTTGGTATGTGTGCACTGCGGGTGACATCATGGCTTTAAACCTTCCCGTCGCTTCTTCCCACCCGTCCTCACACCGAGCCCAGCCAGCGCGGAGCGACCGACGGCGTCTGTAGCCCAGTCGGCTCCGAGTCTCACACCAGCGCCCAAACGGCTGCGTTTCGGCAGACGACGCTGCCTCCTCGTCCGCTCCGCTAAACAGACTTTCTGCCTCCGGCGCCGGGTCTTCCTCCTCCTCCTCCTCCTCCTCCTTCTCCTCCTCCCCTGTAAATATCGTTATGTTGTTTATGGTGTTTTGTGGCATTTCATGTCGTCCTCATAAAAGTGTTTTATTGCAGAACTCTGATGTTGAAGGCAGTGGGAAGAAGAAGAAGAAGAAGAAGGAAAAGAAACATAAGAAAGAGAAGAAACATAAGAAACACAAGAAACATAAGAAGGAGAAGAGTGGTGCTACTGGTACTGCAGACGGACAAGAAAACCAGGGTGTGGAGGAGGATGGAGATTCAAGAAAGGTAAAATGATTCTGTGGTTTTAGCATCAAAAGCCTTCTGATTTTTTTCCAGCAAATCAAAAAATAATGCTAAAAGAGAAACGTCCAATTAGTGGATATTCTTTTATTTGCCATGCACAAACATTCTTATTTGTGTAAGATGAGTGATATATTTCCTGCTTTTCTTTAAGGAATCAGACAGTGAGGTAGAGGACAGCTTGGATGACCTAGAGAAGCACCTAAGAGAGAAGGCCCTGCGTTCCATGAGGAAGGCCCAGATGTCTCCATCACAGATGTCCTGAAAACAAGGGGCTTTCTGGCTTTTGAAATTTCCAGTCACTCTTGATGTTTGTCATCAACCTGATTCAGCTTTAGAATGTACAAATTGTTAATTCTTGAGTCTTTTGTTTTCTTATTATTGGTTTGGTACATTCTGAAGAGTGTGTTGCATTAAGAGCTTGATTTGTCAGTTAGTGTATTATCTAAACTGTAAAGCTTGTGTTGTCCATCATTTTATATTGTTGAGCAGGGAAACAGTTGAAGCTCAGAGTTTTGAGTTGGGGCAGGTTTCAGATACTTTCCACAGCCTACACTAGAATCCATTGAGAAATGATTGCATGTGCAGTGATTGTCTCTGATGTGCATGAACCACTGACCTATGGAGTGTAGAGAAAAACCAACATGCGGTAACATACTGTTACTACTGCCTTTTTATTAGTGGAACCAGTGGCACAGCCGTGTACACTGTTAGAGGCTTTACGGAATGTCTTGTCCTACATTGTAACTTAATAGAGGTGTTTGGCATTCTTTAACCTGCTGTTTTTTTTCTGACTTCTGAAATTATCTTGTTTTAAGACTAAAACAGTCTGATATGATACAGAGTATGCTTTAATTTTTCCAAATGAATCGATATGCAATTTTATGTTGACACTCTTGCACCAAGCTAATCTCTGTGGGACTGCTATTTGATTTGTATTTAGTAACCCTGGCTCTTGTCATCTGTTCATCCTTTCAGAATTAAAACTTTTTTATAGGATCTGTGTATAGTCCTTTAATAGAAAGTGCTGAAAGATTTGATCATTACTGCTCTCTCAGACTTAGATGAATGCAGATGAAACATTTAAAACCGGGTCAAAGTGCAGACTTGGTAATCACTGGTTTTTGGTTGTATTACATGCAGTACAACTGGATCTTCGAGAGATGGATGCATGGTATCTGCACTTGTCCTCCCCAGTCTGAGTCCAAACATCCCATGAGCCGTCAGACTGCAGCATATTTAGCAGCTGATCAGAAAAATGTGAGTTCTATGCGAATAAATCAGCAATAGCACTGGTTTCTTTTGTCACTCGCAGAGAACCAGTCAGTGAGAGTTAACCCCTGATTCCTCAAGTTGACAAAAACCATAGGTGAGCATGTAAACAAAGGGATAAACAAGGTACACGAGGACAAAAGAGGTTCAGATTCTGATTCGTATTTTTAGGAAGAGGACAAATGAGTCCCAGGGACATGGCGGATAAGTGGCCGCTCTAATGAGGAAAATCTCGGGGTTTTCCTCTTTATTCCCAAAAGAAACCTTTAATAACGCCTGGCGCTTTGTTTAAACGCTTTCACTTCCTGACGAAACGCAGTCGTCTGCTCCACGGGGCTGCCAGGGAGCGCTGGGAGCATTATTGCATCCTCCTCATCCTCCTCCTCCTCCTCCTCCCAATGAGCGGACTCCCCTCCTCCTCCTCCTCCTCCTCTTCCTCCAACCCTCCCACATTTTTTGGTATGTGTGCACTGCGGGTGACATCATGGCTTTAAACCTTCCCGTCGCTTCTTCCCACCCGTCCTCACACCGAGCCCAGCCAGCGCGGAGCGACCGACGGCGTCTGTAGCCCAGTCGGCTCCGAGTCTCACACCAGCGCCCATACGGCTGCGTTTCGGCAGACGACGCTGCCTCCTCGTCCGCTCCGCTAAACAGACTTTCTGCCTCCGGCGCCGGGTCTTCCTCCTCCTCCTCCTCCTCCTCCTTCTCCTCCTCCTCCTCCTCCTCCTCGGGGAGAAAAAAAAAGCGCCTACCGGGCTTCAGTGCGGGAAGAAGAAGAAGAAGAAGAAAAAAAAAAAAAAGGGTTGTGGAGAAGTGGACCGAGCTCGATCGGGCGTGGTAGCGAGCGAGGAAAGAAGGAAAAACTCCCTCTCTTTTGTTAGGAAAACTTGGAAAAAGACTAAAACCAGCATCCACAATGTCGCTGTCGGTGCCACAGAACGGAGTAAAGGCGGATAACGAGCCGGTTATCGAGCTGTTTGTGAAGGTAAGACCGCAGCACGGGGGACGTGAGGGCAGGTTTTTGATCGTTTAGTTTCAGGGCAACGTACCGGCTCCTCTCCGCCGGAGAGATGCTCCGCGTCCGCGTTGTAAACGAGACGCGGCGCTGCGCCCTTCGGTGCTAAAAGTCGAGCTAGCGGCGCGGTATTGTTCCACTTAGCGGGGTTGTGCTAGTGATGGATGCGCTGGAGGAAGCGTTTTTTGCGCATGGGGGGATTTTTATTGTTGTTGTTTTTTTAGTTTTTACGTCCTAAACCCTCCTCGCCTTCGTGGCCATGTGGAGCCTGCGGTGTCACGGGCAGGGCGGATGCAGCTCCCCCCACCTCCCATCGCGGGGGTGAGGACGAGCCTGCCATGCCGAGAACCGGGCGCTAAGTCGTTAACAAAAGCTCCGTGTTTGTGGTCCAGAACAGCCGATACAACACTTTTACGATCGCTCATCTTTTTTTTTGCTGTTGTATTTTTGTGCTTCCTGCGTTTACTGGTCAACTGTTCAACGCCCCAAAGTGATTATTATGGAAATTATTTTGGAAATTTAAACATTATCTCTCTCCGTCCAATAAATGGACTATATAATAGACTCAGACCAGTCATTTGAGTTTAAGTTTGGTGTTTGAATCCATTGAAGATATCTGAGACATGGATTAAATTTTTGATGCCCTTGTCGGAGATAATTTACTCATTAGAAAAGAATATGACTTAAGAATTGGGGGCTATTACCGTTGCATCTGTCATCATTGGTGTTCTTGACACTGGTTTGTTATTTGTTTTATTGTTTTACTTCTTGAAAGCACAGTTTACCACATTTATATACATGGTGATACATCAGGCAGTTTGATAGATGATCTTCAAAGAAAATGAAAATAAAGAAATAAATATATCTTTTAAAAGATCACCTCCACAGCACCACTGCCTTCCCCCAAAACTGTACTCGTGCATCAGATTGTCTCTGCCTCAGTGGAGGGGATGATGATGGTGATGATGGTTATAGTGGTGATGGTGGAGGGTAGTGAATGGCGGTTGTCTTCTCTTTTCTGTAGCCTGTTGCTTTGCATGGCGGGAAATAGCAGAGGAAAGAAAAAGGGGGAGACTGGGGCTCTATAGGGGGACTGGGGGAGTGGGAGGGGGCATGAGGTCCTGGGAGAGCATGTGGGTGGCGGTGCAGTGGGGTGTCACTGACCAAAGCAGCAAAAACTTATGGTGATGGTTGTGGCTTGCAGCTCTGTAAAAAAAAAAAAAATTCTAAATGCTACTTGAGATAAAAGCCTAATGGGAAAAAAATATTTTACCTTTTTATATAAATTTAATTAGATTTTGTACCTGGCCACTGTTTTGGGTTGTGTCATACTGTCACCTCAGGCCTGTAAAAGTTGTATTCTGTAAACTGCAGTGGCTGTGAATTATGATGATTCCTTCACTCCTTCGGTTTTTCAAACAAATACAAAAAACACTCAAATCGTGTGTCTTACTTGCATTGTTCCCTTTGAATCTTTAAAGAGAGCCCTTTGTTGTGAAGTATTGATGAGGCAGAGTAGCAGAGGCTGATGGGAAACAACTGGCCAGTAATTTCTTTCCTCTCAGTCTTCAGGAGAGGTTACATCATCCTCTAGGCCTGGAAGGTTTACATATGTGGCCGACTCTTCCCTCTCAGCCCTTCCCTCTTTGGACTGTACAACTCGTTGTGTGGAGAAGTTTCATCCATTGTGTGTTTTTCTTGATGTGTCTATGTGGGGGTGTGATAGCCTTTGGTCTTTGTTGCCCCAGCACAGCTCTGTGTTCTGTACCAGCGTCTGACATGTCGACATCTATTATTGATGCTGACATTCTCACCGTGCTGCGTTAAACACAGTCATAGGAGACAATGGCAGGCATGCAGGTTGCCATAGGCTGGCTGCTGCAAGCAAGGCCTCTGGGAACAGCTGATAAGGAACTGTGTGTGTTGTCCATGCACAGCAGTGTCAGATCTGTTAGGTTACTGCCACATATCAAAGCTGACTAATTATACTTGTGGTACTGGAGTTGCCACGGTGTCTCCCTGTACAAATTGAGCAGTAACAGCACTGTTAACCCATTAACAGCTGACTGGCCCGGTTTAGATCTACTTCGACGATTTAGCACTTTTCTGTCTGGAGTGTTTATGACAACAGTTGTCCCGTTGATAGCACTTTTCATTGTACTCATCTTTTAGGGCGATATGGTGAAGCTCGGTATCGTCAGCATTTATTGCTCTTTTTTGCAAATGAGCGTGGTGACTTTGTAAGGGGGGGGGTCGACTCTTGACCTCATCACTTCACAGCAGATTATATAACGTTTTGCACACAAGTAGTAGTCTGTCTCTGGTGACCCGGTGAGTCCATCTTCCCAGCATCCACCCATGTCTACTTAACGTGGCACCTCCAACCATCACATGGTTGAGGTGGTAATATGAAACCCTAAATCTGATGTATTTATGTGCAGTGAGACTCGTGAGACTCCAAAAAGGATAAAAGTACAGCTGGATATAATTATGTTGATTCATCATAATGCAAGATAGACTTAAAACCTTTTCCTCTTTTTCTTTTATCTATAGTCATCATGGCACTATCTGATTGAGTCACTGAGTGATTTATTTATTTATTTATTTTCCCTTGAAAGTCTTTCTGACATGACTTAGATGGTTGTTTTGTGTTACTTTTCCTGGTTGGTGAAGTGCGTATGATTATTGTCATCAGTTCAATACAGGTTTGATAATTTGACAATTCAGTTTTTCACCACTTTACAAAGTTGCCCTGAATTAATTCAGGGCAGGCATGTAAGTGAGTCATTTATCAGCACCTTATGACCTTACTGTATCACAGGGAACAGAATGTATATGAGTTAAGAGAAACAGACAGGCTTTATCTCCACTGATGTATGTGCCTCTTGACTGAAATTGTGCCAAGGTCATGTTACTGTTTGCAAAGCCTGCTGTTGCCTCCAAACTTCCAAACTCTTGCCAACAGTGATAGCATAGCTAGTAGACATGGTGAAGTGCTTTTAAGCCTGGATGGCATAAGAGCCCATCTGTGTTTGTGTATGTCCCTCAGGACAGTCCCATGGGAACAGCAGAGTTGAAAGCCTGCACCATGCCAGCCAGAGGTCCCAACAAAGCCGCACTTCTGTGGGGATGATCAGGGTGAACATTGTCAGCACACTCTGTAGAACAAAATGACAGTCAACACACACTGCAAAGCCCACTCAGATTTAAGTTTCTTTTCCCCCCACATGATAAAATATGCTATTGTTCATGTAAAGCCACGGTAGACGTGTAGTCTGTTCAGTTTTGGTTTATTTAAAAAGGCCTTGGGAAGAGCTGCTCATGACCTATTGTGCTATCAGTTTCAACATGTGACAGTCAGACTTAAGCCATGTGATGTACTGTTTTTATGGAAACACAATGACCTTTTTCAGCAGTTACTTTGCTACATGCGGTACCATGATATTACATACAAGGCCAAATGTTGATTGTGCTTTTTCATTTTTTTTTTACTGTGTAAAGTTCATCCAGAGGTAATGTTTGGTGGATGATGGGAATAATACCCAAACTTAAACCTGCTTGAATTTCAGACATAATTTGCTCACTGTTTGCTTGTTGCCTCTAAGGAAAATCAATGGAGCAGTTTATTTTCCCCAAGTTTATAGAAATGCTGCAGTTAGCATCATGTGTTAAGGGACAAAGATTAATGGCTTGTTGTTGTAGAATGCTGTGCTGTTGCTTTAGCCATCGTTCCGCCACTGTGATTTTGCCTTTCTAGCACCTGGCCTTTCACTGCTTCTTCTTTGTAACTGTCTGGTTGAATGACTCTCTGGAAACTGGCCTAAACGGTCTGGCAATGTGTTATTACACCAATTTGGAATGGGGCAGTGGAATCCCTCTTTGTATTTTTATGGGAGGGCATATTCAGAAGTTAATGCATGTTCATTTCAGAAGATTATAGGCTGGATCATAGCTCCACTTGTGGCCACAATCCTAGTTGTGCCAGAATAAATGTCTCCTGTATGATATGTTTTGCCAGTATATCCAGAGGAAAAGCTAGAGGAAAAGCTTCGTTTAATCTATTAGGCGGAGTAAGAGCTTGTCTAATTTGTGCTGCCTGACCAGGAAACCAAAGGCTAATGAGGCATTTCTCCTACGAGTTCAATGACGGGAAGTGAGGCCAGCCTAAACACAACACAGATCTGAGACTTACAAGGCTGAATCCAAACCGAGATTCTTGCTAGTTCATGGATTGGTATGTTTCACATGTTAGCTAATAGGGCTGTACAGGTCCCTGTATCCTCCCCTAGGAGGTTAAAATTGCTGTAGAGGAAGAATGAACCTCGGACTCGACCTCTGTCTCTGTTACATCCTCTTGAATGATGGAAGAGCTGTGTAACCCTTAAGTAAGGGCAAGCTGCCCTGCCTTCTATATACTTCATTCAGGCAGTCTCAACATGGTCCATTCTGCTTGTGTTTCATGTGCTATGTTGCTCTTAGCATAGCCTACTGATGTGTATGTAACCCAAAGTGCAGTAGCTGAACATGGAGGGTAGGGTGACAGGGTTTTGTTTTTTGTTTTTTTGTTTTTTTTTTCTTGGTTCATCTTCTATCCATCAAGGCGCGCAGTGGACCCTGGTGTCCCAAATAGCCATCAGGGCCCTTTTTCTTGTCAAATTAGAAATAATTACTCTATTTATTAGTTAATGTTTAAATTCAAGTTTGGGCTTCTTAGTTACAGGTAAAAAGTGATCTATAATTGCTGGAATTAATTTTGAGTATTGATTTTTCAAAAGCAGTTACTGAAATTCCTCTGACACTAAAGTAACATTGTGAAATATGTGAACTATAGCAGAATCTGCAAGGTAAACATTTCAATACTGCATCTTTGATTTTTTTGATGTATAAAGCTAAGTAGGATGTCCCAGACTGGCAGAGTGGAAGCAACCCTGGAGTGGCCAGAGAGAGACACTTTCTGCTAAGAATTACTGATGAGGCCATGGTGCCAGCTTTGTGCCTTCCATACATATCTGGCATGTGTGCATGCTGGCACTTTGTGCCTAAGGGTGGTTCACAGCTGTCTAGACCAGACATTTGTCCTTAAAGAATTGCTACAGAGTTCATTTAAGTTTAAAACAAATGTTTGTAGAGCTGTGCAGGGAAAACGTTACATTTTAGATCAAGGATGAGCAGTTTTTCTTATTATGTCCCATGCAAATGTAATGAAAAATAGGGCAAATGAAGACAAAAGTGGGTTTTATGTAGGCATTAGTGCTAGGGTGAATATGTGACTGCCCCCGTCTTCAGTCCGCAGTCTGTAAATGTGTAAGCAGCTTGTTGTTTGTATTAGACAATAGAAACAACAGAACAAGGATGATTGTTGGATCACATTAGTTCCCACATGGCTGTCTGTTTGTTTTTCTATCATTTTGGATCCTGTATTTCTCATCACCAATCACTGATCCTGTGCCAAACTCAGTTTCTTATCTCCTCTGCAGTGAGGTTAAATACAGCTTTTAGAACATTATTGACTTGGTTTACATCATTGCCATAGTATGGTTATACAGTAAACCTCTTTTAGACAGAAGCCTCCAATTTTCCACAGAAAGCGATGATTCTCAGACTGTGCTTATTTGGTCAGGCAGAGTAGGTCTGTGTCAGACTGGTCTTGAGGTTTCCACTGAGTGATGTCAGCCTGAGTCAGAGCCACACCAAGGATGTGATGGCCTTTCCATGTTCCAGGAGGGTCTGACTCCTCAGTACACTCATCTCTCTGACCATGGTCAGAATCAGGGACCCATCTCTCGTCACCCCCCAGGTCAAGCCCTAGTCATTCACACATGGGCCCAAAGCTCAATGCAATTTTGGTGATAGTGCTCTGGGCAGATTTTGCCTGAGTATTAAACTGTTGAGAACTGAAAGGAGGCATTAGGTTACTACTTGAAATCATGCTCCTTTACTTCTTGTGTCCATTTTATACACCTTCTCACATGTACCAGAAGTCTATTAGTTAAAAGTTTTCACCTTTGGACTACACAGATTGTCTCAATTGTGATATATTTCAAGGCCCAAAACAGAGTTAAAAAAAGATAAAATGATCAGATATTTAACAAAAAGAAAGATTTCAAGATAAGAATTCAAATTTGTACCACAGAAACATTTGTTTCATTTCTCTTCTATTGAGCATCTCATGAAGCCCTCAGATTTATTCTGTGATGAGTTGATCCATGGAAAATAAGCAAATCCTCACAATAGAGAAGCTACGGTTGGAGAATTGATGGCATTTCTGCCTGAAAAATGACTGATCCATTATCAAGCAAGTTGCAGTTATTTTTCTATCCATGATTAACATGTGTCAGCTCTCTGCTCTGCCCAGTTGTGACGGCACATCTTTAGCCTGGTTGCCTTTTTTCCTGAAGCCTGAAATCTTGAATACTTGTCGTGTATGTTCAGGCATCTAAATTTTGAAAATATCAACAGCTCTAATCTAAAAAGACTTTTTTAGTAATCTCATAACTGCAGTCTAGTATTTTGCCTAGACTGCTGTTGTGCAGCTGGCTTTGAACTCTGATTAACCTTCTTAGTTTGACCTAGGATAAAGAGTGTATGTGTCACAATCCCAATTAATCTGTTTCAGTTTAGAAAGAGCCGACTAAACCCATTCAGGGGTGAGACCCTTTCTGAAACAGCGAGATTTTTGTGCACCTCCTCAGTCTAGTCACAGTTCCAACCTCAACCCAGCCTGCATACTTGTCCCGAAAACAGGGAGAGGTGTTGCCATGACGTTTCCATGACTGCCCACTCTCAAACAGACATTCCTGCTGTGTGTCAGAGTAGGGAGGAGGATCTCTGCAGCGCTTGTTGCATCGTCTGTTCCTTATTCGGTCAAAGTGTGGCTGGAACTTTTTGAGCAGCCCACCCAATTTAGAATATGAAGTGTGCTGGGGAGGGGACAGGCAGGGCCCGCCATGATACTAAAATTAGGCTGTGAACAGAGGCTGGGAGGTCGGTTCCCAGCCCTAACGTGAGCCATTGTCCCTGACTGCAAGCTACTGTTACTGTAACCTCACATCACCAGTTTAGGAAAAAGCTTGTGAGCTCATGAATCCTTTAGACGAGTAGAAATGTCAGTAAATAAGTGATAAAGTTGGAGAATAAAAGAGAGAGAGAGGCGTAGTTGAACAGCTCTTCAGTTTTATGTGACTGCTCTTAAAATTTTATGGGACTGGACTTGTCAAAGTGCACATCCCGTCAAGTACATACATGGCCATACTGTAGGGTCGTTCGTTAAGGCCCGTGCATCATCCTCATTACTCTTAAGTTGTGTCAAGTTTAGTCATTACATCAGTGGCTACCTTAGCAAAGTCAAAGGGGAAATGATAAGAGGAGTGACCTCAGCATGTTTTCAGAAGATACTGTGTGTTTTCAGAGACATGACCAGCCTCCCCTGCTGACTGTGTCTCATTGTGTTGCTGTGGGGCCATGCTGTCCTATGCCCAGAGTCCTAGATAACATCCGACTTGAGCATGACTCACACCCTCCACTGGGCAGCTGTGTGTGTTTGGCATTAAATAAACAAGCATCTGTTGACGGACAACCCTTCTATGGAGCCTACATAAAAGTGTGAGAGTCTGTTACCAGTAGTCAGCTGTTGCTGCTTCTCTGGCTCAGAAGTTATTATAGCTGTTTCACATGAGAGGGAAAGCTCAGTTTGAATCTTTGTGAACGATGTTGTAGCTGTCTCCAAGATGAGCCATTTTTAACACAGGAGGCAAGAGAGCAGACTCCTAAATGAGTGCAGCTCCTGTGTTTTTGTTCTTGTGAATGCTGTTGTATTTGGAGCTCAGTCCTTGGTTTACCTCGTGGAAAATGTGCATCTATTTCAACTGATGTGCCTTTCCTTATAAGGGCCCGTTTCAAATAATTTCTGGTCTGGCTTGTGTGTTTTTATAAGGACGCCCCCCCCACCCCCTCTAACTGGTGACGTCCTTAAAAATCTACAAACAAAAGTGCTTTGTGTTGTTGGCGTATAAAAGGTTCCCTAGAAGCCCATTTCTGAATGTCACACTATAATAATGACACCCTGGAAAGTCTTAGTTTGTAGAGGAGCACAATGTTTGGAGTGACTTGCTGAACCCCGTCAACCTGGTTTTAGGCCATAGGCCTCATATAAAAATCTAGTTTCAGTTTCTATTTTCATGGATCGGCTGAGGTCATTCTTTTGGTGCTACTTTGAAATGTTATTCAACACAATTTTTGCTAAAGGAAATGTCACTTGTGTCCACACAAAATGTTGGACAGCTGTACCTTAACAGCACAGCAGTTCATATGTCACAAGCAGTCGCAATGAAGCCCCCCTGGCGTCATTACTTAAACTAAACAAAGCAACCTCTTTGGCGGGAGTAACAGGACATTTCTGGAATATTTTCTTCCTCCTCCCCAACCCCCCCACCCACCCATCCCATCCCCTCTCTACTCCACAGAGGGGCCCAGGATAAGGGGAGTGGGATGGGGGGTGGGGGGGCAAGCAGCATGCCAAAGAGGACACAGCCTCTGAAGCTTGCTGTCTTTTCTCCTCTTCTCACTTTTAGCATCTGTTATTGCCGGGTTCTCCTTCGTGTAAGTCAGCACCACCGATGATCCCTAAATTTCTCCCTGTTCTATGTTGTATCTCTGTTTCTCCTGCTGTCTGCCTCCCTTCCTGCAGCAGATGCCTGCTATCAGTGGCTCTGGCAGAGAGCCACAGTCTGTTCTGCTGCAGACTCCAGAGGGTAGGAGCCTTGCCACGGTTCCAAGAACAGACTGAGAGAGAAAGGAAAGTGTGAAATGTCTTTCTCAGCTGCTTTGGCCTGCTTCTTGGCCGCTTGAGACACAGAACTTGGATGAACTCCGCTCAAAAGCAGCCAGCTCTGTTCAAATGTGGTAAACATGTTTTATTTACAAATGACATTGCATTGTATGGTTTGCATTTTTTGTCTCTACAGAAAGAGAGCACACTTCAGACATAAGATAACCTGTGGGTTGGTTAATCCCCTTCAAAGTGAGTGCTCTGCTTTCCATGTCATATGTGTCTGGCCATTGCCATGGGAACAGTTGCTGTGCTGTTTTGCAACTCTTGAACCAGAACTGAGTGGTTCACTGTAGGTGTTGCACTGTGGGCAAAATGTAGTAATCATCCCATTGATGTCTTTCTGATCAGCTAATGCTAGTCTAGTCTAGTGATGGCCATGAACCACGATACCCACAACATTTCACAGCCGAAGCTTTATTTTGGAATTGAATCATGTAAGGTGAAAAGGGGACTTTCATTTGCTGAACAAAGGCAGTGATCTAATCCATGCTTTTCAGATATTGAATTCAAATGGGGGGGGGCAGCCGCAGTACAATGGGAGCCAGCAGGCACATCAAACAGAGCCATCCCACTGGGCGTCACACAGAGGATAACAGCAGCCAGCCTTTCCACACTAGGAAGGAGCTGCTGAACTGGCTCAGTGCTCCAAAACAAAGTCTCTATTGAGGACTGTTCTGAACCTGCATCTCAGATATTAAACAAATGTACTTTTAACAGAGTTGCTGAGTTTAAACCGATTTGATTCAAATTTTTATCTTTATGAAATTGTCAACAGCTTGGCTAACATTACTAGTGTGAAAACACAGTAGATTGGTGCATGTCTTTTGCATAACACATATAGACACACTTTGCATATATCACCACAAGAAAGAGTAAAGAAGAAGTATATATGCTAGGGTGAGAACCGCAATGATGAGGGAGTGATTGAATGGCTAGAGAAGCTGACATGAAGAAACAACATTCAGAAATTTCAGAGGTTCTGCTACACTATGATGCTGAATGAAGAGATGTGTTCCAGAGTGCAGATACTTGAATGACCTCCATGCTTGTCCTTGTGAACAGATGAATATGGGGCATTTTTAAAAAAAATTTTTTTTTGGCTTGGAGAACGACATAACTCCACAGGCTTTGTATCCATAGAGCTATGCAGCGCTGCACCAAGTCTTTTTTAAAGGTTGGGATGTGGGTTGGTTGATTTCAGAATTAAGGAAATAAAATGAAGATTTCTTTATTTCTTTATTTATTTTTTGTGCTGTGAATGACTACAAATGAGAACAATATCTGATTTCAGTTTCACAGCAGAGTCTTTCAATTTTGCCAGTATGTGGTTTAACCGAAATTTTAGAGTTGTCTTGGAGGAGACATAACTGTGCACTTGATAGCATAGCAGATTTCATTAAGATACCGAGCAAAGCTCGGTTAATCAAGTTAAATGCTTATTCTGCCTTCTAATGTAGAATCCGAACCATATTTGTCCATTTCCACAGCTTCTGCACTCCCTACATGGCTGTGAGTTGAGTAAAGTGAAGGGTAATTAAGAGAGTTGGAGAAAGAGGAAAAGCGCATTACAAAAGAGACGGAAGGCTGTTGAGAGGAAAGGAGATAGTGCTGACTGTTTGTAGCACCCTCCCATAGCTTTTCTGATTACTGCTGTGTGGGGGCAGGAGACAGAAATCCATGCTATTAACTATTCTTTTTAGAGGTGATCAGACTTGATTACAGCTTTTTAAAAAGAATCTGGCGATTTTTTTTTTTTGTTTGTTTAATTAATTAATTAATCAATTAATTAATTTATTTAAATTTTATTTTAAATTTAAAATCTAATCTCAAAACCAAAACCTGTCTTGGGGTCTGTTGCTGAAAGATGAGCATTCATCATTAATTCAGAGGGCACACGCCACCCCCATTGATCTCATCCCACCGCTGCTTGGTCTTGTGTTTGTGTAGTCTGGCAAAAGAAGAAACGGGAGGCTGTCCGAGTCTTAATCATTCCAGAAGTTCCACCCTACTCTTAAAGAGAAGTTCGACAGATTAATGGAGGGGAAGTTTGCGGAAGCATTTAAGACAAGGGGTCGGCCCTCTACTATTTCCCTCTTGCTTAGGTCTTTTAGGGGCAGCCTAATGTGTATGAAAGAGTCATTGTTTGAAATGGGCCCTCTGTGGGTGAGTGCTGTAAAACGCCCGAGCCATAAAAGTTCTGAAACAGAGATCTGATCTCTATCAAGATCATCAGGACCCATTTCTGTAACAGCCCCAGCAATGAGTCAAGTGCTATCAGTGGTAGAAACTTTTTACAGATGTTTTTGAGATATTTGTCTGCTATCTTATTTTTTTCATAAATGCAATGATTAAATCTGGGACGTCTACACCCTGTACATAGAAAGCGGTCATTTGTGCGCTCAGTCTTTAGGAATGGTACCTGTGAAAAATTGCTGATAGTTAATCTGCTCCTATTCTAACTTGTTATCTGTCTGTTTAAGGCTGGAAGTGATGGAGAGAGCATTGGGAACTGCCCCTTCTCTCAGAGGCTCTTCATGATCCTGTGGCTTAAAGGAGTGGTCTTCAATGTTACCACAGTGGACCTCAAGAGGTGAGTCCTGCCCCCATCTTTTTCATTGTTATCCTCCTCTGCTTCTCCTTGTCCTCATTTCATTGGCTGAGAAACAAGGATGAAAAACATTCCCTTTGTTTTCCTCCTTTGATAGCCTCCTACCCACTTTTTGGGCGTTTCCTCAAAGGCCTCATTGGCTCCTAACGCTTTGATCCGGCACCACCTCTAACATGCTCACTGCTTCCCCACTGCTTATTTGCTTTTCCCATGACCCTTTCTCAGGCCAGAGAAAATTGGAGAAAAATAAACACACAGACTCTGGAGGGGCTATTTAAGGTTCTTCTCTCCACTCACTTCCTGCCTAGATTTTGACGGGCAATTTCGTCTGGGCTCTACTTTTTTAATTTTTCCTCCCAGTTGCAAGAGATTGGCTTTCACATGTGGATTCCAGCACCAGACGCTCTTTACCAAACCAACTATGTTTCTGTCTGCATGATTCATCTAAATGCTCCCTCAATGTTTTTCCATTTGCTAAGCCAGGACAAGCAAGTGCCAGATTATTTTCAGCCATGGCTTCTATGGTCGTTCTTTGTCATGTGTGTTTGAGTCAGAGATTCAAGATTTATGATGTTATATTCCAAAGCGTGGTTCATCCATTTGGCAGCTGGTTCAACACCAGGCGCCTCTTTGGGAAACGGAGATCACTGTGTGCTGACAAAACACAGCAGAGATGTACTTGATAACTGCTGTTCCATTTTTGTACAGCTTGAAGGAGGAAAGCAGTCTCCATTTGACTAGTTATTTGGTTTTAATGCATGCCTGCACATTCTAGATGAGTGCACGGCTTTGGCTATATTTGCATATTTTTTCCCTGGTGGAGGGCATGCTGCATTAAACAGAGCATGCCGATATCCTGTAGAAAAAGGCAGTCTGTCCACTTAGCAGTGTCTCTTTACCCCTTGCTCCTCAAACAACCCTTTGTTCAGCTGAAGGGAATACTTACTGCTTTATTTTTATTCCTTTCTGGATGAACAACTGATTCACAGTTTTGGGTTTGTTTTTTTTTTCCATGCTCTACGGTGTCCATATAAAATGACTATTGCAAAAGGAGGCATGTTTGCCATATTTATGGCTCCTTTTATTGTAGTATTTGAATTTGAAGAGAAGTTCAAGTTCAAGTTGTTAAACTTGTAGAAAGAGGTGAAGGTCACATGTCATTTCACTGAGTTAAAATGTTTTATGATTCCTGAGTTTATGTCTTCTCTTGGGTCAAGGCTGTCATGTTAATATTTGCTTATGTCAAGAAAGCCTCAAGGCAGTTTCTTGCCCACTCCTCAGTGATATCTGTGCTTGAGGTTGCCACTTCCCCTTTGCCTGCCAAAGACTTTGAGTCATTTCCCATTTTTTTTTTTGTGCCTTTTTAGACCATTATGGACATCGTCACACCACAAGCCTGGATCATTTAAGAGTCTCTGAGGATTGAAGTTTTGGTTAATTGTATCATACCAACAGACAGTTCGCACTGTTTGCTGGCTTACACTCATTTGTTAGGCTCTAAGAGTTGTTAAGAGACAATGCTTTGTTTTATGCTCTTTATACTGTAAGGGCAATAAGCATCTGGGCTCTGTGGATTTCACAAGTCAGTTGTGTTCTCACTGCTCATTCAACACATGCTCATTTTTTGTTTGTGTGTCAGTGTCATCTGCCTGCCAGAGACATCTGGTACAAAATGTGCTGGTTTTAAGGCCACAGAGAGAAAGGGACACACACGATCTCAGGAGACGGACAAATGAACACATGCACAGTTAAAGACAGAGCAGCTGTAGCTGGATAAGGAGGAGGGCTGGATGGCTCTAGAAAAAGTGGTTTAACATGAAGCAGGCTTTCACGGAGCCACAGCACACTGCTACCTAAACTTACTTGAACTACAAAAAGTGAATAATATATAAATTTTATTCATTTATTTACCCAGAATACATTGGACCACTTATATCTCATTTACAGGCCTTCTATCAGTAATTCAGTGTCAGTAACCCCAGCAATTTGAACATATCAAAAACATGCATTTAAAAAAATGGTTTTAAATGGTTGTGTGTCTTGGTGTTGCTTGCCTCAGTCCACTAAAGTTGCCCCACTCTCTGTCCTCCAGGAAGCCAGCAGACCTGCAGAACCTGGCCCCCGGCACACACCCACCCTTCATCACCTTCAACGGTGAGGTCAAAACTGACGTCAACAAGATCGAGGAGTTTCTTGAGGATGTACTCTGCCCTCCCAAGTGAGTGCTCTCTCATCCCTATGACAACAACTCGCACACATATCATCTAAACACACTTCACTGCTGTCATAAGCACATTGTGGTAGCTTGTACATTATCTATTCACACACACCAAAGTGTAGGGGCCTTATTTAAATTTCAGTTAGTTCGTTTTAATGCTGGTTGTTATGCTTCACATAAAAATGAAATTTTGTTTCACATACTACACCAGACAATAAAAATGTATCACTTCAGCAGTTAATACTTTAATACTTCTGATGCACCTGAACACATCATCAGTGATGAAACCTGGGGTCATTGGTAGTTTTGGATCTTTCAACATCATACTGGGGTAGCCCAGGCGACCCCACCGCAGTTGATCAGGCCGCAGCCATGTTCAGGTGGCAATCCCTTGACCCCATGGACCTTCTCTCCGAATCCAGAGCCATCTCAAGGCTTTCTCAGCTGCTTCGGTGGGGTTCTTGATGGCTCTGCTCCTTGCTCCTCCTGTGATGCCCAGAACACTGAGGGCTCTGTGAAATGAGTGACCCACAAATCCCCTGCAGCCTACTTCGATGGGCATGCACCTTGCCTTCCAGACCTGCTCTCGACAGTTGATCACCAGATGACCGTATTTTGTCCTCTTCCTCTAGTGGGCTTCCCCTAGGCGGTCCTCCCATGGCACCGTCAGCTCCATGTTTATGATGTTCTTTGTGCTCTCTGAGACCGAAAGAATATCTGGCCTCAGGGTGGTGCTGACAATGTGCTGCAGGAATCTCAGCAGCTTCTCCAGGTCCACTGAGAGCTGCTAGTCCTGGGCTTTTGACAGGACCCCCGCTACTGCCTTCCCGCGTCCTGCCCTTGGCTGATCTCCTGCCTTAACAAAAGCGATTGCACAGGTGGTGCTGCGCCCTCGGCCGCAGCTGCTGATCACCTTGCTGATGGCTTCTGCGATGGGTTTCAGCATCTGGTTATGGCGCCAGGTGTAACGGCCCTGGCCGAGTGCTGTTGGGCAGGAGCTCAGAATGTGCTCTAGCGTTCCTTTTGCTGAGCACAGTGGGCAGTTCGGGGTCTCCACCTTTCCCCAGGTGAAGAGATTTGCCGGGCTAGGCAGGACATCATACACTGCCTGGATCAGGAAGGTTATGTGGTGTGGCTCAGTCTGCCAGAGGTCCGTCCAAGTGACCTTCCAGTGCATGGCCTGCTCTCACCTTGTCCAGGCCTCCTGTTGCCTCAGACCAGCCACTCTGTTTGATCGTCCCTCCTCCACTGCAGCCCTCAGCTCCTCCTGGATCTGCCTTCGCTTCTCCATCCCCTTGCACTCCACACCAAGATGGTGCAGCTTATGATTATGCCAACTTCCAGCTTGTGCCACTCTGATGTTACTGCTCCCACTGAGTCTCTCATCCTGAACTGGTCGTAATAATCCATGATCAGGTCTGCAACATGGTGTGGCACATGATGTTTGGTCATGGTGGTCTGGACCAGTTTGTGTGGGATGGAGCCATATGCATTGGCTAGGTCTAACCACAGGACTGCAAGGTCACCCTTGTTCTTGCAAGCTTCCCAGATGAGTCACCACTCCAGTGTGTTCTAGACACCTCAACACTCCAGGGATCCCTCCCTTTTGCACTGAGGTATCTATGTAGTGTCGTTAGCAAACTTATAATGTATTTGGTATGGAAGATAGCAAAACAGTCACTTGTCAGCAACACGAACAATTGTGGGCTGAGTACACAATCTTGAGGTAATCCTGTGTTTGCTGTTGTAGGTTGGGAAGTGGTGCTTCCAATTCTAACCATCTGCTGTCTCTCAGTCCAGAAGTCCAGGATCCAACTGCAGATGCCAGAGTCCATGCCCAGCAGCAGCACTTTTTCATCAGCTTTTTTGGCAGGATTGTATTAAATGCTGAGCTGAAATCAATTAACAGGATCCCAGCATAGGTGTTTTCATTTTCCAGATGTGTCAGAGTGAGGTGGAGCAGGGTGGATACAGTGTCCTCTGTTGACCGGTTTGCTCTGTATGCAAATTGTAGTGCTGGATTTGGTGTCTTGAGCAAAGGTATTATAGTGGCACTTTTAAGACAGATTGCCACTCTGGCTTGGCTGAGGGAGATGCTGAATAAAGCTGTGAACACATCCTTCACTTGTTCTGCACAGCCTTTCAGAACACAGTCTGGTATGCCATCTGGTCCTGCAGCCATCTGAGGGTTGCTGTTGGAGAAGACCCACTTAACACTGTCTGAAGATAGCTGGAGTGCCTGGTTAGTAGGTGACAGTGGCATCTTGTGTCCTCCTCTGTTGTTGTTTTTTTCAAGCCATAAGAAAAAGGGGTCGTGATTGTGGTCCGTAAAGTGTCCGTAAAGTAGGCCTATGGCCTGTTGTTATCTGGAACCCCTGCCGCAAGGGCCTTGTGTCTTTGTGAGTGAAATGACCTGTCAGCTTTTCCCCATATTGCCTGTTGGCCTTGTTGAATTCATTCATGGCTGAATGTCTCAATTTAAGTACATTGAATTTTTTTAAAGGTAGGCAATAGTCTATATTTCTCTTATCATTAACGGATCTTTTGAAAAGACCAAAACCAACAATCTGTTAGTTTGTCTTTATAGTTTCTGTCTCCCAGAAGGTTTGTGGCTTTTAGTCCCAAAGGCCATTTATTCCTACTGAAGACATACACCTTAAAGAACATGTCAGATGTTGTTTTTTTTGTTTTGTTTTTTGGGTTTGTTTTTTTGTTTTTTTTTTTTTTTTAAAAAGCAAAAATAATTTTCTAATAACTGGATACTGTAATAGGGTTAAACAGGGAGAAATTTGTTGAGGATTGTTTTCAGGAGTGGATTAGTAACAATTGGTGCTTGAGTAAATTTTTATCGCAGCAGAATGATGTATATTTGATCGACACAAAATATTCTGCATTGCACATGTCAGTCATAAGTGTTTGACAACAAATGCAGGTCTATGGCACAGAGTTAAACCATATGCCTTAAAATAAGCAAAATATCAACAGATGTATCCTTTTTAAACTCTTCATATTTATTTACATGTATGTAACTTGTATGTGTACTTGTGTGCAGGTACATCAAGCTTGGTGCAAGACACCCAGAGTCAAACACAGCTGGCATGGATATCTTTGCCAAGTTTTCAGCATTCATCAAGAACTCAAAACCAGATGCAAATGAGGGTACGTCAGTCTGTCTGTCTCTCTCTCTCTCACACACACACACACATAACAGACAGACACACACACACACACACACACACACACACCAGAGTTAGGAACAATGGTTAAAAGCAGAGATCCAGAAACCTTCCTATTGTGCCGGGAAAGTTATCTGGTTGCTAGGCAACATGGTTTAACCCTGACCTGATCACCACTCAGGAACACAGAGCTTTTGTTCTGCAGCCTCCTCCTGTCCTAATGCTGTTTCTCACCTGGCGGAGCTCTCCGGAAAACCAGAGAGCATCTATCCCCCGAATGAACCAGTGCTCACGAGATCGTGTTTCCTGTTGTTGATTTAAGCACCCTGTAAACTTAACAGATAAGATTATTGGAATATTATGGAAAATATGTAGTGTATTGTCTTGGAGATTCTGCTGAGGACTGGGTGAAACAACTTTTGGAATTGTTTTCCCTGGAAGGATGTATAAAATATTCACAAAATAGCAAGATTTTGTATCATGTTTTCCTTGGCTGTTATCCACCCTGGGAAAATATTGAACCATGGTGAGCTGGATGTGAAAACCAAGGCTATGTCAACAGAGTTTGAAGCTGAATCTCATGGTTCAATGATAAGTGCTATCCAAAGTAACAGGTCACGTCTGCAGTTGGACTACTGAATTGAGCATGCAGCTCCATTGTGTCATATTTCCAAGCAGCAGAGTATAGTGGACAAAGGCTAGCACCTGTCCAATCAGGTAATAAGCTTCTCAAAGATGGTATTTATAACAGGGCTGTTGGATTTGATCGTTCAAGTGTTACTGATATAACTATGTCCTGCATTTAAAATGTGTGTGCTGTACATGCACAGGAGTCCTTGTCTTGTGATGCCCTCATGTGGTTGATCAGCATATAGCTAAAGCAGTAGTGGTAGAGGCCTCAGGAGAAGCCACAAAATTTTAACACGGTCCAAAGTAGATTATTTGCTCATACTAAATATATAATGAAAGGAAAAATCAAGTTTTTAATAAAATTTAATATCATATCTCGTGTCTCTCTGCAGCTCTGGAGCGTGGGCTACTGAAGACACTGCAGAAGCTGGACGAGTATCTTTGCTCACCACTGCCCGATGAGATTGACCACAACAGCATCGAGGACGTCAAGACCTCCGACCGCAAGTTCTTGGATGGCAATGAAATGACTCTGGCTGACTGTAACCTGCTGCCCAAGCTGCATATAGTCAAGGTGAGTGAAGGACACATTTTTGACAGTATGTTTTGGCACTTGAAGGTATATGTGTAGTGAAGTTAAACTAAAATTGTTTTATTATCTGCAATATCTAGGTATATATTTGTCTACACAACCCTGGTACACCACGACATGTGTTTTCACCTTATTTAGCTAATTAGACTTTTCTCAGGACTGTGTGGAATTGTAACAACTGTACTTGATAGAAATATCCTGTTGCACCTATAAAAGCAGGATAAATTTCAACTATTGGTACACTGAGATAGGAGACCTAATCTAATTCATAGCTCCACCCAACATAAACCTTACCCGTGGGCCAGAATAAGTGAAAACACCTGTGGCGTCATGATAAATGAGTGATTGTGTGACATTACTTCCTTGCTCACAATCTAGCAGAGATACTGTTGGTGTTTCTGAGAGTTAAGTAAACTTTTTAAGATTTTGATACAAATCTGTAGGGTTGCACCTTAATATCGATTTACAACTGCCATTTACCTGGAACTTTGGCCTCAGCAAATAGATGACTGTCAAAATTCATCAGCGGGTTTACTTTTCTTTTTAACTCTGCTGACCTCAGCCACAAAAAAAATTATCTTTTTTTTTTTCTACAAACCGACCTAGAGATTTTTTAAAAACTGTAACAGTATTTCTTGACCATTATTAATATTTTCAGCTTTATTTCTTTAGCTCTTAATGACATTTACTCTCTCAGAATGGTCAGTAATCATGCGATAATGAAGCTGATCCTACAATGGTTGCACTTTATGAAGTTATTTTAAATGTCGATTACTGTCTTATAAGGCTGCAAAAAAATATTTTCACAGTTTTTATTATTCATTTCATACATAAAATGTCAGAAGACACTGGAAAATCACCATTGATATTTACTAAAGATGTGATGCGCTTAATTAATTATAGAAATACTTTTAGATTAATTTTCTGTTTATTGAGTAAACTCCTAAAGAAGAATAATTATTTAACAAAAATTTTTTGTTCTGATTTAAATGAGCTCATAACTAATGCAGAGTAATAAATTGAATGACAAATTTCACAGTGAATACACAAACATGTTGAGTTGAAGATATGAGTTTGTGGATCAACTTGTGAGCTTTATTATTTATTATTATTTTACTAATTTGTGGCCTATGATCACTACCTTTCCCTGCAGGTCGTAGCCAAGAAGTACAGAGGTTTCGACATCCCCAAAGAGATGACGGCCATCTGGAAATACCTGAACAACGCCTACACACGCGAAGAGTTCACTAACACCTGCCCCAGTGACAAGGAGATCGAGATCGCCTACGCAGATGTAGCCAAGAGGCTGGTCAAATAAGCTCCTCCGTCCTGACCGTCAACCCGTAACCTCCCTGTCTACACTCCGCTGCACTCCTCTCTCCTAAGCACCAGGACTGATGTGCTCATTCACGAGAAAGAAAAACTCTGGACTTCTTTTCCTTCTCTCCTCATTTAGCGCAAACCCTCCAATGCATGAATCCCCCCCCCAGATTTATAAGAAGATCATTTTACTTGGTTCAGCAAAGGTCACAGTTGATCCATCTTGAATTCCACCTTTTGTTTTTTCTCTTGCTGATGAATGTTGTGAGGCATTATGAGATGGCGTGGTGATGGAGAAGCAGCCAGACGCTCGTATCATTGCTAATCAGTTCGGGGAGCCTCATCAAACACAGTTCCTGATAATAAGTGGCCTTCAAGCTGACCTTCTCTCCGCCAAAAGGAAAGGTCACGAGCTGTTTTTAATTATCTGTTGTCTGTTTAATATTGAAGCCACTCTTGCTAGGTTTGCTCAAAAAAAAAGAAGCAAGATGCTGCTTTTGTTTGTTTGGGGTTTTTTTTTTCCCCCTATCTTTTTGTTTATTAAGACACATTGTAAAAACTGTTGAAGCTTCAGTTTTTTTGGGTCAAGTATTTGACAGGTTTAAGTAGTAGCAGAAGCTAATCCAAACCTGAGTGGTTGACATATCATTTAAGAGAGGCTTTATATATGTTGAGGTATTTAAAATGAATTAAAAAAAATGTTAATGCAGGTAATGCTACCTGGTATCCATGCTCTGATTTCCTCATTTCCTCAAACAGGTAAAAGATTAGCAGCTCAGCTCAGTAGAAATGTAGGACATTTACCTTTACCGGTTTTAGAAGCAACAACGCAGGAAAAATACACCTGAGGTCTAAAAAAAACTATCCAACCATATGTAGCTTATAGACATATACCAGGATGTACAGATGTCTTTTGTAAATCACCGTATTGCCATGGAAAATGTCTATACAGACACTCTCCGAGTCTTCTTTCACAAAGGAAAGTCTCTGCTGAATGTAGCAGTATTTTGGATTACACATCGCAGACCAAAATGGGCACATTATTCTGGTCTCACTGTGGATGGGACGACACCGGCCATATAAACTAGTGAAGTCAAAAAGAGAAGAAAACCACACACTCTCAATGTCTTTTTCTCTATAGCATACAGAATGAAGGATGCTAGTACGCAGTCAGGCAACAGGAAAGGCAAGACTAAAGATATTTATAAATAAACAATTCCTGGAGAGTAGCAGTGAAACATACTATTTACCTGGTCGAATTTCACTTTTCTCGTCAGTTTTTAGATTGAACTCTAAGGTAGGGAATGTATGTTATGATATGGTAGCTCCAAAAGGGCTTTAGTGTGGATAAAGCAAAACCTGTTTTTGTTTTCTCCTGTTTGCCATGTTTTTCAGACATTTATTATGAAACAAATTTGATTTAAAAAAAAAAAAAAAAAGGAATTGTAAATATTTGTTTTGAATGCTCAGAATTCAAAGTGTAAATTTTATACAGGTCATCTGAATTTTGAGGAAAAGGGGCCATTTCCTGCCTGCTTGGATTTTAATTCTAGACTAACTCATCTCCTCTTTGCCTTGTTTTCTTTCTCTGCGGATGATTTGCAGGAAGGTTTTTCAGAGATCATTTCATCACAATATGTGTGAAGTTGTATAAAGAAAATAAAATATCCAAGCAATGTTATGTCTTTCTTTTCTTAACAGTATAGACTGAATTGAAATAAAATTCTTATTGGCACCCTGCTTTGTGTTGTCTAAACCTTCAGCATTATTATACTTATTTCTTGTGAGTTTCTATAAGAGATTGGGTTGCGTATCCCAGTTGGAGCAAATTTAAAATGACTAGTTATAGAAGATCGAAGATGGTTTATGCATCATCACCGGTGTTGCCAGCCTAACCCCTTGTAAAAAAAAAAAATGAACTTAATCCAGCCTTTTATCTTAAGTTTTTAACTTCATTACACTTAAGCTTGAAATTTCTTTCTTGGCCTTGGGAGCAACAATTTTACAGAAAAAAAATCTCAATATTGGGTCCAACTTACCTGTTTTTTCCAAAGGTCTTAAGCACATCTTAACTGAGTCCACAGTTGCCTTGGAGGTGCTAAATAACCATCAGCTGGGGAGGACAGCAGCAGTACGTTTCATGTTTACATTTAGTTTAAAGGCTCTTGTCTTTGGCTTGACATTGACACCACAGTCTACTGGTCTTCTGTATTTACTACTGGCTCATTTCCTCCTGTATGCTTTCAGATGGACATGTGCTGCACCCAGAAGTAGGCAGTTCAAATAGCCTACTTCCAGGTGTAGTCTAAACTCTGACCGGATTGTGATTAACATGTTAACTGGATGTTAGTAATGATAATGTTCTCTTCAAGTGTAAGTCGTAACAGTGTTAGTCAGTGAGCATGTGCAATACCAGGACCCTAAATCATGAGCCATTTTTATTTATTTTATTATTAGTGTAACAAATATCTGCCATGAAAACGGCCTGTTGTGCCTATCCTCTGTCTTTTCTCGAGCATCAGTGCGACTAGTGCGACATAAAAGTTACATGAATTCTGATGCAGTGATTCAAACTTAAGTTTCCTTGTCTTAACTCAAAGTATGTAGCATTATAGAATAAAAATGGTCTAAATCAGAAATTAAAACGCCAAATACTGTCGATTTGAAGGCTCATGCTGGCTTTAAAACAGATCTGTCAATTTTGGAGGAGAATTTTTTTTTTTTTTTTTAGCCACTTTCACCTGCAGTGTAAAAAGTGCTCAGGATTCCACAAAGGGGCGCCAGGACCTTGAACTTCCTTTCTGAGCTCTCTAGCAAAATGAAAAACAGATAAATGTAACTATCATTCACTCGTTAAATGAAATTCCAATGGGATTTTGAACTCGGCAGATATTTTCAGGCAGCTTTGCGGGCCCGTACCTTATAAGTTGTATTACGATCTTCTCATAGTGGGGTTCTGCCTCTGTTGGGAATCTATCTGGAGGTAACCAACACAGAAACAGAGAAAAGTTTGGGAACCCCCTGTGCCAATCCCTGTTTGTTTACAGCTCTCTCTCCGCGGAATGTCTCATGTGGGTGTCCACCCGCTGTGGGCTCCACCTCCCCCTGAAGAAACCCTCTCGCAGTCAGCCTGATGATGTTTTTCAGCCACTTCCCTACTGTTCTGAAGCGCACACAAACAAGTCTATTCTGTGAGGCTGATTTCAGCCAAAGTTTCGCAAGAGAAGAGGGAAAAAAGGTGTGGGGGCGTACAGTTTTTGGTTGCCCTCCAGATCATTAAAGTGTCGTGTTTCAGCTCCGCACATTCTCTGCTCCTTTACTGGAGAACACCGAGACACAGTCCCCACTTGTAATTCACGAGGAGGAAATCCACCCAGACACAAACAGCCAGACGTGTCTGTGCGTCTGTGTGTGTGTGTGTGTGTGTGTGTGCCTGTGTCAGTGTGTCGTAAGAGAAGACACAATGAGCCTGGCGATCATTCAGACCACACGTACATTATAAGCAGGTTGAGTGTATTAGTGTAATTGGTTGAGGCAGAGGCAGAGGCAGAGGCCAGGAGGAGTTGAGTGTCATTTCTAGAACATGTTGACTTGGTGTGTGTGTGTGTGTGTGTGTGTTTGTGTCTTGGAGAGGGGCTATATTACGCACCATGAGAGGGAGCCAACATGTCATCTAACCTATACGCGCACAGCTTGTAGCCATAGCTATTGCCATTGATCTTTCTTCGTTAGTGTGAGAAAAATGTCAGCCCTATAAGCACAGAGTGGCACTCCTCAGCCTAAATATACCTTTTTGCTGTTATGCTTTTACTTCAACAGATAAATCATTCAGCTGCATGTTTTTTACTACTCTATAGTTCAGCGGAGCCTTTTCTGTCTGGCATCGACTCTTTCTCTGCAGTGCCAGTTCAGTTTGGAGGTTTTACACAACACCCATTTATACAGCTGGCTAAATATTTACACTGGTAAAGTAGCTCACTCAAGGGTACATAGTGATATCCCAGACCTACAATGTGTGAAAATCCTTCTTTGCATATGAACTCTGTGCACCTGACATTTGATGTGGCTATAGACAGCTTTGTATTTGGGTTGTTCTGTTGACTGACAGCACAAAGGCCCATATGTGGAAAAATCATGGCTTCAAGAATATTTATATATTGCACAGAGCCTTTTTTTCAGAACTTGAAATAATCTATGTTTTGAAATATCAGCTCTTCTCAGAGTCTGGAACGATATTTTGATGCATGGTGACACAGGAGACTGTTGGGTGTTAGTGCTGTTGCTGTTGGGTCAGGCTTGCAGTGGTTCTCCTCCTACCTTTGCTCTTGTTTTTTCCATCCGAGAGACATTGCAATGCTCAGGCTCAATGTGTCTCCAGCAGAGAACAAAGCTTTAATTCATGTTTTTATATCATCCCATCTCGACTTGGAACTCTCTTTTCACCTGCCCTAGCAAAACATACATAGATCATTTAGACGTTGTCCAAAACACTGCTGCTAAACTCTTGACGATCTCCTCCAAACAAGCTCATGTGAACCCAATTGTAATCACTCTTAATTGGCTTCCCATCAAATTCAGAATCCAATTCCAACTCCTTGTGATCACCTATAGAGCTATCATGTCACCTATCATCTTTAGGCCCCTGGCTAGATTAAATATCTACTGCAGCTCTTTTTATTAACAGGTCTCTATGGTATTCTGATCTACGTTTTCTGGCTGTTTCCAGAGCAAGGTTTAAAACTAAAGGAGACTGCGCTTTTGAGGTTTTGGCTCATAAACTTTGGAACTCTGACCCATGGGATTTATGATCTCTGGATACTGAGGACACAAGTACAAAGCAGCTCAAGACTTGGTTTAGGTTTGCCTTTGTGTAATCTTTATATTTATTGTTTTATTTGTATTATTATTTTGCTTTATGTCTGTATGTATGTCTTTATTTTATCTCCTATGAAGCACTTTATGACATATTTGCTCTTGAAAGGTGCTATATAAATAAGTACTTACTTACTTGCATTTGTTTTTACTGGTAATTTTCTATTCATACACATTATCTTTCCTCTGCAATCACAACATTAAATTGAAAATATGAATAAATATTGTTTTTAAGTATTCGTGGCTAACAGCCAAGCCTATCCTTGTCTATTTAAAATATAAACCACAATTAAAACTAAAGGCCAAGCTTTTAGAAGAGCAACAAACTGTATTTTGAAATAGTTGTGCAAACATATAAATCTTCTATTTCCAAATTACAAATATTTTCATTTTCACGCAGCATAATTCTTGAAATCCACAAGCATCAGCCCGAGACAGTGCTTCCTCTCCATTTTAGCCAGTAAGTCCTCAAAACCAAGCATATTTTGTGTCTTTGGATTATGAACAGACCAACCAAAGGGGGAATTTTCCCCCCATTTTATTTTAAACCTTAAGATGTAAATGTATCCAATAATTAACAGGACAAAAAGAGGAACAGAGGAAAAAATGAGAAAATTGGGATGCATTAATGCTTTTTCCTGCTTTTCTCTTCTATTATTCAGATTTAGCTTATTCAGAGGGACACTGAGCAACAACCCTATGTGGGAATTACCATAATGATAATTAAGTGGTCATGAAATATGTATTTCCAATATCCAGCTATAACACACAGCCAGTTAAAATGAAAATTAGGAAACGGATATATGAAGTCCAGCATTCAGATGAACTAATAACACTGATTCTGGCTGTATTTCCACTCAGGTGTGCCAGAGTAAGAGTTTTGGTATTGTAGCCTAGATACTGGCTCAGTGGCTGGAATTACTGGTGCACTTGAATGGAACAGAACCATAAATAAATTTACTAGCTCCACCTGCACTTTTCCTGCTCTGAGGAACTTCCATCTCCACCAGAAAGGGACTGATATGACACCAATATAACTGAAGGCATAATACTGCGCTATAGTGACTGAACAGTAATTCGTTTAATTTGATAATTAGCCTCTGGTGTGAACGGCTGGGGCTGTTAAACAATCAGCCAATGAGCCAATAAGAGTCAAGCAACAGAGGTGAAAGCACAGCATGGCACAGCACAGCAGCCTGGCCTTGCCCGGCCCAGCCCTTGCTGGCACAGACCACATGGCGGGTCATTGTTTTTGTTGTTGTTGGACAGCAATGGGAGTGCTGGCATTCCTGTCAGACTCCAGAAGACCTCTCAGCCCCCATAAGCCTTTCCATGCCCCTTTATCTCCTTCTTACATCTTCAGAAACATTGGTCTTTATTCAGAAAATATGTTGGCATCCCTCAGAATACTCGTCATCTGTGACTGATTAGGAGGAGTGCCGAGGTCTATGTTGATCCTCCGACAAGGTGTGTTTTTCCTGCCAAGCCGTAAGAGCTGTCGTTGACCCATCATCCTGTATGTCTTTTTGGCTGCAACAGAGAGTTTTTGTATGGTGGCATATGGTTACTCATAAATAGGCCTATATATACCCTAAAAAACACATCAGTGTGCTAAGAGAGATGAAGAGTGGCACCATGAAGGAAAAGCATGAAACTCGAGAATATTCTTATATATTTGGATTGTTTAAACAAGTTTCAAATGCAATAAATATAAATAGTTTGGCCATATATCTGGTGTCAGGACTGGAATAAATGGTTTATGTGTTGAAAGTGGTGTATTTTAAAGGTTCATTTCACCCAAATTAGATGAACATTTACACTCTAAAGTATAGATTTCTGCGGCCACTCCAATACAATACAGATGACTTTTCATACCATTGAAAAAAGAAAAAAAAAATGCATTTGAAACTACAAAAGCTATCATATCTTTCCAGAAACAATGTCCTCTGCCCTCCTCCACTATAAACAGAGGTTCTAATTTCAAATGTTAATGAAGTAAAATCACTTATTTATGAGTGGTAAAATTTGATTAAATTGTTAAAGGTATATACTCATAATGCAGAAAATGGCCCTTGTGTCATTCTTTTATGTTATATTACTGGATTGTTATTAGGCTACTGGTGCTATGATGTGTAAGTAGTGTTTCATTGTTGTAGTAGAGCCGATTTTGAACGCGTTCTATATTCTGTTCATGACCCTCAGTTTATGAATTAATCATATTTTCCGTGTAAATCTTGATTTGTAAAGTAACTGGTGAAGACAGCTGTCAAAAAACTTAGAAGAATAAAAGTATGATAGTTCCCTCACAACAACTGGAACTTGGGTAGTTGCTAACTTTTTTCATACAGTCGTTTCTTCAATTTCAAAAGAGCGTCCAATGAAAAGTACTGACAGCATGTTTCTTGGCTTATTCAGAAAAACAGGGACTTTGTTTCTGTTTAAAATGTAATTTGTCAGTAAGCATCATATTCATAAATTCCCGTCATTTCCATTGTTCTGGGCTTGAACTAGAAATCTGAGACATGGGAAAGGAAAGCCAAACACTCCGCTTGGCCATCTACCATCACAGGTAAGTTGAGTTTATTAATGATTTGGGGAAACTCGCCCTTTAATTGTAGTCGACCACAGTTCCAAAGGTGATCAGTCTCCCATCGGGCGCACACAGTCTCTCTGGCAAACACTGTCACTCATTATTTTAGCACTGTAAGGGTCTAATGTTACCATGTGAGTGACGTTCATAGTGGAGCGCATTGTGGCATCAGCCACCCCATCAACTCCCAGACCACCGAGTAACAGCCCAGCTTATCTGCTCTGCTCCAGTGCCTGCAGTCAACCAGTCAGGGTGGGTTTTGTGTGCTCACATTGTTTATTTTAGCCCTCATTAAAATGTGGTGGGGTGGCTGTCTCTCTCCGGGGCTCGGCGGCTACTGTGGTGGGAAGATAGGGGACTGTGGTGGACCCCCTTGGGCGGCCCACAAAAAAAGCTGCCCCATCCCCCTTTCCCCTTGCTTGCCACTCACCCTATCTGGGTCCAGGAGTCACACCCTGTGGCAGAGCTGTGGTTAGCTGCTGCTGTTGGTTGGTGAGGAGGCACAGTGGAGGGCTCACGGATACTAAATTCAATATTGTAGTGCCGTTCCTTGTAATTACCACTAGAGGGTACTCAGCCACAGTAAGCTAAATGAGGGGAAACTCTGGAAGCTGACAGACTTTCCTACAGGGGTTTTGTTCTTCTTTCCTTTACGTGGTCAGCACTTTTTCACAGGAAGCATGTGAGAGGTGCTGTTTGTGTGTTTGAGGATAGGGTGAGTGTGTGAGTGGGGGATAACGAGAGAGTACATCTTGAAGTGAGTACTTTTACAGAGAGAACAGAGAACTATGAGTCCCCATCAGCTGTGTGGTTGAAAGACGCTGTGTGACGTCAGGTGGTTCATGCCTCCAGGAGCCTTCTCTCCAGGTTGTTTAGTCTCTTTATGAGACTACAATAGCAGCCTGTTTTTATTTTGACTTTGACAGAAAAACTATTACACATAAAAGACATTGCTCTGTCAGCGGCCCCACCCCACCTTATCTCCCCACGGAGGATGGTTTACCTTGCAGTTTATGTTACGTTAGTGTGTCAAAGCCTGCGGCGAGCATCAGTCTGGTATGTGGTGAATTACTGCCGCGTCTGTGCCGTTCCAAAACAATGTGTGTAATGTTATGTGTCTGTTTGTGTTTTCATAAACAAACTATACTCCTGTTGTTCCTTTTAAGAAGGAACCAGGAAATGTCTGCTGGGTGTGCTGATGATCCCAGGTGTGTGTGTGTGTGTGCGTGTGTGTGTGAGAGTGTGCATAAGACTATGTGCATGCAAGCCTTTGTGCTAAAGTGATCTAGCAGGTTCTCTTTCAGAGCCATATAGCACATCTAGGGGATAGAGAGAGGAGCTCTTTGAAGTTTTGGTTCTGGCATCTGTCTCCAGCTCGCCGGCTTTCTTTTCGTGCCAGCCATTGCAGAGCCCCGGCCCGTTAAAGAGAATTGCCTCAGCTGGCTCCTCCCTGCCATGTCGCCATGGTAAATGACAACAGACTACACTCACGTGCCCCTCACTGACAGTAAAGCTGTCCTGTTTTGATTTTGGCATTATTCTGTCTGTGCTGTCTTAAAACAGACTCACAGTTGTCGGACACAGCTGAAGCGCACGACCACGATGCTCGACATTAGAGCAGAGTAAAAAGAACCGAGCAGAGAGGCCTAGAGCAATAGGCAATTAACTCGCAGTCGACGTTAATGAATACATCTGATCTGCCCACGCTGCAGGTGCTGGCCCTCTGTCCCTGGATTCTTTCTGATCTACACCAAAGTGTCTCCTTTACTTGCCAGCAGCCATAGAGGATGCTATGACACTTAGTTTTAACACTGGAAGGGGAAAGCAGCCGCAGCAGCAGCAGCAGCAGCAGCAGCAGTAGCAGCAGGAGGAGGAGGAGAATGAGTGGAGATATATTGATTGCCCCTAGCTGCTTCTTTGTAGCCTGAGTTCACGGTTTGTGTTGGCTAAGCCCTCTAGCCTAATGGCTTTTAGACTTCCATTAGGTCGTTTCGGCAGCATGGTTTAAGTAAGTAACAAAAGGCTCTGTCAAAATGCTTTAAGCATTAATAAGACAGTCAGTGTTATCCCTCCAGCCTGTCAGCTCATCAGGAACACACGAGTTGAGGTTATGAAGCCAAAAGGCTGGTTTTCTGTCGTCATCTCAATAGTTTCTTTGACTATGCTGTTTTTGGTAAGCCCTGAGCTGCATTAGCTTTTAGACTTTTGGGAATTTGTTTGATTGAGCAGTGAAAGCTGTGGCTCAATCACCCCATAAACTTGCAGTGTCCCTGGACTTGTGAGCAGTAAAAGTCCTGTCTCACACTGACATACATGTGAAGAAGTGCCAGCACCTCTGAACATTCGTATGGTTCACTTAACGAGGAGAGACCTGTGGCTCGATACTGGGAAAGGAGCTCAGTAGGATTGGGGTTAGAAGTGCATCATTTGGTTGTTATGTGGCAACAGAACCGCAGGCCTCAATTGAGTCGGTTGGGTTTTGGGAAGGTTTTTTTGTTGTTGAGCTGCTCTCTGTTTCTGCTTCTAAAGCCATCTTGTTTTTATAAAAGTTGTTTATTAGGAGCAAGGTCTCTCTTTTGCAGAGAAAGGCGCTGAGCCTACACTGTTTCAAATCACTGTAATTACTGGGTAGGCCTGGCTTTGATGGTGTAGACACTGGCATTCTGATATGAAGAGAGGATGCGTGTATCCAATATGTCTATGTGTGGACGTAGAGTATACCCCCCCATACATTTTAATACAAGCACTTTAAACATGGTTCTTCAACTCCATGTTATATATGAGCCCGCATCATATGAATTTGATTCCTCATAACCAGTCTTTGGGTGTATTCTCCTGGACTGACCCATTTTGCCCAAGAAACGCCTCTGCTTTCTGGATATTGTGTGGTGTGTTTCCCCCTGGTCTGTCTGACTTTAATGCCACCGTGTCCCTGCAATCCCTCAAAGTCCTAGGCTTTAATGCACCGGTTACCGTATTTTTCCACAGAGATGACTGTCGCTTGCCGGGAAGGCTGCACATTGTGTGTATGTGCATGCCACTTTTGTGCCATTTTTGGAAGAGTCCCTGTGTTCTCTCTGCACCAGCGCTCGAGCTACGGAAGCCTCCTGGGTCCATTTCTTCTGCAGCTGGACCACATACCCCAGAATCCTGCTTTGGTTGGAAATGCGTCTGTTTTTTTTTCCAGCCATCATAAAGAAGACAAACTCCTCTACTGTCGCCCCATCCTATATTAACAGGCTGTGTTTGGCCCGGGACTCCACCATAACGGGTCCTCTCTGGGTTGCTGCTGGTTACAGTAAAAATCAACACCTCCTCTACCCCAGACTGACACTTACAACGTGCAGATCCAGTTTCCCCCACACGCACTTGGCCTGCTCAGACATCAGGAGGGGCGTGTGGTTGTGTGTGTGTGTGTGTGTGTGTGTGTGTGTGTGTGTGTGTGTGTGTGTGTGTGTGTGTGTATTGCTAAACTCTCCCTTGCCTACGAGTATCTCTGACTGTAGGGCATAATCTTAAAGTTGCTCCAAGACCAGGACAGATTTTGACTGGCTTCTTATTGGCTGGCTGCTCTCTGATCTGCCAACCAAGCAGGAAACAATAGAAGGCCCGAACAATGAGCTGGCTGCAGATCAGTAAGGGCCCACTTGGCCTCTCCCAGACGCTACGTCTTATTTCCTTTTTGATTACTCATGCCTGCCTGATGAGCGGCACACTCATACTCCTCTCTGTCTGCCTGTGCATGAGAGAAATCACAAAGAATAGACTTTTTGTAGGAGACTGGTTTTGATTTGGAGACTGGAATGCCTTTGTGATAATGTCGCAAGATTTTTTGGCAGGGTGTGATGTGTTTGAGACAAAAAGGAGAAATGTTGTTATGATGTGTGTATTTTCATGATTCAGACGCATTCAGGTATCGGGAATTTCTGAATATTTTGTGGTTTTGTGTGTTGGTTTGTTTTTCTGTGCTAATTTATGTCAGTTTCTATTGATGGGCTTCCAGGATCTGCCCATAAAGAGCCTTTAAAGCAAGGGAATAGAATTTGCTGGCACTGAAGTTGAAACTGTATTGCCACCCAAGCGTGTGGCTCGCCTGCTGTGGGCTAGGTCCTCTTTGCCTGGCCCTCAATAGCTCCCACCACCATACCCCCCCCCCCCCCACCACCACCACCAGGCCGGAGGTAGGAAATCAAACCAATTACGGTTGTATTTAAAGAAAATTGGAGCAGGGCCGGAAAAGTGGGGGCATTTCCAAAAACCACAAAAAGAAAACTGCAGGGCCACTCTTTAGCAAAATACAGGGTGACTGTGGAGCACAGTGGAATGGCACTTCTCAGAGGAGAAATGTATTGTTTAATTCAAAGTATAAATATAATTTCTTTTCTCTAAATAACACATTTATTGGCAGTTATATCTCTTACCAACTAAACATCTACAAAAAAAACCCCTATAACTTCTTTCAGTGTCCTCAATAATCTTTCCATGTCCACCTCAGTGAGAGAGATTAATGGATTTTGTTCCCCCTTGGATCTTTATGATTGATGGTTTTTAAGAACTGACTGCTTATGATCAAGTCTGCTGTGTCCTGCTGCGAGTGGCTTGTCAGAAGGCTGCACCTCATAATATGGCTGAATCCACCAAGACGTCCCAAAGTCCAAATCCCTCCTTGGCTCACTCTGCTGCTGCAGCTCCTGCTGAGGTACAGTATAGGGCCTCTCATAAAGCCCAAACACCTGTAGGATTCAAACTAGGAGAGGATAAAGTATGTATATTTATGTGCAAGACAGAGTGTATCACAGTCTGGGGCCATCTTTACAGCCAAAGAGCATGTCTGGGATCAGTGTTGTAACTGCCCCCCCTTGATCTGATGTGTTCTCTCTCTTAACTCATTCTCCCTCTGATCCTCTTCCTCACTGTCATCTCTCAGGAAAACCCCCTCATTACCCGGCCCTCATATTCCATCCCCCCACAAGCGCTCTTTGTTCCACGGCTCATTTGGCTGTTATATCTCAGCACTTAAAAGTAATTATTCCTAAATATGAATGCTCCCTAACAGACGTCTCCAGACACTCAAAAGATATTTTTCTTCCTTCATGCCTCGCTGCCTCGTGGGGAAAAACAACAGGAGCTGAATCAAGGTGACTTAGGTCTATAGCTGACACATTGAGCTGTATGTATGTATATAAACTCACTCACTCACACACACACACACACACACACACACACACACACACACACACACACACACACACCCACACACACAATCATACTCACTGATATGCCTTTGTCTGTGCAGGTGCATGCATAGATAACAAGAAAAAAACACACACAAACTGTTTACTTCACACGCACACACCATAAAGAGTGTAAGATGATCTCCCGTCAAGGATGAAAACAAACCAGTGTGTGGGAGGTGTCCCCTGAGGAAGTACTCGGCTGCTATAGTGGAACCATGGAACCATGGGAACTGGTAAGGAGAGGCCTGCAGGGCAGCCATGGCCAGACATGGGGGTGTGTAATGCTGCCACCCATACACTGCAAACTGGAGAAAGAAAGACCAAAGCAAGGGCTTTTAATCTCCTCACCTGTCTAACTACAACAATAGCAAACACTTTATTAGGTGTCAGCATTAGCTTAGTTCATTCAGATCTGGCTTTGATTGACTTGATGACAATGTGTGATGGTCTAAGTGCCAAAATACCAACAAAAATAAAACCGACTGTTATTGAAAGAGTTTGATTTAAGAAAGATGATGACAGACTTTTGTAGAGCTCTTGTGTTTAATGACACTTCAGAGGGTGAAGGAAAATATGTTTTTAATGTTGTATAGCTGTCAGATTATGGGTTAGAAGAGGATGTAGGTTTGTGGGGCTTCAGCAGTTCTCACTGATTTTTTTTTTTTTACAGCCAAATGAACACTTACTGATGAAAGGATATTAGTCATCTAGCTAGATGACATTTGCATTTAGCATGTTAGGAGATAAAGAAACTTGCTACCAGCAATTCAACACATGAATTTATCTGACTTTACTGCTTCAAAAGTAGATAGGGGAAACAAAAAAAGGACCGGACGATGCAAGTTTTTAAAGACAAGCTACGTTCCCACATGATTCAAAACAGACTGAAGCATTAGTCCTCATTTTACTTACTGCTTGCGCACTTGGATCAAAAAAATAAGGGAGATAGAAAGATATGAAGTGTGTATGTGAACTGCCAATTTAGCGTGTTCCCCTGCTGGAGCAGGAAGTGAACAGAGACCTGGTCCACAGGGATCCCTGTTTCCCTTTCTCGCCTTGCTGCCCCCCCCCTTCCAGGACCCCACCGTGATGGGGGAGAGCCTGGCAGAGAGCTACAGTGTGTGGTGTTTATGGTTGCTGTGTGTGTTTGTGTGTTTGTGTGTGTGTGTGTGTGTGTGTGTGTGTTAATTTCCTGTTTTATAGAGGAAGCACTGTTCACATGTACAGATCGTTATTCGGATTTTCTCTGTGAGAAAAAAAGACAGAAAAAAAGATTGTCAATTCTCATGAATCTGTATGGGAAACAACTAGCATTGTTTCTGGGAAGCTGTCCTGCTCTCTTAGTAAAAACATATTTTGGTTCCCTGGAAAAGTGCAAATGCAATGTCTAAATCAAACTTTGAAAAGCATGTCATTTCATTATTCCGGTCGACAAAAAGCCCTAAAACACCACAAGCTATTATCCTCTCATATCATATGCTGTACTTTATTTCCCTAACTAACTAATCAAATTAAGGCTAGATTGGTTAGACACAGAAAGCTGTGGTCATTATGTAATGACAAGAATCTAAATCCAAGCCATTAGGCCATCTAAATGAAAGTTTGCTGCCGTGGTCTTAGCCAGAATACCCTCTAACCATGGTCAGGGCCACAGGTCCACCGTGCAGTGGTCGGCTGGGTTTCCATAAAGGCCTTTTCTGGTTTTTATTTGTTCACATGTCTTGGTTTCCTACCACAAGATGAGTAAGGAAGGACAACTTAGCCTAGGTTCAGAAGATTCTTTAGATCATCACCTCCTCTTATCACCTCTATCAAGACAGTTCTTTGCATCATTGCTTCCAAGTAAATGAGAGCTCTTGTGAAATTCTTTGAATAATAGATACAAAGAAAAAAAATGAAACAAAACACCTACAAGTTACATAGTTTAAAATCTTAAATCCTCTCAGACATCCCTTATGAAAGTGAAAGTGCTTTGGGAATGATTGTCACAGTCATTATCACATAATTTGAGCTTTAACAAAAAAAAAAAAAATGCAGTCTAATATTTAGGGCTACCATTAAATGTTGTTTTCATATTTCATATATTCTTATTTCTATCAGTTAATCCTCCCTCTATTTTCTCGATTATTTGATTAATCTTTTAAAACCCTAGTAAATAGATTAACATGTCTTGATTTTTCTGACTAATAGTTCAAAAACCAAAGATATTTATTTTAACATCACAGATGACCGAGAAAAACAGAAAATCCTCACAAATGAGAAGCTAGAACTAGAGAATTTTGACTAAAAAATGATTCCGTCGAATAATCAATTATCACTGTTGTTGCGAATCCATGAATTGTCCAATTGTTGTAGCTCTATTAATAACAGAGCATTTCTCAGTGCTGCTGAGAAGTCCTGTATTTGGTGCTTTAAGATCATCTGACGTCTGATCATTTAGGGGTTGCACAGGCAGTCACAGTCACACGATATTGACCTTAAATTTATGATGGCAGCTCTATAGATCAACCCGATAGTGAGACTGTCTCTGCAAGTGCCTAAGTTTTCAGTGATCCTCTGGGTCTGAGCGGGAACTGAGTGCTAGCCCCATAGAGAGGTGCTCCACTGTGGGAACCGGGAGCTGCCCGGTCTATCGTAACACAGAGCGGTCTCTGTAGACCCAGCATGGATGAGAAACTACCTTCACTGGGATCCCTCTGAACTGGGAGAGCCCTCTTTCTCTCTCTTTCTTCATCTTTTCCTCCATATCCCGCTCCCTGTCAACGAAGCAGCGCTAGTCATCAGTGTGAGAACAGTTGCATCACAGCTCTCGCGGTTTCTTAGCCCCTGGCCCCTGTGTTTCTCGGTCAATCTGTGGGAACCCTGATTTTGGACGGCAGCCTCTGTTCCCACCACCAGTCTGGTTAGAAAATAGACTTTCTGGTCATGTACCAGGCACCCAAACCAAGCCGGTTCTAGCCCGCTCCTTCTCACGGGTTCAGGGGAGGAGAGGTCAGCGGCTGCAGAAGAGGCCCTAATGGGTTTCGTATGCAGGTACCACAGAAGTGACACGGGATACTGTTTTCATGAGAAATGAGAGGGCTTTAATGATTCTGTGCTTTTTCCAAAACACTCCCGCTCTCCCTTCCCTCCTTCTGTTTTCTCTGTGTCCCCTGCATCTCTTTTTCTGTATCTCATTTGAATCTATATATAGTGCTCTCTCTCTTATCTTTCGGATTAATTGAAGATAAAGTTCTGTGAGGAACATAGCTCGATTTTATTGCAAGAAAAATCAAGACACTGTGTTGCTCAAGAGAAGAGATAAGTGATTCTCATTGTTTTAGTTTCTGTTTTCAGTGCGTTCACAACCATGTCTCCAGTTGTCTTTACATCTCATCCACTTAAAAAGAAATTTTCTATGTCATCTTATAATCCAATTCATCATGTCTTTGACTACAATTACATCCAGACAAGCAGCCCCGCCAGGGCAAACCTTTTCCCTCTTTTCCTGGAGAGTTCCAATTTTTGGAAGAAGAGCAGCATAGCGGGAATAGAGAGATGAAAAAGCAGTTCATGTGCACCCATGACAAAGACCAAGCCAGATGAGAGCTTCTCTGTTCCCCACATGTGGACGAGAGAGTCGGGTCTCACAGAGTGTGTGAAGACAGCTGGAAAATTCCCCTGAGCCCGGTCTAATTGAAAGCTTATCATCTTTTCTTTGTGCTTCCTGAGCAGTGGGGGATCGGCGGGGAGCGACGCAGAGAGCCACTCTATGAAGAGACCTGGAAGAAATAGTTGGGAATGCATAAGATGGTGCAGATCTGTCATGCACTCACCCTGTGAAGTGGAGCTCAGGCTGTCTGGGCGGAGGGTGCTGTGAGTTCTGTCAGCAGGGGATTGTGTGTATGAGTTTCTTGTGCGTGCGTGGAAATGCTTTGAGTGTGCTGAGTTAATTGAATACAGTGTGTGTATCAAGGCTGCGTGTGTGTGTCCTAAGGCTTTGTTGTTCTGCCAACACTGCCCCCATAGAAGGCCTGACGCGCACACAGCAGAAACCATACAGAAGGAAAGAAAGGAGAGAACTGAATGAGAAGAAAGGATAAAAGGGAAAGGAAAGAGCATAGATACAATGGGTATAAATGGGGAGAATAAAAAAGTTAAAACTTGAAGAAAAATAAAGCGTTTAGAAGTGAAAGCCCTTTTATGGTACATCAACAGGTGGCATTAGTTTAGCAGTGAGGAATTGTGGGTATTGTATTTCAGGTTAACCACATGAGACATCTAAAATCAGACCACCCCACAAGGTAGCATCTCAAGTGTTTATTCTTGTGGCTCAGCTTCAAATGGACCAAACAGATGCCATCAGCGTTGCATAAATTAACAACCACATAGCTGGTTTAAAAAAGAGGGTCGACATTCCAAACTTCTCCCGTATTGTTTTTAACAAGTGACAACTTGCCGACATGCACTAACATGGAGGCTGCCAGGGTGGTGCTGGATTCCTGAGCTGCGTTTTATTTACACTCAGGGTACCAGCGTGTTGACAGCTGAGGCATTTTCAAATCTCTGAGAAGTGTGGGTAATTGCCAGTAAGAGTGTCATTAATGGCAATATAATTATTAAAGGGGGTTATTGGAAATAAACTACCAATGGACTGCTAGAGTTATGAGATGGAGGCGATGGCATGTATGTTATTTACTGGATGAGGTGATAGAAGAAGTTAGAAGAACAGAGTTTGTTGGATCAGAATGTGCTGGCAAGAAACTCAGTCCCATGAACATTTTATGGTGTGCTTTTTTTTTTTTTCCCCTCCTCATTTCTCAGCTGATTATTATTGTGTCTTGATTCCTGGAGCGGAATTATACCCTTTGCCTCCATGTTTATTGTTTTCACTCGGAACATCTCCTCCTGTTAAACCATAAAAGACCTCAAAATCCAGACTTTTGACTTTTGAGTTTCGAAATTATAGAACTCTTATAGTAAGGAACTGTTTTTATAGTCAAGCAAATAATGTTGAAGACTAACTATAAATACTGAACCTAAAACTAAGATGTGTATGACTTTCTCAAAAGCGCAGGTCTGACATTTGAGTTGAAAGAAAAATTATGTGTCATCATAATCCTCTCCTGCAGTTCCATTACAATTAAAATATATTTATAAAATAATAAATCTTTTTTTTAGGGAAATGAACAGCAGTCGTGAAGGCAAAAGTAAGACATGTTTTTTAATTAAAATGATTAAAAACTACATCATCTGCAAATTGTACAAGCACTCAATATGGAAGCATTAACGATATTACATACGTAGATGAGATTCTTAAATTAACATATCAGTTTCAGATGTACATGCTTTGAGCATAAAGAGAAGTGACAACAGCAAGATGACTTAACATTTTGGTATATGAAAAAGAAAAGGGGATCTTTTAAAAAGAAATAACAGAAAATGTAACATTGTGCTCTTTAATTCAATATACAATCAAATACAATTCAGTTATACATTTGGCTTTTCAAGGTTTGCATAAAGAATGATATTAGATATGATTCATTTACCACACAACTTTCCCATCATTAACATCCTAACTGTAATACAGGCAGTTGTAAAGATCTTTGGTTTTCTTTGAAGGAGCCACACATATATCACTACATATGTGGCTTCTCTAGCTGCATGATTTTTGCCCATAGTAAAGTAAGGTCTTCTACCTAATAAAGGCTCCAAAGGAAGGAGCAGGAAATCTGTTTTTCTCCAAATCAAAGGGAAATAGGAATGAGACATTGTTACTGATCCTTAAAAAACAGGAATAAGGCAGAGGGTCTTTATATATCAGTAAAACACCTTGCAGAACACATTACCTGAGCTGCTAATGCTAGCTTTGGATCACAATTCACTTTGAAACTAAATCTCACTTGTGTAGCAACTAAATACCCATCTCACAGAGTCATGAATGCTAATCACCGTCGCTCTTATGGAATACTTTCCAGGGAAATGTTAGACACCTGATACCTGCCTCAGTGTGGCTCATACTAAGATGATCTATACAGGTGTAAGAATTATTGGCAGACCCATGGGCCCCTGGCACTGATGATCAGTCAATTAGACCAGCAAAGACAGAATCAGAGCATTCACTGATTATTCACAACAAATGGACCTGTGCACAACAAGGGATTTTTTTTTTTTTGTGCTTAAGTGCGCTAGGTGTTGGTAAGATGATACCACTCTGGCCCCAGTGCCTCTTCCTATTCCTTAATCCTCACACAGCCCCCCCCCACCCCCACCCCCAGGGATAGAGAGATCACATGTGTAACTACAGGGGGAAAAGACCTCTAGGAGAGGGGAATGTGCACACACACCTGTGATGCAGGAATGTGTGTGTGTGTGTGTGTGTGTGTGTGTGTGTGTGTGTGTGTGTGTGTGCATGTGTGTGTGTGCGCGTGTGTCTAATTGTGAAATCAATAATTATTTGGTGAAGGATTTGTTACAAGGACACTTTAAATGTGTTCAGCAAACGTATGTGCAGGAATTTTTTTTTAATGTTTAGCATTGCAGATTTCGGATATTTGTAAATGCAAAACCATAAAAGAGAGTTCAACAAGAGTTCAAACATAGTGCAAAAATTAAGCAAATGACTCATTTAGCGCAGGAAAGAAATTTGGAAATTGTTTAAAACGTTATGGCTCTAGATACACCATCTCACTTACAGAATCTGTTGGGTGTGGTTCATAAGGAATAAAGGTTTTTAGTGCATCAAAGCTACATTGGAAGACAAAATAATTACATTAAAGGTTTTGTTTTTTTTTATAATTTAGTAACAATATATTACACAAATTCGAAATTTATACTTAACGACAAAACATTTTTTATATATATATATATATATATATATATATATATATATATATATATATATATATATATATATATATATATATATTCATATTCATATATATATATAAAGGTAGCAAGAAAGGTAGCAAGAAATGCTCAAGGATTTTTGGGTATATACTTACATTTCCTCACAATTTGGCTCAAATAAATATCAAAAGTAAACCATGTCATTCGGATGAAAAATACCATAGCAGGACTTCTTCTTTTTCAGAGAAGGGTTTGAATAAGAAATTTAAGGAAAAAGTAAAGAGAGGCACAAGAGGACTTAAATATTCCTGGAGAAAAAGAAACCAATAAACACTCCTCTGTGTTAGTCTTTTACATTCCTCAAAATATCAGCCATTGTCCTGTTGAAACTTGATACGCTGACACAGCGGAGCAGAATTCATTTCTTAAACCTGTGAGTCCTGACGGATAAAATGCTTTTCTTTCAAATACACAGCAGGTGGTCAGAAACATCCACTGCATACTGTAGCACCAAAGGCTATTATGTTCATTTGGATAATAAATTAGGCAAAGGGGTACTGCATAAGTACTGTGGGCACATGAAACAGCTTTGACTGCATCTGAGGATGCTTTTCACAACTGACAAAATTTTTACAATATTCAAATTTTACAGAAATGAAAGCATAAAAGACCCAGTTGCTACAGCAGTGCAGCCATGCCTTAGAGGGATGTCGGAGTCGCTCGCAGTGCAAACATCCAATCCGACTGCTCCTCTCCACCTATCAAGTGAATTGGATCAGTCTGAATGGTCTCCTTGATGAGTGTCTGCTGTGGTTTTTCCATTCATGAACAGTACTGATTGATTATACCTCCGTTGCTTTTTGTTCTCTCGTCTTTGATGAGTACCTCTTTACACCAGACAAATGATCCTGAAATGTTACTATGGTTTCGCTGGTTTTTACCCTCATTTCTATTTACAGTCTTGGCTAAACAATGTCAAAATTTATATGGCTTTTATAGTCCCTTAAGAGTACATGATTCAGCACAGTGCAGGAGTTCACTCAAAATTTACAAAATAAATGGAAGTCATGGGAGAGTTGGGAAAACATAGAAAGTCTTTAAAGCAAGGGCCGGAGAAATAAAAGACAAACATGCAACATTTCTCATTTTTTGTTTGTTTTTTTTTTCTTTCTTTCAGTGTTCAGCTTTTTTTTGTTCATTGTCCTCTTTACTTTTCCTCCTTCCCTTCTCCCACACCCTCCTATTGTCTAGCTGTCCGTCAGTCAGTAAGGCCTCCAGACAGACTCATCCAAGCGGCCTGAAGCACTCATGGCCGTAGGGGAGTTGCTGTGGCTGCCGTCAGCCTCCACGCCCTCGCTCTGGGTGTTCAGGCCAGGATTCATCAGACTGTTGGTCCCTCCGGTGCCCCCAGCCCCCGAGCAGGACAGCAGACGGGTGGGGGAACGCTCCCCCCCGGTGTTCCCCGGCGCCACCATGGAGAACTGGTAGGATCCAGAGCCTGTGCCGTAATACAGGTAGGAGTTGGACTGGAAGTTCTGGGTCTGGTTGTTTGAGTAGGGTGGCGGCAGGTAGGTGTGGAATCTAGAAGAGGCTGACATGCTTAGGCCGCTGATGCCAGTGCTGGAGGTGTTGGCGGAGTAAGGGAAGGCCCCGGGGTAATGCATGCGGGGGTCTGAGAAGCGAGGGTCAGTCAGGGGGGACAGAGATGGGAAGGTGGTCCTCTGTTGGAAGAGATCTGTAGTCCCTGTTGGCAGAAAAAGAGAAACTAAAGGTTTGGAAAATGCCTAGTAACATTCAACCATGAGTGAAGACTGCTGTTGTGATTGTGAAACAAGGGGTTTAGAGATTTCTCATTTTCTACTACTCTAAAAAAAAACAAACAAACCAGCAACTCGCATCTCAACCAAAGCAAACCTCTCCAAACCCCCAATTCTGAGCCCAGATTTCCTGTGATATGCTTGTCCATGGAAATGTTTGCTCGAAGTAATGAACTGAGACATTTTTTTGCTTAATAACAGTCATCAAGCTTTGACAGCACATCATCCCACAGCCTCATGCGCAAGCCTGAAGTTATGAAAAGGCCCCCTCGCCACAGCCCTCCTACCACTTCTATAAAGAGAGAGTAATGCGCAGTGTTCTGTCTTTTTCTCAGAGGAATGAAAAGAAGCATTGTCAATGTCGAGGGTGCTTTGTATAAACACCAATGGCTTGTTGTGCTGTTGTGCAGCATATAATAAATCATACTGGGATGACAGAGGCAGACGGTCACAATCGGAGACAGACAGAGAGGCGAAAAAGGAAAATGGACAGGAAGCAAGAGAAAATGTGTTTCTCTGTGAATATCCTCTAATGTGTATCAGAGCCCAGGACCTGTCAGAGTTAAATGCCAAGTGTAATCTCACAGGTAACAGAGCACAGTTGAACCAGGTGTTAGGACTACAGTTTCACTGCACACTTTCTAGTTTATCCAGCTGACAAAAGGGAAATAGAAAATTGCCTGAGGGTCTGACTTGGCGGTTTGGTTCCCTAAGACTCGGGGCAGCTACTGACACCATCTTGGTTCTTTAACTCAAACATCATATTGCTCCTATCACTTAACTGACAAGTATTACCGGCTGATCTTATATTCTAAGGATAAGAACCCATACACAGCCCTGCAGTAACTCTAGAACTTCTGAACACTACCTTCTGTCATCTTCTGTAGCATTTGAGAGCAGGGACAAGTATGTTCTGTATTTCTGCTGTATTATAGAGTATAAATTGGTATTAGTAAGACGCATCACATCAGTAATTTATATATATACTAGGGAGAGTTCCTCATACCTGATATCAACATAAGAGTATGCCCCATCCACACCTGCCACTTGTGCACACACTCCTATATATATATATATATATATATATATATATATATATATATATATATATATATATATAAAGCTACTCATATATATTCAGCTACTTACTCGATGATTAGTAAACCTCTTTAGTATTTACCCTCCCTATTGATTTCTCAGGTCAGTTTGTAGCTCATATGTATGTCACTAAAAAGCAGCAGTCATCGAAACCACACACTAGCAACATCGCTTTTTTGGCCCCACAAACATTTTATTATAATGCGCAGGTAAAAATCTTGGCGGACAAGTTAAGCATGTTGAGTCTTTGCGCTCAGATATTTTGGAAAAAGGAAAGGTGGCCATCAGCCAGGCCGAAATTTTCTGCAACTGTAAACGCCCTATATCTGGTTGTACTCTACAAGGACTAGGGAGAGTTCCTCATACCTGATGTCAACATAACAGTATGCCCCATCCACACCTGCCACTTGTGCACACACTCCTACAATCAACTCACACACCTCTATCCATGGTTATTTGTTTGTCTGCGTGTGGCTTTCATGGGTCCAATGTACCCACATGACTGCAAGTGTAAAATGTGGATTTGGATGGCAGAGAAAAGAGAGCCTGTATTTGTGAAATAGCAAGCGCTTGCACGCCACAGCCCTGAGGGGGGAGAATGCCAAACTTGCGTGCCACAGTCTTGTTGAAATGTCTTTTCCCTATGTCTGGAGAACAGGGTCCATTTTCAGCTAAAAAAAATCTGTTCCTTTGCAATTTCCATGGCCCCTGCTAGATTCTTTTTTTTTTTTCAACAACGCACTTCTGCAGTTGAATTTCCTCCTCTTTTTGGGAAGAGGGAGTTCGGTGGTGGGGGGGCTGTTTCTTTTTCCAGAGTCTACCAGGCACTGGAGTCAGGCTCCATATCTGATTTCACGCGAGGAAAATCCAAGCCTTCAGCTGCTGTTGATTCGGGTGAAGTGGAGTCGACCCACTAATTCCTACCGGACTCCCAAAAAGCCTTTGCTCTCTCCCTCTCTTTCTCTCTCTCTCTCTCTCTCTGTCTCTCTTGCAGACTTTCTCTCTCTCTCTCTCTCTCTCTCTGTCCCTTCATCTCTCTCTGTCTGTGCTAAATTTAGGCTTCAGGGTGAAGCTGGGGAAGGGATATGTGGCGGGGGGACTTGATGACTCTGCTGCGGCCCACCCCGCTCATGATCTCCATTTAATTGGAGTTGGTGGAAACGTGTTGGCTAAACTGCGGTGGGGATCGACTCCTGTGTTCTGTCAGCGGAAACTGGTCTGGACACTTATCACAACACCTTAATGGGCTTGTGCAGTACCAGCCTCTTGGCTGTGAGCCAGAGGAAGCCTGCTACTACCCTAAACTCTCTAAAGTACAGTAGCTCCCTCTGGAGGAGAGGGCTAAACAAACTGTTCTGTAATCCAGAAGCAAAGTTTTGTAGTCTGTTTTTTCTCCTTTTTTAACCATGTTGCATACCTTACTGCATCCCCACCCTCCCCCACCCAGTATAAGTACAGGCTTCACTGTTGTGGCTGTGGTAACAGTGGTGTATCTTTGGCAGAGAGGGTCTTCCTAACTGAGCCTCGTAGTAGCTGCCTGTAACCTCTGCGGCCCAAAACCACACATGATCTCCATTAGGCTCATCTGAAATGTGTTGACTAAATTGCAGGGACAGGAGAAGGGATGGACCCCAGAGGGCTAGCTGGCACAGTCTGCCGTCTGTGATGTTCCCAGTCTATGAAGCGGGTAGCTGGGAATCAGGGTTTTTATAGAGAACATAGTGTTCCAGTGCTCTGTCTTTCGCTTTTCTCTGCTTAGCTCTGAACCATAGAGCCACGCACTTAATTCTGCAGCAAGGGTGGAGTTCTCCTCCTCCTTTTTGTTTAGCTCAAGAAGTCCACTAGTCCACAGTCAAGCGTGTAACCCAGATATGACAGGAGGTTTGCCTCATTTGCTTATGGGAGAAACTGATTTTGGTTGTTAACATAAGTGTAAGTTCGAGGCGGCCATGTCTTTGTGTGTAATTGCGCGAGGGGGTATGTGTGTGTATGCCCGTGCGTCCACATATGGGTGCTGGCAATGAGGAGATGCAAATCCAAGCGCTCACCTGTGAAATGTTTACTCAGGCTTGATGCAAACTGTGACGGCCAGCGCCCAGGGAATGGTGTCTCAGGCAAATAAGCGGAGGCAAGGAAAAGGGAGCGAGAGAGAAACCCCCAGGCTTGTCTGGCTACATGTAAAAGTACACTGTGCCGTGCAGTAAGATTGTTTTCTCATCTTTTCCCCCATATCATTTCTAAAGAGACTCTGCTCTGTTGTACTGTAGATTTTATACCTCCTTTCAGAGGCAGAGAGTGTCTGATTTTCTGACTGGTTCGGGTGGTTTGAATGGATGCCCTGAGGATGAGTCGTCACTCATGATAACAGGGCAATGATGACAAGGCAGCCTAATGCCAGGGCAGAGCTGCCGCTGCTGCATAGGCCAAAGAATAGGAGACCCAAATGAACACAAATGATCTCCAGGTGTTTACTTAGGCACCAAGGCTTTGAGGACGGAACATCATGTCGAATGCAAATGATAATCACCTCTATACTGTGGCACCATGGTCAACAGCCCCAAAGCCTCCTCCACATAAGGCACTTTATCATGTGAGTGCAAAGGATTTTTTGCATGTCCCCAACTTTTCCCCAACGACATCAGACACAAGCAAGAGTGAAGGAAGTTTGTGATTAAAAAAAACCTGAGATTTTACTAATGCACCAACAAACAAGCTGACATGAATGATATGGTTTTTTTTCTTAAGTAAATCTTTGTCTATGAGACATGATTATTTCTTCTAAAGCCACTGATGTTATGTGTTTTGCCAATAATAGTCCATATATACTGTTAATGTAAGGATAAAATTATATGAATACAAATATCATCATCTTTCATTATGCTTTCTTCTATCTCTGTCATATTTCTTTACCGTTGAGATGGACTGGAATTTCAAGTTTAGGTTTTAAGATCTCAAACATATTTTTTTACCAACCATCACTCTCAGTCAGTCACATTTTCACACCATCATGGTATTTTGCTCTGCAATGAAACTCTGGCTAGAAAAGGCCTTGCACAAGCAGGGATTTCTGTTCTCACCACTTAAAAAGTCAAATTTCTTTTTTCAGCTTCAGGCACTATATTCTATCTGGTAAACTGTAAAAAAAGAGCAAGAACAGTGAGCAAAATACACCTTTCTTCCTTCTTTCTTCAGAGTGTGTGTGTGTGTGTGTGTGTGTGTGTGTGTGTGTGTGTGTGTGTGTGTGTCTTAATGTCTGTCTTCATCACAGTGTAAGTGGATGACTCAGCGTGTCTGGCGTGGTGTGGTGGTTTCTGGGTAGGTGATGGATAGGAGGCTGAGGGGGCTGTTAAACTGCAGCAAAGATCCAAATCACCAAGAAACAAATGAAAGAAAGTGAGAGGGAAGGAAGAAGAGGAAGAAGAAGAAGGCAGGCAGAGTGGTGGCGTCCTAGGAATGTTCTGGGATGTAGTAGGGCCCTACGGGCAAAGTGAAATGGACTCCAAAATTGTCACAACAAATGGCACACCCTGAGTTATGCCTGCCTTTCCAGCTTCTCCACTTTAGTATTGTTTGTTTTACAGGGTGTCAAAGTGTCTACTAATTAAAATAAAGTATTTGGAAATATCCAGTTTGTTTTTAGATGTTCTTGAAGATATACCATTTGGAAGTTATGAACTGTCTTTGGCAGCCCACAATGCCTCTATTATCTCCTCTGCATTTTTCAAGCCTGTTTGCTCACACTTAGTAATCAAGGCCATTGCTTGCTAGTTCCCTCACCGCTCATATTGCTTGTTGATAGGTCCTTATATTATGATTGTGTCTTGGTAAGTGACAAACCATCTTGGAAAACATTTTCTCATTAACAAACAAAAAGCCATGCATATTATCAAATTTACATGAAACATAGGGTCAAATCAGAAGAGTAAACTTGAAAGAGTAGCCAAACACATAGTTATACATGAGTCTATGGCACAGGAACATTAGTTAGAAGGGCATTTCAGTGTCTCACCTGGCCATGGTCTCAGGTCCTCCTCCACCTTGCATGTCTTCAGAGTGGGGGTGTCCATTTGCTCCGGCCACAGGGCTGTATAATACAAAATATGAACAACAGGTGAGCACTAGCATCTACATATTATAAAGAAGTCAGTGGAGATATTCTGTTTGTGTAGGAATGCAAAACTTTGGTATTTTGTGAAATGCAGAGAAATGTGTGGGCTGTATATGTGTGAGGGCAAGCAAGCCGCTGTCTGTGCCTTAGAAATCTAGAGCTCATTCCAAAAAAACCCTCCGTGGCAGACTTGTCAAAACTGTCTTGACATCTGGCGGTTTGGAGATGTGTCTTCCTGTCACAGATTGGCCTCTGCTGACTGAGCAGCGAGGACTGGGAAGAGGAGGGTGGTTTTTCTCACCAGAGTGAGAGCAGGCTTGGAAAAACATGCTTGATGGGTGCATGGGAGATATTTTTGGGTCTTTCAGGCGAGACACTGGAGAGGCAACGGAGACCTGTGAAGCTCGGGACGCTCACTAGCCTGTCCAACCAAGCTGTCAGGAAGCGAAGGAGTGTCAAGGACCTACTGGCCCAACGTGTGGGACCCTGCTTCACACTCAACGGTCACACCACAGGTGGCCTGACACAAACAGGGGCTGTTTGCTCTAGGTCTGAGTTGGTGCAGTTGTTACAAGAAATCTTGCACGGAGCTCTGTGGACATGGGCAGTCTCAGCACATGGGTTGTAGTGAAGTCTAGTCTACATTCCCTTTTTAAAATTATGCATATTGTTAAAAGCTTTTTTCCTTGAATGCATGTAAATATTTTCACCATGAAGACAGAAACCCTAATAGTATATAACCATATTTTTTCTCATGGTGCTTTACTTTTAATGATGGAAGCAGTTAGCCATGTGTTATCACTATGGCTCTGTCCTCCGCTGTAGTAGTCCTCCCGCAATATAGTAAAATCCTAACCTCCTGTAGTGGCAATTAGGACTGAGTAGGATGCCAGAAGCAGAGAGTGAGGCGGTGCTGGGCTGTTCACCTATAGCAGAAGTGGACTCAGCATGTGTAAGATCTTTGCTTCCCCTGGAGCTCCTCCACTTCCTTTGCAAAGGCCCAAATCAGCACTCAGTCAACGAGAGGTCCTGCACTATGCCTCACAATGGCAAATTCTTACACATAAATGGCCTTATTCAGAAAGGCTTGCAAGCAGCTGGTACGATTCGCTCAAGAAAATAAACATTTCCTTCAAATATTTTGATTGGCCAGCAGACAACGTCAATACCAGAGGCACAGATTACCCCTGTTAATAAGAGGACCAACCCCCTTGGTGGAGCTGAGGAGTGGGGAAGGAAGGGACTGAAATGGGAAGAAGTCGCAACTGCGTCACTAATAAGTAGCTTTGGGGTGGTGCCAGTGTAGTTTTTGGGGAGGACACAAATAAACACATGCACTGCTTTTGAAGTGCATGTGTAGATGAAAGGAATGGCTGAGAAAACGTTTGAGCCAAAATGGCGTCCATCCTCGTGACTCTGGATCCAGCAACGCCTCTGAGACATGTAATGCGCCTGCCGTAATGAAGCGTGTCATTGAGACACAGTGAATGCCGGCCCTTGTGCTGGCTTCCTGCTTCACTTAGGCCTTAGGCGTCGCAACGGGGAGAGAATGTGAGAGAGCAAGCAAGAGAGAAAAAGAAAGACGCCAGCAAGGGAAGGAGAGAGAAAGAGAGCGTGTTAGAGAGGGCAGGAACACGGCCTTGGCTCAGCTATGTGGGACATTTGATATGTCTTTTGAGCCCTCACTTATAACGTGAGCAAAAACAAACACATGGGCTGAAAAATCCTATGTTCTCTTTGAGAGCTTGTCGTCCTCCCGCCCTTCCCCTCTCCCCAGACTCAATAGAGACTGTTCATGGCACACATGTAGTTTCTGTAATTGCTGAAATGTAAAACTCAACCTGACTCTGATGTGAAATTATAACTTACACAAACAGTTGAGTCTGGTCAAAAACAACTCGCTCTCACTTCTCTTTTTTTTTTCTCTTATTTCTTTTTTCCACCAAGGAGGTGGCTTCAAAAGATTCTTTTTTTTTTGTTGGAGAACAGAAACATTTTCAGTTTGAATTATTTATCTCAAGGTCACAAAAAGAGAGTAACCACAAGTGAAGCTTTCAGGCACCATAACAAATAAACTCAGTGGTGGCCATTGACATATTATGTAAATAGTGGAGAGTAGAAGTAAAACAGAGTGTCTGATGGACTGGTCCAGATTCCTGCTCTTTTTGGTTGTATTGGCCTCAGAGGGCCAGCTTCCTGCTTGGGTTTGGCAGAAATCAGCATGAAACCAAACTAGCGTAGCGGCTATGCTCAAAAGTCCACACCACAGCTACCTGACGGTGCTAATTTCCTGTCTCACGCTTGCTTCTGATTGGCTGATCATGTCATTCTGGATGTGTGAATTAGTGTGAGCGGCAGTGGCAGGGTGCTGCCTCGAACCTGGGGGGCCGGCCAGCTTGTTTATGTGGAGTAAATAGTGTGGTCACTGTGGACGAGGCAGGAGGGGCACGGCTGCATTGGGCTAGTCCTCCATCAAACGGGGACTTTCTCAAGTTAAGTCCAGTCTAGAGGCCACAGCCTGAACATATTGAACAAGAGGGCCACAGCTGCAACAGATGTGTGCCAGTTGTACAGGAGGAAGCCAGAAGTACCAACATTTTGTGGAAGTGTCATTAAAAGAAAAGATTGGCTGCTTTTTAAATAGAATTTGCAGGGTAAATATTGAATGCATTAAAAAAAATTGTGTAATATATTATTTCTGAAAGATTCTACTGAAATTTTAGTAACATCACCACATGTGTCACACATTCAGACAGACAGGCACAATCTCAAAGACACACACACACACACACACACACACACACACACACATTTTTGGGCTCTCATCAAAGAAGTGAGCCCTTGACTCGATGGCAGAACGTTATGTTAGTATCTGATATTCATCTTCAGAGAAGAACACACAGGTGTTGGAACAAATAACATGTTAAATGATACCACCTCAAAAGTGCCAGGACTTTCATTCTGGATGATTAAATTGCTGCTGTATTTCTCCCCCTCTTTCTCTCACTGTTAAAACACATTTAAGTTAAAAGAGCCGCTTTCGTCTCGGCTGTCTGTTAGAGGCTGTGCCAGGGGCTTGTTGAGTTTTGTCTGCATTTAAAATGGAACAAGGTAAAACCAGAGTCTGTTTTCTGCTTTAGTCTTTGAGGGAAATCAAATTTTCAATCAGCTGTTTGCTTTTCTTAAGAACAGAAAGAACTGCATCCAAGTCACAAATGCAATGCCACAGTAGTAACAGCGAAAAAAAAAACTGCCACCCACAGATGCATATAGTATACACATGTACCTCACTTGAGGTTTTGGAAACCAGAATAACAATTTAGTCCTTGATTGTCTGAGTGTCAGATTTGCTTGACTGCACTACTTGAACCATTTATTTTCAACCACACACACACACACACACACACACACACACACCCTTCGCCCTCTTAGGGAATGATTCCACATGTCTAGCAGGCTTACCTGTGGCCACCGAAGAACAAAAACAAGCAGCGAATGCAACGTCTGCCAGCAAGCAGGAATCCTGTCACTGCATGCACTGTAATGAGCTCTTAATTACCCTTGCTGTCTGGGGCACTAACATAGAACTTGCAATAATCACAGAACGGTGTGTGTGTGTCTGTGTGTCTGTGTCTGTGTCTGTGTGTCTGTGTGTTTTGTATTTTCAATGTGCCTATGTTGCAATCGTCTGCGTGTGTGTGTGTGATTTTAGAATCCAGGGCAATGTTGAGCTGTTGTCTGAAGACATGTCCTGTTGACAACAAAACTGAGACAGTATTTCATGGCTCAGACAACAAAATGAAGCAAGGAGGCTTTAGGAGGAGATGACACCGTATTTTCTTATTTAGTTGCCTTCAAGGGAAAAACGCAAGGTCCCAGCCCAGGATAATGGAAAACATCTTTTGTAACAGTGAGACGGGTATCCACTTAATTATAATGTGTTGATGGGCAATCCATCACCCAGCGATTCTCAAACAAACAGGCCCCAGGATTTAAAGTTATCTACAAAATACAACAGTGTCTGGCAGGGCTGCCAAAAGCAGAGACGTGTGTACTGTTGACATGTAAACATCTCGCTATGTCTCTGAATGGGATTTACAACAGGTCTATTTTTGTTTGAGCTTTGCTTGTAATACTGTAGTGTTGTTGTCTGTGCGTGATTCCTACACATACAGGAGTGCATTGTGTGATCTGAGCAGTGACACACACATCAGTCTTTTTTTTTTTTCAGAGACTCCTGCAGATAGACGAGGTGGGAGGGAGAAAGGCCTTTTGCTCTGTTATTTAATTATTTTACCACTCTTGCCCTGCGGTATTCTGTCATGATGGTAATACCACAGATTAAGGTGTGTGGTTTTTACAGCCCTTCCCCTCCTCTATCTTACCCACACACACACACTTCTTATAGACGGACTCCAGTCACCGGCAGCTGTAATATGAAGCTCAAGGCTTTAACAGTCTCTGACAGTTCCAACTGATGTTAATGTGTTATGTCTGCTCACAGTGTATGTACTGTACATGTGTGTGTTGCAACATTGCAGCCCTTTGAAGCCTGACAAGCCAATGACGCTCTGATTCCAGCCTTTAATCCTGTGCAAGGCAGATGAGAGCAGAGCAAAGAGCTCCTCTTCGTCTGCTGTCTGGACCAAGTCTGTACACCTCTCCTTGCCGACTGGGGCGCTTTCCCCCCCAACGTATTTCAAGTCAGCCCTCAGAAACCTAAAGCTCTCAGTAAAAGCTTAGCTGCAGGGGGCTTTTTATTGGCAGACAACGCACAGAGCTCATGCCAAACTCTAAACCATCAGAAAATTATCATCACAGTGGCTGTATTGTGTTGAAGCTCCACACTGTTTATTTTCAGCGTAACTGGTCGGGGTGTTTCTAAAATGGCTGACATGTTTTCTACTCAGTACAGGCTGTGCGAGGGAACAAAATCAAGATCAACATTAAGTAAGGACATGGGGGAGCAGGGTAAAATACCCTGTGTTCCCTTCAGTCAGCTGTTAGATAGGACCATACTGGTGACTCAGCGTTGGCTAGGCTTAAGCACAAGGCCAAACACCGGTGTATGACTGTGATACACACTGATACAGTTCCACCCACACATGGCCCAGCACTCCCAAATAAGCTCCCCTGTACACAGCAACATGCTGATACAAAGGTAATGAGGTTCATTAGCTAGTATGAGAACTAGAGAGTAGGCGGGAGAGGAAACCTGGGTGTGTGTGTGTGTGTGTGTGTGTGTGTGTGTTTAGTCTGCATGCTTTCAGACATGGCATCCTGTTAAAGAGGCTCTGACATATGATGGAGAGTGAACACTCATCCTCACCCCAACCGTCACCCACGCAGCTGTCCACGGCACACACATATGCTGGAAACCCCCCTCCCCTCCATCGCACCACCTCAGTCTCAGTCTCAGCCCCCCCCCCCCCACCCCCCATCCCCGCACGTTCGACCAGTCTGAGAGTGACGTGATTGCCAAGGTAGCGGGCGGCTGTTACATTCCTGAGGCTGTAGTGTGCGGTGTGCGGAGGCCAGCTTCAGCACCCGGGCCAAGCTCAGTTGGCAGCACCCGCCATGCCACCTGGCCACAGACTCAACCCTGCACACTGTGGGGCCCGGACCCACCAACGCAGGGCATCCAGGGACAGAGCTGACATGATCTTCCCCTTTGATGGCCAACACATATAACAGCTCCTGGATTAGTGGAACGGAACCCAAACGCCCCCCATAGAGGAAATGCACATGAAGGGCACTTGGCTTAGTTTAATCCTGGGCGATTGGCACGAACTGTGTTGATGTGTAACAGATCTGTACTGCAGATTACTTACAAACTGGCCAAATAAAACTAAATATGTTTGTTTTATTAAAGGAGGTATTTATTTCTAAGTAATGGCAATTAATGTGAGTGGAAATTTACAGTGTTGTGATTTTGGGGATGTTGGTTGGTTGTGGTTGTTGGGATCAGCGGTGCTCACCTTGTGTGGTGCCGAGGTGGGTTTGGTGGATGGGGCGGGGATTATTGTTCACAGGGCCTATTCGCATAGTCCGCTGGTAGCGCTCAATCTCTGACAGCCTGTCCGAGAACTGCATCTTCTGTGGGTCTTCTATCTTCACTCTGTGCCCTGAAACAGCAACACGAGGAGGATGGGTAGGAGAGAAAACAAGGACTTGCCAATTTACCACCCACACAACCAGGAAAATAGCACAAAATGGCACTTTATATTTCCAGAGTTGCACAAAAACAGCAAAAACAATAATGAGAGTCATTATGGAAATTTTCTCTTTATCCCTAATTTCTCAATGGAGCCGGGCAGTTTGATATGTCCTGGCAAAACAACCTCTCTTTGCCTGTCTAAACTGTAATTAATGTGAAATTGGCTTGGACTGTGAAGCCCATCAGTATCCTCCAGTGTAATCCACACACACTAAAACAGGATCAAATTATATGAGGGAGAGAGAGAGAGACACTGTCACCGTGTTTTCAGCTTCCAAATACAAAAATATTATTAGAATGTTAGCAGACCTTGAAATACATTGGCTAGACAATAAGTGTTACCCAAGCTGCACCTGTTGCTGCGTCATCCATAGATAACGATAGCATAAGTGGTTGAAAATAATTGCTTGAGGAATGTTGTTTTGAACCTAAAGTCTCTGAAAAAATAAACTATGAATTCTAACATTTCTATGAACTGATGAAGTTAAGAGTTGTTTATCTTTCCATTTTGCTTAAAAAACAAGAAATAATGATTAGATCTACCAATCTCTCACACACCCACACATACAAACACACACACATAGACACACGCAGGTCTGACTGACACAGCACTTAGTCAGAAGGAAACACCCAGACAAGGCTACCAAACTATATAGTCATCAATCTTAAGAATAACAGAAAAAAAGGATGACTGAAAGAGCTTTTGTAGACGTGTATGTGTGTATGTGTGTGTAAGGACACATTAGTTTGAGCACAGGAGGTGAGAATTAACTGTGATTCAGTGAAGCATATCTGCATCATCTCTGTTACCCAGACCCGGAAACCCATTTAACTCCTTTTGCCCTTATCATCACTTTGACGTCCCATTCAGTGAGGTGGTTATTAAAAAAAAAAAAAAAAACGAAAAACCCCCATGATCATACCTGTTATGTAGATACTAGGACGCTTGCACTTTGGCTTACATGTACAAATACACATCGTTGCATGAACTCATACACACACACACACACTCCACATGTGAACACACCTTAAATGTCAGACATGAGTCCGGATAAGGGCTTTGCCTCTAATGGGAGGAAGAGATTTTAATGTAACTATCAATGCACCAAAACTGTGTCTGAACCAGCATGTATACATTCTGTGGTTTTCTCCCTGGTATCTCTACAGAGTAGCCTAATGTGAAGTAATGGCTGGATTTGAATATTTTATCACTATATAAAGGGGGCAAGGCAGACGGGCCAATATGGATTTTACCCGTCCTTTCTCTCCACTGACCCATGGGCAATATATCTTCCCTCTGAGGCTGACCCATGGGTAAAGTTTCCTCTCGTTTACCGCTCTGTCCATTTGTTTGTGCCCACCACCACCTCCCCTCCATCCTCTCTTTACGAACTGTATAGAAATATCCAGCTTCATCGCCCCCTGACACACACACATGCACAGATGATGCACAGACTCCACGTCTGAACAGAGGCGGGCACCGAGATCAAACTGCGTGCTGTCCAAAGCCAGAGTGCAGCACAGAATACTTAGGTACTTTTTTTTTCACAGCCACTGATCAGCAGTTACGTTGCACTTGTGTTTGAAAGAGAGACTCATGACTAATCTGACTGAGCAGAGACAGCAGTTCTGTTGCTGCTCTACAGCTGTTTGTTTTCCCAAGCACTAGGACATGGGACGCCAAAGGAAAGGATGAAGTGTGTGTGTTTGTGTGTGTGTGTGTGTGTGTGTGTGTGTCCAGCCACCGGCCAGCCAGTCTGCTCTGTGCCGTTACTCAGGAACACATCCTGGGAAGACACACACCCCTGACACGCTCTGTAATATCTTTTTATTCATGCTCACATGCATGCGGCCAGTCTGCTTTCTCTGCTCTTTAAACTGTGATGGAAGGAATGAAGGCCAGCATTTTCACTCTCTTACTCTTTCTCTCACATACACACACACACACTCCACATGTGAACACACCTTAAATGTCAGACATGAGTCCGGATAAGGGCTTTGCCTCTAATGGGAGGAAGAGATTTTAATGTAACTATCAATGCACCAAAACTGTGTCTGAACCAGCATGTATACATTCTGTGGTTTTCTCCTGGTATCTCTACAGAGTAGCCTAATGTGAAGTAATGGCTGGATTTGAATATTTTATCACTATATAAAGGGGCAAGGCAGACGGGCCAATATGGATTTTACCCGTCCTTTCTCTCCACTGACCCATGGGCAATATATCTTCCCTCTGAGGCTGACCCATGGGTAAAGTTTCCTCTCGTTTACCGCTCTGTCCATTTGTTTGTGCCCACCACCACCTCCCCTCCATCCTCTCTTTACGAACTGTATAGAAATATCCAGCTTCATCGCCCCCTGACACACACACATGCACAGATGATGCACAGACTCCACGTCTGAACAGAGGCGGGCACCGAGATCAAACTGCGTGCTGTCCAAAGCCAGAGTGCAGCACAGAATACTTAGGTACTTTTTTTTTCACAGCCACTGATCAGCAGTTACGTTGCACTTGTGTTTGAAAGAGAGACTCATGACTAATCTGACTGAGCAGAGACAGCAGTTCTGTTGCTGCTCTACAGCTGTTTGTTTTCCCAAGCACTAGGACATGGGACGCCAAAGGAAAGGATGAAGTGTGTGTGTTTGTGTGTGTGTGTGTGTGTGTGTGTGTCCAGCCACCGGCCAGCCAGTCTGCTCTGTGCCGTTACTCAGGAACACATCCTGGGAAGACACACACCCCCTGACACGCTCTGTAATATCTTTTTTATTCATGCTCACATGCATGCGGCCAGTCTGCTTTCTCTGCTCTTTAAACTGTGATGGAAGGAATGAAGGCCAGCATTTTCACTCTCTCTTACTCTTTCTCTCACATACACACACACTCACACACACACACACACACACACACACAAAAACACACAAGCACACACACACATCACCCAGGCTCCATCACCCACATAGACACTGTGGCTACTGTCTGTTCCAGCCTAGAGCGGGGCGGCCAGGGGAAGCAGCCCTCCAAATATAGCCCCTATATGTGTCCTTGTGTAGTTATTAAGAGATTTACACCACCTCAAACGGCTGAGGTCAGGGAAATGATACATCCCACTGCTCTCTGGTTGGAAAAAAGACAGACAGGCAGGAAAAAAATGATAATTGGTCAGTTTTTCTGTGGCCAGTGGTGGTCTAAGATGAATTGGCTGGCTCTTTAGGGATGAAAGTGATCATTCAGCTGCCCACAAACACACAAGCACACGCACACGCTCATGCACACACACACACACACACACACACACACACACACACACACTCTTGGGCCTAGCCGTAGATCCTGTGGCTCGGTTTCAGCTGGCAAGGACAAACTGCGTTTGGCGACACACTGTTCATAGCAACCAGTAGGGGCTTTAGTGGCCTGTGAGAGCATGATTTTTAGGGGAGCAGAGGCTTCATTAGAAGAAGGCCCGGAGCTCATTAACCCAGGGCCCACACTTGCTGTTAACACCACTAATCAACTGAGAGGTGGCTCAACATTTATTTTCCCCTTCCCCCGTTTTTCCCTCTGCCTTTGTCTCTTTGATACTTATAACATAAACCTATCACGAAACCTAGAACCTTTTTTCAAGACATTTTGTTTTCACTTTTACATTTACACAAATTTTTTTTGGTTTAACTTGTAAACGCGTAACTTTTGCAAGACGTCTTTTTCTTTTAAAAGTTTGTGGGGCTACCATAGGAATTTTGATAATAAGTTAAGACGCGTTCTATGATAATACTGAATGAAAGGGGAACTTTTTAATCATGATTTTTTTTTTCCTTTAAAAAAAATAAAAAATAAAAAAATTCCTGTTTAGTCTTAATCTCACTTGGATTTTGTCCATACAGGTGTTAATTGATTTTGAGTTAAACTGTTGTTTATCACTAACATATACATCCGTGAATGTGATTTAAATCATGTGACAGCCCTGCTTTGAACTTTATTTCTTCCCTGCACATTTAGTCTTACTGAAAGAAAACAGCTATTCACTGTAGAAAAGTTTTAATGACTGTTTAAATCATTACAGTCACAGCCAGGGAAACAGTACCTTTATCCTCCAGTTAAACCTTGTGTTAATACACTCTCTTTGGCCAGTTGACCCTGACTGTAGCCGCAGTGTGTCTGCTCCGACTGCCAACATTTGACTTATATGTACTCTACAGGGCCAAGGGCCAGAGGGGTGCGAGCGCTCCACACTATCCCCATTTCAGAGGGGTTTCTGTGGTCAGATGAATATTTAATGTGTCAGGGTGCACTTAGGAGAGAATGCCCTTGTTTTCTCTCTATGATATCATAACCACAAGATAGAGCTGGGATATGGGGGCCAGTGCACACATGAGGCCTAAACAGCAGCGTTCAATACACACCCAGAGCCAAAATGGATGCTAAAGGTTGTAGATTTACTAGCCTCCTCTCAGAGTAGCGGTCGCATCATCTGAAAGCATTATGGAAGTCTACGAAGAACAAATAAAATGCTTGATATAAAATGTCTGGTATTAACGATGAACTGAAAGGCGATGGCTGTGTTTTGAAGGAATGGGTGTGCCATTTTCAGCCCTGCTTTGTTTTCTGTATGTGTGTGTCTATATATTTCCTGAGTGTATTATCTTTGCTGCAGAAAACCCTGAGATGTTGCTTTGCTCCTTTGCCCTCGTGCTTTGAAGCGCATTGAAACAGGTTAAAGTGTAAGTTATTTGAAAAGTGTGCGTTTTTTTCTTTTGTTTTTTTTTTCCTGAGATTGCACCTGGTGCTCCAGGCCTCATGAATGACAGACTCCACTGATTCTTGCCCAGCCCTCCATCCACAAAGCCCATATCAACTCAAATGAGACAGTGTTTGCTCAGTAGGGTGACAGCCAGGCCTTCCAACAGCAACCCCACAGCTAAAGGATCACCCGAAATGAACCGTTTCCTTCCTTCACCCCATACTTTTTCTCTACTTCTCTTTCTCTATCTCTGACTGTTTGTCTCTGTCTCCAGTGAAAGAAAGAAACATATGTTCCTGTCCAAAGGGAGACACATTAGACACAAGCTCTTTTTAGTAAAGGGCTGGGTGCTTTTTCAGGGGCAAAGTGAAACTCTATCTGGATGGCAAAGGGCAATACGTGCTTTGGCCACAGCCCAAGTCTGCTCTGAATATATTTGAAGTGTAAATATTTGTATTTGACGTATAACTGGACTTGATAGGCCCCTGATAAGAGACTAGAATTGATTTGGAGTGATGTATCACACTTAACACTGAAAACTATATCTGGACCTTAAAGTGTGGTCTAGGATTACAAACAAAAATGTCTGGGCAGTGTAAGAAGCCTTTCTCATACTAATATGAAGGCTACAAAATGGCGCTGATAGTGGTATTTTTCTTCTAGCTTTTAGCTGTTTTGCTGGGTTGTTTTAATTCGGTATCACCACAACTTAAATGCATCTGGCTTTCCCTTTAAGTCAGGACAGCCCATACGTTATGAATTCATGTATTGAAAGTTCAGTGTTGAAAAGATGTGAATTTGAAAGTAGCATCCTTCTGAAAACCCGCAGTGAGATGTGGGACGACAGTTGAACATATGTTGCAGAGAGGCCTACTTGCCTGTGAGCAAACTTCCGTTTGCCCTCAACAGACACTGGGGACGTTTCAACATCTGTTGAGCAAAGCCTTGTACACCTGTCTTCCTCTTCCTCCTCTCTAGCGGACCTGAACCCCCTATGCTCTCGTTCCCACCCTGCTTCTTTCCACCATGCTCTCTTATACTTCCCTTTTCATTTTATTACTAGCATCACTGCACAGCTCAAAAAGTATTCCTATAACAATGTGTTTGGCACCGTGTTTCCCATGCCCACCAATCACAAAGAGGGGTATTTAAAGTGGGGCGAATCAAAGTTCTTGTTTTGAGGCTGACCATGTAGGATGTGGGTTTTACCCTTGGCTGGTGATTGTGGCTGTCTCGTCTGGGCCTAAATGAGTCGATGCTAGCCACACACAGACATTACACTGCGTTACGCTAATTTACATAACACTTGCGTAACACTTTCAGTATGAATACATTCAGTTTTACAACTATATCATTACCGTGGATTTGAATGTTTATACTTTAGACATATACTAGCTATGAGTTGAAGTGTTTGTCATGAATATGGCAGCATTGACTACAGTAGCAAAGTTTTGTTTGTGTGAAGACATTATTTCCATCTAAGCTTTCAGGAGGAGGTCAGCAAAAGTTTTGGCACTCTTTTATCTGTAGCTCACCCCCTGTGGCAACAGCTGCGGGATCATCTGGTCCCTTAGGCACATGCATCAGCCTCTCTCTGGGGACATCAGCAGTGTGAAAATCCCCCTCGCAGGCCTGAAAACAAGCTGCTCACAGCGGAAGTTGCTACATGAGACTGTTTGAGCAAAGAGCACAGCCTTCCTTTTCTGATAAGGGGATAAAGCTCTTTGCGTGTCAATTTGTGTGTGTGTGTGTGAGTGTTCGTGTGTGTTCGTGTGTGGGTGTTCGTGTGTGGGTGTGTGTGTGTGTGTGTGTGTGTGTGTGTGTGTGTGTGTGTGTGTGTGTGTGTGTGTGTGTGTTTTTGCGGAACAGAGGCAGTGCCACACAAGGACAGCCCTACAGCCAAGCAGGTTGAGGCAAGCAAGCAGAGGGAAGGGGTGCCAAAAGGAGGCCCAATGCACCCGGATTCTCTAACAATACAACAAGGCCCGTAGCATGTTGAGTGCAATCATCTCTCTTTTGTCCCACTATTCTATACTTTGTGTGTGTGTGTCTGCGAAACTGTGTAATTCGTGGCTGAGGCATGTTAGGGTTGATATGAGCAAGGTTGTTTTCAGGCCTTTTTGGCTGCTTGCCCGCAGACTTCGTTGATTTCCCAGTACTGCTGCTGTTGCTGCTTTGGCCTTGTTGATCACAGGAGGCCTATTTGGCTGCGTTGACAGATCATATTAAAGCGATAACCTGCTTTGAGTGTGTTACTTTAGTTCTAATGGTGAACGGGGTTGTTGTGCATGTATGTGTAAACGTGGTAGTCATGTTGTTCTAAGCTGCAAGATGATGTGGAAAGGTGGGGGCCTCAAAAGCTGTGGGAAAGGAAGGCAAGTTGCCACTGTCGCATACATCAATGCAACGCCAGCAAATGTGTCAAACGGCTTCACATTCACACCTCTGTGCATACGAGCTCACACACAATAATGTGCAACAGCATGCATTTGGCCTAATACAAACACTCATACACAGTTCCACAGAATTACAAATGATATTCCAGGTGGGTCAAAGTAAATGTGTGAAATGCAAAATGTGTTAATTTTCCACTGTGTGGGCATGCACATATTTCACTTTCATTACTTTCTGTAAGGTTATCATGCTGTTGCTGGACTGCTGCAGTAATGTTGAGGTTATTAAAAGTGACCTCTTCTTTTCTGTGATGTTGTCTATTTCGAAGAGTCAAAGCTTCCCTCTGTGTTTCCCCAGTGGATTACAACCTTCTCCGCTCCTGGAAGCAAAAGAAAGAACTTGCTAAACCTATTATTTGCTCACTGTTCCTAGCCAGTAAGACCTGAAGAAATAAATATCCAAACCACAGGGTGGTGGTACACAGCGTCTTTTCCAGTAACCAGCAGGTGTCTTCTTCCCTCAAACCACCCCCCACTACACCCCCGCCCCCACTGCCCCTACGCAGAAAACCGTTTATTGTCATAATGCAGCAGGGGAGAAAATATTCCTCCACTCATGGGTCATTTATTTTTCTAAATGCAGATCGGAACTTTTATTGAATTACGGCTGAAAGGTCGTAATGGCTCCCTCCTGTATGGGTCAGTGTAAATAAGGAAGAGTGAGCATATACAGAGTGGGCATTTTACTTCCCTTCATAGGTAGGTAAACAGGAAAGACGCTTGGCTAGTGAATTTAGAGGGGAGTGGGTAGAGACAGAGTTGCAGTGAGCTGAGTGGCGACATTGACGAGCTTCTCAGTTGATTCTGAAAAAATGTTTTCTACTTGCATCATCAGAGTGAAGCGCTGTCTGGTGCCTCTGTAAATAATTCTGTAATTCTTAGTGTGTCCTGCTTTTCTATCTGGCGTCACCAAATATGGGGCGGAAATTTTTGTCTGGGTGGAAAAAGAGAGGGCATTTCACCCCAAGGCTATTGTGCGTCTGTCTCTGACAGTCATCAACTGGCCCGAGGAGTAGACTTTGCAGTTTGTCAAACTGTTAGACAATGTTCTTCTTTTTTCCTGTTTTTAGCAGAAAGCATTGATGCTGCAGCAACATGCCGAAGAGCAAACCGAGGCAGTAGGAGGATAAGAGAAAAAAAATGCCAGTAATAGACTAATGGGTACGTTTTCTTTGTTTATATCTCAGTTTAGTTGAGGTATTTAGACTAATTAGCTCTGCTTTCACATGAAAGCTTAAGTAAAAAAGCCCAAGTAGGATTACCAACATCTGTGTGCCTGTGTGTGTTTGTGTGTGTGTGTGTGTGTGTGTGTGTGTGTGTGTGTGTGTGTGTGTGTTTTTGTGTGTAGCCCTCAAAGGGAGTTGGCCCCAAAATTCTGGATGCGGTTAAGGTGGCAACAGTGGTCAAAGAGCTTCCATCTCTGTCCTTTTATTTACCCTCCCACAACAAAATTTGATTATATTACACATGCTTTCATGTCTCTGCTATTACGTTTTAATGACTCTGACAGCAACAGTCCAACAATCATTCATATGTAACCTAAAAAGACATAAAAATGGCTTCAATAATAATCAACTATGGAGAGTGTTTGGTTGCTTGTAATGCATAGACATCCTGCATGACCACTGGAGGTTATTGCCCTCACCTGTCACCAATCACAAGCCTCAGACCTCAGACTGTGGTGAATGTTTTGTCCCAACACAGAAATTCCTCTCTGAAATCAGTCCAGACCTATTCAATGTACACTGCTGCATTCCAGTGGATTTATCAGTTGACCAATATTTGCTCTATTTCTAATCACTGAAGCCAAGTATGACGTGTCTGGAGTGACCCCAGGGAGGAGGAGCGCCACATTGGTCATCCTCCCTTCGCTGCAGACGTCAGAGAGCCGTTTCTCTGAAGAAGAGACAAAATCTCCCCTTTATTTGTTTCCATCTGTCTCTCAGTGGTATAGAGGCAGACTATCTTCTCTATCTAATCATAAATTAGGTGGTCATGAGTTTGATTATTGAGGCTAACCACTATTGGTGTGTGTGTGCGTGTCTGTGTGTGTGTGCCTGCTTATTTGTGGTTGTGTGTGTATTATTTGGTTGTGATTATGTGCGTGGGCCACTACATCTCCAGGTTATACATCTTAGAGTCATGGCGAGCCACTGGCGTTCAGGAAAGCACCCAGCATCAGACATGCCACTGTTTTTCCCCTCCCTTGGCACTGATACACCTGTAGGCCTTTTCTTTCAAAGACACCCATCTCCATTTTCAAACATCAAAGTTGCCTTTGAGAGAGCAATTCGCACTAAGGGTGAGCCTTTCATGTGATTTGTGGAGCATGGGCGTGGCCCATGCGGCCGACTTAAAGAGATGAACACACCTGGCAGGTGCATGAGCTGAGTACCCACACACGCAAATATACACACAACAACGTGCATGCTATCTTTTTGTTTACTTTACAGAGAGACTGCAATATCTCAGGAAAAATAACATAGCAAATGTCATTGTTTGTCTATTTGCATACTTTGTACAGTCTGTGTGCCAAATGCAAATAGAATCAACCCGCCAACTCCAACAAGCACCCCCACTACCATGACCCCCCCCCCCACGCACACACACACGTCTCCTCCTGGAGCTGTGTGAACACACCCAGCCAAGCAAATACAGGCAACAAAACACGACAGCACTTGCGAGATTTCGGTGGATGCGTGGGACTTTGGGTCAGAAAATGTGTAAGCTCTATCTGAACGCATAGAGTTATTAGATGAACACTGTATACTTGTGTTAGCGGTTAGGGTGTATTTATGCATCTCATTTTCAAGTCTCATCAGACCAATTGATGCGTAAACCTTACTGAGGTACAACAGGCTTTGACATCCTTCAACATTCAACAAACAACTGTCTCTCCTATCTATTTCTCCAGCTTTCTTATCAGCCACAGACCTTTGGGTGGGAACATAATGGTTCTAAAAGATTTTGATTTTGAGGAGAAAATGAATAAATAATAAATACCTACCAGAATCATTTGCTGATTTGTCTGGATCGTTTGACTTAGCTCTAATTTGATTAAAAATTGTAGTTTTTCTGATTTGCTAGTCAACTAGAAAAGTAACAGTGACACAAAATCACTTTGAGTGCTGATTTTTGAATGTGTCCTCAAGCGATTTAGAAATAATTTATAAACAAAATTTTATTTTGCACATTCTTGATCTTTTTTTTTTTTTATCTTCAAACATTTTCCACACATCTGCAAAAATAATATCTGTTTATGCAAAACTTTTTTAAACAAACTTGAATTTCAGTGAAAAGGTTATATTTACACATTCGCACATTCATATACTGTCATCCTAATTATTTATTCAGGCTTTAAAAAGTGTGACACACAACCTCCCTGCTGTATAAATTATTTCTGAACATTATTTCATAAGCTCAAGATATTTCCGATCCGAGTTGAGGCGAGTTCATCTTCTCTTCCCGGGAACTGATTTGTCTCAGTTCGAGAGATACAGAAATACAACCCCCCCCCCCCCGCCCCCTGCCCCCCATGGGGGAAATACGCAGCGGCTGATGTCATATATAAGTGAGGGAGTGAGAAGGTTACCAAAAATAAGGTTGCGGGATTAATTGAGAATAACCCTGCAGGGTGCATCAAGTATGTGAGCAGCGTTGCAGAGGCATCTGATACCGGCAACAAATGGGGAGGGTTTTGACACTTAAGTCTTATGCTCTCTTTTTTTGCATTACTATCTCAGCATGCTCTTTCTTGTTGTTGGGTATTTTAAAGCTCCAGCTCAGACAGAAGTGGAGGGAGAGTTTTCATGAGCAGTTGCAACAGTTGTGCTTCCAGTTTGGCCTCGACAGAAGTTTGATAATAAAGAATGACAGGCGGGGGGGGGGGGGGGGTGACGAATGCCGGATGTGTGATGAGGAAATCAACAGCAAAGCAGACAAAAATACATAGCTTAACTTTTAGCCTACTTTCTGTTCAGGAACAAAATGCTGTGTGTGACTGTTCATGTATTAATAATATCCATTTATGTGTGTGCATGAGTCTGGAGTGGACATATGCTTGCTCATCTAAATGTCTGTTTCTTATGACTCAAGTGTTTTCTAAAAAGCGCGGTGTGCTTTGTTACATTGCCGAAGGCGAGCCACCAATGCCGTCCTGTCCGTCAGGTTCTCCTGACTGGATCAGTAAACATTAATAAAACCTCCTCCCCCTCGGTGCCAGCTCCTGCTGCTGCTCGGCTGGCAGCCATGCAAATGCAGGCCCTGCACAAACAGCCCGTAAAGCGCGGTGCAGGCCGGGCCCCGCAGCCTGCCAGCCTGCGGACAGGTGAGCACAGCATAGCCAAGTCTGGCTTTGAGCTGTCTGTACTCTCTCTTTACTCTATGAACACTAAAGCTTAGATGTACAAGCAACATTGTGTGCTATTGCAGATGACAAATAGAAAGAGTTGAAAGCGGCACTGGAATATATAAATGTCACTGGGCATCAGATTTACAATAAAAAAGTGCAGTTAGTTCCATTGTTAGCAATAGTGCCTCTCGGCTCTAAACATTACACAGCTGATATAATGTGGTACCCTTTGGTTAGAGAAGAATGTGGTAGAGTGTGTTCCTGTGCCGGGATATCACTGATAATATACTCTTAGAATATGCCTCTTGTTTAAACATGAGAGGTCCTTTATCGCATCTGGCAGGTGATCTCTATTTGAACTCATCTCAGTCTCAGATCTGACCTCTGATTCATCCAATGTAATGACCAATATAAAAATGCATAATTTCAAAATGCTCATTGAATTGATTGTGATCAACTCTTTGAATTTCCTGGTAGATGTTGGATCCGTTTTCACTGCAGAGTAATCAGATGTATTATTAATTTTTTACATGAGATTTGACACAGTGTTTTAAGCATTTGCACAAATCTAACATTCTTTGTTTTACACGGGGTTAATCTGACGGAGGTTCTAGTAAGTGCTTAATGAAATGTTCCGATATATTCTTTAAAATTAGCCTTTGCGGAAGTTTATTTTTTGTCATCTACGAATTCCCTCTCAGCACTGTGTAATAGAGTTTAATGGAGCCCTAAATTCTTCCTGCCCTATATTAAACAGTGTCACTTTATAGCAGCCAGCGCCAGTGTAAAAGTAGCACGGCCACTCTGACGCCTCAGCTGAAGCTGTAACATGCTAACAGACAGACAGGAGACAATCTTAATGTACAGAGTTATTTCAAGCAGAGAGACTTTCAGATGCGCACTAGAAGCATTTATATACAAGCACACACGTTCCAGTACTTTTTTTTCTTTAAACAAAAGACAGTCAAATTGAAACCATCCACGCACACACACACATATGCAGTGTTTATTATTATCTCGTCCCTGCCTCCTTAGCCGTCACTGTTCTCTTTTATACCTCTGCAAATAGCCTGGCAGGGGGGCGATGCCCCTTTCTCTGTGCCCCTCGGCTCCCTCTCTGCCTGCTATCCCTCCTCATGTGACATTTGCTACCACTCTCTCTCTTTCCTTGCCATGGTCTGTTTTGACTGGGCTAAATTGCCCCAGTCCCCAGTATCCCCCATTACCAACAGCTATTCACCTCTAAAACTCCCGTTTTCTGGAACCATCATAAACACCATCGCTCCCCAGGTAGATCATGAAATCCTAGCCATCTTGTCTGTCCAACCTTGAGCTCACGAAAAACTTGTGCATGTGTGCAGCCCTCAGCAACTGACTCATCTGAGTATCACTACTCTCCACCATCCCTCACACCAGCAGCATTAAACCACATGAGAATGTAGTTGTGGCTGGATAGTGGCGCTAACAGCTTTAGCACTCGAACCTCCTTGCCAGGGCAACAGTGGCCGGAGTCTGCCCTGTGTTAAATCAACTCTCCACTTATGCGGTCGGGCAGGTAGGACCCCTCTGACCAGCACTGGGGAAGGTAGGGTGAGGGGTGGGTCAGGAGGAGGAGGGGGAGGAGGAGGAGAAGCAGGCTTCCACTGAGCTGAGCCACCTGCGGCTTGGAGACTCACTCAGCTCCTCTTAGTGGTCTCGAGTTATGCCTTAATATGCTTTACAGTTTCCTCTGACTAGGCCGGTCCTTGTGTCCATGCTGCACACCCAGACACATTAACCTGTGCTACTATACTTGTAAGAACAATATATAGCGCTGCTACGTTCAATCTCTATGGGTTTACCATAAGCACTATATGCCCAACCTCAGCCTTCACCTCAGCCTAAATTCTAATCTTAACCCCAAAAACAGGTCTTAACCTTAAAAGGAACCATATTTTTTCACAGGTCATCCTGTGAAAAGATTTTTAACTGCACAGTGTGAGGCCTAATTAGCCCTCTCTCTCTCCCACACACACACACACACACTATCCGACTTTCTTGCGATGCACATTTTAATTCTATCACCTACATTCGACTCATGCGGTTCTTCAAGCCTGTAGAGATACTGACAGCCGCGCTTCAAGGAGCAGGAGTATCTGCTCTGAGCAGGTCTGCAGCGCCCACATCACACTACAATGCATTTTAGCAATAACAAGAGTCGCTTGGGAGTGCGTGTGTGTGTGTGTGTGTGAGAGAGAGAGAGAGAGAGAGGGAGAGGGAGAGGGAGAGAGGGGGAAATAAGGAGCGTCCACTCACTGCGCGGTTCCCGGGGTCCGTCCACGGTGACTTTGATGGCGCGGTGGTAGGTGGCCACTTGTGGCGGTCCGGTGAACACGGTGATGGTCAGAGTGAAGCTCTTTCCTGCAGCACAACATGTCCATGAGATTCATGCCAGACGTGTCTATTAATGGCCTTTTCTAATTATATGTACAAAACTTTTCTTTTTTTTTAAAAATACTTTTTTTTTTTTTTTTAAATACCTGGACTGTTCAACTTCAAATTATCGATGGCTTTTGTCTTGCGGTATCCTCTAAAAATTAAGTTTTTAAAAATAAATAAATAAAAAGGCCGGGGACAACTTGTTTTGATGGCCGTACCGTGGGTGTGATTTCTATTGTTGAGAAAATGTGTTCAAGGTTGTTGTTATAGCGATAGTTTATTGTTCAACAAGACGAGAGGTTGCTCCCGTTTCCATCAAAGTCCTTGCGGGAGGGGGGGGGGGGCTGCATCAACTTCGCCCCCAGCTCTGAGAAAGGCATCTCTTGTAATAAAGAGAGTGCGTGGGAGGGAAGAAAAAAAACAGGATCCTCGGGTGGGGTTACTGACAACAGAAATGAAAGGTGTGGGCTACTTTTTTAAAATTGAAAATAAGAGCCATTTTCCATTCATCAAATCACATCTATTCTAACAAATAAGGGAGATACAAAAGGCCCGAGAATGGACAGAAAAAAATATGAAGGGAATGACCGAAAGGCCCCTTCTAGGTGAATACTTTAGAGAACATTCGGACTTTAAAGTTAATTTTTTTATTTTCGGGATATTTGGTTATTTATCCTTGAAAATTGAGAGGTTTTGATTTATTCAATATAGTACAGAAATGTTGCAGCAGGCCCGTGCGTTGAGCACAACATGCTGCAAACAGGCCTGTCGATGTGTGTTTTGAAAAAAAAAAAATGTAATTAGAATTAAACACAAGGAAATGAAAAAAAACAGCGTATTAGGCCGCGATCTTTTTGTTTTTAGTGGCGAGGATTGTTTGGTAGATTGCTGACAGATTGCCCCGGGACGTGCATTGCAAGATGTTTCTTTTTTCCCCCATTCCCGCAGATTTACACCACGTAGATAATTACTTGAAATCACTTGGATTAAACGAAATACACCACAGTCACATTGCAAGTGTGCACGGCGACGCGCGCCACGTATTTCGGATGACACCCATGAACGTCAGTTGGCAAAGTGTGGGCACCCACAGTGCCCACGCCTAAACGATTCCACCTTTGTGGTTTAATATTCGTACTAGACAACAGAGATGAGGCCTAAAGTGACAGGAACTATTTTAAAGGCTGCAATTCAATGAAAATAATGGATAACAGTTTCCTGCGTGTGCCTCAGTGAAAAATATTTGATGGTCTATACGTTTAACAGTTTTTCACATTCACTAAAAATACTAACGTTGTCAATTGTCAGTCGTTATTCCTCTGGGACCCAGAAATATTATCTATAATTATAATTATACGTGCGTGTTCCAAATGATGCTGCAAATGACATTACACGCAAGGACTCATCACCTCGCTGTGCAAGCTCATGCATACGTGAGAAAGAGCCAGACTCAGCTCACCTCGTCCGCTCCTGCCAACGAAGCGCAGGTCGTTGAACCGGGCCACCTGGTTCTTCATCACGGCCGAGGCGTTCCTCAGCTCGGCCGAGTAGTTCTCGTCGTTGCCGGCCATCACGGTGACCAGGGTCCCGTCGGGAACGTCCCCGAGAGCCACGACCTGTGCGCGGGATGAGAGCGAGCGGTCACTCTGGGTCACGGGAGCAAAACGTACACAGCCGCGCGCGGAGAACCGCATCCGGAGCCGAAATATTGAGCATGAATATCTTTACGGTTTCACCGCAATGTCACCATGAACCAAATTACACAGCTGGGAGACGAGGACACGGCTCCGACGTGGCCTGTTAACATTTAAATTAGAGTTTTATAAACATTAGTATGACATGCGTGTCATTACCTACTGTTACTGTTATGCATTTATCCTGTGTTCTCGTCGGATCTGAACCAAACACGGGATTTATGTAAAACAAGGCTCAGCGTTGACAAAAGCCACAAATATTTACCTATAAAGCAGCATAACGATAGATCTCACAGAAAAATGTAATAATAACAAAAAATTGAGTTCCGATCTATTTTTTCAGCCCTCTTGTAATTTGAGAGCTCCTTCTTCACTACTTTCTGGCCCGATTGGTGGTGTTATTATTCTGTATAGTGCAGTTTAGAGTTAATAAAAGCAAAGCTTTCCTGTACTTTTTAATAGTTTATCATCCTACACAAATGCATTTTGCAGAGAGCAAAAAAGCACGACTTCCAGAGCCCATTTTTATTCATAGCCTAAATAAATACAATGAAATTACCTCCTTAAAATTCATCTGGACGGTCTTAAATCAAAAAGTCGTTTCTCGTGCATTTCCCACAGTTAAAAAACCACAGTGTGCGTCATTAAAATTCAAATATAATAAATGATATTTAGAAACCATGTGTCTTGCCTTGAAAGCAACGGGCAGCGTCTTGTTGCACCTCCAGTGAGACGGGAGGACGGAGCAGAGAAAGTTGGGGCTGTCGGTCCGGACCAGCTCGCCGGCGTGGTCCGCCAAGACGTCCACCACGTTCCTGGTGTCCGGTCTCGACCTAAGGGGCCCTGGGGTGGCCATGGCCCCGTTGCCGTCTCCAATCTTACTGCAGGGGAAGGACGTGGAGGGCGGCGTGAACCGTCTGGTGGTGGGCGGCTCTACGGGAATATGCATCACAACAGCTTGGGTCAGTGCCACCTGACTGGGTTGTATCAGAAGAGCAGGACTCTCTGGGAGAAAAAAAACAGTTCTTTTTTTTTTTCCTCCCTTTTCCTCCAGACGCTGATGGTTTCAGGAGTCCAACTGTCTGCGCGCAAAGGATGGAGGCGAGAGCGCACGAAGTCTGAGGGGAGCGAGCCTCGCTACCTTAACAGAAAGACTGAACCCTGATGACTTTGCGCTAGATCATCTGCACAGGATGTGTCCGCCCGAGGAACATCTGCGTTTTGCCGTTTTCTCAAACTTCAGACACAAACAAAGGCTCTGCTCTATCTGCCGGAGCCCGGTCTGTCGTATATCGCGGATCTTATCTGTCCCACACTTAATGGGACAATACCAACCGCGTGTGTACAATATATCAATACCACAAACTACTTGAGCTCTCACGCTGAAATCGCAAATCTATCAGTGTGGTCAGATAATCCAGACGTGATGCAAAAAAAAAAAAAAAGTAATAAAAGTTAGGCAGCTCCGCTGACTGCCCAACTTGACTAGAGTTTATTTAACCAATAAAAAAGAAAGATGATCGCGCCTGAACGGTCGGACGCTTCTGCCAGACGCCTCCTAAGATCTCACCCGACTCCGCTGGAAAAAAAACCCACTAAATTTCTCAAACCCGAGTATCTACAGGGAGGCTGAGGTATTTCAGTGTCCTTTTTCGTGCGTAGAAGTTCTCGCAACTTTATCCTCGTTGGATCTTCCCACACCAAAAAAAAAAAAAAAAAAAAAAAAGCAACGTTATTCTGGGATTTAAAACAAAAGAAGAAGGGAATGGTCCCGTCGCTCCAGCTTCCTTTAAAGTTATCCGTTATCGCAGGGTTACAGGGCGCAAGAAGGAGCCGTGAGGCTGGACGCAGCGCAGAGTGCCGCGATATTATTTTACCCAGTCATTTTAGTGTTTAGTGGTTGGGAGTGTGGAGACGATTTCCACCAATGAATCTGCTGGGTTGGGCTTTCACCAGACCAATCAAAGTCCCCGCTGCTCCTTCTTCTGCCCTGCGCTGCTGTCACACACGAGCTGAATTATTGATACATATCTGCGCCTTTTTCTCTGCTCTTATGTTTTTTTTATATATATCCAATGTAGACGGAGCTGTACGTGATACAGACAAATTTCGGAGACGTGTATACCACGTATAGGGGAAATGTTTTTTTTTGTCGGGGGGGACACTTGGTTTGATTGAACTGCATAAAAAAAATGAATGGGTTGGATATAAACTGACTTTACATTATGGGCAATGATCGTAACGCACAGTCGGCGGGATGAAGCAAATGTAAATGTGTTAGACTTTAAATTCAACGGGATTTACGATGTACAAAAATCATCCTGCTTTTGTGCGATCCAAGTTTGTGGAGGTTATGAATTATTAGTCTTTTAGGGAAGGTTGTATTATAATATAATAATGCACCTTTATCCCAGTCACACTGGTTTATCACTGCACGTTCTCTGATTTATATTTTAGCGGTTTATAATTTGTCTAAAGACGGATTTAGACGGCAGAGGCCTGTGGTTTTACCCTCATTTATTCAATTTGAAAAGCTATTATATCTGGCGGCTTCACACCTTCACACCTCCAGGTGAATGAATTTTTCATAAAGTGAAATTATGGGTTTAAGACAGATTGGTATCATTTTGATTGACTGAATTAAATAAGAGAAATAAAGCAAACAGACAAATGCGTTTTTTTTCCCCTCTCTCCACATCAAACGACACAACAGAGTAATAAGTGCGTGTGCCAGAGGCTGAATTCATTAGAGGCCTGAATGTTGAGGGTTACATCAAATGACGGCACACCCTGCACAACCCCCGCCGTGCTGCTTTCTGACACTAGTTGGCGCATTTGCCTTTTCAATCGCTGTCAGCACAGACAGTCTCAGGAGTCTTAGCAGATTAAAGGAAACTTTTATCTCTACCCCGACACAGTCGGAAATCTGAACTATTTCTGACTTTAGTCGAACGAGTGAAACGAATCACGTTCATGAGGCCCTTTTTTTTGTCGTCGAGAGACACGTCGGAAACATTTTTTTTTTTAATCACATCACCGTTTGAGTTTTTGCCAGAATCACAATCAAATTAATTATAATTGTCGAGAAACTAAATTGTTCTAAAAGCAGCGACGGTTATTCGTTTAATAAACGCCCGATAAAGCCACGTGCTTGATCAGGGCTGATATTTCCCCCTCAAAATACAACATTTAGGGATTTAATTGATTCAGTGTTTTCTGTCCCTCCTCTGTAAACGCAAGAGTGATTTCTTAAACGTCTCTTAAAATCCTTTAAACAAGACCTTGATGGGTCTGCTGAGCACTGATAGAGTTTATTATTCACTACGACAGCTGACACTCATTTAAAAATATTTTGTGACTTGACTTGCAGAAATTAATTAAAAAAAAATCTTTAAGCTCTGATCGAAAAGTAAATACGTAATAACATTACAAAAATGGCTCAATATCATTTTGCAAACAGGAATTTGAAAATAAAAGAAATATTGAACAAGACATGTGGCTTTTTCTTGAAGCGCATTTAAAATACTTTCAATCAATCGATGTTTCATTTTTATAATAACAATTTTCTTTTATTTTCCTCTGCGCGTGTGTGGCGGTTTTTTTTTAGGATGTTTACTTGCACGACAATAAATTAAGTGTGGTTAAATGGCTCGAGGAATCACCCGAGATGCTTCAGATTTTCCCACAATTTTCCTCTTTTAAGTAAAAGAGACAAAAAATACAGAATTCCTAACTGATGCACAAATGATGTACTAATGTACAAATGAGGTGCGAATATTAGATCATATATATGATCTATATATATATGATCTATATTATACATATATATATATATGATCTATATTATACATATATATATATATATATATATATATATATATATATATATATATATATATACACACATATATATATAAATAAATATATAAATATATAAATACCAATGTCAGTGATGGTGTGTGAGTGAAGCATGCAATAAACCTGAAAGAAAAAGCATTAGGACGAGTGAAAAAAAACAACAACTATACAGTTTATAGACATTATTCCATACTGGTGTCTGAGAAAGTTTTGCTAAACGTTAGTTCTGGAAATCAAATCTACATAAAGCATCTCCAAATTGTCTCTTCTATTTTGTTTTAGTTTCATCTTCATCATTTTGATTTTGTTTGTCGGAATGCCTCTTTTGAGGTCACAGAATTATGAACCAATAGGCTTGTGTAACACCCTGGCACTCCTGTTTGTGTTAACCCATGTTTTTGATGATCTGGGACAGTGGGTGTGGAGAGTCAAGGGGGTTAACAGCAGGAAACAAACATACAAATGAAAAACAATTTTCTAGCCTCCTATTCCTACTGTGTGTCAGTTTTGATGTTTTTTGATTTGAAAATGCAGAGTAACCCCAAATCACAGAACCTTATTCCACAGTCAGATCACTCCATGTAACAGTAGCAACTAAACCTCTACAATCATAACTACAAAAAATCATCTCTGATCAGCTCACCTATCATGTGGCCTCTATTTTGAGAAAAGCTCAACTGGGACAATGACAATGCCAGTGATATTTTAGTCGTCCTCCTGCCCTAGTTCATTATTAATATCTGACCACACGCCCCAGCTATACCCTGTTCAGCTGTAATGTGTGCCCTGGGCCCCTGTCACATTTAGACCTCTGCATTTCAACATGCAGTTTCTACAGTTTCAGCCGCACAGGCATTGAGGACACAGCCCGTCGTGCCCCTGAACGATTTTTAATGATCCGGGTGGGCCGAGCCTGAAATCAAGACAGAACTACTGCAGGATATGTGAAACCCTGGATCAACCTCAAATAGGCCTCAGCACATGTGATTCTTACCATAAAAGAATGAAAAGAAAATGGATCCTTCAGCTATATATCAAGAATTCACATTGTTGATTAGTTATATATGATCATTTGTGACTGAGGTTGCCTTCATCACCGTGTTCCTGACATGTATCATAATTTATGCTCATAACATAAAAAGGGTTCACTGTGGTACCAGAAAATGGTTGTCAGCAATAAAGAAAGTAGCAAGTGCTTCTACAACACCTATCACTTCTAAATGGGTCATTTATGGCACTGGAGGAACCTTAAATCAATTCATGAAATGAAGGTTTACTAATGACAAGGCTCCTTGGAGTTTTTACCCTAGAACAGAAAAGATTCTTTCTCTTCTGTGTGTATAAAACCAAAAGGAATCCCCCCTTTACTTTAGGTTTCATGTATAATGACTCAGATTGCAAAGACTAAGACTAAGAGTATGATCCCCATTAGCAGTGAAACCAGTGGAAGCCTTTGGGGTCTGAAAATGTATACCTGACTCTAAATGCCACCCATGCTGCTTTCAGTGCCACTTAAGTGACTTTGAAGATGGGGACAATCTCAGATATGTGGAGATCCCTTTAAAGTTTTTCTTTCTCTTTTTTTTTTTTAACTGAATATGATCTATTAGCCTGTGTAAACTCCCGGGCTATTTTCAGACATGCACACATAAGCCCTTGGATGGGTAGCTATTCATTTGGAAAAGGGGGCTATGGGGGCAATTAGAAATAGTTTGAGGTTCAGCGATGACATAAGACAAAGATTTCTATCTTTAGAGGAGCTGTGGCGGTCACACATTTCTGTACATTCACAAATTACAGGGCAAGCTTTGGCCCTCAACCCACTGAATGCATTCCTTCCGAAAAGTGTCTGCTCGAATTTCAGCCGGGGGTTTCTGCACAGTGGAAATATGAGTGTTCTGAATGGACGACTCCTATGAAATGGAGTTTTATTCCTCTCGGATTAAATTAGCTCTACTTTGGGGCTCAGGGTACTTTTTTTTTTTACAATTTTTTTTCTTTTTGAATGATGAATTCTGCGGTGGCTGTGGAACGCTGGGCTTGTTTACCGTTCCCTCCCTTTTTTTGAAACATAGCTTGCTATGAAATGGACTTTTTCTGCTTGATATGACAAGAGTGTCTGTGATTAGACTTCCAAGCATGATGTAAGTCACCAAAGCCATTTGTGCCAGTCCCCTCAAAGCCAAATCATATTCTAGCGTCGAAGTGTTTATATACACAAGTATATGGAGAAACTTTTAAACAACAGTGAGTGGGTACAGACTGTTTGGGTTTTGGGCTCTTGCTGCTCTGATGGCTGATTCTCTCTCAAATTTTGATTACATAATGTGTCAGCACATCACAATTGGTGGTCATTTTTGTCCATTTTGATGTTCAGACAAGAAAATAGGAAACACATTGAACAATTTTGATCACATAAATTCTGATGTTATTTTTTCTCCACCAAGGCTGTCTATGTTAGTTTTAAAGATCCCTGGAATTCATTTGTATGTTCAAGCTTTGTTTTAGCTTCTAACTACAATAAAAAACTTTATTTCAATTTCTATGGTTTACTTCTATAGTTTGTCCCTTGCAGAACTTTAGATATGCAGTAACTCACGAGTGTGAGAGATCCTAATGATATTATCCTAAAACTGATGAAGAGGATGGCAACATTTGCAAACCCAGCGGCTAATTATTTATGCGCGATGAGTCGAGATGCAGCACTCACCAAAAGGAGACAATGAGCACATTCATTTCATTGATCTTTAATAATCTGCTTTCATTTTATGAAAGGTGCAGAGTGGAGCCAAGGGCTTATTAAAACCCTCTGAATCAATTGAGCACCATAATGGCTGTTGGGGGACGACTCCAACTATATTTTTATTTCTGTCTGTTAAGTGTAAATGGGCTTCTTAAAGGCTTCATTCTTTTTCAAACATGCCAAGCATGTTTTCATCTATTTGACACTCAATTTCATACTGAATACATTATGTGATGTGTTTGTTAGTGGTGCCACTAGATTTTCCCAGTCTGCTAAAGTATAATTTTAAAAATACTTTACTTGAGTATTCCCTTTTTATGCTACCTTATACTTTACTTCCAATAAATTCCTCTAAAATTTCGGGAGGAAATATTGTACTTTTTACTTTACTATATTTATTTGAAAACTATTGCCACTAGTTTTTTTTTTTCAGATTAAGATAATATATAAAAAACACGTAATAAGCCTAGAAAAATGTATTAAAGATTAAACCAGAGGTTTCCAATCTTTTGGACTTTTGAAGTCAGTGTCTATGAGTTCAGATGTCCAAATATTAGCTGTTACACAAAAAAGGAAGTTCCCTCTAAACTCCTCAGATGGTTTCATTTAGATAAAGGTTCAAGCCCCAAAGAAGCAAAAACTATCCAATATCTAAAAAAGCAAAGATTACAGAATCATCAAAAACAGTCAATGCAAATTTGTGTGGAAGAATTTAGTTTTTTCTTCCTTTCTGCCCCATTAATCATCTCACAACCCTCAGATTTCTCTAGTGACCCTTTAGAGGGCGACCAGCCGTCAGGTTTGGAACCGCTTGACTAAACTGACTGTTATAGAGTAATTAGAACTAGCTCCACATTGACAAAAAACCACAATTTTAAAGTACTACTTGTGCATTGATGTATCAGTATTAACAATCTAAAAAAATGTCTTTTTTCAGTGACAGTGGTAATTTTTCTGCAGAAAGAGTACTTATGATACTTTAAAGCAACACCATTTATTTTTTGAAAGAAGAAATAACAGTCTTCCTCTTCCAAATGAAAAGTTGTTCACCATCAATAAAATGAACCATCTCTTAATTCTGTACACTTGTGGGTTTTGCTGCTACAAACTTATTTGGTCTGGCATGACCACTAGCTTATTAGCGAAGGTTAGCCAACAAATTTTCATTATTGTTGTGTAACTGATGCTACTGAGTTAGTCTGATGACTTTTTTGACTCTTCTCTATTTGTGGTTATTACACTACATTTTAGTATTTATTGTTGGATAAACATGCCACCAATTTCATACTTTTACTTAGGTAAAATTTTAAATGCAGGACTTTTACGTTGTGGTATTGGAACTTTTACTTAGGGAATCTGGATCTGAATACTTCTTCCGCCAATGCTCCACAGGGGGCTCAGCGCTCAGCCTTTAATACCCAGAGAATCAGGACTAACTTCTGTCTGGTTAACAATGACTGGCAAAGTCATGAAAGGCACAGTGAGACGCTCCAATGGGTTCACTGTGATTGGGGGATGAATGTGGTCAGGCCCCCTCCCTGCTCAACGGCACACACCACACCCGAGGCAGGCAGGGGGGAACTCGCCGTAAACCCCAGTGTCACGGTCGCTCCGCCCTCACATCATCCGTCGGGTACACTCACCCAACGATGACAGTCAGCAGCCTGTGATGTGGTTCGCAGGCCTGTTTATTCTTTGGAAACCCACTAAAAGTAGCATTGGATGGTAAGCTCACCAAAAGGCCCCAGTGCTATTATAGGAGCACTTTGGGCTGAGTTTTGATCTGGTGGGATTGTAAATAGGGCCCTGCCTTGCTGCGGAGCACCACTTTTGGGTTATATTGTTTAGTGTGACCTGAGGGAGGCTTTTTGATACTCAGGGTGATTTGTAACCTGGAACGAAATGTAAAGTCCAAAATTGATATGACTTGCTGCATCTAGGTTTGTGTACCTTATGAGGACATCAGTGTATGTTTTTCATAATGTTGTTGTTGATGGACAAGGGCCTACAAAATGTACGCTGCTCTACTATTTCTTCATTTTAGTAAAGGAAAGATTGTATTTTTTTTCCAGGGTCTTTATTTACCCCGAAAATCAATATAACTTTTAAATCTAAATGAGTCCCATAAATACGTCAACTCCCCCATTTTTCTTCAGTTGTGGTTTTTAGTGTGAGCTATAATCATTTCTCATCTTTCTTTGTCTCAGTGTCTGACTGTCTATTTGTGTGTAACGACACACACACAGATCCACATACACACACAAATGCACAGTGTTTCTCTTTTTCTGGCGAGAGCTTCTGATGCAAGGACGGCAATCTGTAATCTGTAGTAATTGCATGTTGCAGAAAAACATTTTTCCGCTGTGGTAATCGCTGCAATATGTGCAGTTGCGTTGCCAAAGTGACAGCACCCCCACCCCTTACAGACACACACATACCCACACAGAAGCTTACACACACACACACACACACACACACGCACACACACACCCACACAAACACACACACACACACACACACACACACACACACACACACACACACAGACACACACACAAAAAGAGTATCTGGACTCATTCTGACTTTACCAAATGGGTCCAGCAAAAATTTTGGAAACTGCTCCTCAGGATGGCTGAGGGACAAAGACAAACTGTTGTATTGTAACAAACTTGCAACCGCTAAGCAGGCGCTCAGACACCTGTGGTGCTGTCATGCTGCATTCACCTTGTGCTAAAGATTTACAGTTCCTGCCAGAGACAGTTTAACTGCCATGCAGCACTGGTGCCAGAGCCCAGCTGCCACACACAGATCGGGAGACGAATCTTTCACAGGAGCCACATCAATTCACTCTCTATGCACCTTTTTCAACAGCTATTACACATTGCAAGCAGGTGATGAAATCACCCTGAGCATATCTAATACTAATTTCCAAGTTATACTTGTAAATTCATCTTAGACAATTGAGATTTGTCAGAGTTCCTCTATATGAGTGGAAGTAGTAGCCACATTAATTGTATGGAGTCTAGTGACAGTCTTTGTCTGAACCACTGAGATATATTCATCAAACAGTCGTCTACAGTTTCACCACTCTGACACTAACATCTACTCTGCGGCACAGGTTTGTGAGGTCACCACCATTGTGAGACTGAGGGCAAACTATTATGTGTACCGAAGACGATGGCACGTTTTACTTGCTCTTCTCAACACCTCAGCAAATAATCTCTCGCTCTCTCTCTCTCTCTCTCTCTCTCTCTCTCTCACTCTCTCTCACTCACTCTCTGGGATTGCAGCTCAGCAGCGCCGCACATTTATGATATCATTACCCACTGCGTCATCACCCCTTTGCTCAACAGAGCCCCAAAATATGTCAGCCCAGTCGGGCTTTCCTGCGTTGCACTCGACTACGTGTTAACACACACACCTAGAATAAGGACAAGTAATGCTCAGAGACATTTATAGATACACAGCACAGACACCAAGATTGCAACCAGACTGTGTGTGCAAACCTTTTCCTCTCTGGGCTGCTACTCTGACTGCTGAAGCCATCCAACCTCCCAGCAGTTGAACTTCCCTGTGTCTCTAATGGAGTCTCTCTGTCAGATCAAACAGCTCACACTGACGAGGAGAGGAGACAGATCACGGCGCTGGAAGCCATTCAGTCTGACAGCCCGAACACGTTTGACTGGCAACGCAGTCTGTGTCTACTCTTCCATCGCTAGAGATCCCACACAAATATAGTAGCGCCACCAGAGAGGGGAAGAGGGGGTGAAGAGCGGGGAGGGGGTAAGGGAGCCCGAGCCTGTCGGCTCAGAAAATAAGTTGTGAGGCGTCCCTCTCACACAAAAGCAAAGCCCCACAGCTCAGTCTTTTCTCAAAATGAAATCGCATGTGAACCGAATATTAGGAAGTGCGCATGGCTTCCAGCAACCACCAAGCCATTAAAGCAGAGCCTGTAAACCACATTTTCACCAGCAGACAATGCCCCTTTGTGCTTGTTGTGTGGCTGTCCCCTCTTACAGGAACCCAAATAGAAACCCTGCATGTTTAAAAAGTGTTGAACTTAGAGTGAAGATGTGAAGAAATGTGATGAGGAGGAAGCGTCAGTTTTAGATCTCTGTTTAATTAGTGGCAGTAATGTCAGGAGGGGCAAGCAGGACAGTCTGCCCTCATTTAGCCCCATGGCGAGCGGGACCTTTGATGTGGTTGCATATGGAATGCTGTTGTTCATTCCTCCCTGCAACAAAAGCCACATGTTTTTATTTTTTGAGACTAGGTCCCTGTTCCTGTGAAGGAACACGTTTAGGTATGTAACATATGAAATGAATGACATGAACGTTAACCGACAAAACAAAAGTCAGAGAGGGCTCTGCCAAGCAGGCACTGGGCCAAATGTATTGTTCTCAACTGCATTATGTATTCATATTCGAATGGTTTCATTTCTGTTGTTTGTGTATGTATGATGCTACTGCACACGCGCATTCAAGCATAGCCTCATTTGAACACACGCAGATACACACAGTTACAATTTCCAACTTTTCAACTATTGTCATCAGTGTTTGTCCCTTTCAACTCCTTTCATCACTGTTAAGGAACTCTTTCAACATGGGTCATTCCAGGTTCTGTCACATTCATTCAAGTGCAAATGTACTTCAAAGAGCCCCCAAATATTGAATTTGCATTTATTTTCCTCTTCAGAGGGGCTCAGCTTCCCGAGCACCATCTGACTCACCACAAAATCCAACCAGATTTGAGCAGGAACCAGGCGCTGGTTTCCTGACAAGTGTCCATGCCACTTTCCTTTGCAGACGTGAGACAACTCTTGGAAAGTAATCAACTGGCCTCCAAGTTTTTTCATCATAAGGAAACAAGGGTGTGGCGACTCTCCGCCTGCAAGCCAAGGAGCTCAGGAGAGCACTTAGACACATAATATTGTCATCTCTCATAAATTTAATCTTTTGCACAGTAGGTGATTATTGTCAGTCATTTCAATTGAGTTTAAATTAAATCAAAAGGAAATTAATCATCTCCAAATGTCCCTGAGTCTTTTGCAGAAACTATAGCGAGTCAATGCTTTGCATGCAGCTCTGTTCTGCGGGCTTGACTCCCAGTTCCAGATTAAGCAAACCTAATTGGAGGCTAAAATTTATTTTCAGTGAAGTCCCTCCATTCAAATCATTGCTTGAGGCAAAGATTTGGCTTAATTGGTGTCCGGTAAATCAGCCATGTGTCTGAAGTGACTGAATGTTTCCTCTTATCATCTCTGTCGCTAATCAATAGTGGCGTTGCCCATGTACAGTTAGCACCTTGGCTACATGGAAATAGCATAGTAAGGCAGGACTTTCTCCTCTTTGACTAAGAGCCTGAGGGCTGCATTGAGGCTTTGCTGTAACTGCACACTAATCCCTTGATTGCTGTGTTTAGGCCCTGCACGTTGCTACTCCACGTCAAGGCGGCCGCGGCCAATGACGAGCTAATGGCACAACGATGACAAGGAGTGTTTGTGAACCCAATCAGAAGCCTGAAGTCTGGCTGCCTGGTGATTAGGTTAATCAAACTATACTGACTGAATGACTCGCTGTCTGCCTCTTATGTCACCACGCTGATTAAAGGGGAAAAGTTGTGCTCAAGTCCATCAGGCACTTCTGAAACAAATGTCTTTCTGCCAGGTTGGCAGAGTTAGCAAAGCTTGCGGGCATCCTATAACGTGGAGACTTGGGGGGACTCACTCTTTAACTGAGGGCTAACTTTATTTTAGGGTTGTTTGTGTAAGGATGCTGTTTAGTTCATGTTACCCTCTTGACTACAAACAAATATATAATTCAGTAACAAGTCACATCTGACACAAAAATCTCATCTCATCACGAGCAGATGGCACATAACATGTGAAGACCCTTTCTAAGTCACACGTCTCACTCTGTAGGCGCAGAATTCAACGAGGTTGTATCTCACAGGTTAGAAATTCTCTATCCTGTCAGTACAAGAGTAACCATTGCACACAGTAGTCGGTTAGATGTTTTTTTTAAGCACAAGACACAAATCGGCACTTTATAAAATCAAGAAAGCAGTCACTGGTATTTTTCAGTTAAGTCATCTGCTGTTTACCCACCATGTCAGTAATCCTGCAGGACTAAGGCATCGGGAGACCATATGTTAGTCCTGACCAGCTATTACAGTGAGGTCAGACAGGATTTAGAGGGGAAAACGTCACGGTCATCATGTTGACATGAATTGCTCCTCTCTGACTCAGCATGGGTAGAAGCTCAGGCGGTGGACTTCTGTGGGCGAGCATGTGCGCATGTAGCTTGCATGTGCCAGTAGCAGTTGGTGCATATATACCATAAAGTTCCCTGTGCGTTTGTGCTCGTGATGGCAGCATCTGTGATCGTGAGAACAGTATTTGCAGCAGGCGGAGTGACCTCACAGCAGACAGACTGTGGAGAGGAGATGGAAGGGACACTTCTGCTGCACAGCTGAGGGGGAATCCCTGGCATAGTGTTTCCTACTGAGCCAATAAAGAAGTGAGCAGCTGTAGAGAAAGATGGCTAAAGTTTAATATGGACAAAACCCGCTGCGATACAGGGATAATACAGTTAGGTACATACGTATTTGGACAGTGACACGATTTTTGAGATTTTGCCTCTGTACACCACCACAGTGAATCTGAAAATGAACGAATAAAAGTGTGATTGAATTGTAGACTCTCAAGAATAATTCAAGGGGTTTAACAAAAATACTGCATTAACTATTTAGGAATTACACATATTTTTATACTTGGTCTCTCACTTTCAGGGGCTCAAAAGTAGTTGGACAAACCAACATAATTATAAATATGGGGGTTATTTTTACTGCATGGATGAAAATTCTTTGCAGTCAGTGACTGATATCTGGAACCATGGACATCACCAAATGTTGAGTTTCCTCCCTTGAGATGCTTTTCCAGGCCTTTACTGCAGCTGCCTTTAGTTGCTGCTTGTTGTGGGTCTTTCTGCCCTCAGTTTTGTCTTCAGGGAGTAAAACACATGCTCATCTGGTTAGAGGTCAGGTGACTAACGTGGCCATTGAAGAATATTCCATTTGTTTGCCTTGAGAAGCTCTTGGGTTGCTTTAACTTTTTGCGTTCGGGTCCAATCCGTTCTTCAGCATTTGGCTGAATCTGAGCAGATAGAATAGACCTATACACTTCAGAATTCATCCTGCTTCTCCCAACAGAAGCCACATCATCAATAAACACCAGTGACTCCGTTCCCTTAGCAGCCATAAATGCTCATGCCATAACACTGCCTCCACCATGTCTGATAGATGATGTGGTGGCTTTGGATCATGAGCCGTTTCTTTCCTTCTCCGTCCTCTTCTCTTCCCATTATTCTGGTACAAGTTCATCTTAGTTTCATTTGATAAAAGAATCTTGTTCCAGAGGCTTTTTTTAGATGTTTTCTGGCAAAGTCTAATCTGGTTTTTCTGTTCTTAAATGCATCACCAGTGGTTTGCACCTTGTGGTAAGGAATTCTGCATTCTTCTACTTCAGTCATCCTCCATGGTCTTCCAGGCCTTTTGGTGTTGCCGAGCTCATCGGTTCCTTCCTTCTGAGAATGTACCAGATTGTTGATAATTGTTGATGTGGCCACTCCTGACATTTCTGCCATCTGTTGGATAGGTTTGTTTGCTTTTTCAGTCTAATGATGCCTCCCTCATGTGCATTGACACTTCTTTGGAACACATTAAAAGTTCTCATGAACAGCTATAAAACGCTAAGTCGACACTTGGAATCAATTCCGTCCCTTTATCTGCTTCATTTGTCATGAAATAACAAGAGAATTGACCACACCTGGATATGAAACCGATTATCAGGCAGTTTCCAGTTACTTTTGAGCCTCTGAAATTGAGGGACTATGTATAAAAATGGCTTTAATTCCTAAAAAAATTTTTGTTAAACCCATTGAAATAAAGCTGAAAGTCTATGATTTAATCACATCTTGATTGCTTCATTTCAGATCCACTAAGGTGGTGTACAGATGCAAAATTATGAAAATTGTGTCCAAATATTCATGTACCTAACTGTGGATAATTTTTATTCAATAGAAATATAATTTTATTTTTACTTCGTATATATATATATATATATATATATATATATGACCTCACAATATTTTACTTCGTATACTGCTAATTAAAACAATTGTAATGTGTTAAATAGCTTTAGAGGGGCTGGCAGGCAGCAGGCAGATTTTGTTACTCCTGGATAGAGTAAGGCTAGCTGTTTGCCGTCTTTATGCTAAGCTAACTGGCTCATTGCTGGTTCATATAACCAACAAATACTGTATGCGAGTGACATCAATCTCCTCTAACTCTTGGCAAGAAAGCAAATATGCATATCTCTCAAAATGATTCAACTATTATTACTCTTTTAGTCAAAACATAAATGATGTTGCCAAACTCCCACTGCAGTGCTGAGTAGAAAGGCACAATTAGGTGGCCCATTACCGATGCAGTTAGCAGCACTGTCAGTTATTTATACCCCCCAATGAATAGTCTAAGAGAAAACTAAAATCCCATTTTTGAAATGCTGTCTCCACAAAAATCAATTCCCTGTGGTTAAAGTTATGTTTGGAGGGAGGGAAGAAGCAACCCAAAAACATGTTTTATTACAGCAGTGACAATTAACTGTATGTAAACAAGTTGAGAAAAAAAAATTCTAGGAAAATAGAGAATCAGAAAACATTTCATAGCCTACAGCCTCTCACATCCTATCATTATCTGCATTTTTTCTCCACCGTAATTAAGTTTTTTCTTTATTGCTTATGGGAAGAGGGATAAGCTATAAGGATGTTTTGAGCATGATTAAAGTTGTTCATAATGAAGTGAAGATTCAGTCTGGAGGATGGATTTTTTTTTTGTCTGTAAAAAACATTCCTTTTAATCCTTTGATGGTGCCAGAATGAGTATCTCTGCTCCTTAGATCTTTGCTAAACTTTCACACATGATAAAATAAAACCCTCCGCTCCTCCTGTGTTCCATCTTATGTATGAAAAAAGAGTTGCTGTCTGCTGATATGTTTCTGAACATGTGGGATCTCCATAAGTTTGAGTCATTTTATGTGCTGCCGACCAGACTCATGCCTGCCCATTAAAGTAATTTGTGGGTTAGAATGCAACTGTAATGTTAAAAACAAAAGTGCACAGCAATTGACATTGTGCTTGGTCAGAGGCAATCTTTGCTTTCCTTTTCGCTGCAACAGAAAGGATGTTGTTGACAACATCTGCTCAACGATACAGGGAGGGGTCTAAACAATAGGTCTTCTTCATCTGAGTCAAACTCAGGTCACAGCTCCCAGTTGCCAAAAAAACAAACCAAACCTGTGATGAAATTAATGTTTTATTTCAAGTTTTACTTTGAATCATTTATCTTATTGCAGCTTTGTTGAAAAAATGCAAGTAAATTCCATATACCAGTGTAATTGCTGCATAAATTTAGGTAAATAATACATAAATTAGCTTACAATAACACTTGTGTTTTCTCTTCAATCCCAGCCTTACCATGTAATAAGCTGTGGGGCTGGCCTGTGGTTTAGGGCGTAGGTTTAAAACAAAATTAAGAAACAGAGAATTGCGAGGAAGGCTTTTCCTTAATTTAGTCGTCCACCGCGCAGGATGAATGAGATCATGAAAAGTCTAATAACAGTGATGTGGATTTAATCATTTTAACGTAAGTTTTTATATGAAATATTAACAGCTCGTAAGTGAAGCAAATTAACCGTTAAAAATGAGTCATAAGAGCCTCATCCGGTAGGGGCATTACTTTTTAAAAATCAAGCTAAAGAATTTTATATTGCGATCATTTCCACCTTGTTATCCAATTAAACGAGCATTTTCAAGGTCTGCATATTTTCCTGCCGACATGCAGTTTGTTCTTATTTCGATTTCTTTTTTCAAATCAGATGGTCCCAGTTAAAGACGCCAGTCTAGACATTATAAATTCCTTTGACATCACTTGCTTCATATCTCGACATTTGTGTCTCTCGTACCAATTATTTTAACCACTACTCTTTAATAATCATGTAAGACTATAGTACATATTTGCTCCTTTTCATCTAAAGGATGACCTCAGTGAATGTGTTCGGCATAAATCCGCTGCGATCTCTGCTCTCACATCTGCCATGCACAATCAGATCACAGAGTTTAACATGCAGACTAACTCTGGATGAACTGCATTAAAGGGGGCTGAGACACCAAACCAAGCATTCTTCGACCCCAGTCTCAGATCACATTTGCTCCTCACTGGATGCTGCTACAGAGCCGACGCACCTCCAGTTTACTTTCCAGAAGAATTACTGAAACCCCCTCCAGGAATGTTTGTTGATACAAGCTGTTGAACCTTTCAAAACACTTTTTTTTCCCAGTCAGAGAAAGCTTTACAGCATAAATCCATATTATCAGATTGGCTGAAAAGAATCTGGCCCCTGTGGTTGCTTGCCGACCACCAGAAAATTGTATTTACTACTACACTTAGCACAACTTTAACCTTGACCAATGCAACGCCGAGCACAGCGGTTTGAGCCCAAAGTGTACAAGGGCGGAGGCAGGTTTGGGATTAGTCGACCACATAATCAGCACACCCCTCTGTGTGCTCTACCTGGAAGCCATTTTACTGGCAACCCCTGAAAGTGTTCCCCATAAAGTTGTGTTGACAGACGGTGAAAACGGCGAGACGGACCAAAAAGTAAATAAGTACCTCCAAAAACCTTTACAGCCCTAATCAAGTCCAGAGCGTTTCTTCTATCCAATATGCCTTCAGAGTTTTATAAATAGATATTATGCTCAGCTAAATTGGAGACAGGATTTCGCTGCTCTGTGTCTGTCATACGTTTTCTATTATTTGCTTTCACTTTAGAATATTGAAACTCTTAATATCTGGTTACAGATTTCAGCCCGCTTAGCCAGACTTCATGTTTTGGCGTCACTGTGGGGCCTCACACTCAGCAGGATTTGGAATGGGCTCCAATCAAGCATGTTAATTTAAGAGAGAAGAAAAAAATCTTCCCCATATGACTTTGTTATTAATAAGTTCACAAGAGGCCAGCCATGTGCTCTGTTAAATTTATAGTCTTTTTCTTTTTTGAGCTACTGTATAGCGCTTTTTTATTTGTCAGTGGTATTGAGCTTGAAATTCCTCTTGAGTTTTATCCCCTGTGAATGATTCATTTTAGCACTGCATGCATTTAAAGTGTCCTTTTCTCACACTGTGCATGTGTCTCTCTGGCTTTTCCCTCCCAAACACTTGTAGAACAAACCAGACCACCTCCCAGAATCCTCCAAAATAACCCCGCTACAACTGTGGTGAGGCATGGCGCGTTTCTCACACACAAGCCCTCACTTCCATTCATGCAGCGCAATAAGCCAAACATATAAAACCATTCCCACCCTAATAAACCAGGGCCTTTTTCTCTACCACAAAGGGAGCTGGCTCCCAAGAGAGTAACACTCTAAAAAAAAAAAAAACCCAACCCCTGAATAAAACCGCTTGCAGGCAACGCGACTTGCCCTTCCAAGTGGAGGGAAATGCGATGACAGAGACTGTGCCAAAGATATGACTAAAACAGCAGCAATCACAGCTGCAATAAACCAGGTACCTCACCTGACGCAAAAACAATGCCAGTATGTTAGAAACAGGAATGTTTATTAAATGGGGGGAAGTCCACTGCTTTTCTTGGAGCCTGCTTCTCTGGGGGTTTTTTTTTAAGTGAAAAAGTGTCTCAAAACTGCTGCCTTCTGATTAAATAGTGGTGCCTCTGTGTGAGGGTTAGCAGGTGTAGCCTCATTGTGGTTGTTATCAGTGAGCTGCAGCAGCTCTGGGAGTCTGCATCAGATTAACGCCTCGTCAATACAAAACTCTCCATGTGTCTCTTTCTCACAACAAAATAACTGTAGGACTTTTGGCCTTTTCTTGTCCTGTAAAATGAGTGAGGCACCATGAGAAGGGCATCTGCTCTGTCTGTTCTCTTTGTGACTCGGTCTGCATGTGACATATGTTTTACGTGTGTGTGAGTGTGTGTGTTTGTGTGTCTCCCTGAACTTTAGCGGAGAACTGAGGTTTCTGAGGTGAGGCATCCTCTCGCTTCTCACGCGAAGTGCATCTGATGTTGCGCATCACATGCTTACGTGTGCTCTCTGTCTACACTTTGAGACAAGCTCAAATATATAAGAGGCACCAATTTAACAGACTGATCGTGTTTTTTTCCCTCATGATATATATATATTGTACTGGTGTCTTTTTTTCTTTATCCACAATGAAATAATGAGGAAGTATGACAAGAAAATATAATTAAGACCTAATTAAAAAAAAAAAAAAAGATTTAAGATTTTTTAAAATTTTTTTTTTTTTTTCAATCTAGTTCATAAACTTATTGAGTGTTGTTTCTTTTGTGTTGTGTCTCAAATGAATGTGATGTTACTAGAAGCAGGAAAGATGAATAAATTATTTCCATAAGCTTCAGATCATACAGTCTTAAAGTCAGAGCTCGGGATGCCAGACATTTAAACGGAGTCCTTGATTTTCTGTAACCGTTCCTCTTAATTTCATTTGATTTAAGTCTAAAAAAGAGAACCTTGGCCAAATTGCTTTTCCTGTGTAGTGCAAGTTGTTAAACTAACCGCTGGGGTATTTCGCTTACATGAGGTAGTCCCAATTTGAAATGCTTTTAGATTGAACTGGAGGATTTAATGACTCTTGGCCTTTGTTCTCTGGCAGTTCGGTTTCAGTCTCCTGACAGAATGAATTGTAAAAGGATATTGCATATTCACTAATGATTTCCAATGGATGTTTTGTGCAACCCCAACCAACTGTCTGAAATCAATTCTCGCTGCTCTCGTGGGACTCAAAATCAAAATCAAGCGCCCGAAATCAGATAATGTTAAAGGGTAAAATGTCTCAAAGGCCTAAAACCTGAAGTCTGTGACACTCTAATCTCTGAACAGTGAAGAGATAAAGGGGTGCAGATCAAGCAGTTATAAAGAATAAAGGGGGGCAGGGCCCAAGCATTGTCGGGAGGAAACTATAAATACAGGGGTGTCTGTAGAAGCTGTGAGAACACTGAAACATCATTCCCTGTCACTGCGATTCCACTGGGGATATCAGAGGATTGTTCTCATGTGAGACACAGATGTACTGAATGTGTGTGCGTGTGTGTTTGACTGTCTGCGTCTGACTGTGTATTTGTGTGTGAGAGAGGCTCCAGAGATTTTAAGATATACTCTGCAAACAATTAGGAGCTGGTAGTGCTTCTCCTGTGGCTGTCTCTAATTAAAACTGCAACGAGGCCTTAATTGCGAAGGAGATTTTGTTTTTTTCTGCTGCCTTTCAGTGGCTGTCTCAGTGGTTGTGTGAGGAACAACAGAGTCCCCCGGACGCCATCAGCTTAACAACTTCTCTGTTGAGACTTGCTACTTTATGTTCGTGTTTATCATCACTTGCTGGGATAAACAAAACAAGTATTCAAATTGGAATCAGGTAAAACTTTCAACCTTCTACTTCTCGTACATTCAAGCGCTTCACAATTTGGAAGTAAAAGCCGCCTGATTGGCATTACCATGGCAACAAATGGCTTCTTCGTTGAGGCTAGCATTCAGCGTCTCCAAGTATAGTGCACTCACCTCACCACACAGACCAAAAGTACCTCCTGGAAGCAAAGTAGAGTGAGAGAGCCTAATATGTTTTTTTTTTTTTTTCTCTTTGCTCTTTTATTGTATTGCCGTGTTCCAGTAAAGGGCCCAGTCACATGGAGCCTCAAGCCCCTATTCTCACAGAGAGAGCACCGAGTTTCACTTGATAATGAATGTCTGTGGTGAGAATCCCATTATGGCACCACTCCATCAAGCCTACAGAAAACACAGGAGTGGAGAGGCAGAGGCCTTTATGGGCCATATCAGTCAACTAGATGAGGGCTACTGTGCAAAATCAGATCCTCATTTGTAAACCTCCCTCAACACATATCACATATCTGAGTGTGTGTGGACAGAGAGATAAATTCATTCACACACTACAAGAAGCACCCAGCGCTCACATTTGAACCTGTTAACGTCAGCGCCTTTTTGTCAAAAGAAATCAAGTTGTCAAACTGACAAAACTGCAACTTCAAAACAACGGACAGAAAATGGGATGGTGGTGGGAGGGCGGGGGTTGGTGGAGTGGAGAGGGGGGAGAGAGGGGGAGGATTGGTACTCACCTCTGAGCAGACTGCTGCTGTAGTTGGAGAAGGAGTCAAAGATGCTGTTGGATGCCATGACAGGGAAGCCAGAAGAGTTTGGAGCCCTCGCTGCAGTTGATCTCCACCGACCTTTCAGAGGAAGAAAGGGGGATTGAGACACAGAAACCAAAGAGTACGAGGGAGAAAAGAGAGCGAAGGAAGGAGAGCGCAAGAAGACAGAACTCCTGGAGCTCTGAGCCCGTTTTCAACCAAGAATCTAGGGTTTGTGACTACCGCAGGAATCCCAAGCCACAAGCCTGCAGAGAGAGCAACAGCATGTGTTAGCAGCAGCACCAAGAGACGTTTGAGAGAGAAATGGAGAGAAAAGGGGTCGGACGGAGAAAGAGAGGAAAAAGCAGTAAGAGTAGGTAGTTGAGAGAGAAGCAGTTTACAAAGAGGGAACAAGAGAATTTGTGTCTCCAGGTGTAAAGGTCGACTCACCAGGGCTGGAGATGAGAGGGGGCCCACCTAACAGAGCCCGGGTGGTGGAGGCTGGCTGGGGTGGAGGGCTGGGTTTGTGGTCCTCTGTCACACAACGGGCTGAGGGTCTGAGGTTAGCCAGCTAGCTTGATAGCGTGGTCTGTCTCTCTGTTTCTCTCCCACGATGGTGGTGGCCTGACTGGAGCGTCAGTGCCAGTAAAAGGCTAAAAGCCACAGTCTATCTGCATCCTCCTCGCCATCCTCCACACAGAGACACATACACACTCCCCTTCGTGAGTGGTGGAGCCCATGTCACATGTCACGTGAGGTCACCGGGCCTCTCCCTCCCACCCTCTCACCCTCCCTCCCCTCTTCTCCTATCATCATCGCTTTTTCTCTGGTTTCTATGCTTTGGTTTTTTACTTTCCATGCTTCTCCTTCTCTGACTCGTCGTCCTCACTCTCACTTTTCATTGGCCGTCCAAGTTTTGGAAACATTCTATTTTCTTTTAAGTTCAAACCAGGCAGTGGCCTGCGCCACTGTGGCTCACTAAGGTTTACAGAGAGTACTGAAACCACTGTAGAAAAACTGGAGAGGCATTAAAATGTATTAAGCCCAAAAACAAACACAGTGGAAAGAAAGAAACAGGAGCGAATGAGATGAAGAGAAAGAGAAAATGAGAGATAGCTGTGGCTTTTGACACTGCGAGGAGACAGGAAAGTGTTGTGTCTTTCTGATGAACAACACAGAGTGTGTTATTCTTGACTGTGTATGTATGTTCCGTGCTAGTATTAAGTTTGTCTGACTCACAGCACATCTGTGTTTGTTAGAACCAGTGGTTTTGGTCCTGCAAAACCTCCACCCTCACTTACCACTTGATAGTATCATAATCTTAATCTTAGTAGAAGCAGCGCTGCCAGTTGCTCAGCTCTTCTTGGGTCCTCTCCTTATTCTTATCTTTCATCTTCCATCCCTTACTCATTATATCTTTCTTTTTGTTTACTCTTTTTTATGTTAGATTTTTCAGTGCCTGAGCATAAACATACTCCCTTATGCATATATTTCAGTTCAAGTTCACTTGGCTTTGCTTGAGAAAACATTTACTTTTACTCTGTGTTTAATTTTCTTTTTTTTCCACCTGTGCACTATGAAAAAATGTTAGTGTGGTGTAGTCTCTTTCCCTCTCTGGAAGTGCAAAGCCATTTAACCTGATTGTAGTTTTCACACTTTTTCATTTTCGAGTTTGAATTTAAGAACAGAAAAGTTTTCACTGATGTGGCTACTTGTACTAACTTGTACAGTGTGAGTCTGAGATGTAATTAAAGACCGATAGAAAAAGAAAAGGTGATATAGTTTTTTTTGCTGTTTATTTGATGTTTCTTCTGGAGTTACGTGAAAAACAGGAAATGATTCATATTGCCTCAGCTTCATAAAGAAATGAACTGATGAGCAGCAGAGTGACAAATATACAGTCAGCGAGAAAACTCTAAGCGTTTCTTTTGGTGCTGCTAAGCAGACAATCTTGCAGGAATACATCTTGTGTTTGTGTGTGTGTTTTCTGTGTGTTTTTTTGTTTGTGTTTGTTTGTGTTTGTTTGTGTTTGTTATCTGTGTGTGTATGTGTGTGTGTGTGTGTATGTGTGTGTGTGTGTGTGTGTGTGTGTGTGTGCGTGTGTGTGTCTGTGTGTCTGTATGTGTGTGTGAGTGCACAAATCACTGGCATTTGCAAACCTGTGGTATCCACACTTCCTCTCTCCTTTCTCCTGTCTCTCAGTGACACACTGACCATGTCTGGCCCCAGGACAACGGACCCAAACCACCGTCTGTTCACTCATGTGACCCAATTGCTTTTTCTGGAAACCTGAATGCACGTGTGTGCGTGTGTGTTTGTGTGTGTGTGTGAGAGAGAGAGAGAGAGTAACTGCATGAATGTTTTCGTTCTGTTTCTGTTTCACACTGCTTTGAGTATGGGATGTCAGCCCACGTTGTCTTATGCTAATTGCAGGACAGTCCTGCTGCAGAGTGTGTATTTATACTGTATGTGTATATACAGTACCATGTCCTGTGTGTGTGTGTGTTAAAGAGAGAGAAATAGAGGGAGCTTGTCGCTCTTCCTGGTAGCCCGCACTGCCCTGTAAATGAGCAGTTGCCGTTGAGTTAGGCGGCAGCGCGGGCTAAATGACACGGCGTGTCGGCAAGTGTGGCCGAATGCTGAGGCCACAGCCGCGGCCCCAGGGCTTTTATCAGTCCGTCCACGCGGCCACTACAGGCCTCTGACTTAACCTCACACACAGCAAGGCTTCCTTTTCTAACACCTCTGCTGCCTCCCGACATGGCCCTTGGCCCTGGCCTGCCAGCCCAGGGACAGATTACAGTTCTGTGTGTCTTTGCTGAGCAAGAGGTACTGCTGTCATACAGGCCCACAGGGAAGCACCACTCTCTGCCAGGCCGCAAGTATGATGGCTGAACCTTTGTGTTGAATTCTTTAACTTAAGAAAAAATTAAGAAGCTGTAATCATTTGCAACATTGGGGTTTTTTGGGGTTTTTTTCGCTCTTTTCCTCAGGTCTGGCACATTTGAAGTGAAGGGTCTCTGCAGGGTTCTGGTCTCATCTGTGTTTGTTTGGAAAAGGGGATGCTCCAGAGTGCAGAGTGCTGGTTTCATTGTACAGGGGTTTGTGGTCGTTTCAGTTTATAATCATTTTACGTGAGACCTGTTGCTGGTAATAATTCATGTTTATTTGTTTTTATAGATTTCATTTAAGTGAGAAATATATTTTTCTTCTAGTTGCTTTCACATGAGCAGACTGTTTCAGATTATTGTCAATTTCCTTATTTTTGTCCACTTGTGGAATGAAAGACATTGCATCTGGATTTCCAATGAGGAATAGAGAAAAGAAAAAACAAATATAGGACTATCCCACAGCATTGTGCAAGAACGGGAATTGGCTCTATTGTAGTGCAGTCCAAACTCGACATTTGAAGAAAGCTGTGGAGTCAAGGCCTTTTCCTTAGTCCTCGGTCCGCTCTGTGTTTTTTCTTCTTTGTCTAGGTAAACATCTGCTTCATGTTTTGAAATCTATCTCATGGCTTTGCACTGCCCATGACCATGAGGGGAAAATAGTCTGAGGATCATTGTGGCCATCTTTCACTCAATTCTTTTTTTCCCCTGCCCAGGCCTTGTTTATCAAGCCCCTGTATTTAAGCTTAATATAACTCCTGTTTTGCTGAGAAAACTGTGGTGGTTTAATCACTGTCAGTGGTCCTACGCCTCTCGGGTGTGGCTCGCGAGGCAAAAAGGACCCAGTGCGGTCGTGCGTCCAGCTGCAAAGGGGCTTATTTTGTGGTCTAAAAATTGCAGGCTTCCCCATATGTTCCCCATAAACGTGGAATGCAGCGTGGGACTTCAGGAGGCTTTTATAATGAAGTGGCCGTCATTGCATCAAACACCACGGTCTTGCCTGCCTCTGGGACAGGCTATGGGAGCCCATTTTAGGGCTGCATGCACAGGTCCAATGTCCTGACTGCTCACTCACACCTCACACTGGCCATTTTATTCTAATTATATTACACTGCTCATTCCTTTGGCTGGTATTCCTGTCCACTCTCAGGATGGCATACCCATAGTCTATATTTATCTCTTACACTGCACAGATTTGATGTAGAAACAGATTAAAAGAGAGTCTTCACTTGACTTTTGTGAAAAAAAAATTTATAACATGTAAAAACTCCTAACTTGTCACACTTTAAATTAATTGCTGTTTAAGCACAACAGCAGCCAAACAGTTGAAGGTGTTATTTTAAAGGGCCCGAGTTCTTAGAAAGTTGTAGCTATATGAGAAATTTGTTCACTTTTACCAGCTTAGCATTAATGTGTGTGTGTGTGTGTGTGTGTGTGTGTGTGTGTGTGTGTGTGTCTGTGTGTGCATGTTTGTGTACGTGTGTGTGTGTGTGTCTGTGTTTGTGTCTACATGTGTGTCTATGTTGTTGTTGTCATTGTAAACGAGGCACTCCCAGATGCAGTGGTTTTAGTGTGCAGTATCACGGTTGGAAGTGATCACTGGGCCCATTACTTATTTATTGGCTCCAGCAGACATGGAGACTCTGGTAACCACACGGAGAGCAGGGGAGCGGGGGCGCCGTATTGCCACACACTGAGCAGACCATATCCCACAGTTCCCGGGGAGCGTTACATGTATATGGTATTCTGTAACAGGACAAAGACAACAGGCCGTAACAGTGGGGGAGCACTGTCAGGGTAATTATTGAGAAAGTTGACACGGCAGTGATCACTGTCAGGAACGATGATCACTAAAATAAGCTTCGTGAGGACAGATGAGATTGAAGATCATGAGTAAATTCAAAAGGTGAGAGGTGTAGCTGTGTTCCCTCGGTGCAGTTTTGTACCTCTGGCACCTGCTGCAGCTCTGTAAGACAAATTTACCATGTTTGCAGGTAGGAAACCCTCCATCCAACCCCCTTCACTCAAGCTCTTCCTGTTATTCAGAAACTGTGCCAACACAAAGACTGAGCATCCAGCTTCCCTTACAGCCAGTTAATTCAGAACGCTCGTAGTCACTGGCAATGAGCTGTGAGGGCTAATTGGACAATTTATGGCTGTCAAATAGTTCCTCCCATGTACCCTATGAAATACAGTACAAAATAAATACATTTTGCTGCAGCAAACACATCACATCAGTCCCCACTGATAATGACTTAAATTTTCAGATTAAGGTTATCAAGGAGGAGCAAAGGAAGTTAAATTTGAAGTTGCTATCTGTGCTTTTTCCATAAGAATTTCTATTTTCTAGTAATGTATTGGAATCGAAAATGTATATACTATGAATAAGGAACAGTGGTACATAAGAAGTAAGTTCTTTATACCGGTGAAAAGAGGCATATACCGAGGTTTTGTTGTGTGCCATACACTGTTAAGGTTCTAATAATATCTTATATATATATATATATGAAGATATATTTTTAAAATTGTGAATTATTGTATTTGCATTTAAATGCCAATACAGAAAAGGATTACTCAGGGTGACAAAGCTAAAGTTTGAGAAAACAGGTGCACGGATATAAAAATAAAGGTTGTTCCAAATGAATGAATAAGGGAGAGTAGAGTCTCAATTACACACTGTATATCTAAGTTCCTCTATGTATTCCAAGCAAACCTTATAGACACTACATTTATTAGTGTATTTATAAATGCTGGCAGTAGTTTCTTTAAACCTAAGTAAAGCATCACATACAGCGCATATAGTTTTTCTTACCCTAGACAGAGGAAATGAGTATCTTTTTTTAGAACAGTATTTCTGAAATTTGGTGTCAAATTCTCTTACATCCACAGAGTAGCCATAGGATTTACCCTGTAGGTATATCCCTCTATCTGCTTTTTAGATACAACATAATGTTGCTTTTAGGTGTTGGTGATAAGAAATAACATATGTGATATGTTGGCTGCCAAATGTTCATCACATTCAGTTGCTATTCTACTTTGCTACAAAACAAATTAAACAGCCCACTGAGCACCTTCAAGTTTTATCATGTTTGGATTCACAATGCTTATCACGTTGCGCCTGTGTGTTTTGTGAACCGCTTGTCTTCACCAGAGTGGTAAATTTGCACTTGCTTTTGAGGTACACAGAGGCACCACAACATGGCATCAGAGCAGCTGGAGGGTGAAGTGCTGCAGCCTCACATAAAAGCTCCTGTAAACCCGAGACCTCAGTTACCCCAAATGCCCCAATGCTCAGCACACACACAGCTCAGTCCTAGCCAGACCAGAGTAGAGCAGACCATAGTGTTGCCACAAACCCAACTGATCCCATTGACCTCAGTGCATCATCAGGATCTTCTGAGCTAACCCAGGTGGAAAGCTGCAACGTCTTTTTTTTCTTTTCTTTTCATTATTTGATCTTTGTCACTGAAATGGAATTCATATGGAAAACCATATTTTCTGCATAGCTGAGGGCTTTGCAGAGATGCAGGTAATCTGACAGAGAGTCATTCTCACCATGTTTTAGTACCTGTGCATGAATTTGTGTCTATGTGTGTGCATACATATTTCCTGTGGTCCAGACATTGGTTTTGGATGTGACAGACTAGCTTGCGAATATGCTAGTTTGTGTAGGGCAGGATGTTCCTCTATAGCAGACGAACAGTGGTTTACTTAGACACTGTGTGCGTGTGAGCTTATGTCACTGAGTTGCTGCATGAAACAGTCACTTCAGTTGAACAACTTGTTTAAGAAAGGAACGAAGAAATGTGTGACAGTAAAAAGTGACACTGAGCTTCAACTCATTTTAAGTAGTTCTGTAGCAATTCAAGATGGTCTGTAAATTCAGTGCTGAGTTACCTAGTTAGATTTGTGAGTTATATCTAGATCATTCCTCAAGTAAAAATTGCAATATCATTACTTAAAATCAATTCAAGTTTATTAATATAGCTTCATATCATAACAAACGTTATCTCAGGGCACTTTTCATATAGAGCAGGTGTTGACCAGACTCTTTTTAGTTATTATTTACAGAGAACCAAAATTTCCCCCATGAGCAGCACTTGGCGACAGCAGCAACGAAAAACTCCCTTTTAACAGCTAGAAACATTGAACAGATCCTGGCTCATGGTGGGGTGGGGTGGGGGGGGTCTGCCTCGACCGGCTGGGTTGAGAGTGAAAGAGAGACGGGGAGAGAGAGCGAGAGACGGGGGAAGGATGTTGGATCCAGACTCAGGAGCATTAGAAAAGCCCGCAGAAAGCGACAGGAGGAAGAGGAGAGAGAGGAGGAAACAAAAAACAACAGGAGAGAGGAAGGAAAGTTAGTAACAATGATATTGTGCATGTGGAGAGAGGAGGAGGTGGTGGAGGGGGAGGCTCGGTGCATCATGGGAAGTACCCCGGCAGTCTAGGCCTACTGCAGCATAGTGAGGGGATCTAACTATAAGCTTTCTCAAAGAGGAAGGATTTAAGGACTATTAAATGTGGAGAGGCCATCTGCTTCCAGGACCAAACCTGGAAGATGGTTCCACAGCAGAGGAGCCTGATAACTGAAAACTCTGCCCCCATTCTGCTTGTGGAAATAAATTTAGAAATTCAGAAATAATAGAAGAACAGAAAGTTTATTGATAGAATTTATTTATTGTATGAAAAAAAAATAATTATGCTAGCAGAATTCCCACTTTCACTGTTAAATTATTATATATATTACAAAAGATAATCATTGATACTGATGCATTTGTGTTTAAGAAGCAATTTTTTATTGTAGCTTGACAGCTCGTACCTGATGCAGTGTTTGTTATTCATTCTTATTATTTTATTCAACTCCTATTTCAGCATGTGAGACAGATCTTGGGATTCTGCTGCATGGAAACATGACTGTGTGTGTGTGTGTGTGTGTGTGTGTGTGTGTGTGTGTGTGTGTGTGTGTGTGTGTGTGTGAGAGAGGCTACTAAATACAGCTGCTTTGACCAAATTAGTAGTGTGGTTTATTATTTGACACTAAAAACAAATTCTGTTCAATTTTATATTATATTTTCCAGTTATTCTTTAAAAGAAAACATGAGAAATCTTGTGTTATCTATTAAAACGTTTGTAATTGTATGGCAAAGATGCTCACATGCTACATAATAAAAACCTATGAGCACGCTGAAGGCTAACGTTACTAATCAGCATGATTTCCAAGCATTTTCTATTTAATCATACTCAAGTGTAAAATGAATGGTCTGTTTAACTTGATACAGCCTCTGTAACTCTGTTAAAGACAACTTGTGTTTGTGTATCATATCAAAAAAGCTAACACATTTCATAGCAACTTTAATGCTGCTGCCATTAGGTTTGTCCACATGAAAATGCTTATGCATAATGTGAAGTAAACAGGTTAATTCATGCATCACAATATTTATCCACTTGATTATCAGCAAGTTAAAACTGCACCTGGACAAATTAAAAAGGGCATGGTTGTACAGAGTTTTCCTTAGAAGTGTAATGGGCATTATCGAAACCTTAACCTTGTCACTCTGCCCCTGATAACTGTGTGTGGGTAGCTGTGACCTGTTTTCATTTGACAGCCCACACATTTCACTACCTCAATGGGTTTTACTGACCTAGAATGAGAGAAGGGGGCTCAGAAAATCCATGGCTGTGTTGGTGTGTGTGCCTGTGCCTGTGTGTGTCCATGTAACTGTAAATGCAGGCATATGTGCATAAGCCTTTTTTAGTCTTTGAAAACCGGTAACATAATAGTGCACACCATTTTTCTCCAAAATGTCGCTCTCACTTTCTCTTTCTCCCCTCCCTCGCATTGCCTCTCTTTCATTTGTCTCTCTGTTTGACAAATAGGAGCGTTGTCCATTAGGATGCTTTATGAGGTGATGGTGACACAGGGCACTCTTGAAGGCCCCTTACACTCTCTCAACTCCCCAAACACACACAAACACAAACGCGTTCTCTCCCTGCCTCCCTGTTCATCCTCTGTGCTCTTTAATATCAGAGCTCATTGCTCTTTGTCATCCACTGCAAAGCATGCATGTGCTGTCTCCTTGTGTGTATGTGTGTTTGTGTGTGTATGTGTGTAGCTGAATCCCTCAGCTCTGGTGGGCCCTCCTCACTAGTCGAGAACCAGGCTCAGAGGGCGCTACACATGTCTGATCTATGATCCAGGCCTGGCTTTTATTCTGAGGGAGATATACAGCGTTTCCTTTGTGTGTTTATGTGTGTGTGTGCGTGTGTGTGCATGTGTATGTGTGTGTGTGTGTGTGTGTGTGTGTGTGTGTGTGTGTGTGTGTGTGTGTGTGTGTTGAGGGGGGGGGTCCTAATGAAGGCCACTCAGAGCGTCCTCTTCTCTCGCGTCTAATGCATCCCAGGCCCCCCGGACTGACTGGATGACTGGTGGGGCTCAAGGGTGAGAGTAGGTATACTGTATAAACCTGCTTCACTCAGCCCCTCATACCACTCTGCCCCAGTCTAAAGACCTATATGCGACATAGTGCCTGTAGTGTCAAAGAGCACCTTGAGACTACCTCTAATGAATCTCTGCTCAGACTGAGGTTTGATATGGAAGAGACTTCTCAGGTTTTTTCAAAGACTGATAATATTCGCAGGAGCAACTGTAGATCAAAAGCATTCAAAGGAAACCATTTAGAAATTTTAATTGTACAAGAAAATAGTTATTTGTGAAATATGTGTTCCCTTGCCTCATAGACACCTCACACTGTAAACCACCACTACACACTGGTTATGATTTAAATGAGGTAATGTCCCACAATTCCCCTTTAAGGCCACAAACTTCCCCCTTGAAATTGGTAAGAAATGTCACTATCTGTATTCCTGACTTTCATGGAGGAGTCTTACAAAAAAAACTCATTGGACACTGGGAATTCCCTTCTTCTCTGTGGCAACAGACACAATAGATAAATACTGTCTGTGTTAAATCCTGATGTATCTTATTCTTCTGTGTTATCCATTGTTGTCCAAGACAATTAAAAACATAATGTGTGTTACATTGGGTTACATGTTGCTTCATTACAATAAGCATGGTCATTGTAATTTATTTTGAATCATATATACACTGCCCTACTGCTGTAAATATAAACCAAATCCACAGTTAAATATAGTCCTTAATGTTGTTTGTGTAGTTCTGGTTTCATTTGATTTGTTGACAGTAGCAAAATAATGCATGTTGCCAGATTTATCTTTTAAGTTTGAAATGTTGCTATTTTTCTCGACAATATTTCCGAAACCTTAGCAGTTAGAAAAAAAGTAGTGATGCTAAGAGACAGTACTCACTACAGAATCTACAACTAAACACCATTTTTACTGTTGAAGCTGTAGCTTTATATTACATATAACGGTGTGCACTTTGTTATAATTGCACAAGAGACATCTCCACTTATCTTGTGATAATGATGCTGATTGTCACATCTGTTGGGTGTCAGTACTTAGCTGGTGCAGACCAAAACTACATTATGATGCAGTGAATTCACAGAGAACATTGAGTCAAGTCCAGATGGATTTCTTTTACAATTATAAAACTTTTAAAAGCAGATGAGCAATGTGCATAGAGATCACTAAGACGTTCTCTGTGGTTCCAGCCAGCATATGCACATTGTGTGTACATTCTGTTTTCAAATCGTTATCTAACCATTGGCAAACATTTCCACTGTATCTGCTGAATCTATCTTACCATCCACCGAAAGTGCTTGTGTGTTTGACTCTATACATGTAGACATGTATTTGTCCATATATGGATAGATCAATGCCTGTCTGTTATTTAAGCATGTGGCACCACACTAAGTTAGTGCATATTCTAGTGCATCCTAAACCAAATTATACAGCAAGTGATATATAAATAGATATATGTAAAAATATATGTACAGTATATGTATAATCAAATATAGTATATATGCAGTAGACATGTAAATATACATTTATAGAGAACGATGTAAAAAATATAGATGTATGTTAGTTTAAAAAAAAAGAATAAAAAATAATATATATTTGTGTGTGTATGTGTATGTATGTGCGTATAAAATATATGTGTGTGTATGTATGTCATATATTTATGTTTGCGTTTCATTTACACGCAACACATGGTAGTACTTTAGTTCTTTAGTCTCTCAGTTTTGAAGACAACACTTCTGATGTTGTTTCCCACGCTCATCGCTGTAAATAGGTTTAGAGGCTTTTGGGTTCATCTTTAACGCACACACACAAACATGTACATACACACACACACACACACACACACACACCACACACACACACATATATATATATATATACCAAAACTATGTGACTCCCACTGCAATCTATGCATTTTTCCACATATATACATTATATGACACAACTTTGAAAGAAGCAGGTGCTTCTTCCTTAGAAGACCTAAAAGAAGCCAAAGTGTGCATCTTTTGCTGCAGATTTTTGCATGTGTGTGTGTGTGTGTGTGTGTGTGTGTGTGTGTGTGTGTCTACTGTCTGTCTGGAAGCGAGTGTATAGCCAGGTGCCTGCTGACATACTGGGGCTTTGTGGTTGTGGTTGGTGGCTTGCTTGCTGTTCAGACAGAGGAGAAGGAACTATCTTTTTTCTGTACTTCTGTCTACGTTAGCATGTGTGAGAATATAACTTGAAATTAGATTCTATTCTATATCGAACATTTGCCGTGACAAGAATTACGGGGTTTGACTTCCGCTGTATCGCTACTTTAGTGCATGTGTGTCTGGCATAGCCTGCCTGTTTGTGTAATTCTTTTCTTCTTTTCTCCCTAAATTTTCTTAATACATTTTTGTACTGTAAATGTGTCAAATGCGACAATACGTGCTGCAGACACAACATAGCATCATCTGTTTCATGTTCTGTCAGCAGTCTTCACAGTAAACCGCTGTGTTTGTCAGTTTCAAATGTAACTGTACTGTACAAACACAACAGCAGGTAGTTTTAGAGGCAGCAGGTGATAGATCAGAGGATATAGAAGAATTAGCCTTATCAAAGGCCCCACTCCAACCCACATGAGTATCTTATTGCAGGCTCGCTACAAAGGGAAACAATGGTTGGAGTGGGAGTAGATAGCGCTCTGTCATTCCCACAGCCTTGGCTCAGGACCCATGGTGGTACGGCGTCTCATGATGCCCCCGGTGAATATGATTGCTGCCTTTGACTTGAAAGCAGCAGCACAGGCCTGTGGTTACATGACATGGGTGGGATATGGTAAGTCTTGGCTAATCAAGACTCAGGCACTGCCTAAAGAACTGCTTTTATCATGTGGTAAAAATTAGTTTATATTGATTTGACCAACCAGGAATGATTTTGAGTCACATGTGTCTGATGAGGGGCTCCGCCTGGGATTTCAATTGCCTTTTTTTTGGTCCTTTAGTAAATTTAGGCTTTCTACTGATGAGTGATGCACTACCACACCCAGGACAACGTCTAATTACAACACAACCGAATCTTTTGATTTAATACAAGCCATATTTGTATATGATTTTACATGAGCAACTTTGATCTTCGCATATTCATAGATACTTTCTGAAGTAGTCAAACACCTTTTTATCCAGAAAGACAGAACGAGGCTCATGTTGCCACAGAACAGGACATATGTTGCCACATTCTCACAGTGTTGGTTAGCCAAACCTCCTTACCCAGAACTCTTGGCTAGGTTCTGCTAAGTTGAGTCATCTCGACAAAGCTAAAGGCTTCAGCTTCACCCACACAAAAACCACTGTGCACTATCTGAGTCACACAAATGAAGTCTTTTACACATTTATATTAAATACACAGATTTAGCCATTGTGAGAGTCCTGATTTGACCTCATGGAGTTAATTGGTTGATTGGAAAATGTAATTTTCCATTTAGATGAATCCATTACCACCATTACAGCATTACTAACCATTCTACGACGCCCCCTCCCCTCCACGCACACAAACACACACACACACACACACACACACACACACACTTTCCACTTCAGCATCATCCTATTAGACATCACCTGATATTTGATGAACTGTCACTGTTGTGATTCATGTGTGTATGGAAATGACTTGCACTGTTGCATCATTAGCAGTATGGGAGCCACTGTTCCCACAGAAGATGCAGTTAGAATTTACATACTGTAGGTCACATTAAATACAATGTTTTTTGCTTATTTTTCTATGCCAAAGAAAATAAAGAGGTGAATGACTAAATAGAGACAAACACCAAAATTATTTGCAGAAAGGTCCTGCACTACTTTTTTTCAGAAACATTACTTCCCTTGACTTTGAGTAATTTCTTAATTTTTTCTGCTTTACCCAGTAATGCTATAAAAAAGTTTAGTCTAATAAACAAAATCAGTTGTCAGTCTGAGTGAAGGTGACAAGCAAAGTATTTGTGATGCAATGAAGTCTACTTCACACAATTACCTTGCATAAGTAATTTTAAAAAATATTATCACCACTTTTCAGCTACTATATTAATGATCTTCTTCTGGTTGGCTTTCAATTTCCTAAAACTGAGACATAGATAGTCTACCTTTATATTAGCAGCTACGTAAGAACTTTGTACTTTACATTATATTCGGGCCTAAATTCTCAAAAGTAACCCCAGATGAAATGAAAAATCTCAACTATTGGGCCAGCTAAATACTGGTAGTCAGTGTATGTTTTGGCAGAGTTTTGCTTTATAGCTTTTCAGTCATCAAGGTTCATGATGTATGAGTCCACAATATAGATATGGAGACATTGTGGCTAGAAGGCTAATATTTACTGCAGTTCACAATTCCTGTCTCTCATGTGTCCGTGCGTCAGGCTTCTGCCCCACTAGTGATACGGCTGCTTTATGCAAAAAAGTTAGAGAAAAGAAATAAAGAAATATGCATTTTAATTTTCAGTATGACTGAGACATCCATCATTTGAAACCCGAATCCTCTTTAAAAAATAAGCCATAATATAAAATACTCATGATGGAATGTCGGCAACATTTCACATCTTGAAACTTTGGCTTTGTAAAACAGAAATATGCTGAAGGGTACAGTTTCTTTTCTGAAGTGATTTTTAAAGCTTGCTGAAAGGTTTCAGTGTGTGTGAATGTGTTTTAGGTTTGTGTCTTATGGGCAGAGTGCAGACCTGCCTGCTGTAGTTGAGTGAAATTAGAGACAGGTTGGCACGGCGAAGACTTGCCTTGGCACATTTCAGGCCACAGACGGGTTCCGGTATGAGTTTACAGTATAGTTTGCTTGCTTCTCTGTGGCTTGACAACTCTGTGCTCTGAGAGAGACTTAACCATGCGACAGGCCTGCTATGCACTTTCCCACAGCCACTGCGAAGCTAAGGCTACTCTTATGGTTGCTTAACATTTACATTTGGCTACCTGATATTGCAGCAGCTTTGTGTTTTTTTTTCCTTCCTCTTATGAGCACAAACCTTATCATGTGTTTAAACTAAGAGAGCTGTAGTTGTCTCTCATCTTTTTAGCAGACAGTTATTTACACTTCAATTGACTGATTAAAGGTTAAAGTTGATCAGTGTGGGTGTATTTGTGATTATTCTATCCTCCAGTGCCTTTTTCATATTCATGATTTGAGTACCGTCACTCCTTCTGCTGAGAACCTATTATCTTTGATTGGTTAAAATAGATTAGAGATAAAATCTAATTCAATATTTTTTTGTTGTTTGGTTTCCTACAGGCTGCACAAGAATTGTGGGGGTGACTCATAGGTTACAATTGCATTGTTAAAGCCAACGGTCAACAGCCTGGAGATGAGAGGCAGATATGAATCACTCCATCCAACACTTGTGGTTGTCACAGCGTCTCACTTTTTAGCTTGATGTTTCTATTATGCTAATGACGAAAGCAGTTTTGCTTTACAAACCCAGATCTGTGATCAGACCAAGCTCAGCAACAAGCTTCCATATACTAGAACAAGTAATATAAGTGATATCACAAAAGTAGTGGATACTTATTTATATAATTATTATATATTAAATTATTACTACTATTATTTTTATTATTATTTTGTATAAGCTTAGTAAGGGTTTTTTTAAAACTCTAAAATTTGTGTGTTCAGAAGCTTAACAAAAAACATTTTCCTACAGTTTCCTTGTGAGTTGTTAGTTTCAGTTTTGCCAGAAATGAATCATCACAATTACACATCACACTGGCTGTATCAGCATTAATATCATATTTTTCTAGACAGACTTTTTTTTCTAGAGTGGGGGTGTGACTGTGGGAAGATCGGCTGTTTGCACTTGCTGTGTGTTGTGTCTGCGCGTCTCCCCAGTCTTCCCTAAATCAAGAAGGCAGAAGTGAGAAACGGTTGAGAAGTACGACCAGTGTTTTCCTGTTATGTGTGCGTGAAACCCCAGACGACTGTCTAAGTTGCTCGCACGCAAATACCGGCTAAGGAACCATGGCAACGGCAGGTCCCCACATGCAGAAGACGGAAGTGAGCCGGCATGCTGAGGAAGTTATTGGTTTTTTGATGGCCAATGCAGCGGTTTCATGAGAAACATTGTGACTTGGCCTTTGTGTTGCGCTGATGGTCAACTCTCGTGGGAATGTAAACTTCAAGATTATGACAATGATGACACCTATGACCAGACATCACGTCCATTAGACTGATTTCCAAAGATGTGAATTAGAACAAGAATCAGCATCAGAAACTAGATCAGATGCAAATAGTCTTCTGCAAAGAGATGGTTCCTGATAGATCTCATCATGCACACCATTCTCAGATATGCCTTACTGCTGCAGAATTTTCTGACATTTCCCCACACACATAAGTGTACCAGCCACTCTCCCTGACTCGAGGAGAACCAGCAACTAGCTATGCCGTCACTGTGTCTCTCGGCTGCCATGGAAACAGTGGCGTAAGGCTCACCTGGCCATAGCAAACCACAGCAACCTCACCCTGTTTTTAACTCTGAAGTTCTCCCCCTGTAGTTTTGTGTGCTTTTTGAAGCTGGAATTGTGAGGGGCGTTTACAAGTTATCAACCACAGATATTCATAAGACTAAGTATTTCTTTGATAAATTGATCAGAACTCTCTTTAGTCAGGAAGAGGCTCTCACAGCCACTGAGGTTTATCACTGTCAGTGAGGCCTCCCAGAGTGGTTTGTGTGGAGCAATGCTCCAGTGATTTGTTGTCTCCTAAACTCCTGTTACTCAGAGTCTCAATGAGGTTTTAATGGTCAGCTTTCAATTGCTCATCAGTAGGTTGTGCAATGCCAAGTTATCATTATAAAATATTTGGTAAATATGCTCCAAGTATCTGCAAACTCACTCCTGTGAATTCTCATGGTCGTCTGTCTCGTGCCTGGTGTCTCCGAGACAGAATATCTTACAACACGGATGAAATTTCATCATTAGTGCTGCATTTTTCTTTTTTTCTTCTGCAGATATTAAAGACACTTTCTGTTTCTGTTTTTTATCCAACATATGTTCTTACTTACATTGGATATGACTGTAAGAGTGTTACAGTAGAGTGTGTTGAATATCGCTCTGGTTTGTCATTTCATCCAATTGACAAATCTGTGCACCTGAGTCATCAGTAAGCAACAACATCCCTACTCTCTTTCCATTTCTCTATGTAATTATTTTATTGTAGACCATATAAACTTGCAGAGCAAAGGAGGTGTTTCATTTTGCAGCAGCAGTGTGTGGTTGTGCATGTGGCTGTTTCCTCCCATATCCAGTAGCCACACCTGCCACAAGCCTGGCTTCTGCTTGGCCTCAAGCCTCCTGTGAGCTGTGCCTAGGCTGACCAAGCATGCCACCAAGCACCCTTGGGGGGCATCCCCCCCCCCACCCACCCCCCGGGCTCAGCCTCTCTCTAGAGCTGGAGAGGCAGCCAGTCTGAGGTGACTGGGGGAGAAACCACCCTCGCCTCTAACCCCTTTCTGTGGTGCTCAGACACCAGAGGCTGAGAGCCAAACTGGGACAAAGACAAAACTGGAAACAGATCACATGGAAACAAGCACCTGATGCAAACTGCATGGCTGTGTGTGTGCATGACTGATAGAGAGTGAAAGAGAAAAAGAAGTGGTAAAGGAGAGAAATTGGTAGGGGGGTTTATGGGCTGCTAAATGCCCGACTCACCACAGGTGGGAGTTCCTCTATAGACCCCATTAAAACCAAGCAAAATCGAGGGTCTGTTCAACTACTCTGTGACTTGACATCCAACAGTACTGCAGGCCATAGCCACAACAGACGCAGAACAACAAGTCAGCAATAAGACAGTACACTTTATCAGTTTTTCAGCGTGTTTGCACAGTTGTAAATGACAGGATGGTCGTTTACAACGGGTCCTCTGGGAAGTTCCCTGCTGTTTGAGATGCGAATGCACTCATGAAGGTCACTGGTGGGGACGTCTTGTAAATGCAAGTGTGACACAGGTGACTCATTCATTCACTGAAAAAGGGGAAACTAAAGATTGCTTACCTTAATAAGAAGTATGTTTTTTTTTAGGACTGTTAGAGTTTGAAAGTTACCCTCAGAAGGTACATCTGTTCTTGACCCAAAAAACCCAATCGTGCTCACTCGTTAGCTTATCAGTTAATGCAAGAATGCAAATTGTCAGCTTTAATGAAGAAGTTGCTTATCATTTAAATCACCTGAAAGAAATCATTTCATTTTAGAAATTTTAGATTTCTTAATTAAAGGTCCATATTTATCTTATAATGTATATTACAGAACCTTTTATACACACTGTGGCTAAATCTTTTCAGTGCCTGTGATTTTGTGGTAAGGTAGGCAGATACAGTTGAGATCCATTACATTGTCCAGTAAAAGGCCACTCCTGCGTGGCCTGGTTTTAGGGCCCTGGTTAAAAACACAAAACCAAGCCAGGCTTTTAGGGTTGCTGCAGAGGAAAACCACCACTCCATGACAATAAATATTTTACCTTGCTACCGGCAGTCCAGCAACATTTAGTGACCACAGGCAGTGTTAAGTGTTCTGACCAGAGGCGAAGGGGGCACTTAACAAATGATAATGCCCACTATCTTTCAGTGCTCTGGGCTGCTGGTGTTGCCTGAGAGCTCCATGGTGGCTCGGGCCAGAGCCCACTAGTCCTACCACTGACCTGCCAGTTAACCACACACTCCACAGCCTCCAGCACACACACACACACACACACACACACACACACACACACACACACACACACCTCAAGGCTACTTCCTGCTGGGAAGAGGGACCCTCACCATCAGTCAAATGACAGCTGCCACTCTGGTGGCTGGCTGACCCTTTGACCCCAATCACCAGTAAAAAAAATAACACCATTCTTAAAAAGCCTTTTACTGAATAACAGATAACCACAACTGCATTCAAGGAACACTAGGGGTGAGTAGAGGTTGACATGAGGTTATCTTAAACTGCTAAATCGGACGATTTAAAAGTTAAGGATTTTTTTTTTTGCCTCACCACACAATCAAATTTGAAACTGAAAACACCTCCAGCTCAAGTCACACAGTTAGAATATGTAAATAAAGCCTACAACTAACCCCCCAAAATGCTTTACATATTCTCATTATGTGACTTGAGCTGGAGGTGTATAGCAGCAAATGGACTCTGTACTTACAGGATTTCCTCAAATCTATGTGAAAGCCAGTTTTTCTGGCTGACACGATTAGGGGAGATCAAATCTGCTGCGAGTGTTTTTCAGAGGTGGTTGCGACATACATTATCGGCCTGTTTGATGCTGGAAAAAGACAGGACAGCTAGTGATAGCTCTCGCCAGATTGAATTTTCCACCCAGTGGGACTTCCAGTTTGAGCTAATTGTTGACTGGCAGTGTGCTAGATGCCCTCAGCCCACTCTGATGGTTTCACATGACAAGATAACAGTCAGGGGTCTACGGGGGGCCCAAATGTGAAATGATTCTCATCATCCATAAGTCAGCTCAAAAATACCTGTAAACATGGGGCTCTCAGTGAGTAGCAGTCAAGACATATACGTAAGGTTTTGGATTTTTATATGTGGAATGCTATGATTTGTTTCACTACACAGCGCTGGACATTAGACTGTATACTTCAGCTTTACTGACTAATTCTGAGAACAGCAGCCAACATCACTTGTGCTATTATATGACAGCTGGGTCCAAGACATGGAACTGAACCGACAAAACAGCCATTTGGCTTTGACACTACATCTCACTTTCCTGTTACTGTGGCCCAAAGAGCAGCCAAAGAACTAGCAAAGGCAGAACAAGTAGTGAATGAGGGTAAAAGAAAAAAAAGAGAGAGAGTAGCCAGTGGGCCCTCTGTGTGGTCCTCTTTGAGAGCGTGTTCCCCTTTAGTCTCGCCAAGTGTTTTAAAGTGTTACAAGTGCATTAGTGCTGTGGGTCATGCCTTTGCTTGGCTAACCTCTGACCCCCAGCCCCTCCAGCAGCTCTAAGCAGTAGAGTGAACTCATGATGAGGGGTTAGGCCCCACTGTTTAGAGAGAGAGTCGCCCCAGGGAAGTGAGGTCGCGGTGGCAGAGGAGAAGGCTGGGCGGCAACCTGTAATGATCTCCTCATGGATCTCTAATGGCTCCCCTCCGTTAGTGTTAGTCTTTGCACTGGGGAGAAACTGAATGATTCAGCAGGCTAAAACTGTTATCACACATAAACATGCTCACAGACACGCACACACACACACACACACACTCACACACACACACACACACACACACACACACACACACACACACACACACACACACACACACACACACAAACACACGCACACGCACACACATGCACACACAGTTGCACAAGCAAACAAACAAATTAGCACACCTAATGCTCACACGATCACATACACATACACATATACTCAGTGACCACTTTATTAGGAACACCTGTTTATTCATGCAGTCATCCAAATAGGCAATCATGTGGCAGCAATGCACAAAGTCCTGCAGAAACAAGTCAGGAGTTTCAGTTAATGTTCACATTAAAAATCAGAATAAAAAAAAACAAAAAAACGTGATCTCAGTTAGTTTGAGTGTGACATGACTGTTGGTGCCAGACGGGCTGGTTTCAGTCTTTCTGAAACTGCTGCTCTCCTGGGATTTTCACACACAGCAGTCTCAGAAAGTTTATTCGCGATGGTGCCACAGCAAAAGACATCCCGTGAGCTACACCTCTGTAGTTGGAAGCACCTTGTTGATGAGAGAGGTCAGAGGAGAATTGCCAGACTGTTGGAGCCGACAGAAAGGCTACGGTAACTCAGATAACTGCTCTGTGCTGAGCAGAGGAGCATCTCAGACGGAACAACACCTTGAACCTTGAGGTGGTTGAGCTACAACAGCAGAAGACAACTTCAGGTTCCACTACTGTCAGCTGAGAACAGAAATGCGAAAATGCAGTGGGCACAGGCCCATCAACACCACGTAGCTGAAGACTGATAAATCTGGATTTCTGCTGAGGCAGCAGATGGATGGGTCAGACTTTGGCATCAACGGCATGAATCCATGGACCCAACCTGCCTTGTGTCAACTGTCCAGGTCAGTGGTGTAATGGTGTGAGGAATGTCTTCTTGACACACTTTCTGGGCTCCTTAATACCAATCAATCGTTATTTGGATGCTGATATTGTTGCTGACCATGTGCTTCCCTTTATGGCCACAGTTTGCTCCCTTCTAATGGCTACATCCAGCAGGATAATGCTCCAGGTCACAAAACAAAAGTCGTCTCAAACTGGTTCGATGAACATAACAATGAGTTCAGTGTACTTCAGTGGCATCCTCAGTTGCCAGATCAGAATCAGTAGATCACCAGTAGAACACTTTTGGGAAGTGAGAAAACCAATATGAAATAATGTAAACATGTCAGCACGGAGCAGATCCTCAAAGGAAAGGTTCCAACATCTTTTGGAATCAATGCCTTGAAAAACTGACACTGCTGTGAGAGCAAAGTGTGGCTGGTGGTCCTAATAAAGTGCTCAGAGAGTGTTTATGGTACATATGGATCTGAACTGTGAACCTTTATCCTTCTTATTTATCATTCTTCCTCCTAGTGATGTCATACAGCACCAAAATCTGCACAGTTTTTTCAAGCATTGTTGACGCAGTGACTTTGCAGAATGTGCAGGTTACAATCCCATGGTGAGAAATGTTTGAAGACAAAACATCCTTTGACTACATCATTTTGCTTACACAACGGCCGAAGATAGTCAGAGTGCATATCTCTGTTATTTTTATCACATTGATCAGCATTTAATTCTAAGATAATGCTGTGGAACTTCAGTTTCTGTGCTGATTTTGTTTTTGTACATCTCATGTTTATCAGCTGATATCGCTCTATCAATGAGATAAGTAGCAAAACTTCTAACTCATCAGGCCGTGAATGTAATGAAATGTCACAATTTGTCACATTTGAACATCTGTGGTTTTTATTTTTCAGTGGTTTGCTTTTATGTGTGCGTATGTTTGTGTTTAAAGTGACCATGCCACCTAGTGGTACTCCAGCCACAGACCTATCTTAGCATGGGGCGTACTTACGCTTATAATTGCACAACTCGCTATCAAACTGCAAAACAAAGTCACATTCACTGAAGATGAAGATAAAGACCTCTGACAGGCTGCAGAGTTGATAAGCAGGGGTTCAAGGCTCGACTGAAGTTTACGACCTGAGCAATCATGGCTGTGTCGACCCCTCTGTTTCCTCCTCTACTCATGATCCCCAAGTAAAACCTCTCAGCATATGAAAGTAGTGTCAAGGCCCACGGACCGTAACCACCCTTGTACACACACACACACACACATCCTCTGACCCCTGTGTCATTAGGAGCTGTGTGGAGGAGAGGCCTCCGCTTGTTCCAGCTGTGTGAGTCTTAGAGCCTGCAGCAGCTTAAGCGGCACCAGGCTGCCTGAGGTAATTGAGGACAAAGGGGGCGTAAGTTACCCCCATTGTCTGGGCCTCGCAACCTGCACCAGATGCATGGCCTTCATTAGTCAGGCCTCAGTGGGCTCACGGGTCCTTATTCTGCCGCGCCCGCCGGAGGGGATCCACCATGATTTTTAATGAGCAAGCTCTTGTGATATTTAGAGCCCCAAGTATATCTGACTATCTCTCCACATTCAGCGTGTGCCCTGCTGCACCAGCACAAGAGCTGAACAAATCCACCGTTCGGCTGCTTGATATGTGTCAGAGTCATATTAAAAAACAGTTACATATCTTGTAGGTGAATATCTGTGGAGAAGCCTCGAGTGTACACATCTGTGTTTCGTCCAAGGCTACTTTCATGTCGCTGCTCAATGTAGCATAAATGCAGAATTGTCTCCCTATAGTTCTGTCTACTTAAAAGCAGCACTCACTGTTCGGTATCACCAGCAGCAGGGATGTGTTTTATTTTTCTGTGTATAACACTATAAGACCTGATTGGACATGTCACTGATGGCTGATGGGGGGTCCCTGGGCACTAAATGACCCATCACCTCCCTTGGCATCCTACATCTGTCTCTCTCTCGTTCACTCTCGCTTTCCCTCTTCTTCTTAAGCCCCTTAAGAGGCCTGCTGCAGTTTTCGCTGTAGACCCAGGGGTCAGATGGAAAACATACACTCATAAACAGCATCTATTATTCATGCCTTACAGCCTGGTGATCCACTCACAGCACGCACTGGCTTGAACAGCTGTCCAGCCTCTCCAGTCACTGACAGACAGAGGGGATCAGTTCAACAGCAACATGTTTTTAAGCACATTGAAGTTAATATATGGCCGCTTTAACCAACTGTAGTTATCGCTGCAACCTACTGACATAAACACATCTGTGTTACATCTGTGTTCAAAATAAGTCAGTCGTTCACACTTTTGACAGCGAGTAAATTTTCATAAAGCTGATGATGATCACTTGATGTAAATATGCTGTTTGTATTGTTGCCTTTTTCTAATCAACTGGCTCAAAACATTGGGCAAAATGTTTAGCAGGGGCAATTAGGACTTTTCCAGCACAGTGATTGTGTCATTTCACAATGTTAGCAGTTTTGTGAGTAAGTGTGGGCCCAGCGTGGCCCAGAGTTGACAGTGTGTTAGTGTACTAATCCATTAGGGTCCCCAAAGGCCCTGTGATTACACACACTGCTAATACACACATTGGAGCTTTTCTTTAGAGACTTTTGTTGATGGTATCAGTGGCAGCTTGGGCAGGTTTGGTGTGTGTCTATTGGAGGTGGTCGGGTGGGGCAGATGGATATTTGTGCCTGTATTTGCAATTGGGGTCTGGCAGCACGTAATGCTTTCGTTTAAGTCAGAGGAGAGAGTGATGCTCATCTCCCCTTTGACATCCCACATCCACTCAACCCCACAGGCTCATGCACCCCCCCCCCGACTTGCTTTTTCTTCACGACTCCACCCAACCTTAACAGTGAGCTCAGCGGTAAGCGACTCCCGCCTACAACCTCTAATGATTTTAATTGTCCGCAATCAGGTACAGTAGTCATGAATCTCCGGGCAAGAGACAGAGAGACAAGACAGACAGTGAGGCAGAGGGAGTGTGTTTTCTTTTGCAGGGCAGCAGAGCAACAGAAACGTGGTCATATTAAGTGTAGGAGCCTGGCATAATTACCTACATGAGTCCAAGAGAACATGACTCCCTACTCCAAGGCAGGGAACCATTCTGGCTCGCGCAGGCTTGATTTGTTGGCTGGCTGTAGTGATATCTGTAACAGGAGACTCTCAAATCTTCATCGTGTAATTTGTCAGTCAGTTTCCAACTCATCACTGTAACCCTGTGTAGGGACTAGCAGAGCAGTGATTTCAATGCTCTCTCTTGATGATTTTCAGTTTTGGTTGCGGTACATTGACTAAGGGAGAGACAGGGTAAGATAGATCTACAGCAAAGAGCTGGATGTTTGTAGATGTGAATTAAAGAGGACATCTTTGCTTCAGTCTGTTTGAACAATCCATAACACCTATGCCCAAAAAAGCATGCAAATATATAAACACAAATTCATAGCAGACTAAATATAAACATCCCTGCCTACAGACATTCTTTTTTCACTTCTCCAAAACCCTCAAAATACAGTACATCCACATCCTCCCTTATGATAAAAATATAACTTGCAACATTGACTTATTCTCAGTGGACCTCCACATTGGGAACACAGCAAGGTTGTTTGTGGCTGCCGAGGGAGCCAGAGAGGAGGGGAGCTGGGGTGGGGGTGGGGGATTGGGGGCGATTGCAGCGGGCCCCTGCCAGAACTGCATGAAGCAGGACCACCCAGGGTGGCGTCAGGAACTTGGCAGGGGTACAGGGAGGTTGGTCGGCAGGCCGGCTGGCAGCCCATACCCAAGGCTGAGGTAGCAGGCGGCAGCAGGCACTCTGAGGCCCTGCCAGAGTGGACGGAGATATTCAGCTCAGCCCACAAAGGCCACTTCAGCCTCCCACAGCATAACACAGCAGAGCCACAGTGATAGGTAGTGTGTGTTTGTGTGTGCTTGTGTGCCCGACCATGTAGGTCGGGAAGAGTCTGGGGGAAGTTGAGCGAGATATTTTTAGGATATAGTTTCCCTAGATATAAGAGACCTCCCATATGGAAATTAAGAGGTTAAGCCAGAAAATGTTTATTCATGAGAAGTCAGCATATCAGCAGCGTAGTGTCTATCTTAAGATGTTCTTGCTGTGCTACAGAGCACAGCACATTACTCAGCCATATAGGAAGCAATGTCCCTCCTTTCTGTTCACAAATACTAGTATAAGCACAGCAAATATTAACCGGTTCCTCTGCACTGGCCTCCCAGTGGTCGATTAGGGCGCCAAACAAAGACTTTCCCCTTGTATTTATCTCTTCCAATGGGGAACCAGTCATTTCATCGCAGCACTTACAGCTTATAAACTCTTGGACAAATCACATTAGTATTTAGCTTCTCTCAGCAGTTTACTACCTTGTTGCCAAAGTATCGTTTATCACCCTGTAATTCACTTTACTAGGTCAATTCACTTTGGCAGGTCTGTCGGGTCTGTCTGCTACAGAGGATTTCGGAGGAGAGCGGACGCTGTCTTTAGCATTATAGTTCTTAAACACCTTTAGAAATGTTTTGTAAAAATCAAGCATGAAAAGATTGTTCACATTATGTATTCCCTCAAAACTACAAACAAACCATGACGGGGAACAATGTTGCTATTGTCAGCTCATCTGAGCACTTACACTGTATACTATCATCATCTCTTTTTCTGTCATTTTCCGATGGAAGGACCAGCGTGGATCAGGCCTGATTCCATTTAAGGCTTATAAAACTTTCTCTAACACAGAATAATATTTGCTGTCCAGCTCTTATTGAATTATGCCAGCAGAAGGGAAAAAAACAGAGAAGGATGTGTAGACTCCAATAGAGCTAATCTTTGTTTACAAGAATCACTTCAAATAGTGTGGCACTCGGTGTGTTAGTCAAATATTTTCTGCTCCTTATAAAACAATTATACGTCTGAGATACTATATCAATATAAGCAGTGTCATTTCTCCATATTGCTGCCTGTCGCTGTTTCTTTTTCAAGAACTTATCTTCCATGTTTTTCATTATTCTAACACTGACTTGCACAAAAACATTTCTGTCCACTGAGCCCTGTAAATCCTCTGGAATCTGAGTAAATGTCACACAAACCATAATGTCAGTGCTATTACTGTCACATGCACTAGTGTAAAGTGATTTCTTTGTTGTTATAAAAATGTTTTAGCACAATTAAATATTTGACCCTTGGAAAAAACTATCATTTTACTACATGTAACGATGACAGAAGTGAAGACACAATTGTATTTACTTTTTTTTTTCTAACTCTCTTCACCAAAGTTACCTTCTAGCTCATTTGCATGTGCAGGAAGTGCATTTATCTGAGTACAATACAAGATTAATATGAAACACAATGTCAAAATATACTTGAGAAGTAAAATTTATGGCATAAATGATATGAAGCCTTTAATTTTGTAAATGGTTAGGGTTGTGTTAGTTGGCTGAAAGTATGTTCTGATTACTTTAATTAAAAAGACTGAAGAATATCTTACTGAATTCAACCTTTTACTGATCCTTGAGGCTCTGTTTACCGTTTTTCTCTGTCTTTCTCAGTCGCTAAGAACAGCTTTGTTACAGTTATGAAAGTTCCTGTGCCATTTATTAGAAATTATATTTTCTGGATAGTTGAGTTATAATTTTTTCTTAATAAATTATTTAGTGGTCTAAGTGTAGTCACTTTTCCTAGTGACTACAGTAGGAGTTTGTTTTGAAGAGCATGGATCACACTATCATCTGCATAATATGATTGTATTCAAAGTTTTATGTTATTGGTTGTATACGTTTTTTTTGTGTTAAGACATTTTCTAAAAATACTCATTTTTAATCATGATTTAATGACACTGAAATCTGAATTAGGCTTTTTTTTAATTAATTGATTAATGAATTTATTAATTTATAAATAAATAGATTATCATTCACAATTTCTTCTCTCAGCATACATTTACTCATAAACTGTGATATTAATAGTAACGGCATCCATTGGTGTTTTTCTTTTTGTATGTCTATGTTGTACTTAACAATTTATCCCATTCTATCAGTTTCTCCTCAGAGATGCAGGCAACAGTATTATATCCAGCTAGAAAAGCCAGAGTCCTGCACCTCTTTTGGTACTGATTACCTGTTCATTTGTTTGTGGCTTTACAACAACAAAGGGAGGAGTGGCGAGGAGCAGCCTCCTCCCTCCCTGAGCTGGCACATTGCTTTTCCTGCTCCCGCATCTTGTTTGAGTTGAGTGGAGCTCATGCAGGGCATGGCAGGTGTTTGACTGATCTCCATAGCCTATTTCCCCGGGCCGTTTATCACTGTCACAGCCACAGCCCAATTCAAACTCTCCCCCCGAAGTGTCTCTGCCTCCAGCAGCCAGATTTCTTAAAGATTAACAGATCTGCTTCAGCTTTTAGATGCACTTGAAGATAGCTTCCCGTGTAACTCCCCACTGCTCCCTCTATCCGTCGCTCACTTGGTGGAATCTGTGCCCCTCATCACCTGTTTTGCTTCTCACTGGCCTCATGCTGCCCCCCATTGTCTCACAGTCAGCTTACTGGTCCTATCCCCATCCGTCAGCACAGATAAATCGCCCTGATCTTTCCCCTTTGCCCCCCTCTACGATACATTTGCAATTAATTTATTTTGCATCAGTTTCCTCTCCCTGTGCCCCTCCTTCCCCTTGATCCAGAGTGGAACAGTCTGGAAATGATTTTGACGCTTTAGTTGTAGCGTGCAGCGGCCTATTGGGGACATTTTGCACTCCCTGACTTTTTATTACAAGGGAAATACCATAATAGGTTGTGAGGGAAAATTTTATTTTAATAGAAAGTTGCAGGAGGATTTTTTTCGACAACTGTAGAGCTTTTAAGTATTGCAAATGTAAACAAGGCAGCTGTTTTTAAAGGGAGTATTGTTCTAGTTATTCGTCTTTATGTATGATATAATCAGCCATTTCTTATATTTTGTGTAAGTTGTCAGTTAAGGTTGCAGTGAAGCTGTGAGGCTGTGAAGCTGTGAAGCTGTGAACCTGTGATGGCTTGAGCGCTGAGGTATTACTTTGTTACAGGCCCTCCACCCTGACACCTCTCCCCACCCTGCTCATCTCCTGCAGGCACTACTAAAACACAATGACCCTCACGACTACTGCCCATATTCAGCTGAGCAGGCAAATCAATTCTGGCACTTCAGAGGAAAAGAGAACAATGTTGGCAATCACAGGTCACAGACAATATAACACATCTCTGCCTCCATCATCATTTTTTTCCATCTGAATAATTATGTACGTGTCAGAACAACACTACTTCAGTCTCAAATGTCTTGAGTGCTGTTCCTTCTGTTTTTCTTGCTGTAGCCTGATTAGTCCCATGTGACAACAGTTTTCAGAAATAGTGTATTCTGAGAAAGTAGAATTGATATAGTACTGAGAATTGAGATTACTGTAATGACTTTATAATAATCTTTAAACTTATTTACTTGCATATCTCATTTTAAAAATTACATCGATGTGTCTTAAATCAGTCCATAACAGTCTTTATTTATTGGTATATTGGCTTGGAAGACAGCAATGACAGGAAAGCAACTTCATCAATTTCATATACAGGAACAATGTCATTATGCAGCCCACTCATTTTACTGTCACTGTCCTCATTGTGATAACAACACGCATAAAACAACAAAATGTATGTTTACTTCTGACAAGCACAGAGAGACATGAAAGAGATTCAGAGATATGAAAAACCAGGAAAAGCTCAGGAATAAATAATAGAATTAATAACTGATAACAATAATGAATAATATTTAGGTGAGCCAGGTCCAGGTTCTTTCTGGGACACTTAATGGAACAGAGCCATCAGCGGTAACACTAGTTCCATGTGTGTTTTTCCTGCTATTATAAGACAAAATGTCTGCTGTAGAAAATGTCTGTCCAGATTCTTGTCTGTTAACTAACTCTTGACATTTTTTTAAGTGCTTTACATATAAGGTTCAGCTTACTCATCACATGGAGTAAAGGCCTAAAAAAACAGTTTGAAAAAATTATCCTGATGATGTCTTCGCGGTTTTCTTGACTTGGGCTGGAGACTTAACATTTTTAACAGCGAAAATGACCTTTTCTACCTCAAATAATCCTTGGTACGTTTCCTGTCAGTGCTTAGTGACCCTTTGTGTTGTGTTTCCCCTGCAGATGTTTAATTTTCAATCAGCAGCAGCACCTTGGCTGTTTGCTGGTAAACTGTCAAACCAAGAGAGAGCCATAATTAACTTTCAGAGAGACACCAGACACACTGACATCAGCTTTCACATCCTCCAATCTGGGATACACCCCACCATGTATGCCAGATTGCTTTGAACAGATCACAAAATAATAGTTTTTAAAATAGAGTTATTTAAAATAGACTGTCGAAACATACATGAGTGTTAAAATTCTTGAAATATAAAAATACAGTCAAACACAGGGAAATATGCTTAATTGGTGGAATAACATGGAGAAAGCTGCAGATAGTGAGAGCTCTTACTCTTTTACAGCCAATTATGTGGCCACTGGTCAAACAGTTGTCTATATCGCCACCACTTTGGTTGATTTGTTACCCTCCCTCCATTTTTCAAGTGCATGTGTGTGAATTGTGAGTGTGTGTCTGCCATCCCACAATCCCACAGCCTAGTGGTCATCTGGCGGTTTAGGGGAAGAATCTCCACCTCAAGTACAAAGTTGGCTAATTGCCCCCAACAGCCACACCACACATCCATATAAACACACTCAAAGACACGCACATACACCAGCATTCTGTATTGTTCTGCTGGTTGTAAGGAGGAGAAGGAGGATTAATCCTAATTGCGGTGTGTGTGAGTCTGGAGAGAGGCCAGGATTACTGGGGGCTTCTCCTTGATCCAGAGAGATGTTGATGGTAGGTAATGCTCCCTGTCTGTGCCAGATACGCGTACGCAGCAAATAAAAACCCCTCTCAGTCACACATACGGCGGAGTACAGTATCATGAACACAACAGCCCATAAGTATAGGTTTCTGTCCTGAATCATCAGGGTTGGTGATTCACTTCTCCCATTGCAACCTTAGCCTCTCTCTGAATGTGTGTGAGGCCGTGGCCTTGCGTCACGGCTGCTGCGCTGCTGTTTATGTCTACTGTCGTGTACGCAGGCTGCGCCCCGAGCTGACGCACTACCACCTCGCTTGGGTTAACCCAGTCAACAGTGGGGCACGCATTTAGCCGTCAGAGCACCGTCTGCTCAATCACTGTGACTTTATAGACTAATTTCATAACTTTAGAAAAGCCAATTTGTGTATTTGTACTTACATTGTTAAAAAAGACATGGAGGGCATGAGGTGCCCTAATAGCTCATTGCATCAGTCGTCAGAGGAAGAGATCCTGTTCTCTTCCATTCAATTTCTTGCCAAGAGATTTATCAGAGGATTAATACTACTCCCATGTGTTTACACTAAAGATGAGGCAGGGCAGAGGAATATCTTAGTTTAGCATAAAGAGTAGAAACAGGAGGGAAAGAGATAGGGAGGCTGTTTGGACAGATGTAGGCCAGCTTTTTCCCTCTCTTTCCAGTCTTTATGCTAATTTAAAATAACTGGCTGTAGCTTAATAATTAATGTGCAGCCTTAAGAATGTTATTTATCCTCTTATCTAACTCTCAGCAAGAAAGTTAATACGCTTATTTCCCAAACTGCTCTTTTAAAATGTGGCCCACATTCTTGTTTCACCTGTAAGTTGCCTTTTTATTGCTCTAAAATTTCTGCATTTATTCAAATTGTAAATATGGGGATGTGCAAAATCAAACTATAAGATGATCTTCATGATCTTTAGAACAGTTTTCATAAAGTTCCTGTCATGAGGTTTCTCCCTGGCTCGGAGCCCCAACCCAGATCTTTTCCGCCTCGTCAGGCCTCTCCGCCATTATACTGGCTGTTGTGTGAGAAGCCGCAGGCCTGCCCTCCTCCCTTAACAAAATCATGTCAAAAAGCAATTAATATCTTAATACCTCCATCAGCGCCAACCACCAAGCCGCCAAAAGGCCCGACTCTTTGTTTTTTCCACCTTGGTGTCGGCTGCTGTGCTGCTCTTGCTCGGCCCGTGGTTTCCTTGGTTTCATTTCCCAGTGCCCCGGTGGTCAGCTGTGGTTTTCCAGGGGGCACGGGGTAGGACATTGTGGGCTATAAGGTCCTCCACTCCCTTCAAGTATTAAGTACTTCTCTCTAGGCCTGAGAGCTCCAGTGGCCACAGCCGTGGCCCCATCTAATGCAACGGCCTTATGGATCAGACCTGACCAGAGATACTCATCCACTCTGGAGGCTTTCCATCCATTAAGGAAACACCAGGATAATGGTTGACACATCTGATTATTGCAATGGATTTGATCTTTGGGGATCTTTACTGTTTCGAACTGGGTGTTTTCTCAATTATTTGAATGTTGAACCAGTTTTTGAGGACGGCTCAGTAATACTTTTGCTTTTTTTTTTCTCTCACAGCTCAAGGCATGTCGTAAAATGATTAACGATGTTGACTCTTCTGTTCTTGAGCCACATAAGTTGAAAATGCTGACATGGCCTTTTGTTTCGCCTTTGCATAGCTTATATGAGCTTATGTTGCACAAGAATTAGCCAGGTAATATTAACCACATAGATTCTTCTCATATCACTAAACCTGATTAAAGTGTTTTCCGCGTCTCTCATCCGCGCATTCTGCAAACACAATACCTGGTCCCAGTTAGGTGTTTCTTTTATAGCTTTGCTCTTCAAAGGGAAGAAAAAGATGGGTTTTGACTTCTGAGCCATGGCTCCACAATATTTGGTTTCTCTACATTTTCATTCATTTCTCTTGGCAGGCGCAACCAGTGACTGGTGGAAGGTCTTGGCAGAACATGCGATAAAAGCTCATGATTAAAGGGACTAAAATAAGTACTGTATATAACTCATGTGTCCATTAACCACTGAGAAGAGAAACAGAGAGAGCAAAAAATTGTTTTTCTTTTCAACCTTCCACTGGCCAGTTAGTCTGAATTGTAAATGTATAATATACTCATTCTCATCTCTTTCTTTCTTCACTCAGTTTATCTCTTGCACCTACACATTTTGGAAGGCCATATGTGATCTGTCTGGTCTATGAATATTTGTGATGCATGTACTATATGATCAAATTGCTCGAAATGCTTCTGTCAGCATTTATTCACACACACGTTTTATACAAAACGTGTACATCTATACGCCGACTGTCCAGGGTCATCGGTTCCCAGCCAGTAAGCCCACACACCTTGGCCGGCTGGGTGGTGGTGCCTTTGAGTACACTGTAGTGGTTTGGCTCCAGGCCCCTGCCTGGCTTGACTGCCGGCATGTGTGCTTTAGCTCCTCTGGACAGTCCGCCTCACAGTGCTGTCAGAGAGCTGGCTATACAGCTTTCCTTTACCTTCAGACAGCAGCTAAATAGCAGCTGTACAAACATATATACATTAGACCAGGCCTGTATTAATGACTTTATGTTGGAGCAGTGGTTCGGATATTCTAAGAGGTTGTAGTGGTTGTTGTAGTGGCGGTGGTCTTATGCATAGAAACGCTGATGTCGGTGGACTCTTTCAAGGGCACACACTGGCTGGGAGTAATGGCGCAGTACCAGCTGGACTGAGCTGGACTTCAGGAAGTGGATTTTGAAGTGTGTAGCAGTAGAGTGATTGCCTTGACTTGGACAATGTAGGTGGCTATAAACTATTGGGTTACAAGTGATTTGGCTCTAGTGATCACATTGTCTTTTTCTAATGACAGGTTTTATGATTATGGGGTTTGAGTTCTACGTCTGCCTTGGGCCGCAGCCCTTTCCAGAACTTTGATTTATCTTTGAAGGGATGAGACATTGAACCAACTGAACAGTCTGAGTAGTGATTGTTGATGGTTTAAAGCAGAGAGAGGTTGTTACGATCCATCCCACATGAGCTCTGAGTGGAGCCTATTGTAGAAAAGATTGATTTACTATTTATCCCTCTGACAGCGCAGATAGGGAAGAGTCATAATTCTCTTGCACTGGGGAGATTAAATTCCTGTATCGCTGTCAGCTACATTAACTGACTTCCTGGATCTCAATTCAATTAGTGCAGCAGCATTCTCTAGCATTAATAAATCAATAGTGATGGCTGCTGATAGGCATGCTTCATACAGCCATGTTGAAGATGCATTCCGTGCACACACACACATGCACAAACTAATCTGTTACAGTATGTGTCTGCACTGTTCATTACTGGTTATTAATGATACTCAGCCCCACAGCATTCAGAACAGCCAACTAGCATGTGAGCTGATGTTTAACTAAACCTCCATATGGCAGAATGGGGCATGTTCTTCAAATATAGGAAATTTATACACAAAAAAACTCACAAACAACATACAACTATTGATATCATCTGTAGGAATATGGGAAAAAAAACCTTTACAGGACTGTTTACCTTCTTGTTGCTGCTGTTCGACTGAATAATTGAGGACTGATTTTTCCCTCAAGTCTCTTAACTCTTCACTCACTACTTTAGCAGGGACTCAAGCCAAGAGACGCTTGTGCCTTTGAGCAGAAAAAAAGACACAAGCTATTGTTTTCCAGCCGTTAAATCTCCACAGCTGTTTGGAAACCTCTGTGACAGCCAGTAGAGAAGCAGAACCAGATCCTGGTTGCCACTGACAATGAGAGGGGGGAGGAGGAGGACAGAAGACATGTAATTACAGCTGACCTTTTAAAGCAGTTTTTTAGCATTAGCAAAAACCTCAGGATGAGTGGAATAAAACTCATATACTTTGCTGCGTCATTTTCATTCATTGATTGTTTCATTGTCAGTTAAATGGTTTATTGGTCTCTGAAACACTCGTGCAAATGCACATATATGAAAGTTAGCATAGACACTAAGTCACTATTTGTGGGCTAGTATGATCTAACTGTTTGGAGGAAATTATCCAGACAATATGAAATGAAATGAGCCATCTGGTACTTTGAATATCATTTCTGTCATGTCTGTCTTTACAACTCGTGTCTAAGTGCTTCTGCTTTTGTTTTCCCACACCACGTCAACGTAAGGAGTATCTTGGGTATAAGGCATCTTTCCGTACCTGTGTGTGCTTAAAGGATGTGTTGTGTCTCAGATTTTTATGATCATTTTCATCTGTTTCTGTCACTGGCCATTCTTCTGGTTAACTGCTCTACTCTTTTTCCAGTAGATATTTTCATATCTTAGATGTTGATTTCCCCCTGATTACACAAACTATGCGTCACTCTTTGATTTGCCAGAGGCTAATTTAGCCAGTGGGCCTGATGAGACAGTTGATAAAGGCATTGATTGGCTCTCCTTCTAAAGGAGGGAAGGATTTCATTGGGACAAAGATATGGGGGCAACACGGCATTCATTTCAGCAATCAGTCCACCATCCTCCCTCCTTCTTTTCCTTTTCCCATTTGGCCAAACTCTTCCCAGAAGTCTTTCAATATGGATTACACTGCCTGGTACGCACAGTGGTAATTCAAGGTGAAATAAAACTCTTTTAATCCCATTGGCTGCAGCAGTGAAAGACAATCTGAAAGTGTAGAAGGACAGACATCAAGCTAGAGGTGATTATATGTATTTGGCCTTTCTTTTGATCCTCATTTCTCCCTATGTCTACCTCTGGAAGTTGATTTGGTAGTAACGGTCTAGTGAGCACGTCCTTAGTCAAGTCCCTGTCTCCTCCTCTTTCTGGATATAAGCACTGCTCCAAAAAATCATAGGCTTTCATTATCTCCAGTCAGGCAATTTTGGGAACATAATACTGTCTCAGGATTGGAGAACTTGCCCCCATCAGGGCTGAGGCCTGATCAAACCACTTGCACCAGGAAGGGGAGTTAAAGAGAAGCACACCCGCCGGTCGGTTCATCTCCCTTCAAAGGCATATGGTGCAAATTTGATCAAAAGTGTGTGTGGGGGGGTGGGGGGGTGAGGGGGCATTCATGTCGCTGATGTGAAAAATAAGGCCAGGCTGTAAAAAACCAAATCAAACCATGGTCGGCTATCTGGGAGTGATTACACCCAAAGAAGAACCAGCTGCTGCATCGTCAGCCGCATCTCAATCTCATCCATGCACTGGCAGCCTACTGGCTGAGTAGGGCAGAGGAAGAGGGGAAAAAACAAGTGCTCATCCCTTCATCTGCCTTAGTGGCCCCTGAGCTCAGCAGGCAAGTGTCAGACACGAGGATAAGGGAAAAAAAGAAATTCAATAGTGAAGGAGGTGTACAAGAAAGAACAAAAGAGAGAATGAGGGCAGAGAAGTACAAGAAGGGAAAGTGCAAGAAGGGTCAGAATTAGGAGAAATTGCAATAAGGCGAGAGTGAGGGTATAGGGGTCTGCTCACCCCCTCTGGGATGTTAAATGGAAGAGTCCCTGTGTGTCCTTAAATATTCATGTGGAGTGTGAGTTGCAGGCCTCTCTAATGTTCAATAGTGGCCCTAGGAGACCAGACCCTCTATGTATGAGTATACACTTCATTTCAAATTACAGCCTATCGTTTAGACACACACTTCTAAAACGCTTTTTTATTGTCATACTGTCCTGTGTTGATGAACATCAATGAATTCTAGGCCATTGCTCTTTGAAGACACTGAATTATATTGGCAAATTCTGAGGCATTAATTGTTCCGTTATGAGAACCAACTGTTATGTGATTTATATTGCATGAAAAAGATTCTATTTCTTGAATGATTTAATTGAAAACACATACATTTTGCCTTCTTCAGATTTTTATAAATTAACCAGCATTTCAATATATTTCAGTCAGAGGAAAGACATCTCCATTCCCAATGGTTAGGTGTACAATGAGTGTCACTCTGCCATAATGACAGCAGTAATTGAGATGAGACAGAGAGAACTCCTCACCTCCTGACTCTGACTGAATCCTCATCAGGGCCCTAAAAGCCCCTTTGTCCTCCACAAGGGAGGTGTGTGAGATGGAGCTGAGATGGTGTAGGGACCAAAGGGACTGTATACTTCGAATTTTTTGTCTAGAAGTAGTGTTTGTCATCACCATGAATCATTCAAAATACTCAACAGAGCCATACAACATCCATTCTGTCCTCATAATTCCAGGCCATCATTTGTGTGAGTGTTGCTAATAGTAACACTCACACAAAGTCATGCTCATGCTAATAACCCCTCAGTCACAAATCAAGGTGACAAGGAGCAGTAATCGATGCCATTACCAATAGAGTCACAGGAGTCATGCAGGGCACGACCTCCTCTCTATCCTCAGAAAGCCACGATCAGGTCCAGAGGTGAAGGTCAAGTTTCCAGAGTGACTGTCTCAGCTGCAGCTCCACCACAGACAGAGAGCTCCGTCTGTTTGTGCATTTTGCATTGACCTGGGCTTTTGTCAATGCTGCGGAACCACAGATTGTGAATGGTCCCTCCTTGAGGCCCTTGTGGTCACGATCAGCAATGGCCGTGCTTTTGGAGAGAGAGAGGGGGTCATGACACAACAAAGGCCTCGCCTGTAAGCTGTAGGGGTTAGGTTGTTCAGGGTTGCCAAGAGGGCAGGGCAAAGGATGATGATATTGATTCGTTATTTGCTAGTCCAAACTGAAAAAAAATATCAAACTGTTGTGGTCAAGCCCAAGGCCTTAATGTGTCTGGGCAGTGATTGATCTGTTTGATTATTTGTACGGGCATTCATTTCAAAGGCTCTTGAAATTTGGCTTGACAAAAAAAAAAATCTGAGCTCTAACTTTGCTTTATTTATTTATTTATTTTTGCATCCTTCAAAAAAACCAGTGAATTTTGAAACGTGAACTAATATGGATGAAAGCATTCCACAGTTGTGTCCTAGCTGTTCTTTTGTCCCCGCACTGTGGTGCATGTTGTCTACATTATCGTTGTGTCGCCATGGTGGTGTCTGTTTTTGTATCCGTCTGTGCACACACATTCCTGCAAACACAGTAAAAATGACTTATGGAGTAAACATCATACATGCACCACAGGTTTCCTGTGAAGAGAAGTACAGTATGTTGAGGTTCAAATATTCGTCAAGTATTGCATTTGTGCTTATTTAACAAGTTAATTAGCATAGCATTGTGCTTTGATAGCATCTAGTGGAAAGCTGTGGGGTACCATGGCCTCAGCGAACTTGTGTCTTCCCCTTTTAAAAATGAATTCTGTGTGTAGAATTTCTGAGGACACAGCAAAGTATCATTTATTGCACTGTTAAATTATCACAATCATCAAGGATCAATATGTATCTTTATTCTGTATTGTTGGATGTCAAATTAAAGCTTTACTGGCCTGCAACTAAACCTTACAGGGTTCCTACACCTGTACTGAAAAAAGGAATCAGCCATAGGCTACTTGTAAAACCTATGAATACTTTGACATATGGAAAACTAAAAAAAGTTTGACAGTTACCCCCCACCCTCCTCTATGAGTTTCACCCATTTTTCTTCCCTGCTCTGGTACGTATGGATGTATTCAATCAGAAGCCATTCCCACTGAAACATGCTCTTACACAGCGAGTGAGTAAACCTTTATGTAACCGCCAGTCAAGTGGGGAGTTCATTTGATGGAGAGCCTTGCTTGATTTGTTTGTGGCTCCAAAGAGGCTTAAGACACGCAAGCTGCCCCTGTTCTGCTCTGATAAATGGTTCTGGTGAGAGGGAGGATGGAGAAAAAGTGTGTGTGAGTCCTCGCCAAAGACTTTGGGGTTTTTCACAGCTTAACTATATTAAGAGACAATCCCCAACAGACATGCATGCACATGCACACACACACACACACACACACACTGTGAACACATTCATATTCGGCAAATAAATATGAATGTACACCCGCGTACATGGAGTCATATGTGAATATCCATGAACGTTCTCACAGGCACATTTCTCTCGCACACACTGGGTGGTATTCATTGAAATAAAACAGTGCAGTGATGAGGTGGGAAGCTTTTCTGCTCTAACTCCTGAGGAATGGGCGGCGCCCCATACTTCCACTCGCCCTCTATCCTCCTGCAGAGTGTGCCCTATGTTTGCTTAGTAACGCGAGGCTGCTGTCTCTTTGTCTTCTCCAGGCCGACCAGGCAGGGCTGTAATTGAATATTACCTGTCTCACCCCGCCAGTCCCTGGCTAAACACTGCCACAGCCAATTAGCTAACACTATAGCTATACTAATGACCTGTGAACATCACAGGGGCCCATGTTGAATGCCTGGTCATGACAATGTGTGAGCGTGTGTGTGTGTGTGTGTGTATGTGGGTCCAATACGTCCTCCTGCCTCTTTGTCTCCGTGACTATTATGTGTACTGAGTGAGTATTGCTATGGTGACCGGCTGCTGACAGGCCCTGCAGAACGGAACACAGTGGTCATGCAGTTGTCCTACCAACTCCCCCACTCTCCCCACAACATACACGGAGTCCTCATGTCAAGACTGGGCCAAGAGTGTGCCACTGGAACACACAGATTTGCTCCGGCTGATGGCAAACCACAGCAGTGGAGCCTGTGGCGGCCTGCATTTCCTTTAATATCCTGGCTAGTGTACAGAGAGAAGCCAGGGCCTCTAGAAAGCCCTGGATCCCAGCCAGACTTCCTAACCTACCACCACACCAGTCTTGTGTAATGTTTTGATCAGTACAGTAGGCAGTGTTTAGTGTGCAAGATGTAAATGTGACTCAAGTCTCGACATGGCAGTGTCTGCAATTTTTCTTCACTAATAGCTTGTGCTTGGTCTCTTGGCATTCATAATGCAATTTTGTTGAATTATGCTTTGATATTGACTTGCACAGAGCCTTTACTTTGGTAATCATGGAATGTAATGCTAAATTATTACATTGGCTGAATTATAGATGACCTAAGATTACTCATTTTTGGGGAGGGTGCCCTCAAGACACTATTAGCCCAAGGATAAGATGGTCCTCATCTCGAAAACCCTTTCTCTAATAAACAGAAACATGAAACAGTTAGAATTCATCCTGTTTATCGGTAACGTACCCATACACTCCCTGTTCATGCTCTTGTATGCAGCCAGAGGGATTGTCTTCAGCATTCATTTCATCTCTGGCAGGAAAACACATTACCTATAGGCTAAACTTGGCTCAGTAAACTCTGGGTGCCTGGCAACTGCTGAGAATCCAGAAGTAGTCCAGGATATTAACCCCTCATAAAATGGAAAATTGTCGTTTTTATAATTCCATTTTTATACAGATTCATTAACGCAACGTATGTGTTAATTTGTGAGTTTTAGAGGTGCTGGTGGGTGGATTTTATTTTTACCATTGGACAGAGCCAGGCCAGCAGATTTCTCCCTGTTTTCAGTATTAACTGAAAGCTGTCGGCCAAATGTTGGCTCTAGATTCATAATTACTGTACAGATAAGAGAGTGTTATAATCATTTCATCTAACTTTCATCGCCAAAAAGTGATTGTGTGTTTCCCAAAATGTTGAACTTCTGCTTAATGGCTTCAAATAAACATAACAGTAATTCTTTGTAAAATCGTGGTGTGTTGGCCCAGAATGGGAGAAGACAAATGAAGGGGAAGAAGCTGAAATCGCATAAGACAACAGACTTCAGAGTGATTATAGATAGAGATATCTATCTGTAGAAAGAGTCAGAATATTGAGATAGACGTAGGAGTGAAGTGACGGTGGCCGTGTATCGTAGCCTCGGCCACAGATATTAAGCATGGCCTTATATGCAGACCTTCATTGCAGGATTCACAGCAGCTGGAGAAACCTCATCTCCTCCCATGGAGCAGACCCAGGGCCACAGCCAGACCCAAATAAGCATCATCTTATTTTTATACCACAAAAGTAAAAGAAAGAAAAAGAGATTGGGTGGGGGGTGGGGGTAAATTGAAGAAGTAAAAGGGAGGCGTTCTGCATTGGGGTTTGGGGCCAAGAAGCTGAGGAAGGAAACCACAGGAGGATTACGAGCAAGGGGCTCTGTCTTTCAGTTAAAATTTTCTCTCTCTAGGAAAGCGTTATATAGACTTGCTGACCCTCTCTCCCTCAGCCAGAGCTTCCTGCCTCTGTCTGCCATGCAGAACCCCGCACCCTCCTCGAGCCAAATCACACTTCTCCGCTGGACTGTGGCAGTTTATGAATTGCTCCACAGAGAGAGGTGTTCTTGCCCAGACTCACTCCCTTGCTTCCTATTTACAGCTGGGGGCCACAGTTTTGTATTTTCCTATATTCTATGCTTCAAACTGGCAACTTTTAGGTTGGCTGTCACCAAGTCGCTGAGTAGGCACACCTGAGGATTGCCTGTCTGACAACCTGGGACATTAACAGCTGCTTCTGGCACTTTGATGAATGGCAAATAAAATAAGAGTGGGAACAGGACAGAAGGGCTCAGTCACTTGTGTCCCAATCCTGCCGAACCTGCCGTGTTATTGCTCCCGTTTGGAAACTTCCCGTTGACCTTGGTCATGTGTCGGGCTGGTTGCGGCTGGTTCCGGTCTCGTCTGGTCAGGTCTGGTTTCTCTCCTCGCGTGGGAGGAGCTGCATTTGGCCCAGCTCGATGCTCTTCTCGACTACCCACAGAGGCTGGTGTTAACATTGGGTAAATGTTACATCTAGTGTGTTTTTGTGTCAAAGCAAGATAATTGCACCCTGGTCGATGGTCATCCTTGGACCACAGCTATATGTAGTGTGTGTAATAACTTTACTTTTTGTACCCTATATTTTTCTTACTTGACATTTTTTCCCTCTGGCTGGTGATATGCCTTTATGTTTTTTTGGTCTGGGTTGATAGACGTGGTTCTCAGTTGTTTTCTCTGCTGACATCTATATGCCTTGTAAAGCTTAAAAGAACACAGATAGTTCTTATTAATGACTTATCAAGAACTGTCTCATTACTGTGTTTATGTGTGAGTACACTAAGGTCATGACCACCTACATTGTACGGGAGAGGCCCCAGCAGTCACTCCAGCTGCTCTGTGTTTGCTGAAGACTCTCTAATACAGCCGTTGTCATCGGAAATCAAGGAAATGAACATTATGCTGTAGCTGCTGTCATATCCTGTTTCTGCCTGCATGTAGTGTTGAGACTCTGCCATTTCCATTTATTATTTACTTTCTATTTGGAATTTATCAGAGAGAACTATGTTTTGTTAACACTGTGGCTACAGTCCAGAATTAATGAAAATGTCCCTTCTGTTTGCACAACATCACATTTCTACTCATCTCCTCAAATCTGGAAGAGCAGGAACATCTGCAAAGAGTGCAAAGAGCCCCCATAATTATATCTGAAGAATTGGAGAAAGAGAAGGGGGTATAAAAGAATAAAATGAAGGGGGTGAAAAGAGAGGGGAGAGACAAAAAAAGTTCTAACTGTGAAATGACTGCCAGATTTCTATTTGTGCATCTTGAAAGGCCTGTGTCTCTGCCGCTGCATATGGGATGTGGGATGAGAGCTCTGGCAAATCAAAGGCGCTCTGGATAAAGATCTCTGGAAGCCCATGCTAGTAAACAGCCCCATAAAAGCGGCTTGCGGGGTGGAGCGTCAAAGAAAAACTTGAACGTCTGCCCACCTCCAATAGAGCCAGAGCTTCTGCAGGCGTGGGTCCTGAGCACTGCGCATGGCCAGGCGCACAGGGCCGCCTGTGGTTTGGAGCATCATTGTATCACATCCTCTGATTAAGGGCTATCAGTCATGTAGAACACTACAGTGTCTCCAATGGATTTTCCAACTTCTCCTCTAGCATTTTTTGTTTAGAGTTTGCCCTTTTTTTCATCTTTTTATTCATCACCCCGTACGCCAGCTCCTCCAGTTTTCACCATAGCCTTTCAACCTATATTACACACATTTCCAACACATTTCACACACTATTTCCACATCCATCCTGTCATTTTCTGTAATTATTAACCACCAGTTCTCTTCAATCTAACCCACTCACCAATTCTTTTTCCAGCAAACAAGGCCTGTCCTACAGTAGCACTTGTAGCATTATTGCTAGCAGCCCCAAACCCTGAGTCAGCAGGCCTGCTATGGCTCTGCAGCTGCCCCATTTTTTGCACTTTATCGCTGCCAACCATCATTGCACACTGTGCTTTTTTTTTTCCTCCATCAAGGATGTAAGTGTTTGTGACATTGTGGCTAGAGGGGGCGGAGGTGTTGAGGCCAAACTATTTCATTTGAAACAACTCAAACCCGGTAGCATTCCAATGTAGGCAACCCTCCTGCAGTTTGCTCTAGAAGGAAAAAAAATAGGAAATAGAAAAACATGGCTGTAAGCTTTGCGGTAAAGGAGGCTTCATGCTGTGTGGCATTTGTGTGTTGTTGTTTTTCATTTCAGTGAGCAAAGTACTTCACACCACAGAAACAGCCTTTACCTATAACTGATAATAATGAAAACTCATCAGTTGTGTGCATTTAGTCATCCTCTTTATCCCCATCTTACTGAATATATAGTTGTATCAATATAAATAAAATTTGGGGCTTTTTAGAATTACACAAACAGTTAACATTGTGCTTAAAGAAATGAGCCTGCATTGATCTAAAAGTTTTGTGTGATCATACTGTAAATAACTCCAAGGCCTTGTTTCCCTAAGGCTTTAGAAAAACCAAGTTATAAACTTGCATCACACATGATGCAAAATGTGGCAAAGATCTAATATATGCTCACTTTGTCCCTGTTAATCTTCTTGATGCCCTGTGTTTATGGCGAAAGCATCTCCCAACAAAGAGCCATCTGTGTGATGGCAGACAGAGCAGTGCCCTCCAGTGGTGTAGCAGCTAAAAGGGGCCCTTCAGAGCCGCACAGCTTTACATGCATTCCACCTCGGTCGTAGTCAAGGGCTTCTGGCTGACAAAGGCACACACAGCAGCTTTAAAAAAAAAAAAAAAATCTGTTTCCACCACAGTCTGAGGAATGTTTATCAGTGGTAAGCACACTACCCTGGAAGCATATGGTGTGGTTTCACTGCTTTGGGTGCACAAGAGGTGAACTTAAGGAAAAGTCGTATGATCATAGAAGACCTAACGGATGGTTGAACATGTGAGTTTCTAGTAGTAAATTCTCCTCTGTTTTTTTTTTACCTTGTTATCTGTTATCAGACATTGACTCACTAAATCTCTGAAACAATCACTAAAAAAAAATCAGTAGTGTTGCTTTTTACCCTTTACTTTTGACACCTTCCTCTGAAGTACCCCTAAACTCACACGACTCAGACGGATGCACAGGAATACACACATACACAAATAAACAGTATATATAAAGTACACTTTGGTGTCCTTTGTGTAACTGAAGAGTTAAGTATCAGTAAGCGTTGCATTTGACAATCACAACAAACCTGAGCAGCACTCTATGTTCCTCCACCTAGATTCTACTATTGTCTGGGACACAATTTGAAGGAGGCACTCCCTAAGCATGATGGGATACAAATTGGCACATTAGTTTTAGGGCCACACCTGCTTTGACACTTGTTCTCATTATGTTATTATAGACATTTATTTTTTAAAAACAATGCAGTCTTACAGTGGTGGAAGGCAAATAAGGATGTTTACTCAAATACTGTACTTACAGTAAGTAGTGTTTTTACGCCCTTTTGCTTCACTTGAGTGTTTCGATATAATGCTAATTTATACTTTTACTCGATTGGTCTTAGTGCCATATACAGTATTTATACTGTGGTATTGTTACTTTTACTTAAGCAAATGATCTGGATACATTTTCCACCACTGCAGCCTGATACTGGTACTGTTTATAAAGAGTGGTCCTAATAACTTGGACACATGTACAGCAGAATACAGTCTACAATAACCCAGCTGCAAATATTTCTTTTGTTAAACTTCTAATGTTATTTTTTTATCTATAGTGGGTTAGATTAGATTGCATTATTTAGTATGACAGGTGCCAATGCATCTAATCCCTATATGTAAACATTTTCCCTCCATAACACAATATGTATACCACTTTTTATTCGGACCGAATTCAACAGTATATGAAAAAAAAAAACATAGATTACACCATGAACGTCTTTAAAAAACACGTTTAACTCTTCATCACATATTTACGTACACAGGCCCCTTGTCTCTGTCAGCGAGGCTTCCACTGCCCTATACTTTAATGACCTTCTCCCCAGTAGGCCTCGTTAACTTCTCTTTAGGACAAATTAGGAGGTGTTACACATGTCAGAGGTCACTCTGCTGCTCTTATGGTGAAATGCAGCTCCCCCAAATTCAACACACATGTTCACATCATATGTAACCCTAAAAGGTGTTAATTTAAAGTTCACCACCTCATTTAAATCCCTGGAATGGCCACAGCTCAGTCCAGTGAGTCACTGGCAAGCAGGGAGAGTTCAATCAAAAATGAGCAGACAAGAGTTTCTGCAGTGTGCTGAAACCTTTTTGGCTGATGCCGCTGCTTTGTGACAGACAGCTGTTTTTCTTTGGTCTGGAGAAATAGGACTTTAGGAGAGCTGGATAGAAAGGACATTTGGAATTATGCAACGATGCAATAAAGAGCTAGTTTTATGTATGATGCAGAGATGTGAAGAATTTTTGGTCTGGAGCCTCATGTTCTTTATTTTGGTATTATGCCACATGCTACTGGTTGATATTTTATATAAATTACAGTATTTTGAGTTCAGAGGCACATTTTGCTTCTTTGAGCTATGTGGTATTAAAAAAGTAGCTCACACATAAGTGTTTCATCAAAAGCACTATTGTATAAAAATGATGAATATTTGACCCTGCAGGGTTTCAATTTTACTGAAAGGGAAACCCATTCTTTTATTTATTTATTTATTTACTTATTTATTCTTTTTTATTTCATTGATTTGGTTCACATTGATAAATGGTGCATTAAAATCTGGTGGTTCCAAACTTTTCCAATATGAATCAAATCAAACACACAGTTGCTGCTTTACTGTGCAGATTATCGGTGAAATAAGAGCCCACCGGATGGGATTCATATAACACCCCTTGCACTCTTTGGAACAAGTACACTTGTTTATTTTGGTCTGTACCCCGTGATTTCTCGAGTGTAAGTGTAAATTACATGTCGCCAACATTAAATATTAAACCCAGTGGAGTTTTAATAATTGATGGCATCGCTTCTTATCCAACAGTGGCCAAGGAGCTGGACCAGAAAAGCCCCTTGCATTAGGCTTTTCTTGAGGTTAGAGACTGTGGCCACCGTATCCATCTATTTCTTTTTAGCAGGCTGATGGTTGATTGCAGGAAGTTCGTAAAAGAAGATCTCCCCCACCAGAACGGCATCATCTTGGGCAGGGAATGGCAGAGTGCTGAGTGGATTTAAGTGCTTCTTCAACCACAACTAAGTATGTTCTGTGGACCTGAGGACTCTCAAGCTGTGGCCAGGATGGGTATAATGATTGGTCTGGAGGAGAGAATAGTGCGAGTATGTGTGTTTGTGTGTGTGTGTGTGTGTGAGTCGACAGAGTGGTACTGGGTTGGCTTCAAAAGCCTGTACACTTTTCCCTCTGCCCCCAAAAGTGCTGTGGTGTTTGGGGTGGCTCTGGCATCTCCACATGCTACCACTTCAAAGGTTTATTCAATAAATGGACAGCCATAATTATTGTAACGATAAAGGCTAAAAACCACTGATGGAATTTGATGGTAACTATGATTTCCCAGACATAGACCCACAGAAAGATGCTGAGAAAAACTGCACATTATAATATAAAGCCAAACAAAGCATGATTATAAACAATGTTTATTGCAAAACATTATAAACTACTTTAAAGTGTCCAAAAGTGGGCTTTACTACAGTAAAAGTACAATGTACTATAGTGCAGGGAGCTGTAAAAGGCTCTCCCTATACAGATCAACAGTCTCTCTCCAGCACACTTCGCTCCCCCTGGCAGTAATCAATACAGCTTAATAATAACCTATAATCAGTCTCGTCACATTGGGAGTGATGGTGACTGATAGGCCTCTGTTGTCCACCTGGCGCTCCTGCTGACACTAATGCACTCACTGTCTATGTATGACTGTTTATTACTCAGTAAGGACATTTGGAAATTGCCTGATCAATAATGGATGCGGCTCCCTTAACTCTGCCTGTATGCATGGAAGAGGCAGAGAAATAACATGTAAACAACAAAGCATTTTGTCTGGATTTTTACCACAGGGAGGGTGAGGCATGTCCTTCAGAAGAGGTGCCCCACAAGAGCAAAAACTATTGAAAGTATGTGTCTAATTGGAGCACATATTTAATCACATAAGCACTGGTAGGTTTGATTAGCTGCCGACTACACACTCAGACCCAACTTCAAGCTGCACAAATTAATATTTGAACATGAACAATTGCTCAAATGACCATTTGTAATGTGACAGAGTTTGCTCATTGCGATCAACCCCACAGAGAGTTATCACTCAACTCTACAGTTCTCTTCAGCTCTATGAAACATTTTAAAGTGTCTTCAGGTTATTGTTTTGGATTGACATCCTGCAACGTCAATGTAATGTCTCAGTGTCAGTGCTCTCATTTGTGCCATTTTTGAGCCACAGCAGGCAGCTGTTTCCAGTGAAAAATCTCAGATATATTCCCCGTATGCTGTATGTTGGGCCAAATAGCAGACAGAGTAGTTTGCAGCCAACTAAAATAGTGGAGCATTTTGCCGCTGAAGAGCCAGGAATTTCATTCAGGAATTAACGGAAATTAAAACAAAAGTAGATATTGGACTTTCATTCATCAATTGGACAAAACATGACCCTAAATGAATGATAATGGTGCTCTGTCTCTATGGATTGATAAAATTTATATATATATATATATATATATATATATATATATATATATATATATATATATATATATATATATATATATATATATATATATATATTAATATTAATATTGTGTTTAAAGCTTGTTGGACTACCCCGAAGCAGCCAGAGAATCAATTAATGCAGATTTAGATAAAATAGTAACACCAAAGTGTAAAAATGCAAGAGTAAATGAGAGTAAAAGCATTAATGTGTGAGCAGGACTTTAATGTTCTGGCTGGTCAACATCAAGCTAGTTTGAACTCTTTTACATATGTAAATCCATCTTTGTTCTATACATTGTTTCCACAAATTCATCATCTTTTTGTATGAAAAATGTCATCGTGCAAAGTAGACTAGTAACCACAGTTGTCAGGTAAAAAGTATAGTAGTTTCTTCTGAAATGTAATGAAGTAAAAAAAAATAAAGCAGCACCAAATGGAAATAACTGATTGTGTGACTGAAACACTGAGTCACTCTCCGCTGTAGGGAAAACAGAAAACAGAGAGCTACTTAAAGCGACAGCCGCCCTGTCATACTGTTTCACAAAGCTGTTTAAAATTCCTCGCCTTTATACATGGCCACCAGTGACCAAGGTAACGGACACTGGATGTTGCGGGGCCATAATTTTGCTCTGTGGACTGAGGTGGCACTCCCTCCCAATAGAGGACCATTTAACATGGTCAAAACACTTTGATTCTGGCCAGTGAATGGTCCTTTTCAGCTGACACACTCACTTTCAAGCAGCAAGGGCGACAGATATATAAAAGCAGCTCTTCAGACCTTAGAAAATATTTTGGGAAACCAAAATAGCCTAGTACTTATGAGAGAGAGAGCTAGAGAGTGAGAGAATGACACTTTTTTTCAATGTAACTGGAAAAGCGACAGGCAGTATATCTGCCTGTTGAAATCTCATTGGAAGGAGAAAATGTTTATTTTTTTCCTTTTGGCCACAACTTAGAAACCCAAGGAATCTGCTGTCCTCCTTGCTCTGCCGTCTGATGGTTCAGTGTTAGCGTTTGCCTGCAGAGTCGTCAGGGCGGGGCTGGGGGTTGGCGGGGGGCTGATTGACTCTAAAAGTGGCTGAGGTTTCCTCAGGTCCTGTTTGGGCATACCGAGACGATCCTGTGCTGGGCCCAGCCTAACACCATGGGTAACCCAGTTAGAGAGAGAGGAGACGCCCTGTCGTCTACCCATCTCTTTCAAAATATTTGTTCCGCAAGGATGGGGGCTGGGTGTGTGTGTGTGTGTGTGTGTGCGTGTGTGTGTGTATGCGTGCGTGTGCGTGTGCGTGTGCGTGTGTGTGTCTGTGTGTGCGTGTTTGTGTTTAATAGGACAGTCAGGGGCACTTGTGGCACTCCATGTGTGGGCACTGCCCAGGCTGTCTTGCCACCCTTTGCCACCACACACACTCGCTGATCTCACCTTTGCAGGACGAATGTATGTCCATCCCTGTCCACACACACACACACCAATACCAGAGTCAGACCACCCAGGCAAGTGGGGAACCATGAGAAGGCCACTTTATGCTCCCAGACAGTCCAGTCAGACCACAGTGGCGCCCCTCTAACACCCATGCAGCCGCTATTACCCACAGAGCCTGTGTGTATGTGTGTGCGCGCATATGCATCCATGTCTGTCAGTCTATCCGTCTGCATTGACAAATGTGTGTGGACAAGGTAGTGACTCTTCTCTTTATACTCTGCCAACCACAGGGTCCAGCAGATTTAACTGGGTTAATTTAGTTGAACGACTCCAACGCAACATCAGACGTTTAACATTTGCTAACTTGCAAACCTCCTCTGTACGTGTTAGCATCGACTCCAACCTCAGTTGTTACTCTACTGCTTTCCTTAGCACAATCGTTATCCTCGCTAATATTCATTGTGCTAGTGTGTTGGAAGAAGCAGAGTGGGAGGCTGGATTGGTCAGAGCGCTGACATCTATCCTGTGTGTTTGTGGCTGCGATGGTTTGGTTGGGACTTGTCATGTGACTGCGTTGGCTTTGTTCTATCTCTCTCTGTAGACCATCACCCAACCATGATGGAAATTACCGGGGACAAATTAGCCACATATGTTGAATAATGGTTACAATAATTGATTGGGCACAGCTTGCTGGAGTGTACTGTCTATGTGTGTGTATATGTTTGTGTGTGCAATTGAGCATATGCATGTGTGCCTGTAGATCTCTGAATGACTGTACTCATGAATTAAGCTTGCATGCATGCAGACTGCGGTGTCAACATTGGATTTGTTTGCGTTTGTCTTTGTATCAATTCTTTTTCAGTGATCAAAACTCAGCCACTGGCATTTTCTCTGATTGCTGTGACATTCCTGATAAGGGAGGAGGAAATGCAAGAGAATTGCACCGACAAATCTGGAAAAGCATGAGTCATTTTCTGTGATACTTCTCGAGCCAGCTAAGCCTCCCACCATGCTACGCACGCCATGGCAGCCGTTCCATCTTTGATTGATGACTTCTCGTATTGTCGGGCCTCATGCCTATGATCTTTTAATAAAGTTTGTTTTTGTGCCCAGAAAGCTGTTTGTGCTCACTGCTGTGACTCATAGCACAGATTGTGTTCCATCATAAACAGTAGAACACTCAAGACTGTGTGTATGTTTGAGGCAAAAATATTGATAGACTTAGATATTTTGCAGTGAAGCTTGATATTGCATTTGTTGATTGTCTGCTTATGTTCCTGTGGAGAATAGAGTAACATATTAATACTTAACTATTTAGAGATAATCCACTGATATCACACATTAAGCTCTGTTTACTCTTCATGCTCAGCATGCGAAAAAAAACTTTTTAATGTCTTCTGTGACTCTGGAGAAGTTTTCCAAAGACTGAAAACTTAACCCTGATGATGTCATAAAGATTACCTGGGTTTTGGCATGAGACTTCAAAATTCTTAAAATGAAGCATGTGTTACAAATGAGAGGTATGGAATTTGAAAAAAGTTTGGAATTTAAAAGTCATGGGCAAAACTATGAATTATGGAAATCCTGCCTAATTTTTTGTTGGCTGTTAAACTTCTATCTCTAGCTCTAACTCTATCTTGGAAGTGCAATACTATATCACCAAAGTGCACTTTTAATGCTTTCAAATGCACCATTATTAAACATAGCTTCCACTATAACCAGTTTTTGGGAGCAGGATAAATGCAAAGTAATGGATTTTTTTTCTATTTATTTATTTTTTTTTTTACAAAGAATAGCCAAGAAAGTCTATTGTTTTACAATGCTGTAGGTTACATGCATGAAGAGGAGTTTGGTAAAGATGAAAGTTTCTGGATAATACTTACAGTCGATTAGGTTTTCAAAATAATAGCCCTTATGCTTTATTTTGCTCATTATGTAATTCACTGTGATTTTGTTTACCAGGCCAAAATGACGATTTATGCATCGTGTTTGAAAGAGGTCACAAATGTTAAAGATGAGAGTGAGGGAACAGTGGAGGAAAAGTATAAAGAATAAACATCCTTAGAGAGAAACACCAACGCCATCGCAACCAACACGCAAGGAAAATGATGAAACCATCACTGTGAGCCGTCCATTCAGGGACAGCGCCTCCTATTTATTATTCTTTCTTGTCTTCTGATTGGCCGGCGGAGGTGTGCAGCTTTGAGCTTCCCCTCCAGAGCCCGATGACAGATCTAAAGGATAGCTCCCTATCCCCCTTGTTACAAATAACTTCCTCTGACATGTTTGGGCACGTTGACAATGTTTTGAGTGAAAACAGCTTTCGGGGTTGGATGGGATACAAGCTTTCAACCCCTAGGGTGGGCTACTTCTTCGACTGCTGCTTTATCCCTCTGAAGAGGGAGAAGAGAAAGAGAGACACACAGATCCCAAGCAAGGCTCGGATTAAGCACTACACAATACAGCGAAGTGCCATGAATAAAAGCTCTCTGGACATCAAGCGTTTTGACTTTACAGTGTGACACAGGCCTGTTTTTTCTCTCTTGCTGCCTGTTAGTGCTTTAAAAGCAGCAGGAGGAGGGAGGGGGCAAACTGGAGCAGAGGTGTGTCATTGTTGACACAGACAGGGAAGAATGCCTTGGACAGTTCTCCTCTGTTGCTATGACTAGAACCACTTCTGTGGTCTGGCCTGTGTTTTGAAGCAGTTTTCAGGTCAGTGCGATCTGTGTCGTGGGCACGCACAAGCTTTGTGTCTGCTCTCTATCCTGTAGGTCGGAAATCAGTGAGGAGAACGTGTTTCACTGTTTTGTGTACAGTTTAAATGCATTCATTTTTTCTATTTTCTATCACTAATTTCCCGTGAATAGAAATTGTCCAATAATAGCTTAGCAAATGTAATGAGGTATGGCAGGTCCATCGACCTTTTTCTAAGGATTTCTCTCCATTTTGAAGTGATTGGGGGGGGGGGGTAGTAAGACAGATACTCATTATCTTTGAATCTTAAGAGTCTTGATGGTGGCGTCTGTTTTTTTTTTAGCATTTACAAAAGCTAAAACACAACAGTGAAATGTAAGGAATGGATTAAGCTTGATGTTTATCTGCTCTAACATTAGCTCTACTCATTAGCATGTAGCAGAGTATGGTAACCAAGCATTAATTCCAAGGCCATGGTGCAAATCATTTACTAACCACATTAGTTTTTTTGGCTCACAGGTTATATAAAAAAAAACAAAACAAAAAACCAAAAAAACTGGCAATCCACTTCCTGCTATTTGAAATCCTGGATGCATTGAGAGTGTAGGCCAATGTTAGGGGCTTTGTCCTGCTTTCTACTGCATTTTGGTAAGTTAACACTCCAGCAACTCCAGTCGGAGTTGCCCCAGTTATGGCATTACAAGCACCAAACACATCAGATAGTGGCCATCCTAAAAGCCTTTTTTTCATGTAACATTATAAATCTAAACAAGTAAGCTATGCAACCAACAATGTCATTTAATTTTTATTTAAATCTTTCAGCATTATAATTGTAAACTAAATTTGTCAATAAAAAAAGCAACAATTTCTAAGGACAGTCTGGTGTCAGTAGGTTTTGTGCGTCTGTCTCTCTTACACTTTTTCCTTCCCTTTTTATCAGCTTTCCTTTGGGACAAGTCTTCCTGATCAGGCCTATTGGAACATTAGTATGTTCTCCTCAATTGCCTAATTAGAGGAGATGGTGAAATCAATGAGATTTATGGATCCTAACAGGAATCTGAAATGAACACCGTCCTCTACGATCAATGTGTTTCTTTGTCTGTATGCGTTTGTACAGTGGGGTCATTCAAGTGAATAGGAAAGTGGTCTTAGACTTTTGGACCCCACTGTAATTGCGAGTGGGTAAGTTGAAAGTGTTTGACCATTGCCAGGACAGCAAGCGGCTGTGCTGGATCACTTTTGGGAAATGATATACAGGAGAGGAAGGGGGGGGCAGGAGTGGTGTTAATTAGAGGTTGAAGGTCTGCAGAAGGACAGCCACCACAAGCCACTTTACTAAAATCAGAGGACAATCCTTTGTGGCTAAATCAATCTATCTACAGAATGAAATGGCAATGGATCCGGTAGGATCAATCATAGCAAATATGAGGGATGTGTGGGGATAAGTGAAGGCACATTGATTTAGTCTACAGCAAAAGTCTTGGAAACCAAAGGCCATTTTGATGGTGAAAAACCAAAAACCTTTTGATGGCGACAGCAGAGGAGGATGAACCCCAACAATCTGACAGATAAGATAAGCAAAGGACAAAAAGAAAACCACATGGATGAGAGGTGAAGAGGCAAAAGGTTGAGGAGTGGCTCATCACCATCTCTTCACCATCTGGTCCCCATCACCTCTGCTATGACTCCAGTGATGTCACATTGAGAGGAAATGGTACCAATTAGAAAGCAGACCAAAGACATCTCCTGAACAGGGACATACAGGCTCAGCCCAAGGTCTCTGTATGGATAGTCTGCTGCACATTCAGTGGGTCAGAGGCTTAGGACAGCACCTTTCCCATTAGGGCCATACAGATATATGTTTCTAGTTATGCCTGTTGATATTTTCACACACAGAAGTATTGATCCTGTAATTGTGATAAATAAGAAAGGTGCAAAGCAAATCAAATTATCATTACTCAGCTTTGTGAATAATGGCTGGCTGGCTGGGAAATCCGAAACATTTTAAAGCCCCTCTGTCACCTCAGGAGCGAGACGAGCAACGTTGGCTCTCCTCTTATTTCTTTATCAGGACCGGAGACGGCTCAAGCACTTTCCCAGAATCTGTCAGGCCCCGGCAAGCACAACGCTTCATCCATCACAGGAGCCAGCTCCACAGGCTTTTCATTTTACTGGGGAGGCCCACTTCAGAGGCCAGGCCCATTAAGTTTTCACATTCGTGTCCCAACGCCTGTCATTTGGCTCACATCAACAGAAACACTCTTTCATTCTCTGCATTTCTCTCTCTCTATTCCTCATGTCCCATTTATCTTTATTTCTCAGTTTCTCCCTCTTTGCCCCCTGGCGCTCCATCACTTTTCTCACTTCTAATGAGGAGTGAACTCGTTCTGAAAATTATGATGTGATCCCGAGGTCAAAAACTGCAAATGTAACACAGGTTTCGGAGCTCACCCAAGACAAAGCAACAGAGGATGTGCAGGACTTCCAAAATAAAGTTGCTGAAGTGTGTGTGTGCATTTGCAATTCCTTTCATGGTCTAAATATTAGTTACAAGTTATCCCACATTAACAGAGAATCACACTGTAATTTCTGGTTTAATACACCCCCTACCCTTAATCCTTGAGTCATGTGTGTTAACACAGAGTGTGAGAACAGTGCTTTCTTCCTCAGCAGTTAAGCAGAAAATTTCTTCAACTGCTGAATGGCTGAACTGACCATCTAAACACTATCAGGTTCCTGCTATTACTCTATTTCCCCTCCTAGCTGCATGGCGTGCAGTGGGTGCCATTCTGGAGGGCCCGATCACAGGCTAGCATTGTTGACAGTCAGATTTAGTCTTGGAACAGACCTGATGCGTCAATTGCTTTTTCCTCCTTCATCTTCTCTGACCATTAAAAGTGGTTCTGGTATCACTGCCAATCATTCCGCAAACATTTTCCCTAATAGGAATCCGATGACTCAAGGCAATTTATCCCTCATTCTGGCACTGCCTAAAATTGTTGTGAGGCCACAAATCTGGCATGATAACTTTGGACTCAAAGGAGGTGCTATGCATCTCATAACTATCTGAGACTGGTGTCTGTCATGTACAGTATATGCAGCACATGCACGCTTACTATATACTGTCCATAACTTAAATTACATATTTTTAATTTAAACAGTGTGATATTTCAAACAAGAAATTACATCCTCTGTCTCACAAATGAAAAGCTGAAACGATAAGCAATACAATGCACCCTTGCTTAAATCAGTCCTTTTGCGTTTTTTTGCAGCTACTGCCTTGTTCAGTCTGACCGTCTGGTATGACCGATAGCTTATGGTGGGAGTTAAACTTCGGATTTAAATATTTCTGTACAACTGACTTTATTGAGTTAGTTCAATGAATTTATTGCTTATCCCTACTTCTGCTATTGTCACATGGATGTATTATTTAGAATTGGGTTTCAGAGTTCAAAGATGATGCCTAATTCATTCCTATGTTAGCTAATCACGGCGCACATGTGCTGAGAAAGTCTCAGCATGCATCCTCACACCTTAGGGGTTTTGGGCCCATAGAGCTAGTGTCCTTCTCCAGCCGAGCTGGTTGAGAGCATGCTGGTCCAAGACTTCGTCAGGCTGAGCCAGCGGACTTCCTGTTGGCACCCTGCACATAAATGGAATACTATAATTTGATCATACAGCTCTTATAAACTTTCCAAATGTTATTATGCTGAATGGATCAAATTCTGAAAATAAAAAGTCATTTCAGGGGAGAGTCTGACACTAAAAAAAAAAAAAAATTCACAGCTGCCCCTATTCCAGTAATTGTTTATAGAAAATATGCCTTTGGAGCAAGTGTGCATCACATGTTGAACCTTTAAGTTGCAATTCATCATGCAGCCACTATACCATAAATTACCTCACAGCTCAGAGCAATTTTAAGGGGCTTGACTATCATACTTTTGTCCCCCCTTTTTTTAGGCAACTACTTTCAGCCTGCATATGCCAGGTGTGGGCCAAGAGACTTATACAAAGTTACATAGCAAATTACATACAATTTGTAGTCACACTGATGCATTTTTTTGATCACTACTGCTGTCAATGCTCAGTTAGTGGAAAAGAAATAAAAGAATGAGAGAATGTGTTGTGCATCAGCAACATGCACATGTGCATACATAGAAACAAACAAAACGGGGACTTGCACTGAAAAACAACAGCACCACCAGTTAAAAACTCCTTTAATTAATCATGATTTCTCTTTCTGTCATCCATTATGTATTACACCTCCTGTAACTTATGGAGCTTTTGTAGCCAAACCAAAGAGGGAATCAATTTTTCTACATATTATTGATATAATCCGACAGATATGTGGGATTACTGTGTATAAATGCTGTCAAATCCAAGCATCGTATACAACCCAGCTGTCAAGTACAAGTACAACTGAAAGCCACTAATGATTTCTAAAAATGATCCACAGGGGCTCAGTAGATTTTATAACTCATGGAGATCTAAAATTGATAGCACACAACACAATAACACAAATTCTCAGTTCATTTTTAAACCTGTCCCTCCTACGGTGAAATTTACCCTCTAGCTCTTCATTACAAAACATGCCACATAGTTAAGTTAATACCATGTAGTATTTTTGTAATAGGTGTTCTGATTGTAACCACAGCTCCCACCTCAATGGACATGAACAGACATGGCTGAGCTTGGGTTTTGCTATCTCATTTGCATGTTTTCATTGTTGTTGTTCCAAGCAGAAATTTGTGGCAGTGCGCCTCAGACTGCCAATAATGGAGCATTTAAAGTAAACATGCTGAAAATTCCTGTGTGTTGCGATACAATGTGTTCTCAAACATCTCTGGGGTCAATGTCTGAGGCACATGTATTCCCCTGCTTGTCAACACTCAACAGTGAGGTTCCAGAGAGAGAGTATTGATTAAGGGTCAGCAGTCTGCACATGGTTTATTTACTCTCCCCTGCAGCTTGCAATTTGAAGAGAGGAGCTGACAAATTTTGCTGAAACGCCTCTTTGTTGACTTTGACCTTATCTCCTCTCTTACCTCTCTACCGCTCATACATCCATCCAGGAAGGAAGCAGTGGTGAAACACTTGGCCGGTTTCCTCTGTACATCATCTGTCAGCTCTCTCAGAAAAACAGAAACAAAGAAAAAAAAAGGGGTTGGCTTTTTGTATATGTGCAGCACATACATGAAACCTCTACTTTCATATAATCTTTTCATTTCGACTAGTTTACTCTCTTTTGCTCTCTCTCCCTGCTCTTTAAGGTGTTTACATAATGAACATATTGAATTTGTTACTGGGTCTTATTTCCACTTCGCTCTGGGTAAATAAAAGGATAGACCCTATATTAAAACATATTTTTAAAATTATATGATAATTAAACCAATTAGGAGTTGTTTATGGGCCCGTGCTTGGGTTATGGCCACTTTGGGCATGCCAATGAACAATGTGGATCTTGTTTGGCTGATGTTTGAAGCGGTTTGGCTGTTTGGAGGGTCCTGTTAACTGAGACTTTTAAAATAGCTGCTTTTTGAAGGCCTGTCGTGCGCTCTGCATTCAGCCCAATCCATGGGCTCCTGGAAACCCAAGGGAAACATTATCAAATTTAACACAAAAACACACATTCTGTTTTATATTTTGTCAACCATATCCCCTCTACCAGCCTGCCCCCAATGAAAAGACACTGGTGCCTTTTTTTCTTCAAGAGTTCCACCCACTGTATCTTTGTGTTTTTTTTAGTAAGTGTTGATCACACATGGCCATATCTTGAATATCCTGGAAACGTGCTGGTATGTTTCATGTTGATTAATCACTTTATGTGAATCACCTAACATCATCGAACCTTTTTTTCATTGAAATTCACATTATATTATGTTGATACAACATGAAATTCACAGTGAACTTCTTTTATTCCTATATTTATTTCACCTCAGCTATCAAAAGATCTGATTTAACTTTGAGAATTTTTATTACATCCACTGCTTTGCTGCTTGGAGTTGAGCAAAGACGAGCGAAAAACTATGTATCAGTGGCTTTCCTCCGGTTCATTTCAGAGAGGCTTTCACAAACCACTGGTAAAAATGTTTGTCTCAAGTTAATGGTCTTTTCCTCACACTTGAGACCAAACAGAACAAACAAAAAGCACTTATGTCGAACAGCATCCTTCATTACATAGGAAAGAGAATGTTTTATTAACTCAAAATAAGCCCCACACCTATCGTAAACACCTATATTACTGTAATGCTATCATTAAATGAGTGAGAGGAAGGCTTTCAGCCTGATAAACAGCAAACAGCTCTCCATTTGCCTCTGACTAAAATGATTTAATGGCCAGATTGAATCAGTAAAATTAAGTTGTTGTTCAGTCCCAATGTATAAGCAGCTGAGCCTGAGCCAATGGGAATTTACAGTATATTCCTCTAACTCCACGTAACTGTAAATATGAAGTATAAAAAAATATATGAAGCCTTTTTCACACAAACACACACACACACACACACACACACACACACAAACACAAACACACACACACACAACCTGGTACAGGTCCTATCCTTGCCGTACATGGACATGCCCATCTCATTATCCTGTAAGCATTAGGAAAAATTACAAAATGTGTTGGAAAATTATAAGAAAATATGAGGAAATGTGGGCCAGGACATGTAGCAGGATGTAACATGTGTCCTATTTTATGGACCGCAGCTTTTATCAACACTTTACCCATGTATCCATAAATCTATCCACTGCCTCTAATATTTTTGAGTGTATATAGACACAATATCACTGCAGTATCACACTGCACAATAAGCCCTTGTTTACTTTTGAATATCAAAAGACCTGATTTGTGCCAATAAAGAACCCACATGCCTACATGTGTGGGAGGACTCCCAGGTCTACACTCATACCTCTGGTTAACCATTATCTTACATCAGGTTTAGCATGCTAGGCCGCAACCCAGATCAGGCTTGAAATACGTGGTTGTTGTGTTGAGAGTGTGTGTGTGGGGCCCAAGCGACACAGATCAGCTCCAGCAGATCGGCGTTAGTTGCAGCAGCACCGGTAGGCCTGCGCAGGGTATTTTTAACTGTTAACACAGAATGTCTCATTCAGCCCCAGCTCAGCCCCCCCCCCCACCCCCACCCACCTTGTAACCTCAGCCAGAATACCTTCACTTCTGTGTATACAGCACCACAGGCAGGCTTGCCAGCTGTTTACACATGTGCACACAACCTCAGACACACACACACACACACACACACACATACACACACACTCTTACACATACTTAAAAAACACAAATATGCAGCAGGCTTTCTCTGCTACTCACACAGACAAACACTTAAACACAGAACCCATCTATATAAACCTAAGCTCCATGAAAAAATATTCATATTTTTGCAAATGTAGTCACACAAATAGACCCCTCCACTTCCATACTGTACACGTACACACACACACACACACACACACACACACACCCAAACACACATACATATCATGTGATTTGGCCCAGTCCTGTCCCGTCTGCTGGCGAGGTAGAGGAACCGAATGTGTAAGTTACAGTGGCCACACATCAAGCAGCCGCCCAACACTTGAGTTGGCAAGGTACACAGCGGGGAAGAGCACCGACTCAACAGCAGGAGAGGAATGCAGACAAATAACCTGTCTTTATTAAACAATACGGCTGCAATTAAACACACTCTTTCTCACCTTCTGTCTGACTTTCTATCATCATATCAAGGAGATAATTGGTGGCACTATGTGACAAGAAGATGGTTATCTGTGAGAGCCAGTCTCAGGGCAATCAATCATTTTGGTAAGACAGGTTTATGACTTTAAATGAATTTCTCCCACGCCACCAGCGACAGTAGATATTCAATTGCAGCCAGAAGGAATTTTTGTCTCAAAGCTGAAATCTGAAGGCATGTATCTGGAAATTAATCTAAAGTTGTGTCCTTTTAGCAAAAGAGCCTGAGTTTTTCTTGCTTGTGGATAAGAGCTCATAGTAGACAACCATTGTTATTCCACACCTACTGTTAGAGATGTTTCGACATTGCATCACCGTGTGTACCCAGCCATCTCTCTGCTTTCCCTCTGCTAGCTCCTGAGTCTGTTCAGTGCTAATGAATGAATGAGGGGAGCTGTGGCTGAGTTGTTCTGTATTTTTAGGGCTGTGTGCCTGTGGTCTATGTGGCCGGTTCCATTCAGAGAAGCCATGGGGGGATATTTTTGGCCACAGCCTGAGTTGAGTCCAAGCCCACACAGAATCGCTGACAGACGCAGGCAAGGAGGAAAGAGGGATGTTTTCCTATTGGGAGGAAACCAGACCTGATTATGGAGGGGAGAGAGACAACCGAGAGAAGAGGGAGATGGCTGTGTTTGAATGTGTGTATGTGTAGAATAGAGGTGAAGAGAAAAGAGAGTTCTTCTGATTTCCACACTGTTCTTCTTTGCAGTCCACATATCTGAAAGGCTTTTAATATGATATTTGAGTTTAATTAAGAAAACATGACCATCGTTTGTCATATGAATACCTTTAAAGGGGGGTAATTATAAATGGTGGCCAGTGACACTCTCACACAAGATCAAATCAGCTATACAGCACATCTTCAAATGCAAATTAAAACAAAATTATAATAACAGTTTCAATAATTGCTCCCCAGTTTTATATTATTCTTTCCCGCCGAAGTTGGTTTACTCCATATTAATAATATTAAAGATAACCATAGTCTTATTTATACAGCTCTCCAGATGCTATTTCAGTTGGCTCACTGATTGGAGCGATTTGCATGCTCCATGTAATGTGGATACAGCTCTCAGGCTATGATTCCCCATATTAATATTTAATTGCCGTCAAAGTGTGTTTTCAAAGTATAGGGTGACGCTCCGATCTCTCAGCCCAGTCACGATAGAGCTGATTCCCGAGCAGGGAGAAGAACCTAGTGTGGTTCCAAAGAGACGAGTTTTCAGTCATCTTATCCCTCCCTCCCTCACGGGCTGGCACCTGTAGCGCCTCTCCAGCAACAGTAAATCACGTGACCATTTCCTCGCAAAAGAAATCCTAATCCTCATGCCGGATCCGTCCGGTCGTGAGCAGCTGCCTCGGCCCAAGACACGCTGAAACCCGAGGCGACAGCATTAAGAATTGAAAACGTTAGAAAGTGTTCCCTGTGCGCGCCTTGTTTTGTCATCAATGTTCCATTAGTGTCACTTTATTCTGCGCCTCCCCTCCTTCACCCCTCCGCGTGTTTGAGTCAATATCGGGAAAGCCGGCCCGTTTCTGCCCAGATGGTTACAATATACCTTCCTCACGCCTAAAGAGCTGACAAAGGTTATTAGGCTGACCTGCGCTCTGTGCGGCAGACAGGGCCAAACAGATAAATCAGAGCTGCAACAGATACTGTATATAATCTCAAGCCCTGGGAATTTGCTCAGACAGTGAATGTGTGAGGGGGCAGGGGCATGTTGAAGCCCTTTAATTATTATGAGCCTGAAAGTGAAACCCTCTTAAAATCTAGAAAAAAAAGTCCATTTCCCATTTAGACTCATCTCTCAGAAGTTTTTTCCACTGCAGTTACCCTTTAATGTCTTGGTGTTAGATGGGGTACCTGACTTCCTGGACAGTGGTCTTGGTGTTTAAAGGGCTGTCCTCCAGCAGGAAGTCTCATGGATATAATACCTATGTGCGGCTCAAGCCAGTGGCCAGTGTGGTGATGTTGATACAGCAGCTGACCTGACACACAGCTGTTGTTTACGATGTGGCTAGCCCAGGTGGACAGGCCATGGCCACAAGCCAACCTAACCCCAAATCCACAGATCTATAGTCCTGACCAAAGCTGTTTTTAAGTCTAGGAGGAAGCACAAGTCAGGTCTGTTTCCAGCAAGTTCCAAGCAAAGTACAAGCTCCTTTCAAACAAGTCCAAGCCAAATCTTATCATAAGCAAATTGCAAGTCACAACACCGGTCTGTCTTTAAGCTCTTTTAAGTAGTCAAAAAAATCCCTTAAACGCCATCGTTGACTGTGATGTCATAGCCTTTACTCTTAGACAGATGACTAGAGGGGCTCAAAAAAGTGTCCTGATTGTGGTGACCTCAGGTTTATATTTAAATCAAGAATATTGGGTGCATATTGAGATGTATGAATTGACATTAAGTACTCGAATACTTTCACAGACACACAACCTCACACTGTGCATGACAAAACTGAGAAACCCGTCATTTTCCCAGCACCGTTTCCCGATAATTTCAAGTAAGAAGTTTATAAGTTACCAGTAATTTACTTTCCTGAAACCATTGTTATATATGTATTCAATTGAAAATGGAGTAAAAGTGCACAAGACACCCCAGTTTGTTTAACTTTCTAAGAAAAACACCGGTAATTACATAGTTACATGAAAATAACAGAGGTCAGTTTGATTGAGTTCATAAGAAGCTGTTAAGGTCTGAAAATATTTTCTTGGAAAGAAGTGTCAGGATTCTGGGTTTATAATTGGAAAAACTGAGGCAACGATCCACTGTAATCTATTTAAAGGAGTAAAGTTTATTTAAATGCTGTAACACATGTCTATGCAAGTATCACATCATTTATATAAACAGAGCAAATGACAGACACTTTTTAGGCACGAAAACATGTATGATACACTAGTCTCTAAAAGCAGGTTTTCAGAGGTTGTTTTATATACTGATCAACTGCTGCAAAATGTCTATAAAAAGGCTGTACCAGAGTATTGGAGTCACAATGGGAAAAGCTTCACCTTCACCATTAAATGTTGAGGGACTGGCTCCGTGTCTTCCCTGTACAATAAAGTGCTGAAGGAGTAGTTTGCCTAGAGATACAGTAGATGAGAAGACCGGTACTGTTCTCATACATGTGCTCTAAATACAAAGCTAGAGCCAGGCAACACTTAATTTGGCACAAAAACTAGAAGCAGGGGGGAACAGCTAGCCTGGCTCTGCCCATTTACATTTTGGTTTTTGTGCAGATTACACAATTGAGAAACTTGGACCACAAGGCACATAATACTGTACATTTTCTAAGTAATTATTTTGTAGTTTCCAAAATAATTTCCATATGAATTGATTAAGAAATATTAGCAGCTAAGCAAGTTAATGATAGCTTAACTACTGTGTTTTCTGTAGAAACAGAATGGGGTTGCTGTACTTTTTATTCATGTTCGCTCTAATTAGAACATAATGCCAGGAAATTTATGTAGATATTACCAAATACGAATAAACTCCTTTCTGAGGAGTTGTTAAGAAACAAAGGAACTCAGAAAATAAAGATGGAAATCTATTGTTTAAGGGCAGCTAAAGGCTTTGCTCTCTCTGAAGCTTAAAGTGTTGTATAGTATGGAAATTATAACCTTTAAATAGTTCTTTCCCTATTGATAAATGCAATTTATGAACTCATGAGCATCAAATGCTGTTAAATTCTGTTAAAGCCTGATGTCTACATGTACAGTGCATGCAGTGAGTTGTAGTGATATACATCTACACACAAAATCACAAAGGCAGTAACAGAACTCTCTGCTCCCTGGCCTTGGAGTCATCTAGCTACATCAATAAATACAGCAAAATAGCATTAGCAATAACTTCAACTATATGACCAGGCTCTAATATGATAGAATTAGTATCAGTGTTTTAAGGTTTGGCCATTTAGGTGAAATTCTAAGCCGGGCAGGGAGTAATTTGGACACAGGGAAAATTGATTTTGACCATCAGCACTTTCTCATTTTCAAACAGCGCCTGCGGCTAAATGGGTTAGCCTGTTAAGCACATTACACAGGTAGCTTCTCCTTTCCTCCCCAATGATTATGTGTCCGCCTTGAGCAATTGATATTTCTTGCAAATAAGAAAATTATCATATTCCATGACTGGAAAGAGAAATTAGGGCCTGCTGTTATGGAGTGGAGTCTCTGGACTGAGAGAGGGAGGCTGAGTTACATTTTTCTTTTCTTTTTTTGTTTTTAAGGGTGGGGTGTGCATATCAAATGTCCTAAGCTATATTGGAATTGGGGCGCTGTCAGTCCTCATCAATAAAAATATACAGTGATAGACTGTAAGTGGTGGAGGGGGCACAAGGAGGGATGAGAGACAGAAGGACAAGCTTTTACTCTGTGCACAGGCAGAAAGAGCTTGGAACATATACACTAGGGCGTATCATAAGAGAGCCGTGTCACCAATAAGCTGTGCATAGGTCCCATAAATCATAACTAGTAAAAATTTCTCCTTTGAATTTTATTTTGCTTTTGGGTCTGACTAAATTTATTAAGCATCTCAACCAAATCGTTTTATTGATGCATTAATCTTAGAATGGCCAGATTCTCTTTCTTTGTAGTGTCACCTCTAACCTGACCTATCTTATCATTCCAAGTAGGCAAAAAAGACCGGTACTGATCAGTGGACAGTAACACATTCACTTGGGGCAGGCAGGCACCAAAGAGGCCATGAGGCATCAGTTGCTAGCGATGAGGTGTGTGCTACGATGTGGGATATTGAGCCAGTTCGGTGGGGCCCTGCACCACTCCTGCCCTGTGGCCTGAGAGGCTGTCTGCAGACTGTAGCTGTAGCCCCTGGCGGCCTAAGTGGAACCACATGGGGGAACCTGATAGCAGCGCTTGGCCAGAGGAGAAGTTAACCTAGATGGTGTGACAGGCAGCTCCAGGCCTTTGAGATGGATGGTCACTGCCACAAGGCCTGACCCTCAATATCACACTCAAGCATACACAATATCATCATATAGTGTCACCTTACTTGCATACTCATATATATGTATGCTCACAGGCATGCCTGGACATAGACTTTCTCTCACTTGCCCTCGTGTGCACACCTCATCCATCCTACACCCTCTCAGGGGTTTCTGCGGCTGCGGTGCCCTCAAGAGTGGCCGACCGATAAGGAGCATTTACTGTAGGGCCAGTCGGCATGTGAACAACACCAAACACACTAATGGGAAGGAGACAAAGCCACAGGCCACAGACATCCAGTCAACAGCAGACCACAGTCCACGGGATGCATACTCTCTCTTCCATTTGACCATGCAGGTACACCGAGGCACCAACCAGAATTATGACTTCCTCAAGTCTTCTGTGTGTTACCACTTGCTGTGCGACCTGGGTAACTTGAGGAACTGTCTACAGTAGGCTTGTATACACCAGCAAAGGGCTGGCTACTGTGCGATAACAGTGTCATTAGGTCGGTCGCTCTCTTACACCTGCACTGTGATGGATATTTAATTGGGAGGTCAGGTAATAGGAAAAATCAGTCTCTCTCTGTCTCTCTCCCTCTATCTAATGTTCTCTACAGCCATGTGCTTCCAGTTAAGTTGGCGCTCAGCCCTGAGCAGAGGTTAAATGAAACTACCTGCTCCTCTGTGTCTGGCGATTATTTGCTTTGTCCGCGGCACTGCCAGATCACAAAACACTTGTGTCCACTTTCCTCCTGCTCTCAGAGTCCCTGAGGTTCATTATTGTTACGCCTGGATGTGTGACTATACAAGGCTGCCTTTTTAATGTCACGCCATGACAGCCCACTGAGGGTTTCACTAACAACACAAACCGCAGGCCAATATTTCAACAGCAAACTGTTACCCACTTCAAAACTTTCCCAAAGAAGATTTCCCCCCCTTTCATTTACGCAATATTGATGATCATCAGTCTGGAAGTGATACAGTAAATAATGAAAAATGAGGTTTCTGCAGGCAAATGGGATGAGACATGAAAGCAAACTGTAGTGCTGGCTCTGGTTTCCTGTCTGAATGGCTGTTAAATAATGGAGCAGACGAAGGCCATAATTCTTCGCTGGCCTGAGACTGCCACAGTGCCAGGCAGTTCAGCGATCACTATCATCCACATGCGGCTGGCCTCATGCTTACATTGTTTTAGTGCAGTGCAATTTTTTTTTCTATTTGAAAGAATTCACGTGTATTAGTCTACAGGGAAACCCAAGACTTTCTATTTTACCCCACACACACTTGCAGAAAGAGAGAGAGAGAGAGAGAGAGAGATAGGGAAATTGAAACAGTACATCTAAGAAAGATCAAGCATTTTTCACCCCCTATCAGTTTGGAATGCCAGTCCATTCTAAATGATTTCCAAAACCACAGGTGATTCGTCTCTGTCTCTCCCCTTGACTTCATTTACAGGATTCAAAGATCAAAAGGGCATGCAGCTTGTCTAAGATGAGCTCTAATCGCTTGAACTCCAGCGCAGTCATTAAATACAGTGGTATGGATGTCTGTGCTCCGATGCCAGCTGAAAAAAAACTCCCACTCTAAATTTCTGCTGTCTTTAGCAGACGCCACGCATGGGGAAACATTGGCGCCTCCCATTGACTGTGATTAAAGTAAATGAATGAAATAAGATGCGAGGAAGTTGAAATGATTAGTTTTTATAGTAACCACGATGACTGGCAAGATCCCACAGCTTCAGAACAGGAACAACTGACAACACCACTGGTTATGTATTCCAACCCATGCAATTCTCTATAAAACGTGGTCGGCTTTCCACCATGGTTGAATTTCAGAGATATTGTAAGAAATCCCCTTAAAAAATGTCTCTTTTTGGTCACTTACATACGATGACATTTTGCCATGCATGAATGTATTTTCAATACATTGTTATATTGTTAACCATCAGTTGCCCTTTTACAGATCCATCAGTTACGGAGCAACATAAAAATTTATTTTGAGTCATGTTTCTGGCTGCCTGCCTGAAGGTGAGTCCAATTTTCACTCTTCTGTTTCTGTTTTTGGTAACCTCTAACTCAGATATCTGGCTTCCTAGCAGCGAAGGTGAATCAAAACAGTGAACTTGCAGGCTGGAAAACCAAAAAAACAAAACAAAACAAAACCCATAGATACTAACAAATTCCAAATTGTTGGGCGCAGCTGAAGATTTGGGTGATAATTGTCTATTGGTTCATCACAAGGGGCAACCAATTTCACATGCATATAGTCATGTGATCAATTGTTTACTTTAACTTCAAATAAAAAATGTAGATATCTTTGAACAGATTTAGTTGAAGTAATTATTTTGATTAGTGGAATATTTAAAAAACTAAATTCCTCACTAACTGTAATTAGCACCCAGTCATTTGCATTACGTATTACCACAATGTAATGTATATCCATTTTTGCATATTTTAATCATGCTGTTTTTAGAGGCTCAACTTGTTTTTCACTGTCAGCTTCACTCTTCATGTCTGTATTTCTTACTTATTTTTGTTTTTTTACATCTCCTTCTCCCTCTCTGTGTCTTTAGGCGTGGGTGTAAAAGGGACCACATTCCCAGTGGGGACGGTTAAGTCCCTCACAAGGGGAAGCAATCAGACCCAAAACCTCCAAATGATGAGTGTCGTCTTCCTTCCTCCCCATCCGGCCGGAGCCTGTGAGTGGTGGCTGGTTTGTTCCATCCTCACCACCACACTCTGGGCTGGTGTTCCCCGCTGAGAACCCACACGCTTATGTTGGAAGGCCTGGGATAATGAGACACTTCGGGGACAACAAAGGCATCTGCCCCTGCTCTCAGTTGCATTGCAAGTATGTATGTGAAAGTCCCAACCTCAAATATATTATGTTGTATGAGTGTTTGGACAGTGACATTGTTGAGTGGCAAATTATAAACTTTGCCATGGTGAAAAAGTGCTATAGGTCACTGAATATGCTTTCTAGTACACGTGAAGTAGCAATTTAAAACATGTCTGAAACTATAAATACCTCACATTAACAACTGTTTTTCCAATCTTTTTGTGGAGCCTTTCATTTATACAATAAACATTACAGGATATATTTTTAGTTGAGTCGTTTGTGTCCTTTTGTGTAGTATCAGAAAAGGAAATGAAACACAGTATCCAACATTATAATGAATGGGCCATTAGTGACCTCAGAAATATTCCAAAACCAGAGATGGGGAAGCCTCATAAACACTAACAGAGGGGAGAAAAAAAGCCAAAGAAAATGCATGGACAGTTAGTACAAAATTAATCACAAATGAATTAAAGCCGCTCAGTCAATTGACCACTCTTCACACTCATCACACAGCCTTCAACCCCCACAACCACCGCCACCCTCCAGTGCCTCTCTGGTGTTTGATCCCAGGCCTGTGTCCACCCACCAGCCCCCCAAGTGCCCTCTTTCATCCTTCACCCACCTGGCATGAGAAGAAAGGCTGCCTCTAAACACAGTGCAAAGTGGGCTGGGCCCGGTGGGCATTGTGCCATGCGTACATTTCCACATTTTCTCATCGCCTGTGCTGTATTTCCCCACCAGAGTCCATACATCAGCAACTGCTGGGCCTGTGCCTCGCCCTGCCCAGCTCCTTTCCGCCTTGCAACACAACTACAAAGCCATCAACTAAATGACAGGATTGGAGGTGATGCACAGCATGACGGGGGAAAGGAGAGAGGAAGCTGGATATTTAACATGGAAGTATTAAAAAGAACATAAATAAGGGCACAGTCAAAAGCTCTCTGATGACTCAAAACGTTCAGCAGCATCAATGGGTGCCTTGCTGTGAAACAGGGAGAGGGTGTGGATGTCATGGCTGGTTGCCAATTTGGAAGCTTCGGGGCTTCCTGGTAGGGCACAAATTGTCACATGCACCAGTGGCCAAATGCAAACCACCATGACCAAGGGTGGAAGTGACATCATTCACTATGGCTTTGGCAGGCAGGGTTGATGGCATTATAATAGCGATGGCGTTGTGCTGGAGGAATGAGCCAAGAATCGGTTAACCACTGAGGAAAAGACATGGGGGTGCAGTGAATGACAAGAGAGGAAAGGTAGGATTTGTCTTGTTTGTCAGGTATAGTCAATTGATCTTTTTTTTGTCTCACTTTATAGATGGCAATGTTGATTGATTGATCAGTGCACCACTTTGGTCTGGACAGAAATTTGTGAATTCATCACATGGATTGGCATGAAAAGTGGTACAGATATCCACAAACCCCATAGCATGGATCCTACTGATACTTTTCCTGTAGAGATCCTAACGGGTCAAACTTTTCACTTATCTTTTGAAATACCTCAACTTTACAGGATGGATTGGCACAAACATTTCTACAGACATTCATGGTTACCAGATTATAAATCCTGAAGATTTTGTGCACTTTGCTCTACCAAATATAAGCATGCTAGTGATCTGACATTAGCAATGAGCTTAAAGCACCACTTGGTCTACATATATTCTCACCCCTAGTATTGTTGCTCTTTATTTTGTTCACATACACAAAGTTAAGTATATGTATTACACGTAGTAGAAACATTGTGTATCATATATTAGTAACTAAATATCCTTTCCTGAAGTATGCATGAAAGATTTAATGGTAAGATAACTAGTTAACTGACTACTAAACTGTATTTAGATGCTGCAAAAGAAATATCCATTCAAATACCTAAATTATAGCTAAGCTATGTTTTTTCTTAGCCTAATACAAATTTGCAGCAACCTTATCAAATGGCATAATATCAAACCTCTTTCAGGCTTTGCTGTCAGGAAGATGAAGCTCTACGCTCAGCACTGGGGCTTTCAAATGAATGATACTCCCACAGCATCCTGAATGTGTGTTTATAAACAAGACTCAATATTATTGTGATGTCTGAGCTGAATTCAATAGATTCCTTCTCTGTCAGTTGTGCTTCCGCTGCAATACGATCTGAAATTACATTCAACAGCAACAGGAGCCGGGCACAGCTCGTTCTCCCTGCTGTAGCACTCCTGCTGCCTCTCTAACTTCATCTCGGAGGGGCTCGTGAGGGGCCATGGGAGTCTGAAAACACCCTGGTCCATTACTCAGAGTGAGAAGCTAACCTGGAGTTAGAGTGTCTTGGCTACGTCGATCAGCGTCCCACGTCTGGCAAGAAATGTTCCCTCAGAGGCTTTTGGCTTTAATGGACTCTGTTAAACGCATTCTCTCTGTATATTACCTTTAGGATTGGCCCCTATCCGGTTTCTATATACTCTGTTTACACATGACTCAAGCTTGTGCCGCCTCATGTTCTCCTTTTCTTTCCTTTTCATCCCTTCATTTCTGCAAATATTCCTTTTAACTGTTTATCTACATTCCAGTCTCATTCTCTCTTCTCTTTCCCCTCCATGTACAAGATTTAAAAATGGACCTCCAGCCTGAATTTGAGCAACATATTTTCCACAGTGCTCTGTGTGCTCCTCCCAGGAGGGTAAGATTATAGCCCACATTAGGGGAAACACCTCATTCATTCACACACATAACCCTACATCACTGCAGATTGTCTAACTGAGACAGTTCATTGACTGTGGAATATCTGTCATTGTTTTCCCTGTCCTGTTCTGCACTCTCATGTGTGCGTCTGGTTTTAATGACTGCAAGTCACCCACAGACCCATTATAACTTGACGGACTAAATAGTGCCAATACCACACTGGAAATTTTTACACTTTAAAAAAAAGGCATTTTTTCAGCCTCTTCTAAAACCAGCAATTGCTTTTGTCATTAATTGTGTTTGGTTGTCATGGTCTGGTTGCATGCCATGACTCTGTATTCCTCTCTTCTCAGCCCCCAGGTCTATTTTATCACTTTTGTTTGTCTACAGTAGTAACCTCCTCCGTCACCGTAGACCAGCCATTCCTCACCTGCCCACCAGCTGACACTATTTAGTTTCCAGCCACAGCTTAATCACCTACCTATCCAACTACTCCCTATCAACAAGTCTTTGCAAAGTTCTCATTTGGCAACTTTGCAAGTATTTACCAGGATGTCTGCATTACCTCAGTGTTGTATCCCTCGTTCCGTACCGCCTTCTTGTACCTGTTCTGACTAATGGCTGCCTTTGTGCTGGCTCATGCCAGTGTGCAGCACAGTGAAACTGATTTGCATTCTAACAGATAAAGTGGAAGCTTGTAAATAGTGTGAAGCAGCGTATATGATAGTTTCCTCAATATTGGAGGTCAAAGGTCAGCACCGTTAACACAGTTTATAATTGGTCATCAGCCCCAATTTATAAGTTAGTGTTCACCAAAGTTTGCGTTATAACACACCATAATGGAACATTATACAAAAACTTACAGTAAATCTCGAAGTAGAGATAACAGGACAAACCTTGGCTCATAAAAGTAGCTAATATGCATAAAACAAGACAAACGAATAAACAAAAATAACTACAAATAAAACATTTAATTAATAATGAATTGGTCATTAAATGTGCTATATACAGTATTTGCTATCAGTACATAGCCAACATTAGCATAAACATCTATATGAAACGTTGCGAGTTCAGCATCAAGCTTAATTCTTTTAGGCACCACGTGCTGTCTCCAGCAGTGCAACTGACACCAATGGTAACTCTTACATGTCTTCCTGGTAATGGTCATTTCCCAAAGAGCCTCAGTTATCATTGCATTTACTTTTCAGTACCTTCAACATGAAGACGACAAGAGATCAGAAAACGCCCTCTGAGCAGCACTACTTCTTCATGTTCCCATGTTGGACTGAGCGCAGACTGGACATTACAGTAACTCGCTACTTCCTCTTGAGGTTCAGTGTTATCACATGACAAGTCAGGCCGAGGTTAGCTGCTCGAGGTGTATGCAACCACTCCATTAATTTTAAGTACTGGTTTCAAAAAAGAGGGAGGAAATAGGAATGGAAAACAGATCTTAATTAATCCTATGCTTTTTGCCGCCTTTACTTTTTACAACTTTAAGTTGTGTATAATTATAACACCCATGTGTCATTGTGTAGTGTGTAATGGTCAACGCCACGGTGCTCTAAATGAAATCACTCCAAAAATTTACTTAGCCTCTATGTGCTACCTCACTGATGGTGGTGATTCCATGAGAATGAATGATTTTAGTTCAAATTCAGCTCTTGCTAATGTAACTGAATCCTTGGTCCTCTGGTTTTACTGACCGGCTCGGATTTCTTGAAAGTCTGGCTTTTGACCAAATAATAGCTAAACCAGCTTTTAAGTACCAGATCCATGTACCAGTGTTATAGTGTATGTATCAAAATGTTCCATTTAGAAGGTTTTTGTGGAGCATTTGGTGAGTTTTTATTCCTCAACAGCTGTTTCCATGGTCAAAAATAACTTAATAAAAAAATTCTAAAACCTATAAGACTTAGCTACAACTTATTAGATTTTCTCGCATCACAAATTCTACTTTTGACATTCCCAGGGGAAAATACTCTCCACCTTGAAAATGACTAAATTAACATTTTCTGCCTCACAAAATAAGTTTGTTCATGAATATAAAAGATCTTTTTAAGCCCTAAATAGTTCAGAGAATAAACCATACTGACCATGAAGAAAGAGCTCATTTATCACTCGGCAGTTCACAGTGGTGTTGTTGTTGACACTTGTTTTAGATACTTGGCACCGATTTGTTCATCATCAGATTTGGAATTAGATCATCGGTGCCTTGAACTCAAGATGAAAGGAGCCTCTGCAGTTTTTGTACTAAACAGATTGTTAGTTCTCAGAGCACAATATTGGGTGGGAATGGGATTCACTTTTTTGTGTGTGTGCGTGTGTGACTTTGTGTAGCCACATGCGTTTTGACACGGGTGTGTGTCTCTGTGGGAAATTATTTGATCTGCCAACTGATTTCGCGTGTCAGGCCGGGGACAGATAGGGAAGACTGTTCGCCTACACAGCTGCATGTCCAGAGGCTGTTCACTAGCTACCTCTTATCACAGGCCTCTACAACAGTGTATTGTTTGGCCAAGTGAGAACTTTACTCTCTTTAAGGTCACTGGGTAAAAGGATGGGAACTCAGAAGCGGAAACCCATGACAATTTTGGGCCCTGCTTAAGGGAAGACACCCGTGTTGAACTTGTGTGTGGGTATGGTGGTGAATGGAGGCTTCACGGCAGATATGGAGCCCAGTGCTTTCCTCTGTGGTGAGAACTCAAATCTATTGCTGATTGTGGCTGTGGGAAAGTAAGGATAAGCATGAAAATGTGGCCATTTTATTTAATATTCTCAATCAGATTTAATACGACTGTCATTTCTAGTAAAATACTAGAGAAATGCCTCCCTCTTGTGGTAAATGAGAGCTGAATAGGCTGTAAGAGAAAATGGCTTCAGTCACTGCTTATCACCTCAGTGTACTTTTCTGCCCAGGATGAACATCTCACAAACACTTCCCACTGATACTTGGCCCCACTTACCGGAATCACTCAAACTTTTTTTTTATTGCCATCCCCTACGTTTATATTGTTGTTGCATTTTAATTTTGATCAGTAATTATGATCATAAAGTTAGCTGGATCAGTCTTAGTTCCTTTGGATGACAACACAGGAGACATCTGTGCGCCCACAATGTACCGGCCGTAGAGCTGCTCTCCCTGCGGTTGCTGTTAGTGGAAAACCCATAATGGCCTTTAATTGGGACTTTAATTGTGTGTGGTGGAGCAAAAGCATTGACTACAAAACTGGTGGTATCTGAGTGCATACATGCATCTTATGCGTAAGTATACGTGTCACTCACCAAATCCTCTTCCTCTCTTGGACTGTGAAAGGCTTTAGCTGGAATCAGAGCAACTAGTACCGTCTCAAATCACATACATCTCGGTCTGCATGATCTTAGCATTATTATGCCTGCAGGGGAGGATGGTAATGGTAATGAATCTCATTACGGACACACATACACTGGCATTTGTACTGACACAAAGATGCATTTGGTGTGGGGCGTTTTAGAATGACTCCCATCCAAACAGCTCTATATTCACTCCATTCATGCATGCGCCTTTGGATTTGTCTAACAGCAGAAGCAGCTTTGAAATCAAAGGGAAGTATTTTGTGCGCTTTGGGTGTCTAATAATGATGTTCTTTGACAAATGTTTCAGCTGAAAATGTGCTTGATGACATATGACCCTGTGAGAGATTGCAATTTCTCCCTTAGAACATGTATTAGTGCAGTGGGTATTTGTAGTTATTTTGGCAACATTACAGACAAATCCTCTCTGAACATCTCCAAAGTCCTATCATCACCCTATATGTTATGTTAACAGGTCTGCTATCCAACATGGACTATATAGTATGAGAGGCTGCAGAGAAACTTGAGGGAGAGAATGGGTGGAAGGGAAGAATAGTATTAATGGGGTGGAGAAAAGGGCGGTGGGGCATGTGTTGAACACACTGAAAGAAAGCAAAAGAACAAGAGGAGGGGCGTTGAGGGGAAGAGGAAGGAAAGGAGAAGAAGGGAGAGATGAAACAGGACGGGTTGTGCCTGTCATGATTATACTGGCACCAGTGGGAACATTTGGATGAGATGGAAAACAAGACGCCATCTTGTATTCCATTCATGTCTGCAGTGCCTTGGCCTCTGTTCCTTATGCATACATACACACTCACATATCCAAATTCACACAAAACACACACTGGCAGAGCAAGGCAGGAGCTTGTGGTTCCAGTCCAGTGACAGCGGCCTGTAGTCAGGGTGGCGACGCTTCAGGAGTAGCTCCTTGTATTGGAGAAGCATGTTTGTGTTGGCCCTGAATTAATAACTTTTCATTTAGTGCGGAAATGACAGGAATAGTAATTAAGGAAATGGAATGATTTTATTGGCCATGATGTTTATATTAAGTTCCAGATGTGAAGCAGCTGCATGCGCAGCAAGAGGCCCTGCCCCCCCATGATATCCAGAGGAACTCTTATTAAGAGCAAGATAACAGCCCTGTTCAAATATATTTTTGCATGTACAAAAAAACATATAGTATCTCTTTCACAGCATGTCACAAACTGAACTAATATGTCCGGTTTGATTAATGGGAGACAGTTATGAAGTACCATGAGGCCTGGCCTGTATTTATAAATGTGCCCCTAAAGTGCAATTTATTTGCAGATATAATGTTACTCTATTTCTGGCCTGATTTGCCTGACTGGAAAAGTTAATATTGAGGAGTGGCTGTTCAGCATTTTTGGGTGGCCCCAACACATGTGGGATACACGTCGTACAGTGCTAAAGTTCTGTATCCTTTAAATGGCAGTGACAGTGTTACTGAGCTCATATTACCTGTCACAAAGCCAATTTTTATTTCAAATTTAGATCAAACCAATCTCTTCTTAAGCGTATGAAGCCGTAGTCAGGCCCATGACAAGCACTAGCACCTGAATGTTACAATACAATGTGTACTCACTTGCAGTAATGCTCTCGCATACTGTAGTTCTCATGTTCCTATTGTGCAAATTTTATATAGTTTTACAAATTTCATGTACAATGCGGGTTCTGTGTTGCAGGCCCCAAAACAATGTTTAATTATGAATATCAATTAACTTTTCCTAAGAAAAAAAGTTATTATATTGTACCAGAGGTTTATAAATGGTATGAACAGTAAATATGAAGTTAGATTTATCACTACATAAATTCATGCTCACCAGCATTTCTGTTCATTCCCAAGCAAAATATGTCAGAGCTTCCATGGCATTGAGTGAACGCACCCAAAGGGGAGTTTGGGAAACATATAGTATTAGAATGCTTCAGGACTGTAAAAGATGTGACCATTAATAGAGAGATGACAGTAACAGCTATTGAAGAAAATGAATGCACCCATTAGTTTGTCTTGTATTGATATGTATTTAAATGTTTCTACTTTAAATCAAAAATGTAGAGGAAATGCTATGTTGCCGTATTTTCTCTCTTTTTTTTTGGTTTCTTTACTGTTTCTCCCTCTTACTCATTCGAGAGCCATTTATTATGAAAATGTTTTCTCTTTTGCATAATAGTAGGGTCCTTCCCGTCACTGTAGCCAATGATGTTTTGTTTTGTTGTGATGTGCTCCCATCTGGTTTCCAGTGAAAATGCATCACTCCATTAACATTGCCTGTGATCTAGAGGATGCTTTAATCTAAGACTATAAACTCCACTTAATTACATCCTCCAAAAGAGCTCTATTAGTGTAATGCAATCAAACAATGAGGACATCCATTTTTGCAAGTCAAATGTGCTAAAATGCCTCTTGAAAGTCTTTACTTTCATCCACTGATCGGATCATAGAATCATATATAGGTTCTAGGTTATGTTCCAAAGCCCTGTTTTGATATTTTTGTGGGTAAAAATAAGATGCATTGGTAATACATATGAGATTCCATTTCTCTCCTGCAAAAACAACCATAACAATTGAGTTTAGGGGAGTCTAAACAGACTCTCTGTGTGGCACACTGATGACTTTATGCTTGACCTTTCATGCCTCTCACTGTATAACCTCCAGTCATATTCATAATTGCTTTCTGTGTGCGTCATGCCAGTTTCCATTAGTCCAGCAGTATTTTTTCGATGAAATTTAAACTTCAAAAGGAAGCAAGATGCCCTGGTTTAAAATTATACACAAAGGCACTACTGTAAAAGTGGAGCTAGTAGGACTTGATGTTTCAGTTCCCTGTGGTAATTTGGCATTCTCAATGCTGGCGGTAGGATTGAAGTGGTGAAAAGGGACAGTAGGTACATCATCGGGGTCATCAGGTGGGCACCCTCCTTCTTTGATGTTTTGTTGATTACTCCATGACATTTACAGAGGGCTAAATGGTGATACCTAGTGAAACAGGTACACACCCCTCAGTTCCATATCCTCCAATCTTAGTCCTGCAGTCAAGTTATTTTCTTTCCTTTTAATCCAAAGCAAGCTGCTTTTTTTCCTGCTGCATTTTATAAGGACTGCTTGTTGGGGGGAACGACCTCTCATCCCCATTTTCTTTAACAGACTGGTTGTAGATGTAGAAATTAAGTCACTGCATCCCACTTATACTGGCAATATTTTGACCTTCCAGGTGTTCTGAGCAGCTTCAATTGTCAGGTCAGTCTACTTTGTCTTTTTCCTCTCACAAGCTTCATCATTGCCATCTTCCTATGGAATTCTTGGTTCCACAACATATGGCGGTTCGACTGTTGTGAACCACGGGACCAAGTCAAGCTGGAGTATTGCAGCCACAATGTCTTGGGAAAACACAAACTTGCACAAACACAAGATGGAATCTCTCAATACGAGGTGCCTGGTAAGTGCCTATGCCACAGTGCTTGATAAAAAGAGCTGACATGCATACAATTGATGCAACATTACAACACATAAATACATGTCTTTTGTGGTGATAGATCAGGTTTATCATTGTGTTTATATGTAATAATTTGACAGAGAGTTGTGAGAAAAAGAAAACACCAGTTCCTCTTCACCGTCAGCTCCTTAAGTCCCTTTTGAAATAAGATTCTGATGTCCTTCCCTCTCTCCCTGCTGCTTGAGGAATTTGTATTTCTAGCTCATCTTGTTGTTAAAAAGGTTGTCTAATGCACGTGGAGGGTGTCTGGTTCTATCAATTCTTGATTACTTATCGCTCATCCAGATTCTTTATTTTTACCAGTAATTCATGCCAGGTTCAATGAAAATTTTACACATTTTTCTGAAGGCATAGCAGATGCAAGGAACTGATTTTGAACATAGTTTGGTGTTAAATCAGTTTGGTTTTGCTCAGCCTTCTTTTACATCTGCTCTTAGGTATGGGATGGAGGTTTTTTTCTATTTGTGCATTCGTACTTGTTGCGGGGATCTCACTTCTGTACACTAACTGCATGTCCCTTCCCCTCTGCCTGCGCCTTGTATGTTAGGTTTGTCTTCTTGGCTCAGGAGCCAATGGGCAGGTTAGGGAGGGACATCAGGAAACTTTCTCTTTTGACTTTGAGCAATATTGTGACAAAGATAAAGAATAAGAGTTGAAGCAGGAGGCACAAAATAACAAAACACCATATCAAAAGAAAAAGCCCTTCCGTTCTTGGAAAGATTAACTATCACTTTTACTTTTACTAATTATTACAAAAAACATAGCACCCCTTTCATGTTCTGTTTTCCCCATCTCTTACAAGACACTAGATCTGTCCGCTCTTGTATTTTCTTACTTAGAGTAATACGTGAAATTAAAGCCCTGACAAGGTCATTCAAAAGGGCAAATACTAGTCATAAATTGGACTTGGTGGCATATATGATGAATAAAAATAAATCATTTGGAGATTAAATATAGATATGTTAATTCTGTGACCGTAAAAAAGGAAATATCACAAAAGCAGAATGCATGGGTTTTGTCTTACTTTTGTATTTACTTCACTCACACAAATAATTGAAAGGGATGTTTTTTTTTAATCAAAAGAAAATAAAAATGTTCAAAGTTAAAGGAACAACTACAGAGATGTTATTGAACAAAAAAGAATAAATAACGAGTCAAGAGAGTCTTTTTGTATCAGCTTCCCTTCACTCCACTTAACATGGATTGCTTCAAATAAATATCTTGTCACCTTTAAAGGAAAAAAAATATATAAGTCTCTCACTTAACGTTCATTTAATTAAATATTTTCTTACAAAATAAAAAAATATAACTATTTACTTTTACCCTTTTTTCAATATCCGGTTCACGTCACGCTTCCGGTCTTCTTCCTCCGCGTAGCATAACAATGGCGTCCTGTGGGGAGGTTGGTATTTGTGTTTTTCGATTTCAGATTACTCAGCCACTCGATTGTTTTCTCAGATTACACCTGATTAATATGACACAAATTGGTCGTGAGTTACTTCTCGCCGGTGGAAATTTCGTTTTTCTTCTACACTTCTTGTTTACAATCTGTTGTGCTAAGCTAACCGACGTCGGCGAGTGCTACTTAGCCAAAGTTAGCTCGTCGCATCGGTTTCCGTCCATCGCTCACTAATGTTATCTCCGCCTGATGCTTTCAGCTGTCTTGTCTGAAAAGGGCCACACTTGGTGGTTGAAGCGTCTCAGTTCATGTCATATATTTCGTACATTTTGGTAACTGTCGCTGTCTTTCAGAAATCTGCTACATCCACCGAAGAGGAACCGACTGAAACCCCTGCGTCCCAGAAGAGAGAAGCGAGACTACGAAAATTTCGAGAGCTGCATTTCAAACGGGTGAGTTTTTTTACGTTTACCTGGTTAACGCCGATCTACCTTGTAGACACACGATCTTGTGTTCTAGTGTTTCGATTAAGCTGTGGACTGACACAGCTGAAAACAACGCATCCAAAACAAGGAGCATTGATAATGTTGTAGTGTCAGTTCAAGAAATAATTGTAATCATGTTTTAGGCCCACACTCCAGGTGCTTGGGTGTTTATTTCTGATAGATCCACCTGCACACTGCTGCTTTCACAACAGCTCATCATGTGTTATTTGTCCAATGCAGAATGAAGCACGTAAGCTCAATCACCAGGAGGTCGTGGAGGAGGACAAGAGACTGAAACTCCCCTCTAACTGGGAGGCTAAGAAAGCTCGGCTGGAGTGGGAACTTGCTGAAGATCAAAAGAAAAGGGTATTTTAGTCGAAGAATTTGTCACAGTATTCATAAACTATAATAGGTAGTGCTCTGCATATGCAGCAATATGACAAGTGTTGTTGTCCAGGGTGCCAAGATTATTATGATAATGGAATTGAATAACAGTTTAAACGGCTAGAAAGGTTTTAGCCTCAGAGTTGCCTTATAATATATTTCTCGTGTCCTTTTATTAAGTTTATTGAACCATTTTCATTTCTCCAAACAACATGCAACATGTTCAATATGTATACATTCAGTCCTGCTGTGAGTTTATTTTAAAGTAAAAATGTCTGTCAGGACTGTGCTGAAAGAGGGGAGGACTATGACAGAGTGAAACTGCTGGAGATCACAGCTGATGATGCAGAGCGGTGGGAGAGAAAGAAAAAGAAGAAGAACCCAGACACAGGATTTGCAGGTTGGTGACAAGATCTCTAGTGAACAGAGACAGGGGCTTCTTTGTAGTGTAGTGTTTGGTCACACTTGGTTTTTGTGGTATTAAACATGTCCTGTAGTGGGATTAAATTCATTAGTAAGTGCAGTAGCTCATTGTCAGAATTATTCAGCTTGGTCCATTTTGTCCACCCTCCAACTGATTGTCTTTCTACCAGTAGCACCCAGAATACTGACTGACACAGAATTAGTTTTTTTTACCTAAACCGAGTTGAAAGTCTATCCTCATCCAGCTTTTGGCTTCAACTTGTCTTCCTTTTTCCTTACCAAGTTCTTCCCTACTGTATATATACAGCTCAGCAAATGATTGATAAACTAGTTTGAGAGACCATGCTTAACTAGAACTTTATAATTCAAGGTATTTTTGTCAATAAAATTATTGTATTTTTCAAGTTTCTCTAATCAGCATAAGAAACAAAAGACCTTGGAACACATGGACAAAGCCTCATGCATTTTAGTCTCAAAGCTCAGTGTGAACACAGACTTTCAACCAACTTGTGTTGATAGGAGGAACCACAAGGCTGCCATCTTTAGATTAACTGACACATGCTTTCACCAGCTTCATGTTCACTCTTTCAAATAATTAGCTTTGTGAATAACTCATTCTTATAATTTAACATTTCTTAATCGATCACACCTATTATGATGGGCATTCTTGGTTTAACATACTGCAGTAGTTGTCACTTAATGGCTTTTGACTTTGGAATCCCTTTGCAAGCATTTATTCTCACTTCAAGAAGTAACATTGAGACTAATCGTAATTAGAACAAACTGCTTAATTTCAGGCATGCGTTCTATGTGATGCCATAGAACCTCCATTCTATTCATTTAGTAAATAGTAATTTAATACAATTCACTGTTTGGAAAAGGTAAAAGAAAGTCAAGCACTGTGATTCTACTCTTCTACTTTGTTTTACTGTTCTGTAGCATTGTTTGTTTGTGAAGTTTTACACTGCTTTCACATGCAGTGAAATGTTTGCTACTATCAATGGTATTGTCCAAGTTCTACATAGCAGCAGTTATAGAGCAATATCGGTTGCATGTAAGGACCCCTTGGGATATTAATCTTCTTAAATTGCTCCCAATTTAATCTACTGAAAAAAGATTTGCTGTGTTTCCTAAATATGGTTGCCATCTGTTGCATCAAAACCTTCTCTGAATTAAAACCTCTGGGGAGAAAATTATCACCAGAGGGGTTTCAAGAGGGGAAGGGAGGAGGAGGAGGAGAATTCCCTTTTCGTCCTCCCTCTTTAACCAGCCGCAGGTTGTACTGCTGAGCCTCGTGCCTGCATGCTGTTTGTTCCGGTAATTATAACCCAGTCAAGTTTTTTTTCTCTCTCTCTCTCTCTGTCTTACACAATGCAGGTTATGCTGAGGCCCAATTCCGACAGTACCAGAGGCTCACCAAGCAGATCAGACCAGACTTAGAAAGCTATGAGAAACAGCGGGAAGAATGGCGAGTAAAACTTCTCTCCCCTCTTCTTTACTGTGACAGTACTGTATTTGTGTCTTTTAATACTCTATCCAGATAGACAGCTCAGCATGGGAAGAAATGTCCCCTGGCATTGAAAGATATTTGTACATTTCCACTAACAGGAAAATAAAAATGATTCATGAGAACATCTCTGATTTAAGACCATAACTGTGAAATTTGCTTGGCGTAAACAGCTTAGCCTTTACCCATCACATGTGCACAAAGCATTTTCTATATGTTAACTAATGTAACCCTTCGTCTACCCTGAGGTTAGTGTCACCATATCTGCCCAGGCCTAAAATGATTTTAAAATGTGAAAGTGTCTGCACAAGGCATGCACAATAAGTTCAGTGCCTGTGGCAGGTTTTCACCCTTAAAGGCTGCCTCATGCCCAACTGTGAATGATGCACCAACACAATTTGCCCTAAAGCTACAGCATCTTCTCTCGTTGGGATGACCACTATCACAATGATAGAATAGAAAAGTCAGTTTAAGTATGTTAATGGTGATTATCTGTGGTTATGTATTTCTAATTCCTTTGGTGGTGCTCCACAGTGGTGAGGATTTTTACCCTACGTCCAATAGCCTGATCCATGGCACGCACGTCCCCACGAAGGAGGGGATTGACCGCATGGTGGAAGATGTTGAGAAACAGTAAGTCATGCTCAGAAACAGACAGCAGATGACAAGATCTTTATCGTCTCCTGACCCTTAATTTTATCTCAGTCTCAGTCTGCCCATTAAGTATTAGTCTGACTCATTGGGCAGACTGCTAAGATAAACCTTCATACAGTACTAACTAAGCTGCCAGTGAGAAATGACAAGAGGTGTTCGCCCAGACCAACCAGCTAAATGCTAATGATCCGGAAACTTTGGAAAAAAATAATGAACTGTACATAATGCAGCTCGTTATTCATTTGTAAATTCCTTCTCAACAGAATTTAATCTTTCCATTACTTGAATTAAGAAAAGCTTGGTGCGCTCAGCACTGTTTAGGCCAACCTTGTTTTTTACGATTTATTACGAATAAAACAATTTCGGGGGGATAAGAACTTGTGTTTATCTGAGCTGAAGAAGTAAGTTGCAGATTGGAAATCCTGACACAAACACTGAGAAAATAGATCAGGCTCCTGGTCAGACCATAGCAGACTGTCTATAACCTTACGTCAAACAAAATGTCCTATGGTTACCACAAATAACCATAGTAAGTCTTTTGGTAGGTTGGTTAGAGCAGAAGGTTCTAAAACCTTCTATGAAAACAACACAAAAAGATCAAATGGTACCTTTGGTCGCCCTCACATGTAACGAAGTGCTACCTTAAACAGTTTTGTTCTTCCTCTGGTTTCTTTAAGTTTATGTCTTTGCTACAGAAGTCTCTTTCACGTTTGATTGCCCTGGTCTTTCCCTGAGCTGTTCTATATTTGAGACAGTCTAAGGCTTGTATTAGAGATGCGACTGTAGGGCATTAGACAAGGATTTAGTTGCCAGGGTATGACGCACAACAATGCTTTGAAGACACAGTGAATCAAGACTGGGAGCTCACAAATTGACAGTATTTTCCTCCCAGTATGTATGTGTGTGTTCAGTTTTCCATTGCAACTCCCCTTGCCAAATTCAAAAGCATGCTGCCAAATTGCCTGTAGCCAATTATTGTTAATGGCTAAGCCATGGATAGTGACCATACTGGTTTACGAAATCCTCCCTAAGCTGCCTTTATTTGTGATTGTCAGGATCGAGAAGCGGGCCAAGTACAGCCGGCGCAGGGCATACAATGACGACGCAGACATCGACTACATTAATGAGAGGAATGCCAAGTTCAACAAGAAGGCGGAGCGTTTCTATGGCAAATACACAGCAGAGATCAAACAAAACTTGGAGAGAGGCACTGCTGTCTAGTTGGTCCAGTCACCTCAGTGGACATGTTCACTGCTTCAGTTTTTTTTTTTTTTTAGGAGTCTTGGATGTCACTTTTTCTCTCTGGACTTGACACATACATGTTTATAAATTGCTAAAATAGACTGTGCATTGTAAGGCAGTTTCCCAGACATTTTATGCACTGCTGAGGTTATTTTGAGCTGAAGGCTAACCCCGTTATCTGTAAGCTATCTATCGTGGTGTGCTTCTTTGTATAGTATAAGAAGTTAAAACAACACTCATGAGTATTCTCAGCCTTATTTTTAAATAAACCATTTCTAATTATCCAGTTATCTGGCACAATTGTTTGTTTTTCTGTGGGTTTTATTGTGTGTGGTCTCATGATGGTAGCGTTCTGAGCGTGAGAATGAATTACCGTGAACTATCGTCAAACCTCGGGGCATGCTTAAAAGAAGATGCCACCCAAAAGAATGTTTTAGTGTAGGTGCATGTAGAGATAGGGACCAACAATTGAGCAATTCAATTTATTCATTATCACCCAGATCTTAGTTTAGCCAACTTGCCCCCAAGCTGCGACATGAGCGGCAAAGCCTTGTGACTGGAGAGGAGATAAAAGACATGAAAACAGGTTCCCATGCAAAAGTCTCCCATCTCTGAAATCCTGTCTCTTTGAATACAGCGAGACTGCACCCTCTACAGGGCAACCAGTAATTGTTTTGTATAGGGAAAACTAAACTGATAGTGAACTGAATCAAATATTTACCACTTATTATATATTTTTCCTCGAAGTCACTATTAGTGAGTAAATTTATGGGATGCCCCCCAAAGGATTGTGTGCAAAGGTGCCCTGACACTCATTGTTTATGCTTTGCTGATGAAAGGTAGGGGAGGTCTTCAAAAGAGGCCTTTGATATCTGACTCTATTCTAGAGCTGTTGGGAGTGGAATAAGTGTTTAGGTTTATGATTGTGATATTTTTGTCGTCTTATCTGATTCACCTGAAGGTATTGGCTGGGATTTTTTTTTTAACGGAACATCAGTGCATAAATTCATTGTTGTGTCTCGCAGATAATCTGACACTTGTTTCTTTCAAGGCCAACTGCCATTTAAGTGTTCTATGTAGAGAAAAATGGCTTTTGATTTAAGTGTAGTAAACATCAGAAAATGACAGTGTCAACACAAGAGTTTTCCAGACACAAAAGCCTGTTATTGACTTAGTGTTTCCAGCTCTTACTTTAAAAAAGATAATGTATAAGAAAAAAACAACACATTTTCACAATGAAGCCATGAGTCATATGAGAACAACAAGGCGAACCTGTCTTCTGTGCTTTGCCTGTTAAATTACAACAGACGGTTCTTTGTGTGTGAATTTGAAGCAGTTCAAGTACATTAGGTAAACATTACTTATTCGTGTTTTAGTATCTTCTGCTCTAGAGCCACCAAGACTCACTATGCGTTATACCTGCATTCATCATCTCCTATCAAAGTAATTCATCAGAATGAACGGGTCAGTTTATGGCAGAGACAGGCAGTCAATCAGAAAGACCTATACAAAACAGCGCGATTTTACCCAGTTATACCAACAGATTTTGAAATGGATCTGAATAACAGCCTGAAAAATCTTTGAAGGATAAAAAATTATTACTCATTCGAGAGATAGTTATCTCATTCAACAGATGAGTTACCTTCTTGGAATCGTTCACAATTTTTTAACATATGCCAAGAAAATGTCAAGTTAAAAAACAAACAAGCTTTAGGGTAAGTACCACAGCAGCCACAACAGCAGATTATATCAAATTACCCAAGAAGGAACATGTTCAAATCCTGCGTAATCTGACAGTCGACGGTGATAGATGGTTGGTGATCAAAAAAAAAAAAAAAGTGTTCAGCAAGTGTTCAGCAAGATAAATTATTTGGGGTCTTCTTCACAAAAGAAATTTTGACTTGCCAAAGTGGGAAAAGCACAGGTGTGACCATTAACATTGACAATGACTCTGCTCTGTTGAGGTGTCACATGACAGTGTGACAGTTAACCATCATGCAAAATATTCCAGGACCCTGACGGTGATGCAGCTACATGGAATTCAAGCAATCATTAATGTGGAATGGCATCAACTAGCTTGATGATATCTGTCATTTCATTCATGTTTAAGATATCAAATAAGTTGGAGATTCAGAGATCTGGAACCTTAGGTCTCTTGAAATGATCCCCTGCCTTGGTAACAAGCAATGCACAGATAAGAAAAAAGATAATACTGACACTCCGTGGTCATTGTAGAAACTGCAGTTATCCATTTTCTATGTTTTAAGTATTATTCTGTGTGCTCAGGAGTACAGCGAATAATTGAAAGTCGGTCCTTAAACATACACTTAGGTCAGACAGGGGAGCAAACTCTTTAAAAAGCAGGAAAGGCATCTGGCAACTATCAACACACGGAAAACAAACCAAACCTTCATCTTTTTGAAGCAGTCTTCCTCAACTGCCAAATCTCTGTCATCCTGTTTGTACACGTACTCACACTGTTGTACTTACCCCTTTCCAGGCTACTGTGGTTTTTCTTTTTGGATTTTGGCATAACACTGGCATATCTCACCATAAATTATTTTTACAATATTACTTACAAGTACAGAGTTACCCTTTCTTTGCATAGTTAAGTACATGCAAGTATTTGGAAAGTGACACACAATAATATTGCCTCCGTAAACCACCACAATGGATATGAAAAGAAGCCATCAAGATGTGATCCAAGTGTAGACTTTCAGTTTTAATCCAGGAGGTTTAACAAAAATATTACATTAATCCTTTGAGGCATTAGACATTTTTATACATAGTCCTTTCATTTTCAGGGGCTCAAACGTAGTTTGACAAACCAACATAATTATAAATATAAATATTATTTTTAATACTTAGATTTAACTCCATTGCAGTCAGTGACTGATATCTGGAACCATGGACATCACCAAATGTTGAGTTTCCTCCCTTGAGATGCTTTTCCAGGCCTTTACTGCAGCTGCCTTTAGTTGCTGCTTGTGGTGGGTCTTTCTGCCCTCAGTTTTGCCTTCAGGGAGTAAAAAGCATGCTCAACTGTTAGAGGTCAGGTGACTAACGTGGCCATTGGAGAATATTCCATTTGTTTGCCTTGAGAAGCTCTTGTGTTGCTTTCACAGCATGTTTTGGGTCATTATCCATCTGTACTGTACAATTCAGAGTTCATCCTGCTGCACCCAACAGAAGCCACATCATCAATAAACACCAGTGACTCAGTTCCCTTAGCAGCCATAAATGCTCATGCCATAACACTGCCTCCACCATGTCTGATAGATGATGTGGTGGCTGTGGATCATGAGCTGTTTCCTTTCCTTCTCCATCCTCTTATCATTCTGGTAGTTCACCTTGGTTTCATCTGACAGAAGAATCTTCTTCCAGAACTGTTTGTTTTCCTGGCAAAGTCTAGTCCTGCATTTCTGTTAGAGTGTTACCATTAGTTTCCACCTCATCATAAACCCTGTGTATTTACATTCATTAAAGCGTCTCTTGATTGTAGACTCTGACAATGACTTATCTACCTCCTGGAGTTTTCTGGACCTGGATAGATGAGGTTAAGTGTTTTTCTTCAAGAATTCTGTGATCTTCCTCTTCAGCTGTCCTCCCTGGTCTTCCAGGCCTTCTGGTGTTGCGGAGCTCACCAGTTTCTTCCTTCTCTTTGAGAATGTACCAGATTGTTGATGTGGCCACTCCTGAAGTTCCTGTATCTGTCTGATGGGTTTGTTTTGTTTTTTTAGCCTAATGATGCCTCCTTCATTTGCATCAACGCCTCTTTGGAACACATTAAAAGTTCTCATGAACAGCTATAAAAAAAAAAAAAATTTAAAAAAACCGCAGACACTTGAACTCAACTACCTGCTTCATTTGTGAAGAATTAAAAGGAACAGGCCACATTGTGCCACTGTCAAAATGCCTCTCTAACTGTACACTCAGTAGCATTATAAACCCTTTGTAATCAATATAGTCCATATACCCGACTAGTATATCTGAATGCACCACTGTTCTATACTTGTAGCTGAATTGACTAACTATGTAGAAAGGAGCATTCTGAATGAATATTTGTTCCTGGTCTTAATTTGTCACCAAATTAAAATCTCTTAAGTCACTTCAATCATCATCTGATTAGCCATTTCAAACTAAAACCTTTCCATTGACACTTTAGTTTTCATAGGTTTAACAGGAAGTCAGTTAGAACTGATCTGGGATTTATGACTGGTTACAAAAATTAACAAACTTCTTTTTTTTAATGAATCATCTTTATTTGTTCTATAAAACAGAACAATACACAAGGGAATAAAATAATCCCACCTGAAACGAATTCTTCACTTCTTCCCACATAACTCTTTAACATCTGAAAGAAAATGTCGATCATGAAATCAACACATGTACTAAGTATTTACAGTATTTACAGTGTCCACAGACTCTGCCACACTAGTGTGACATGGTGAGTTTGTGTTTGCGTGCGCTGGAGGATTGGCCTGATTTGACTGGAACCCAGTGGCCATAGGGCTTCCTGCTTTCATAGCTGTCCACTCTGGGAGTTACCTTAGCACAGGATGGAGCCGACACTGTTGGTTTGGCTATGGAATTCTAAAGGGACAGGAGTACAAAGGGAAGAAAGTCATTGGAACACATCATTAGATGTTCAGGGTAATGTAAAGCTGTGTTTGGTCAGCCTTTTAAAAATAAGAGTTAAGGAAAAACAGGAGGAAATTGCATCTTAAGCCACTTACATTAATACTGAAAGAAATTATTCTCCTTTTAGGGGACATCTTTGGGCTGGACGCGTCATCAAGTTCTGCTTCATTGCTCTGTTTCAAAAAGACAAGACAGACAGATCTAGTTAGATGTGAGTGTAAAACTAAAGGTAGAGTGAGCTTTGACAGTTTGTGAAGTTCATTAAGATGGATTATAGGTTTTCTCTAATATTATAAAGCACTTCCATGGCAGAGATAACTATTTAAGTAAAGTACTAACTTCCACAAACTGCAGCTCTCATGCACCCCCCCCCGGCTGTCAAAGACTAGGCTCAACCTTTAAATGAATGCTTCTTCAAGGACAGACCTCAAAACAGAATAAAACAAAAAATGCAAAACAAAATATCAAACTAGAAAGGATGTCTTCTCTGACTAGAGTGGCAGAATGATGGTGACACAGGTTTCCCAGCCCCTCAGCACACGCCTCGTGTACCAACTTATCTTTGGCATACGGAGAGGAGTTCTTCATCAGTTTTTAGTTCTCCTGACAGGAATAGTCACTATAACCCAGTCCACACGCCTGCGCTCCATCAGCGAGTGGAGGATTCTGCTAAATAACAATGACCCATTTCAACTGCAAGCAGAAATACATTTGTAATGTCAAAATTCTACGGCCTTGCTATATGAAATAAAGTCAGTGTAATACAATATAGGAATTGCTCTAACATCATCCAATTATCTATGTGTGTAATTAGCATTTGATTGGACTGTGTACATCATGTCTAAGTACGAGGTAATCTACATATGTGTTGGTTAAATTGCAAACCCCTAGTTGATAAAAGACATTACAACATTACAAGAGTTATCAGTTAACCTTTCACGCAAACACATATTGTCGTCACCCTTGTCACATGACAGCCTTTTAATCCCAGGTGCCGAAGAATGAAGGAGACCACTGTCATGTTATCTATGAAGACAGGAATAAATACAGAAAGTATGTGTGTTCCCTCAGGGGTCCAATGGTTAACACAAGACACAGGAAATTCAACACAACATAGACCTCAAGCTAATAGAAATCTGTAGACATTACACCGTACTTGGTATACTGCATGTTTGTTGCACCTTTAAGAAACTTACATTGGGCTTACATGAGCAACTTAAAGAAAAAAAAAAAAAAAAAAAAAGAGAAAATACTTATACCAATTACAAAATAATTCTTCCTGTACAGCCAAAGCCATGAGTCCAACACCTACTAGGTAAAAAATAAATTAAAAAATATATATATTAATTTTTCAATTAAAGAATTAATTGATGATCAGTGCTCAGTTAAGGACATGTTGAATAAAAAATTATTTCCAACCCCCCTATTTACATCTACTTCAGGATGGGGGAAAAATACCTCTAGGCCTTTAATTAGAATCCGTGACACAGCCTTATCTTTAGTGTTTGACATGTTCCGTATGAGCTGACATTCACTTTCAGACACCCACCTGTGACAGAATCTCTGCAGGGTCTTGTCTCACCCTTGTCTCTGGTTCTGGTTCTGGTGACACCCGTTTGGACTCCACCAACTGCTCTGACAGGATTGGTTTCACACTTTCGGGAAGTTCCAGCTTCTCCACTCCAAGGATCTTCATTGCATTAGCCTTTGCAGCTTTGAGGAGATCTCTTTTAACTGGTGAACAAACACATTTTCAAAGAGGATTTAATCAGTTGCAAATGTATCGTTGCCACTTTAAAGCCTATCTCTCTGAACAATACATAAAAATACAGAGTAATTATAGTTTTGCCATTTTATCAGATGAACTTACCATCCACGCTAAAACTGACAGAACGCACTGACGATCTTGACCTCGACCGGCTCCTGGCGGTTCTAACTGGAGATCGCGAGGACCTGCGTCTGAATTGGTTCGCAGCCCTCCTGTGCCCAGTCCTACGGTTGCATGACCTGGAACGGGACCTGTAGCGCCTGCGTGAGTACTTGACCGGCGAGGGCGACCGGCTGTAGGACCGAGAATAGGCCCTGTAGCGTCGCGATGGGGAGCAGCGGTAGCGGCCTTGTCCATATTTGTGATGGCTGTGGCAGCGACAGCGGGAGGAACGTCTGTGGCACCGAGGGTGAGAGCGGGACCTGGAGCGTGAGGACCTGCTGCTCGATGAAGAGGATGATGAAGACCTGTAACGTCCCCTGTGGCTGCTTCGTCCCCTGTTGTGGCCAGAACCAGAGGACCGGCTGCTTCGGGAGCGGGAGCGGGACGAGGCGGGGCTGTTCTGGTCAAAGATTACACTGATGCCATCGCTCTGACGGGCGTGGGCCATTTCTGTGTGACAGCCTTCTCCCTTGGCCATTGTGTTATTTTCTGCCACAGGCTGCTGCTGCTGCTTTGAGACAAAAATAAGAAAATAAAGAACAACGTGAGTATTTACTTAAATTCCCTTGGAAAGAAACAACAGAACACAGTAATTCCCTGAATGGGATGACACATTTGCCCCCTTACAGTTGTAATTAACAAGTGCCATTTGTCTTAGATAAGAGCTGTAGGACCAGACACGGTGTTTGTGCGAGCCCGTGGTTGTTGTTGTGTAACAGCTGTTGTCTCAGTGCTGCCCCTAGCGGCCGCAGTGAGGCGTAGCGGCTGTAACCGCTGACCGGATGGGACTGGAAATTTCCCAAATGACGCAAGCCAAAAATAGCTTGACTAGCTTAGCGCTGCCGCCCGTTATTGCCAAATAAATTACAAACCGACTCCTAAAACTGTGGTTTATAAACGATTTTAAAATCAACATCACGGTAACACGAACATTAAATATATTCTGGTTAAAAGGCTGACGCGTAACTCGACGAGACGAAGTTATGCTAACGTTAGCCGACGTTGTGTTGCTTACCGGGTTCGACGAGTTTCGCTTGAAGACCTTTGTTCTGGCAACGTCGATATAAACAAGATATGTCGAGGAACTCGCCTTCAAAAACATACAACGAGGCGATGAACTAAGAAGCGAACACAGACGTGCTCGGATTCGTCGGGTCGGGTTAGAGAAATATTGTCAAAAAGCGCGGAGGTTGCGTCGGTGTCGAAGCGGAGTCGTCCGTCGTCGTCGCTGTAATGGAGGGAGGCCGGAGGGCGACGGCTCTAAACGGCCCGTGGAAAATTCCAGTCAGGCTGCGAAGCAAACGATCGGACGCTTTCGAACGAATCGCTGTCTCGATCGCTAATTTTTGTATAAATGTAAGTAATTCATTCGCTCTGAACGAACTTTTAATGTCCACGGTGACTAATTCTCTACAAATGACATTTTTCACACGTTTCTTTATTATCTAACGATATGTAAAATCTCGATTAGGGATTCGTATGCATCGATTCGGATTCAGTTTCTTCGAGACTCGAACAGGTAGTTCAAAAGAATCGAATCGTTTTTTGTCCGACCGGCGAACCAGGAGAAGTCTTCGGATCGAGAGCGTCGAAAGCAGGAAGCAGTTTTAGCAATAAAACACGCCGATGTGTCCTCACAGCTGTTGTAACTGCACACGTTATAAATCTAAGTCACACCCTTTAGTCCAGCGAAGATAGAAATAAATACCCGTGGCCACGGATTCTGAAGAGTTTGGGTTTATATTTGCAATCAGAACAAATACTCGTGCTTAATGTCTGGGGGTGTTTGTTTTAAACGAGGGAAACAATGGGTACATCGGTACCGAGCGCAATGTCCATTCACTGTACACGATGGGATCCGAGGTTACATAATCCTATTCTCACCCCTTCAAAAACGTGACCCCCACGGCTGAGATCGGACACCGTGATGCGACAAAAGCTGAGGGACGGACGGATTTGAGACTGTTAAATTCCCTCAGACTCAAAAACCTGAGTTATTCACGAGCTCCACCTTAATCAGGGCTTGTTTTATATTCTCTTTATGAGACATAGTATATAAACATTGCAAACACGTTTTGCAATGTTCGCAAGATGACGAGGTCAATTTATTAATGCTTTTAACGAGCTACATAGACAGATCTTTACACAGCCTTTTGAGAGAATAACCCTGAACGTGCATATTGATCGTGGCAGAATAAAATTTAAAAAAATATTGATTTTTTTTTTGGTCCATGTAACTTTGTTCCCTGTTTGATAAAACAATAACATTTTTCCAGTATTATGATGATTCAAGTTAACACAGTGATTGAAGGTATATCATCATCATCATCATCACCATTATTAATATTATTATTAGTAGTAGTAGTAGTAGTAGTAGTAGTAGTAGTAGTATGCTTGAATACTTGGAGAAACTTGATCGTGCAACTTAAATAACGCGTGGTGGAGTCACGATAAGAAATGGCAGAAATCTCGCGTTGTTCTACGTGACCTCTGCTCTGTTTACTTGCTGACTTCCTACCTCGGGACTATAAAGTCATCTGTCGGTTCGTTTACGCATCACCGTGATCCGGTTACCTGGGGCCCGAGTGAAGGGCTGAACAACGAGCAGAGATGGATATCCTCACCGTGCTGCCGTCCAGCTTCGGATACGTGATATTTACTTACCTCTACAGCTGGATTATGCTGGCGTATTTGGCAGTCAAGGTTGGGGCTGCCAGGAAGAAATACGATGTCAAGGTATTTGGACGCTTTACTCAAAGGCGGTTGTCTTAACGTGGAATGTAATGAAACATGTGCTGTGAGTTTTCTGATCTGATTTTGTTCTTCTTCTCTTCATTTTAAAACTTACTTTTCGGCGTTGAATATTTATTTGTTAAAACAGATTATTTCTAATTCTATTTTGGAAGCATTTTACAGTTTGTGTCTCTTGCTAATGTAATGTCATATTTGATTCTTGCCTCATATTGCAGTATCCCACTATGTACAGTGACAAGGAACAAATGTTCAACTGTATCCAGAGAGCGCATCAGAACACCCTGGAGGTTTACCCTCAGTGGCTCGTTTTCCAGACCATTGCCTCTCTTGTCTATCCGGTATGTATCATGATTACTTAATCATAATCATACTTGGTCACAGTTATATGTGTGTTTGTGTTAGTGTGTGTGTGTGTGTGTGTGTGTGTGTTTTATAAGAATTAAATCTATGCATTTCATTTGGAGGTGCATATGAGAAGCTACTAAAATTGTTACTACACATTATGTCCGATATGTGGGAGGGGCAAGAAACCCTCATGATCTTTGGCACACATTCTCCAGATACCAGAGTCCAGCCCAAAAGACACCGTCAGAGTGATTAAGTATATTCTCATTAAACTAAGTTAACCTTGTTTCCTCTCATTATTTCTGATTCTTTGTATGTAATCTCAGTTATCCTCAGCAGTGCTGGGGGCTATTTGGGTAACCAGCCGGTTCTCCTATGCCTGGGGCTACTACACAGGAGGTAAGAGTAACTTTGTGCTAATGTGATGTGGACGGATGTAATGGAGGTCAAAGGCTACTAAACCCTTTTCAACCACTCATTTTATGTGTCAAATAGATTTTACACTCATTCCTAGGTTTGAAATTTAATATATAGTTCACTAATATAATTTATCTATAAATGTTGACTATTATATATTAGTACAGGTGTCAAATTATATGTTTTTTTTGGGCCCTTAATGATTAAAAAAAGAGTATAATAAAAAAAAATTAACATTTGCTTTTCTTTGCTATGCTTGTAATGATAAGGTAATAATTCATCCACCTTCTTTTCTACCGCTGCTCTGCAACAACTCATTTATAATTCCCACAAAATAATGTTTATTACATTAGAAGTGTGAATGCTGCAGTCCAGTTTTCACAGAGGTTACAGCGGAGTGATTATCTGAGCATTTTTATTACTCTTCACCTAGTTATTTTAATCATTTACAGAAGATTGCATGTGAGCAAAAGATGATGAAGGACAATGACCAATGAGGTTAAGTGGTTAACTAATGTGCTATCATTTAATATGTTGTCTGAAAAATATAAGGTAATAGAGTTGGAAAGCATACCAAAAAAATCCCCCTTCAAACAAGTTTAGTGGTCATTGTTAATTCTAAATGGTCGTTATATGATTCTGGTTTGGTGAATATATGCATTGGCTTGTTTTATGTTTTATTCCAGATCCAGCCAAGAGGATGAATTCTGCCTATGGCTACATTGGATTCTTTGGAGTCATCATTCTGTCCATCTCTGTAGCCTTGCAGTTGCTTGGTGTCTTTTGAGAAGATTGTCTTCTATTGGTTGTCCATCTGACTGCAAAGTTTGCTCACTTGCTTTCATGACATCTTTAAATGCGTATGCAGTAAAGTGGCCGTACAGCTCTTGAAATGTTCATATTCAATTACGATGCAAAACATTTTTTTATAGACCACTAACTTGATACTGGATATCATTTTATTCCAGTAGTTGTTGTGAATTTTGACTCTATGTAATCATTATCAATAAAATAGATTGTGACTGGTGCTACAGCCTCAAATATGTTTTTTTTTTATAGTCCTGCCCCATGTGACTTACACATGATGTCCCAACAATCAAATGACTTCAAGATGATCTACATTTCATTGGCAATGCCAGATCCAAGACAATGCTCAGCTGACTTTGAGAGTCATTTCCTTCAAGATTACCAAAATATAAAACTTTCTCAATTTCTGTTTTCAAAAAATAGTGTTTTTAGTCATGTATTCAGCTGCTCTGCAACCACACCTCTGAAGCACTGAGGCCTACATACGGGGAAAGAAGATACACATGGATCACTTGTAGAATATTGATTCACTAACATTTATGTTTCTTTTGTTTATCTAATATGATTTGAATTAGATTAAAGCATTTATTGATATTTGATTCGATATGTACGAGTTTACTGGCAAATGCACCTTTTTGCAGTCTGCAACACCTTTACAAGTAAATGTCAACGTGTATGGTCCTTACAAAATGCTCGTCCACGGAGCTTTCATGTACCATTGCTGAGCTCGTCCTTCCGGCGTTGTAATCCGTGGACACCATCGTGTGCGGGACCATAAGCATTTTTCTTTGGAATAAATAAAGAAAACAACCTCAAAGTCGTCTATTTATAGTCTGGTGTGTTGTGCATGAAAAGTAGAATACATTCAGCACTCTATACTGCAATATTATAGTAAACTAAAGAAAATTAATTATAGCATGCACTGGTTGTGAGGTGGAACCACTCACTTCCATGCGCTTGTCCATAACTCATATGTTTTTCATATCTATCTCAAATCTAAGTCGATTGACGTATTAATAACCCAAGTATAACCCTCATAAAGAGTTTGCTACCTTTTAAATGACTTACCTGCCTGTAGCGTTTTAAAAGGAGTCGCCTTTTGTCCGACTCCACCCGAAGGCACCGATATTAACTGCTCCTCTGAGCTTCCCTCGTCAAATGGGCGTGGGTGATCTGCGCATGCGCGCATGACGGAGCTCTTTCGGAAGCAAAGTCGGCTTTACCTCAGGGGGGGTTCACATCAAAAACCGAAAATAAAAGGTAAGATTTCCTTTGAAAACGACTTTACCATCGAGTTATTCCGCCTGACTGTGTGTTTTCGCTCGGTAGGACCGTCGCTGTTTGAGCCCCGATGTTATTTTTTGAGCGACTTCGTAGCGAGAAGAAATCTTCAAGGAAATGTTAGCTAGTGCCAATGCGATGAACAAAAGAATCGACACGGCCGTGTTTTTACCTGCCGTGCGAGCAAACTTGTCTATTTCTGCCGCTTTTAACTATAATACTTCGACAGCCCTGTCATCGGATAATCGCCAGAAAGCTGCCGATTTAGTGTATAAACGTGGAGCGTTGGAATCGTCCGCGCTCGGTGTATGAGTCAGGGGATTGAGCATCATTCTCACCTAACACCCATTGCGCACCAAAGTTTACATTGATTTTCAGATTTCAGATATCACTTCAGGGGGAAATTGATTTTGGCTATTATATGTCGGCTGTTATAGATTACTGCCACTTCTCTTGTCGAACTGACAAACTGTTCCTGTAAGGTTTTTTTTTTTTTGATGTTGTTCTTCTCGCGTTTACACATTGTTGGAACCTTTCGCAGAGACATGTCAGGTTTCCTGGACGGGATCCGCTGCGGAGACTGCGAGTGCAATGTGGACTGGGGGGAGAGAAGAAACACCATTGCCTCTATAGCTGCTGGAGTGCTGGTATGTTCACCGATTTCCTCAGTTAGTGCATACAGACTGCAGCTACTAAAGGCTAATGTAGGCTACTTTGAGATTCGTGTTACTGATCAGTATTTGCCTCTATTGTGTAATGATTAGTGTATGCAGACTTGCGGTTTTGTAAATGTCCAACAGGATAGTTTTTTATGCATTATCTTTAAATCTTCAGCTGTCAGAAAATAATCATCGAACCCCTCAGACTAATCATGTATCTTATCGTTGCAGTTCTTCACTGGTTGGTGGATCATCATCGACGCAGCAGTGAAATATCCTGATCAGGGACAGTTTCATCACGCCTATCACACTTGTGGGGTCATTGCTACAGTGGCCTTTCTCATGTAAGACAGGCTGTTTCTATTGCAGGAAACATTAGCTCCTTCTGTTTGGTAAAATTCTCATTGCAAGGTCCACTCTCTTTGTGTTCCTTGAACTTGTAGCCTTGACTTGAAGGCTCCCTCTGAAGATGGAGTGGCTCAGTTGTCCCTGAGATGGTTTAGTTGTTGTTACATGATTTAGGTGTTGTCTTTCGGTCATAAGAAACACTGTGCCTGTTCAAAGATGGTCTCTGGTGATGTTTATGGGGGACCTCTTTAATCTTTCCCTGGCCGTCTGCTGACTCCTAGTTGGTGACTTTAGCCCTTTTCCATTCAACGCCGCAAATGTTTTTGGTCTGTTTTTCACATCCAGCTGTTATCAAGTGACGGAAATTTCATATTGGGGTCACTTGATAGTAACTCAATGGCAACTGAGCAGCTACGTCAATCAGGGAGGCCGCTTGATGTGGCTGAAAGCTTCAGAAACACGAAGTAATTTGACCCTTGAGAATAATTTTTGTTATATAGCTTTCCCTCTGCTCATTAGGTTCTTCAGTTTTGGATTTGAGAACTTCCTACAGCTAATATTTGTTACAGTCTAAGTAGCTTCTGATATGTTTTTAATTGTTTTTTCTCTCATTTGATCCATTTAGGATAAATGCTGTCTCAAATGGCCAAGTGAGAGGAGACAGTTACAGTGAAGGCTGCATGGGACAGACAGGTGTGTATGATAGAAAAGACATGATAACCCAATTTATATTATTATGAGCGTTCTTCCCAGTACACAATTATTTTCCCCCATTTTCTATTTGTGATGATTGTCTCTCTTGTAGTCAGCTAAATATTTTGATAATGGCACATGTGGCTTCTCTAGTACTTATCCCCGAATTTCATACTGTTTCCTTGTATTGTCATTACATTATACATGCAGTAAAACACAAACCCATTAAGAAGCACTATGTTGAGTCACCCAGTAATCCACCCTTTCTTATCTCCTTCTGCAGGCGCACGAGTGTGGCTCTTCATTGGTTTCATGCTGGCTTTCGGTTCTCTCATTGCCTCCATGTGGATTCTATTTGGAGGATTTGTGGTGCCTCGTAAGTCCTGTTTGTCTACTTAGCATATTGCAACTTGCACAGACTATTTGGCAATCACGTTTTTTTTGAAAATGAGACACTTTTACAGTATTAAGCAGTTCAGAAATGTGTTTTGAAAGGAGAGACAGAGATTAAATAGAAGGCAGTATGCTATAGTAACTGAATATACATAAGATGACGGAAAAAGTGAAGAAAATATTATGCATGTGTGGTATTGTGCAAAATAATATATGCAGCCCTGTTTTCATGACCTCTGTAAATCTGTTGTGTCTTTTGCAGAGAAGCCTGTTGTGTACCCCGGTATTGCCATTTTCTTCCAAAATGCATTCATTTTCTTTGGGTAAGTCAGTAGTCCTCTTCAGAGTATTACTTTCAGCCCATGCTCAGCCTCCACTTTCTCATACTGTCTTACTGTGTTCTGATGCAGGGGTTTGGTCTTCAAGTTTGGACGTACAGAGGATCTGTGGCAGTAATGGACTGTGTGTCTTAATGTCCGATGTTCTACTCTTTGCTTTCTACATTGTATGAGACAGTATGCTTTAGTGGTTATTCACTCTCTATATATGTTAAACTTTTTTAGCCTTCCAATTAACATGTTTAATTTATATCATTTGCTGTATAATAGCTAAATCATAACTAAGCACAAATTTTAAGAGATTCCTTGAAACTTTGAATATTTTCAGATGTGGCACATCTTTAAATGTGTCTTTTTGCACTCAGACTGTGTACCCATGTGGTTAGAATGATTTACAACTTGTGTATAACAAAATGTGTATTTTGGGAGATTAATTCCCTGAACTGTCCACGTTCCCTTAGGTTATACTCACTTCTATGACATCTTCAATTTGAACTGTTTGTTTAGTGGAAAATGCATAAAATATTATGAAACAAAATATATAGAGAGCCAGGTTTCAAAATACTGTGCACATACACATATATTGAATGTAACCATATGGGGTTGTTTGTGTTTCTTTTGAAATAACACTCTATCAGCTCACCCAGATTTATTGTTAAAAGGTTAATTTGCTCACACTGACCTGAAGTCAACAAAGGTTTTAATACTGTAGATGTTTTGTTTTTTTGCGTACTGGAGATTTATGTTTGACTGCCATACTTATCCATTTTGCTTGTATAACATCCAAACCGTGAGGTCATTATCTGACAACTATGGCAGCGTTAAATATAAAAACACTGAACAGAAAATGAGTCTTTCATTCATGCTTTTCCCATTAAACCTTAATTTCTTTCCCACGCTTGCACATAAAAACATCTAACACCTACTCTGAATTAAAAGTAAGAATTGCATGATATTATATACATTGACATGAATTTATGCCAAGACAAACTTGTACTTCCAGGATTCCAGACTTGCTCTACTTCTCTCTGTCTTCTTACTTGTGCACTGCAAGATGGGGAAACTGTAAAAATAATATGAAAATATTTTTGTTAAGTGCAGTCTTATGAATTTACCTTGTAAGGTGTAATGCAATATAAAATAATGCCAAGTGCAATACTGTTCATTATCACTGTCACTACTTTTGAGTTTAGAGAGAGGAATATAATATTGATTGCATACCTCCCAGTAAGCCTGATCATCAAAACATTTATTGTTTTGGGGTGATCTCCAGAATTTCCACTTGAGCAGAAGTCCTTTTAACAATGACATATATATAAAAGTCATTAGGAAAACAATCCTACAGGTGGAAAACATATAAAAGTAATATATGTATTAATATATGCCTGCAGGTTGTCATACTGTGTATGGTTGGCAACCATAAAAAGACACAACTTCAAGTGACTTTCACTAAAAGACTGAAAACTGATCATAAAATTTATTTGTGTAACTGTAACACTTGTTGCATTCTTTTGCTACAGAATAATACAAAACAGGCCCTGATCAAAACATTTTAATTTTTCATTTTTTTTATGATTGTGCGAGGCTGTTGAATATGGAAACTTACCGGTAATTAGTCCCATGGACAAACTTATAGCGATGGTGATGAGGAGAGAACAAATGTGAAACACAGCAAATCTGATTGCCCTGCAAATGAAGGACACAAAGTGAAACACTTTTTGTTTATGTATCCGTGCTACAATGCCTATCCAATGCCCTTTGCATTCTTACATTGTATGATCATCAGAGTCTTTAATCTGCAGGAGAAGATGTGCCAGCCATCCGAGTAGACCAGGAAGTCCAAATGTACTGACAACAGCACAGGTGTCATGGCATTGAAATGCAAGTACCATATGGATCTGGAAAATAATAGGTTGTCAGGATTTCAGATTTATACATTGTTTAATCAATGGGTAAAGTGTCCATGTGGTGATCAAAACCTTGAGGTATCGGTGTCCAAAGGTTGATATAACAGCAGCAATAAATCCGATCAACATGGCTTCCCATGGATGACGAATCCCCGAGATAGAGACCCCAACCGCAACACCACCAGCAAGGATGCATGACTGCATATGGATCTTACAGAGAAGAGAAGACATAAGCCCTAAACCTGAGCAAGCTGGTATCAAGCATATTGACTAATTGACTTTGAATATCTCAGGGGATCTCATGGTCCCATGATGGGTACCAGCCCTTTCAGTCCGAGTGTTAAGATATTAAGTGTAAGATCATACCAGGTTGAGTTTTCCCTTGGGACTGGAGAGCACGGACATAGCAGCTGCTGTTACAGCACTGACAGCCAGGGCCAGGTAGGTGCTGCACACGGCCCACAACATTCTCCCAGGAGTTCTAACGTCCACAAAGACTGAGTTAAAGCTGGGCCAAAACATCCAGAGAAACACAGACCCTGAAGAATAGAGATCAGGATTTTCATTTTGCTTGCTAGAGATTGAATCTAACTGTCGAGCTGAAGTTGAGCCATCCCAGTCCCTGAACCGTGCTACAAATGCTATATAGAAGCAACATCAGAGAAACAGAGGATATTACTCACCCAACATGGAGAATAATCCTGTTTTGTGGTCAAGTTTCTCTTTTTCAAATCGCTGTTCGGAACCTTTACGATACAAGATCCAGGTCAGACTGAGTCCAAAGAAAGCCCCAAAGATGTGAACAACCATGATGCTGTTCAACAGCTGGACCTACACTCAGGAAACAATATCATCAGCAAACTACCAAACTAAAATAAGGACAATCCTATGTAAACAGCAAGCAATGTATACTGTATGGTGTGAACATGCTCAGCCTGCAGATCTGATGAAAGGGTGAAACAAAGGATTGAACTACCTTCAGCAGCGTCTGGAGGACCCTTTTATTCAGGACAAATCCTGACACCTCCAGCAGGGAGATGAGGACAAGCTGAACAGGGTTGGTCTTCCCCAGCAAAGCTCCAATTGAAACGAGGACAGAGGCTGTGCACATTTCAGCCTCCACAAAGCTTCAGTGAAACATTACAGGCAATGACTTAACAACTAGAACTGTAAAATATTCTACAACAGTATGTCCCTTCTATGTTGAGCATTTAATCAATATTGTTAATTCCATCTCTGTTCAGTGAGGTGACCGTTTATTTTACAAAAGGTCCTATGCAGTAGTATACGATAAACAGGACCAGTATAGATCAACTACCTTTTCAAATTCAGTCTGATCTTTCCTCCGTGGAACTCAATACCATTGAGTATGATTGCCCATTGGGTGGCAATGACCATCACAAGGAGGTTGAATGCAGAGGCACTGAAACCATAACGCACTAGAAAAGTGCATAAGAAGCCAAAACCCAGAGTCACCATCACATTCACATCCTGGAACTCTGCAAGTGAAGAGAAGTATTTGACTTGAAACAGAAAAAAAAAAACTGCCAAATATCTGAATCACAATGCCATTTCAGTTCAAGTGTTTTTGTAAGCTGATAGCTCAATTTTCAGGACACAGCCAAGTTCTTCTGGCTTCAAAAGAATCAGCAACTGTAGGAGCTTATCAATGCCCAACAGTGGTGGCTGCAGCCCCTCCCATACTGAATTCGAATGTATCTTTATTTAGCGTTATAAAGAAAAGTATATGAAGTGGTAAAAATGTACTTTTCCTTAAAGAGTTACTTAAATGAAACATCGAATATCTACCTTGACCCCCCCCCCCCCAGTGTTTTAACGCCCCCTCCCTTCTAAATGAACTACTCACCTGGATAAATGTTGCTGAATGCTTTTCCATCTTCGTTTACTTTGAGTTGGATCTCGGTGTAAAAGGCGTATATGACAATGAAACCCAGCTGCAGGACCAGCAGCAAAGGTGCCAGACGGGAGCGCAGGCTTGATGTGTACCGAGGAGCCATCGGAGATGTTCACTGCGCACTTCTCCCCTAGCTGACGCATGTGTAGCCCTAGCGCAATGAAAATGGGCGCAAATCCAGGGGCTGCATTTCGTTTTAATCAGCTGCTGAGCAAGCGGAATGAAAAGGTCTATCTTGACCTGTCCTGCGTAAGTGAAGTATGATTTTAATGTTCACTGAAACACGCCTTTTATTTTACCTAAGAGCAACAATCCTCTCTTTAATATAACTTTTAAAAAGAGCATTCTGGCCAATATATAATCATGAACGGCATAAATGCTGAATTGAATATTCAAGCGAGGTTCTTCCTTATGACTTGTTTTTCCAACGGCTGGAATAAACAAAAATGTAACAATATTAGTCCAATATTTCTGTTTAAATGAAGAACTGATAAACATGTATGCAAAAATAGTACATTTCCAGACTGAACAGCAATTATAAATGATCTTTGTGTGTCTGTTTTAAAGAAAACTGACACTTTAGTTTTGGTAAAACCTCTTTAAAATATCTCTCTCCTCTACTTGTATTTTCTTTTACCGTGCCACTTTGTTGAGGGCTTGCGGACAACAGGGTAAAATAAACCGTTTTATAAGCAACGTAACCGCAAACCAGACTTTTGCAGACGAGGACAAGCTGAACAGGGTCGGTCTTTCCCAGGCAAAGCTCCGATTGAGACGAGGACAGAGGCTGTGCACGTTTCAGCCTCCGCAAAGCTTCAGCGAAACATAACAAGCAATGACTTAACAACCAGAACTGTTGACTTTTTAGTCGAACACGCTCATAAACAATGAAAACCAGGGAACAGAACACAGTTGCCGTACGAGGCCGTGGGACACGTCTGTTAATGCACCTCGCACAAAGGCCCTGATATAAATAAGCCCTGTGCTGGAATGGATTTCTTTTTTTTCTCTGTGTGTGTCCGGTACAAACAGCATCTCGTCCCAAAAGGCTCAATATTTCCTGCTCATAATAAACCCGAAGGCGGAGGAGCCCCGGCTCGAATCCCGCCTCCGCGCCCGGCCGATTGGTCGATCGGCGCCGCCCCCGAGTCTCGTCCGCCGGCGTCCGATTGGCTGAAGCGGCGGGACGCTCCGCACGCAGCGGCTCGTCGCCTCCGCGGCGGAGGAGACGCGAGTCAGCGGCCGCGGCGCGACGCCACTGGCCCGTTTCCGCTTCCCTCAAAGCGACAGGCCTCGGCGGACCGGCCGATTGGACGCGGGGCCCGTCCCACAACCGAGCGTCCCCCCGAACGCGGCGCGGTTCGGGCTTAGTGAGGCTGCGCTGACAGAAAAGGAGGAGGTTCCCGAATAGAGTCCTTTATTTATTTCTTTGTTTCCAGCGGAGGGGAGGGGGGGAAACCGACAAAAAAAAAAAATAATAATAATAACAGCGACACACAACCACGGCCGCTTCATTTATTATTTTTTTTTTATTTTGTCCGCACACGCAAGAAAACTGGATAAGATTACGGCGGTGACTCGAAGGCCAAAGCCAAGGGGAGGAGGATGAAGCGGCGCAATGCGGACTGCAGCAAACTCCGACGGCCGTTGAAACGGAACCGAATCACAGAGGGTATATACGGCAGGTAACTTACATGGAGCCCGACGAGCGGGGGTCCTCCTCACGACGGTAACCGGGGGCCGCTCGACGGGGACGCCCGCGGCTCAAAAGCTGCAGGACGCGTAAATTACCAAACGTTGCCATTGATGTGTTAATGAAGCGCCGTCGCTAGCGTGCCCGTTAACCTAGCTAGCCGCTAGCGGTGGCGAAGTGTATGCTAGCGGTTGTGTTTTCGATGTACGTTAGTCGGGAGGTAACGTTAGCTGTTAAGCTAGCCGCAGCGCTAGGCCGCGACGTAGCCTGTTTTGAACCGCGTCGCAAGGCATCTTTCACAGCGGCGCTACCGTCGGAAATAAGTCGAGGGGTTTTCGGGTGATGATTAAACAGCCCCGACTATCCGTCGTTTTATCCACGTCGGATGTCATTTGCTCGCCCCGTCAAAATTAACCGCTTTTCTGTTAGCTAATGTAATTTAGGTTAGCTAGTCCCACAGCAGCGTTGTCTGCCCATTGCCAACCTCACCACATATATCCTCGGTACCCAGTAATTACCTAACCCGTGATAACATTAACCGTAACCGGTAGCTAATAAGACCACAGTCAGTCAGCCTGACTTCCGAAGAGCTTGTGTTGCACTGTTGGGTTTGGGAAACTTAAAGTTGCTTGGTCGTCCTTCCAGCAAACACCTGACAGGTCCTACCTCTGTGTTACTTCCTTTATAGCGGATAAACCAGACGTTTAGGCCACTTGTCACACACGTGGCATCTGGACCTGGAGCTGTGGGGCAGTCCTTGAGTTATTGAACAGATTGCCCCCCCCCAGCACACACACACACACACACACACACACACACTCACACACACACACACCAGTCAAGCATTGGAGATCAGAGAACACCCCCCCCATGTCACTGTCTATGTCTCACTGTTCCAACAACAACAGCCGTCAACTGAGATCATATTTTCTTATATTATCAAACACGACCTTTTGAGAAATTAAACTTTAGTTTGTCACTGTTGTAATGTCCAAATGTTCGGAGTAGCATCATATAAGAAAATACATGTATCCAAGGGCAGTTGTAGACCTCTTACAGTCCAGATTGCCTTTAGAAGTCTCTTAAATTTCTAAATACTTGTACTATGTATACACCCAGCTAACTTTTATATCATAAACTGCTTAGACTAAGTGCAGCTAATCTATCAAACAGCAGCTCCAGACATACATCTCACAGCCCCCACTAGCACTGCACTCATGAATCAAGCTGAATCTCTGAAGATGAGTACGATTCTTGTTAACACCAATAACATTGCCAGTATGAAGGGAAAAAGAAAACACTCTTGAAGTTCGTAGTGTATATGTGTTCCTAAACATCTTGTCATCTAATTTTTTTTCTCCTTACTTCTAGTACCTTCCTGTATCTGAAGTTCCTGGTGGTGTGGGCACTGGTGCTACTGGCAGACTTTGTCCTGGAGTTCAGATTCGAATATCTCTGGCCCTTCTGGCTCTTCATCCGGAGTGTTTACGACTCCTTTAGATACCAGGGGCTGGTGAGTAACCATGACTAACTTTAGGTCACAGAGTAGATGGCGAACACATCTTTCAAATCTTTCACATCTACATGTTTAGCAGACCTGCGTGTCAAGCAAGATGACTGGTAGATTCAGCTCCTGTTGGGGCGCTGGTTTGAAACTGAAATGCAAACAAACGTCAATGTATAAAAGAAACTACTTGTGTATGAATGACCCCCATGCACATTTTTTCTGCCCAAAGAAGCATTCTAGGTTTAGTCTTTACCGTCTTTTCAAACGTCTACAGGCACAGTGTACAGGCACATTAAGTTTCTACTTTATGAGAAAGAACAGAGATGTGCTACAATTATGGACTTAGATTACCCCCTGCTCTAACTTTCTCATTGAGATGTTGAGTTTTGAAACTCCTCAGCACCGCAGGTTGCTGTGCAGTTCTACGGTAGCTCGAATTTCTAAATGTCCTGTGAATAAGAGGGGGTGAAAACCAGCTAGATACGCTAAGATGAATATCTGTTGGGGAAGTATGTTTTGTTGGTAATTAATGTATATGATAACTGAAGTTCTAAAAGGTTTCGTACAAGAGATGTACATGAGATAGCAGAACCAGAACAAGAAAAATATTAGCTTGACAGAATTGTGGTGCAATGAGGGGAAAGAAAAGAACACATAGTGGTGGGTCTCTGTATCCATAGCAATTAAATTCAAAATAAAACTAATTCGGAAACTGGGATAAAAAGAAAAAAAATCTAAATACTGTTAGTCAGTTGCCACAACTCAACTGTTAATGATAACGTGTAACATACCGACATAGGCGCAAAGTGAGAAAGAAGTTTTATTCACACTTTAGAACCTGTCCTATCACTCCACAATGTAAACAGTAATACATAATGTATTGCTGCAGCATTATGGATAAGTAATAAGCTGAAGATGTGCCAGCTTTAACTCAAAGAAGTAATTTCATGCCTTACCTGAGTTCTCCCAATAATCTGATCTGTTGCGTGCATGTAAACATAATCAGTGGTATACTTCATTAACAAGAGGAAAAGTGATAGTGTGGAGTCAAGAGTCAAATGATATATCCCTGATATCCGTTCAGAATCCTAGAATAATCCACGGAACATTGATTCTGAGACAGCAAAACAGAAACAAAAGAAATAGAAACTTCATGAAAACCTGAGAGACAAAGCAGGGCTGTTAGACAGGAGCTATAAATGTAACAAGCAGAGTGCGCTGCAGCAGATGTATGAAGAACATTGCATTTCTGATTATAGTTGTAAAGAACTTTTTGTTTCATTTTAGTTGACTGCTACTGCACTTTCAAAAACAGAAAGATGTTTTCACCTTTACCTTTTTTGCTGCTTCTTTGAACAAGACCCCACATCTGACATGACATACCAACTACAGATCTAATCAGGCTTGCATGTCATTAGTCTGTTATCTAAATTTTTATGCAAATGTTGATCATAGTTTTACCTGGTCTTGGGTCCATTATTGATGCCGGACAGCTTGATCTGATGTAGAGGCATTGAGTAGGTGTGTGTTGGTGGTGTGACTTTGTCTCACAGAAGTGTAGAAAGAGGGAACCAAAAATGCAATATTTGTGTAACTATTCATAGTAGAATTTTTCATCAATGAAATATGGAGTTTAATCCTCCCTAGGAGTAGGTCACTGCCATTATAAATTATTAAGATATGGCAACCAGCCTTCCATGAACTGGCATCCAACAGCTTAAGGCTGGATGTCGGCCTGGAAACCATTTCCATTTTCTTTTTTCCTTTTTGGAATGTTGGTACTTTATGTGCAGAACTCTCTTTACTGCATATGTTACTCATTTATCATAACCACCTGTCCTCTCCCCAACAGGCCTTCTCAGTATTCTTTGTGTGTGTGGCGTTTACCTCGGACATCATTTGCCTCCTCTTCATCCCCGTGCAATGGCTATTCTTTGCTGCCAGTACCTATGTGTGGGTGCAGTATGTTTGGCACACAGGTATGGCCCTCCTCTGTTTAGATGTCTTGATATTTGTTAGTTTAAATACTGCATATGAGAAATTGGAAAATGCCAGTGATTAAGTTTAATAATGGTTAGTGAAAGGCTCATAAGTAAATCAGGAAGAAAAGCTACCTCACGGCTGTGACCTTAGTGTCTACAGAAGTGCTGTTTAATAGTGCAAACAAAAAAAGGAAGGAAAAAGCAATTTTGTTTAGGTATTTAATAGAAAATTTAGATATATCACCCTTTTAAGTCATAGATCCAACTAATACTTAGAACTTCCACTCAGTGTTCATGTGAAAAACGGGGGTGAAAAGTGTTGTACAATACTCATGCACATTATGTTATCGTATTTTCAAATAGTTGGCTTGCTTAGAATTTTGCATGGTATGGGTACGTGAGCTGCGCTCTACAGATTAGTTGTCGCTCTGATTTAGCCGTATTCCCCTGTGTTGACCAAAGGCCAGGTGTCAGATTGAAATCCTTGTGCCAGTTTGGGGAGGGAGACATACAGAGTGGGCCCAAGTTGCTTTCTGAGCCCCAACTTAACTCCCCAGTGACATTCATGACCACGGGATATCACAGAAGTATTAATATCGCTTACGACTCCACAAGCTGCTGGTAAAGGTGTCTGAATGTAAAGTAGCCAAAGAGACAATTGGTAATGTCTGTATCCTGACCACTCTTTAATTAGGCAACTGGTTCAGTAATAATGCAGAAATGGGGAGATCATTGCAGAAATTTACCAGGCTGTTAATCTGTTATGGCCATGCATGCATGAGTGAGAGAGGAGGAAGGCAGATCTTTGGTAGTCAGGTCTAATGGCCCTGCCGTTGTCCATATTCTAAAAAAAAAAATTAATTGGGTTTCCCCATTGTCTAGTGTGCACTAGCAGTTTATTTCTAAAAGCAAGTCTGGAGTCCCCATTAATTTGACAAAACCAGTACCAATTTTCAGTATAGAGTTTAGTATAGAGTAAGAGTTTTAGTGTGGAAACATAGAATATAATGAATTTTCTGAGTTGATATATTTTGCACCAAACAGTTTTTCTGTCATTAAGAAATGAAAGTTCAGGTGCTTGGTTTTAACCCCGAAAGATGTGAGAAAAACAACCAAGCATTCTGGGCCAGCTTTGGCAGTTTATGATATTCTTTACTTTGGATACAATTAGATGTGATGCCCAGTTCTAACATCTTTGTCTTATGTCTCCCCCCAGAAAGAGGTGTCTGTTTGCCCACGGTGTCCCTATGGATACTGTTTGTATACATAGAGGCAGCCATCAGATTCAAAGACCTAAAGAACTTCCATGTGGACTTGTGTCGTCCTTTTGCTGCACACTGGTGAGCCAGCATTGCGTTTTTACTTGGGGCAGTGGAACACTGTCCTTGACAGGCATGATTTTTATGAATCTGCCACCATTTTTCAGATGAATGATGTGAAGCGAAGACAGCATTTTATAAACTAAGTAATTTTTCACACAGCTTCATTCAATGTTTAACATGACATAAATCACACCTTTTTATGTTTTTCTTGTGGGCCACATGGCTTTTTTTCTTCCCTTTTCTTATTTTCATCATAAATCAATTTAAGGCTGATTCCCTGAAGATTTTGAGGAATAAATGTTTTTAAATATGCTTTATTATACAAGTAGGAACTGCTGTGCAATGTTCAAAAGCAGTTTTATCCAACCACTGACATTATGTTGTGTTAGACTGTAGCTTTCATAAAACTGCCAGTTGGTTTTTTCCTGTTGGTCTCTTTTTAATGACGAGACAGAACAGCATTGGAACAGTTGTTAGAACAGTGAGGCAGTCTGTACATTCATGATAAATTCTGAATGAGGATTAAAGACGCAGTGTACATTCATATTCTGCATAAGGCTAAGAGGGTATGCAGTTTTAATCTAAGGAGTCCTTAAGAACTTTGAGCTGGATTTGGCTGTGTTAACTTATGTTGTTGTTAAGGTTGCGTTGTTTACATAGTAGACTGAAGATATTGATAACTTGATCCATTTTTGCTGCTGTATCTCCTTGACTTTATCAATACTTTGGGATTTTTGATCTATAACTATAGAGTCCACTTTTGAGTGTGCTTGTTATGTCCATCCCTGTAGCATTGGCTACCCAGTGGTCACGCTGGGCTTCGGCTTCAAGAGCTACGTAAGCTATAAGATGCGCCTCCGGAAGCAGAAGGAGGTGCAGAAGGAGAATGAGTTTTACATGCAGCTCCTGCAGCAGGCTCTGCCTCCAGAGCAACAGATGCTTCAGAGGCAAGAGCGAGAAGCAGAAGAAGGTAAGGTTCAAACCCATATATTTGTTCATACATACTGTAAGCACACATTAGGAACCAGATTCAGAAAATCTTTTACACTGTGCACTAAATCAGAACAAAGTAATCACATTATTTGATGAATCTAACCTCTAAAAATCAAAAACTAGAGATATCTTCATGTAGACATATAGTATTATCCTGCCTCCTATGTCTGGTCAGCTTGCTGTCATTGATGAAACATACATGGGGAGCTAAACGATCTCTCAGTCAAGACTGTTAGTGTATAAAGCAAATGCCTACCAGATAGTTCTGAAAAAAGACAACAATCCATGTCGCTGATACAGTAGTGGTTTGGTCTTGTGTGGCACTGCTCCAAAAATAAAAGGTTTTAAAGTGGTGCTCTTCTTGTATTAGTTTTGTCTAACTGTTGTTAGGTTTAGTGTTGAGCCTGGGAGAGTTAGTTCACTAAAGACTTTGTGCATTTTCGTGTGATTTAATGAATGATGACAATAAATGTGGGCCCTAAAAACAGAATCATCTTTTTCATTACAACCAGGCTTTTACCAAGTTCTGGTTGGGTTGTCTTGAATCTGACGTTACTCCACCTTACAACTGCAGCATGTGCAATGTGCTCTGCTCTTTGAGGGTGATAAATGGGTAAATGTTTGAAAGGAGCTCTAGTTTTTGCCAAAATTGTAGCAAGCAAAGGTTTGTAACTAGACAACTGGTTAGAAAAAGATAAAGACCACTGCAAAACAGCTGTGTTGTTCTGTGTATTTGTAGGTAATGTAGGTGACATGTGAATCCCCTGTCCTTAGTCATACCAGTTACATTAACTCATGTTTCAAATTAAGAATTATACACTGGTCAAGTGAGGACATAGAACTCAAGCAGACTCTCTTAAGATGAAGACTTATTAAACCTGCAGTTATACTAATGTGGCCTTTTTATCCACTTTACTTCCTCCTTTCTTTCGCTGCAGCAGCAGCAGCAGCAGCAGCAGCTAAAGGAATATCTGAAGTGGACACACCTCCAGTCTCACAGAATGGCGCCCCAGCCAATAAAAAGACATCGGCACCACTGCCAGAATTAGAGTACAGAGAAAAAGGGAAAGAGGGAAGGGGTGGAGGGGAGGCTAAAAAACAGCACAACAGCAACAGCATCCTGCCATCATCAGTGGACTCTAAACTCCAGGAGATGGAGTATATGGAGAACCATATGAACAACAAGAGACTGACCACAGAGCTGGGCAGTACAGAGAACCTGTTGCTTAAAGAGGACAACAATTCTTCCTGCTCCTCCTCCTCCTCTTCCTCCTCCTCTAAAAACTACAAAAATGCTAGCAGCAATGCCGCAACTCTCAATTCCTCGCCCCGCGGCCATAGTGCTACCAATGGCAGCGTGCCCTCCTCTGCACCATCATCCTCCTCTTCCTCAGGGAAGAACGAGAAGAAGCACAAGTTAGCAGTGGGAAAGGGGACATCAGGTGGCTCCCACAGGGATCCCACAGACAACTTTATCCCCAACAACCAGCTGAGCAAGCCAGAAGCACTTGTTAGGTAAGAAGCACATGCTCAGACAAATACATCAATATGCATACTAATTATGACCATACTATGCTATACTACACTATACTGTAATGAAAAGAACAGTACACCTGACAAAAACATTGTGGTCACATGTTATGCGATGAACTATTTTAAGAACTTCAGCTTTGTCACACCAACTATTAAGTAAATATTACTAAATATAAGCATATCTTTCACTGTGAAATATGTGTTGAGGCTAGGGATGTAAACTTGACAATTTTCCTTGATTCTGATAATGATATCAATTCTAATTAGGGTTCTGTTGCTTCCAGGAAAACCCAGAAAACAGGTCACCAATTTTCCTGTCATGGAAATCATATAGGAAATGAGAGACAAAGTAGAAATTCCTGGCAAATCTTGGGTGGTCCTGGGAATTTATGTCACCATTTTCCTACTATCTTTTAGCTATAATGTAAAACGGGCCATAAGATGCCATGAAATGCTTAACTTTAGTAGCAAGAGCTCACCAAGGGTTTGATTAGCCTCCTTAAAGACTCACTTAATAGTACTAATAAAGGGACTAATGTATGGTGTGAAACTGATAAGAGTCAGTGGCAGTTACTAATTCTAACAAACTCCACTCTAACTTTGAAGCACACATTTAGGTAAGTATGGATAAGTCTAGATTTCTCAGTAGGCAAAATTGTAGGCTACTGTTTTTGTCTGGTGCTTAGGCAGCAATGGATAATATAATTCATATGAAAAGGATTTAGGTTATAAATTAATAATGATAATACATTTTATTAAAATAGTGCTTGCGGTGCATACAGCACAAAGGGTTTTCAATAGATACTAAATAAAATACAATGACAGAATACTATAAAAAATTAAAACAGGATATTAAAATATGCAAGAAATTAAAAAAAAAACAACATCTATAAAAGGATATATTAGTAAAAATAGTGATATTGTGCTCGTCAACTGAATATTACTATAGCACACTCTAATTACTGGAGTGAGTAGCAGAATGTCAAGGAGAGAGTTCAAGAATGAGTAGATGGAAGACTCTTTAGTTCAGGGACTGAAGGAGTATTAGGAGATGGACATGAGGCATAATGACAGTATCACAAGTCTTTTGATGTTGCTAATATGGGCCTCTCAGCACTCAAGAGTCATGCATGAGGGCAACGCCATATCAAAGTAGCTAGACAACTAAAAACTGACAGAAGATAAGTTATAGCCATAGACTGCACAATCAGACATCCACAGAGAAGAACATATTAGTGTACGGTGTGATCCTTGTTTTTCATACCAGCTGGATCATTACTGAAAATGTCTTGGAAAAGTCCTGGAAAATGATCTCTAGAAAAGAATGGGAACCTTGTCTAATTTTCTCATCTAAAAAGGTTCCATATTAAACAGAACAAAAATAATCCATCTGGCTGGAAGCAGATTATCTTGTATGTGCATGTATTTGATGCCTCACTCAAAAAACGAAGTTGCTCCAGTTTTTAATGGAATACACCAGTTACATTTTGACAGATTTTGTGCCTGGTGCAAGGTGGTGATGGTACTTTTTAAGGCCAAAACAAAACCATTTTAAAGAATATCCAAATCTACTGCTATTCAGCTGACCACCCAAATTGAGGCTGTTGATGATATAACAAAAAAAGGCACAAGGAAAACAGATGGTCATCAAGCACTTCTATTCCCAGTGTGACCTAACTGGACTGAGGGGGTTGAAAAATGTGATCTCACACTTGTTGTTTGCGATCTTTGGTGTGCAACAAAGTTGATTTAAAAACAGATATTTTTTAAGCGGCTTATTCCTCAGATTTAAGGTTTAGTGTAGGGTTGAATTTGTCAGATAATTTTGAAATTGCAAAGAAATTGGGCATAATCTTTTGTGTCTGTCATTGTTTTAGTGCCCCCTCTGTGAGTTTTTCCTGTTCAGTTGTTTTTGTAGTATACGTTTGCAATGTGGATTTTTGTTGGATACTTTTCTTGGTGACTGAGATATCAGCAGATAGAACAATATAAATATAAAACAATATCTGTAGCATCAAAAATCTATTTTAAGGGCTCAGCTTTTTTTTTTTAATCAGAAATCTTACTCTCATGCTGAAAGTTTGACCAGAATTGACAATATTCTTTTCTTGGAATAGGAAAAAAAATGGTTATGAAACCTTGTTCATCCACTTTCAGGTCCTCTAAGAATGAATGAATGACATCAACAGTTTTACGACATTTAGAAGCATTAATGTGAATTTGACTCATTAAAAATAATTATGCTAAGCTTTCATTCACAAGTGTATAGATTGAAAATAAACTGGCTTTGGCAGCAATGATAGCTGCAGGATGTGTAGTTGAACTTTTAGTCCACAGCATCTAGAATCCTGAATCTTTAATTATATACATGTACTTAAATGTTGGGGTAATGAGTATCTAAGGTATAACACTACATGGAATGCAACTTCATCGGTTCTTAGAGCAATGGCTTTATGCATTTTCTGAAAATCACGTTCAATGTCATGTAAGCAGCACGTCAGTGTCTCCCCTCTGTACACTCTCCCACCTTGGACAGATTGGAGCAGGATGTTAAAAAGCTGAAGGCAGACCTGCAAGCCAGCCGACAGGTGGAGCAGGACCTGCGCAGCCAGATTGGCACGCTGGGCAGTGCTGAGCGCTCCATACGCACCGAGCTGGGCCAGCTGCGCCAGGAGAACGAGCTGCTGCAGAACAAGTGAGTGGTGCTACTGTCCCAACGGGTCTGTCCAAAGTTAGGCAAGTGATTATTTTGGTTTAGGATCATTTCTGTTTGGGGTATTCAGGAGTTCATCGTCATGCATGAATATAAAAAAACACTAAGAAAAAAGCAGGTGTCAGCAGAAAAAACAGATGAAATCACAAATACTAGCCATTTAGGTTGACTTGCAAACCAATGCTATAAATGTAACATTTACGAATACGTACAGCATAGACAAGAAATACTGATTCTTTCACCCCCTATTTCCTATTTGTTTATGTGCCGTTCTGTAATACATGTTCCTCTCCACTTGTAGGCTCCATAATGCTGTGCAGGCAAAGCAAAAGGACAAACAGGCAGTGGGCCAACTGGAGAAGAGGCTCAAAGCAGAGCAGGAGGCTCGAGCCACTGCTGAAAAACAGCTCGCAGATGAAAAGAAGCGAAAGAAGTTAGAGGAGGCCACAGCAGCCAGAGCAGTAGCACTAGCAGCAGCGTCCAGGTATCTGCAAATCTAGCGTTAAAACTTTACTTTCCACAAGGAATTTACTCCAGACTTGTTTCTTGTTTATTTCGAGGTATAAGTTTTTATTAGGTTTGATATGATTCACACATTTTAATTAATTTATTTATTTAAACTTTTATTCCAGAGGGGAGTGCACAGACACGCTGAGGCGGCGGATCACTGAATTAGAAACAGAGTGTAAGAAACTGACAATGGATATCAAGCTAAAGGAAGACCAGATCCGAGAGCTTGAATTGAAAGTGCAGGTGAGGATAGTTTTAATAGAGTATTTATAAAAATTATTACCATTAAGCTATGATTACAAAAAAATCATTACATTTTTCCAAAGGTTTTGCACCTAAATCTATTTGTGTGTTTATTTACTATTTGCGTAATATATTTTTCAAGGCACAGTAAGCGAGTTACAGTATGTTTGTTAGTTTTGACTTTCAAACTGCTTCTGCTTCTTAGTTCATGAAAGTTTGAGTTCCTGACATGTGGATCTCCTGTGGAGCTGCTTACATCACCAGTTCTGTATGCAATTAGCTTTTACAATGAGGACCACAATTTAACTAACCTTCATGAAATAAAGAAGTGACACAGCAAACTACAACATATCTATCAAGACAGAGCATTTCCTGCAATGACAAGAGCCACGTCAATTTCAACGATTGAAAATGAAATGTAGGTCAGACTTAAACAGGCGAATAATTCTACAACTACATGGTAATGATGGCAGACGGTTCAAAACACAACTCAGCCTCAGAGCGTGATTTGCACTTGAGCAATATAAGATAATAGAAACACTTCAGATTTTGGTCAGTAGAAAAAAATCTGTTTAATACTTTAAGATAAAGCTGTAGGCAAGCTATATAAGCCAAAGTTAGCCAACCACTCCTTTGCTAGCACTAGGGCACATCTTGAAAATATGCACCCAACTGGCTGTGTCTCTTGGATTGTGCTCTTATGGATATAATGTGCAAAATTGGATATTTGAGTGGTTCTGACTTTTGTGTGTGTTGTTTTGCATCTCTGATCCTCTGTCTTTCAGGAACTTCATAAATATAAGGAGAATGAAAAAGACACAGAGGTGCTGATGTCAGCGCTGTCAGCCATGCAGGACAAGACCCAGCACCTGGAGAACAGCTTGAGTGCAGAAACCAGGATCAAACTAGACCTCTTCTCTGCACTGGGAGATGCCAAGAGACAGCTGGAGATTGCACAAGGTCAGCCTGATCGACAAACTATTTATTCACACACGATACTAGGTGTGAGAACACATACAAATAATTTTTTTAGTTTGAGTCATATTCTCATATGTCTTGTTTTTGGACTGGCTTTTTACCCTCTCCTCCTGCTCAGGTCAAATCCTGCAGAAGGACCAGGAGATCAAAGACCTGAAACAGAAGATAGCTGAAGTGATGGCCGTCATGCCTAGCATCTCCTACACAGCCGACACCAGCAGCATGACCCCTGTGGCCCCACACTACTCCTCCAAGTTCATGGACACCAATCCCTCCGGCCTAGACCCCAACGCCTCTGTTTACCAGCCACTCAAAAAGTGAACGCTTTGTCCTGCACCTCCCTCCCCTCCATCCATACTCCCATTGTTTTTATTTTACCTGCAGGCCCACCACCTTCCAATCTGCTCAGCATGTCTGCGGCTGAGAAAGTTGGGTTTTTTTTGTTGGGGGGGGGGGGGGGGTCTTTCCACGCCAGGTCAGAAGGATGTTGTATTGTGTGACTGTATTTGTTGTAGTTAAAACAAAAGACAAAAAAAAAACTTAAAACGGACATCATGTCAACTTGGAAGTCCCAGTTCTGTTTTGTTTTTGTTTTTTTTTTTTTTTTCTTCTGTTAAGTGTCTAGTGAAACCTCACAGAATTGGGTTTGTATCTTCATCTCAAGGGTTTTGCTCTCCTTTTCCCTCCTCCATTGCAACCAATTACCTGCTCTCTAGTCCTGGGGAATAGCTGCTTTATTTTTTAGGTTAATTTTCTTTCCCCTCCTGAAATTGGAAAATAGTTCTGCTTCATCATATAGCCTGACTTGTATCCCAGTTTCTTTGACGGATTGTTTTTCTACCCAAGTAGTATGGGAACATCTGTACATCCAGAGGAATGTAGTGCGAAGTTGGCACAGACTCCCGCCTCTGTTATGTTTGACTTATTCTTTTAATTCATGATGAGACACCAAATTAACCCTGCCCTCAGCTGCTTTTTGATTTGGTGTTAGCCAGTTTAAAAGTATATTGTGTGGTTCTGTTTGTTCGCTCTTTAAGATTTAAGCGTTGATTTCAACAAGCCGGAAAAGATCTTGTGTTGATAACAGAAATGAGGACCTTGAAATGAACCCGATCAGCTCCAAACGGCCAGCATTGGTGAAAATAGCGGTTTGTTTCCCTCGCTCTGTTTTCTGAAAGAGTTTTTGAGTTGAAGAGGTGCAGTAAGAGAAGACTGTGTATGTAAGTTCACAGCTTTTCAGTGCTCTGCATAGTGTTTCATCATTTGTTATGATCACAGTGCCTTGAGTTAAGGACATAGAGTGAGTATAATAATACCAAATGGCTCAGCCCTTCTAAATTGGTTGTAAAACATCTGGCTAAGCTGAAATAGTTAAAAAAAAATTGACCCTGCCGAGTCTAGAGGGACAGAGTTGCCTTTGGACGCTGGTTTGGTTCTCAGGCTCCCTACTAATTTCCACATCGGTTGGGAAGCTAATCCATTGTGTGTACTCAAGGGCCACTTTGTAACTTATTGTACAAGTCACATCTAACAGATAGAGCAGACAACACCAAATCCAAGACTCCTAAATGCCTATTGTCATTATGTTGACATGATGTTAGCCACCACAGACTCTACTTCACACAGGTCTCTGGCTCATCACGTCTGTACACAGAAGCTCATCTTACTGCTGTTAAACCCCAGCCCATCAGTTTAGCTATTGCCCCCTCTTTTCTTCTCCAGTTCCAGTTAAAATTTGCACTGTGGAAAACACATGCTGTTTGAAAGGGAAAACTGTAAAGATTGACTTTGCAATGTACACAAAGCTTTGGAAATGCCAACTTGAATATAGCAGCTAAATGAATTAATTTAAGTAATCTTCCACTTCAGTTTGTGTGCCAAGACTGGAATGCTTGTTTCTCTAGTAATGTGTTCAAGAATGTACTGCAAAATGCATTGGCTGACATTTTGTCAAATATCCAGTTAAATATCACTTAATGGAAGTTTCTGTTAAGCAGGTAGAGAAAGTTGTCACCTGCTTGTAGTAGACTGTAGTTAAAAATAAGGGACTAGAAAGTCGAAATTTCTTTTTGTGAATGTTACAGTATTTGCAACTGTTTGGCAAGTGGCTGTTTTAAAGCAGTTTTCCTTACTCCTGTTTCTGGTATTATTGTTATTTTCCTGCAGGAAGAAAAAAGGCTCGAGTCTGATGCGGTTTCACCATCATCTGAAATGATCATTGTTGTGCGTGCGGTTTTCACCTACTGTATATGGAGAAGCTTTTTTGCTCAGATTGCTGACATTGGCTCTTGGGGGGGTTGTGAAATGACAGTTTAGTCAGTTGTATGGTCAACTGATTGTTGAAAGTATAGAGAAGTGTTTTTGTTTGTTTTTTGTTTTCTATGCCCACAGTCACAGCTCTGTTTCTCCCCAGGTCTGACCTTGGCTGCGCTCTTGCTCTGTGAGGTTTGCAAGGAATAAACGTTTTTTTTTTCTTGCAAATTGACTTTTCTCTGTTTGTTGCTGTTATTTGGACCTTGTTTCTAGATATTTCAAAACAACTTGTCAGCTTGGACTACAGGTTTGTTTTGTGAAAGGGGCACTCTATCAGTTTTATAAATCAAGTTCAGTTTATTCACTATCTAAACTTTGCCATTAGGTGATTTGATAAAAGATGCTATTGAGTGGCATAATGGGAAATATATTATCCAGTATTTTTTACAGCTTAATACATAAAGGAGATTAAAAGTTGAGATATCTCAGCTTCTGTTGCTTAAATTTTGACCGTTCTTTTTTCTAAGCTCTTGTGAGTCCCTAACCTCTGCGTATCCCTGAACCATAATTCATGGCATACCAAACACAGTCCATTTAGTTTCATTTAGTTTCAATGTTGTCTTTGATGGAAAAATTATCTCAATAGTTCCTTTTTATTGAGTATAGTTGGAGTAAAACAATATGTTAAATATGTCTTATATTATAGCATGATCCAAAGTTAACACCCCCCCAAAAAAAAAGTTTTAAAAAAAGCTCCTAATAATTAATTAATTTTGCCACATTTTTATATTAGAGATTAACAAGATGCTGTATCATCTCATTACCATGAGGAGGCAGTGTCCATCTGCAGACTAGGTTCAGGGAGATTATCTCTGTCCACACGTACTGCAGTTACTAACTCTGTCAAAAACCACCAATTCCCTCATTTCAAGACCATGAAATCCCATTCAGCTCGGACAAAAGGAACTTGTGCCTTGTATAATTTGTTTGTGCCAGTCACTAATACCAGCTCGTCAAAAACTCTGTAACCAATGGAGCCTCCATACTGCTATCTAGCAGCACTGGTTTGGCAGGTAAATGAAGTTGGATGCATGCATGACTTCAATAATTCACACAGAGGCAATGCCGGAGTATTTAAGTGCATTTTTCTACACTCCCTCTTTGTCTGCATTTGAAATGCAGACATTCTCACCAACGGGAGGGTCTGTGCTCTTCTGACCTCTTGGCCTGGGATTTCAGTGATGGAACTATAAAGGCGAGTAAATTATGGGCTGCCACACATTTTGATTTGAGTGCTAATGCTGTTAAAGCACTTGTAAAATAAGGGAGGGAGATAAAGAATCCTCCTGTCAATGACACAGAATTTCAAAGCATGGTAGAAGCCCTCTGCTCAGCATTCTGTCACATGCAAAGCTTCCCCAAATACACCTGATTAACCTGTGCAGTGAGAGAAATGTGGGTAAAGCTCCTTGCTCATTTCCTCCACATTAATGAGCACCCAGGTTAGGTATAATTTGTTTTACAGTCAATCCTCAGTATTTTATGGTTCCCCTAGTTCCTATTTGGCAGAGTCAAACCAGAGGAATTAACAGATTATAATAGGTCTTTTCTAGCAGTCGACATTTGGCACAGCTGTACCCACGATGCCATTATGCCTCACAAATCTACAGTAAATCCAGCTGTTTGAAAAGAGTAAGCCACAAATGAGAAATTCCAGGTATAGCTCTCCTGATTCTCCCGACTTGCTCAATTAACATCAAGTCCCTGAGCTATTTTCTTGGTTTTCTTTCTGTCCCACTGCCTCTGTACTTCTTCCTCCTGGAAAACAAAAGAGACAGTGAAACAGATAAAACCCAAATTGGTTTTCTCAGATTTTCTCATTAAAGATATAGTGAATTTGCACTACAGATGAATAGACGTGTGCATAAGTGTGCTCCAGCGGCTAACGGTATGAGGCTGCTCACTTGCATTGATAAATCGTGTGTTTTGTCTTTTGTACTAACCTTGTGTAAAGAATCATCTCTGCTGAATGTTAGGCAACCTTCTCACATACCTTCTTTATGTGCATTGGGACCGCTGTTTTTTTCTTCCTAAACACATCTGTAACTATTTCCCATGTTGCTGCCTTAAAAAGTCAAGATGTGTCTGGCATGCTTCAGTAAATGGCAGATTAACTATCAGAGCATGCACTCTTTTGTCTCATGCCTTTCAGCGAAGCCTGGTTTTAGCTGCCAACAAAGAATCATTGATTTAAAAGGAATGCACCTGCCCTGAGTACATAGGGGGTTGTTTAGTTTCCAGCACTATGCGGATCATAGCTCACAGCAATGCTTGGTTCTTTTTTTGTGCGGAGTAGAACCAGTAGTTTTAAGTACTGCTACCTGAGCCTCATGTTGAAGATAGTGGTGGTGTTGCCTAATATGTCCTTGGGGACATATCAGCCTGTTGCACTCTTATCTCTGAGCTTGCCATCTCCTATGAAATCTGGTATTGCAAGATTTTTTGAAAGCCATTCTCCTGAGTGGTTCATCTACAGTGTGATGATGTAAGCTCAGTGAAATGCAAAGTGGAAATTAGGTTTAGTATCCTTCAAAAGTTTTTAATACTGGAGCAAATACAGTACAATACAAACAGTCCAGCACCAGGATTTAATCATCAGACTAAACATACCATGGGCTCTACACATATGAAGGCTGGTACCCATAAGGTATTGAGGTTTGTCCCAAGGATAAATAGAAAAAAATTATTCATGGGTATGATGGTGCTTCATAATTAATTGATCTATCTTCCTAAACATATCTAAACTATTTTCTTGCATCATCAAAGTGGGACTATACTGGTGGATTACTTTGAGTTTATAGACATTTCAGCTATCAGAAAAAATAGTTGGCCGTAGCTTTTCCTTTGAGCAATTAAACATCTGTTTTTAATAATGCACAAGAGAAGTCAATATGTTATGATTTTTCTCTTGGCTGGCTGGCAGGGCTTCTCCTCCAGCTCTATGAAATGAGGGGTCTTTCTCTTCCATTTACACCGCCCGAACCTGATCTGTCTTTTATTTCATCGGGAGACCTCTCTCCTGCAGATGTCCAGCAGGGACTCTGTGGCTTTCAATTCTGAACAGTGACTCACTGATACAGTGCCATACAGTGCTTCTTTTCCAAGAAAGCCCCCCCCACGCAGCTGCTGTCATGAGTGACACCGGCCATCAGAGTACTAGGGAAGAGTATGCATGAGGCAATGGCCACACTTCCTCAGAAAATTTTGTGAATGCACTTCGTTGCAGAGAGCTTCTGATTTAGAAAAAGGGCATTGAATGGACACTGTTACGAGGGTGTATAGGTGAGTGAAGTCTGACTTTCAGCCTGTTACCATATGCAAAATATCAACAATTTTTGGACTAAAGTCGCTTATAGCACAACGCTCTGGACACTAGGATCCTTATTGTGATTTTAGCTGCTCGACAGCGTGTTGCATCAACCCGGAAAGGTGAGTGAACTAAAATTACAGCGGTGTCACCGGCCAACCTGTTCGGTCGTGACATTGCTGACATTTCCACCGAACGGCCGACGATTAGAGGAGCTTAGAGGAGAGGAGGCCGTGAGGCTGAATTAAACATGAGAGGTGTGACCTCCGCCCGTGATATGACTACCTAACTACGTTTCGCCGAAAGACACTGGGCGGGATCGGAGCCTCGCCGTCGTATACCGCCAAAGGGGAGCGGGGGCGGGGGCGGAGGAGGAGGCGGCGGCGGCCGCGGCAGCGTTTGCAGCGGTGGCGGCGGCGCTCGGATCCCGGGCGGTGCCGCCGCCGCCGCCGCCGCTGCCGCTGCAACCTCACTCGCACGATTCCACAAACGGGGCGTCACGCGTATTATCCGGTTAATTTACATATATAAGACCGCCCAGGGGGACGAACATGATAATCCACAATCTCCTGAAAGCTAACAGCGAGGAGGGGTAGAAAGGGCGACAGAAACAAAGTTTGCACGGGAAAGGGCTATTTTAAAAACCGAGCCGAGCGTTTCGACGGAGAACGAACGGGCGCTCGTCGGGCTCTTTGCCCCACTTTTGGATTACGATATGGACGCCTTGAAATCCGCCGGGAGGGCGATCATACGGAGCCCCAGTATCGCCAAACAGTCGTGGGGTGCGGGAAGACACAGAAGTAAGTATTTCGTTTGTTCCGTGCCATCACCGCGAAGGCGTTTAGCTGGTGCTAATTTGGCTAATCTAAGCTAGCCCCGACAGGTAGCTAACGCCACAGCCGGCGTTTACTTAGCGCTACTTCGCAACTCGTCCGTGGACGCCGGCCACAGCTGATGGGGACACGCCAGCTGTCAGCGGGAGGAGTGTTGGGTAGAGGCAGGAAATACGAATAAAATAAAACCCCCAACGACGACAACAACAACAAAAAACGAGCTTAGCGAGAAGTTCGAGGTAAGAACTGATATTTAAAGTCGGAAATGTTTTCGCTGCGCTATTTAACTTGACGCTCGAACTGACCGCGGCGCCCCGCAGCTCGCAAACTGACTCCCGTGGAGACGTTTGTGCGCCGGGCAGCGACCCCCCTCCCCCGGGGACCCGGCTCCCGGCCCCCCGGGTCCCGGGTCCCGGGGGGGTCGGATCGCCGTGTGTCGTACGAGTCCCGGTGGTTCCGTCGCCTTTGTTCGCCGAGACCAAAAGTTTGAGAGTGCTGTGAAATCCCGTCGTCGTCTGCCACGTCACTCAGCCGAGTGACTGACACGGCTCCGACTTGTACAAAAGAGACTCGGCGGGGAGCGAAAACGCGGCGACGCGGACCCCGTGGGCGACTGCGGCGGGGGAGCGGGAGACGCGGGAGCGGGGAGGACGTGGAGGGGCGAGGGGCCGCCCTCCCGACGGGGCCGCGCAGTCCTGGCGACGCTCTGTTGCTAGGCGATGCACCATGTGAAACACGGGAGAGGCTGAGCGAGGAGTGGCTGCGGGCTCCGCCGACCTCACGGAGGTCTCCGGCTCGGCCCGGCGCTCGGCTCGGATCGGGGGTTACACCGCCACCGCCTCGGGTTTGACCCGGGATTACCCCCCGTTTCCCGGCTTCGTCTGCCCAGCGTGCACGGTGCTCGCCCGGGCGGCTGAGAGGGATCACGCCGACTGTGCCTGGATGCTTTTATGTTTGCTTACCGACGGAGGAGTGGGGGGGTGTCCCACGCTCCCATGCCTCCTCCTCCTCCTCCTCCTCCTCCTCCTCCTTTTTATCTCATACACAATAGAGCAGTCGGTAGCAAGATGTCACACGTGCTAGACGGTGCGGTCGACGCTTTGTTTCGGTCCCCTCCTCTCGGGGGGAGGTTGCACAACGAGCCCCGTCCCCCCCGGCGCCTGGCCGCGCAGTGCCCGGCGGCAGAAGGCCGACGACCGGTCAGCGGCTGATGCTGAACTTTGCCATGACTCCACGTTCAGTCTGTGGCAAAAGTCACAAACCTGCTACGGCCACAGAGATAAGCTGAAGTTGACCCCTTTTTTTTTTACCGTATCTTATAATATCGTTTTTTTCCTCCTATGTTACTCTCTCATATGGAGGTAAATGTTTTGTCTGTGATGAAGTAACTGTTCCTCTCTCCCTCTTTCAGTTTGTTGATGTAATTATAGGCTTAACCGTCTTTCAACATATACATGTTTCATCTTGTAGTGTCAGTAAACGTCTACTTCATGGTGGACCCACTTCTTTTTTGCATTTGATGCATGCAGATGATGAACATTGTTGGTACTCATTTTGATTGACTTTGGGTGATATTTATAAGAAATACATCTATCTGTCTATCTATCTGTCTATCTATCTGTCTGTCTGTCTGTCTGTCTGTCTGTCTGTCTCTCTCTCTCTCTCTCTCTCTCTCTTTCATATATGTGTGTGTGTGTGTGTGTGTGTGTGTGTGTATATATATATAAAAAAATATAAAGTTTTGGCACATGTCTCCAATAAGATTGTTTTTGCCTCCCATTTGTTGAGCTTGGTCTTGTCAAAGCAGCGTATTTGCTTCTCTGGCATTTATCTAAACCCTGGATTCCTTTTCTCTGATTGTAAGTGATGGTTTATAACAGGTTCCAGTATTGTTTTCATAAAACTGGCCATATCTTTTTTTTTTCTAATGATCGCTGCACATCGACATTTGAGGCTGACATAAGCCTATGCTTGTTTACTCTTCTTTTGCGGTCTTGTTCCTCTGCATGAGCAAGAATGTGTGAGCTCTGTCATTTCCTGCATGGTTTTAAACAGCTCAGTTGCTTTTTGGCAGTCTGCTGAGCTGACAGAATGTTTCTCTGCACTGCCCTCTCATTATATCCAAATAGTTGCCATTTTACGGAGGGGGGGGGGTTGTGGTATGTAAGATCAACCATCTTTTTATGTCACAAAGGCCCTGTTTTTTTTTTTCTTTACCAATCTGAAAAGTGTGGGAGGTAGAAAATCCCTGTTTGCACTGAAAAGAGACCGTTGCCTCCCACATTCCAGGTCAAGGAGCTTTCTTCTGTGAGCTTGCCAATGTTGAAACGGCTACATATCATCAGGATGTCAGTTGACCCATACAGGTGGCTAATGGGGGTGTGTGTATGATCTCAAACTTTTTGGACTACATGATGTTTAATATCTACTATGGATGTGTGATCCAATGATGTGGCTACAGCCAACAGAGATGGTTGTTGGTGTAGCTGTAGATGAATATGCATTTTCTACATTATTCAGATGGGAAAACTGCAGTGATAGAAGTTGACATCTTTAGCTTGTCATAATGCTAAATGACATGCATATGTCTTAATTTTACAAATATCCTTCATTCTACAACACACAATGTGTGGTCTGCACTGGCCAGTGCCCCTGTAACAGTAGCCCTCCTCTGGACAGTCAGTGAGGTGACCCCTGCACAAAATCACCAAAGCAGGCTGCCAGGCTTTAATGGAGATTATTTCCTGCAGGATTCCTTTATGGAATTGTAAATTTCTCACTGATTTAATGCCCTGTTCGATCTTTGGTATCTGTAGACTACCTCCGTGTGTGTGGAATCGGTGTATGGAGCGAGCCACCTGTGACTGTGTGTGTGCTTTGTCATCGTTTCTCCATGGGGACAATTTTTTAATCTTGTGGGGAAATAGATGTTTGGCTTTCACTTGTTTCAGGATGAAAAATATGATAATTTAAACATTGTCACTGTTGTTTGGAAACCATTAACTAACTAAGGCTAAACTGGGATCTAAATTGCATTTTGATGAATTTGTGAAGCAAAAGCTAATATATTTGAATCTGTTATTCACTATGTATTATTGTACTTCGTTATCTGTGATCAAAAAAATGTAGTTATTCACATTGTTATTATTATGTTCCTTTCTGTGTTAATTGCAAAATTTGCTCCAAAAGCCTTCTTATAATTTAAAACACAAATTCATGACAGAAACTAAAGTAAAAAACAAAGTCCCCAGTAAGGTTGGTTCATTTTTCTTCTTATTCAATAAAATAGATGGAACTTATTTTTATTTGCCCCACTTTTTCACGGTAGAGACTGCTTTGAAAGACTATGCCGTTCTGTGAAACCACTAAAGTCTGAAAAGGCAGCACAGTGGCTAACCAATTTTCCTTCCTGGTAAGAAATAATTGATGTAATCTCCTTCAGCCATATGTCTAGACATATGGTCAGTGTGGTAGTTCACTTCTTTAGCGTCATTGTCTGAAGAAGATCATTGGTGACCAAATCTCAAATGGCATATATTTAAACAGCAAGAAGAAAGCCTACAAATCTCTATTAACTATGTTTAGACAGCTCTCTCAGCCTGGAAGCAGTTAGGCTGTTTGTTTTTTTTAATGTGTCTCTAGCAATTACAACTCCTTCCCTTTTTTAAATCCGTTTAGAGTCAGTAAAATAATGTTACTAGATGTTGCTATGAAAATGACAAGAACACAGCAGCTGGTCCACAGATCCCTAAGCCCAAGCAACATACTACTGGGTACCTACAGTAGAAATAGCCCTCTATTCTCTAACTTTTCAGTCAAGCTGTGAGGGTTGTGGGATGTATTTTGGGTATTTGACCAGGGTTGAACTCAGGTAGTTGATGTAGCAACCGGTCCTTTCTGTGCCCTCATTCTGGTGCGCATATAATTCAGGTAAGACTTGCTAGTTTTAATGACCTGCTCTAAAATGAACACTTGTTCCAAAACTTGTTTTTTTTTTTCTTCAAGCCCCAATATACCCAGAGCTATAGCTTGGACAAAATCCTTGATGTCATCTGCCAGTGTTAGTGAAAAAATTTGAAACCTCGCCAGACTCACCCTTTCCCGTAAACTCATCTTGTATAAGAAGTCCCTGGGGAATACGAGGGGGATTCGTTTCATTCATGGACGATTCCTCTACCCCTCACTGTCCTATCGTTCTCCCCAATACCTGTGTTTGCAAGTACATATTGAAAACATGTCTCTTGAGGAGAAAAAAGAAGCATACTGGAGTAATGCTGTAGAGAAGACATACACACCTCCAAAATCTAAGGCCGACTTTGCACAAATCTTTGGTCTTGTGTGTCAAACACTAAATGTTTGAATCTTTGTTTTACTCATCTATTGCCCCAAGGGCTGATGAATATCCCTCTTGTACAAACAGTCAATGCAAACAAATTGTTCATTAATTCTTCATTTTGTGCTGTCTTTCTTGTCCTGGTTTAGTATGGAGGATTATGAGAATTGATTCTGGTGATTTTATAATTCCAACAATCAACTAAATAATTTATGACTGGTCATTGCAGCTCTACTATATATATATATATATATATATATATATATATATATATATATATATATATATATATATATATATATATATATATATATATATATATATATATATATATATATATATATATATATATATATATATATATATATATATATATATATCTCACACCATTCCTTAATTTACATGTCAGTATTATGTGCAACAGTGCTTTTGTTCATAGACTGCCATTTTATAAAAATAGCACCCTTATTTGTCAGGTTATTTTTATATTACAATCCTAGCATTGCTGTGCACTGGCTGCTTTAGGGATCAGTTTCATAACCCTGATTCTTGTTGAGAGTACGCTCTGGCCTCAGCTGGTCATCGGCTCTAATCCCTGACTGGCATGACCACTTGTTTCTCCTCTCTCTCTCTCCCTCTCCTCAATTTCCTTTTGAGTAGATTTAGTCAATACTGAAAGGCATCTCAATGTTAGGATATAAACCATGACTGTAAGACTCTTATCCCCTGCAAATCCTTTTCCTTCACGCAACTCGAATGTGTATTGGGTGGTCATCAAATTAAATACTGATAGCTGCACAGTTATGCCTCACTTCCTCTTTATCTTTGGAAATGCTCCAACACAGATATTTAAGAATATCATAAGCCTGCTGTAGAAGTGGAAACTAGAGGAGGAACTTGGTGGCCAAGGACAAAGACGAAAGGTGTCACAGGCTACTGGGCGTAAACAATGCCCACTGACTGTGCATTTTACGTACTTTGTATTGATTGTTCCTTTTAGTGAACTGGTTGGTCTGTAGCTTATGTTTGTCTGTTCATTCTTGCCCAATGCTTTTATTTGTGTATGTTTGACAGCGAGACTCTGACCCAGGTTACCCATAATATGTAAAACATTTCCTGTATCCTTTCCACGGAAGTTGAAATGAAGTGGGGGGACAGCAACACAGGATCAGTCTTTGCACCAGACAGGGACAGACGGTGACAATTGCCCCAAAGTGTACTAACGCACATTTTTCCTTTGACTAATACCCAGTCTTTCCCTTTTGTAACGATTCTCTATCTCAGCCTTTTCCCATAATGGCTGTCTGTTGTCAGGAATTAGTGATGGTGCTCGTCTCTGACCTGCACTTAACGGCATGAACACAGTGCATGTGCTTACAGACACAGTGCATACAGTACACAACATATTTACAAGAGACCACAGTCAATATTCTGGGACTTAACCTTTTTCTGGCATAGTTAAAGGTTGTCCAAGGATCTCTCTTAAAGAGCTTTTTTGCTGTGCATCCCTCTAAGGTATCTTTCCTCATCTGAGTCGGCAGTTTCTAAATTAGCCCAAAGTGTCCTCATTGGAATCTAATAATGCGGGACTGGCTTTTTTTTTTTTTTGCATTTGCATTTGCCTTATCATTTGTAAGATCAGAGGTGAACTCACCACAGGTGTAGGTCAGCAGAGGCCTAAAATAGCTGAAGATACATGAGCAAATTTTGATTTGCAAATGTTATGCAATTTATCTATACATAAACACATACATATTGTTGGTTTTGGTCTTTTTTTGGATTTGTTAACAAAAAGAAACAAAGAATAACACGGCCCTTATTCTTTAAGAGATTGTTGGTCTACTGTTTGCACCCAAACATGACACACTTGTCTTTGCCATCAGGTATTTCCCTCCAATACCGATTTGTGTCGGCTAAGAATTGACTATGACTTGCAAATGGACAAACAAAAGCGTCCCTGGCTATAGGGTAGATAGTGTGACCTCTGTCAATAGTTAAACACTGAACCTCACAGAGGGCCGCATGAAAGGCAGCCATACAAAACAGCTTTCCCAAGATCCCAGGATGACGCACATCTCAAACCAAAGCAAGAAATGAGACCCTGTTATGTGCCATTCACTGCTGCTTATTTCACTGTGCAGGCACAAATGTGTCTTAGAACAACGGACGTCCCGATGAAGATTTGACTCATTTCCAGTCTTGTTCAGGAGATGGTATACAGATGGGCAGGAGTGTGTCCAGCAACTCAAGCCAAACTAAAAACAATGAGTCATTCACAGTTTGGGATCCAGGGAGCTCTGATGAATGCACTGGGACTCCCTCCTCCCGATCTCTCACTGAAGCCAGTGCGATACCACGCGGAGAGCTCTCCGTGTTCAGAAGCTCCTTTCAAATCTCAACAAAGGGGAAAATGTTGATGCAGCAGGCTCGACTTGTGGAGCCTGCCGGAGCTGTGGAATGGTGGCAGGGTTTTGACTGTGGACCTGACGGTCTTTACTTGTGTAAGTTAAAACTCACTGAGCCACTTTGCTGCTAGTCAACCTCTCCTCCCCAAGAATCCCCAAGTAATCACTCAAGACAGACTTGGGCGATTATCTAACTGAAGTTGCCTACTCATGTACACAGTTTGACTGACATACTCTGGTGTTAGGTGTTGAATGATTTAAAAGAAAAACAAAAAATGATTTTCCCTGATACTGCTAGAACATTAGCTCTTACAGTGTTATATGATAGATAATTATGGTGTAAATTTAGGTCACCTGTTTAACTTTGTCAACTTTTTGATTTTGCTTCACATGATTTCCTCTTTTAATTCATCTCTCTGTATTCAACCATTAGACAATCATAAATTATATTTATAGAAACATTTTCGTCCATTTTTAAATAGAGAAACACTACTAATGTTTCCGCCTGGAAGCAAGCTCTAGATTGCAGTGTTAAAGGACTAGGATGTCAAGGTGGCAGTGTGGTGATTTGTGTTTTCATCCCTGTATCGCTGCATGCCTATCTCCCTCTCTGCCAACCCCAGAGTATTAACCACATTATTTGGCCTGCGCTCACAGCACAGCAGAGTGCTCCTGCTGTTTCCCCGGTGATTAAACTGTTGCATCGCCCTAATTGTCCATTACATTTGTTGTGCGAAGGGTGTATGTGTGTGAATTTATGGTGACAATTTTGACTTGCTGCTATCATTTACATAGTCTTGTTGTTGTTGGACTCTTTTTCACCATACCTCACCTACTTTGTCTCTTTTATTAGTATGTACTGCATTTATGAATGTCTCGCTGCCTCTGTCTGTCTTCTTTTCCTGTCCCTACCTCCCTGTCTGTCTGTCTGTCTGTCTGTTATCTGTCGTCTGTCCTCTTCTCTTCTCAAGGCAGAAGCAAAGCCAGGGAGAGAAGATCTTCTTTCCTCATTACTGTCACTGTCACTGGCTGTTGACAAGGTTAGCGATAGCGATCCTCTTTGACCCTCCCTTGTCCAAATCGCCTGCTTCATTTCCTCTGTGATAGCTTTGACCAAAATACCCATCGTCACCACATCCACCACTCTTCTAATGCTCTCCTGTTGCACAGGCCAGGCCTTAAATCCCTAGAATTGTGATTCCCGAGACCTCTGTGCTGTCTTGCCTCTCTAGATCTCTTGTTGCATCAAAAGGGCCTAACTGCCTCTGTAGTTTTAGCCTCATTACAACTCCATGAAAATTCCCATCTTATGCATGGACACAAATGATCGGATCTTAAAGTAGAGGCTAAGACCTCTACAGTACAGTTTCCTCTACAGCAGTCTTGTGTAACCACCAGCGGAGTCAAATGACTGCAGCTAGGCCTGATACTCGGAGTTCTCAAACAACAAAAAGACTGTCTGTCTGGATCCCTGCCTACAGGTTCATGGAAGCCCACAGCTCCAAAAATCTTCCTGGATTATGCAAATAGTGGAAAGTGCTGGTAGTACAGATTTTAGGAATTTGAGATATGTGTTTAAAAATATTTTGACATTTTCGTACTGTGTAAAATGCCATCAGACAGATTCTTGGTGCAGAAATCTTATTTTTTTCATGACCTGCAATCACACCCAATTACAAGAACAACTGATCCAGAAGTCTGAAGTTCCTGTATTACTAAATCTCTGTCTGCTTCTTCCAGTCTACTCAGTTGACAGTGTGATATAGAGACTTTAAAGGTCTGCAGGCTTCCACGCCAGTTCAGATGAGGTGACCTGCAGAGTGGGGAAGTAGCTGCACTTATGTTCTTTGTTCTTCTGATCTCCTTCTGGCTGAGTCTTTACCGGTGGAGTGTTGAGACTTGTCTGAAGCAGGAGGAAACCGAGGGAATGGCAGCAAGTTTCCATCTGACTGGTAGTCTGGACTTCACACTGGCTGTGTGATTTCAGGCTGATCACGCTTCAGTGAGTTGCTGCCATGGCAGTTTTTGTCAAGGGTTATGAGTAAGGAATGCTGTTTTAACATCACAAATTACACATGAAATGTATAATTATTTACAGTTAGTAAGGTAGAGCTAGTAGCTAGTCAAATTTTACCTGAAGTTTTTTTTTTTTCAAAAGTAATATAAGAAGAAAAATAACTTGCACGCTTGCAGAAAGTTTCAGTATTTCCTTCATTTCTTTCTTTCTTTCAAGTGCAATATTAACTGTCCAGTAAAAATATGAGCCTTAACTTGACCTTCAGAAAAGCTAATCTGGCAAATAAAAATGTTAGATTTTCACTGTTATGAGCTATTGTTTAGTTTTACAAAAATTAATTATGTTCAAAACGATCACAGATACAGTGTTACCAGTAAAATACCAGATTGTTTTCTAAGTGACACTGTAGTCCCCGGGATGAAGGATATTGACAGGATGGTCATCTCGGGAGCTGGCCCTCTTATTTGCCCACGAGACTGGCAGGTCTAACCCAGATAGCAGGTCCTCACATCTCCATAAATGTTGGTGCTAATTTTTAAGTGAGTATTATTTTGTTAAGCTGCTCTTGTACTCTAGTCTAAATGGGAAATGTTTCACCTGAAAAGAAAAAAAACAACTTTCTTTTGATGACAGAAAAACATCTATAGGACAAAAATTACAGTTGTGAGTGGCTCAGATCCTATGCTATTATTCTGGTTGATCTGAAATGCAAGCTAGGATACTTATCTACATCAAAAACATACAAGACAGCTCTTGAAACATTCTCAATAAATCCAATGAGGCCAGAAAACTATTTGGTGTTGCAATTCAGTCCATTGATGTGGACCGAATTGCAACAATACTTAGGCTGTGACTGATGAAATTTTGTTTGTCCATGAGAACACATGTACAAACAAGAACGATGATTGTGAAAGGCTCGTTGTCTCTCACGGAGCTGTAGTTTTTAAGTCCTCCAGCTTTCTGATTGAATATTGTACATGTTCATGAATATTATTATAATTTATATCGAAGATGATCTGAGGAATTTGTATATGAATTGGGCATAAGGGTGTTTCAGTTTTAGTTTCAGTTCTCTTGTTGGTATTTTTTCATGCGAAAGCTCAAACGACAGAGCAAAGGGGATTCCCACTGTTCTGTTTCAGCAGTTTGATATAACTAATTCCTCATGTAGAAGATCTACCATTTAGATAAGTCTCATCTGGGAGTAAATCCAAGGTTGACTGATTAGGGAGTGTTACATTTTTTTTTTTTTTTTTTAATCCCTCGTTCATTTGCTCTTAAACCAGAGGATATTTTTTGTCTTTCTTCATAACGGATATTTCCCCTGTCTGGCATCTCTTATGAAATATGCTTTATATTTATGTAATTGTGTGAGTGTGTGCGTAGTTTTCCAAAGGTTCAGATTGCGAAACCTGGCCCTGTAAAGAGTTGCAAGGCAAGAGCCTGAACATGACTGAATTCACCACACTGGTTCATTATGCACACCAGTCTCTGAAGATGATCGTCTAATAAAACCCTCACACTTCGCACGCTCACTGATGTTAGAAGAAGCTGCGGCCCTCTACCTGTCCCCCCGAATCCATCCCCTTCCATTAAGCAAGTGCTCCATCACCTTCTCTTTGGCTTATTTACAGGCAGCGTCACGCAGGCAAGCAGCACTCACTGACCAGCCAGAGCTCCAGCGTAGCCACAAAGCCTTTGAAGTTTGGTCTAATCAGCACCGCAGCTACAAAGAGCTGCTGGGGAGGGGGCTGATACTGGATGGGGGGTTGGTTGTGTGAATGCAAATGTAACCAGTATGAAAATGGATTATTATTCCATACAAAGAAGCGATCTGGGTATATGCACCAATCTAAAAATAGCTGCGGTTCATGAGTTGCTCATTTGAACTGCCATCGTGTCTTTTATGAAGAAAGCTGTTGTTTCATTGCTCATTAAAACTGCTACAGTAAGGTTGCAGAGGTTTTTTTTTTTTTTTTTTTAATTTTTGCTGAATATTCATCTATTCATCTATTTTATACAGGGTAGACTAAAGATTTTCCATCATCTGTGTAGTCTGGTTTTACAGTAGCCTCCCTACTATCGCCTGGGACAGGATATTCCCAAAACTCTGCGGTCAGGGTGAACGGCTGGTCATCCCTGGAGACTTGCCTTCTGCAAACATTAGTATGGGCAGTTGAAGTAGAGTCTTCCTTCAGATATCTCCACTGGACCAGCACAAGCCTGCTGTTGCAGTTATGTGTATTATGTGAATGACATCTCTCCTAAGCCTTGAATCACTCTGAGCATTTTCAAAGCACATATGACAGATTGTTGAAATTTAGCAGAGCAGACCTGTCAGCAGTGTTCCCTTTTGTAAAAACAGAAAATCTTTGGACTGGAGGGTCACTTAAGGTTAGAAATGTCACATCAGCTGAGGTTAAGCTTGCATTATCCTCATCATAATTAGGTAACTGTTTGCATATATCTTAAATGGCTACACTTCATCATGGACATTTATATTCCACTTCGACGAATCCGACTCTTGATTTATTTATAACTAGTAACTAGTTATTTATATTCATGAATAGCAGCTAGTGATTCCTCGCCACATATTATATTACAGCAAGGGAGCTATTTATCCAGGCACTAATGTAACAGCGGAAGGGAGCACAAAGACCTTGACCTCAGAGTGGGTGTTCACTGTTAAGGCTCAGCCATTGCTTAAGTGTGGGTTTGGTTAGAGCTGCATTTAGACCATGAAAAACCATAACCTATCCACTTGGCTTGGTTTGGCTGGCGAGTAAAGGAATGTTATGGGTTAGCCTCTGCTTCTTTTTCCAAATGGTTTATCTTTCCTTAATGACATTCTTTCTTAAGTCAAGTGATAGAGAGGAGGAGGTATGATGCTTAGTGCTGATGCTTAGTTTTAGCGATAGCAAAAACTTAAATATAAGAACTTTTTAAAAGTACACAATGTATTTGCTCAGTGAAGGCAACTAGTTGACATGAGGAAGTAATCAATGCACTAATGTGCTGAGATTGAGCATGTAATTTTAAAACTGCACAAAAATAATGTTCTGCTTAAGAAGATAAAGTGGCTACATGATAATGGCGGAAAATAAATCGAAACTTTGTTTGCGTGCTATCAGATCAGTCAAATTTCAATCTCTCAAAGTCAAAATTAATAAAATTTAAATGTCTCGTTTTGTCTGACTAATGGTCTATGCCCAAATATATTCTCTGTATTGTTATAGATGACTAATAAAACCAGCAAATATTCATATTTGAGAAAATTGTCTAATCCTTACAGTATAAATAATGTGACAGTATAAGAGAATATAGCTGGCTGACAGTGACAACTGGATTCTGTTTAGATTTCTCTGAAGATACTGGGTGACATGAAGACCACCCAGGAGGGAGGGTCGATGTTTGTGTTTTCTGTTGGACCTTTTGAAAAGATAAATGGCCTCTGTGCACTACTACTCCACACAGTGACAAGTCTATAACTTTTTATGAGCTTCAAGGAGAAGTTAGCATTTTTATCACTGGGGCAAATGGCTGAATACTGAAGAAGTGGTTTGTTGTATACTTGTGTGCACTTCCAGTCTGAGATATTGTTCGCACGGTTTGTGCAACTGGTTCCTTTATCAGCTCATGTGTGGACAGTTTTAAAGCTACTCAGTCGCTTAGCGATGGAAATCTAGTCTGGACTGTTGATGTAATTTGAACATGGGTCTCAGTGATTTGGTGTTATGTCGAATGCAAGTCAGTTCACACAAGCTGTTTTTTTTCCCTCTTTTACTGCTCCATCTCTGTATTGTAAGTTGTGTGACCGAGCACATCTGGCTCTCTTCATCCTGACCTAAAGAAAAAGTCGCTGCCTTGAGCAGCTCATTGAGGTTTCCTCTGATAAAAGAAATCAAAACCACAGTGAGTGTTTTCATTCTCTACACAATTTAAAATTTAGACTTCTGGATAAGTGTAATTGTTCCTTTACCTGGGGGAAATGGTCTTTTATAATGACTTTGCCAAAATTCCCTTACAGTCTTACCAGTTATAGCCAGCAAACAGTCAAGAAGGAGCATTTACATCTCTTCAACCTGTATTTGACATCTCTTTAAAAATATGTTTATTCGAAATAGCACCAGCAATGTTTCATATTTAACTTAAATTTTGTTTTTTTATGGCATTCCTGCTTGATCAGTCTATATTCTGCATGGAGTGATAGATGAGAGGGAAATAAAGGTTTACTGTGGAGTGCAGACAGGGCCAGTGTAATTATGTGATTGATAAGATAAACTTTATTGACTCCAAACAGGGAAATTGAAGTGTCACAGCAGGAGAGGTACACAACAGATGCATAGATAAGTAACTTCAACATATTTATATATTCATTCCAAATGGCTTCTGGAATATAAAATATGCCCACACTCACTTTTTACACTGTGAACCAAAAAGAATTTATTGGTTTTATTTGTCTACATCAAACATGATTACAAGTTCATATTTTTCTTGGTTTTTACAAAGCAAGCAAAAAGAGATGTAATTTCTGGTTACTAGGATAGGAAATATGGTAGAAATCTGGAATTTGAGTTAAATATCTCTTTCATTTTCATGGTTTGAAGAGTCGTTTGAATCCTCAAAGACTCTTCCAACCTCCTGGGTATTTCAAAGATTGCCAGATATTTATTTTTCAGGAAAACTGCTACTTTCTCTGCTACTTTACACTCACTTTACCATGCAACCCACGTTTGGCAGGACTACATTTCAGGGATTAAAAGAGATGATCTACCTTTTCATTTAGATTTGAAAGAAAACTCAGGTCCTCATTTCTTACGTTAAGTAGCAGTAGGCTTACATATTTCTGTGAAAATAGACCTGATTTATTTTTTGCCAGTGAAATATACATTCCATAAGATCACCTGATTTGGCCAGACTGCAAGGAGGAATAGCAAAATCATGCTCTCATTACACACAGCCATAATAAGGACATGGTTTGGCTGTTGTATCTGATCTAGTGGAGTCTTCCATGCTACAAGTGGACTGAGTGTTACTTACACATGTCTGACAGATCATTTCTCGGCCTGCCTTATAGTAAAAGCAGCAGTGTTAATGGTGTGCAAAAGTGTCACTGGTGCATGTCTCATCTCGCAGAGCTTCCAGAGAACTGGACGGACACGAGGGAGACCCTACTGGAGGGCATGGTGTTCCAGCTCAAGTACCTGGGGGTCACGATGGTTGAGCAGCCCAAAGGGGAGGAGCTATCTGCGGCTGCTGTCAAGAGGATAGTGGCCACGGTGAGAGACGCAACACACTTGCAGACTTTCAGCAGCAAATATACACATGCATACCTGAAATAGATTTAACACAGGCCACACACAATCTCTTGTCAACACACCCCTGTTCAGAAAAGGTTTCTCTCAAACAGATGTAACATTCTCTCCCCATCATCACCTCAGCCAGTTGAAATTCATGGTCCTCCAGTCGTATTCTCCAGCTTATGATCTGACTGACACCTCAGTGAAAAGTGACCCCCTCCTCCTTCAGGGCCCAGGCTGACATTTAGAGAAGGATGCAATTAGTTTGGACACTGTTGCTCATTGTATGGCTCAGCCAGCTTTATCATGGTAGAAAAGGCTTAATGTTATTGGATCTGACAGCTCAGTGGATAATGAAGTTAGCTCTGGCAGGATGGTTGGACTAGGGCACAGTGATGTATGGAGAAGGAGGCAAAGGCTCTGATTGGGCCTAATCTGATGGCAGCCCTCGGTGTCCCTCTGAAAAGGATATTAGGCTGCGGAATTGAAGATCGTACAACCTTGTCATTTTGTATTATATGTGGACTTGGTGTAACGTAATATTTTATCAGGCCATAGTTGGAAAAGATTTTATTTACTTTGAAGTGCATCTCTCTTTGTTTCTCACCCACACAAATGCTTGTTGTTCACTGCGATTTTTTTTTTTTTTCAGTTAGGTCTCCAAGCACTTAACTTATTTTCCATGGATCTTTGAATGCTTGATGACAGGAAATTTGCTCTGCAACTGGATTGATGTAGTATACCAATATCCCTGGCCTCCGTGGATTTTGATTGACTGGCTAGATTAAAAATGAGTAGTTTGAGTTGTAATTTACATAAATGCAAGGTTTGCAGATAGATAGATTGATTTTGATTTTTTTTTTTCCTTTCTTTCTTTCTTGGGCTTCATCTCACCTTGTGTGGTTTAGTGTTTGTAATCTTGTGTCTTTTCAATGTCTTTCCGTTACTTATATTTTGTTTTTTTGTCTTCTTTCTTTGCTATTTGATTGGTATTATCTTAGATAATTTAATTTTACTTTTGTGAAGCATTTGTGATGTTCCTCTGTGAAAGGGTTATTCTAAATAAACTTTATCTACTTATCTCTCTGTTACACACCATTTTTTCTCTTTGTGACTTCCTCCCTTTCCTTGTCTTTCTTCCAGGCCAAAGCAAGTGGAAAAAAACTCCAGAAAGTCACATTAACAGTCTCCCCACGAGGAATCATCCTTTATGACAGTGCCTCCAACCAAATGATAGAAAACATATCTATATACAGGTCAGTTCTCTCCCAACTCGTCAGGTGACTGTCAGTATTCCTCAAACATTCTGTGTCCCACACTCAGTTGGGCAGATTACGAAAGGCTTGCACTCTGAATTTATCCTTAGCATTTGCAGAAAAACAAAAGTTATTTTTTTCTTGTTCTCATCCATTACTGGATGAATGTAAGTGTAAGGAGGTGTGGTACTCCAAGGCAGTGTTAAGTCTTCATTATGTGTGATTGTAGAGGAGAGAGAGAGAGAGAACACAAGACAGTCCGTCAGTAGTATGTCTCATCAATCTCAACTCTCAAAGGAGCACTACAACAGCTGTATGCCTGAGCTTTCACCTCAGCTGACTGGAAAACAGACACACACACACACACACACACACACACACACACACACACACACACACACACACACACACACACACACACACACACACACACAGACACGTCTTTTCTAATAAATGTCTACAGATTTACTTGCCCGCCACAGCCTGCACATTTAGAGCTGCCTAACCTCGATTGGCCTCAAGGTTATGAGCAAAGCTTGAATTGTTTTTCTAAAATTCCTCATTTATGAGTCTACATATCAAGACAAGATGGGACTTTCCATTATTTCTCCGACCATGAATAGGCTCATGTTGAATAAAAGCTGGTGGATTGAGGACACAATCTCACCTTTTAACAGGTAGTTGTTTGATAAGTTATCTTAGACCAGTTTAATTGACATGTTGTCTTCGCAGACCATGCTTCTGGCTCTCCGTTGCCACCACAGGATGCTGAGCTATTTTAGAGAAAAGTCTCAGTCTTTCCACCTCTTCAGTTTTACATGCCTTGTCATTAAATAACCGTTTCCTGGCTGTGAAAGATAGTCAATTTCTCAGGCTCACAGCATTTATCCATATTAAAAATCTAGTCTCTACATCACTGGGCGTTCTTTTAGTTTGAACTCCAGTAACCTTTCCGTAGAGTTCCATCAAAAAAGAGAGAGAGCAGGATGATAGCTTTTACTGTATTAGACTAAGCTAAAATTAAGTTGATAGGATGTGTATCTTGCTGTAAAGGCATTAAAAAATATACAGAGATCAAACTGAAGGGAGTTGGTCAACATCAGTTATAGTATTTCCTGTGCAGTTTTGATTCACTGACAATTACGGCTACAGCTGATGATCATTTCAACCCCAATTAATCTTACGTTTACGCTCTTGATTCGTTCTTTTGTACATGAAATATCAGAGGAGTGTGTAAAATGACCATAAGCCTGTATATTTTTTCATAATGCTTGTTTTGTTTTTTATGTCTTTTCCAGCAGGCCCCAAACCCCGAAAAGTAGCTAATCATTGACTTTTCAAAGCAGGGACCAAAGGATGTTTGGCATATTGATGACTGAAATGATTAGTGGATTATCAAAATTGCTGATAAATTTTCAGTTAACTGATTAGTCAACAAATTCGGGGTTTACCCAACCCCCAAGTTTTAGAAATACAATTTCCCTACAGCTTTGAGGCTTTGTGGAGTAAAAAGCAAGTAGCCGTGGGTTACAAATTGAGCCCCCTTTTTTAGTCTATATTTGTTACTTTTAGGTAAATAGACTTAAAAGTGGGCTGCATTTAGCTAATAGTAGTTCCTGCTTCTGTTTTTTCCTACTTTAAAAGTGAAAAAAAAACTTAAAAACACAATGATTTATAAGGTAAAAAGCTCCGTTTCATGGTGTTCATGTGTAAAAATACCTAATTCATCCAGTCCCTCTTTTATGCAATGCCAGTAAAATGCACTGGTAATGATAATGGATTCTGTCATTTGAAGAATATAAAGTGCGTAAATAGTATAGTAATTAAAAGACTGACTGGGTGTGGGAAATCCAGCTGTAGCTGCAGGATGGTGTGAAGACATAAAGCAGCTGGTTGTATGTCGCACTTCATTGGTACTCTCCTCCCCAGACATTTGCTAAGGAGATGGATGATCAATAAAAGAAATGGATTTGCCTAGACACCCAGTTTCCCTGACACCCTGCAGCTGTGATTCTCAAACCTCTCCAAAAATGTTCATGCCTCACTTTTCCTTATTTATTTACTTAATCCAAACCATATATTCTCTAGTCATTAGTTTAATTGTGTGTGTGACTATATGGGACTACAGTGAAGTTGGAGCACAGTGCTGATGCTTGAAGGAGAAAGAAGGATCGATGGAAGACATTCATTATATTCTTCCTCCATCATTTTGGGTCTCCCTTTCCAATTGGCAATGGTGCCCATCACTTTGATATAGGAGAGGATAAGGACAAGATGATCAAATAGTGGAGAAAAAGTATTTGTGAAGCATCACAGCTTAATGTAAAACCCTTCTCAGCACCTGAGGCTAACGAGGAAGACTGATAACTCACAAACACGTGACACAGAGGAATCTCACATCAGTAGTTGACCTGTACCCCACAACACGACAGGAAAAATAACCTGTCTGTGTGAGTCTTTTCACATACCGTACAGGGGCCATACCCAGTGTGAAAGCTATAATTTAAGAATCTGTGTGCACCAAGGTTGTTAAACAGGTGGACACAGTGGGAGTGTGATGTAGTAGCTTGTTTGAACAGCAGAAAGGAATGGCCTCCCTTTGGCGGAACAGCACAGCTGTCCACAGATGTCATGACGTCCTTCAGTTCTGTACCTGCACACAGCTGTAGTATATATTTGATCACGTGCAAAGCACTCAGATTGTGAGTGCAGCTGGTGTTGAGAATGCCAGGGATTTTTCTCTGTAATAGTTTTTAGAGAAATGCTAGATTGAACAGTTTAAATCAGATTGTCCTGCTAGCTTAAGGGCTTAGTGCAGATGACGTTGCATGATGGCTCCACTTGATCTGAAAACTATAAAGTCATTGTGTTTTCATTAAAGTATGTGCATCTGTGTGTGTTTTTCTTTCAGAATATCATACTGCACGGCAGACAAGATGCACGACAAAGTGTTTGCCTACATTGTCCAGAGTCAACACAATGAGACTCTCGAGTGTCATGCCTTCCTCTGCACTAAGAGAAAAATGGTGAGTAAATGAGATTGTGCAGTTAAGAGACACCCACTGTCTCAGTGACATTTAACACAAGTAGGATTCTTATCCATTGTGGTCTAATAGCTTATTCTCGGGATAGTCGAACATCCTCACATTGTAAGTGGACACAAAGAGTTTGAAACCACTTGTATCTAAATATTAGATATAATGTTTAGTGTCCAATTTCCCTTTATTTTTCATTTATTTCTTAATTAAAGGAGTAGTTCAATATTTTTGGAAAATTTGCCATTTCACTGAGTTAGAATCAAAAATTGCCTTGTGTTAAATATGAAAGTACATCCAGCGGCCGGTTACCTTTAGCACAAAGACTGGAAATGGGGAAACAGCTAGTCTGGTTCTATCTGAAGGTAACAAAACCGCCTACCAGCTCGAATTAACATGGTATACCTGACTCTTCTTGTCATCCTTGTGAGGTTTTCAGGGAGCTAGCCCGCTCCCAGTCAAGAACCGGTTCTTACAGGACTGCCCGTAAAACCATGACTTGTTGTCTATACACTTCAGGTTTTGAACTAAATAAACCTGAGTAGTGAGCTGGTAGCTGGTGCTGGTAGATGAATTTAGTTACTTTGGGACAGAGCCAGGCTAGTTGTTACCCCCTGTTTCCAGTCTTAATCCTGAGATATTTTGGTACTGGCTTTGGCTTTATATTTAGCATAGAGGCGTGAGAGTGGTATTGATCTTCTAATCTAATTCTAGGCATTTCCAGAATGTCAAACTATTCGTTCAGTGCCATCGGTTACAAGTAGATAAATATGAGTGAAACAAGGCTTTAGGCTATAGCTACAAATGTAGGCTAGAGATTCTTTATGCAGTGAATTTTGCATGCAGGTATTGCTTTCAGCTTTTGCTCCTGGCAGGATATGGAAAGCACTTTATGCAGATGTGTCGCAAAGAGAACTCAGAACAACTGCACTGCCACTTTGAGTCACACTTTACTTGCAAATGTCCAAGTATTAAGTCAGGAGAAAGTAAGGAGTGAGAGCATGAAGGGTGGGGAGGCTGTCATCCCTCTCTTGGCATTCTCTCCATCCCTGGAGGTTTGTAGAACGAGTGAACCACTCCCTCCTCTTCCTTCCCCTCACTAATTTAGTTCTGGCTAAAAGGCCACGTATCCTCCCAGTTACATAAACAAGTTGTCATGGAGCCCATGAGTTCTCCTCCACCTCTTAAAGTATCTGTGAAGGAACTCTTCTTTGTCTTGGTGGTAGTTCCTGTTTTATAAATGTCACAGTTCCTCGACCTCCTGGAGTTTTCCATCCTGTGGATGAGATGCATAGGAGTATTATTCATCTTCCTTTTATTCTTTCTCTGTGTCTCTCTGACTCACTCTTGTCTGTCTCTCTGCTCCCCAACAACAGGCTCAGGCAGTAACCCTCACGGTGGCTCAGGCTTTCAGAGTGGCGTTTGAATTCTGGCAGGCTGCCAAGGAAGGTACGCATGGTCGCCCCCAACGACCAGAGTGTGACGGATGAGTGAAAACGTTCCTCTCTTCTTCCCTCTCCTCCCCCGCTCTTGTTATTCTCTACCCTTACTGTAGAAGTCCAGTGTACAGTGATCCTGTCTTTTATCCTGAGGTTTCAAGGGTGACACGGAAACACAATTTTTTTGTGTGTCCTCCTGGTCTTGACCTTGACACACTTTTGAGGGTTCATGTGAAGTATTGCAGAACTGTACAGCCGCTCCTGTCAGTAAACAAAGCAAGCCCTACACACACACACACACGTATACATATACGGTAGAGGAATGTCCACTTTTTGGACTAGTTCTCTACAAAGCGGGGAAATCATCGCCAAGAGATCAGAGAGACCAGTTTTAGCTTGGTGACTTTAGTATGTACAGGGAACTCTGTCATGGTTAAAGAGTCATCTAAGTATCGACATGGGGAGTGGAGGAGAGGAATTAAAGTTAGCCTGGGGCAGAAGTGGGCTTACTGAAGTAGATCTTCTGCTTACAGTTAGAACAGGACTCAGATGTGAGAGCTGGGTTTTTCCCCTCGATATATTTTATCTTTACTGCAAAAATGTTCTTTTTCTCCTCATAGTTATGACTTTTTTTTTTTTTTTTTTTTTTTATGGAAACGTGAACAGCATTCGACCTCCTTGAATTTGTGAGACAAGGAGCCACAACTGAGGACACAACACGCAATCAAAGTGCTGTGTAAGGATGTGACGCACATCTTTTTGAACAACTCAGCACAAGACACATGTAATTTACTGCATGTATGACTCTAGTGTAAACGAGCAGTTCTTGCCACATAATATTAGTTTCTGCATCACCACCCCCTCCTTCCATCTTCCTCGTCTTTACATGTGTGTTGCCTTGAAGGTGCTCTTTGAATTTTGTGATTATCCATTGTTGCTGTCTGTTTTGTTTTGCATGTGGCACCTTAATCCTCCTCACCCCACCCCTTTTTGAGTTATTTTCTTTTTCCTCTCCTCCCCTGATTCCAGCACTCGCTTCTGTTTATTATAAGGAATGTAGAAGAGGAGAGCAAAGGAGGGGGGATGGGGGAGAGGGCGAGAGAGGATGAGAGGCGGGGCAGAGAGGGGTGTTGGGATGGTGAGTGTCTAAGAGAGAAAGGAAAATGATTGTATGCATTTGTCAGTGGGAGTTCAGCCGCCTGACAGATTCAGTGTCAGTGCCATTGATCCTTCCTCATGCGACTGCAGGCTTATTTATTCAGCCCCTTAGAGATACACACACTCACTGTATGAAAAATTCCACTAACCTCTTTCATTCACTCCACATTTCTACCCCTTTTTTCTTTTTCTACTGTGGTGTTTAACAGTGTTCTGATGTGTGCACATTTCATTTTTGGGGGTGGATTATTTTTCCCAAGATCAAGGCCACAGGCCCTGCCTCACGCCTCTTCATTTGGCTGTTTGTGTTTTTTGTGTTTTTTGAGTAGAATATTTAATCTGCAAATTGATGCATAGTGGCTCCCCACTCTTTAACCTTCCTCTCTTTCTCTAATGCCTTAAAATCTTCATTTCTCTTTCTTTCTCTTCTTCACCTCTCCACTTCATTTTCCAGGCGGGTCAGGTATCCTTTTTAATTTGCAGAGCTGCTTCCTCCTAGTTCAGTACGGTGTCAGTGATGAAGGGGAACTGATGCCTAGCTGGTAGAGGGTTATGGGGAAAGGGGGAATATTTTTGTCAAAAAGAAGTAGTGGCATTCTCTTGTGGAAGATAAGAGGAAAGTGAGATAGGGAGAAGGAAAAAAATCCTTTTGAGTCTCTTTCATTAAAGTGAAAAGGCCCCTGAGGATCAGGGCAGGATGAGGAGGTATCTATCTGTATGTCTGTCTAGTTTGCTGCGTCTGTTTCTCAAAAACTCCCCTCCACCACCCACAGTGGTTCTTCAGAGCCCACCACACATTCCTGACCCACATTCCTTCATCTATTACAGCTCCCATCTCTGTTCATAAATCTCTGTTCATAGAATATTCACTGTAAACACGTCAGCTAGCTTTGAACTTGCATATATTTAAGCTGTTTCCGTGTTTAGTAGGAGATAGATTCTCTAGTCAGGCTGAAAACTACACACGGGAAAGGCCATTGGGAGAAAACAGGTGCCTGGGGAAATTTTTGTAACACTGCCTAAGCTACCTGGGCTCATGGGAAATGAGATTTTTTTTTTCTCCTTCAGACCAAGGATGGTGATGAAATAAAAACACTTTCTCGCTGTAAAGCAGATTCTTTAGAATAGACAGAAATGGACATTTAATCTCCAGCTTCTGAGTTAGTCAGTCAGCGTCTCGACCCCTGAGGGGAGTTATCACAATAGTGCAGAGGGTCTTGTTTTTTTCCTCTCTGGCTTCTTGATATGTTTGTGTATCTGCCTAAACTTCACTTCATGGGAAATAGTGATATTTTATTTAAGGCAGAGATGGGTGTTTATGTGCCTTTGTGAGTAAACCCAGACTAGACAGTTATTCAAAACCGTGTATTTATCAAGCATCCTATAGCAGAAAATCTCTCCTAACTGTCCAGAAATTCTAAGAGTGGTGGGGGTTTTTTTGGGTCTTACTTTTTTGAGATTACTAGTAAAAGCATTTAATCAACTTTCATAAGTTAGGAAATCACTCCTGTCTCTGCTGATATTTGAGAGAGCTCCAGAGAAGTTCTGTTTAAAGTTGCCAAGAGACAGTGTTCAGATATTCAGTGAAAGGAGACATGTTTATGAAATGCTTGATTATGATAAGCCTACTGAATGAGTGATTTGTCAAACAAAAAAAAATTTGAGATCGACCCTGTGCTTGATGTACAGGAAACCACATGCTGACCTGTCAGAGACAGATGTCCTCATGTTACAGTTGCCACAGAAAATGCAGTTTTGCAACAGTGATGATTTTGTCAAAGCCAACCTCTTCAGTAGTAACAAGTACAATATACTCATATCGTCACGGTGCACGACCGTTTGATGCACTATTCCTCCCATGTAGGGAAAGTAGTAGTTCAAAGGTGAATTTAACAGTAGAAAAAGAGATTTTGTATTCTTTGTGGAGTGGTTCGCCACAGAGTAAAGAGGGTTTGCAACACTATTACAGGAACTGTAAAACGATGTGGTTGGGTGGGACTGATTTCATGTCACTTAGTCAAATGACCTACTGCTTTTATGTACTTACTTGGCTACATTTATTTTGTTAATACTCTACCATATTTGTAAATATCATCTGATAATTAATCATCACATTCTTGCACATATAACCTTAGAAGGTTATCTAAGTTATTTATCCATACACATAAAACGCATACATACATACATAGACAGTTTATTACTAATATATCCAATCACAACTGTCAGAGTACTACATCATACCATGATCATTTCTGCTTGGAGGATCTGAGTGTCAAGTCTCGCTCTGTCCTCGAAGGACTCCTGGTTCTTGATGAAATTAAATGTAAGATGCACCATAAATTGGTCTCAAGTCCCACTCTGAAGGAGAATTGTTACTTATGAGCAACTCTGAAATGCCTGATAAATACAGGTCTTGAAACTACTACACTAGACTCGCAGTGGAGACATTAGACTCTGCTTAAGAGCGCAGCATTGTGCTGGAAATATGACGAAAGCTATTTTCAGTTGCACTTAGTGACTTGCGCTGTGTTTTAAACCACTTTCTTAGCAGGTGAGAATGTGTAGAGTGAGCAGAGCCCATTGTCCCCTTGCCCCAGATGCCAGGCCTACTCTGTTTAAAGGCTTTATTTACTGTACTGACTGCTGTATGAAATGTGCTACAGTCTTTGAAGACCAGACAGGCCCTCTAAGTTTCAAGTTGACAGATGGCTCGAGTAATGACCTTAACTTATTTGAAAATTCACTGCTGCTAATGTGTTCACACACATTTTGATGAACACATTTTCAGTTCCTTGAAACAAAAATTTTTTTTAGCAATAATTTGCAAGAGCATTCGTGCAGTGGTTACGTTTTTCCTGAAACATACCATGCTTGTCTTCAAGGACTGCTCTCTTTTTTTTTTTTTTTCTTTTTGTCTTCCTCTTCCTCTACCCCCACCCCCCACTATTACCCCACACAGAGAAAGAGAAGCGGGTGAAGACAGGTTCAGACGAGGAAGGAGCCAGCAACACTCAGTCAGAGAGCTCGGCCAGTCTGGGCAGCCTGAAGGGAGGAGGTGAGTCATGTCACCCATCATCACATCTTTCTCTCTCTCTTCAACCCTCTCCGTCACTGCAACTATAGCATCGGGGTGGGGGGTGTTCGGCCACTTGTCAAAGGTCTGCCTACGTCAGCTGACAACAATCTGTATTATCTTGGTTATTCTTTCCCACTAACACTATTACAATAAACAGCAAAAATGATAACTTTAGGTGAATATGTATGATAATGTTAATGATGAGGCTCTCTTTAATTTGAAAATATTAAAGCCCCCTTGATGTGTTGTGGGTCCATTGAAAAAAAATCTTGGTCAGCGACCCCGAGGACATTTAATGTTAAGAGGACTGTTCTGATGTCTCTGTCAGCACACTGTCATATTCTGTCTCACTCTGTGTAAAGGGAATGAAAGAGGCCTACACTGTCTTCAACCCCATTGTTTGATCACATTTCCAAAGATTCCAAGATGTGAGACACAGGTCATGCCTCCTAAACATGTTGCTTACGTCCACTGAACCAGACAACCTTTAGGCATGATTAGCGCCTCATATTGTCCACAGCCTAAGATTAAATTGGATGAGGAGCATCCTGTTGCCAGTGGCTCACTGTCTGTACACTTAGACCTCATAAGGCTTTCTTCTTTGTTTGTTTGTGTCAGTGCTTGCTTTTTTCCTGTCACACACACACTGTATATCAGCAGGATTGTTAGAGTTTTCCCTGATCCCTTTGGTATTGGTGATTTCAGATTGAGACAGAGGCCGTCTTTTTTTGCAGGCCACTCCAAAAACATCTGAAAACATCGGCTTTGTACTGAGCTTCCACCTCTGCCCAGCCAGGTGGCCTCTAGCCAGAGAGGGATCTCTCTAAATCTGTTCTGACACTTTTTTGGGGGCTGCAGCACAGGATGTCCATCATTTTATGACCTAAACAGGTTTTAAGGATGATCCTGTGGGGGAAGACTCAACAACGTCGGACTTGGAAACCGATTCTGTGCTTTTTTTGGACTAACATTATCCCACTGACCATTTTGTGGATCACTTGGCTGCTAGTGGATTCAGTTTCTGTGAAGTAAATTGGTATTATGTACAGCAGAGTAGTACACGACACAGAAGAAGCATCTGAGTGACTTTTGAAACAGGCTGAGCATTTCTCCCGTGACAGAGGTTTTCACTGCCAGGTGTAAAGCAAATAATGGGGCTTTAGAGCTATCAGAAGGTTACATTTATGTCCCCTTCACTGTGGCTGATCAAATGGCATGCAACTGAGTCAGAGGGAGTCTCAGGATGAGTGATATTGTCAGGGGTGATTCAGCTTTATTCATGAAACATGATACTTTCAACTCTCTCTCCGTGCCAGGCCTCTTACAGTGGACACGAGAAGAATTCCACTTCTTTGTGTCTGTCTTGATTGTTATACCATCTGGGTTTTTGCTCACACAGCCACACTTCCACCTTAATAAACAACTAAACTGTTAACTTGACTGCATTACCATAAGATGAGCCTTGATCCCCCCCATTCTTTTTCCACATGAATGAAAGCCTCAGTCCAACAAGATTGCCTTCTTCATAACGGCGTATTACCCTAAATGCCTTTAGAGCTGGCGTTGACGGAGGGCAGGTTGAGCGGAATTGCCTTTGCGTGCTGACTCAGTTGTATATGAGCCAGTCTATCTCTGAACATAGAGGTTTTAGAGAAGGTCACATGAGGATAGCCAAGTTCCTTCATTAGTGTGTGCATAGCAGAAGAGGTTGTGCTTGCATCTGAATAGTAATTGAACTTTTACTGTTCTCTGTGGACATTAGGCTGAAGACTAGACAGATATCAGTGTTGACACATATGATTGACACACATTAATCATTAGGCAAGGCCATTAAAAACTAATTCCGTGACAGATCAGTGGTGTCACTGCGGTTAGACATGCAAGTCAGGGGGTTTTCTCATGCTCACTTATCACAAAGTGGCAATCCACAGATGGTTGCATTAATGAGATACCTTAGAGACCTGATAAGGAGAAGTGGTCCTTAATGGATTGCATGGCATTATACTTTGTCCATGCATGCTGCTTTGTTACTGCTGCATGACCGTTTGAAAATCACAGGAGCCAATCAAATGGTCATGTGGAGCAAATGCATCTTCATTTTTGTGGCTAACCCCATTAGTGTATACTTAAAACTAATTAGGAATTAAATGTAATGAGAAATTTTAAAGGTTGCATTTTAATAATTTATATGTAAATTTCCTAAAATCTTGTTTGTTTCATTTTCGCAGAGGTAGCCACGGGGAAACTTCTGGACCTGGCCGAGGGAGCCAATGTGGCACAGGTCCACTCAGGAACAAAGCAGACTGAATCGGATCCCTTTATGGTGCACAACCATGCAACAGAGAACAACAATACTGTATGGGTAAGACAAGAGTCAGGCTGGTCTGTCGGTTTCAGCTGTTTAGGCTTGATAACATTGGAAGAGAAGGATACCATGCAGGAAACTGATTAATTGGGGAAAGTGCACAGTGGTGTACTGTACCTGTTGTTGTATTTAAAGTTCTACCGCCGCTACGTTGATTTATACAATAGCTCATTGAAAAGAACCGGCTTTAGCCAATTGTCACATAGCTAGAGAGGGTATGGGGCTGCAAGAGGCCCAAATGAACCTCCCAAGACTATTGTATGTTAGAGAACTGTGGCCAGATGTGACTGTGTTCGTGTGTGAGTGAGTGTATTATATCTCATGAATAAGCATGTTTTACTTATCATCTCTCAAGACCTAAACCTCAACTCTAACCAATATGTGTACGTTCTCTGTGGCAGGAGTTGGAGGACGGTCTGGACGAGGCTTTCTCAAGGTGAGAATTATTGTGGGTTTTTGTTTCACTAAAGCACAGACTCTGCTCACAAGCTGCTGTTCTAGAAATAGTCAACTGTGGTTCAGGCTGCTCTCATGATAAACACTGCCTTTCCCCCTGTCAGCTCATCCCGGTATACTCCCACAGACACGGGATGGGCTCAGTTTACAGGCCCTGGCACAGCTGGCACTCACACTGCTTTTGTAGGCTTTATTTACTATCATTTTAGGCCCACACATTGATTTCATATGAGCAGGGGAACCCTGTGATTACCAATTGGTGCCGCTAAAGGGACACATTGCTTGGTATTTTTATCACAAAACCACAGCAAAGTAACTTATTTTGCAGTGTAGTGGCACAAGGAGAAAAACAGAGGAAAAAGATCAGGTCTCGTAATTTTCATGTTGAAGGTTGGCAGGAAAGTCCTTTGTTTTGAATTTCTTAAACTATGTCTACGTCTTCACCAAACTAAAAATAATGGAGCTGGAGTCCAGTGTGATTAATGTTTTCAATGTATCAGCAGATAAGATGTGATGGTCTGCTGTTGGGTTTCATGGTACAACTGCTTACAGCTATTTGTTCTGGATTGCCATAATGAATCAACCAACCCTATATTAGTGCATTCATTTCCTTTGGCTCTGCTAATTTGACAGAGGAATTCTTATTCTCTCAAGTCCATTAGTGAAGGGGGGGTGGGCTCTACAGTATCTGTAAGCAAGCAATAAAAGGCCATTTTAGCACTGTTATCAGATGATTATTTGTCTGCACACACTGTAATTACAGCCTAATGCTGTTAATCTCCCACTCTGTGATTAATGAGGATGCTCCCAGCATAAGCAGAGATGCATCCACGTGCACATTTCTTGAATTGAAGGCAGTTCAGGGGCCTGAGCACCAGGTTGATGTCTCTGTCAGCGAGGGGAGGTGAGGCAGAAAACACAATATTGCAGAATGACAGTGTATGTGTTATCTTCAGTGTAACTGATAGGTGGTGTGTGGCACATACTGTTTTACATGAGGATTGAAGTAAGCTGGAGATTAATGGATTTTTTTATAGTTGAGTCACATTAAATGTGCCTTGTTATCACTCTGCTTTCTGAGTAAGCTCCCCTACAATATTATGTCAGATAAAAACATTATAAACATCAGAAATTAGTGGCCATATGGTGTAACTTAATGTGAAGCTTGAGAAACGGATACATTGTGCAGACACTCGGAGACTGGGAAAGGTTTTTTTTTTTCTTGTCCATGTTTTTCTAGTCACAAATTATGCTGTGCTAAATATGATGGAATTAGTCTGTGTGAAAACCCCCTCGGTATCTGCCATTTGATAGCCTTTACTGCCATCTGCTGGCGGTGGAATATTAATCTCTGCTAGAGATGTGCCTTTGATCTAAAAGAAGAAAAAGCCAATATGTTATCCATATGTTTTCTGTCATGCAAAGAGATAATGGTTATGGTCCCCTGTAGGCCAACTCTCACCACAAATGTGTGGTAATAAAGCCAGACTGTTCAGTCACTTTATTATAAGGCAATTCAGAACAGTTTAGAGTTTAATTGTTGCCTGACGTGATGTTTCCTTTGCACCCCTAGCCACAGTCTGGATAGCTTTGAATCCTACTCAGGTAACAGTACCATATATGGATCTAATGACTTCCACCTCATTCTCCCTGAGTCAACCCAACATTCAAGCCTGCTCATCTACCTGGATGTCAGTGTTCAACCAGATTAATTAAGACACATGTAGTTTCGCATCTTCTTTTAAGGCCATATACCATTAACATAGCTCAGAGGCTTTGTTTGACTCATTGGAAGGGGGATGGGGGAACCCTCCCACTGTCATTTCAAAGTTTGATCCATCCCTGAGCTTCATCAGACAAGACTCTGCCACAGAACATGATTAGTCCTCCAGTTTGTCCATGTCTTCACCCCAAGTGTACTGTGTGTGTGTGTCTGCCTCACACTCATCAGCTTTGCACTACGTTAGTGCTACAACATCAAACAAGAAAGCCACATCTGGCCACATGTGGCTTTTGCTTTTTTTTTTTTCTTATATCATGATTCTCTTCATCACAGACACTTTCTTCAGATTCCATGTTTATGTCCATACATTGTGTACGACTGAACCAACCATTGTTCACAAGCTTTTTAAATATCAGAAATGTTATTTATAATGACAGAAATTTTGATCCTTTCCCTGGTCTCATCATATCAGTTACTAATGAAGTGTCTTTTCCTCTGCTCCTACAGACTCGCTGAGTCTCGCACTAACCCCCAGGTCCTGGACATTGGGGTAAACCCTCAGGACTTCAACACTGAAGAGTGCCTGTCTCCGGGCAAATGGGACCAAGAGGACACAGACTTCACTGCACAAAAAGACACTTTTGGGTGCTAATGTGAATCCTCTGCCAAGATGGGAAAAACAGGGAAAGATGAGGGGGAAAAGGTGGTAAAAGAGGTAAAGTAACAAAACAGACATCTGGGGCATCAGCAAGGTTTCCCAACTTCTCCCTGCTGCCAAGTCCTCTCAGTGGTGCAGTCTAGTGGCTCTCTGATGCTTCTGCATCTACTCGACCAGAGACGGACGACATGAGCAAGGCTGCTCACAGAACAGGCCAAAGCAATACAAACCAATATCTCCCTTTTCTATGAAAAAAGATGCAGTTATTTAATGTTGTTACAGTCAGTGTATTACTTCCTTTTTTGTCTGTTTACCCATTCACTATTTGTAACATGTTTGTGGTGCGTGCTTGTGTACATTGTGCACAGAAAGTGTGTGTGTGTGTGGGTGTGATTGTGTGTTTGTGTGTGGTGTACAGTATATAAATGTACAAACTGGTATATCAGAGTCATGACGAGTTGAGTGTGGAACAGTTTTGTGAGTTAAAGGTCAACAAGAGTGCTGTGGCATAATTTATTTACCAAGAGGTGGAGAGATGTAACTGGATTAGTGGATACAACTCACTGGGGCAGCACAACTTCTAATATTCTGCAAAAAAATAATAAGTTACCACATATGTGCTTCAATGTGCCAACCTCTTGTTGGGCAACAAAAGCTTTAAAAATCGTGTATGTGTTGGTCTGTGTGTTTGTGTGCATGCGTGCGTGTGTGTGTGTGTGTGTGTGTGTGAGTGTGTGCGCGTGCGTGTGCTTGCGCGTGTGTGTGCGTATGCTTGCGCGCGTGTGTGTGTGTGTGTGTGTGTGTGTGTGTGTGTGTGTGTGTGCGTGCAGAAAATGGATGAGAACAAGGTGACAATCTTATTATTTTTTTCTAATGCAAAATCTATTTTTGCACTCAGTATTCATCCATCTTTAAAAGCACACATTTCATGTGAGGAAATTTAATGTCAAAATGCATCAAACTTATTATTTAGGCTTATATGCAGTGCCTCTGTTCACTCTTCCCCTTGGAGTTTTTCCTGTTTTATTATTTCACTATCATGAATCACAGTGAACTATTTATGAAGCTGCTTTGACTGAAATGTTCAAGGACCATGGACAAGACTTGGATGGGGAGGCGGTGGAATGTCAGGAGTTGTTTTGTTTTACTTTAACATTACAGTCCTTCCTCTGATCATGTCAGCAAGCTTTGTTTGTCAACTGTGACTCATAGTTAAAAAAACAAGAACAACAACAAAAAAAGAAGTCCAAGGGGTTGATTATGTTCTATTGGCAACCTACCCCTGTATGTTAAATTATAATGTTGCATTAACTTTGGTAGTTTACTACTTTTTCCGGTATGGTTCCTGTGTTGTTTTTGGCATTTTGGTTATGTATGAATTTAATTAAATTCATTAATTTTACATACATTTCAATAAAAGTTAAGTTGTATAAGTGTGCTATTTATTCCAGAAATTTGATCTTGGTTTTCTTTTGTAGACTCTGATGCACATCTAATCCCAAACGAATCAAGATATGATGATATTGTTACCTCTTTTTATTTTCTCACATCTTTTGTCTCCGTGCTGCCAGTGCACAAACTTTTATTTGTTCTGAACTGGACCTAGTCAAGCAGTTTTGTTTAATTTGCTGAGATGTCTGGAGGCTCACATCACCAGTTTGGAAATGTATTAAGGTCATACATGGGCAATAAGTCCATAAGCAAAAGCTGCTAATTTTGTGCTGGGAAAAAAAGGTTAAGAAACAGCCAGTAGCTGCTGAGATGACCACATGGACAGACTGACGTTGCTGTCTTTGAGGCATCCCATCCCTCAAAAACACATCCAACATCAAGGTACGCAATGAACTTTATGGTGGAATCATCAAAATATCAGAATTGTGAATTGAAAAGTAAACTAAGACATTGGGTGATATTAAATCTGAAACAATTAGTCTATGATGTATGACATTAATATTTTATCCAAGGTGTCTTCCACACTGAATAAAATACAGCATTACTGAATCAGTCGATCCGTAAACAAATCTGTAAAAGACCCTGTCAACCACGTCGCCGGTGTTTATGGCTCAAGAGGAAACACAAGTTTGATTATTTTTCTATATGTGCAAAAAGTTGGTGTTTTTTTTTTTGTTTGTTTTAATTTACTTTTGAAGCCATTATATGATCGCTCAAGTTTGTAGTAACAGACACAATGTTACCTACGTGTTGTGACTTTTCTGTGTCCGTCTTAATAGTTTAAAAATTTTTTCAGTTATTTTTCATACAATTGGTATTTTCCATTTTTACACATTACATTGTCTCTTTTTCTCTGCTCCTCTAGACTTGCAAACAAACTCCCAGATCCCAGTGACGGGGATAACACCTCATTAATACACTGTGATTCATCATTGTAAAACAAAACATAGGTTGCTCAAAGTTCAGTGCATTTCATCTGCACTCTACCACTTTATGAAAAGCACAACAGATTGGTTCTATTTACTGTGGTTTTGATCTCTAAAGACAAAAGTACCTTCCTCATATTTATAAATGAAAACACATTGACTCTTAAGAAACAAGACTTATTACAATTTGTACTTGGTTGTCAAGCTATGTAATCTATCTGGATAAATGTAACTGGATTAGAGGATACAACTCACTGGGGCAGCACAACTTCTAATATTCTGCAAAAAAATAATAAGTTACCACATATGTGCTTCAATGTGCCAACCTCTTGTTGGGCAACAAAAGCTTTAAAAATCGTGTATGTGTTGGTCTGTGTGTTTGTGTGCATGCGTGCGTGCGCGTGTGTGTGTGTGTGTGTGAGTGTGTGCTTAGCGTGCGTGTATGGCGTGTGTGTGCTGCTAACTGGCTGCTGTGTGTGTGTGTGTGTGTGTGTGTGTGTGTGTGTGTGTGCGTGCAGAAAATGGATGAGAACAAGGTGACAATCTTATTATTTTTTTCTAATGCAAAATCTATTTTTGCACTCAGTATTCATCCATCTTTAAAAGCACACATTTCATGTGAGGAAATTTAATGTCAAAATGCATCAAACTTATTATTTAGGCTTATATGCAGTGCCTCTGTTCACTCTTCCCCTTGGAGTTTTTCCTGTTTTATTATTTCACTATCATGAATCACAGTGAATTATTTATGAAGCTGCTTTGACTGAAATGTTCAAGGACCATGGACAAGACTTGGATGGGGAGGCGGTGGAATGTCAGGAGTTGTTTTGTTTTACTTTAACATTACAGTCCTTCCTCTGATCATGTCAGCAAGCTTTGTTTGTCAACTGTGACTCATAGTTAAAAAAACAAGAACAACAACAAAAAAAGAAGTCCAAGGGGTTGATTATGTTCTATTGGCAACCTACCCCTGTATGTTAAATTATAATGTTGCATTAACTTTGGTAGTTTACTACTTTTTCCGGGTATGGTTCCCTGTGTTGTTTTTGGCATTTTGGTTATGTATGAATTTAATTAAATTCATTAATTTTACATACATTTCAATAAAAGTTAAGTTGTATAAGTGTGCTATTTATTCCAGAAATTTGATCTTGGTTTTCTTTTGTAGACTCTGATGCACATCTAATCCCAAACGAATCAAGATATGATGATATTGTTACCTCTTTTTATTTTCTCACATCTTTTGTCTCCGTGCTGCCAGTGCACAAACTTTTATTTGTTCTGAACTGGACCTAGTCAAGCAGTTTTGTTTAATTTGCTGAGATGTCTGGAGGCTCACATCACCAGTTTGGAAATGTATTAAGGTCATACATGGGCAATAAGTCCATAAGCAAAAGCTGCTAATTTTGTGCTGGGAAAAAGGTTAAGAAACAGCCAGTAGCTGCTGAGATGACCACATGGACAGACTGACGTTGCTGTCTTTGAGGCATCCCATCCCTCAAAAACACATCCAACATCAAGGTACGCAATGAACTTTATGGTGGAATCATCAAAATATCAGAATTGTGAATTGAAAAGTAAACTAAGACATTGGGTGATATTAAATCTGAAACAATTAGTCTATGATGTATGACATTAATATTTTATCCAAGGTGTCTTCCACACTGAATAAAATACAACATTACTGAATCAGTCGATCCGTAAACAAATCTGTAAAAGACCCTGTCAACCACGTCGCCGGTGTTTATGGCTCAAGAGGAAACACAAGTTTGATTATTTTTCTATATGTGCAAAAAGTTGGTGTTTTTTTTTTGTTTGTTTTAATTTACTTTTGAAGCCATTATATGATCGCTCAAGTTTGTAGTAACAGACACAATGTTACCTACGTGTTGTGACTTTTCTGTGTCCGTCTTAATAGTTTAAAAATTTTTTCAGTTATTTTTCATACAATTGGTATTTTCCATTTTTACACATTACATTGTCTCTTTTTCTCTGCTCCTCTAGACTTGCAAACAAACTCCCAGATCCCAGTGACGGGGATAACACCTCATTAATACACTGTGATTCATCATTGTAAAACAAAACATAGGTTGCTCAAAGTTCAGTGCATTTCATCTGCACTCTACCACTTTATGAAAAGCACAACAGATTGGTTCTATTTACTGTGGTTTTGATCTCTAAAGACAAAAGTACCTTCCTCATATTTATAAATGAAAACACATTGACTCTTAAGAAACAAGACTTATTACAATTTGTACTTGGTTGTCAAGCTATGTAATCTATCTGGATAAATGTAACTGGATTAGAGACTACAACTCACAGGTGGCAAACAACGAATAGTCAGATCTCTAGTGTACAATCTGTAATTCATTGAATTTATGACCAAAAGATGTGAATTTATGTGTTAACATCTGCAGGATTTATAGCAGAGTTCACATCATAAAATTGAAAATTGTATCTGAAAAAAAAAAGATGTTTGATTCAATAATATTTCATTTTAGTTCAACAAATAAAAAAATTATCCAAAAAACCCCCAAAAAACAAACCCTGACTGAATGCCCACATGGTCCAGCTGTGTTGTGTCACGGCTGAGTGATGGCTCAGTCTAAAGTACACATTTTACATCAGGCCCATTTCTAAAGTTGTGTAAAGTGTTTGGACTGACATTTTTTTCAAAGTTGAATACAGATTTGCAGCTACTAAGCAATGGTTAGTATTCCAACACTTTCCCCCTCCATGATAACTTGGAGAAAAGCACTTCAAGAGGGTCTACAGAAATATTTCCATTCAGATCCTCTTTAGATTTATATAATTTTTCTAATGTCATCATCAATATTGTATACTGTATTTACTACATCTCAACATATTGACTGATGAGAACTTAAAACTAACTGTCAGAAACTACAGGCCAGTATTAGTTTCCTAAACTAGGATGGAGCATTTCCACAGGGTTCAGGGTTCTGGAGGGTTGGAGCCTCCTAAAGCTCTTTCCCTTTGTCACTGAGTCATTAGAGTTCTCCACAGCAGAGGAAACAGCTTAGATGGTTCAGTGGTTTGCACAGATCAGTAATAGTGGCTGCTGGGGAGTTCTCTACTTCTGTCTTAACTAGTCATCAACACTCTGAACAAAAACAATAAGACATAAAAAGATTTATTTAAAAAAATGTAAAACTGTTTTATATACAGGAAAACTACTGAGGCTCAAAGTTTCTTAAGTCAACATTTTTCCCTTAAATACATTATTTGAAAAACTGAACTTATAAAACTAAAAGTTTTATAAAAGTAAAACATTAAAGACTCCAGGAGCATCAGCTGGCAATATTCTGTTTAAAGTGTCTTTTTTCCTGCACTGTATATGTTAATATAATGATATATGATAATATATAAGACCCCATCAAATTTTAGCTTGTTAAGTATAATTTGGGACTAATTTCAGTCTGACCTATTCATGTCACAATCTCCACTTAACTTGTAAAAGTCTAAGATGATCTTTTCAAGCTGTTTTTAGTAGTGAATGTCATCTGGATACTGAACCATATAACAGAGACAGAGGCTCAACGAACAGCTCCAAGCCTTGTCATCCTCTTATGGCACTCCTGACCTCTTGTGGCTGCAACTTGTAGATCACACTTTCAATTGGCTCCTTCGCCCCTGGCATTTTCTTCAATGGTTCATGTAAAGTATGAAACATGAAGAGTAGAATTAAATAAACCTTGAGGCCCATACCTGCTTACATTTGAGTCTGAACAACAGCAAGCATGTATCTGGTTGGATCATCTTCAAAGAGTTCACCATAGCAGATCAAACAGATTAGATAGGATCTGGAAGAGACACAGAAAAAAATATTCAGTGTATAGCAGCACTGATACAACCACTTGTAGCAGAAATATCTGTACTTATGCCAGCACTAAAAGTAGTAGAAGTAGTAATGATAATGAAATGAGCATTAGCAGGACTCAGATCAGTGGTTTTAGTCACATTTCAGCTGTAGTTGCTGTTGTAATAACAGCCTGTAAACAATAAGCTTTAGTTGCTGATTAACATCTTGCTGGCTCCTAAGAAAAAGTGCTACTAAAATTACTAATAACTATTAGATAGACTAGTAGCAGCATTTAAAGTATTCAATCTAATCTAATCAAAGTATTCAATCTAATATATATAAATACATATTAATATATATAATAAATCAATATATATATCCAAATTATTTTTTATTGTAAATACATTACATAGCAAAATCTGTTGACAAAATTGTTTTTTCTCATGCTATATATTTTCATATCATTTAAGTGTAGTACCATAATAATAACTCCTTTAACCTATAATCTTAGTCTTTTGAACTTGGAAAAAATAGATTCAGACTGTGAAAGAGGTAACGGCATTAAGGACTTTTAAATACTTTTTTCTACCACAAGATATAGGCCAGGTGTAGATAGATTGTTAACCAAAATGGAAAACAAATGCAGGACCCCAGAAGTTAAAGGTTTAGTTTAGGTTTCTCCCAGTTCTCCTCGAACCGAAAATCTGTTTCTGTCCACGTCCCTACTGCTGTTATCATTAAATAGACAACAGGATTAACAATAGTGTAAAATATTAATACAAACACACTGACCTTCAAGTATTACTGATATACTTTGAACTTTTTGGTTGTATCAGTCTGTGCATGAACATAAGATGCCTGGGATGGACAGTGTGGACAGCCGTGCCGAGTACTTAGTGGGTGTTCACCAACACACAGGTCTCACTCTGGCCTGTCAGCGAGTCGGTACCAACTCTTGCCTATGACAACACTTGCTACTTTACGACCAGCAGAGCGGGTTCTCTGCTGCAGGACTTGTCTTTGTCCCCATTCATCTGTCAACGCTTACCCCGACAGCCCCATACTCCAAGCTTTTGATGTCCTGAGACCGGTGTAGTACTTAGTGCACTGGTTAATTGTTTAACTGCCTGTATATTTGTTGATGAGTGATGTGCAATTTTATTGGTTTTTATTTATTTATTTATTTTCTTTCATTTTGAAGAAGCCTTTTAAAATTCAACAAAACAGAATACTTAAACTCAGGGTTTTGTCTCTGTTCTGACACGATGTTTTATCTGTTTTTTTTTTTCAGAGTTCGCTCCACAGGTACCTCAGTTGTTGTCACAATGAGACAAGCAACATTTTAATCAACAGCTTACTTATTATCACTATTACAAATCAATGTGGAATTAGGATCAGCATGCGCCATAGCAGGGAAGAGCGAAAAGGCAGATTATGTGGGAAAACGTTGCAAAATATCAGTCCTTTTTATATTAGTAGTTATATGGCTCAGTATTTTATCATTTATTTACAGTATGATAGCCCATCTTATTTGATGAACATTACATTGTAGCTACACGTGGCTGAGGGTTTTTGTTATAGGGATTGTGCGATGAACTGATTTTTTTTTCCCCTTTTTACGTTGACCTTACCATCGTGTGCTTGCAAATCATAAGGAGCAAAAGAATGGAATCGTGAGGAGTAACAACATGAGCACTCTCATCACCTCAAAATGCTTTGAAAAGGTCATGTGCAAATGAGACTGCATCTCAGAGGTATTGCACCTTCGATGTGAAAAAAATGTCTCAACACACCGACCCACTCATGAGATTAATGAGTGTGAAGCAGTGATCTAATGGCAGGTAACCTATTGATAAAATAAAGCATCAACTTAAAGTTGGGCCAAGCGTATTAAATGTTTGGGCTTTAGCTAAAAGGGAACTAATTAAACACTAACAGTGTGTTAACTCAAGTTAGATTAGCTGAAACTTTTAGCTTCGTTTTAGGAAATTAGGGACAATGTGTCAGTAAATGTAGCAGGGAAAAAAAGCGTAGTGATATAAGTAGTGATATAACCTAGTGAACGTTTTGTATGCATTTGTTATCGCAAGGTATTCTAACAAGGACTTGTGTTTTTAATCCCTAGACGTGGGTTTGAGCAAAGTTCCCCACACAATATGAATTTGTGAAGATAAACCCACCAGTATGGCAACTGTCTTTTGGGTGATTTCTGACCTCACTGGGGTTTGGGTTAGTGTTAGTCTTGTAGTCTACTACTTATTGATGAGGCCTCCCCAGAAATGAGTGCATTTTTTAAAAAATAGCCTAAATTTGCTCAGCTCAACCTGAACAAGCCCTAAAATAAAACACTGAAACTGAAGCAAGATGATGGTATCAGAACCCAGAATTACCATGTTTGATTTTGAGAGAGGAACATTTTTACAAAACCATGCTGATGTTTTTCCCCCTATAGGTGTTTTCTGAAGCACTAAAGTCCCACTCAAGCACTGGCCGAGACAGGAATGAAGAGGTGGTGGACGTGGCCCATGCAGTTCAAGTAACTAAGAATAAAAGCAATCTTCAGTACTTTAGTAGGCTGAAATCTTCTTGGATCTTATGAGCAGTAATATCTCTGCTTTTCTTGAAATACTTGATTATCTGCTGTTGATAAAGTGAAGTAATTAAATATACAAATAAAATGTATATATTACTTAGATACTTAGTATATGATACTTATTACTTAGATAATTATATTATCTCTTAATAGTTAGATTATTATTATAATGTTTTTTTCTAAATTATTATCTTACTGATATTTAACTTGTGATCTGGTGCGTGTGTGTGCGTGTGCTTTTTTCACCCCAACAGACCTGGATGAAAAAAGACACTCAAATAGCACAATTTTCAGGAGGCTCAATCAAGCCAAGTGGGAACACTTGAAACCTCTTTCTGTATATTCAAGGATGATCGCTTTTGACCAAAAAGACAGAGTGCATCACCCAAGAAAATCTTCAAATCCATTTAGAAATTAAAAAATTGAGATTGTGAATAATTGTGTGGAAAAAAAGGAAATTAGATAATTCCGGTAATGATGATGGTTATGAGTCTCCTGCAAAAAAGTCCATTAACCCACAGGCTTTATCCCCTGACCTTGGGTGTTTCATGGACTACTGCAGCCCCCCTGCAAGACAGGATTCATTGTCCCCATTTGCCAATTCTACATTGTTAGATAAGAAACATGAAATCAGGAGTGAAATAAAAGAAGGTGTGAACTCTCAGCTATACTCGGATCACAAGGAATGTGGGTCCTCAACAGGACCTGGGGGTAAAAACGGGACCGTGCCTAAGAGTTTAATGTGTGAAAAGGTGGCCTTAAATATGGCACCTACTTTATGTTGACAACATCTTGTGTCTCAATCCTGTTGGTACTCATTCTGCAAGATGATTTTCTGAAAACGTAGAGAGCTGTAAAACAGCCACACATTTCAAAATAAGCCAGTCCTAATTCCAACTGTGGCAAATGGACAGGAGTTAAACAGAGTAGACTTGCAAGTAGAGGAAAGACCAGAGGAGCTGAAGAAAGAAATGTATCAAATGTAAAAGATGAGGAAGAAGATAAAGGATATTTCTTCATGTCTTATATAAAGGACCTTAAAATAGGACAGAGCCCCCCTCAGTCTGAATACCCTCCGTTTCCTACAGTTACATCTAGCCCCCTGCACAGGATAGGTGAGGCTGAGGGGCCACAGGAGGAATGCCACCCTGAAAGTTCATCTGAACAAGCCATGCACTCTGGACAGCATGTTTCCTTATCAGTTAGTGATTTGTGTCCCACTGTTAGTGGGCCACCACGGGAATCTTCGAACTCAGACGAATACTCTTTAAAAGGTGATGTTGAAGAAATGTGGAATGTTGGTCTCCTCATAATTGAATCATTTATGTGTGACAGTGTCACAGCAGAGCTGAACACTGCTAGAGAGCAGAGCAGATGGGTGATAGAGCCTATCTGTGATTGTCAGGCCAGTGGAGAGGAAGCCACTTTAGGTATCAGTTATGAAACCACCTTACTTCTCCGAGTACAGGTAAGTTACCTCAGCTGTAGTCCTGTTCGCATATTGCTAAATTTGTTTATTAATCTCATTTTCTACAGTATATAATGTGCACACTGTGTGTTCCCACCCACAACGTCTTCAATTTTCCAAGGTGAAATCAGTTGCGGTGGCTCGCAGCAGCAGTAGTAAACCAGTAGCACCTCATCTGCCAGAGCAGAACTCTAAGAACGCTAGCAAGCCGAATCCAGATGAAGATAGTTTCAGTAGTTCAGTAGATGGTTTCAGAAATGTTTCAGTAGTGGCAGGAGTCAAAGGTACTATAGGGGCTTCACCTCTAGGTGGAGCAGTATGACCATATCAGCATGAGAAGCCTGAGATGTCTTGTGTGATTGCCCTCTATTAAGTGTGCTTGTATAGAAATATTGTCTTTTTTCAGGCCGTTGATCTCTTGGAGGGAGGTGGACCTGGAGCATGGAATACAGTGTGTGTCCAATCAGTCATCAGACACATGAATGAGAATCCAGGAGCAGATCATGGTATGAACCTGAGATCTACCAGAAGCCTCATGAATCGTGTTGAGACAGCCTTTAACAGAAGTGTTTTATAGCAGTACGTTACTTTGATCCACCACTGATATGATAATGTGAGATGTGGGCTGGATGATATCACCTGATTTTTTTTTTTAAATAGTGAATGGCATTTTCTTTGTTTCTTTGTCTCACATTCTTGGGATTTTTTAAAGGGCATCTCACTCTTCCCCTCCATCCTTAACTACATTTTGCAGACCATCACAGTTAAAATATATGTTTATCTTTAAATCTGTTTTTAAAAACAACACATTTTGCGTTTACTCAAGATGCCATGACTGATCTTCTGAACCTGATGACACGTGTGGCTGACCAGGCAACAGTGTCAGTGACAGACAGCGGCATCGCTCTGACCTCACACGCAGGTAGATCATTCTCATCGAGTTCTTTATAGTTATGAAGAAGTGTTGATTTAAAACGGTTCTATAACAGTCCTTTTTTAAGCAAAGTAAAACATGTGGGTCAGGATCAGCGCTTACTTCCAGGAACTACCAAAGATAGTTTGGATACATGATGCCAAAAATGGCCTTTAATGAATGGCAGGTGAAGAACTGTACAACATACAAGTGCTTTGCCAAGGTCCCCAGAATTTCTGAAAAGAGTTTTTCCTTAATTAGGACTTGTGGATTGTGGATTGTCATCTTTTCAACTAATAGCTCTTAACCTTGTAAGAGCTCAAATATATATATATATATATATATATAATAGTGTGTGTATGTATGTATGCCCTGGATATTATGCTGAGGAAACAAGTACTCTAGCAATTGATGCATCTTAATTGCCTTGCCTTTACTAGATTTGCAAACATGCCTATTTTTAAAGTGTATTTAAGTATGTTTGTATTCCTGATGTTCAACATATCGTATGTTTTGTTGTTTACTACAAAATTTCCAGGGCTGTATGGAGAATTGAATCTTTTCCTGTTGATTTCTTACCTCTTTATACTGTCAAGTGTTCCTGTTACATTGTCCACTCTCACACATAAAGTTGGTTTAAGGTTTAGTGCAAGGCAGAGCACAGTAATTTTCTTTTTTTAATGTAAATTTAAGTCCAGTCCTGCATACACCTCTCTTGGGATTTATGTACAGTAGCTGCATATTGATAGAGGAAACTGATACAACTATTTGATTCCTTCTTTTTATGACATGACATTCCACACAACATTGAAGGTATAATGTAATTTAATATATTTTATATGGTTGTAGAAATGGTCTAAATTGTGTGTTGCATACATTGGTTAGGCATCAGCTAGAACTGATTGTTAATAAAGGTCAGATCACCCATATCATATAATTTTTTCAACTATACCCTCATTTGTAATTGGGTAACATGCTAATATTAATTTCCTCGCTAATCTAGATTATCTACAGACCTAATTTTAACTCCTGTAATTAAACATCAAGGGTTGTTGGTTATCGCTAACCTTAGGACCCTGCTTTTCAGTTTTGAAAAAATAATTTGAGGTATCAGCAGAAATCTCAGTGGATATTTCATAACCTTGCTAATAGCTGAAACACAACCACTAGGTGTTAAATTTGAAAATGATTGAATGACTTGAGTGACCCGACCCTTTAATTGCAGCGTAGCAGTGACCACGGTGTACTCTTTGCTGATCGGAGGATTCCCTGCGTCGTGGTCTCATTAAACCCTGTAATGTTGTAAGGAAAGTGTGTTACAGGGGCTGAGTTAAGAAATTGGTCCCTGGAGTCAGAGCAGGGCTTTTTGTGTGGGGGCGAGACAGTGCTGCTGATGAATTACTCGTGATAAAGCCTAGCCTGTTCAGCTTACACTACAGTTGTCATCCTCTGTTAATGTTGGAGAATAATGCAGCTTTATTCTTTATTCTACTACGCAGCATCTGTCTGCTGAACAGAAGTACAGACTGTCATGGGTCCCTTCCACTAAGTAATGCAGGTTGTTAAAGCAATCCTGTCTATGGGGCAGCCTGACCCTGGCCAGCCATCCAGCAGGCAGCGGTGTGTGGGTGTCAGTGAAATCCTCGTGACACATGCTGTGCAGACTGGAAGGCACGTGTGCAGCTGAACAGCCACAGCGCCTCTCGACACCTTGCAACAGTGCTCTGAGGTATTGTCTAAACAAGACTGCACAACCTAAAACAAAAGACTGCCAGACTGAAGTCATGTGTGCCAGCTACAAAACCCTAGAGTCCCATTTCACCTGCTCAGCCAAGCAGTCAAGAGGACTTCTCCTTTATTGATGCCCAGTTATAAGCATAATCTAATATGGGACATGAGTAAGATCCAAGTGATTTGTGCTTTTGTGCAGGCACATATTTTTACACAGGTTGCTTCCTCAATGGTAAATGCATTTGCCTGAAAACATGTTTGGTGAATTTTTCAGGGTGAGTAATGTTTTTTTCAGGAAGAATTTGGTCTCCACAGTAAAAAAGCAATTGGTAGGTCTATGTGATTTTTTGATGGAGAAAGGTCTGACAGTTGAAGCCTGGCGAAGTCTGAGGTTCACATGTATTATTCACCAAAGAAAAAGCCTGTCTTCCTGAATGTAGTAAAACTATTTCTTTACTGACTGTTTCAACCTTTATGGTAAAAAAAAAAAAAAATCTCCTATTTTGTTATGAATTCACATTTAATGTTGTTCCAAATTAAGGTCAAACAGACTTATGTGGAAAATATTACATATTTAATTTAAGCATACACAAGTAAGCATACACCATATTCTTCATAAAAGAAGTTGTGTAACCTTGTGCATAATATTTAAACCATGCTAGCCCTCATTAAGCAATGACTGCTGTACACTTCATACAATGAATATAAACATGATAGCACTAATAAAGCAGTTCATTTTTCCAAACCATGCTTCTTTGTGGATCTCATTCCTATATTTCTATAACCCCATAAGGAAAAATTCCAACTTCTCTCCTTCTTCACAACACTGAGCTTCAGTTTCCAGACAGGTCTCTAATCTAATACAAAATACACATTGTGTAAATTGTTTTGAAGTATCCTGTGTCTCGCTACCAAGTATATTTTTCAGGCTTTGTATGGTACATACAGTAGCTTGAGAAAACCACCTGGGCCTCTGACACTAAGAAAGTCCTCAGTGCGTTAAGAGTTGTTTCACACCAAAGTGCTCAAGTGGAATGTTGAGTTCTTAAAGTTGTCATCATTTGAGGTCGATTAAAGGAAAAAGATATTTCATCTGACAGGTGTATACTTTACCTGTCATAAGCAGAGGCATCATTAAGTGGCTGGATGTCCTCACACCAGTAAACAGCTTGAATCCATATGGTCACTTTGTTTCCCAGCAGTAGGAGCAGTCCCTCTATGGCTGACTGAGCCAACTCCACTGAGCTACACCACTGGGTATGAAATGTGTGGACTTAAATTAGATACCCAGGTTCCTTCCACTGATCCACCCAACGTGTAAGACCTTTGTTAATCATGGTCAAACCCACCTCTATGTTAAAAAATAAGTAAATAAATCAAATTATACTCCCCAGCTGTGCACCATCCGACTGAGGCTGCTGGATTCTTCTCTCTCTGGTAAAGCTCACTCAAACACATCGATATAAACTATGTATTGTCAGTCAGAGGCTGTTTAGCTTAGCTTAGCATAAAGACTGGAAACAGGGGAAGTGCTATCTTAGCTCTGTCCAAAGGTAACAAAATCAATTTATAGTCTTTAAGCTAAACTGATTAAACCAGCTGCTGTTTGTAGTTTTATATTTATGGTAGAGATATGATGGCGGTGGTGTAATTTTCTCATCTAACCCTAAGTATAGTCCAAAACTATTCCTTTTAACAATAAAGGTTGGACAACCTGCCCCATAAGTTAATGTTCACAATAGCCCTACATTTAAATGAGTAAATTAGAAAACATTATTTACAGTGGTAACATAGGAGTGTACCATAATCTAAAGGTGACACGGTAACACTCAGTTTAATGAAAGTAAACCTCTTATGTTGCTAGCTGAAGTTTTACTCATTTAAGTGACTGGGGAGGAGAGAAGTAAATATAGAATACCTACAGGGGATGCTGTTGAGAAATATATTGCTGGCAAACTTAAAGCATGGCCCCAGTTCAAAGAAATCATCCGGCGAGACAATCATCATTATCTGTTACTGTGTGGATGGATGCCCATCGATTGGAGAGCCTGCTCCTGGAGCAGTGTTTCTGGGGAAAAATGGATTCAGCCTTCAGCTGCAGAAGTTGTGGGTGAAGTGCTGATCACTCTGGATAACACAGGAGACCACTGTTTTGAGGCTTCACCAAGTTTAACCTGGCTTAAATGTCTGGGTTAATCAGTCAGAGAGGCCCCGGCCCCCTGCCCCCTCCCCTTTCCCACTCTGTGACTGTACTTAAAAAAAAACCCAAACATTTTAAACCCACTCTTGCTTCTTCATGAATCAGTGCTTATTGGAGAAACGCGATCTTGAGCTTTTCTACTCTTATTAGGAGTGGAAGACGAGAGAGGGGGAGGTAGGGATTGGTAAAAGCTTGTCTTTGCTTTAATCGTCATTCTGCCCACGCTACCCAACCGAAACTCTCATCGCTCTCTCAACCGCCTTTACTGCCCCTCTCTCTACCACACTCAAGTCCATGGCAGTTGTAACCTGTTATGTTTGTGTTCACACAAATATTTGTCTATTTACAATAAACAAGATGGAGTCTGTGCAGAACAAGACCGTTTATCACTCAGCCCGTCAGCAGAGATTACCTGTGGCCGAGTGGCTGTTAATCATTATGTTTGGATGATTATTTCAAAAATATGCACTTTTTTCTCATTCTCCTCATCAAAAAGAGTCTTTTCCTTTTTGCACATAAACAGCACACTGACATAATAGACGAGTGCTATGAAAAACCTCATTGATAACAATGATAACTTTTGATAACTTTTACAGCTATGTATTAACATAAAAAAATCAACTACATTTTCACCAATAGCAGTGCCCTCTTACATTACCAGTCTGTATATTTTCCACATTAGGCTTGTCCTGTTTCATAAAAGGCTGTTTAAACTGACGAATCCCAACCAAGAATGAAATATAAAATGTATGTACACATTAACTGCCAACAATTACTTCCACATTTTCAGACTTCTCATATATGTCATCTATCTGTAATGTTTCCTTTTACTTTGCACATTTAAATCTGTGAAAGGTAAAGCATATGACAGTATGGTGAGATATGAGGCCTTCCATCTTTTTAGCTAAATCATAAGGTATAATTAGTTTTAAGGCAGCACGACTGAGCTTGAATCAGCCCTCAGATACACAATTTCCCTACCGTATGGAGAACTGTATGGCCACAGTTGATCCCTTATCATTACATTTAGCCTCTTCAACATGAAGTTCAACAGAAATACTGACTTTGAATTGAGAAAGTCTTGATAGAAGCCCTTCTGTCTTGGTGACATTAGTTTAGGGTGTCATAAAGAAGTCTTATGGTTGAGGATTGGGCCCATAAAAAGTTTTTTTTTCCATGCTTGCCATCAGAAAACCAAAGTTTTTACAACAGCACTGAAAGACAAATGAGGCTCAGGATTAATTCCCTCATAATCATTGTTCAGTTTGGTCATCTGTCTGAACATTGCATGCTGGGAGGTTGAGTTTTGGACAAAGAGGCTACAGAGTTTGAGTCTTTGCTTCCGAACTCCATTGAAGGCTGTTATTGCTGATTTAAGGGATTTCTTTTGTCCAATTTTCTGTAGATAGCCGTAGAGTCCAGCCCCTTTTGAAGTCCATTAATGAGAAGAATACACTGCATTGTGGCAGTTGAAATTCATCACCCTCAAAGAGAAAGACACACGGAAATACTAAAGGGCTCATCGTGGAAGGGGAATGTGACTTTTCAGAAAACCATAATAAAAGCATGAAAGAGGCAAGAGAATGTCAAAAAGCAAATTTGACCAAAATGTTATGGACTTTACATATTTGTTCGGCTCATTGATGCCCTTCAATTCAACAAATTGGTCCTTTCTGACAAAATTGGGTGATTCAGCTCAGATGGTAAGCTGAGACATCCCTCTAAAGCTGTTCAAGCTATCACAGCACATCTAAGAAATGGCTCCGAAACTGGCCAGGTGGAGCCTGGATTCCCTGAGGGGGGAAAACGAGCTCGCCACAATGAAAACATTTCCCACAGATCTGCAAAAAGTATCTGCCCAATTTAAGGAAAAAAAAAGATACCAGAACAACAGGACTGTTCTGGTGGCACCTTGTTAAGAATCAAATAATTAAGATCATAGTGATAAATAGAATCATGATAAGTAAGAGAAAACAGGATGTTATGGAGAAAATAGGGTGTAGAGATGAGATTAAGGTAAGAGGGGACAATTTTGAGAAAGTGGACACATCTCAGTGTTACCCAGAAATGGGAAACGTCCAGTTTTGAGGTCGTCGATAACACTGAAAGATGGCAAGAAATCGGCTTTGGTCCCTGGGGTTGGTTTATCTGCAGTCTGTCCACCACCGGAGCCATTCGGCCCTAATCTCTGCTGCCCCATGGTACAGAAGTCATTGAGCACGATGCAGCCACTCAGCTTTCGCCGCAGTCCCTCCGCTTCCGACTCTCAGACCAGCACCGGCCAGGTCGCGTCTGACCCCCGGAGTCCTGTGGTTTTGCTTAAGCGCCAGGCCCCGTGCCAAAGGCGACCAGGTGCCGTAGAGGGCCCCAAAGTCCTAGCCTCATCCTGAAAAGCAGATGGACTCAAAAGGGGCCCGCTTGTTTGTGAGAGGACAAAGTCTTATGGATAAAAAGAAGTCGTCCTGGCTGTCACACCTCAATGATGTTGACAGATGGCATCCTATTGTTGTTGTTGTTGTTCTTGGGGAACTGTGGGAGGTAAGAGGAAGATAACAGGTATGAGAAGGCTGGGGGACTCACAGGAATTATACAATAAGCTTTGTAACCAAGCATGAGGATGCCTCTGTGCCTGGATGTTATATTGATGTTTTTAGCAAGAGTGAGAGGGATAAAGATTTGTTTTTGACTTTTGTTTCCTGCTCTGGTTTAAGGACAGGACAGATATATAGTATGGGGCTCTGTGCATTTATCAAAAAGGGAACTAATCAGACGGATGACTTGAGCGTGTTTGTTGGTCGTTGCTGAATGCTGCATAGTCATGCACATAATGGTGCAATGTTGAAGCAGTATTTAGCATAAGCCTGGAGCTGATGTTCAGATGACACTGTGAATGTGCATGAGGTGTCAGTGGAGAAAGTCTAGAAGTGGCCGGGACCATTCACCTGCCCGGCGCCGCTGAGGGGGAGGCACCCGGGGAGAAGAGGAGGGGGGTGGGTTATACCTTACTGCGTAACAGCCCCCCAGTCGGGTGTTCAGGAGTGCTGCACTCTGAGGAGTTTTTGGCTTTGTCCTTGTTGTTGTTGGGCTCGTTGTCTTTGATTATGTCATACTGGCGACAGAAGAGAGCGATTACACCTGGGAGGAGAGACAGATGGTATTCACAGTCAGCCAACACTGATTATCCTCTAAACACAAATGAATCCACCTGCCTTTTGAAACCACTGCAGGATTCTCTCTCTTATTTTGAGTAAGAATATAGCCAGGAAAATGCACGTGAAGCTGTCTGATCCTGGTTTATGAAACAGTTTTCATCCTCACCTGCCCACATGATGAGCACCACCACGATGATGATGAGCTCCCCCGCCCTCAGCTGGGTGGTCTGACCCACTTCCTCCATCGTCACTTCGTCTGAAGGAGTCAAGAGGCAACAGGTTTAGAAATCTGTCACAGGAATGTGATTAGGATTGACCGAAGAGAAATGAACCACTTTTCAACATTAATCACTGTATAACACAGAAGAAAGAAAGACAGACAGCAACACTGCCAAACTGTAAACCAACCAAAGCCAGTTTGGTGTCAAACTTCATCAAAGCCTAAAATGAACATGAATGTTTTCATTGAGTTATTCTTTTGATTGATGCCAACCTGACCTTAATGTCAAATGTCTCAGATGCCCTCTCATGATCTGAAGTTCTCTTTTGGGTTTTGCATCATTGCAGCCTTTTCTACGCTGCCATCAAAGGGGTGAATTTTCTCAGACCGGAGGCAAGTCAGTGTTTGGAAGAAGAGGAGCTAAGTGGCTTTGCACAGCAGATTATACAGCATATCAGCAAAATGCTTTTCTATCAAATCAGGGCTTTCACTGAGTCTAATGATAGATACTTCAAGCAAAATGAGCTTGGGGGCAATTGAGTCAGCATCAGTGCATTTATGCTGTGCAGGTCAATTGTACTAAGGACTGGCAGCTTGCTCTCTGCATGATATAACAACTTTTTTTATCAGCTGTTTCCTCAGCGTTAAAGTTGTGATTAGAGAGGAGGTTATATTTTGATTGACTTAAAAAAAATATGGCAAAGCTTAGATAACATGCAGATATCAAAAAGTAAACAACTTCTGATTTGCATTAATTCTTCTAATTGTAATCAAGGCACTATGTGACAGTTATTAAAGTGGGTCTAGCTTGATAACACCATCTTAAATTTTAGATTCGTTGCCTCTTCGGTTATTATTGGTAAAACAAGTTGTAGCAATTCTACTATATTTGAGTATATTCTGTGTATAGGTTATCTATAACTGTTACTCTTTTAATAACTGTTGCTGCTTTTATCTACAAGCTTATAAACCACTTCATTCTAATTTTTAAGTAGATCATTAATTTTGTCACTGCACCTGCTACTCATTTCTCCCATGACCACATAGCCTTAAGTTCTGACTTGTGGCTTGCTCTTGTTTTTCTGCCATCAGCAGACTGCTTCAGTGATGCTTCACATTCAATGTTTGCTGGGTCTCCTATAGTTTTTGCACAGTCACACAGACTCTTCCATTTCATTTTTCAATTAGTAGAGTGTAGTAGTAGTGTCAGAGCTGACATATTCTCTAAATGTTCTATGAATCTAGTGCTTTTACCCATTCAGATCTCAGTATATCTTTTGCACATCCATAAAGCATACTGGCACTTGTCAGCTAGCCTTCTCCTTTTGCCATGAAATGGTAAAAAGAAGTGATGGCATTCAAAAGACTGACTTCATAGCCATGGAGATGTAGTTTGCGTGATCACCAATAGGCCAGGTTCTTCAACTTCTGATGGAGTCAAAAGATCACAGAGAGGCAGAACATGAAGAGAATGAAGAGAGTCAAGGCTTCTTCTTGGCCATTGGGGAGTTTGATAGAGAGATGAAGCTATGAAAAAAAGGTAATCACAGCAGTCAGGATCAATTCACACCAACCTCAGTAAAACTCCTCTCATTAGGAGAGATATCAAAGAGAGCAGTGTGTGTGTTATTCTGGCTGCTTGCACATACAGCAGTCAGCCCATGGATTCATATGGGGTTTCTACCCAACAAAAAACTAATGCACAGTTACTTTTCTTTCACCGCTGAGTGTTGTGGAAGTCAGAGGCTCGGACTAAAGTTCACTGCAGCGGAGAAAGCACTCCTCTCCCTTTATTAGATGCAGCGGGTGACATTTGGAGGGCCCGGTGTGGCAGCAACCCCACGCTCCAGTGGCTTTCAGCAACAAGCAATTCCGCTGATCGATTGGCCTCTGTTGCCCAGTATTAAATTATCAAAACAGAACAGCTCAGGGCACCTGACACCTTTGCCAGTTGGCCTCACCGGGGCTGACTGGTCAACTGTAACACCCTTTGATGCACACTGACTAAGCTCTAGATAAGGCTGTGTGCTTTATGAATTAATAGCTCTTAAGTTCCACCTCCTTCTAATGTTTCAGCACTGGAATATTTTCTATGTTATTGTTTATTCAGTGAGATAAAAAAAAGGACATTTTGATTTAAAAAAACACTTGACACTGTTTTGTCACATTTAATCTAAAATTTAGTTGTCATAGTTAAAATTAATGCACGAACCTGAAGCTCACAGAGGTTCCCTACAGACATGGATGTGCTAACATTTTTACTGGATCTTGATATGACAGCATAAAACTGATGTCATGTAACATTAAATAAGAAATAGCAACATTACACATCTGTGGTTTGTGGTTTGAGGAAAAAAGGTCCTCATGATGTCATCAGACTTTTCTGATTTCTGACGCATTTTCAACCCAAAGCTGGAGTTAAAAACGTGACCCACACTAGGGACTAGAAGTAGCTCATATCAGGCTCTGTGGCTTTAATTTGTGTCAATCAACTCAACAAAAGCCCAATGCTCAAGCATTTGTGTGCCGCTTTAGCCTGTAAACCAGCAGAACTTAGAACACAACAATTTCTGATTTTAGAATGAGTTAAGTGCTGTAACTGACCATATCTGGCAACCCATGCCAGAGCTGGTGTCAAACAAAGTACAAGTACAAGGCAATGTTGACCTATTCCTATGTGGTGCTAAAGCCATGTAGGATTTGTCATTTGCTTCTATTTCTATTTTCAGACCTGTTTGAGGAAACAGTACTTTTCTTCCATTTTGTGCAAAAGTTGTCCTGTTTTTTCATCTCTCTCTCATTTCCTTTGATCTCCTGATGCTTAAACCTATTGTGAAATGGAAGAGAGAGGAAAAGTAGAATAATCCAACATTTCCTGCTCATCCTTTGCTCTTTCCTCTGAAATCAGCGTGATATGACAGAACACATGGGCTGAGCAGTTGAGCGAGGGTGGTAAAAGCTTCCCTTTTCTTCCTGGGACTTTCGCCTGTCATATCAAGACAAAGGATTAACATCTATACTGAGAGATTCGCTCTCCCCCACTTTCTATTTGGTGCTTTTGTTTACAATAAAAGATACAAGTTATTTTCATCTTTTTGGCCTGATTTTTTCCATCCATCTTTTGCACTAGCTGCACATTTCTTTTCCCACTGCTTCCATGAAAAGTAAACTTAGAAACAGTTAAAAAGCTCAACTTAACAATATGAACACCTCACTTTACACTATTTATATAATTTCTGCTTATAAGAAATTTGCAGGATAAGAAAAGAATGTCTTAAACAGCGTAGAAGTTAATAGGATTTTATTACCTGTATAGTACCTAATATTTGTCAAGGCAGAACAAAATGTGCAAATCGTATAAAATAAAGTATACGTATAAATATTAAAAACCCCACTTATCTTGTTGAATTTAAAAAAAATCCCTGTTTTGCTCGTATGGGAAAAATAAACTAACACAGATTTTGAAACTCTCAATCCCAAATCCCAGCCGTACCGATTTAACGCTGAATCACAAACCGACTGACTTGACTTGACAAAACATCTGTTCATCTATCATCAAAAGGTTTCATTGTGTCAACATAGCAAAGCTAATTAAACAGATGACTTTGAGCAAGCAGCGCAAATGAGACAGAGACAGATGAGATATTGTTGTTGAGTACAAGTCAAGGATGATGAATTACAGAACTGCTGTGTGAGGAGATTTGCTTTGTGAAATATGTGCATGGAGGGAAACATGGAAACATGGAGCGGGGAAAGTCTTGTTTTTGCTCTGCAGTGAACAGGGACTTTGACTCAGTGTATGTGTTTGTGTGTTTGTGTTTGTGCAGAGCCTGCTAATATGTGGAAATCTTACATTTTTGGGAATGGATGAGTGAACTGAAGTGGAACGCTGCTTCTTTCCAAATAAACCAAGCAAACAAACATTCATAGAGGCATCAACTGCACTTGACTCAGCAACCTCATTTAAAAAAAGGAAGGTCGTTCTCCTCAACATTTTAAAGGCATAGTTTGATATTTTGGAAAAAAATATTTACTTTCCTGCTGAGAGTTAGATTAAATCAATGAAGCTACAGCTATGGAATGGCTGATATATCTTAGCACAATGACTATTAACAGGGAGAAACAGCTAGCCTGTCAAAAGGTGACACAATCTGCATATCAGCACCTCCAAAGTCCAGTAATTAAGACGTATTACATTTGTAAAAACAAACATTTTCTGTTTTAGATACTGGAGTATTTCTTGTCACGGCCAAGAAAATGAGGCACAATTTGGTTTATTTAAGGATAAAACAAACAATCTACAGCTTTTTAATTACTGAGTTTGAGAGGTGCTAAAAGTAAATAATATGGCCGCTGGCAGTAGCATCATGTTTAGCATAAGTACATTGTGGTAGAGAGGTAATAGTGCAGCATTAATCTTCTTATCCAGCTTTTGGCAAGAAGGTGGATGTTGAACATTTTATTTAAGGAGTGTGTATAATTTTCCCATTGTCACTATTCCTTATAAAAACTTTAATCATTGCTCTCAGTAAAACTATAGCTGTGTCTGTTTGCATCAGTGTGTGTTTATAGCTGTGAGGCACTTCCTGTGCTAATTAGGCCTCAGTGGTGGAGAGTGCATGTCTTAATTGCTCAGCAATGACTGTGTTTATATTCCACATGTCTCTGCTGGCCCACTGCCCACCGAACCAGAAGTTCAGAGTCCTGCCTCCACACCCCAGGATGTATTGAAGTATAGTGGCAGCTCACATGAGAGATGAGAAAAGATGGCACTGGACTCCAGCCAAAACCACATTAATTTGCCACCCGTTGCAGCTCTTACTATCTCCTCTCTGTGTGTTATAGATGCCTCTACTCATTCTAGTTTATTGTGCAGTTGTGCTGGGTGCATGCAGGGTGAGGCCTGAAGAGGTAAATTAATTACCAATGACGTATACACCCCCCTTGGCTGTTTTATTCCAACGTTATGATCACTGGGGGCCAGCCTCGGGAGCACTCTGTTGTGAAATTTCATTTCACGCTTTGTGTATCTATTGATTTTTATTGGTCTTTAGACAGAATCAGTCAAGATATTGTCAAAAGGCCAAGTCCCCTCGGTATTCACTTTTTTGAAAAGTTTTTTTTTCCCATAAGTGTGGATATGTTTCATGGCTGAGCAAGCGCTCATATTTGAATATTTGGGTTTTGTCTTTGTGCCCCTACCTTTACTCTTAGAGGCTTGAGTCTCGGCCTCCTTTGGTGTTCGGAAGCGCAGCGGTTCGCTCAGCGGGCTCGTCCCGGACATGCTGATGGACTGGACGTGCACAATGTAGTCTGTCTCTTCCTCCAGGTCCCATAATGCACAGGAGCGTGTGGTGGTGTTGACTTCCTGGATGAATCGCAGCATGCGCACGTCTTTCTTCTGTTGAAGAATGACATGGCAGAGATTAGTGAACAAGGTTTAGAGCAGGAGGACAGATGTTTTGGCCGCGGTAGTATACATTGTCTCTAAGGGCACTTGGGCTGCTCAAGAGGCCATCTGGTGGGACTTTATGGTATAATGATGCATGAAAGTGTCTCTTTAAGTCACAGACCTGGTTTTAGAAAAGTTTAACTTGAGTATTTTTACACGGAGACCAATGCTGCTGTGCAAATCAGACTTGTACATAAACACCTCTCTAATAAAGCATTCGTTCAGTATTTTTGGAAATTAACTTATTTCTTTCCTATGTTAGTATGCTGAATATGAAGCTTGAACAAGGAATCAGCTAGTGTAGCTTAGCATTAAGAATTAAAGCAAGGGAAAATGAAAATTTTAAAACAATGTGATAATTACCGTGCCTTCCTATGTGTAGAATTGTCCAACCCTGGGAATCAACCAGGCTCTACATTTTCCATGATTTTGGTCCATATGCTAAGCTATGCGAGCTGTCTCCTGGTTTTAGCTCCATATTTATAAGAAGGATAAGGATGCGGTATTGATCTTCTAATCTTCTAACCTTCGCGAAAGTGTTTTCCCAAAAAACGTCAAACTATTCCTTTAAAAACTTCCTGTACTACTGTAAAATACAGATAAATATATATATATATATATATGTTATGCAACAGGTAAGATAAGAAAAGACGAAGGAAAAAAATAATTAATCAAATTACAGCTACTTCATACACACAGAGACACACACAGAGTGTTGTATGAAGTAGCTGCCATAGTCTGCTGTTAGAGAGCAGACAAGCAGTCTGGCAGCATCCAGGGTCCTGTGATAATACCCATAATATCCACTGACTCAGAGCAAGGAAACGACGCATTAACAAGAACTGGACATGGCAGAAAACAACCAGTGATGAGCCACCAGTTAATTTAATTAGTGTGGGTGTGTGTTTGAGTAGCTTCCAGTTGCATAAGCAAGTGTATCCAAACTGTCAGTACATTTACATATATACCCAGTGCGCACTCTGCCTGTACAGTATATGTGTTACTCACCTGCTGTGTGATGGCGAAGCCAATGACGGAGTCTCCCTCGGGGATGTCCCATGTCACCACAGCAGAGTTTGCTTTCAGTGCTTTGATGGTCACATTGACAGGAGGCGACAAGCTATCTGCAAAGAGAGAGAGAGAGAGAGAGAGAGAGGGAAACAAAAGCTTCTTTCATCTTCCGTGGTATGAAGCAGAGGAGACGTTCGGCTCCATTATATTTCCACCTGATGCCGAAACAGCTACATAAATGGCAGGAAGCCAGATTCAGTGGTGTGAGTAAATGGCTCAGCAGAATCCATTATGTGGGGTGGAATCGATGACAGAGCACAGAAACACGAAACAACTCCTCGGAGTGTCACAGTGGCAGGGCCCAAGACTCAGCAGGCAGTAGAGTATGTAAGATATGGAAAGATCAATGAGCAGAGACAAAATCAATCATATCGTTGATGATATTAAAACTGAAATTTGAAAGCTTTAAATTAAGTTTTGAAAATTAAAACTGGCATAAACTTAAAAAATTTTTTTTGAACATTTAAAACTAAATTTTTAATTTTTTTTAAATCCACGCTAGTGCATAGAGCAGTGACCCTCTATGAATGGCAATACAGATCTATTCGTCAATCAATTGAACCCGGGCTGACATAACCGGACGACTATCGGGTGGATTGCCATGAAACTGGCTACAGACTCCTAATGACTGTTTTGTGCCACCAGCAGGTCAGAGCACTGCTCTGCCTGAAGCATAGCCTCAGGTAGCATGTCTGTCACACTTGTGACTAATAATTATTAAATAGAAAATTTAATGGTAAATTTAATGGTAATGATATTAAATTGCAAATTCAATAATATATATAAATAAAGGCTTAGCTTTGGCATTCAACACACTCCTTTTCAAATGCGTTATACAGTGTGAGAAATCCAGAAACTGAATATTATGGTTCATGGCAGCTATAGGACATTCGAATTTACCAGCTTTTCAAAACCTCTAGTCTCTCAGATCTTTTATTTCCATGAGCTGTGAGGCTGTTTTTTTTATTTCCCAATAATTTCCCAATTATTTCCAAATCATGACAGTAATATGGCCTCATCAGCTGCTCTCTATCTCTCTGACTCCTTTGAAACGAAACGGGTGAGGCTGGTTCATAGCTGAGAATAATGGGATTTTAACAATGGCAAGAGCATATTTTACTGCTGACCCTTTCCTGGAATTTAACGACTGGTTTGAATATTTTTTTCAAAGATTTAGGGAAGCTCTGAATCAGGATGAAATATAAGTAAATTTGGGTGAAAAAAGAAATATGCATCGATGAGTTTGGACACATTGAAAACCAGCAAAATATCCCAAACTCTGTACAGCAAAAGTGTGTGTGTGGCTTTTTTCAGATAGGTGTCATGCTTCATGTTCTAAATACACCTCCAGTTTAATTAGGGCCACGGGCTGCAAGATTTGAGAACAACGATTTGGTTTCATTATGATTAAGTGTGAGATTGTGTGTGTGTTGGTGTCCATGTGTACTTTGGCAGCTTTGGCTGCTTCCAAATAAGACTCTCTTTAATTACTGCTGCGCCAATCTTCCCTACACACACACACACACGCACGCACGCACGCACGCACGCACGCACGCACGCACGCACGCACGAATGCATGCTCACACACACACACACACACACACACACACACACACACACACACACACACACACACACACACACACACACACACACACACACACACCAAATGGCTACAGCCTTATATAAGCTTTTGTGTAGATCTGATGATCAAAGTGGCTGCAGCATTGATTTGCTTTAGATTCACGGGAAATTTTTTCTCTCACACTGTTTACACAATCACTTTCATTTTCTTTTCTCATAAAAACCATTTGAAGTGTAAACTGTGTCAACCATAATAACATAATGGACAAAAATGTTCAGACTGTTGACTCTCATCATTGCCTTGCAGTACAGGTGTATTAATATATTGTAGCTTGAAATACAAAGCATTCAGAAAGTTTTCACATTTTTTGGTGTAGCCTTTTGCTAAAATCAATTAAAAATCATTTTTGCCTCTTCAATCCACACTCAATATGCTATAATGACAAAGTGAAAACTTAGAACATTTTGAAAAGTGAAAACTGAAATATCACATCAACATCAGTATTCAGACCCTTTGTTTCTACACTTGAAATGTAGCTCAGGTATTTCCCACTTCTCTTGATCATCTTTGAGAAGTTTCTATACCTTGACTGGAATCAACATGTATTAAATTCAGTTGATGGACATGAATTGTTTATATAAGGTCTCACGGCTGATGATGTTTGTCAGAGCAAAAACCGAGCTTCAGGTTGAAGGACCTGCCTGCAGAGCTCAGAGACAGGATTGTGTTGAGGTATAGATCAGGGGAAGGTTACGGAAAAAAATCTGCTGCATTGAAGGTTCTGGAGAGCATAGTGGCCGCCTCAATTTTTAAATGGAATAAGTTTAAAAAAAAACTAGAACTCCTACTAAACCTAGTAACCCGGCCAATCTGGGCAATCAAGGAGAAGGGCCTTGGTAAGAAACCTCCAGAAGGACAACTATCACTGCAGCACTAAACCGATCATCGCTTTCTAGCAGAGTGGTCAGTTTGAAGTCCCTCATTAGTGATGATGCATGAAATCCAGTTCAAAGTGTGTTTAAAAAAAACAAAAAGAAAAAGAACCTGACGGACTCGGAGACAGTGAGAAACAAGATTCTCTGGTCTGATTAAACCCAGACTGAACTGTTTGGCCACAGTTATAAGAGTCAGGTCTGGAGCTGCAGGGACGGGAAGTCTGGTCAGGATTGAGGGAAAGGTGAAAGGAGCAAAGTACAGAGATATCCTTCATCAAAACTTGGTCCAGAGGTTCATCTTAAAACAGGACAGTGACACTTTGCACACCGCCAAGATACCGCAGTAGCTAGGGCCCTGACTTGAACCCAATCAAGCAATTCTGTTGAGACTTGAAAATGGCACCATTCACCGGATCCGTAGAGAAGACTGTAAAAAAAAAAGCCCCAAATCCATGTGTGTTCTCGTGAACTTCCAATCCAGCAGAACTTTTTCGTAACCTTCCCGGAATCTGTGACTCGACACATTTCAGCATAAGGCTGCTCCATAACATAAATTTAAAAAAAGTGAAATAGTCTGAATACTTACTGAGTGCACTGTATGTCTTGATGCATAAAGAGGAGCGTATGCTCATATCATTCATATCAGTTTTATTAACACTGTGAACTGTCAGATGTCTGAACTGCTTCCTCAAAATGTTGTCATGATGATTCTCTTAAAGAATATTAAGAAAATAATTGGTCAATCAATAAAATCCATTGATCAGAATTTCAGAATATGTTGATTTTAAAGGTATTTGAAGTGTGTAAAACCAAACCTAGACATTTGCATTTATTTAATGTTTTTTTTAATGTATTTTAATTAAGGATATGTTTTTGAATTATTCCTTTGAATTATATTTATATTCATACTCTCTCTCTCTCTCTCTCTCTGAATAAGAAGTGGTCACTTGCAGTAAAGCTACTAATTTGTTTTAATGAGAATTAAATTCAGTGTGACTGTATTGAGTGCGTAATTGAATAGGTTAACACTTGCCCTTGGACTCTGAGGGGCTTTACTTTTGTTTACTGTCTGCTGTTTTTTGTGTCTGAGGGAGGGGGGGGTGGGTGGGTGGAGGTTGCTGACTGGACTGAAAAAGTCACAAATCAAGCTAATTATTTCTCTGTTAGTCCCCTCTAATTCTTTTTATTTATCTGTGGAAAAATGTCACTCTCAAAACACACAATGAAGGCTACCATTTAGCTCCTAAAACCCTTCAGGGCACACATTCATTTCATGTGACTCTGCTTTGTCATTTACACACAGTAAAAAGTTCTTCAAAATTACAAATGTCTGTCTAGACCTTGCCCTTTTCAGCTCACATGGGAAAATTGCAAACATATTCTTTAACAGTGGTTTAGCTTTTGAATTCATAGAAGACGGTTTCACCCCCAACTTGCCACATATAGACGCTTGGTCAGGACCCATAGGCATCAGTGTTTAATGCACTGGGATCCTACACCTTCCAAAATTCAGCTCAATGGTTTGTCTTTGTTAGAGTCTCGCAGCCCGGAAAATGCCCATATCTTTAAAATTTATTCTTCTTGTCTGTAAGAATAGGTCTCATTTAATATTTCAAGCACAAGTTGAGGTAACCCTGATTACATTACTATGAAATCATCCAGGTTATTTTCCCAGACTGGACAAAACTCCTGCATATCTACAGAGGACAGCTGTTTTCATAGGCTGAATAATACCAGTCTATCTACTATCTGTGATTTCACAGATAGAAGATGGAACAACAAACAATAATATGACTTAAAAAAGATTTTGACTTTTAACATGACTTACATTGACTACATGAGTGGAATAGAACATTTTATCTTCCAGAAATGATGGGAGGATCAGTATGGTGTCAGCCTGCCCTTATTCTCAATATTTGCATGACAACAGTCTGATCCATTGAGCTCTACTTGTGAAGCTCAGTACCTCACTTCTCATGTCTTTTAAATCCTATAATTTTGCACAGATTTTGTTAGCCTCTAATAAAGCCTCAACATTTCTGATCTTGGTGAGACTTCTTCCTCTTTACTCTTTAAAATGAAACAGCCAGCAGCAAACCCCTTTGAAGTGAGAGATTCCTTTATTCCTGCTGAATCATATTAAAATCATGATACCTCATATTTTCATTAATGTCTTTAACTAATTTATAGAGTGTAGCATTTCTCTCCCCCTTATTTTCTTGTAAACAGTGCTGAATCTGTTAAAATGCATAAACACATTATTATGTTTTTAAGTCTCTTCCAGAGAACAGACCTTTATCTGTCTGATACTCCAAGATTAAATAGGAGAAAATGAAAAAAGGGATAAAAAAAATTACATTCAGTCTGCGGGAGACTGTGACAAGGTGGGGTGTAGAGTTTTGTTTAAAAAAAGGCAGTTATTTTCTCCTTAGCTTTCTGAAAAACAAAGATAATAATCTTTCTAAGTCTCCTCTACCTCCCACAGCCCCCAGTCACTTTACGTCTGTCTTTGTCCCTCTCCTCTTAACCGTATGATGCAGAGAGACAACATGAACAGATTTTGGCTATGACCAACGGCCTTAAATATCCACATTACATGAGAGTCAGCTCTAATGAAATGCCACTGAGATGTTCTTATCAACTCTCTCCCTGCTGTGACACACAGTCTGCCTCAACCTGAGAGAAGCAGCCATCACAGACGGTGTATGTATTCATGGCTGTACCCACCATTGAGGTCACCGAGGTCCAGACCTCAGTTTTTTTATATATATTATAGATAATATAGATATACAATATAAAAATCATGAAAAAAACTGCTTTAAAATACATCTACTTTGGTGCAGCGAAGATATTGTTAAATGTTAGATAACCATTTCTCTCATCTGATCATCAGAGTAATTGCTTGTGTGTCGGTGGTTGGAGTGAATGATCTCGTTACTACAAAATCTTTACACAACATGGTGCGCACAGGTGGTAGGATTATGCAATACTCCCTCACTCTGTCACCTACTTCTTGTCAGTTCTGAAATCTCACCTTCACATGTTTCTTTAAACTGATAAATGTGATGCAAATTCAATCAATGTTCAACAATGTTTTTATGTAATGTTCTGTTTCAACCTTTGTACTCGTGTCTCTTTTAAACAATATTCTTTCATCTTCAAGATGTAGTAGAACTGGCAGGTAGCACAGTTGCAAAAATGATGTGCAGATTGTAGTGATACCTCTTCTCCGTGAGTAGAACTCAAAGACAAGTCTTCAAAGGAATAGTTCATCTTTTGGGACATTTGTTTATTTGAGAAGATTAAAACTACTCCCATGTCTTTATAGTAAGTATGAAACTACTGAAGACATAAAGACTGGCAGCATGAGGGAACAGCTAGACTGGCTTTGTCCAAATACAATAAAATGTGCCTTCTAGCAACACGTTATATCTAGTTTGTTTAATCCAGACAAAACCTGATGTGTTAAAATAAAAAGATAAAAAATAAATCCAATAAATTGTAAAGAAGGCGTGGGTACTTAGAACGGTGGTTAGTCAGATTGTATTGTATAAGACATTTTGGGCAGTAGAGCGAACAAAATAGTCCAGAAAAGAGGTGCAAAACTGAATGAATGAGACATCATATCATCACACACGATGATCCCAATGACTAAACGACAAACTCATTCATCGCTGTCAAAAAACGCCAATAAATGATACAGTGAAATGACGATGCATGTTTGAGAATGTAGCCTAATTTATTCCAAATACTACACAACACTAGACATGAGTCTGAGCCAGAACAAATCCGTCCCACAAATGTAAGGCTGCATTGTTGTCTATGCACGTCCCAATATGGTACTATACGTGTATACAAAAGATACACCTCCCTTTTAAGTTTTTGGTAGCAACAAAACCAACTTTTCCTTTCAGTTGGCGACGTGGTTCAGAACAGAAAGGTCAATCACCTGTTACAAAACTTGTCTGTTAAATATCAACAAAAAACTTCCTGAACTATTAATCCTAGGAGCTAAGCAGTTTCAACCAGCATAGAGCTATTTATGTCATTTTATGAACCATTCACTTTATATGAATCATTTTATAAATTAATCAAATTTTTATTTACCATCATTTTCAGATTCAGACAAAGTTATTAATGCTTTTATGCTCTGCCTACTCTATATACTACTATAAAACCTTTCCTCTCATTCAGTTGTTTCCCGACTCTGTAGTTAGAATTTAAATGTTAACTCCATTACAGCGTGTTATCAACCATTTGTTTGTTTTAATTGCTTATACTTTATATTGCTCATTAAAGCTTAATGTAACAAGGAAGGTAGGTCCCACAGTAAATCCCAAATCTTAACATCTTTGCACTGACTCCCTCTTGATTTTAGAGTAGATTTTAAGATGTTTGATTACTTCAACCCTCTTTAGATCACTAAACTCTTCCTTCCTAAACTCAAATAATAACTATATCATTGCTTTCTGTCCTTCCTCCGTCTTCAGTCCACGGAATCAGCCGAAATGCACTGAGTGGCAGAGTACCCGGGCAGAGACCTGCTCCAGGCCACCTGAGCCCTGAGGTTCACTCCGCTCCAGCTGGTCCAGCTGGCCAGGGACTGTGGCGGCAGGGCCCAGAATGGCCGAATAAGCTCCCACTACTTTCTGGAGCTGCAAAATAATTTGGAGAAGCCTCTTCATGAGGCTGGTGTTAATCCGTCAGACTGATTAAAAACTCACACACCACTTCATTGAACTCTTTTATTCCTTGTTAAGGGTTTAGCAAATAGAAGGAATATTTTTACCTGATGGAGAAGAATATTCTGACTGAATTCAACCATTATTTAAATCTTATTAACAGTGCATTAGGATTTGACAGTCTATATACGCACACCTTACGTACTCTTCGGTACAATGTTTATTCATTTATTACGTAACATATTTTCTGTCAGTCGTGTGTCGGATATGGACTTGTGCAGGCTGCATTCCCTCTTTGAGGAAACCAGAGAACAGACACTTTTCACAGTCAAGCATCTTTGCAGTGGCAGCTTTGGCTGAGCAAGACAAACCTCTTTCTCTGTGTTCAAATAAACTTTTTGAAGAATGCTGAGAGTACAGTCAAAGTAGAAAAGAAGATGAAATGAGGATGTGATGTTGCTGTAGAATTTTTTTTTTGTGTGTGTGTTTACATTAAGGACTTGTCTGGACATTTCTTCCAACATTTTGTCGAGGACTGTAAACCTCGTGCATGACAGGGAGACTGGTAAGGCTTTTGCCACAAAACTCATCAAATGGCAGAGCTTGACCAAAACGTCACATCCAGCAGGTGCTGGTGGATTGAGACATCCTCACCCTCACTGCATTTTGATAGAGAATGTAGGAGGTAACTACACTAAGGCTTACTGTGTGAAGCACAGTATCAAACTTACTTTCCCCCTATATTTTTTAGACTATGCACCCACTTTACACAGCCGGCAAAAAGAAGACCCAAACATAACATCTGACACTATCCATCCTTTTGGCTCCCTCCTTCCTTGTATGTGGCTACTGTGCCACCCTGATTCAATGCTGCAAGCTTCTCCTGGTGGACAGGGCACAAACCTATATTTTCAACTGTCTTGGCTGTGGCGTACATCAACAGCTACAAGATTCTGCACCGTGACCACAAACCCACCAAGTGAGGCCTCTTGTTCCATTGAGACCATATTTAGCAGATTTTGTATTTTTCTATTTCTGGATTCAGGCATCATCTAACTGACCGTTGGTTAAGCCCCACTCTACTTAGTCTCTGTTGCTAGTTCTGTTGCCAGCTCTCTGCTCTTGCATTGCACATTGAGAGTTTATAATGCAAACAGTGGCAGATTTACCACTCAAAATACTTTTGACGTCAGAGAGAAGTAGACAAAGGGAGCTCCTTCATTGTAGCCAGTGACCATTGATTTTTGCAAGCTAAAGTATGAAGGGTCACTGGTAGATTTTATCCATGGTGCACATTTCATAATTTTTAGTGTGGCTTACTTTTTGGCAAGTAAGAGCAGAATTTACAGAAACTTCCCCCCTTTTGGATTTAAAAAAAAAAACCAAATCTTAGCTTCAAATTTCAGGTTATTGTTCAATCTAACATGAGACATTTTTATGTTTCTTCCTTTATAGTCAGTTGATTAGCTCCATAGGCCACATTAAAGTGACAGATTTTCGACTGTCAAAGATTGGACCAGTGAACATGACAGCATTCCTGAATAAAGGCTGCACTGAGAAAATCGTCAGAACTAACTGACACTGAGGTTAGTCTCTTGTCTTCTCCATTTAATGAAATTTGTGTTCCAGTGGTTATCCATGTGTAGTAGTGCTCGTTAAAAATTCTGTTTCCTGTCCTTGTCTAGTTCCTCCTACAGATATCAGGTATTCCACAGTTCATCCATCCAGAAAGGATCCTGAGACGGGGCCATGGGAAGCCTGTAGACTGGTGGGTTTCCTGATGGGCTCAACCATTTCCACTGGACACACAGTATGAAAGATCATTTATGAGGTGGTCAAAAGTAAGAATTTTTAGTTCCATTCATTATATTCTCCTCCCATGCAACTATGCTTATGTCATTCCAGCAGCTCTGAAATGAACCTGAATTAAAGACACTTTAAAAACATTGTCCCACTTTATCATTAACATGTCCATAAACCTCTGACTTGTAGCTTTCATTTCTTGTGTCTTTTAGATTTAGGATATTAATCTCTTCTCTTTCTAAAGGAATTCTGCTGGTCCCTGTGGTGGTGTATATTATTTTTTTAAAAACCTGATCAGACCACTGATGTCTGCTTCTTTTCTAGGAAAACCTAATCTGATCACAGGGGGGAGACGCTGTGCCAACTGATACCAAGGACCTCATCACCTCTCTCCTGGAAGACATCCCTGTGAAGCTTCCAGGTACAGGTAAGTGGCAGCTTTACAAATGATGGACACATGGATGAATACGCTAGGAGAAAATCCTTAATATGTTGCATACTCCTGATTTATTTTATTTCAGGTCGATTGACCACACAACAACCCTAAGCCCGTGTAATATTGCATGTGAGAACAAAACTGTATAAATTGCACAGAGACTGAGAGGCAGGGGAGCTTGATGGACCTCATCAGCTCAGTGTTTTGCCCCTGGCCCCAGAGTCTGGTAATCTGCCCATGACAACAGACAGTGCAAGTGAAGACGTGGCATAGAGCTGTTTTGTAAAAGAACTGAGTGGAAGTATTACAGCCAAACAAGAAAATTATTGACCTACACAGTATTTCATTATAGTGCCAATTATCTATTTCTGGTGTTTGGTTATGTTTGACTATTGCGTTCCAACATTACATTGAGGTAGCACATAGTATATTACCAGCTTGTGTCTCTGAATCCCTTGAACAGGGACTTTTATTGTTGCTTTTCAGCTGCTCAGCGTTCTCCATATATTTTTAATTGTACTTACGGGAGTCATAGATGGGGATGCTCTACATGTAATGGGATTGAGACTAGCTTGATACACCTTAATGGAAAGGTTGTCCATTGAGAGACTAGGTCTTGATAGCTGCTGAGAGCTTCAGGGAGCTTGTTGACGAGTTGACATTTAATGACGAAGGAAGATATTTGTGTGGCCAGGGGGCCGTGTGAAGAGGCTGGGTCAGGAGCAGCTCTTAAACGGGGCCCAAGATGTGCAGACGAACAAGCTAATCGTTTCATTGTCATACTTCTTATCCAAGAGGAGCCAGTGAGGTGAAGGCATGTACCATCTTCCAGGATCTGGACTGGAACAAGCTCCTGAGTAAGAACCCTCAATTGTTCCTCAGTTGAAGGATGATGACACCAGCTACTTTGAAAGTAGGTCCCAACAAAGACGCGTGACAAATGAGACTCATGTCTGATAGAAACACGGGACATTTCTTACACGCTGTTGTCTTCAATTTGAATATTGTTTGATATTTAAGCACAAAGTCAGATTCGTGATCATCATAGTGGTCATAGTTGGACACCATAAGTGTTTTTTCCTGTTTTTCTTTTGAGTAATGTCTGGTAGGAATTTTAATTAGGATAAATATGCTGTCAGCCTTTTTTAATGACCTCATGCATGATGCTCTCTACAGATCATTCAGAAAATGTTATTGATTAAGATGACATTTTTCCATACTTCTGCTCTGTTGCCTGCAGTTTTTAGCCAGCTCCTCAGCCCCCACTGCTGTCTGAGAGGACTTAGATCTATTTCTCACTATTAGATACACACTGCATATAATTAACTGACAGTAGCTGACTGATTACACCACTGGTGTGAATTCCCAGTAAAATTACCCAAGTTCTGGAGACTTTATTGCCATTTCCAGAGGAAAAATATACATGCACATTAGCAATTATGTTTGGTTCTTCAGTTTACAGCAATCAACAACATAACGTTCATCTGTTTTGTTTTAAAGCTCCAGGTGTACATCAGGCGTAAGAAGAGAAAGAGGTGTAATGGGAGAAGGAGGAGAAGAAAGAAGAGGATGAAGTACAAGAGGTATGTTTGACGAACAGAGACACCCACACAAGCATGTGTTTGAGGTATGTTTAACATGATGCCGGACAGTTAGGTTCACTTGAGTGAATTAACTAGTTAGGTACAGTAGCTAACATTAATTCCATCCATCGAATACCAGACTAATACAGTTTCAAGTTGTAATGCTTTTCTTTTAATTTTAGATTGTGTAAAGAGCTGAAATGCATGTTAAAATCAGGTACCACACTATATTTCTATTTTCATAGCAATATTATCCAAGCGGATTTGGGTAAAATTTGAATATAAATATCTATTGTCACTGTGTTTACTTTCTTCACTCACACAGATGAAAATGAAAAGAATGCATCAGTCAGAGCACAGCTTTGGGAAGGGTAGAGATACAGGACAAGCTGAGAAGACTGAGAGAAAAAGAAGAAGAATGAAGGCAATATATGCTTGTTCGTTTCTGACAAAAACTTCCTGTCTTATCAGCTAGAGAGCATTTCACTTGTTTCAAGTTTGTTTTTACTTGTTTTAAAAATCTTGGCAAGTGAAATGTTCCTCTTCAGTTGGCCAATAATGTTTCATATTTTAAGCAATATCCCCCCATTTTCTTGCTTTTTTCTTGTTTTTGAGAGCTGAGCTTTTGCAGCAACCGGGATAGGATTAACATTATATCAATGTGCTGTTCAACTTGCCCCCGAGCCCCACCAGCTGTTGGACCTCGGTATTTTTAAAAAACCCTTTTTCCAGCCACAGATGTGGGTGTGTGCATGTGCTTGTGTGGGTGTCTCTGTTCGTCCAGTGATGATCAGAGTGACAGCTAGGTGCCTATCCCCTGCTCTGTAGTTTGAAGGGTGACAGTTCCCTAATATCCCTGTTCATTAGCAAACCACGTGAGAATGTGTGTGTAGATATGTGTGTGAAAATGTATACAGTGAAGGAGAGGAAGCTAAGTTGCTTTTTTTATAGGCAGGATGTTGTGAATACGCACTCGGTGAAACGCGCTGGTCCGTGAAGCCTATCATTATTTAATGAACATTCTCCTCATCTCTCTGCTGACCCTGGCAAGACAGTATCACTCCTCCCACAAATCCTCCAGGCTTGCTGCCTTACCTCCATCCTTACTCCTCCTATAGATCTCTTATCAATACGTTCTGTGCCTGCACACCTCCCAACACTGAGCTTTTAAGCTCATGCCTTTCTGGAAAGGGTTATAGATGGAAAAATATTGCAGGGAACATGGGAATATGTCATGCGGAACGCATGGCGTGCTATAAAGAACAAATTTTTCATAACTCTTAATTTGCTATGCCGATGCTGTATTTTCCTCAGTCAGTCTCTATGGAATGAATTCTCTAGCCAACATTCATTCGTATAATGGATCTCATTTACGCCTGGTATTGACGGGCAATCTATACAGAATCTGAATATATCAAAATCGGAATGAGACAAAATTTGATGAACCTCAGAAGGCATTTACTTAATATGAAGGAGTAAAAATGCTGATACAAGGTGTAAATAGCTGCAGGACTCTTTCAACAGTGCTATTCTGCCACAAGTTTTCAACGCATTGGCTAGTTTGTGGTGCACTGATTAAACGTAAATTCATCTAGCAATATGCACCATAATGTAAATTGAAATAATAATGGCATTTTTTGATACACAGCATTTTTACAGCACTTATCTTAAGCCTATTAATTCAATTAAAATTGTATGGTGCATAGTATTTTCCCCACAATTTTCTGTTTATTAAAATACAAAAAGACTAATAGCCACACAGTGATCTTGAAGCCTCGGGGGCCCCTGAGGGTCTCACTTGCCCCTTCTGTTTGGTTGATAATCCAGCCTTAGGTCAATTATTTTTCAATATCATTTAAGTGTAAATTAATTTTTCTGTGAATGATACAGTATGAGCTAGTTAAAAATTAGATCTTTTTCACAGAAGACATTTTGATATGTCTCAGTAGGAAAATACAGGTCATAGAGTTATTATAGCTGAATTAAACTTAACACTTATATAGAATAGAACTGAACCATCATTAATTTTACTTTTTTTCCCTACTGTGATAAGTCAAAAATGCCTGTTAAAGGCCTGCTAGACTTTGTTACTAGTAATAGCCTACCTACTGCTTCCAAACTGGATATACGGTTTGTTCTTTTCAAAATAACAAAAAAGTGAAAAGGGCACAGAACAAAAGTTTGGGCACCTGCATGATCAGTGCTTAGTCAAACCCCCTCTAGCAAGTATCACAGCAACCACTTATTGTAGCAGCTATGAGGCTTTGTCCTCGTTGAAGGATTTTCACCAATTCTTCCTGCAAAATGCTTCTAGTTCTGTGAGATACTTGAGCTGCCTCTCCTGCCCTGCTCTTTCGAGGTCTATTCAAAGATTTTCAATGATTTTTAGTTAGGGGGAATGTGAAGGCCATGGTAAAACCTTCAGCTTGTGCCTCTTGAGGTTATCCATTGGGGATTTTGAAGAGTGTGTTTAGGATCATTATCTTGCTGTAGAAGCCGTCCTCTTCTGATCTCCATTTTTTTTAACAGACAGTGTAATGTTTGCTCAAGGAATTTGCTGGTATTCAATTTAATCCATTCTTCCCTCTACCAGCGAAATGTTCTCTGTGGAACTTGTAGCAACGCGAGACCAAAGCATCATTGATCCAGCCCCGTGCTTAGAAGTTGGAGAGCTGTTCTTTTCAACTTCTGCACCTTTTCTCTCCAAACATACTTGCAGCTGAAAAGTTCTATTTTAACTTAATCAGTACACAGGACTTTGTGTCAAAAATGCATTAGGCTTGTTTAGATTTTCCTTTGCAAAGTTCTATTGCTGAATTTTGTGGTGAGGACTCAGGAAAGGTCTTCTGATGACTCCTCCATCCAAGTCCCATATTTGCAGGTGTCTCTGCAGTGTAGAATAGTGCAGCACCACTGCAGAATCTTTTATATCTTCCTGAAGGTCTTCTGCAGTCAAACAGGGGGTTTGAGTTGCCTTACTAGCAATTTCCTGTCTCTGTTAACTGTCATCTGGGCTACCTGAAGATACTTTGCTATATTCATATAGCCTTCTCCTGCTTTGTGGGCATCAATCTTTAATGTTCAGAGTGTTAGGCAGCTGCTCAGAGGAGCCTGTGGCTGCTGGTTGTTGACACAAGGTTTAAGAAGTCAGAGTATTTATTAAGATTTGAAATTTGCATCATTTGGCCTTTCCTAAAGATGCCTGTGAACAAGCCACAGCCCTAATGAGCTAATTAAAGTCTGAGACCGTGCTAACGGTTACCTGAGAGCTCAAATAACTTTTTCATGTCTAGGATAGTACAAAACAAAAAATATTATTTTTGTGTAACTTTTTCATCTGCACTACACTAGTGACCCTGGTCAACTGACAGTGTGATTTACTGTGAAACCTCAGCAGACACCAGCGGCTTTGAGGCTGAGATATCATGATAACTAGCAGGGTGGTGTTCTAGCTTCCATCCGGCCCCATGGGGTGATATTACTGACTTGTACCACCTTATTAATGGTTAGAAATGTATTTCTCCGAGTAAGGCCCCTGGGCTGGTTGTGCTCCCCAGGAATCTAATGAGTTAGTCTGTAGGTGCGTGGACTAACATGAAAACTGTGTCTTCGTTACATCATATTCCACTGTTATCTTGCATTTTAGAGGCAAGCGCGGGCTTTCAGTGCTTTTTACTCCCTGTTCTTTTCTTTGAATCAGCAACTTAAACTGGTTTAGCTCATTTCACACCTAATAGTAACTAAAGAGTCACTTTGTATGGAAGGTGCAATATCCAGCAGGTGGTAGAGAAGATCAAAGCCCAGGTGCATTTGAAGAAACACTTTGGAAGAGGGAAGAAATAAAAATTGTGCTGCAGCCATAATGGCTAGAAAGCATGAGCCCACGGGGGAATTAGTGGCTATAAATTAAGGAATTACAATTGCTTGCAGCCTCTAACATGTTACTGAGTGTCAGAGCTGTGTGAGCTGTGGTTGCTCTGTGCTCTTGCGGGTGAACATAGATACAGCTTGCAGGGACTCTAGCTCCCTCTCACTGAAAGTTAATGTGGCATGATAGAGCCATCGGGATTTTGTGCTGATCTGGAGTTTGCCCCTGCATGTATCAGAGGAGATCTTGGCACGTGGTCGCGTCCTTATGGATAGACACACACACACACACACACACACACACACACACACACACACACACACACACACATACAGTGTACGCGTACTTCCACATGTATATAGAAGTGTGAGCATCACAGTATGACACTCAGGGACAAACACCAAGTGTTAATGTGTTTCATTTAGAAGCTAAAACAGCTGGTGAATAATTTAGAAGTTCTATCTAAAGCATGTACACCCATCGAAGTCACACTGTAACTCAGTGTTATGTTTTCTAATTGACTGTCCATAAGGTCTTTTTCATTAGAGGATGCCTGCTGTTCCACAGACGCACCACCACTTTCCCATATGGCAGCTTGAGATGTTCCCTAAACCACAAAAGGGAGTTCCTCCTATGAATATCCACTTTTCTTATTCTTCTTTCACCCGCCATTTGTTTCATACAGCTGCTGGAGCCTTTTGATATGTATCAACTACATCCTGGTCAGTGGGAATCCACCTCACACATTACTGTATTTTTCCCTCTATTTACTTTTGCCTTCAACGCCTATTTTACTGGCTGTAATAGACACTTGGTGTGGAGCCTCCCCCTCACACACAAACGCCTACACAGTCTATCTGTTTTTGTTTCTCTTTCTTTTCATCTCTGTCTGTCTCTCCAACACAGTTCACCGTGTTCCTGTACAACTACTACACCAGGGCTTTTTTGGCAGCTACTCTGGTGCCCAGTGTGCAAAGCTCTCTGCCAGTAACACTTCAATGGGATTGTAGGTGCAGGGAGGAGATGGTGGATGAAAAGCAGAGACGGTAGCCTAGCTGGGAGTCACTCATGTACTATTCTAATATTGATCAGCCTCATGCTACTCACACTGGCTGCTGATCAGCTGCTTTAGAATGTAGACGTGCCTCAGATAAAGGGGGAGTTGGTTTAGGCTGGAATATCGTCTGCCTATAATTTTTAACTTTGATTTAACTGAAGATGTCATCCTCTAACAGCCACAGAGTGCCTGTTAGTGTGTGTGGGAGGCTGTAGGTATGAGTTTTGTTGTGGGTGTAGGTGTGCATGTCGAACAGAGCCTGTGCATTCTCTGTGGTCCATTCTGCCTTTATACACAGCGAGCTTGGACCATTAAAATGATCACGCCTAAGGGTCTTTGTAGAGAAATTAGTTATTTTCTCATAGGAAATGAATTTTTCAATCCCAGAGGCCATGAGAAGGTTGAGGTGGGGAGGATGGGAATGCAAAACAGAATCTTTCTCTCTCTTTACATCAGATGGGTGCAGGCACACACACACGCATGCATGCACACACACACGCGCACACACGCACACACACGCACACACGCACACACACACACACACACACACACACACGCACCCACACACACACACACACACACACACACACACACACACACACACACACACACACACACACACACACACACACACACTTTTCTCTAATTAAATGTCAAAAGGCAGGGTATGAAAATCAATTCAGCATTATGTGCAAAGAGAATGCAAGGCAGCTATTTCAGAAAGGCAAAGTAGAGCTGAGAGGCTGATTATTTGACAAGCCCACAACTAATCAAATCTATTCTCAAAGCAGGGAAACAGCACTAATACGGGATGAGGCTGATAATACTAAAGGAGCTCACACCCGATATAGGGTTATGAACATCATATTAGCACTTTTCACTTTTTTCTGTCATTCACCTCACACGCACTGTAGCGTCTCTCTGTCTCTCTGTCTCTCTGCGGAGTTCCTTCTGCCCTGCTGAGACTCTGGGACACTTGGTAAAGTAATGCCTACAGTAACCGCCTGCAAGGATAGGTTTCACAGGCAGATGGAGGGGGGAGAGTGTGAATAATACTCTCTCTGATTCCTCCATGTTTCAGTCTCTCCTTTTTGCCACCAGCCCTCTCACTGTCTCTCTGTGGGTTGTTCTCTCTTGTGGCTCTAACGCTAGCACTCTTTCCTCTTTCCCTTTTGTACATATCCATTTGCTTTCTCTCTATCAATCACTGTTATCCTGTCGGTCTCTCTTCCTAGCAAGTATTCCCCTAAGACTAACACATGCTATGTGACTGATTACTGGCTCCCGAATGAGGATTGAGCGCCCCCCAAAAAAAAAGAACGAGACATGCAGCTCCTAGCTCCTAGAGGTTGATTACTGGTAAAATGACTGACCTGCACTGGAAATCACACGCACATTTTTGCCTTATACTACATTATACACTACAGTGAAAAATAAATCTGACTAATCTGTGTCAGGCACAAAAACAAGAACAGGAGACAAACTTTTGTGAAGGAGTCGAAAGTAGCATAAGTGTGACTCTATGTGTTGGTAAAGATAGTGCTGGTCCTGCTGTCCTGCAGGCCGCCCAACTTTAAAACAAAAGTGTTTTGGAGAATCGGGGAGACATTTACCAAATGTATGTACCGCATTCCCTGTGGTGTAACCACATTTGTGCATAACGACTTATTGTAACAATAAATGAGCTGTGGAAATCTCCAATGTCCTATTACAAATAACCTTAATTAACAATAATTATGCAGTAAAATTAATCTTATGTGGATAAATGCTTTATCTTAACCTGTCTGTGAAGCTGTTTGCCTTAATCTTTCTTGCTACTTTTGTCCACACAAACAGATGGATGGGAAATAGGTAACATGTATCATTGTTCATCGTGTAAACATGTGAGCACTCACATTTTAATAAATGACAGTTTGGTTTGTTCCTACGCACACATTTGTAACTTTTTAAACAGATGCTCTGATGAATGAGGCTGCAGGACTTGTTTTAAAACCCAGAACACACACTCAAGTCCATATGAAAATAAGTCTGTGACACGGAATACTCCACAAACATCTTTCCATCCATGGCACTGATTCCCTCATGGCTGCACAGATTTTTCTCCACCTGCACACATTCAGACGCAATAAATGACAGGCGACAAACTGTGTCAGAGAGCTTCTGCTGCCACGTCAGTCTTTTGGCATCGCCATCTCTTTCTCCCACAGGCTCAGTGTCCAGATGATTGTACCGATCTGTCCCCTAATGCCTGTTCCCTTCCAACCCGGCATCACTGAATAAATGCAAAAACGTTTTGTTTCCAAATAACATTAAATTAAAAATAATATCTGGGGCAAAAGATTACCTTCTCAAGTATTCTCTTTGTAACAGCTCCTGCTGTTTGGTCTTAATCCTAGTGTTGCCAACCAGATCTGAAAGCTTTAGCACACAAGAGCTCTCACTATCAACCACAAGGCCATCGCTGCATTCATATGCTCTCACTGAGCCACTGGCGGGCTCTCAAAAAAGAACTAAAAGGAGCCTTTTTGAAATGAAGAAGAGGGTGATGAGGTGCCAGAGGAAAGAGCAGCAGAAGGGGTATTTTGACACAAAGACTCAGCAGTGCTGGCATTTATGTGAGGAGACTTTGAAGGGACATTTTGAAAATGGATTTTCATCGCAGTTCCTGTAATTCAGCTTGTCAGGTGACAATTAAAAGGTGACATCGTCTAAGAAGGATTAAGGAAGATTATATGGGCTGTACTGACACAGTAACAACAGCAAAGCTATGGGTAGGATGGACCTTTTTCTCACCCTACCCCAATTCCATGTTTCCAAAAATACACAGCCAAGTTAATAAATTAGCTCTTGCTTCATCTTTGTATTATAAAGATGGTTCTGTATTTACACATAGATCACACACCTGTACGCCAAAAATACCTGCGTGCATGCAGACCTAAAAAAAGGTCTATAAAGTACCAAAATACATATAAAAGGTTTCTACTTAAGCTTGAAGTTAAAAAAAGTACATATGTTCTTCTTAAACAAAAGATTGCCCCTCAATCGTACAGTATGTTACATGTATGTTCATGAGTAGCACAGCTGAGAACTCGGCAGAAAAAGAGAAAGCATGAGCCGTGTGATTTGGGAGACATGGAAATGAATCTCACCTTAGTATGTGGCATCCTATGATGATTGAAGAACGTCAATATCCCATGAAATGACTGTAATAAATCCTAAAATATTATGGTGTGTAGATTTTCAAAATTTTGAATGTTTTTTCACTTTTGATGTATTTAAGGTGATTAACTTTATCTAGACAAATAAGCCAAGATGTTAGTTCAAATTCATTATGATTGCTATGGTATTATACGGTAATCTTAACGTTTTTTTCAGTGATTTATGAATTTTGTTGTAGACGTGAAAGTAGGGTTTTGAAAGGTATTCAATTATGGTTGTCTTTCATGGTCGTGCTTACCCAGCACCCCAGACTTGCTGGGTCTGTTTGCACCAGCTGTTCGTAAGTTACACCTTAATCCTCTTCTTGGTGTAAATGTTTATGGGTTTTAAAACAGGTTGCACCACACAGGCTAATTCTTATGTAGAGATTAGTCGTTACTAAATATTTACACCCAGTATCTGCCAGTTGTGACTGTGGTGTAACTACCAAAGTGACAAAGCTAATGTTAACTTGCTAATATAAGACCAGTTTAAAGAGTAAAAGACCTACTATGGAATACTGTCAATGTATCTGACCTGAAATGTGATCAATTCTGATTAATAATGAAGTCCTGAAGACTTTAAATAACATTTCACAGAAACAGAACATGACATACCTCAAATTACAAAGGCAGTAATGACCAAATCATTAAATAATGTCAGGTTAGCGTAATTGGATATTTCCCTCTCATTATAAACAGTACGATTAGCTTACTCTGAGACACATTTCTCTGTGTAAGCCTAAGTAAATAAATAAATAAATGCATACATTTACAAAAGACATACCTGTTGTGCGTCTAAAACTGTAACTTCCTGTTGACGAAGATGATTGCTCTTTATTAGACAGTTTAACAGATGTTTCCTCGCTGCAGATTTACACATTACTAAAGTCTTCACAACCTAAGGTATATCTTAAGTTAAGCTAGCCAGTAGTTACCAAGAACTTGGTAGGACTAAATTTATTCATTCATTGTAAATTTTGAAAAGAAAATGCAGATTGATTCTTAAGTAAAGCAGTAACAAAGAACCATTATCGCTTGCTTTGATAATTGCTAATGGAACAGTTGTGCTGTAGCACTTAGATTGTTACTTGTAATTTCAACATAATAAGGTATTTCACTGTCAAACCAAAAACTGATGTGGTTTACTGTAATGAGCACATGAAGAAAGTACAGGAGCCTGCTTTAAAAAAAAATTACAAGCAGCAAACAAGGTCACAAACAGCTAATTTTGCTCACACAATTAAGTGGAGGGAAGCTAATGAACAGAAAATCACATGCACACACAGAGTTCAGTATCCCCCGCAATGCTCACACACACACACACACACACACACACACACACACACACACACACACACACACACACACACACACACACGCGTAGCTCCTCTTTTTTCTGTGCCCTGTTAAAGAGCCTATTCAGAGGGAACAGTGAGGATTCAGGAGGCTGCCCCAGATACCCAGCAGGTCTAAAGGAAATTCATTTGAATAAAATCAGGGCAACATTCAGAGGAATGAAAAATAAACCACAAGATGCTCTGTTGGTGTTTCTGAAAAAACATACAGTAAAGCTGGTGACATCATTGTTTCAGTGTCAGACAATGCACTGAATCTGTTCACCAAAGATCACGCATCTGTTTCTTTGCATACAATAAAACTGCCATCCGGAAACAAGAACATCAAAGCCCTGTTGGCTGTTTTTTAAATTAATAATGCAGCATAATGTGTCCACCAAACAACCCTTAAAGCACAGAGAAGTATTTGTACTGTGTGTTTGACAAACCCCATCAATTTTGAATTAGTTTTATTTTTCTTTTTCATTTGTCTGACTGATTGGATGTCTGCACAGAAATATTCACAGTGTAAGTCTGTTTCTTGCTTGATGATAATTTGGTGTGAGAGAGATTAATAGCTTCTACAAACTTTGGCTTTCACTGCTGAGGCCTATAACTCCTGTCTTTGGATGCTAGATGGCTTAACACTTGACACATAATATACTGTACTCAACGAGAATTTATCACCTGGCAGGTGGCTGCCAAAATTTTCCTATTTTTTTTTTGGTCTACAGCATACAAAATAACCTGTGTGCTCTCAAAACCTTAGCTTTATTAACCGATGGTTAAAAACATCTGTCAAAAAATGGAACAGCCTGAAGCTTTTCCACTGCTTTCATCACTGTTCAGTTTGTTGATTGATTCATTGATTTTTGTTTTCCTTTCACTAAACTCAGAACTGTTAGCAACCAGGGAAAATTGCCTATGAGGATTTATGGTCTCATTTGATGAATGTGTTAGAGAGTTGATTTACATTTTAAATGGAAACATTGCCTTTCCTTTCCTGGGATCAACCAACTGTTTATGAGTCAATATAAACACAGACGCAGTAAAGACGTCACCATAGTCCAGATTTTATGGCGCCACACATCCACTCGCTCCTGCCAGTCCACCTCTCCGCCTCAACATCGATTAGTCCACCTCTCCGCCTCAACATCGATTTGGCCTGTTTTCTCAGTGCACGTGTCTGATTAAGTCTTAAAAATAAACTGAAAAAGGTATTAATTGAGTTGAGTTGTGAAACCAAAAGTAAAGCAATTACACTTCAGGCTGCAAATTTCTTTGTTCACATTTTCTAAACATTTGGCCTCACTGAGGTTCAAAATGTATTCTTTAGCTTAAAAATAGCAGTTGACAAAACAATCTCACCCCAAGGTCCTTTTAATGTTCTGGAGCTTTTGATTATTTCACATTATCTTCAGCAGATTGCAGTTTGCTCAGTTGTCATGGGATAGTAGATGTTTTAATTTTATAGAGGCAGAAGAAGCAGCATGGGAGTAAAGGACATTTCTACAGTCAAGAGATGGAAAGGAAACAAGAAAAAGAGAGAGAGATTCAAGAGCGTTCCACATCGAGTCACAAACCAGGGATGCTGGTGTCCATGTCATCTTACTAAGTCATGGGAACGCCCCCTCTGAGCATTTTAAGGATTTTTTGTCCTTTAGAAAACACAGACTACAGCAAATTAATTGATTTGCAGCATTTAATATCGCAAATTGACCAATGTTCGACGATACTGTTTCTTCATCAATTTTACAACTGTACAATTATTACTGGGTAGTTGATTGCAAATGTTTTCCAATCTGTTGGATAATGGATCCAAGGGTTGAGGCTGCAATAGCATGAAAAGACATTTTTCATCCTTGTTTGCTTAAAGAGTAACTTAACACACAACAGGCTAAAAAGCAGTGTTTTGCTGCCCTCTCTGGATAAAAACTTCAAGCCTGTTTCACCTCTAAGTTGGGTGTGGTCTATGCACCGTTAACCACATGCAACAGTGATGTTCCAGGGTGCTGGAGAACCGCATTGCTTCGTCACTGCAGCAGGTCGAGAAGTTAAAACTCCTCTTCAGGAACTGAGGTTTAGTGTTTATGAAGAATATCATGTGATATGAGCCAAAGTTCCACAGTAACTAAAAAAATGAACCTTAAGATGAGGTTGTTTTTTCTACACGTGAACTCATCACTAAAACCAGTGATCACGCAATGACCTGACGTAACCTGTGTTTCATCAGGTCAGTGTTTCTTTGTTGACAGTTATTTTGTTATTACTATACATGAAACTGCTGTTCTTGTAATATTGTCCACATCAATAGTTAAAAATGATAACATTTATTATACTCACGCTATTTAGCATTTATAAGCAGCAAGTAAGCATTTAATTACTTTACTTTAATTACTTACTTATGTATGATTATAACTATGTTGTGTTATCACGCATTCATTGCATCCTAAGCTTGCAGTTATGTTAGTGTGTGTCACAGTGTGTTATGAACCAATTATGAAATTTAAAATACTGATTTTGAATGTAAAAGAGGTAAAATTGACAACAATAGCGGACAATATTTGTACACCTTGATAACATTTAAAAACATGAAGACTACCTAGCATTTCTCATAAATATTCTATATTCTTCTCAAGCGCTATTTTGTACAGTGGAGCTCATAGCAACCGTAGAAATGTGTGTTTGTGTCTGTGTGTGTGTGTGTGTGTGTGTGCTTCAAGGACCTGAACACCAATTAGTAATATAGTCTTTTTACAGTATGACAATAAAATTGTTTATTCTTGTAGGAAAAAAGACAAAGGCACACAGAGACTGAGTGAGTGTGCTTGTAAATTGTGTTTGTCAGTAAACTGTATAATAGTAAGTGTGCGTGCGTGCGTGCGTGTGCAAGCGAGGAGAGCAGCATGGTGATTTATCATCAGTGGAAAGGTTGAGAGGTGGGAGGATGCCCAGTGAACCAGAGGCGCGTTCTGATGGCAAGAGTGAAGTGTGGCACTCCATTGCAATGAGCGATTAAAGTGTGAGTGTGTGTGTATTTGTGTAGTTTGGGCTCTAAGAGACTTGTTTTATAGATACACTCACGCAGGACAGTATATGTTGGACAGCAGCACTCACACAGGCACCGCACGCATCGGTAGTGCTTCCATGGATGTATGTGAGAGGACCAGTGTCACTCCTCAGCAATCCAGTCATGTGCTTCCAGTGGCCACTGGCTGTTCATTTGCATTTAGATTTTGGACTTTATTGATAAAAATGTCTACTAGTGACGAGTAGTCAAAAAATGTTCATACAATGCTCTAATTACACAGCTGGGGTCAACACTGAGCCTGTGTGTTTGTGTGCAGCAGTTCATAGAAATATGATTCAAAGGTCAGCTTGGTTCACATCAAATACACAGGCACACACACACACTGTGCTTTAAGAGATGACAATAATATAGTTTGTTATAGGCCAGTTTATCCCCACTAGTCTGAATCAGTCCACATGACAGCTGTCTGATTGTGAATATCCTTAGATTCCTCGGATGTGGATTGTTCCAACCACGAACTGTAACCCTTCATATTTGTTTCATCATATTTGTTGACAACACGGAAATGCCTCCAGTAGCCTGCAAACACGGTCAGCATCTCCACAAACACAACAGACTACGCAGCGTCTCACAACAACAACACCGGTTAATACCCCCGAGCCTCCACGACGCACTTCCACGCCGAGCCAGCGGTGTTTTCGTCCCCACGCCGCCGCAACCCCCCTGTGCTTCGTCTAATTAGGCGATAAAATACCACTCAGAGAGGGAAGGGGGACGCTGCGCTAAAAAAAAACACCCACGGAAACAAGCCTCGGATGGCACAGAGACAGAAACTTACCCGCTGCGACTCGAGAGGCGCCGAGACAGCTGAGGACGAGCAGGAAAAACCTCTCCATGTTCCTGGCGCTCGGACGACGCGCCGTCCCGTGTGCTCTGGCCGGGGGAGCTGCGTTGCGCCGCTCGGCATTCACGTCAGTTCATGCGTATAGTCTCGACCGGGAAGAAGAAAGAGGTGGTGGTGGTGGTGGAGGTGGTGGTGGAGGTGGTGATGGAGGGGGTGGTGGGTGGGGGGGGGGGGCGCGCTCCGTCGGGGGCTTTTCAGCACCTCGGACAGCGCTCGGGCGACACCTCCGCTCATTCAACAGGGTCGACGGTCCCCGGGCGACCGGCGACCGGCGACCGGCCGCTGAGCTCCGTTATCGACCGGTGGACACGCGTCGTCGGTCCGACAGCTACGCTCCACGACCCTCCCCCGATCCGCCGCTCCCGCTCCTGCTGCCGGAGGAGGAGGAGGTGGTGGTGGTGGTGGTGGTGGTGGTGGTGGTGATGCTGGAGGTGGTGCTCAGCACCCCTCGGCTGCTGCAGACAGAGTGAAACGTGCTGGCTTTGTATATGAGCGCCCCGGTCTGTCCCTGCCTGCCACACCGGCTCCTGGAGGTTTAACAGCCAGAGAAGGGGGGGGGGGGCTACGAGAGGTATCAAGAACACCTGGCTAGATAATTTCTTAAGACATAAGTCATCAGATGTCGAACAAATTAGGATTTTCTCTGACCCTCATCCCACTTTCCCGTAGTCCGTTACTTATGGCCTGCGTCGCGGCCCCATCTGCTCTGGGCTCTACCCGCTCCGTCCCAAATATTTCCTACCGAGAGCGCACGGGCCAACCATCGACGATACCAGCCGTAGTCACTTATAACTTCTCCCGGGCCTCCGGAGGCACGACGGCGAGGGATGAGCACTTCTGACCAAGAGCAACCTCGTCACCAAAAGCCCTCCGCGTACTCCTCTCACCCCCTGCGCCCCTTTGCCCACTCGGCGAGCCTGTACTCTGAATTATTGCTGCCCACTCGGCCATTAAATATGCAGACACTGCCCCACGCAAACAGTCGCCCGTGCAAAGACAAACTCTCTGTGGTGCTGCTTTGAACTTGCTTTTTTTTTTTTCCCCCACTTCAAAAAACCAAACACGTGTCTCTTGACCTCAGCACCGAGTTGACCCTCCTGCTCGCACTGTTTTCCAGAAACACCGAGAGCGCACAGATGAGCGAGTAGAGAAGTGGATAAAGTCTGTGTACAGTACCTGATGGTTTCCCTGCAGCGCACTGTGGACGTGAAGCTTTCCGGAATGATTGTGTGTGTGTGTGTGTGTGTGTGTGTGAGAGAGAGAGTATATGGGAGTGGGAGTCCCGGATCAGGAGACCTGCGCGGTCCCCTGGCCGAACAACCACGAGATGGTTTCCTCAAAATGGTTTCCTCATTCCGCTGTGCACCTCGATTCACAGCCTACTGCCTCCGACGTGCTACAGAGGAATACTGTTGGTGGTGGTGGTGTTGGAGGGGTTATTGTGCCTTTTATTTGCATACTTCATTCTCCTGGAGGCTACTGCTCTCTCCCTCCATCTGTGTGTGTGTGTGTGTGTGAGTGTGTGTGAGTGTGTGTGTGTGTGAGAGAGAGAGAGAGAGAGACAGAAGGAGTTTGTGGGGGCAGAGAGAGAGAGAGAGGCATAAATCTCTTTCACTCCCATAATTGTACAGCAGTAGTGGAGGACTTGCATCCACACTGGGAAAATAGTCGTTTAAAGTTAAAAAGTCCAGAAATAAAGTGGTACTTTAGTAAAAATACTAGCAGTATTATTTGCAAATTGCATTTCAAGTATCAAAAGTAAAAGTACTTAATACATGAAAGTGGGCCTTGATCGTATTTTACTTTTAGGTATAATATTTTCTGACTGGCATTTTATTGTTGTAGCTGGCCAAGGTTGAGCTAACTGTATCACATTTTCTATACTACTAATATGTATTATGTGTAAAATTGATGTAAAATAGATAGTAACTGTAGCTGTCAAATAAACATAGTGAAGTAAAAAAATACATTACCTTAGATATAAGGAGCAGGATATTGAAATCTTCCTACACAACAAGTAAAGTGGTGGATGAAAATGTTGACTTGAAGCACGGGATGGGACATAGTCTGGTCTTTTTTCTTATTACACCCAACCTGCCACACTGGCTATCTCTTTGAAACTTTTTTTCCAAAGTGTAATTACATCTCACCACTTCCTGTTGCATGAATGAATTCCAGAGCTACATACTGCTCAGTGATGGATTACTGCCACTGTGACCCAGTAGAAAACTGCAAAACTGCAAAGAAAAAGAAAAAAATCCCCCAAAGTCCTTTATTATATATAAATGAGAGACCTGTAAATTTGACAGCACACCTCCAACTGTGCACTAAGTCAATTATAGCTCTTAGTTCTGCAAACTTTTCAACCGAAAAGTTGAAAAAAAGCTATTTTTTATGTGCATATGTACTCTGGTGTGACTCAGGGAGTGTAAGTCTGTCAGAAATGACAAAATATTGCGAAAAAGCCTCGCTGAATTGGAAAAGTCGGTGAAATAGACTTGGCAAAAATAAATCATGGTGTACACAAAGCATGTAACTTAAACATCATATAAAATGAAAGTATATGGCATACAGGAATACATTTGGCTCCACAGGCAGTACAGTGCAGCAGGATCAATTTATTGTTGCTTTTGGTCTTTTCATGAGATTTCTTGGCAGTAACAAAAAATATGGGATATCACCAGCCTTGCTCTGTAGAGCAACTTCCCCTCACTGCAGACTCATGCTGGTATTAATCTACCCTTGTGGTGAGTTTTTGCTCATACATCCCACCTGATGTGACTGAGATGTTTGCATTCTCTTTTGTAAAAAACTTTGTAAAAACTCCAATGCAATTTTTGGCTTCTTTATAGCTTCTCAGATTTTTTTTTACCACTCATGTGTCTTGCCCCTTTCTGACAATCTTGTTTGGAGCAACATCCCTATGTTTACAGATCTCTGACCTTAACTTGGTGAGTAAAATGTTATCATAACTGTCCGAGGCGATTGGTGAGAGTTCATGATGCCAATCCCGATCCTTCGAAACTGGTTTCTGAAACTCAGAACATGAATTTTACAGATGATAGAGAGGGGGAGTTGGTGAAAGAAGAGCACCACCATTCATTGGCTGTGAGAACAACAACAGCTTTCTGTCTGCAGATTCATAAAGAAGATGACAAAATACTTTAGTCTGTAGCTGATCTGTTGTGTCTTCATGATCCTTTTCTGTAAAGATGATAAAATTATATTTCATTAATGGAGCAACAGTAAATATGTATGTGAAGAAGACTTCCAAAGATGATTCCACAGAACCCCTAAAAGGTTTAAGGAGACTTTAAAGTAAAACCCTGCTGAAGGCCTCTGTGAGCTGCACTGTCAGTGTCATATGGCTGTTTTTTTTTGTGCCCGAACCAGGACCAGGTTTTTTCTTCACTCTGACTTTGTGTGAACATGAAAATCAAAAGGTGCTTAGGGCATCAGCCATGAGTAGCAATGTGTGGAAAAGATCTGGCTGATATTCAGGCTGAGGAAAGATGAGGAACCAAAATCCCACACCTGTGGTGAGTCCTTTTCGTTCCGGCTGATTGTCTAAAGAAGCAGAGAGGCAGATTTAGCTGAGATCTTTGGGTTGGAAAAATGAAACCGAAATTCAGGACCTGACTCACTGCTGATGGCAGTATATTGGCACAGAACGCTGTTTCTAATAGAGATGTACTGTGTAACATTTCCAGATTACATTCCCATTGTAGAGTGCTGTGAGACTCAGTGATCCCTTAGCCATACATCCTGATGCAATGACTATCATCTCTCTTCTGGTGGTACTGAGGTACATGCCGGACACCGGTGCTAGTTAGAATCACCCTGTCACAAATGCTCTGCAAAGAAACCAGGAAACCTCAACCTGCTTCTTTATTAAGGGTAAAACTGAACAACGGATTGCTGACATCTGTAAGAGAAAGGATCCAGTGACAGCATTTTGAGGGAATAGATGGTATCAGCTGGATGGCAACTGATGCATGAAGGTCAACTGGCAATGTCTAAGCTTTGCAAATGCAGAAGTCACACACACACACACACACACACACACACACACACACACACACAAATAAGAATAGGCACTAAACCTCATCCTTTTCAGACGATAATAGTGGATTTTTTTTTTCCAACTCTTGTTCTTATTTCTGTTTATTTCAGCAGTATTGTAAGTCAATAAATGCAGTTCAGTTGTCAATACAAAACAATGAGGAATACAACAAAGCGCTGTATTTTGTGTTCAGGGAAAGTGTGTATGGAGTGGCATTTTGAATCAGGGGCAAGAAGGGTCAAGTGAGTACTAAAAGCCTCAGATGAATCACAACTCTAAAGGATAAAGAAAATAATTTGAGTGACTTTTTTAGTACATAAAAAACTTCTGTCCTTCTGTAAAATGTATTTCTTTAGGCAGCTTCCTCCGTGAAATAACAAGAATGTTCTGTCAGAATGCTGGCATTGTGTTTAAACCACTGGATGATGTGGGATGAGTCATTGTTTTAGTTTATTTAGCTCCGAATGACACAGCTGATGTTTTCCGCTGTGTTCTCCAATTTGGGGACAAAATAAATACTAACAATTATTAAGCATTTGCAAAACCATCACACAAAAAAAGCGTACGCATGCGCTTCATTTCTTACTTTCCAGGTTTAAACTATTTTCCTTCTCCATCTCAGCCCACTAAAAACTCAGTTTTAAATTTACTACAATAAATTGAAATAAATTATTTTATTTCTGTGTATACAGCTAATATGATTGTTGTAGTAGTGTGTAGCTACTCCCGATCAATCTGTCCATCTGTACTGATGTCATTGCAACAATATAAATTATAGACTTGTAAAATACGGCCCTGTTAAGATAAAATGAGGGATGAATTTACCACATATTTTTCATTTTTACTACTACATATTTTCAATGGATATATATTACGTTCACATTTTTCTAAAATATAGTTTTCTGGCTGTCCATTCATAAATTTACATTTATGAATATGGTCCTTGACTAACTGCTAAATTAATATGAAATAAAATAGCCTAGGGCGAAAGAGTGTTATTCTCCACATGGCCAAACAATTTCTGGGCACAAACTTTGAAAACACTTCTCCTTTGCTTAAGCACACTGATACAATTTTGTGACCAATAATCATAGAAAATGTCCTGTAGGATAGCAGAGCACGTACAGCTAATGCAAATTTACTTCTTTCATTTTAAGTCCAGACATAACAAAGACAGCCCACTGAACTGTCAACAGTTCCCACACTGTGTAGAACTCTCAGAGATCACTCAAAGGCCTGGGCAAACAGAATTTTAATGGTCTTTAAACTCAGCACTCAGTAAACACATAAAGGACGCAGACCAAGCAAGTCATTTGCTCCTGGAAATTGGCCTCATTGATACCATACAGGTTTCTGCATTAAAGGCCGATCAAGCAGAAAATCAACAATAAGTCTGATATCTTTTTGGACATTCTGGTTCAACTATGCTCCTGTGAGCTTCAACCTGGTGGAGGAAGGTGTTTATCTCAGAGTATGTGTGTGTGTGTGTGTGTGTGTGTGTGTGTGTGTGTGTGTGTGTGTGTGTGTGTGTGTGTGTGTGTGTGTGTGTGCATGTGTGAGTCTGTGTGTGTTTATCAGTGTTTCTGTTTGGTAAGGGAAGGATTTGTATGGTCCTTGTCATTGTTTTTCAAAAGGGGAGCTGGGGGCCATGAAGTGGAACATTAGTCTAAAGTTGTAGAGGTTATGCTCGGCTTATCAGGCTCTTTTAAGTGTCCCTTCTACTAACACTGACTTCAGGAGGCTTTGACACTGCAGCAGCTCACTGCTACCTCGCTGCTAATGAAAAAACACCAAAAGCAAGATCAAAAGTTGAGAAGTGATTGTGAGATGTGTGCAATTAGATGTTTTTGACCGAGCAGTACACAAACAGGATAATCTCAAAAGTTGTTGAAATTTCAGTGCCATTGCCTGTTTTGCGACTCAGTATTGTCAGCAATGTCACAAACCAGTGGTCTAAGCTATGGCGGATGCATGAATCACCTCGTGCATCATAGTTTTCCTCTCTTTTGAGTCCTCTGCAGCCAGGGCTGTAGCTTTTATAAATACTGAGGTCATGAGTCCACATCCCACCTTTTCATCCCTTAATGCCTAGTCACAAAGTCTAAAACAAAATATTTTATTTTGATTGGAGCTGAAGTGTTTTTTTTTTTTTTTTTTTTTGCACGGGCTTAAAAAAAATCCACGTAATTTTTTGCCTCAGCTTTAACTTTGGTGAACTCAACAATTCACTCAAAGGGAACTTCTATTCTAATTTCAGTCCCTCCCGAATTGATCAGCTTGCTGATAGTGCTGCAGGCTCAGTAAGGATTTCACTTTATGCCATTGCCCTGCTAAAAAAGAAGATAATAAAACAAAGGTGGTTAGCTCCATGGTATCGCTCTCAAACTATTATATTAAAGCAAATGACACAAAAACTTGAAAGCATATTGTGCTCGACTAAACTGAAGGAATCACGCTTAGCCTGGCATGATAGTCTTAAAACATTGGAAGGCCCTCAGCGTTGCCAGAGCAGCCTATTACTCATCTTTCAATCAGGAAAAAGATTATTTTTTTTTAAATGGTTTCTTTTCAGCACTGTAGCCAGGCTGACGAGTCACCTCCTCCTGCCCTCAACTGGCACTAATTTGTCCTCGAACACAGGAACCTTGAATCTCTTTATGGAATAAAATGATGTACAATCTTGTGAACAAAATGCCTGGGAGGAATTAATGGCCCATTGAGGACAAATGAGAAAGAAGTTTGGGGAACTGTTGTGACTGAGCACGTCCTAGCTCGATTTGACTGTAAAGAACTTCTTAGGTTCTGGCTAGCCTCAAACTCATGATTTACTTTATCAGGTTCCACTGGTACAACAATTAATGTGACAACTTTAAAATATCTTGGCTCATACAAACTTGATTAATGTAAATCTGTTGCTATGCAATCAACTATATAAACAGTTACATGTAGCATTACAAGCCAGCATACAATTACAGTAAATGTGGGTATTTGTTTTGTTTATTTTATGTTGTGTTACTTTTGTGAGTTATATTAATTTAAAATCTTCATGAAGTATTATCAAACAGTAAAGACTATCAAACTATCAAGTTTCATATAAGATATGTTAACCGTATTCCATGTTACCTTTTTAACTCTGCAAAGGTTTTCAATATTAGCAAGCTTTGTCAGTTGGTTCAGTTATTTACACAACAGTTACACATGGCAGTTAGTTGATGTTAATATTTAACAACAACTAATCCTTATGTAGGGAATAATTTGTGTGGTGCAACCTACTTCAATTAAGTGATTCATAAAACCTTCATTTAATAAATGGTAATATTAAAACCCAGCTAAATTTGAACATTGCATCTAAAATTGTATATCAAACTGTGGATAAAAACATCTTGGATATCTTGCTTAGTCCATTGCCACCACGAAATGGTTAGTGATTGCTCCAAGGTCAGCAAATAACCTCTATTATGGTCCCACGTTAATTTTTTTGTTGATATAAAATCTAAAATCCTATGTACATGGCAGGCCAGGGGCATTATTCCATGGTTGTTTGAGACAATTCAGACATTTTGTTATGCATTTAATTTGAGATTGCTGAGGCATGAAGCTCAGCCATTATCGCTTTTAGTCACAAAGTAAGAACTCCATCTGACCAAGCAGTGCAGCCACAGAGGCTTATAATAAAGACTCTAAAACAGCTGCTGAAGTCCACATCCTGATTTAGCATTTTTTCCCTAAACATAGAATGAAACTGCAACCAGCACAGCCCTGGTATGAATATTTTACATGCACCAATATTTCCTGACACAACATTGGAATTTACTGGGACTTTTCTACCTTTTCAAATGAGTTTGGATTACGAGTTCTGGCAGGTCACTCAGGGGTGAAGACCAGGACCAAGAGGGGATTTTTCAGAGATTGGTGTGAGGTGGAAGCAGGGATTGAGGGAGAAGGAAGCAAGGGGACAGTCTTTGTTCCTGTTTCAGCTTGATAGGATTGGGGCTCTGTCCCCAGGAGAGGATATACAACAAATACTGAGCTACGACAGCAGGGGAAGGTATGATTAAACCTGGGAGAGAAAGGAAGAGAATTATAATTCACACATGGAATAAGTTCAAAAAACTTTTCTACTTTCTCTGCCCTTGTTTAGTCTTAGTTTGAAATTTTTGATTGGCAACAACTGTTAACACGTTAGGAGGAGAGAATGCACCTCTTCTCATATGTGGATCAACTGTAGCTCTTGGATGACTGAGTTCCTGCTCATAATCCAATTATAGTGCTGCAGATTCAGAGTTCAATTGTAGCTTTGTGCTAAGACACAATCCTGCCTGAAAATGGGGAATATCTGAACAGGCAGCAGCTCAGTGTCTCAAAGCTTCTTATAGGAGAACACAGAAGATTAAGCTCTTAAAATGGCTGAAAATTAAACTAATTTTTAAATTCACCTCTGATTGACAAAAAGTAACTGCCTTTCTCTGTCTCCTGAGGCAAATTCCACTTGTTTGTTGATTTAATTGAATATGAATAGATGAATGTTTGACTAAAGGCAATTTTATCAATGGCAGCAGGTTTTGTTGGGATGGGACAACAGGTCAGTTTTATTGTACAAAACCAGAAACTGGCAGTGTTAGACTGCAGTGCGGGTTATCGGGTTGTTCTTATTTTTTACACTTTCAGGTTGTTTTGATGGATGTAAGTTATGAAACTAGCAACCTGTGATATAGTGCAGCATGTAAAAATACGTGTATATGTGTGATTGTTTAGTTGACCATTTGCTTAACAGCTTCCCCTGAGCTGAGATTCTCCAATCAGTTTAACGATGGTACTGAAGGCCTGTCAACCTTTGGATTTCTTCAGTTATTGTTGAAGAGGTGTTCATAAAGTAGTATAAAGATAGTGTAAGGATTGTATAAACCACTTTTTATCACCTCTATGAAGGAGCACATCAGCGAGCTACATTATCATGTGGGGATTCAGGTTATGTTAGAAAAAGTCCTGTTTATGACCAACATGTACACTCCATTAACCCCAGCCAAATTAATAACTCGAGAATGTGTTAGATTTGCCAGACTGATTGTTTTATCCTCATCCTAAAAGAACTTTTTTCCAATTGAAGTAAATAATATAAAAATTTAAAAAATGCTCCTCCAAGTATGTGTTATACTTTACTATACTCAAAATCTGCTGGCAACCACAGTCATTTTGGCAAACAAAATCAGTTGCCTTTGGCTAGAATGAGAAGCCTGATTTTGTTTTGCTCTGTGTGAAATAAAAGAATCATCGTGTTAAAAACTACTTGAAATTGTAACTGATGAATCTGCCACTGTAATTAACATAAACTGCTTCATATTTCCCCTGGGGTCTTTTCAGCAGCAATGCTGCACACACATCCACAGGAGTGCAACAATGGTCCTGTATTTAGGTGCACTGGAGGAGGAATTGCTTACAGCAACCTTAGGATTGTTTTAGGTAGGCTTTTATATAAATGAATAAATATATATAATATGAACCAGTAACCAGTAGATTTGAATGATTTCAATGAAGGATGGTGAGGCCAGAAGATTGCAAGTGAGGCAGACCTGTCTCTCTTAGGCAATGAGACCATGTCCAGCTCTCCGGGAGAGATAAAAGATGTTGGGTCAGGGATACAATTACAGTCATCTGCCTCCCTCCTCCCTTTGTCTCCTGTCTCTGTCTAGGCCTCTACATCCTCTGTGTTTGATTGAGTCTGAGGAATCACAGGCTTATTAATGACATCAGTCTCTCCCCTTAAACCGCAAGAACATCTTATCTCTCTGACTTTTTTGTGTTTTGTCTTCTGTCAGTATTGTCTTCTGTCCTTTATTTTTTCTTTCATCATATTTAATTTTTGGCATTGCTTCATCTCTTCATTTCCAGTCCATCTTCATTTCCTTTTTTGTTATCTTTTTAAAATGGCTTTCTGATACCATCTTACAGTCTTTAAGTGTTTGCCTATATGAAACAGTGAGATTTTGAGCCTGTCTCTGGGTCAGGGCTGTTCAGCCTGTTCGCGGAGGCAGTCATGCCATCGACCCAAATAACGACTGCCATGAATCAACCCATGAGTGAGACGGTCATTGGATCCAGCACCATGGTCAGGACTTCTGCCTTTAACTAACCTAACAAGCAGATGATAAAACTATAGTGGAGGCCGTTAGTGATGAAATGAGTGTCATGGCCACCTGCTCTCAGGGAAGCTTGAGCTGAATGATTTGATTTGGTAGAACAGTTACAGTGGAGAGGGAGCATTTCTTCCCTTGGTGGAGAAGTCAATTTAATTGGCCACATTTTGCATCACAGGCCACAATTGCATAGCTGTTTTTTTGAAGAGAGGCACTTGCAGACTACATTGGAATATTGCTTTCTCCTACTGCAGCACCTACTCATCCAGATTTTAATCTATTCTGTTATGAGGAAGAATTGATGTTTGATGTGAAGTGAAGGGAAATTAACCTCCTGCTGTGCATTAGAATTAGAAAAATAGTAAGCGATTCCTCTTTAGATGTTGTCTGTCCAATGGCAGATGTGTTCTGAACTTTTCATTGATTTTAACTGCCCCATAAGCCCAGATAAGTGAAAGTACTTTCTAATCTTAGAGAGGTGGTTTTATTCACCTTTCACTTTTCACTTGTTTTTTCGACTTTTAAAACTCTTAGTAGTGGAACTTTGTAGTGCACTCAAATTACAATGACAGGAGATCCCTTAAATGATCCTTACAGGGTCAGAAATAAAACAGAGCAGCTTAAGTAGTTCTCTGTGGGAGTGTGAATGCTGAACTGTCTGATTCATAGTCCAATAAATAAAACTTCTCGCTTACTGGGCTACAATTGGCCAGATGATGTTCTTCTTATGCCCAACATTGCCGATGATCTAACATCCAAACAAAAATTGGCATTTGCAAATTCTTCCTGAGTGTTCATCAAAGCTGCCTCAAAATCAGCCACTTCTAAGAGCTCAAAGTGTGCACAGATCTGAGATGAAACAGCAGAGATGGACCGGGAGATTTCCCCTAAGCTGCTCCTGCATCTGGTTTCTGCCACTCTGACTCTTGATCTGCAATGTCATTGAAGTTCCAATGCTCCAAGAAAGCACTCAGGAAAACGACTGCGGCAGCTGGAAAAAAAAAAAAATAAGGCTGACATCCCCTTCTGCTATTTGATGAATATTCATCAAGAAGGATGAATGGTGAAAGTGGTGGTTACGATTGCACGGTCGGGCGCGGCATGACGAATTGGATGGACAAGGCTGTCTTTTATCAAGAGGAGTTATTTTATGAGTATAACCGTGTGTGTCTGTGTAGACAAAAAACAGGATGACGTAATAAAAGTTCACATGTGACCAGAGAGACGTCCTTCTATCCTCCCTGGCAATAATGGCACTGTCACAGCAACTGACATCAGTAACACACACACATACACACACATTAAAAAAAAAAAATGTTGCTGTCAAAAAGTATTTATATAAACAAGCCAACAAGCTCTGAATTCTTACTTCTTTGGGAAAAAAATAATTGGTAAACAAAGTTGTACCGACCTGCCAAAATATATTGCATGTGTGTACATAAATACAAATGATGCTCATGTGTAATCTAATGTAAACGCTAAATGGAAAATTGACTTTCATACAACAAGCAGCTTATTTTCATAATTTTTTGGCAGCCCTTTAATATTACAAAACTGTACAAATCAACTTCATTCCAGAGATCTGGAAAATCATGCTTCAGTCAGGGGAAGAAACATGGGAAATAATTACAAACTTTTATTTGTGAGTCTGTTGACATGATATCTGAACAAGCATTCAAATGTGGAAAAACTTTGAATATTTCATCCTCACACCTTTCAGTTCTACTCTGTCTGACCTATTTCACGCCCCGTTGTCCTATTAGTGAACTAAGCTAAGCTCCTCTAGTTCCTTCTACTGCCTGACAAGCAATTGACCTGGTGAGTAAATTATAATTATAGCTGATAGAAATGGTCAAAATAAGGCCCGAGTTTTAAAAAAACATCATTTCCTTTCAAAGCCTCCTCTACAAATACCCACATGCACACATACAAACATCTTTCTTTTGCTATATTCAGGGGGACCCATCAGTGATGTACTGCTTTCCCTGGCCCCTCACCCTTTCGTTACCATCACAACTTAATGCCTAACCCTAAACCTTACCCTAAACTAAATCAACCCTAAAATAAACTAAACCAATTTCTTTTCAGATTCCTAAAACCAGGTCTTAACCTTCAAAAAATTGAAATTGTGGGTTTCAGCATTTTTGTTCCCAAAAAAATGTTGCAACCCACAAGTAGCCCCCCCATGCACACACTCACACATTCACAGACTCAAACACACACACACGCACACACACACATGCACACACAATACACATACACACACACACAAACACAGATTCACAGATTGGTGCCTGAGGATTAGCTCACACAAGAGGAATAAAAAAAATTATAGCAGAAGGAGAATAGAAATGCAATCTCAATGCAGCACTCTAATCAGTAACACTCTGCTTGTGTGGGTGGACTCCCTGGCTTGAGGAACACAATTACTGACACACCACAGCGCTCATTTGCCTGAAACAGCGCATTGTTTTGTTGTATTCCTTAGTACCTCTCTCAAAATCATGCTTTGTCTTCCTGCTGAGCTGATGTGCTGCCCACAACACACAATGCACCACTGCCCTTTGTGTATATGTGAGCATATGTGTGCCTTGCTCTCTTTGGCCTATTGTTGTAAGACACTGCAAGGATGCTGCTGCAGCCGTGTTTTTCCGGCCGCCCTTTTCCCTCTGTCGTCCTTTTCACTTCATCTCATCTTCTTTTCCATCTCAGACATTCATACACTGAGAGGTAGCCTTGTTTAGTCTCTGCACATAAACATACACACTTGAATGCACATACAGACAATATCCAAATGTCTTGCATTGATGCTATCCAGCGTCTATTGTTGCCTCTTTTTTTGCATTGTCTGTTTTCCTCGCACACTCCCACACAAACTTGGATGTAAAACATGGATTACTGATCTGGCATAGATTTGCTGTATGCTCATCTTCCAGTAGCAGTTATTACATTTTCATGCACATTTAAGCGATTAAGGACAAAGAGAAGCAACACCCTTTGCATGACACACATCTGCAGTACAAATAGAAATTCATTCTGCACAGAGAAGACACTGGAAAGGCAGCCTCTAACTTTCTGCTTGCCATTTCTCTCTGCGATCCGGCTGCGGCAGGTCAGTAAAGTGAGTACATCTATGCAGAGCAGGGATCCCCACACATCCCACCTCACTCTGGCAGCAACCTTCCAATCTTCCTTTTCACCTGTCACACAGAGCCTCTCTCTCAATTAAGTGGACCAATAAGCACCAGTGTTCATCACCAAGCAGAGATTTCCTTTAATATGAGGGACTATGCATTTGCAGGGCTGGGCCACACGTCGGACAGACACGTGTTTTTATGTGTTGGATCATATGTTTTTGTGTTTGTCTACAATTGTAGTCACACAGGAACAGCAAACCTGACTTACAAGCCTTAGTGACACTGATCTTTTCATGGCTGTCTAACCATTGAAAAATCCAATCCTGTGCGGGCTCCCCCTTGTTTAGGGAGACATGAAGAAAAAAAAAAAAATCCGATTTATGCCAATGACTTGAACATCAGGACTTTGAGCCCGTGTGAAATCAACCAAACAACTGAGCTGAGGCACACAGCTTGAATCCGAAATGAAACTCATGAAATGATGACATGTCTTGGATGGCTTCCTCAGCGTGATTGAACATGATTTGTCTCTTGATATTACCACCTCTGTCTTTCATATTCCTTTCCCCTCCTCACTTTTCACTGTCTCTCTGTTGCCTCCCGTTGCATATACCAGCATACATGTGTTTTTCTATCTGTGTACAGTAGAGAGAGAGAGAGAAAAGCATTTGGGTATTCAAGGAAGCCAGCCCACTGGGGAGCTGCAGCGGGCAAAGCACCAATACTCACTTCAAAGTGAGAGTTGAACACTGGCCTCTACTCGAAAAGCTCTCTCCCTCCGAACTCCCCCTCAGTCCAGCCTCTGATGTAATAGGTCACTTTCACACACCTACACTCTTTAACACCCTGTTGTTCATCCTTCATTGAACTTGAGTCGGTCACTATTGCATAGTAGCACCAGTAATAGTAATAGTCTGAGCAATTGATATGGAAGTGTTTTGGCAACAGAGTTTGATATTGGGAGAGAAAGTTTAAAACAGCATATGCCTGATAATATTTTGTGCTCAGAACGGTGCAAAGATGAAAAATAGTTTCTGTCTTATGGAACAAATACAGACAGTATTGTCTCTGTATCCAAAACCTTATACTGTATATCTTACACTCTCTGAGCACATTATTGGGGCCCAGCCTGTCTTTACCCTCAAAACAGCCTCAGTTCTTTGTGGCACAGTTTCCAAAGGATGTGGGAGACGTTCCTTTGAGACTCTGCTACATGTTTACATGACTGCATTGCATCTTTTATGCAGATTTGTCAGCTGCACATTCATGCTGCCGATTTCCTCTTCTAACACATTCCAAAGGTTTTCTACTGAATTCAGATCTGGCGACTCAGGATGCCACTGAAGTACTTTGAACTTATTGTCATGTTCATGGAACCAGTTTGAGACGACTTTCTTTTTTTGACATGGAGCATTATCCTGCTGGATGTAGCCATTAGAAGGGAGGAAACTGTGGCCATAAAGGGAAGCACATGGTCAGCAACAAAACTCAGGTTGTGGCATTCAAATGATGATTGATTGATATTAACACACAAAGTTTAGCAGGAAAATGCCCCACACCAATAAACCATCATCACCAGCCTGGACAGTCGACACAAGGCAGGTCGGGTCCATGGATTATTGCTGTTGATGCCAAATTCTGACCCTTCCATCTGCTGCCTCAGCAGAAATCCGAATTATCAGTCCGGGCTGCGTTATTCCAATCTCCAACTATCCAGTGTTGGTGAGCCTTTGCCCACCGCAGCTTTGGAGTTCTGTTCTTGGCTGACTGGTTATCTGAGTTATCATAGCTTTACCTGTCAGCTCCAGTCTGGCCGTGAAAACCCCAGGGGAGCGGCAGTTTCAGAAATACTGAAACCAGTCTGATGAATGACTGTGTGATTCAGCAGGCATACAGGTGTTCCTAATAAAGGGCTCAGTGAGTCTATATCTCTGTGCCATAGAGCTCAATTGTTGTCCAAAAGCGAAAAAAATATTTTGTAGTTTACATTTAGTAAGTCACACAAACACCACCCTACTGCTGACTGTAAATACTCACTTGTACACCAAATCAGATCCTGAAAATAGTGCTGAGCAAAGGGGCTATTTTTGAGTCAACTATGCTAAAAACAGTGCCCAGCTCTTTTTGGAAATTATTTAGCATTGCTTTTTTAAATGAAGCTATATTTGCGGCCCATTTGTAATGATTTATGTCTTCATAGGGTGGGAATGGGCTTATGGCTGATAGCTGGAGATGGGTGTAAGTTAGAAAGTAAGACATAGATTAAGCTCTTGTTGACTTTGTTCTTTTTATGCTATTTGTTGACAATAACAACAAAATTACGAATCAGTCTGTGGTCTATGCTAACACCTTTATTAAGCTGGGGAATTGAGCTAAATGCTAATGCTAATATAAGTATGCAAAAATGCTAGCAATGACAATGCTAACATGTTGATGTTTAGCAGATATGATGTTTACAATGGTCACCATCTCAATTTAGCATGTTAGCATGCTAATATCTGCTTCTTAGCACTAAATACAAAGTACAGTTGAGGATCACGGGAATATCATTAGTTTTACAGGTATTTGGTAATAAACCAGTATTGGGCAAATTGAATTTTGATATGATGATGGTGCCAGATGATAACTTATTAGAGTTGATCCTGAGGAGAACATGAATGTCTGTATCAAACTTCATGGAAATCCATCCAGTAGTTATCAAGCTCATGGTGGCCACAGATGTAAAGTCAGGGGTTCACCAAAGTCAGTAGGATTCGTTCTCTGAGCCCAATGAATCTCTGTACAAAATGTAACCGCAATCTATCCAATTCCTGCAATCCCTAGAGCCATGCCACTAGTTTGGCTAGTTAAAATATGGAGTACTGCCAGCCATATTCTTTAAGGCCACATACTGTGTTGTTGTAGTATGTTGCACTTTTTTTGTTTCTTCACGTATTTTTTTTGATAAGAGCTCCAAATAAATCTTCATCATGTCGTATTCACCTCCGCCAAGGAGATTATATTTAAACCTGTATCTGTTGGTTTGTTTGTCAGCAGAATTATGCAAAATGTTCTGATCTGATCTGTACCAAACTTGGCAGAGCGATGGGACCTGGGCCAGGGAAGAAACAATATTTTTGGTCCAGATTTCAGTTACAATCATGGATTCTTTTTTACATTTTGGCCAATATTCAGCCTTGGTGGAGATATGGGGTCTACAGAGTGCATTTCTAGTTGGTATTGTGTTACCACTGAACAGAGCCACTGCTCACAATGATTGCTTGCTGGGAAATGCTATGATCATCATTATAGTAAGATGACCAACTGATTTCCATACACTGATGATGACAGACAGCTAGCAAAAAAAATATAATCTAGACATGGACTTTTCCCTGCTTTTGCAAAAGAGTCTGATCAAATGGAGAGGACTGTGAAAAAGAATGAAATTATCTGACCATAATTGCTGTCACAAACCTCTCAGCGAAAAGATGTTGTATTTTATCATAATGACTTATATGACTACGCATTAAAAGTCCTACTTTTAATGTTAATTAAGAGGAAACACTTCCAGGGTGAATCAGACCAATGTGATCACAAAATGAATTGTCAGTATGTCAAATCTTTCATCATGTCTTCTCTTTAACTTCCCTTCCCACTTATTCTCAGAGACTATTATTTTTTTCACATTTCTAATATAATCTTCTCAAAACAGACTCTTTTTTGATTCAATGATAAACACCTGCTTTTATATATATATATAAAAAAGCAAAAAGCCATATAATTATGTTGTGCTGGTTCACTGTAAGGCTGTATATGTAAACACTTTCTCCTGCTTCACTATAAACCCAAATCATTCCCTCTTTGTATCTCCCTCACCCTCTGCCTGTCTCTTTCTGTCGTCCTTTCTTTCTTGCCCATTGTCTTTATGTCTCCCAGGTTATTCATATTAGACGTTATTCAGCATGGCTGACAAAGACCTGCCTGCTGCAAGCTGATACAGCCACAGAGCAATGTTCCAGCCTCTTCTCTCTGATGTTACGCCATGCGCGCGCACACACACACACACACACACACACACACACACACACACACAAACACACACAAATTCATACAGTAAATTCACTTTATGTTTAGAGCGCTATGTTTTGTGTGTGTAGAAACTGAGGAAGGCAGAAAGAATTGAAGCATTAAACAGTTTTCTTTGCTGGGACAGAGAACAAAGGATTGAAGTAGTTTCAGTGGACAATGGAGAAAACACAGATTTTGATTTGCAAAAAAGGGGATAGCAGTGCTTTCAGAGACAAACGAATGGCTGCAGACAGTGATGGATGCACACAGACGGTGGTCGACAGTGAAAAATGAGAGGATGGAAATTGTTCTTGAGGTGACACTCACTGATGATGGTGGCCACAGAGCGAGGGATGAACAAAAAGAGGGATAGAGAAGAGTGTGTGTGATGAACCTGAGCCATAAGGTCAAAGAAGAAGAATCATATTTAAAAAAAAACAAAAGAAAAAATTTTCTCTGGTTCTGTTGTTTTTTTTTTTGATCCTTTCTTAAAAAAAAACCCTCCTTCATCCGTCTGACAGTGTCGTACGAACACAGCTAAATACTTTATTATAAAACAAGACTAAGAATCTGCAGCCATGTTAATGCCTTTGTGTGTCTGTCCGTTTGGATAGTGGTGCTTTGGGCATGCTAACTTGTTGATGATGAGTAGATATGTTTACCGTGTTAACAACTGAGTTTAGTGAGCTAGCATGCTAACAATTACTATTAGTACTAAACACAGAGTACAACAGTAAAGTCTGATGGGACTGTCACTATAAATCAAAGTTTAAAAAAAATGAAAATTTTTAATGAAAATTCAGGGCATCACCAGAATTAATTCCTTAAAGCAAAAAATTAATCATCTGGAAATTTTGTGCAGGTCCATTTGGTCTGTTTGCTCTGTTCTGTTCTGTGTCTAAATGAGATGGAGGAATTTTTCATTAATAAAACAACATAAAACATGTATAACAAAAGACAATGATGAGGAAAACGTGATTTTTACAGTAAAATTTTGTCTAGACTCCCATGTGGAATGTATAAACATTTCAGTATGTACAGTACATTGATAGATGTATCGACACATTCGGTCATGCATGTATTTGCATATAAATTTGAATTTGTGTGTATATAAGCAAATGCATGTGTGCGTATATTAAAAACGTATGTGTTTTTCAGCTTGTAAACATTTTTTATCTCATTTGTAAAATCGAAAACATAAAGCAGTGGAGAAAAAAGGGTGCAGAAAATTAGAGGACAGCTTTACCACCACCTCCAACCTGCAAAACACGATTATTTAAAGGCAAAGCTGTGTGACGCAGGCTGTTAAATTTGGGTCCAGCAGCAGTTGTTTCGTACCCGTTTGCAAAGAAACATGAAGTAAAAGCTATTCAATGAAGTACAAGCTATTCAGGAGAGGTAAGGAAAGGAAAAATGTCCTCAGTTATCGGCAGACACTTAAATATAACAAATGTATTTCACTGATTGGAGTTTCTGTTGGGCAGCGGGCCTTCAATCTAAATACCCACAGAACTAATATAGTTAAACTCTGGTAGTGTCATAAACATAATTCTCTGCACGCCCTGCTCCATTTTGTGAAGAAATGCCCTGCAGAAAAATGCAAATAACATTAGAAGTGCAGAAGCCATTAAGAAAGTGAAGTATCTCAGTTTGATCAGGTTGATCAGGGTAAAGATGAAGTGCTTCATATTTAATGTGTTGAAGCTCAATAAACTAGTCATTAGCAGGTAATGGATAACAAGAACTGTTCTTAACCATTAGTTGTAAATCTCTGCCTAATATGAGTCATAAACTACATACAGTACGGATATGACATCCACCATGCAGGCAATCAATCTTTCATTCATTTCAACCCAACTGAGGAGGACTAAAGGGCACATTGCTGAAATAGTGCGCCAGGCTGTCAACCTGTCAACGTCAACAGGAAAATATACTGTGGTGCACACTGACTGCTGTGTGAATGATTAGGAACACTATTGCAAAGTGGAATTTGGCAGTCGCATGAGCTTAGCCCTATGTGACCTCCTGTTGCTGGCTCTTCAGCTGAAAGAGAGGGCTGCTGGGCCAGGGCCAGGGCCGGTGCTGGGCCAGGGCCAGGGCCGGTGCTGGGCCAGGGCCAGGCCCAGGGTCAGTGCTGTATCTGAACCCAGTTGCTGTCCCAGCCGCCAAGAACAGGATTGTTGGTCATAAACGGAAACAATGAGGGCATGGCATCAGATTGTTGTCTTACCAGTTCAGATACACTGGGTGTGTTTTTCTTTGATGTCTTTAAAGCGCAGGAGAGCAGCAGAAAGCCAAATTTCAATAGGAAAGCGGTGTCACGCAGCTGAGTGACTCACTGAGTTTAATTAGGGTGTCTGTCAAAACAAAGGAATTTTCTTCTGATGTGTGATGGCCCAGTCTTCTAACACATATATCAAAGCTGTATTACTTTGTCGTGTCTTGAGGTTTGTTCTGAAGTGATTCGTCTTTACCTGAAATTCACACATCAGGATAATTTCAGAATCAATAGTTTCTTCAAGTGGAAAACAAATTGCACATGATTCTAACAAATAACAAAACAATTGGCCTTTTTCTCTCCAGTAAAACTCTGACAAAAGGAAGAGAGCTGTGCTTGTGATTGGTCACCTCCAAGCCCGTGACCTGCCTGCCCATCACTGAGCTAGTCTGCCATCTGTTTCAATTGTTCTAATAAAGCACATCCTTCTCTGAGGTCCTTGGAGACGCCACCTCCACACAGGCCTAATTAGCCTGAGAAAGCCCCAGCCCCTCTGCCGGCATCCGGGTCGGGCAGGGCCACGTCTCAGCCTAGATCGGTCATTTCATCAACACTCGGTGCCTAATGAACTGGAGGATGGAGGGCAGCGAGAGGAGAGGCAGGAGGGAAATGGGGAACTACCGGTGTGGCCCTTTGTACAAATAAAGACTCTCTCCCTAATGAAAGTGGCTCTTTTGTTCCATATTGGGCACACTCAGACGACGGGGCTCAGCGGTAGCAGCAATCTGACCAATTTAACTTTCAGCCCTGCGATAAATGGTCAAGGGATGAATTATTTCTCCCTTCTGAGCGGTCTTTCTTCTCATATGCTAGTACTGTATTAAGCTCTCATTTCAAATGATTGGTTTCTTTTTGCTTCGAGGCCCAGGTGCCACACTTGCAATCTCTAATTCTACGTATGCAATATGTATATATCATTGTGGAGGTGGCTCTTTCTCTGCTCTGCGTCAGCTCGGGAAAGTCACATTCATTTTATAGCCTTTGAGCCCCTGAATCACAGAAGAGTTATGTACATGCAGTATAGCTCAAGATTTTAATTCTATATAGAAACAAAGTTAATAATTGTTTTGATGATTGGTTAGTCTGAAATGGTGATTAGCTGACATGCATCTACATCTAAAATAGGGGGAAAAGCAGTGACAAGTGGCCTTGAAGAATTTTACTTACAGCACAGTTTCAAAATCCTAATCGAACTTATTAATCATTTATATAACCCCCATCGACGACTCAGCTGCCCCACCTCATGCCAGATTCTGGCTCTAAATATAGTCTCTCCTGTTCCCTCAATCTGCTACAAACATACATGTACACCAACATACATACACTCATACTGTACACACAAACACACACACACACACACACACACACACACACACACACACACACACACACACACACAGGAATGTTCTCAGACTTGCAAGGCTTTCCCAGAAGCCATGCATTGTGTCTCTGATTGAGCTCCCAGTAGATAATTCACTTTTGTATAGACAGATGCCACAGGAAAGCCAGTCAGGCTAGAGCAGGAAAACCACCTGTCTCCTTGCATGTGTGTGTATGAGCTTCTGATCATCTGTAGGCTGCAGATCTCTTTGCCTGGTTATGACGCTCTGTTTTTTTAAACAAACGTGATTTATATGGTTATTCTCGTAAAGTAAGCCCCAGTGACGATGGCGGTGCATTTCCATTTAGAGGAGTTTTATTGAGGCTCGAGAAATGATAAAGCGAATGATTTATGAGTAGGAGCGACATGCTAGGCTAAATCTAATCCAGCAGCGGGAGGGGGGAACCCACCAGTGCTATTCTGAGGGAGCTAAGAGGGCAGTTCAGCAAATTGTAGATGGTGTAGGGAGATGAGAACAGTGTGTGATGTAGAGAGATACAGGTTTTGTGTGCTGAATATTAACATTTAAACATGTCAGTGTGATCATTAGAAATCAAAATCTACAGTGAAGGTGTCATCTTGATTTTTACTCTAATCCAATTCTTTTAACTGAATTTCACAGGTGTACAATGTTGACCTGTAGTCTGTAGGAGATAAATCCTTGCAGTGTTTTCTATCAACCAGTATAACAGTGTTGTGCGGCCATATGAGGGGGTTAAAATAAAACCACTTTTTGGGAAGTGCCCCCTCAGTGTAGCATCTGCCAGTGTCTTCTGGCTTCTCTGTGCTCATTAGCAGGCAGACTGGTACAGGACTTTCTCCATCTGGTAGCCCCAAGCAGCACTCACTGTACCGTAATCAGCACAACACAGAGCTCATACTGAATACCAATACAGTGCAGAACATAAAGCTTGACATGCACACAGTGTGTGTAGGCTAATGGAGAACAGATAATACTTTCCTAATCATTTCTGCTATACATGTGGCTCACATAGCCATTGTTCTATATCTACAGCTCTGTGTGTGGGAGGCTGAAACACTGTTTCACTAAATTTAATCCACAAAAATGACCATAAATGTGCTGGGTTGTTAAAGACTATCTTTGTAGTTAATGTCGTATGCAAACAGTAAATACTGACGAATGGCTTTGGTGCACACACTTTAAGAAGCATGTTTCACAATTTGAATCATTCCTTTTTTGGCATTTAAACAAAACTTCAACTCTCCTTTTAAAATATTTAAAAAAGGCAGCACCCTGTGGGAAATATTGACATTGAAATATTGAGTGTAATAAGTGATGTGTTATTAAAGCTCCCTAAGAGTCCCGCTTGGCAGGAAGACAGCAATTCTTATAAATTTAATAACAACAACAATCTTAATTTGTAATATATGTTGCACAAATTTACCCAAAAACAGCTTTATCTTGATGTTGTCTTTGTCAAAACATCAGTGGAAATACAAAGTGGGCACCAATCCTTTTTCTGTGGTTGTTGTTTTTGAACCAAGAGTGTGATTACAATGTGGCCTACAGTGTGACATTACAGACCTTGTAACACATGCATTTTAAGTATCAATGCTTCAATTGAGAGGTGAGCCACTAGCCCTGGCAGAGTTAATCACATACTCTACAGGACAAACACTTGGATTTTGAAGTGTTTTTCATGTGCAAATTAGATATTTTTGAGCTTGGGAATGTGATGTGATTCTAGGCAGGCAAGCTCACCAGAATTAGCCCCAGCCCTTCGCTTATACAGAGCAGAGCCACTCTTCCGCAATCTGAATGCCATATTCAGACACACTGGCAGTTTTTGCTACGTTCTGCCTGAGGTAACATTATAAATTACACATGAGGAGGACAAATTGGTTTTGTAAAACTCAGAACAAATAATTTGGGGCTGTCTGTTATTCCTGTCCTTCTCCTGCCAAAAACATCCATCATGTGTATCCTAACAGTGTATTTGTATATTAGCATATCTGTAATACCTGATGGGAGATTTGACGGTGTGACACATCTATAAGCTGTGATATTTTCAGGAGGATACACTGAGTCAGGTTTTTCCACCAAGCGTAACATTCAGTGGAAGGAATCTAATCATCTAATGTGCCTGATAAAGATCAATGAAAACATTTTATCAGCTCAATTCCCCTGAAGCTACAAGCTGAACTTGTTTTGAAAAGATTCAGTGCAAATAAATTTATGTAACAGACATGACACCTTTTCAACCAAAGCAATGGTAAGGCAGGAAGCACAGGGCAGTACATACGATGGTGAGGACAATTCCCCATGCAATTCCTGCGGCACATTAGCGCTTTTCCATTCACTGGAGGGATTACATGGAGGGGGAGGCACAGTCTATATCTGTCTGTGATGCCAAGGGGACGTTCTCACACACTTAAAATGATTTATGGAAAGGAAAAGGCTGGAATTACAGTGAGAGTGAGAGAAGAGTCAGACTAGAAGGAACATGCGAGAGTGTCTTGGGAATAAGGAAGCTGGAAATGAGGTTGACTTGAGTGACAGGTGGCGAAGTGACTGTAAAGAAATGATGAGGTCCATAAGGTGCAATATGGATGAATATGTACAATTCAGCTGTAATTACATACTGAACTTTCAAAGATATTAAAACTTAAATGGAGTTTTTTTTCAGGTTTTTTTCAGGGTTTTTTAAATTTAGATGAACATTTGCACACGTGTATGTTCATGGCCTCAGACCTCTATTAAGTGACATTTTCAATACAAAGCTTGTGTATAGGGTAGAGGAATGTGTGCAAATCCATAAAGTGAACTTCCATTGAGTCTGGTCCCAGTGTAACAGGTCAATGAGTGACTGAGCTCCACAAAATTCCACACTTGCATCAGCATATCTCCTGTTGTGTATACTATGTGTGTGAGTGTGAATGTGTGCACATGTGGATGTGGTCAGCATAGGTTCGTGCCTGTGAGCATGGTTCAAAGATTTTTCTGGCTGTAAACAAGGGAACCGAGCCTGATGCTACACATGCACACACACACACACACACACACACACACACACACACAAAAAGAACTCACAGACCCCGCTTTGTGTCCTTAAACCTTATTTGCCAAACCCCAACGTAACGCAAACCTGCAGCTGGATCGTTGCCTGCCAGTTACACCAGTTCCTCACTAATTACTTGGAAGTTTGAATGTTATATTGCCTCAGTTTATGCAGCTTGAACTTCAAAATATAAATAAATATATGGACTGAGTTGTAACATTGTTTAGGGTTGCTGTTCTTCTATTTCAATTACCGTGAGTAATGTTTTAACATATAAAGGCAAGTAGGAGAGAGAAGGTTCAAACTTCTGTTAATGTTGGTGTGGCCGGCTCAGGCTTTTCCATGAAAGCTTTATGTTCCAGTGCACACCACAGGGAACGTGGAATTCTCAGTAGAAAAGATTTGTTTACCGACTTTCTTCCACAAGGTTGTTCAGATAATCACTAAGCTTTGCTAGGCCTTCTCTGCACCTCAGTGTCTTTTTCTCAGTTTTCAATAACGGCTGAGCTGCTGTGTTAGCTGTACAACAAGTAAACATTTAAAGATAAAGAAAGATAAAGATACAGAAGATGGCAGTAGTGACAGCCAAGACAGGGCTGAGAACTTTACAAATGCAAATGCACAGTGAGCAACGATGAAACTTTTGCATAGCGAAGGATTCACAGTGTAATTCTATAAGCTGTAAGCTGTCTCCAGTGACATTTCCTTGAATGAACATCATTCTAGGATACTAGTTATTTTCCTGTTCTTACTCCTAGACGCATGAGACATTTTGGGTGGTGGGTAAGAAACAAGATACAAGAAAGAATCAAAAATAATAAAATTCAAACTGAGACTAAAGCCATGTTCTAAATCTAAATGCATACTTATATTTGAATTCTTGTTAATTTTTTTGCTTTGGAAACGCCCCCATAACAACCTACCGGCTTCTCCTCCATACAACCACCAGACTTTCTTTCTGTCTCCATATCCACCTGCTCACCTGTTTTCCAATCTCAGTCACCTGAGCTTCTTTGCCCATTAACACTCCTATTCATCATAAACCTCATCTTCCCCCTAGTATGTATACTAGCCCTTTTCCCCAAATCATTTGTCAGATAATCTGTTTAGGTCTCAGTGTGTTTCCCTATGTGCCTGCTACCTGCAACTATGTGTCTGTGTTTTGGTCTTCCTTGCCTGTGCTGCTACCACCAACAGCCTAGACATCTTCAGCTGAGGAGTGGCAGGTGTTAGGGAAGTGTTTCTCACTGATGGATGAGCCTCCTCCTCACATGTCATGTTCTTATCGATGGGCTCCACACACCGCTATGGGAAAAGATCAATGGATTTCACCTGTGAGTTTGGAATGGCTTTGTCTAAAAATCAAATAGTACCCACTGACTTAGCTATTATGTAGATTATTTGAGTAAATAGTAGCTACAATGAGTGAGTGACTGAGTGATGTGTAGATTGTAACTTTGCACTTTCCACACGCCTGCCCTTAAACCACTCACACTCCCCAGCTGCAATGCCCACAGCATTTAGCTGGCAAAGCCTACTGACATATTAGCAATTAGAGAGGAGTGGGTTTAATGATTTCATCAGGCAAACAGCTCTCCATAGCTTTATTTAATTGCAGTCCAGAGGAAGGTTGTAGTGTGGTGACACAACGCCAATAGACCATCGCCTGAAGGAAAATGCTGCTGGTGATGGAGATTATACACAGAGGAGATGGAATGTTTCACAGGAAATCCCACTGCATTTTTTCACAGTGACAATGAATAAACAGAAGTAGCGGTACTTCATAAATTTGATTTTTTTGAGTCAAAATTTGATTTTTGTTTTGAATGAAAGGGTTTTGATGATATAGCAGAGCATATATATTAGAAGATAATGACCTTAAATCTTCCACCTCTGAAATAAAAGCAAAGATGTGAAATTATCTAGTTTAAAGTGAACAATGGGACTATAATGAATAGCAAAGGGAGTTATTGTAGTCACCCCCCACCTCCAATACAAGATATATACTGCTCTTGTGTAGCTTTGCAGTTCCAGTGACCGATGTCTTTGACTTCAAATTAATGTACTATAGTTTCAACTAGATCTGATATAGCTCACAGAAGAGTATTATATATATGGAGCCAGGCTGAATCCAAATATCTGGATTTTCACTTGAAGACTTGTGGACTTTGACGTCTGTTAATGCCACATCCACATCATCATAGAAATATGCTATAGGCTTGTCTATCAGCGTCCTTTGCAGACTCGACAAGATTATGGTGAAGAATGTGCGTATGACTGAAGAGGGCTGAGGGCTCAGTCCATAAGTCTGCAAGGTAGAAATTTGGATTCAGCCAAAGACTGGAATCAGGAGGAATAAAATCCACCCACTAATGCCTCCAAAGCTCACTAATGTTATTGTTTTCTAAACCTGAACAAAAGTAGTAGGTATAAAAATTAATACTTGTGGGTTTTGTTTATTTGTGGTGGGTGCAGTCACTGCATCTGGCCAAGGAATAGCCCAGGACATAATTCCTCATAAAATCAAAACTAGTCATTTTTATGTTTTGATAATCTTTAAAATAACCTGTTAATTATTGAACCTTAGAGTTTTTGGTATGTACGCTTTCTTTAACTTAGCTGATTACCCCTTCTTCCAGTTTTTAAGCTAAGCTAAGCTAATTGTATCCTGGGTTTTCATATTTAGGATACAGACATGAGAATGGTATAAATATTCTTATCTACTCATGTAACTCTTCTTTTGACAGGTTGCCCCCATCATAATGAGCTTTGTCACTTAATTGTTAACATAATTTGTTTTTGAACACTTTGCCGGAAAGACTGATACTGTTGTTCTCTCTGGGACCAAAGTCTGAGTTAAAAATCAGCTTATTTTCTTGTATTGATCCATGTGCCCATCGATATGTGACTGGGAAATTGTTGGCTTATAAATAGGCTAATACTGAAAACTACCAAGGGTAGGAATGCAGTCAGAAACTTTTACTTATCAGTACACTGGTGAGTGATGTGCTGCTATGTCCTGTTAGTTCCAAATTGTAACTTACAAACATCAGCAATCTCAATTTACAATAGCAATAATAGGAATAATAACATTCCTGCTATATATTAAAAGGTGTGTTTAAAATGCTTAAGATGATCCTCTTAGACTTTAAACTGTTCTGTAAGCTTGTCACCTTAAAGGGTTTTCAATATGATTTTAACTGCAGTGACTTTAATCACTGGGGAAATTAACAATGGCTGTTGTTGATAAATGATATATGTATGCATCTGTTCCCCACATTTCCGTCTGTTTTATTTCTGTAAATTGTGGCTCTGTCAAAGAGAGTATATGTTTGTGTACATATTTCTTTGTGACTTTAGTTCTTCTTTGATTTATGTATGCAAACATTTGTGTTCATATTTGTGCACATGGAAATATGGGAATGTTTTGCTTTAGGATGTATACAAAAGGGAGCGTCAAGTGTACTCCTTAGATAGCATAATGGAAATGGATTTACACACAGTCCAAGTGATACTGCACATAAAAGATAGTTTTGTATTTATATGGTATTTATTTTCTGGCATCTTTTAGCTTGGTAGGATTTTACCGTGCTTTTGTACAGTGTATTATACATTATGAAAAACTAAAAAAAAAAAAAAAAAGAATGTCTCTGGCTTTGCCAACAGAAATCCAAATCCAAGTCTGGTCACATTTGAAATGGACCCTCTAAATAGCCCATCCCCTCCCTCTATTTATCACTGTGACAAGCTGAATTAAAAATATTAACACCAAAGAAGAAGAGGTCTCTCTTCTTCTCACATAGGCTCAAAGGAGGGATTTTTAAAATTATTTTTCAGCTGAATGGCTGCTTATCCACACGACAGGATTTTCTGAGAGGGATGTTGGGGATTATTAGAAAGACTGTATTATCCCACTCACCGACTTCTGCTCAGGAAGAACAGAGGGCTGAACTCACCGTAAACCTTCTAAAAACTTGGAAAGGCATCAAAAGCAAATTACATAAGTGATAAAAAAGAAATTTTGTCCAATCACTCTAATCTGAACAGAAAATGGATTTTCTGAGTTTGTTTCCACTTTAGGAGGCATAAACAAACTATAAGCAATACTGTCATTTAATCACCTCTTAGGTGATATGACAGCCCTGTAGACAAACAGACATAGAGATACATTAGCATTCATTTGGATTTGAGGTTTTTTTCTCCTTGATGAATATAGGTTCAAAATTCATACCTGAGGAAATGATCTGGCTGTTTTGCTGCTAAATGCTTCACAATGTTCACCAGTTAATTTCTAATGTTCTCTGCCTGCAATTAGGTGAAGTCTATGAAAACAACTGCCTGTTGTGACTGGAAATGACATTGGTGAGCGGTGAGAGTGAACCGAGACGTTAAAGGTCCAGGCTATGAAATCAAAGCAATGATCTGACACATCTTAGAGCTGAAGGGACCTGCAGAGTCTGGTGATACGTCTCTGTGTGATTGTTACTACCAGCAACCTCTCTCATACTTGATCTATTGCTAATATTACAAAATATTGATTAGAGCAGCTTCAAATTTTCATATCAATCATTAAATCCACTGCAGTATAGTATACAGTTTTTGATCATCGAAAATTACATCATGGCTAAACAGCTAACATCCAGTCAAGTATTTAGACACAAAGAAATAAAAATGAATAAACTGAAGCAAAAACACCCACAATGGATATAATCTTTCAAATAACAAGAGTAGATCAAAACCTAGTATATGACTGGACCACCCTTTAGCTTTTTACTTCTCTCCTACTCACTGTGCTCATGTATACAGTGGTTTAATACAGTTGAATTCCCAATAAAGTTGTGCTGAGACAAAGGAACAAATATGCTATAGTGACTTATTTACGGCCCATTAACCAGCATGTTAACCAGCAGTCACTTCCAAGCCATTTCCAAGCTGCTGCTCTGCACTGCTAAAATCCTGATTGTATAACTGGGATGTTTTCTCACAACATCACCACACACATGAATTAGAACTGTCCTAAGGAACCTGAGTTGGGTTATCCTGAATCCTTTCACTAAGCCTACTGTTTGACTTTAAAACTTGATGAATCACTGGTCTGCCCTTAAAAACCTTCACAGGTTCACTCACACTGGCCCTGTGTTGACAGAAAAGCCAAATGTGTGCTCCTGCGCCAATCAAGCTCACCTCGGTCCCACACCTTCTGTCAGCTAATATTGTCGTACCTTCATCATTGGCTATAAGTTGGCACCCATTACCTCAATTTTCCCCAGCCACCTTTGCACCTCACATCTAATCACTGTCCACATCAGCACATGAATGCTAATGGTACCCTGTGATAGGAGGTCTGCAAGCTGACAGCTTCCCCAGATAATAACCAACTCCGATCTCTTCTGGGAACAACAACAGAGCATTTCCACCAGCGTTATTCTCAATGTACACTCATTACACCAGCAGTATGAAAGGTGCCTTAGCTGGAATATTGTAGTAATGTGGAGGAGGGGGCTTTTGTGTTGATAGTGAGTTCTAGTGATTAAGCCTTTGGACAAAACTGTCAGCCCTGTAACACAGGGCAGAACAGTATATATGGAGCTGTGTAATCTTTGTGGCCATTTACCCGAATGAATATGACTGTATTGTGGTGATTCTGCCCCCACTGTGGGAGTGTTACAGCCTCAGACAAAGATGCTGTGCTGCTGGAATTGAAATCTATCGATCTGGGCAAAGGAACTGCAAGTAAAAGCGAAAAACAGAAAAAGAAAGAATAGATTATCTTTTTCCGCTGGCACATTATTGATCAGGAATGTTTGGGGCTTTTCCTTAAAGGTGCTATGGAATAAGAGTAAGTGAGTAACAGAGAGAGAGAGAGAGAGAGAGAGAGAGAGAGCAATTTAAAAAACAGACACCAGCTGAAAGAGTCTGAATAAGATTCACTATAGAAGATGGAATGAGAAAATAAATCCTCACTGTGTTTCATTTAATTTCTCCCTCTCGCCAGAATTATTTATGTCTGAGCCTTAATTACTTTGTAGACCATGGTGAGTAGATGCTTTTATCCTGAGAAGGATTCATTTTTTGTCGAACATGGAGAAGCTCTGCACACAGGCTCATTTTTTTGAGAACTGCTGTGGAGGATAATTAATGGATGGGTCAAAAACCATGAATAGCAATTGCAGCAAATATGCAATACCCCCCCCCACCACCACACACACACACACACACACTTGCTCCTCTCCCTTCCTCGTTTTTCTTTATGGAGTAGGCTACTTTAACCTGTCTGATGGCTGAGGTAATTCATTTGTGGGTGGGTATTGATGTATGTAAATTGATGTATTTTTAATCATGAATCCTATGTTAAAGTGTAAAGAGGTTTGGGTGCTGTGAAACATTTTTCATCTTAATCTTAAACTAACTCTGGGGACTTCCTTGATGATATTCTGCTTGAGGCAGTGCAGCCACAGAGTAGATGCCAAGACATAGCCCGATTAAAAACATACACAACTGCCCTTTGCCTGCTGTAAATTTCACTCATTGCCTATTTTCATGCAGCGCTACGGGCTGATGACAACTTCTTGGAATGGATTTTTTGGATGCAAGAAGCAATGTCAGCACTCTCAGGACAGAGTGCGTCCTCTTGTCAAGTTCATTTTCTCCAAGGTTGTGTGTTTGTGTGGGTCCTTCCCTGTTTATTCATGTGTGCCAGTCATGCTAGATAAATTCCCAACCATTTGAACAGAATGGATGGCCGTCATTAACAAGACAGGGTCTAAATCATTTGGCCTGATAACAGTACAGGCTGTGACGGCTTTGCCTATTGCATTACCACATAGCGGCGAACCCTGTAATCATCTCAATTCCCCAGTTGATGAGGCGTCCATTCAGTGGTCCGATTGACAAATCGACTCCTTAGCCTCTAGCTCACCCATTCCTTCCTCTCTCCCTCTTAGCGGCTCGAGATGAAAGTAGAAAAGACTCTGCAGCCCTTTATGCCACATTGTGTGCAATCCCCCCATTTCCATAGCTTTGGGGAATTCAACCCCCGGATGGAAAAATAGCACCAGATTGTTCAGCCTAAGCATTGATAATGTGGCTGTTGGCTGCTCTCAGAGCACGTGAGGACAATGATTCCATTAAGTGTTCAGCTCTGCATCAGCTCAGAGGCCAGCATTTGCTTCCTCAGCTTCAGTTTACTTCTATTCATCATGCCTCCCTCTGAGAAGATGCTTTTTTCTGCCTCTGTACACATGCACATCGGGGATGGCTGGTAACCATGCTCCATGAAAGTGGAGCTGACACAGTTGATATTTAAAGGAGATGCACCAGTGGTTCCTCTTCATCAGTTCAGAAGAAAACCACTGGGTTGAGTGCTCATATATGCAGTAAAATAATTTTTTTCTCTTTTGCGACGATGTAGTACTTATATAATATTACGTTTCAGTCATTTATACCTCACTTGTTGCCAAATTGAATAATCTAGAGATAATTTAGAGTTAACCCTCTGCTATCCTCCACGTTGACTCAATGACCCACAGTACATGCTCATCAGACGATGAAGGTTTGCTCACACAGCAATGATTGAGTAGGAACAACTCAAAGCCCCTTACGTGTATTGAGAAACAATTGTCTCTCCATCTGTATCGAGCTCTGTCAGTTCAGTGCCCCTGAGGGTGATTATTAGGACCTTTATGGGGGAATGATTCTTTGGCAGTAAGTTGTAACCTTGCCTCACTGAAGCTGATGGATATGCTGTATGCAAGCCTGTATGAGAGACTGGAAAGGAAAGATTAAATTGTCTGTCGCTAATAACATTTCCATTACTTTGTTTTTATAAAAGCTAAGTAAACTTGCAAGTGCAGTTTCCATTGCACCCAGAGAAATCAGTGCATCCTTATTATTGACTAATTGTTGACGGTTGATGACAGAACAATATCATCGTCACCAGAAACCTCGAATATCAGCTGTGCACTGCAGCATCATGTTACTGACAGTGGAGAGAAACTTATTAATCCTGTTTGCATTGATATGTGACACAACACAAGTCTAAAAAGAAAAAAAGAAAACAGTATTATCTGCTATCATCTGCGACCTGTACCTTGGAAAAAAAAAAACAAAAACACTACAATTGTGACACACTGACACCAGGAAATTATTACAGGCAAATAGTTTGAGAGTATGAGAGACTTAGGCCTTAATTTAAGAAATGTATTGAATTAGACAGTCTAAAAACCCATGGTATGTTCTTAGGGGTTCAATTTAGATGTACAGATCCACTCTTCCAAATAACAAAGGATTTGGTGTTGCATTCAGAGCCTCTGCAACACTATTCAGGTTCTTTACTGTTAAAGCTCCCCTCTGAGAGAAATAATGTGCCTACAGTAATTATTATAGGTACATAACAGTTCCTCTTAAAGTCAGTGTTAAAGCAAATAATTATGATATTCACTGCATGGAGGAACAGACATTGGCTGATTGTTGTTCGAAGTAAAATGACAACATTGGCCCAGCGTTAAGCACTGCACCAGATAGTAACTCAAAAACTGAATAAATGTGGTGGTGTACAGGTGTCATCTTGTGTGTGGTGGTTAACAGTTTTTGAAGTGAGCAGGTCAGAGTGGCCTCCACATGGCCTCCAATACAGATGGCTCATTAGACCAGCGTTTGATACAAGCCCCCTCTCTGCTCTTCACTCTACCTCCATCTCCCATCCCTCCATCCCACCGTCATCCCTCTTTCATCAGTCTAACACTCAGCAGCTGCTCACATCTAACAACCACTAGAGTTCACACAGCAAGAAGGAACAGTGAGCTATTCAACATATTGCACTATAAAAACTGCAAATCAATACTTCATATCATGCCTTTCTCATATCAAGCCCACACAGAGAACTTAAAACATGCATGTAGAATCTTTTTAGAAACAACAGCTGGTTATACAAACTTTTCCAACTTACCACAGTAATGCTAATATATATATATATATATAATTTATATAACCCCTTTATTTCTCTTTTATATGCAAATGTAGAGAAAAAAATACCCACATTTATGACGGACTGAAGTTAAACAAAACTGATTTTCATAGCCAATTGCGGGCAGTGGAAACAAGTTCTGAACAAAGCATTTAAATATAATGACTTCTTAAGTTGTTGTAAACAAATACATACTTATGTGCACATGCATCAGATGTGGAGAAACATTATCATTCTTTTGTAGTCATGTTTCTGGCCACTGACGAACCTTAGTCCAAAATTCACAGTTTTTTAGCTTTTTGGTCTCCACTAACCTCTGGCTCTTTAGCTGCTAAATGCTGCACTATGTCAACCATCTAGTCTCTACTGGTGTCTGTCTGCTGTTTGCTACTGAGCAGATTATGTACAGTGGGTTTTTAGAGCTCTTCTGCTGAAAACAGCTGCCAGCTGTGGCTTAAGACAACTCCAGGAGAGCGATAAGAGTGAACCAAAAAGATAAAGTTGGAGGCCAGAGAGTTAAACAATGAGCTGAACCTTGCTATAAAGCTCTGTGAAGCCAAGAGAAGCTAGAGATTCGGTTGATAATTCCCAGTAGGTTCATCACTATGAGTGACCCCTTTAAAACGGTCACATTATTTTTGCATTGTGATTTGATTAACCATTTCTATAAAAATATAAGTTTAAATTATCACATCGCTCTAGTTTTATTTGGAAGTTACAGCTTGTGACGTTACAGGGACTTGTTTACATGGCTGATTACTTTTGATTAGACTAGAAAGAAATTACATTGTCTTTATTAAAGAGAAATTCCATAAGTTATTCCAAAGCAACCAGATAAATAAATCACAAGTCTGAAATGAAATAGTTGTAACCCTGAGCATTTGAGGGACTTTATACACAAATTTTGTAATGGATTTACGATTTGTGGGTCCAACCCAGTCCAGACAAGAAAACAGTGAGTGCATGCTGATGAGGCTGCTCTCATGAGTGCGCACTCCGAGCAATTTATTTGGAACACCAGCCTCCCTTTGCTCTCAAAGCAGCTTTAGTTCTTTATGGCACAGATTCAATAAGCTGTTGGAAACTTTCCTTTGAGACTCTGGTCCATGTTGACATGATTGCATCACATCATTTCTGTAGATTTGTCACCTGCACATTCATGCTGTCAATCTCCCATTATGCCACATCCCACAGGTTTTCTACTGGACTCAGAGCTGCTGACTAAGGAGGCTATTGGGGTAAACTGAGGTCACATTTTTTCCTGCATTCAGATGTTTGATTTTAACATTACCTGAAGCCCCTGACCTGAGTCTGTATGATTTTATGCACTTCTGCAATATGATTGGCTGATTGGATGATTCCATGAAAAAGCACGTGCACAGGTGTTCCTAATAAAGTGCACGGTGAGTGTATGTGTACAGCAAACTATATATTTCTGTATAACATGTTTTATTATAACAAGAGTGTCTCCGCTCCTCTTTTATGTTTTCTTAAGTAATTACTAAAGTTGATGTATTTATGTGTGTGCACAGGGGTGACCCATATTCTATTCTACATAAAACAAACTTTATTACATAAAAGTGGTAGACAGCCCCTACAGGTGCGAGTGGCTGTCTATACACTGCAAAGATTTATTTCATTATTGCCTCTCATTTCATTAAACAGCAGCCATGCATTGTTCTTCACTGTGGTAATTAAATGGGTTTGTTTTAGGGCACTTTCATCATCTCAGTGTGTATCTGTGAAGTTTATTAGAGACTGTTTATAGTTCTGGAGTAAGAGACTGCATGTCTGGTTTTCATGTAAGTTATTAATGTGTGTGGAGCTTCTGTGTGTAATTGTGCTGTGAGGTATCTTTTCTACACTCTTTTGAAGGCTTGTGTTGACAGAGAGTCCTTGCTTGTGAATGTGTCGCTGATTAAATGGGTCTGATTGAATTGTGACCCCAGCAATGGGCTTAACCCATAAAAGAGCCAGTGGGGCCACACTGCCTCATTGCTTCTGTAAATACCCCCATGATTTAGGAAGTAAAGCCACACACTCTGTCACAAGCACATGTACAGAGCATCAACTGAACACAAGCCTGTATTTAACAGCATTATAATAGGCAAGTGAATGTACAAGAACAATATGATCTACAGATGCATTTACTTTTCTTTATGCATGAGTGAGATGCTACACTGCAGCCACAATATTACATCATTACTGGACTCCTCTTGAATGCTGGGTTTGAGAGGAAAAGTCAATCAGAGAAGATATACAAGAGAGGGTAAATAGGCAAAGATCAAAGGTGTTTATAAACCAGGAAAATTTCAGGAAATATCCATTAATATTTAAAGATGGCACATTGGCTGTGTGGCAGAGGGGGGAAAGAGCAAGGAGAGTCAGACAGAATAGTAAAGAGATTCCCTAAATGTGGTTTCAGCCTTTTTATAATTCGCTGAATATTTTATCATAGCTGTAGCAGTTAAACTGCTATTATTTCCATCCTCTCTGAAGTGCAGGGTCATCTTCTCTTCTCTTCTCTTCTCTTCTCTTCTCTTCTCTTCTCTTCTCTTCTCTTCTCTTCTCTTCTCTTCTCTTCTCTTCTCTTCTCTTCTCTTCAGGAACTTAAGGAACTTCTTCCACTAGTCTGTCATGAGAAAACTGCATTAAAATTTCATTCTTAAAATCTTATGCAGCAGTGAAACATGACTCCACCATGCGTGGCTAAAACCAAGCTACAAAACCAGCCCTGGGGACGGAGGTGTAGCCAGACAGAGGGCGAAATTTTTCATCTAGATTTCTGCGTGAATGCTTCCAAAACTGTTACATCATTCCTGCATGGAAAGCCCTACAAAAAATATTAGCCACACAAAGCTAAGCCCTTTATCCACCTCTTTTTTACAGCCAGTGATGTTCACTTTGTATGTAAACAAAACCCTTTTTTCCCTGATTGATCGTATCCAAAAGGGACATCTTACTCCTATCAATCAATAATCATTGGCCATAAACCCAGTTAGGTTTTATTGTCCTCAGCCTCTCCTCCCCACTCTCCTCCACATGCCTTTTACATTAAAGGTGACTAAAATAGCCAGTGGAAGATCATTAAACCCGCACTCACAGTAGAAACCGGTGAGCAGCCACTGAAGCTTAAAGTTGCAGGCAGTCCAGGAAATTGACTCAAGGTTCAGTGTGTGAAAGTGCAGAGATGGCTGCAAAAGAACAACACATTGAGTCCATTTAAAAGGCGTTGATGATTGGGTGTAGGTAATGTGCCTGAGTGCAGGGAGAGAGACCCTGGAGATGCCTGGCAACTGCTTGGTTGTGTTGTCTAATGAAAGCTTCATTTGCTCTGCTTCTGGATCAGGTTTACCTTCTCTATCGCTTGGAGCCCATCAGAGAGAGAAAGTGGGGAAAGTGTGCAGCCTCTGGGATTCCCTCCATCCCCGTCTCTGAAATTGAAAAACTAATGTTAGGACACAGCTGGCCATTACCATAGAAGGCATCATACAGTTTACTACTTTCAGGAGGCTGAAAAAAAAGTTGCAATGACCCTGATCTTGACCTCTTCAGAGTAAGATACTGTGTGTTTGAGAGATGGCATGTGGCTTAATGAGGTGTGTCAAAGGTCTGAACCGAAAGATTTCTCTTTAACTACTGCTATGACAGATTCTTGAAAATTGTTAGATTTTTTTATTAGTGTCTAATCAGATATTTATTTGTATTTTTGGACACATGTTTTTGCATTGTCCATGTGTCAGTGATACTTGCATGCTATTATGAACGGCTTCTTGGGGAACTCTGCCTGTGTGTGTCCAATAATTGTCAGCATTTACAGAAAGAGATAGACCCAGGTATAGATGGAATAAGGACCTACAGGTCCTTGAGGGAATATGGCAGTGGCTCCAATGCTACATTAATGAACCCTGACTTAGTTGACCTCTCTGGGCCCCTAAGAATATTAGCAGAAGCACACACTGCAGCCAATTAGACCCAACCCAGAACCAAGACTCACAAGGTTATGGGGGGGCATTGAAAGAGCCTCTGGTGAGTATGTGTGCTATTAGGAGGGATGGTATTATTATTAGTTCGAGGTTAGATAAAGCACGGTCTGGATGTATAGATAGACTGGCGTGGTAATATGTTTAAAGCTGCCAAAGTCAATGTTTTTATATCTACTATAGATCAAATCACTTTGGATAACGTGAAAGTGATCACTTGTAGGTACAAATCCACAGAGAATTATCTCTCAACATTGCAGTCCCCCTCAGCTTTACAGCATATTTTAGCACCTGCCAAGCTAATTGTTTTGGTTTTATGGCCCATAGCTTTACTGTATTGGATCAGTCTCACAACTCATCATGAGAGTGGTTGGTAGGCAGCTTTCCACAAGGAGATGCTGAGGTTAAATCCACTGTACACTGGCTGCCTATCAGCAAGGGGCGGCCAAACAAAGCCAATGGCTTACTGATGTACACAGTGAAACATAAAGCAGCTGAAAAGACAAAGAAAGGCACTATTTGCCTCAGGACTGGGAGAGCAAACCAAGTAAAGAGTCATTTTTACAGCTTGTTTCACTGTCCCCAAGTGGCCAAATGGAAATTTAAAAATTAAAAGATAAACAATTCAACATAATTGAATCCAAGAAATAGCTGATTAAAAACAAAACTTCAACAACAACAAAAAAACCATTGAGACAAATATGGAAGGTTAGCTTCAGGACAGCAGTGAATGCTTCAACCTGGCTGCCTTGCATGATCTATAACAATCTGGCATCATGTCAGTGCTCAGTGGTTTTAATGTCTCATGGTGTTAATGCTTTTTTAACAGGTTTTTTTTAAGCTTGCAAGAATTACAAAACATTAAGATCCCTTCGTGTTTTACCTTTATTAAAATGCAAAGAACACTATGATTTGTGCATTCTGAAACACATGTATTTCCGTGTTTCCTTTTCTCCTCTGGATTTTTGGATCTCTCTTTCCCTTGAGACGTTAAGCTCTCCTTCACCTCCTCCACAATGCTCCCGGGGAATCCCATCACGCCCACCGTCTCCCATGGATACCGCAACCCGCCCTCTCATCACCGTGGAGACCCAGCAAGCCATTCGCTCCCAGCAGGCACTGGTCCATAGCACAAGTTCACCAATAACAGGGCGTTATCAGCTGCACTCATAGAATAATTTTGCTAGTTCACATTCCTTTGAATGCCTCGTAAGTACCTGCTCTGACAAAGAGTTGATGATTCCCATGATCAATGAATTGATTAAGGAAAAAAAAATAAGGAAAGAAAAATAAAAGGGAAAAAAACCCAAAATTTCAAGATTTCTTTGTTATCCCTGTAAACATGATTTATTCAATTAACCAAATCTCTTGCTTGATATTCTGTTGTTCGTTTGTGTGTGATTTCTCTATAGGGGTTCTCACCTCATCCCACTCCTCTGCCTGTAACTTCAAAAGAATTGCCAATAGTCATACCACTATGGATCTTTAATTCTAAAGCTATGTGTGTAATGTATATTAAAAAGGTGGGTTTTCATGCAGCAAACACCTTGAAGCAGTCTGGACACCCATCTGAGCCAACCAGCTAACTGCGTAAAAGAAATTATTTTTCAAGACTCCATAAGAGCCCTTTTGTTAAATCTGCAAAAACCAACAAGTATTCCTGTGGCAACAGACAAGCTCAGTGTTATACAACAAATCTTAGTATTTTTTAGTAATCCTCACTAATCTTCTATCACAGACTGTTTCAACTTCCAAACCTTCGGCTCCAGAATATTATATGCACTGCACATGCTGATAACTTCCTCCGGGGACACATTACCAGTAAGCTCAAGAGCTCTTCCCCTGAGGACTATTATTCCTCTAAACCTAACCTTTACAATGGTATTTCAGTTTACTTATAGGGAACGACCATTCATATAGGGGGTTTGGCTTTAATTTTGCCTTTAGCAAATAGTCTCATAGAGCCAAATCATTTACATTTTGTAATTCATGTCATAAAGAGGACATTAAGCATCTCCAGTATCACCATGCAGATGTTCTGACACCAGTAGGATCGACAGACTTATCAGGAAGGCTGGTTCAGTCCTGGGGGGGGTCAAGGTTGATTCCCCGGGGGAGATGTTAGAGAGGAGGATGCTGTTTAAGCCTCTGAGCATCATGGACAGTACTGTTCTCACTGTCCATGTCCTCCTGGATGTACACAGAAGCATCTTCAGAACACCAAAATTTTGTGGCAAAATTAATGCATTCTAATGGAATTGGTATGAACAGAGGACTTGCTTGCGGCGGTGAATTGTGAGGCAATTAATCCTTGTGGAGGTCAATTTAGGTGAACTCGACATGCAAATTTGCACTTTGGCAACACATGTGTCTTTGAATAAAGCTTATCTTATTACCTGGTCATCAAACTGCCCATATCACAATATTTATGTTTGTTTTTGAAGATATGCTCCTGCATGCATGGAGCCATTCCTGTACATGCAGAAAGTAAGCTGCATATTTGCCTGTTAATACACTGAACTCTGATTCTCTCTCTCTCTCTCTGCTCCCCATCTGTAATCTGTTTGCAGAATGTGTCTGTTTGATTTCGTCCCTTTCTCAGTGTATCAAGACTGTGTTTTATATGCATTCTGATACACTTAACCAAATAGCTCATAGCTGTTTGACACCAACATGTTTAGATCAGACATTATAGCACACCCAGGGGGCCCTGCTGCAGCTTTGATATGAATAGTAGCATCTGAATTTTGTTCAAATCCTTGGGTTCATTCACTGATATCTGATCTGGTCTAATGTCTGTTTTATATAGAAACATTATTACAAAAAAATGTTCTTATTTGATGTACTATAAGACATAAGACTATGTTCTACCCGTTTAACAGTTAAAATGCACATGATTTGCAGTTAAAGGTTTCTACAGTCGCATATTGAGCATGACAAAGAATTACTGAGCCAACACAAAGGGAGATGAAAGGAGAACAGAGCGTTTCTCTTTATGCCTGGCTGGCGTGAGGCCAGTGAAAGCTACACATGACCACCCTAACTCAAGCTGACACTCAACATTACGACTGCTCCAGCCCCACTCCTTTCCCTGGTGAATCTACAAATCCTCACTTGATATCCTCAGCTCCTCCCGAGCTACTTTCACTCTGGAATTATCAATATTTCTGTAAAGTTGCGACTCAAATTCCCTCCAAAAATCTGCTCTGAGTTGTCTTTCTGTGATTGCGAGGTCTGGTGCACTGGAGGAGGAAAAGCGCTCTGCTTAATGGACTCGTAAAAATAGAAGCTACAGCGAACTGGGCTTGTTACGGTGGAGTGAGCGTGAGGGAGATTTTTATGAGATCTCCTGCCTGGTGTAAAACCGGGAAACCTAGGTGACAATGCCAAGAGCCAAGAGGCACTGCAGGCCCTGAAAGTGACTCACACCAGGACGGCTGAATCCGTTTTTCATCCTTTAAAACGTTCTGTGCAGGACTTCAGGCTCAGAGGGACTTCGGGAAGCCAATGAAGTTCAACTTTGCCTCGACTAAAAACTATGCAGGCTGAAAATCTCCTGTCTAAAACAAATGCAGTTTAATTCAACATCCTATCTTTATGAAGGCTGTTATGTTCTATTTTTGTTTTTTGAGGTTTTTTAGCTTTAGGTAAGTTCATTATTGGAAAAAAGTGTTTTTAATTTCTTGCCAGGAGTTTGCCCGCTATTAATTCAATTCAATTCAGTTTCTATATTAAAACCTCCCTGAAAGTATCTTGATATTCACGCAATTTATTTTATTCATTAAATTTTGACCAATCACAGGTGTAAATAAAAAAACTGAATGATGACTGAATGGAATGCAGGTGCTTGAATGGAACAGAACCACCGTAACTGTTTCTAGTAACTGGGCCTTTTCTGCTATGATAAGTCTAAAAGTCTGCTGTGAAAAACACATATATCCAAAGACACTACACAGAACTCCTGGCCGGATCGATAAACCGTTGTTTGCCAAGAAGCACAAAACTCGTCCTTAAACCACATATCATCATTTTTTTCATCTTTGTACGGAGATGCTGTGCTTTGGGAGTTCTATCAGGCATAATTTGACCTTTGGACAGAGGCACACTAGATGTTTTCCACTGTTTTCAGTCTTGATGCCAGAGCTAATTGCCCACTTACTCTAGCTTGCTACTTAATGCACAGACATATTACCCTGTGAATGAAACCAAATAAGCACATTTCCCAAAACACTTAACTACTCCTTTTTTAACTCAGCAGGATCTACTTTCAATGGACATTGTCAGTTGCATATGTTACGGACCAGTTCAACCAGTGAGTTTCTTCCCTGTTTTATTTAAAGGCTTTATTTCAAATAAAAGTTTCATTAGATTTTAGAGGCTTAAAGGTGCCAAAATATAGTAATTCGCAAAACAGGAAGAACAAATTAGAGGAATACCTGATGAAATTAATGGAATTTTGTGGAGCAATTTTTGTGGAGCAGTTTTTTCTGCTATCATATCCTGTAATTTGTCTTGGGAGAATTAAAATTTATCTCACCACACCTTGGCCCTGACCGATTCTATGGTGGTTACTAAAACATTATTCTGTTAATCCTATATTTACTTATAACTTTGCTTATAACTGGTTTCCACATGAATTCTGTGGCATGTCTCTGACAATTGTATCTCCCCTCAACCTCTGTTACACACTGTGCGGCTTAAACAGCCTCTAGGGACAACCCACGGCTTTCCTGCAACACTGGATGCTTTAAAACCCTGAACAGAGAGATACTTGATATCAACATGCTGCTGCTCTCTCTTGCTCTCTCCCAATTAGAAAAATGAGCAACTAGAATACCGTAAGATGCAATAAAACCCTTCGACTGCTGCGGATGTTTGCATTACCAATACACATTTACAGTACACTGCAAAAGATGTTTAACAGTATGTAACATGGCAGATGAAGATGTGTGATTTTGTACATGGGGACATGTCAGGTCTGCTTACTGTCCCTGCTGATGTTCACATGGTAGAGTCAGGTTTCAGAGGAGGGCCACAGCTCCCCCTGTCAGTCAGTGGGGACAGTACAAGATGGATATTTCTAAGCAGCTTGAAAGCTTTATTGCCCCCCCCCAAGCCTTGAACAGGTCTTTCTGTGTAACTAAATGTGCACACATGCAAAACGCAGAGGCAAAAACACAAATACAAGACACAGTTGCGCTTGTGAAGTCCCATAAACTCTCTCAAGCGTTATACCACCTCTCTCTCCGCCACTCCGTCTCCTCTGAGGCCACTGAAAAACAGACTGTAATGTTTGTTCACTTGTAAATGCACTGTAATATAGATGGTCCTGAAATGGGGAAACGCTCTGCAAAGTCAAAGTGACATTGCTGAGCCATGGTGAGAGTGCTGATTGTACTCAGATAAATATTCTGCCAATGACAAATATCATTAATCAGGAGCTTACCTTTTCTGCCCCAGACAGATGCTGGTTAAGGTCAAGGTTGGGATGACTGATACTAAACCTTGAAAACCTTTTCTTCTTTTTTATTTTGTGTCATATGCAGAAATGAATTGAAAAGAAAAAAAAAATAGTGGTGTACCTGAAGTTAGTGAACATTTGAACTCTTTTGAAGGGCTTCTGGGACTTGAGTCAAGCACATATGGATAATTTGCTGCTCCCATGAGCTACAAAGGATACACAGGATTTACATGTTTCATAACACGAATAGCGATTATGACATCCTTGTTAGCACCAAGCTTTTGTCATTTAACATGAAAGGCAGTAAAAAGGAAAGAGAAAGTCAACACAATTGAGAGCCCCTCAAGCTCTTCCTCTTCTCCTCTTCATCTCTTTTTATTCACGGGATAAACCGGCAGCAGAATTAAATTACATCTCACAGAACAAGTCGAAGGAGGGGAGGAGAAGAAGAGGAGGAGAGAAAGAGGCTTTCTCTTCCCCAGGATATCATGGCTGTCTCCTTTCCCCAAAGTTGAGGAGATTTAGAATGGTAGATTTAGAGAGAAATGGGAGGTAATAATATGACATTTAATCTGCCAGCCATGAGTGGGATTTTATAATCCACTTCAGCTCTCACCAGGAAGAATGAGACCATTTTTCTTGGGGATGTGCCATTGGTATTGATCATAATAAGACTGGGTGTTTGTTTTTTTGTGATTTGTTTAAATGATATTTGAGTTTAAGGAAAATTGAAGGGGCGGAATAAACTGAAGTTGAATGAATGGGCTTGGTGTCCTTTTTCGAAGGACTTCCTGAAATCTTCTTGGCTGCTTTCACATGTCGCACCTGTCTCCCGCATAAATAAAAAAGACTGAATGTTTGTGATTACATAACAGCCATGCTGCAAGGAGGAACAAACAACCCCAAGGGAAGCCAGGTTGTTTCTTGCCTCTGCTCTTTAATCAGAAAAGCAAGAGATTAAACCCTGCAAGGCCTGCTATGGACCTGTTAGTACGCAAACAGCAGAGTCAGTCTTTCACAGGTTATCAGCAGTTCTTCAACATATGCATAAAGAAAAGCAGCCTTGCAGGTTGTATGCCAGTGAAAGTCCACAGCTCTCCCCTGCTGGCAGTGTGGTTTATTGTGCTGCTGATTTGTAATTTCCTTTTGCCCGCATATCTCCTGGGGGAGTGGGTTGTAGTAGTTCGCCCTCGCTCTCCGCATTAACTCTCATAAATGATTGAGAAGGCACGTGTTGGCCCTGGTCAGGGCCACTTCTCGAAACACACTGATTCTATTAAATATAAAAAAAAAGGCACATATATGCTGCAAAGATATGAGAGGAAGTGAGGAACGTATGGAGAAATAGTAAATTTCTAATTCTCCAGAAGAGAAAGAGCCTATATCTCCACCACCTATATCTCAACTTTTATCAACCTATAAATAACCCTTGCGATCCTTGTAAAGTTGCAAGGGAACAGGAAACCATCCAGCATATGGTGAAATGGTGAAATGAAGACCTTTTTTTCAGCCTTTTTAATAATATTAAACCTTCTGGGATAAATTATCCTCAGAGTGATATTTAAACAGCTGTTTTCATTATTCCTGTACTTTTCTTCCAGGGAGTTGAGTTCAGGCCCTCTGAGGCTGACATTGAATCCCAGCAGAAAGTGAAGGTGCTGGGGGTACTTTCTTCAAAGGCAGGCTTGTCATACATTCACAGTCTTCTTACATAACTATGCCTGCCTCTCAACTTGACAACCAAATGTGCCTCATCAGCTGTCTTCCCTGCATTATTCATGGGAAGGCTGGAAACGACCGACTCAAATATACTGCATCTATCTTAAATGAATGTCGTAGCCTGTGGCAGAGCACACAGAGAGGTCTGAGGTTGGAGCTTGTGTGTGTGTGTGTGTGTGTGTGTGTGTGTGTGTGTGTGTGTGTGTGTGTCTGTAGTCAAGGCAGAAAATGGTGCATACAATTTACTGAAGGAGATAAAAAAGAATGGAATTATTGAAGTTAGAATGATTGTGGGCCTTCATGCATGAGAAAATTTCTGATGAGCTCACCATTCGTAATTTCATTTGGATGAGGATTTACAGTCATGTCTTAAAAAAAAATGTCAAGAATACACTGATCGAGTGAGTGAAACAAGAGTCAGATAAATAATATTTTCAGAACTCTCACTCTTCACTCCTTGTTGAATTCAGCTTTGTTCGCTGCTGGTACAAAGAGTTATGTTACCTAGTGGCTAGAGTGGCCCATGTTTCACTGTGGCAAATGGAGACTTGTTTGAATTCAACCACTAGAAGGCGCTTTAATTCCCTCCCAGTAAATGCTCTTGAAATCCTTTCTTTGCAGTTAATGATTAACGGGCCCTCTGAAATCTGTGCCTCAAACAGGTGCAAAAATATACAATGCATTTGGTAATCTGAAAAATGGAATCTGAGAAAAACTGAAAGGCTTTTTCCTTGTTTTGTGTTGCAAATTTCAAATATGTACATTTTTTCACCCCCCCCCCACAAATTAACAGTACTCAGAAGATACTTTTAATATGCAGAAGCGTCAAATATGATCATAGAAGGTACATTGGGGTAAGAAAGTTATCTAGAGCAAAGAACAGATATACAACAGGTTCCATTTTTCTGTTGTTATATCATCAGTTACTCTTGGAGTAAAGGATCTGTGTGAATGCCGGGCTTCAGTTTTCTAGCTTGATGTCTCTCCTAATATCCTGGGGGCCTGGATTAAAGTTAACAACTTCCTGCCCCTTTTCTCTGTAAGTAAGTTTAGGGATTCACTCAACAAGTTATCTGCTGAGCAAAATCACAGTTTCTGCGTCTTCCAATTCATCAGATTTGTTTTCTTAGATTCCAAAAACCTTCAATTGCTCAAAATGTTTAACTTTACTTTTAATATTTGATTCCATTACCTTCTTACTTGTGTTTGCAGTTACTTGGAATCATTATAACTTGTTGTGAAAAGCATCTCCGAGTATCTTGAAGATTAAGACCAGATGTATAGTCAAACAGTAAAGAGAAGTTGCGCAGTTTCTGGTCTTAACCAGTTCTACCTACAGATTGTCTCCTTTCTCCAAGTTGTCTATGGTTGCATTGAAGACAACCTTGTCAAACAGGATGTATCACTTTATAATATCATAATTTCCCCATTTTCTTTTATAATCTGTGAACTTTGTGATTTAGCAATGGTGCCAAAGTAATCACGTTTTGTTTTATATTTTACATGATAATGTATATAACATTCATGCGTCATGCAACCAGTCTCTGAGAAACTGATCTGATGAGGTTCCCCAGTCTGTTTGTTTTGATCTCTCCCCTCCCTCCCCATGCTCCCTGTATGTGACCTTTCCCCCGGCCCCACCCAAAGCCACGTACATTTTCTTTGGGGACAAAAGCATGTCCCCAAATCCCGCTGACTCCATGGCAGTGGTCCGGTCCCAGGGCCACGTCACGCTGAGCCCCCCCTTGGAGGCCCATGTCCTGAAGGCTGCAGCATCAAAGAGATCCTGGGTCAGGGGGCTGAGTAGAACCTGGTTTAACCCTCCGGTGCCCTTTGCATCACAATGTCTGGGTACATTCCCACTCTTTAACCCTCACTTTCCCCGTGATATGCGTATATCAATGATGGCTCCTCCCTCACTAACAGCCTCATGCGTCCCTCCCTCTCCTGTCTGACACACAGGTCGCACTATAGTTCATTTTGGCTAGAATAAAGAATATAATATTGAATATGATAATTAATGAAGGCCAGGAAACTAAATACGACAACACTTGGGTTTTGGAGCTAACATTGAATCTGAAATTGCTATAAGCACTATGTTTAGGATATGAAAACACTTTGGATGATGGTGATGCCTGAATTAACCTGCTTTGCTGGAGGGGAGAACACAGCAAAATATTCCATCCTAATCTTCCTGCAGCTACTATCCAATTTGTGTCATCTTTATTACTATCCATAAAACTAGATATCACCAGTAAACGGTATTTTTGAGCAGGCTAATCTTTCAGGAAGAAATGCACTTACTGCTATCAGTGTAAATAAATTTCACTCTTAAGATCCAGTTTGTTTCCGTATTATACAAAGCACACAATGCAGATTGATCCAGTAAAATGACATGAAAAGATTATGACCCACAATGAAAGGATTTTGCCAAGCATCACTCATTCTGGATGACATTTTAGATCGACAGAAGTAGACGGTCCAAACTTTTTCCTGGGAGCTTATGGTCCCTCCAACCATATTACTCCATCCATAAAGATGTCAAGGCATCACAAATCCCTTTATCTCACCGCCATTTTCACTGAGATGGCGATTATCCATGCCGTGCGAGACACATTATGCAACAGAGTAATAGACTTGCCATTCAAACATAATGGGATTATATTTCAGACTGTGCCACTCTGTGGAAATGTGGATTTTGCTGAGGAAAAACTTTTTGGCAATCTAGATTTTGCATGACACAACTGAGCTACATTTAGGAAGTGTTGTTAATCCAGTACAGTTAATCTAACTTAGATACATTTTCATTTGCTCGCTCTATCTATATGGTTATTCAGATAGTTCTGCTGAAGTTTGGTTTAGGGGAGGACAAAGAGGCATGTGGCCTGCACCATGAATAAACAAAAAGACAATAGTTTTCACTCAAACTGTTGCGGAACTCAAAGCCAGACATGAAATCACACTGGAGGCATCCTCTCCAGCCAGCTTAACATAACAAAATTCATTGCATTATCATGAGTTTACTTTTCAGTGGCTGAGCAGAGGGCAACTGTCTCAAAGGGACTTGGTTAACTCGAATGGGAGGAGGAGAAGTGGAGGGCAAAGGGCACAATCTTACATGAGTTTCCTCTTTCACTGATGCCCAATAAAATTGTGAAAGGACTGAAAGTGAATGGCAGGGATGGGGGTCACTGAGAGACACAATGGTATCTGAGGAGAGAGGAAATCTAATCAGCTTGGAGATGCTAATTTTATGGAGCACCAATTAAGGAGAGTTTTTTTATGACACTTTTTTGAGAAAAGAAAACAGCAGAGCTGTTCCTCCTCGGTTGGGGTCCCCTTGGTGGAGTGGCCCCACTGCAATAGTGAAATGCCCCCCTTCTCTTTGCATCAGCCTCAGCAGCATTGAGCCCAGGCTCTAATGGGATGGCACCTCCTTTATGCCTGCCCTCGCCCACATTGGGGAAATGAGGCAGTGTCTGTTTGTTGTTCTGGAAGGTTGTATGTCCCGTTTATCACTGTCATAGCACAGATACTCACAAAAAGAGAAAGCCTGGGGGTGGGGGGGCTCTGCTGTCCAATCTGTCCTTCTTTGGTCTTTATGACAACGGGCCCCACGTGGCGAGTTCCCCACCCTGGACCCATACATCTCCATCTCTGCCTTTCGGGCATCGACAGCCTTTGTATCGGCTCACTCCGGCTGCCAAGATATGTGTCTATGCCGCTAACGGGGGCCCGGGTAGAGCTCCTAACTAGACAATGACAGGAGATCCGAGACGGCCAATGTTTAACCAGCGAGTGGCCCACTCACGTCCTGGCCTGGCCCCATAGCCCTAAAGCCCCCTGTGCTTTTGTGGGCTCAGGGTTAATCTTTTAAAGGCCAGAGTAGGGGCTCACCCCCCTCCCGCCCAATGTCCCCCAAATATACTGCCACACAGTCACTAGAGCTGTACTTTTATGGGACCTTTTGTTTAAGTGCTGCATCCTCTGCCTTTAAGTCTACAGTGCTTCATTACTCTCTGATCTTTAAATCTTTTTAAGAATGAAAACATCATGAATAATATATTACTTGGAAAACGAAGCAGAGGAAAAATTTAAAAGCATGCTTTGTACTCTTCAGTGCCTTTGGTTGGTAAACATCAATAAAATCATTAATTAATATGTTGCTGGAAATATGTTCTGGATAATAGATTATGAGGATTAAAAAGATTTAGAGCATAAAAAGTAAGAGTTACAACCAACAACAGCTGCCACAGGTGAACAGTTATCTGAAACCCTGCAGGACTCTTCTCATATTCCTTTACATTTACAGTATGTCTCATTTCCATATCTTTCGTTTCCATATCTTCTCCTCCCCTCCACTTTCCATCTTCATGCACATGGGAGAAATGCAGTGCTTGGTTCTCTCTCTCACGCTTCCTCTCCGCATCGGGTATTTACAGACCCTCGTAAATAGGTATTGATATTTAATGCTGCACTCAGCAGGGCAGGGTCTGTTGGGCCACACTTAGAGGCCTGGGCCTCTCCGAGACAAGAAAAGTGAGGCGAAGAATGATATCAATAACAAAGGGCTGCTATAAATTTACAGTCAGCCAGTCAGCCCTCATGCCACTGAGAGGCCACACAGCCATATGACAGCAACCTGGCGCGGCAGCTGAGAAACAGGCTTCTTGCTCTTATGTGAAGGGAGAAATCTCACCGGGTACTTTCCCTTTCCCAAAAAATGTGAGGTCATATAGGTGCTTGCTAGCTCTCTTTAAGAAGAAATGGTAGTATCTGTGTATATCATAATGTACCGATGTGCAACCATATACAAATTAAATTAATCATGAGGGTAATAACTAATGATAAGGGGAATGATGATGATTATACTTCTATAATTTGTGTATAATTTGTGTGCAGTACTCACAAAGTATTGCTCCATAAAGTACTTTGTGAGTCATTTCATTTATATTGAAATGACTCACAAAGTACTTTATAGAGCATCAGTGGACAAATAGCCGACAAAAACAACTTCCAACCAATGATGTAATTACAATCTGTGCGGTAACAAATTTTAAAAAGTTAATACGACAGGGAGCACTAATAATAAAAATTCCCAGGATAACAAGGTGTTAGATTGGATGAGAAAAACAATAATAAAGCAAAAATTTTTATTCAGAGGGGGTCTCTCATTTTGTATTAAAAGATAGGTTCACAATTCTTCAATTCTTCAATAATATCTACACGTCCCTGTTTACATTGAGCGTGTTATTGGTTGCTGTAAATGTTCCTCCTGTCCAGCCTCTTAGTAAATCAGCAAGCCATGATTATGAGGATATAGTGAACAGCATTTTACTTTTGCACCAAGCTTTTAATATATTTTAAAATTGAATAAAAGTTTTGGTACTAAATTCATTCAGACTAAGCCAAATGTGTGCCCCCCCCCCGCCCATGAAGAAAGGCACTCTATCTAATCGACAGGTCTGGACCAATCGTGAATTTCTTTTGTACCAAAGAGAAAATTATAAGTGCGAGAAAAATGGTGAATGCCACAAACTGTCTTTAATCACTCATATGCATGATACAAGAACAGATCTCATATGACTGGTTCTTGTCATTTTTATTCCATGAGTTCTGCTTCCTTGTCAAAACCTGGTTCATGCATTACCTGCAATGCAACTCAACTGCTGAAACCCCAGTCAGAGATTTCGGTGTGTTACGCTGAGCCTCTAGCTTCAAGCAGAAATGCTACAGAAACCCCCCATGTCTTAGGTCTTAAATACATGCTAAAATGTTAAAATGATGATTTCATACAGGATGACAATATGTGAAGCAGAAGATAAGAACATATAGATTCAATGAGAGCAGTATGACACGGCTCTCCTATTATGAGGACCGGTCAAGAATGCTGTCCCACTTCACCCCCCCACTAGTTAAACAACAGGAGACCTATAAACCACAGGGTCACGGCCTGATTTTTGTCAGCAAAGCAGAGATGAACAGCAAGACCACTTTGACTTTGTCCTTTATATTATATGACTGAGAGTGTCTTTTCTTTATCTGTCACTCTTATGTTACACAGTTATGGATCTACGATAAGAACTGCCCATGCGTCAGCCATGTTGGTCACTGGATGTGACACAGGAGCAGATCTCCTCATCAGTATTCAGATCCAGCCATATGTGAATTAAGGTTTAATATGTGTCCGTAATCGCCCACCTGAGCCCCTTTGGTGGAGTGAATGTGTGTGTGCAATGAAAAGAAAGGGGCAAAGGACAAAGCTGAAGATGAAAATGACAGAATGAGAGGTTATGACAAAAATTTAAATTTATCACCTCAAAATTATAACAGAACATTACAGAACATTACAGCTCCATAAAGCATACGGAGCCAGTGTTTAGCGGAGCAAAACTCAGCAAGCGAACCGATTAATGAGCCATAACTGGTCCCCAAACATTCTGACAGTTTTTTAAATGTCCAGAAAAGGCAAGGCCAATTGAGCTAAACTGCAGTTCCCCATTTCACTGCATCAAGTTAAAAGGCAAAGAAGCCAATTGTATGTCACTAACTAGTGCGATGCCTTCAAAAGACCAATACTTACAAAACAGACACGCTTGATTCAATGGGTCTGCAGAGGCTTTATAGAAACCAAACACATGTGGGTGCACACACACACTCAAAACCACAATTGATCAGCTCGTCAATCACGGGCCAATGAGGATAGCCAGTGGCCACCAACACCCGGGTTATTGTGTGTGTTGACCCCAGGGTCAGCAGTAAGTAGCTGGGGATTGAGCCCCACACAAAAAGACAGCATCATGTACTTTCCACATACAGTGGTGTTGCCGCCGGCACCCTTATGAATAGACACATGGCAGGCCTATCCACAGATGGGACAGGGACGAGGGAGGGGGGCTGTGTGTGCGTGTGTGTGTGTGTGCATGTGTTGCCTTGGTGAAGGAGCACAAGCGGAGGTAACAGACTGAAACAATGGTGCTGATGAAAGGCAGGAGTCGTGCCTGGGCTTCAGGGAGGGAAATTATTGGGCGAACAGGTCCCCTGGTTTATCACACTGGATAACACAGAGACGAGGGGGATGGAGGAGACAGAAGGGGGGCATAGAGAGGCAGAAGTCTGCAGACTGCTGACACAAAGCCACCCCCATGCACCAGTGAATGGCCAACTGTTCAAAAGTGTGACCAGCACAATGTCAAACAGATATACTTTGTGTGTGTGTGTTGTGTTTAAGTGTGTGCATCTCTGTAGGCTTATTTCGTGTCTATGTAATTGTCTGATTGATTAGGATTTGTCAGGTTTTTTTAATCCCAATCTACAGCATCTTTGGGCCAGTTCACAGCTAGCGCAAACATGCGTTGTGGGTGCAAGAGGCGTTGAGATCCGATCGCTGAGACGACATTTAGAGTGGGTCTGGGCTGCATATAGCATAATTCTTTTAGCAGTGTTTACGTGAATGTATCCTTGGCCACACTGAAGGACCAACTAGTCAACAGAGATATTGTACATACACATTAACAAACAGCATACAAGTGGTACAAATCGCATAAGATGGCTTTGTCCATGACATCTGAAAACTTGAAAAAGCCCAACGAGATATATTAAATTGTATATATTCATCAAACATGTTGGTTATTTGGTTTGTCTGGAACATGCCAAGGAATTGACCTAGTCCATATTGTTTTGAATTTTTCTTCATCTTTAAATTGACAGAAGACATATGTTAATACTAGGTATGAACAGGTCGTATATCTCCCTTTTGCTCATACATCCCCAAGTATACCTACATTTTCTTGTTGTCTAATGAAGCCCTGTCAGTGTACTGCATCAGTGGTCATCACAGTCTTTAAAAGGTCAAATTTTACAAAATCTCAAAAAACACATTTACTTTTTAGTTTTATCAAGTAGTGTGGCTGGTTTGGGTTGTGATTGCCATTGTTTTTAATAGAAATTCACAAAGGTTCAGTAGCCTAGTATTTTTCCAGGAAGTATGTTCCCCATTACTCTTGTTAATTCTCAGATCTATCTTGAAAACTTTTTCTTTATAAATATTGTATATATCAATTGAGAAAATATTCCCTCTGAAAACTGTTGTTGGAGTGTTCTTTGGATTACCCAGTGTAAGAGGGACTCTTTGAAGCTTCTGGTTCTTCTGTACTAAATGTAGCAAGGAAGTCATTGGTCTGAAAAAAGACAAGTCCTGTGTTTTTGACTCAGATGCACCACTTGCCATTTTATACAGAAATTCATTGTATTATTATGGAACTACATGCATGTGTCTGCATGTTGCATCTCAAACCCTTGCTTACTTCATAATTTGCTCTAAACTGAGCCTATGTAATGATACAGTAGAAGTAGACTGGAAGAAAATTGTCCTCAATATGACTCAGAAATATCCATTTACAGCAATGTCTACCTAAAGTTTGCCAATGTAAGCAAGAACATTAGCCACCATATGCTGCTGGTCGTACCAGACCAAGTCAGATTGTAGCAGCAAAACCCCTTAGTGTGATGAATGTGAAAAGGTTCACCTTATTGCTTTAGAATTCAACTTTTCACTTGTTTTTTCAATAGTTGCACAGTCTCGCTTTAAGAAGTGAATCCTTCTGATTTGGTGGTGACAGTTTTCAGGAGGCCACCATCATTTGGGTCCTGGCAACCTGAGGGCTAACATCTGGACCTGGTCCCTACACCTCCTGATGACGGTCTGCTTGGCAACCGGTTCTGCGCGATCTCCTTTCACTCTCTCCCCCTCTGGCCTGCCTCGTCTCCCTCACTGTCCCCCTAGGGTAATTGTGGGGTAATTTATGAAGTTCTAGCAGCATGGAGTAGGCAAGTGTATGGGACAGCCTGCTGACCAAGCCCCATTCAACTCCAGAGGAGAGGGCCTGGACTCCTTTTATCCTCCCCATAATCAGCATCTCTCCCTGGGCCTGGATCCCCCTCCTGATTCCTCTCGCCCTGCAGCCCTCCTCAGCATGCAATCCTCCATGGCTGCTTAAAGATGAAGGGGAAAGTTATTGGACTCTTTAGTGACTTTAGTGATTTTCATAGCGCCTTTGTGTCTTTGTGTTGTGGCCGAGATAATGCAATTGTTTCAGGCAGTGTAAATGAATAAATCACTGAGCAGTATGTCCCAGCGGTGAGAAATAACAAAGGGCAGCACTCCCCGTTCTCAGAAACACTTGTCGGCCTGTCCAGACACTTTGTGAAACAATTTTATTTCTCTGTCACAACACATTGGTAGTCAGAGAGAAAAGTTTAAATCCATAGATGATGCAAACCAAACCAATCCCACATATCTAGCTCCTCCTGCTGTGATTTTGATGAGCAGCATTGACAAAAATAGTGACGAACCAAGCTTCTGCGTGTCCTCTATGGGCTCCTCTCTCGACCACATGCCCAGATTAAAGCTCAGTGTGTGTGTGTACGGAAGATCTAGGCACTGATCCAGTTAAACAATGACCAGCAGAGAGTGAAGGAAGCCTTAAGGTACACAGTGCAGGTTTGCTCTTCAGCTTAGTGCTTTATTGAGCCATGATAGACCCTAATCTAGCCTGATCCTCTGTTGCTACAAGCATATGCCTGTGATAATGCCTTCATTTTCTGGTCACCTGAGCACTTTCATTGAAGTGCACCCAGTGAGACAGCAGAAAGGGGGTCTCTAAAGACTAAAAAAAACTCTATCACACAGCCCTTGAATTGGATGATGGGTCCTGAAAGGTGGCATCCAGAGAAGAAAGTCAAACACTCTGATCCAGGGTTAAAAATTGAAGGATTATGTGGAAACGTGGAGGGTGGCTACGCTTTCATTTGTAAAATGCAAAGCTCAGAGATCCTTGTGTCTCTCTGTGTGGCCCGTTGCCTCTGTAAACACATGAATAAGAATATTAATGAGCAGGAGAATGGGATTTATTCTAGCCATGAATATAATAATGGAGTAAGAGAAGGTCTGATTACACTCCTTTTATCCAGATAGAGCCTCTGACAGTGATCCATATATGTGTTCAGAGTGTTTGTACTAGTACATAACTTCTCTTAGCTGTTCCTCCTCTTTGATACTCTGTATCTCCATTCATTTTAAATGAGTGACATCTTACTAATCTAACCTCATGTGCAGTTAATGAGTAGCCTTGGCACTTTTCCTCTCAATTTATAGATTGTTTATTAAGAGCGTTCAAGAAACATTATTGATTGTTTTCATCTCTTTGGATTGGGTAAAACACAATGTCTGGTGTGGCATGGAACCAGCCATTAAAAGGTCTGAAAGACTGGAAAAGGCCATTGTGTCCAACATAGTTAATTAGGACCTGACCCAATTAACAGAGAAGAGTCCAGCAGCCATGTTGGCTCCGAGCCTAACGATGGGAAAATCCATATGCTCCAAATAAATGGCCCATGTTGGCTCTCAAGGTTTCCCAATTATAATATCAGCAAATGTTGGCTGAGCCAAAGCACCCTGCAGGGCCCCCTAATGGCATTGTAAAGGGGGGTCCTGAGGCCCCCTTGATTCCTAGTCCTAACTTTTTTGTGGGTCCATGTGTGTCTCGGTTCTTGTTTTAGAATACACACAGCAAGGTACAGACCGTTGAGAGCTTCAATGCAAGTCCATCAAAATTAAAACACAACACTTGTAATTAATAATTACAAATGTGGGATATGTGCATCATTTTTAAACACAAATTAACAAACTTGGTTCAGTCATCCAAAACACAAATCTATGCGACACAAAAAAGTATTTATTCATATGTTCACATAAAGAAGGATATATAGGAAAACCAAACTCAAACAAAGAAAAACAGAACATAAAAGTATTATAAGATGCAAAAAAGGAGATTGATGCTGTTGTAGAACATCCAATGGAAATTAATCTTCCAGTCTTTTCCCATGAATATATGAGGATATATAAATGAGAGAGTATGTTGGTCAAAGAGAAGGGAAATTTGGTGAAATTGCCTCTGAACAGGGCGGCACTGTGGATTTCTATATTAGGCACTTTTAGCCACAGTGGATAAAATGGAGAATTTAGACCCGAAGCTATTTTTGTAGATTCTACTGAATTATACGGACTTATTGGATGGACTTTGAAACAACACAGTTATTCATAAGAGAATGTATCGAACTGTATTTTATTTTGAAAAATTAAGTTGAAAGGAGACAGCATTTGCTTAAGAATATTTTTGAAAAGATGGTTTTAATTCTAAAAGCTCTGTATTTAAAGTCATTTATGTTTGCAATTTTTGTATCAATTAAGAGTAATGATATTTTGGAAATTATAGGGATGTTGATAATGTTGTTAGCATCTATAATGAGAAAACTTGAAACAGACTCAGACACCCCCCTGATTAATGTATGTACCAACCAACAATATACAAACAAATAAGAATATCAAGTCAGTGGTCACACCAAATTTACTTCCACAGACCACTATTTATCCATCAATCCTGAAGTTGCACAAAGACGCCCAAGGCTGGGAGTCAAGTAGTGTTGAGTAAATATAGACTAAATGTCCCACCATGAATCAAGATGAGAAAAGCAAACAGACTCTTGGAAGAACTGACAGATGATGAAACACAACATATTCCAGCCTTGATCTTTAAAATAGTTTTGTTAATTGAAACCAACTAAAATTTTTGATGTGCAATTATTCTGCTCCAGGCAAGAATCAAAACCTCATCCAGGCTCCATTAAACTGATATTTTTGAAAATCTATTTTTCATACTACCGGCCCTCTAGCACTGCCTCACTGGAGGCTTTGCTTGGCAGCAGAAGGCAGGAAATTCCTGAATTAAGTAAGGAAATCCAGCCTCCAAACACCACAGAGAGAGATTTTGAAAAGTCAGCTTGAACTAGCCACAAGATCAACCCAGCAGATACATGTTGGAATTTAAGTTTGGTGGGAATTCAAATGTCACACATGAAACCGTCTCGCTCTGAGATAAGTATACAGCCCCATTTCATATCAACGGAAAATATGTGTGAAAAAAGTGCCAGTAGCTTTACAGTTGAATCAGAGAAAGATCGTGCAGTGCTGCCTCTTTAGTGTCTTTTTAAACTACCTCCTCCCCAACTGAAGGTTCCCCTTCCAGTGATAGTTTTGTAATTTCACACACCGTTTAGGAAGCCACCTCAAATTTATCTGACCCCTTTTGCCTTGAGCTCCCGCTTTAATTGTACCTAGTCTGCCATTAACACAACTCTTTTCATGTTTGTGGAGCTTAATATGGTGCTTCATACCTTTCTTCAAAGTGTGTCATGGATACCATATGTAAATAAGGCCTTGAGGGCATCATATATCTGGTATTATGCAGCAGAGCAGTAAAAAGTGATCTGGGGTTCTCACTCTCACTTTTATTTCACTTTGAATGACATATTTGCTAAACTGAGCATTTTTCTTTTTATTCAGTTTTCTCACCGCTCGTGTGTTTGTTGTAACATGCACAGCAGTCTTTAAAGAAAGTTTGAACAAAGTCCTGTTTAACCCTAGGTGTACAGCTTAAAACCAACATGTTAACATCCCCCTGTTTTGGTTAATGTGTAGGGGGTGCACCAGGGTTAAGGGAGTTGAATGTGGGTGTGGGAAGGTGAAGTGGGGGCTGCAGGAAGGAGGTGTAAGAGGGGGGTGAAAGTGTTTCCCTCTGCAATTGGCTGTGGCTCTAAGTGTCTCATTATGCAGCTTATTGTTCCTTTGTTGTGCCCGTGGTATAAATACACCCCAGTGGGCCCGGAGGGTGACAGTTTAGACTGTGGACAGATTCACTCCGGTGGACAGACTAATCATCAGATTGAACTCTGAGAGAAGTGAGACTGTGGTAACACTACGGGGAACTGGGAAAGCTTGAAAACTGAGAACTAGGAAGCATCTGTAGAATTCAAGTCCTCAGCTCAAGGTCTCAGTGCTTAGAGTTGTGTTTTTGGACCATTTTCCAATTTCTCCTGCTTCAACCAAGATGGATTCTGACGCTGGCTCCACCTGCAGCCGCTCTTCATCCCCAGACCTGGTGGTGGACGACTCAGCTGGGAGCTTCTTCTCCAACAAGATGTTCCGGACATACTGCGAAGAGAACAGAGCAGACAGCGAGGCTGGCCAGGGAAGGACAGAGCGCTGCAGTGGGGGTGGTAAGACCAAGAGCAGGTCCGAACTCAGCAAGGAAGAGATGCAGGACCTGAGGCTGAAAGTCAACAGTCGGGAGAGAAAAAGGATGCATGATCTGAACCAGGCTATGGACGGCCTGAGAGAGGTTATGCCCTACGCTCATGGCCCGTCGGTCCGCAAGCTGTCAAAAATCTCCACCTTGCTGTTAGCCCGCAACTACATCCTTATGCTGTCCAGCTCTTTGGAGGAAATGAAGAAACTTGTGGGGGATGTTTATGGAGGCAGTGCTGGCGTCCAGAGCCGCACCGCTGCGCACCCTGCTATCACCCCTACAGCGCCCACAGCCCACCTCCCTCTGCATCCAATGGCACAGTCCCTGCACTCTCTGGTGGGTAGCACACCTTCCTCTCTGCAGCATCCTTCACCTTCTGCTCCTTCAGCCCCAGCCCCGCACTCCCCTCCATCTGCCAGCTTCCTGGGTTTTCATGCTCCAGTCCAGGGCCTTCTGAAGGACCCCCTCCACCTGACCAGCTCCTACAGGCACTTCCCTGGCATGCCCTGCCCCTGCTCACTCTGCCAGCCTCTGCCCACCACTACCTCCACATTGCACAGCCTGTCTATGAACAAGTGAAAGGGACTCTCTTAGAACTGACCTCTGCTGTTTGGATCAACACAATGAACCCAACAGCTCACAGAAGATTGTTAAAGAAACTGCTAAAATAATGGCTGATGCCACAATTTGTACATATTGTATATATCTTCTGCCTTGCAAACTGCTGCTATTTTTTTATCAATTGTGTCTCCGGCATTGTTTATAAAGAAATATTCTAAATGCACAAGGGATTTTATCAGAGAAGCAAAGATTGTAATTTATCTGATATCTGTTGTGATGAAAACTTGTCAGAAAATGGAACTGGTATGTCCTATTGTGCAGGATTTCTATTTTCCTAAATTAAATTTAATTATAAAAAAGACTCTCATTTGCCTTCTTCCTTTCATGAACATGATCCCAAATTATTACAGTTATTTTTTGGACTGATTTTCTGTTATTGGCAGTACTTTAGTCTAAACAACAAGTAATATTTATAATTTTTCTAATTCTGTCATTTACTATTTTTTTTACAAGACAGCTGCTTTTTCAGGGTTTTCAGGGTTCTTCTGGGGGAGGAAAATAAAGCAATACCTTCTTAACTCAACAGAAGGCTTTTATTCTGGCTTGGAAATGAGGGAGCAGTATAAAAATGAATGATTAGGAAAGGGTGTCATTGGTTGCTAACCAGCTTTGGACAGACCAACCGCTAAAGAGCTAAAAAAGGGACAGAAGGGCAAGACAATACGAAAGCACAGAGGCTGACTATGGTGCTCTTGTGCCAGGGGACCATCCATCTTCACCTCAACAGGGTGCAGGAGATGAAAGGACGACACAGGCGCCAGGAAGGCCCGTCACTTTTGTCTGATGCAGGCGAGGGACACAGTCATGTCCTTAGCTCTACGCCAACGATTTGTCACTGTCTCATAAGAACATGGATAGAGGCACCTAAAGGGCAGATTTGAGCAGAGGACATAAGTAGTCAGTCTAACACAAGTACCAAGAAAAAACTTACAGGATGTAATTTTCCTTATTAATGAATATTTCCACACATTAGCAACACAAACTTACAATTGAATTTGGTTGCACCAAAGTTGAAAATCAAGTTTAGCTGACTGATAACAATGATTACTCAAATAAACCGCAAACGTAACTATTATACACACTGATTGCCATGAACATTGTTTAGTCAAACAACCCAACAATGGCTGGCCTTCACTTAGCAACAAATCAAGCGTGTAAAATACATGCTTATCCTCCCACGGCTGACAGATGAGTTGGAGATCAGGGGAGAAATGAAGAGATGTAACACTCATTCTCACCCACCTCCCTCCTACCCCTCCTCAGAGCTCTGAATAGGTCTGAACAATAGCCATGCGTGGGACACAAAGGCCGAGGGAGTCCAAGCTCTCGTGCCTGGGACACAGACCCCCTCCATTCAATCTACATTTCATCATGGTAACAAGCGCTGTCAGGCCAAAAGGCCTGACACCCTTGCTCGCCACAAAGGCGGTTAGCTCTAATATATGAGGCTATTGACACTGTAAAGAGCCCCTGTCACTACTGGGGGATTGTCAGCTGTGGGACGTCTCAGTGGGGGGAGGCAGCTGCCAGCCAAACCAAGCGGTGGAGCTTCTGTCGTGGGGACCGGCGTTGCGGTGTCACCTGGTCCCTGGTCCCTTGATACAGAGACCCAGGGTCCTCCCACATGCCCCCCCCCCTTTATTTGGGCACAGGTGGGAATGGGAAGCAGAACACATTGTGGAGATTAGCGGGGATCTGCCTCCCTTTGCTAAAGGTAGATAATTAGAGACATTGACTTGTGCAAAGCTGGTGTTTCCTGATCGGCACCAGATGGTGTTAACCCACGGTATGGCATCAGCAGTCTGGAGTGTATGTGTGAGTGTGTGTGTGTGTGTGGGCGTGATGAGTGTGGTGTGTAATGGATATGCTTCCTAAATCACACAATATGGGGCAGGTTCTCTGTATGCCATTATGGTCAGCCACTGGTGTCATCATGGTGCTCTTTAGTACACACTAACTAGCAGTAGCGGCAATGTTTTTAGTCACAATGTTGTGCACAATTAACCCTGAAGATTGAACACAATGATACAGTTAAGTTTCATTTTCCGCAAGGGTGGAGGAAGCATTCAGATACGAAATAAAAGTGGTAATACTGCTTTCTTAAATTATTATCATTATCATTAATGTGCAATTAGCATTTTTGTTAGCTGGTCTAGGTGTAGGTTTTAACCACTTCATTAAATGCAGGGCAGTTTTATAATCAAAACCTCAATGTTGTGTCAAGATATTTCTGCTGATAATTGAGTCCTTAAAACTATATTTTGCTGTGCATTAAGAATATTTCAACCTGTTTTAAATTTGAAGTAACTTGTTAAAAAAATACAAACGACTGTTCTGCAACTGAGTGTCTGTATCTTGAAAGAAGAAAGAATAAAGCACCAAAATAATGAAAAAGTTGACTGTTGAAAATTCTTGAAGCAAATTCATTTGTACTGAAAAAAGGTCTGACAGATAAAACTTCATAGCCTAAATGTCCAGACCTTGGACTAAACTCTGAAGTCTTCCACAACACAAAGGATACGGTCATGATAAAACATATTCCCCTTTTATGAATTAAATGTCATGCAAACACTGTCACTCCATGCACATGTAGACAGATGGATTAGTTAACTGCTTCAGATACTGATCAGTGGAGGAGTACTTGTCCTACTTGGCTCAGCACAACTTACATTGACAGAGTTAATTAGGGGACTGAAAGACCCAATTAAGGGGATTGAGGGGCTGGACAGGGGAGACATATTGCGGGACATACGCATGCATTGTGCAGCGTCTGGATAAAGGGGAACTTCAATTAAGAGAGAACACACTTCAGAAGGCTTGTTGCCTGTTCTTTTTTATTTTGTGCTCAGTAAAGCCCATAGCCCCCTTTTCACCCAGAATACTGATGAGGAGAAAGCACAGCTGCTGGGGCTCAGCACGCATATGCAATATGCTCACACGCATGTCCACAGATGTACAGAGAGGAGGAGATTGATGAGGGGATTCAGGTTGGAATTACTAAACACTGATTAGCCAGCATAATGGCTCAAGAAGATAAGATTTGGGCTGGATACATTTGTTTGGTTTCATGTACATCTTATTGGTTAAATGAGCTTTAATGAAAAGAAGACAACTTTTGTAAGCTCAATTTGTTAGTCCCCCTCATGGAGGATTTATTTTACAGTTTTTCCTTCTTTGCTTTGATGCAATTCTGCCAACTGAAAGTGCAACGAACCTATGACTTAATGCACCATATTAAATAGTGGTTGAATGTAATTACCACAAGTACATTTACTGAAGCTCTGTCCTTAAATACAAATTTGAGGTTATGCTGCTTTGTACTTCTACATTTCAGTCGACAATATTGTACTTTCTTCTCCATTACATTTACTTGATAGCTGTAGTTACTAGTTAATTTGCAAATGAATATTTCTCCATACAAAACATAGACAGACCTTATATACTGTACACCATACAGTATATAAGGTCTGTCTATGTCTATGTCTTGTTACAGATTAAACTACATGTCAGTATACACAGGTACAACTGAAATGAATAGTTGATTAATCGAATAGTTTACCGACAGAAAAATAATTGTTTTAGATATCTTTCATGCAACATTTAATTTTTAGAGAATATTACAAACCAAAAAAACAGTAGGTCAGTTAATTAAAAAATAATCAGCAGACTAATCCTTAATGAAATAAACATTATTTGCGGTCCTATACAAAACAGTTTAAAAAACAAACAAACGAACAAACAAACAAACAACCAAACAAAAAACTAGGACCCCCTGGACCAACTACAACAGTGAAGTGCTGCTTACACCATAAGATGTGAGTGATTATAACCTCATGATATATGAGAGTATAGTGTGGTAACAGTCACAGTTGCCATTTTCTTTACTTTGGATACTTCAATCCCATTTTTTCTGACTGAAACATCCACGCTTGTTCTACGTTCTTCAGAGAGACTTGAGAACTTCGCACCGACCCTCTGGTCCGGTTCCTGTAAGACCCACGGATCCGCGCCGGCCTCCGCCAGCTGGACTCGGGCGCTTCCGTCCTGTTTGGTCTTGTGCAGCCACCATAGACGGCTCGTCGTCCTCTGGTTAACTTGTTAAAAAGGGCGTTTTTAAAAGGCGAACGTCTCCTCCTACGTGGCCGAGACCGTCTGTTTACCTCGGGAGGAGCTTTGTATTGCATCACACGTGTATTTCTTTCTTTTTTTGTTGTCGTCGTTGTTGTTCCAAAGCGACGCAACCGGGGTCAGAGTTCAGTAAATACTGATGATGTCATCGTCTGAAGATGGCTGAAGGGTGAGAGTGAACTCGCAGTTTTAGTTTTAATTTTATAAACGTAATCCGGGGACGGGGCGACGACGCCCCGGTGCCGTCGTGTTCCCCGCCGGGTTTGCGTGTTTCGTTAGGTTTGGTGAACCCGTTTCGTTCAAACGTTTTACTCTGCAGCCTCCGGGATCAGTTCAGGAAGTGGATTTGTTTACCAAAACACAGCCTGGCTGGCGTTAGCGCAGCCTGGTTAGCTTTGTTGTGGAGCGGCTGAAAATCGCTCAGCGACCATCAGCGGGCTGTATATATAGTTTACTTTTTGCATTTGGCGACTATTTGTAGCGTTGGTTAATCCTACTCGTGGCTCGTTTCGTCGAGTTAGCTTTTACTGCACTGGTAGCTGACGTTAGCTAACTCGTTTAGCTTGCTAGTCTGTGTGTCTGTGGGTAACTGAGCTAAAGATAACTTGAGAAAGTCAGCAGCTGGCAGGCAAAGAGTCGGAAGTGGTCGCCGAACAGAAAGAGCATTTTGCATATTTACTAAGCCTACAACGTTAGCGCAGCTGCTGTGGCATGTTTGTGTCTTTTCACTACCTGTTTTCTTTTCTTTTTGCTGTGTGAAGATCCTAATGTCTAACTGTGTGTATGCTCACAGAGAAGGCTGGTGGGGAGGCTGGCTTCAGCAGAGCTTCCAGGCCGTCAAAGACAAGGTAATGCACATCCTGCAGCTGAGGACTTCTCACTTTGCCTTTAGTAGATGCTCAACGTTCACAGCACTCCAGCAGCTATTCTCCCTTTTTTTTTTGAATATTCAGATTTCTGAGATGTTTACACTGAATTTATGAAACAGTGGTACAGATTTTATCAAACAATGCAGCATCCACAGCTGTCGTAAAAAGTCGGTAAGGCTCTGCCACTTATAAACCGGTACAGCACAGCATTTCAAAGCTAACAAGCAGGGAGAAAAATAGCCCCAGCTCTCTGACAGTTAGAATAACTACACAACCAACGGATGGAGGTTCCTGTGCCCCTTGGCCTCCAATCTTTCCTGATTTTCTTTAAGTTTTTTTTTTTATATGGATGTTATATCTTTTTTAATTATCACAGGCATTGAGCTGTTTTTCTAGATCATTTCTCTGTGATGTTTTTATGTGTATACACACACATTTGAATTCTACAAGAATTTCCCAATGGAGTTGATAAAGTGAAATCTGGATTTTGGTCTTGCTTACTTGACTCTCTTCTTCTCAGTCATCTGAAGCCTTAGAGTTCCTAAAGCGAGACCTGACAGAGTTCTCCACTGTTGTGCAACATGACACAGCGTGCTCAATTGTGGCTACAGCCACCGCTGTCAGAAATAAACTTGCGGTAAGTTGAAGCCTCCCCCTGGGTTATTATGTTTTATTTAAATATCTGATGACTGTGCATCTTTGTCTCTGTCACACACAAACAGTAACATGACTCCCAACTTGTACTGCTTTCAGGTTGAAGGCTCCTCGGAGACCACAGAGAAGGTGAAGAAGAGCCTCTCTAGTTTCTTGGGAGTCATAACAGACACACTTGCTCCACCCCCTGATAAAACCATTGACTGTGATGTCATCACATTGGTGGCAACGCCTGCAGGAACCACTGAGGTTTACGACAGTTCTAAGGTGAGGTGAAATATGGAGGGTCACCAGTTTTTGTGACTGGATGCTCAAATGACAGCGCTGAGCACTGATGTTTTGCTCAGTTTTGTTGTGATGAACAAGTGAATGGAAAACCTCATGGGTTAGTCTCATAAAAATAATTAACAATGCATGGATTCATGACTGAATTTGATCTAATCTGAGAGGACTAAAAAAATCAGCACATGATAGTCTTGTAGAAATAAATAAACCACAGCAAAGCATTTGTTTTCCCTGCAGGCACGTCTCTACAGTTTGCAAGCTGACCCTGCGACATACTGCAATGAGCCTGATGGTAAGACAGTACACAATAAAGTAGTTGGCAGATAATGACACTGTTCTAGTATTCTAGCTTTTAAGTTACTCCTTATCTACAGTATCCTGTAGATCCTGTATTTCCTCCTGCTGCTGCGAAACAGTTGATTTTATCTGACTTTAAAAGCTACCTTTTTCTTGGAGTCTTTTTCGTTCACCAGTTTTTCAAAGCATCAACAGGATTTTAATGCTACTAAGCAAAACTGAATTATTAGCCAGAGGTTTTGCTGGGTTTGTGTGGCGTTTCACTATTTAATTCAGCCAAGTAACCACCATTCAGGTATGCATGTAAAATGTGGTAATTGGGTTAATTCATGCTTACCTGTTTACCCATTTCTGTGCCTTTCTACTGTAAAATACTGTAGTGTATTTTAATCAGAATTTATTTTTGTCCAGGTCCCCCAGAGCAGTTTGACAACTGGCTGTCCAGCTTCAGGTTGGAAGATAAGAAAGGAGAAATCTCAGAGCTTTTGGTCAACAGTCCCTCTATACGAGCCCTTTACACTAAAATGGTATCTACTCTTGCTTCAGTCAGCACTGCTATGGAGCTTGGCCTCTGTTTTGTTTTAGACTAATGAACCAGATAAGGACAGTTGTTTTCATTTATTTATTTATTTGTTTATTTATTTATTCCACAGGTACCAGCAGCAGTAGCCCATTCAGAATTTTGGCAGAGGTATTTCTACAAAGTCTTCCAGTTGGACCAGGTAATCACACTGTTTTCTGTTCTGTATTTGCAACTAAAGACTATCCTCTAGATGTCAAGGATCCTTTCCCCACAGCCCAATACGTTGACTTAGGTGCCACCTGCTGGCCAATTTTAGAGCAACCTTGGGTTGTAAATTTCAGGACACAGTCATGATGTAGGATTTTTTACGCCCTCTTAATATGAAACGGCGATACATCAATTGTAACTTGCAAAATGTGGATTTGTTTAAGTAGAAAAAAATTGTTAACATGTTCCTGGTATTAAGTTGGTGCCAGTGGCTCCATCTGTCTGCTGTGCATGTAGAAAGCATTGGTTATTGTTATTTCCACCTTAAGGTAATTTAGGAGGCTGAAGTCTTTGGTGGTGTGTGTTTCATTTTTTTATTAGTGCAATAAACAGTAAAAACCTAAATCAAATCAGTATTTGCTTTGACAATGCTTTGTCTTTAAAACAACACCAGTTTTCCAGGGTGCACAGTTTTTCAAGACACTGCAGGTACATTGGGAAACTTGCCACACTTTGTGGATGTGTGCTGACTCAATGTCTTCTGTTGTAGGACTCCTTGCTCCCTTTTCTGAAGATAGGTTTTTGTGACCGTCTGTATATTTGGGCCCTTTGACATGCTGCAGAATGATTTTGGGACTGATGAGATGTTGGATGGATAATAATTTAAATATTAAAAATCGCTAAAACTTTTACATAGTAATGTGTATTTGAAAACACAACAAAGGAGGCACAGAATTTCTGCCAATTTTACTTTTTTTTTTTGTTGGAAGGGCGAAAATTCTTGATATTACAAACTTAACAAAAACACGCGGAAGATCTTGCATTACGGCAGTTTTTAAAAATTTACACTGATTGTGTCTGCTAGGAAGAAGCAAGGAGAGTAGCACTGAAGCAGAGAGCAGAGCAGACTACACACACAGAGACCCTGGGCTGGGAGGAGGAAGAGGAGGGTATGTTAGTCTCCGTTTTAAATTAATAAATAAATACTAAACTAAAAAAAAAACTTTGAAATCATTCACTTATGCTGCCTCTCTGATATTGTTGCTTTTACCATCAGATGACTTTGTTGGAAACTCATCATCATCTCAACTCAACTTTACATCCCCACTAGACAACACTGCAACCCAGCTGCACACGACCTCGACAGCGCCCACAGGAACGACTTTGCTGAGCCCCATCCCATCTCCAAGCGAAGAGCGTGACGCCACCCTCTCAGTGAGCAGCGACAGTGTCAGCCTGCCAACGCAGGTGGAAGTGCAGCCAGAGCCTGTTGTCACGGAAATGACCGAGAAGCTGACAGAAGCTAGCTTGGAAGATATCATAGACAAGACACAGGAAGAGAAGAGGCCTGGAAAGAGTGACTTACCTCCTGAGGCTCAAACAGAAGCTGTAACACAGACAGAGGTCGCTGTTGATGGGGCATCTGTGAAGACACCTGCTTCTAAACCAGAGGTAGCAAAGGAAGAGGGGCCACAGGACCTGAGAGTGTTCGAGCTTAACTCTGACAGCGGGAAGTCTACGCCCTCTAACAATGGCAAGAAAGGTATGATGACTTGAGGACATTTTTCTGTTGGCAGTGAGATTTTTACTGTATATCTAAACAGGATTAAGTGCAGCAACATGGTTACGGCTTTTCCAAAGATCCCAGGATATTTGAAATTTGTATTTCCTCCTCCAGGGTCCAGCACTGATGTAAGTGAAGACTGGGAGAAAGATTTTGACCTGGATATGACAGAGGAAGAAGTTCAACTAGCACTCTCTAAAATAGAGGACTCTGGAGAGGTTAGTGATAATTATTACATAAAAAGTTAAGTTACTGTGTGAAAAGTGGGGGTATTTTTGATTACCGTTTTTTCCCATCTTTTACCAGCTGGATGAAGATTGGGAGAACTGGGACTGAGAGCCGCTGCAACATGAACTCTGTCCCGCCATTAAAGCTAGTTCTCAGCAGACGAACCATGCTTAATGTGTTTTAAATCTTTGTCCACACTGTCACCATGTCATGATTGTCAGTAGGGGATTTTTCTGGCGGGTTTGGACCATATTGGTAAACCTGTTGAAAAGAGCAATGAGAAGACCAAGGCAATAAGAATTAGACTGCTCCATCAGCTGTAAGTTTAGTGCAGATAGGCCGGTAGCGTGCGTAATGACTCCGGTCAAGGCTATTTCTTAAGAGTGGCTTCTGACTTAGAGCCTATGAAACTAGTAATAGACAGGCGTTGTAATCATTCTGACCTTAAAGCTTAAGGACATGCAGGGACAAGTCAGAATGTATATTGTTTTGCAGCAGCAACAGGGTTGGAGCTGTGTTCCCTTTTTTTTTTTGCCATTAAATACATCATGTATGATGCGAGTGTATTTCAAGTTGGGTAATTACTTAACTGCAGGCTGCACAATAGCCATAAACTGTAATGCTGCTTCTCACCTTTCAAGATGAAATACTTCGCAAGTGAAATTTGAATGATGGTGATTGATTTGACTCTACCTGTGCCCTGCTTTCTTTCTTTCTTGTCTTTATTATGCAAGTGAATCTTCAAAATGAAAGAAATACATATTTTGGCCTTCATTCACAGAGCACTTTTCATTTTGGATTCACTCCCAACTCTAGATATATGGCCTTGTAAACCACACAGTAGTGTGAAAATGTTACCCAAATATTTTTGTTACAGATCAGTCATCCGAAACACAACCAGCTAATGCTTTATTAGTTGTTCATTTCCCCTATCTTTGTCATATCATGATTGATTTGAATATATGAGCTTGTTGCAGGCCACATGTTACTGTGGTTCACTTTTATATGTTTGACTTCTGTCTTTCTGTCTGTCTGTCTTATTTGGATAGAGAGAATTCATTAATTATTAGTTATTAAGAGAGAAGACATGTTTGACCTAATAAAGAGATTTCATCTGGTCCGGGTAACATGATACTGAATTATTTGGCTTGAGATTGAGGGTAGCATCTCTGTTATTTACATGAATAGGAGAAAATGACAAATCTGTGACGTTTTCAGTTTCTCTATCAGCCCATGAATTGAACAAAATAGCTAGGCAGGCAGTGTGCCAAGTAGACAAATGTACGACATCCGCACACTCCATTCTTGTATGATTTCCTTTTCCATCATCTGTAATGTAGCTGAGAAAAAATATGCCTAGAGATGTAATATTTATAATAAAATAAATGCTTAATTATTGTATTATGTGCATTGGATTGCATGTCTGTGCAATAACATTATGCAAAACATTGTGCAGATAGTTATTGTTGAGTTGTATGTTTTTTGGTAAAGAAATTGGCTTGTTCTTCGGGTTTTTGTGTTCTGACAATGTGTTGCATGTCTATAATTCTGGGCTGTGTATTCCCTTCAGATCAAACTTTGAACTAATCAAAGCTGTTCTACACACACATCTGTCTTCAAGCTGTCAGAGTTCTTTTTTAAGTCAAGTATTTCACTATATTTTTCAAATGATTGTTGTCATTAAAGAATTCATGGCTAATGGACTTAGTGTCTTGCGTTACATAAGCACCCCTGTTTGCCCATTTTGCTGTTGAAGTGGAAAAACCAGTCCAGTGTGTTTAAACCAGACCAGGCTACAAAAGCATTATAATTAGTGGAGCAGTGAGTATCTTAAATTACAGTGTGAGCAATTCACAGGAAATCACCACTCATACCAAAACTGTTTGCTCATACCACCACCTAATGTGTCCTTAGTAACCACACTATTTCTGTATGGAAACAACAGAGCTATTGATTCTTTTTTGATTGTCGCAGTGAAAGTAAAAACCTCAAAGGTTTTTTTTCTCGAATCCATTTTTAGACCCACTAACATTAAACATGTTCTAGAGAATCTTCTGGTAGATGGCCTTACCTGAGGGGCGGTTTGTTAGTATTTGTGCCCCCATACAGATCTATATAGCTGTCTGTGGGGAATTTACAGAACAACAGTGGTATGAATAAGAGTCACTACTATGGATAAGGATTGAATTTACATCTTTCTTTAGAATTTAATGCGAACCCTTGATCGTATGAACCCACAGTTTGGGGAAACAATGTTGAAGGAAACTTCTGGTTTGTCAAACTTGAAAATGTCATGCTCAGATGTAATGATCAAACATTTAAACCCTTAACGTACACTTTAATGTCATATTGTATCGTACATACGGTATCCGCTTTTCCAACTTTTAATTGCAAAGCAGTATAGTTCAAACTGAGGGAAATCACTTGGATCATTACTTTTCTAGTTTTCCTGTGAATCATTCAACACAGAGCGCCCCCCCCCCCCAAAAAAAGCCCCAAAACGTTCAGCGTGGCATTTTTTGGTATTTTTGGAAACTTTTGGACCACCACAATTGGTCAGTGAGGTTAAACTTAATTTTAAATGCGTATGTGTCCAAGATTCTTTTGGGATTTCATAGCACGTTTGTTGGGATGGTTTGCTCACAAAACCCTAGTCTGAATGTAAAAATCTGAAAAAATGCCTGCCGCATAAAGAATGGGTCACCTGATGGTGCTGTTGCTCCACTTAGGCAGCCCCAGTCTCAACCTGCCACTCCTTTTCTTTCAGCTGCAGCATCCATCTCACAGACATGGACTGGCTGCTTGTTTCTCTCACACACCATTGTTCATCATAAGTCGCATAAATAATGTGATTTCTGCATTATTCTTTCATTTTCAAACAGAATCGCTCAGAATTTACCCTCACTGGAAACCTCAGGAGAAGAGTTTCTGAGATGTTGACGGGGGTCTTTGTGGTGGTATCAACCAAGCTAATGTAGGTCACGGTGGAGGGACACCTGTATGGCACGCTGGCTTTGCAACATGGACGCTGCCTGTAAAGATGGCTACTGTCTACACACACAGTACTGAGGCTGTCTGGTGGGTGTGGTCATAAACTGGATTGGTGACAATACGGACAAGGTTGTTATTCTGATACATGACTGTCAGTCCATTTAACCAATGTGAAGAATAACACTGGATTAGTGCAAAGTAAATTTATTTTAGATTCGAGTCTTCCTTTGAAATTGCCACAGTGTCATGGATGAGTAAACAGAACCTTGAAACCCTGATCTCCTTTGAGCATTTTGATGGACATAATCAAAAATACAAATAAAATTCCCCACTCTAAACGGCTGTAATGACACTTCTCAGTTGTATCCCAAGGACAAAATGATCTCAGATATGACTTTACCATGTTTACCTGCTTATTTCTTGAATGGTACCGCCGTTCTTTGTATCTCAAACCTGCACCATCTCATCCACATGCTAATGGCTTGCGCATATGCTGGCCAAACCAGACCCCGAGTAACACAGACACCGTATACATTACATTCCTTCGTACTCTGTTCCCACTCGGAGGCCTTAGTCAGCAGAAAGGCTGTAAAGGAATTTCCTGTTGAAGCCCAACGATCCCTCGGCCTGGTGCTGTATGTGTATGTTTGCATGCTTTACATTGCCACCGGCTCTCACCAGTGTCGTGTACAGATAATTTCACCTTGGACAGACAATAATAGGGCTGAACGCCAATCAGGCTGAGGAGAGAAATATTTCCCTCATGAGGATCATTGCAGCCCTTCCCCCTTCCCCCATGTAATCCATCCTTGACCAAATGCTTCCTCCTTCTCTTTTTGCCTCTTTGACTTTCTCTCTCTCCCATCCTGGTCAAAACATATGTACTGTCATGGATGCAGACCGACTCTCACACACACACACACACTTTTACGTGTGTGTCCCTCAAAAACACTCACACAAATGCATACAGAGAGAGTCAGGATGAGGTCATTGTCTTGGGAGCGAGTATTATTCTCGGCACCCTAAAGGGAGAAACCCTGTAACCCCTCTGCCTTTCAATAAACACAAAAGACTCCCTTTAAGGGAGGAGGCAGGCTCTTACGGAATGTGTTACTGGGGTTTACTATAATGACTGGCCTCCAGATTCACACCCATTTTGTGAGTGTGTGTGTGTGTGTGTGTGTGTGTAAGTGCATCTCTGCATCTTTGCGCTTTCATGCAGGGTGTGTATGTTTTTGGGCTTGAGGTATACTCTTTGTATTTCATTCAGCTTCTACAATAGTGTCACATTCTGCACGTAAATCGTATGTGTCTATCTTACTTATCCTGACAGTTAGTAATACTCTCTGTCTTATAGGAACTAACATCTAAGTGTTAACTACATGTCCAACATAGTTTCCTTACTGCCACAAAGAGAGTAAATGCAGCCGCCGGGCTAAGTGTTGATCTGTGTGGGGGGAAAGAAAAAAAAAACCCAACAACTTCTAAAGGACTCTTGAGATGCCTCAGGATTTTTCCATGACAAACCATCGCCTTTCCCAATGTTGAGCGGTGGGAACCAGCCACTTTGTTTGTATGAAGCGGTGTCTGGGAGGAATGTGGGGTTTAGTCAGGGAGGGGACGCCAGGGGGAAAGCATGATAACTTCCATTCCATTCAGATTTATGGTGAAGACAGAGGGGCTCCTCTGGATGCATGTCAGGGAACCAGAAGAACACCGCCCCTCTCCTCTCCAGGCCTCCCAAAGCAAATGTTTAGTCGAACAACCTCTCACTATTCTTTATATCCTTCTCTTTCTTTTTCTTCTGTGTGTGTCTCTCTGTCTGCCATCATATGGGAGGATGAGCAGCAGTTGTCCCGTAAAGTTTTTACACAGCACTTTGTGTATCCATATTTCAATTTGCACTTTGTGTGAACAGAAACTGCAGTGGCATTTGGTTTTGTGTTTTAAACCTGATAATAAGCCTGAGCTGGCCATAATAACTGATTTTCAAGATAGAGAGTCTGGGTCTGCACATTTCATAGTCTAGTCTGAGAGTTTGGTTTTGAGAAGTCATGCTTTTTTAAAGAGGTGCCAGTGATTTACTTTTCCCACTTCCATTAAAGCACTAGTTTGACATTTATGGAAACCAGTCTTGTGCCTGTAAGGTAAAAATGAAGCTACAGCAAGGAGCCAGTTAGCTTATCTTTACATAAAGACTGGAAATAGGAAGAGATAGCTATCTCTGTTTAAGCTAACAAAATCAGCACCTTTCTAAAGTTAAGGCTGGTTATCTTGCAACCTCAAGATGACAGGACTTCAAGATGTTTGCACATAACCCCCTGTAAAACCAAAAATTGTTGATTTTCCATGTTATTCATTTAACGTTAGAAGTGCTGGTAGGCTGATATAAACTGACTTGTAGAGCATAGTATAGGCCTTTCTGCTAAAAATATATAAAAAAATAAAAATAGAAAATATATATATATATATATATTTTAAGTGGACATGTTTAAATAAAAAGTTGTATTCAACATCCTGCATGCATCTGTGGGTGTACACAGTTTCATTCACTGCACAGAAGAGCATTTGCCACATGACCTGTTATTTGGTTTTACCTGTTCTTGAAAGAAACAGATTTATGAACTAAATTCATCTACAATCCACTGAGAATGGACAATGAGCGGCAAAAAAACAGCAGAGAAACTACATGCAGACAAAAACATGCAGGCAACACACAAAAATGGTAAGCAAATGTGACTCAAGTGCTGTGGATGTAGAGATAGTGGAGTGAGTAAGTTCGAGGTATAATGTCTGTAGCCCATCTAGATTACCTCTAGATGTCTAAACAAAGATCACAGTTCTGATGTTTCTCCTCTCAAAAAAAAAGTCAGTTAGTGAACAGGCGAAAGACTGAGAATGACTCACTGTGAACGGCACATAACCGCAGTAACAACTGTACTGGCTCAGATCAGAGACAGCGGTTCTCTTCAAACAGACAGAGTTTGGTAATGCTAACTGGAGGTACTGTGTTGAGACAGTCTGTTTTATTACTGCAGAGCAGAGTGACATGAAAACCTCGCACGAGATGCCTGTAACCATGGTAACTGCAAACAAAGATGGTGACAGCTGTAGACTCAAAATTCACTGAAGCCTATAATAAACCATCCAGTTGACTAAAACTGGATTAAAACTAACGGAAATCCTGTTACTAAAATTTGACTAGAATACACATTTTCCTCAAAAGACATATGACGAAAAGTAAATCAAAACCAAAACCCACGCCTGGTGTCACAAAAGAAAACATGAAATATACCAGTTTGTAAAGCAGACTTTGGATTATAGTCTCCAAGTCTGAGCTGAGATAACCCGAACGACATCGACACATCTGACCAATTTGAGCCATTCCAATGATATCAGATTATTATATATCAGACTAAATGTAATAAGCAAAAATTAGTCAAAATATGTGTCCTCTGTCTTTACCCTCTATGAAATATGAAGAGGTTCATGTATGGTGTCAGTTTAGTGAGGTTATAATTGTGCCTTACATTGTTTATCAGGTCCCAAGTATTAATGCACAGTTCGATATGCAAGTCATTTCACTGTGGGAATGGACTTTTAAAATCTCTTTTAAAACTCCTCAAAATTCTTAAAACCGAGCCGTTCCCTGCTGACACCCATACAGCCCTCAGCCTCCCCCTCAACTATGTTCATTTTATTCTCGTCTCCGGTTCTTTTAACAGCTCGACCGACCACTCTGAATGTTCTGTACCCTTCTGTGCCTACTCTCCTCCGCCACCCCCTCTTTTCATTACTGTCCCATTCATTCCTTCATTCACTTATTCTCGGTCCTCTCCGCTGCTCCAGGACACCAGCAGACCCATTCATCTCCCTCTGTCTCTCCTCTCCCTCCTTCCCTCCCCGGTCTAATCAGAGGACCACACACTCCCTCCTCTCATCTGATGTCTGGTAATTGAAGGTGAGATTGTTTTGTTGGTGGAGAAGAGGTGAGGCTGAGCCGAGTTTGGCTCTGTGCAGCCATGCAAATGAGACTGTCAAAACTTCACGGCAGTTCCCATTATTCTATGAATAAAAGCCGACACTAGCGAGCCTGTTACATAAATCTGCCTTGTAAATTGCAGCATCCAAGAGGGGAACTGCTGCAGAACGCTCCCTTGAGATGAGGTGAAGGGTCTGGTGGGGATTTCTGCTGAACTAAATTTAGTGGGTTAAATAGACCACTCTCTCTTCCCTTCTGTCAGCGACGTGATTTTTTTTTCCTGCTCATTTTCCAACATTTTAAGTCTTTTTCTATGCATACCGTTTTCCTTCATTGGTTTACTGATGTGATTCTATACTTTTTCTACTTTTTTTAGCCGTGCTAGTGGCTACGGCCCTGGAAATGGCAAAATTGGCCAGTTGAACCGGTTCCCATCTCATCCCTTAAATCCATCAAATAATCGTTTTTGTTTCCGAGCAGTAATTTTCCGAGGTCTTTGCTGGTGTTGGGAAACTGGTCCTGGCTAAGAAGTAGTTTGCTTGATGCGGGCAGTGGCCTGTATTTAGCGTACAGGCATTGCAATTTCATCAATGCTCTCATCTAACTCTGCAAGAAAGAGAATAAGTGCATTTCCCAAAATATTCATCTTTTCTCTTTGATAACTAGTGGATCGATTACCATAATTTTCGGTCCAGACATTCTTTTCCTCCATCAGGATGAATTATAATCAATTTAACTTTTCATCTAGTGCCATCAAGGGGTCAAAATTTCAATTTGTTCAATAATTTGGGTCATGACTAAGTGCTTGAAAAACTAATGGCATTCTTAAACGCCTCGGCTGTACTTAAGTGCTATTTAGCATGTGTTAGCAAACTGACATGCTAACCTACGATGGCAAACATGGTAAACACTGAACCTGCTAAACAGCGGCATATTAGCGTTATGACTGTTAGCATGTTAGCATTAGCATTCAGCAGATATAGCTTTCACAGAGCCGCTAGCTTGACTGTAGACAATGCACGTGTGTGTGTGTGTGTGTGTGTGTGTGTGTTCATCACTTCTCACGCTGCCGACATTTGTAAAAGGCAAATACAGCCTCTATAGTTAAACTCCTTTCATATAACAAGAACTTAACTGGCACAAGATGGTGGCAAGTGGCCAGCAGGACTTCATTACCTCTGCTGCCTGGAGTGGACAATGCGTCCTGCTCCCCACAAGCATGCAAAACAGCAGTCGAAATGTTTGTAGAAGACGTAGTGAGAATCCAAGAGGTGTGTATGTGTTTGTGGAAGAAGCAAGAGGGGAACAAGACAGGCCAGTTACACAGGATCCAGGGCTAATCCTAATCCTAGCCTGCAATTGTGTCCAATGTCAAACCCTGCGCTAAATGTTATTCTAGGTCTGGGCTTAGCTTGGAAAAAAAAAAAAGCGAAGGGGCCCCTCCGCTTCCATGCTGCTGATGCTGACGCCGGTCGGCCAAACCTGCCGATCCTGGCACGGCTGCCGGCGGCCTCTGGAGGACTCTCCTCCTGCACCGTCCCAATCCAGGGGATCCGATCGACAGTGTGAGAGTGCCATCTGCCCCTCGGCAAGATTACACAACGCACTGGGCCAAGAAATCCTCCAGCGCAGCAGATTAAATATGAAATATAGGGCAGGAATAGTCGCGCTGGTGCATGTCTAGATTTAGTTGTGCCGTGCCGCTCCTCCATTTTTGTGCCACTGAAAAGCTTTTTTTTTTTCCCAGTTGTGTCTGGGTTTGGAATTTTATTTTGTTTTTCGCTCGAGTTGATCGTTCTGTGGTTTTCGTTTTTGTCTCTGCTTTTTCAGATCGTGTACAATTGCGCGAATCACGTGCGGCATCATGTGTCATCCTCCCTTTGTCTCTTTAAATTTTAATGAGAGCAGTCAAATTCCAATCCTTGCGCTGTTTATTTACTATACTTGTCGGTAGTTGATTTACTCCAGAAAAAGGAAACCGTGAGGAAAAATGAGAGAGATGGAGGAAAAGGGAATAAATCAACAGAAAACTGAAAGTGAGCGAAGACAACCACTTTGTCTGAAAGTGGTTACTATGGAAACTGAGCCTTTCTTCCCTCTCCATTGGTCCGTTTGGAGTCCCACATTGTTTTGTAACAGTGGGTACAAATTAGCACTACCTACCTCCCTGTATTCCTCCATACAGCCCCGGAGCGATCATTTGGAAACATTGTTTTAAAATAATCATCACCGGGAATCCTGCCAATTATTTCCTAAAAGTTCTGTGTGAAATCCAGTCAAGGGCTCGCTCCCTTCACACATCTCCGGCTCCTTTTGTGGAAAAAAAAAAAAAATCAATGTGACTGTGTATGAATATCTATACTGTGACAACGATCACGGCCATCGACCATTTCTGTAGGGGCCATTTTTGTGTTGCTTCTGCTCGTGTGAATGAGAGCTCTCCTTGGGCTCTGGATGTGCCTGGAGAGGAGCCTTGAGGGCAGGGGTGTCATCTCCTGGCTGCCTCAGAAAGGATTTTCTTCACTTAGCTTGAAACAATCCAGATCCACACAACCATAACCCTCACAGTCAGAGCTCTACAGCTCTGCACATGGCTGCGGTTCAGGCATTGTGTGTGTGTCTGATTGTGTGTGTGTGTGTGTGATTGAGTGTGTGTGTGTGTGTGTGTGTGTGTGTGTGTGTGTTGGCTTTTCATCAGTTTACATCTCATGCCTGGTGAGTGAGCGAGTCTCATCTAGTAGGATTTTCAATGGCAATCTGTTGCTGCACACCCATTTTTTTTTAATGGTTCTTCGACTAGTTCTGTCCGCCGGTTCTATACACTGGTTCTGCACACCCCTCCTCTTACCCCCTCCTCACTACTTCTGGCTCATTAGGCCTGGATGCCAAGCTATTTTCACTGAGTGCCCATTTGCTGATTACTCACCAAGAAATCATGTGGCACAATTGAATTACTGGTGGCTACAGAGGCTTCACTCAGTGCTGAGGCATCTGGAGAATGCTCTTTTTAACCAGCCCATCATATCCAAAGCGTTCATGACCTCAGTACACAAAGAGACCCTTCTCTATCGCCCTTGTTGCCCCTGAGGCAATACTGCAAATGCTGGCTTTTTGTCTGCTCCTGGTGATGTTCTTGCTAGATGGGAGAATCTAATAAATGCACAGGAGAATTCTGCAGAGAGCCCAGACAATTTGTTATGGTTCCCATTACGTTTTTTATGATACTACATTTTCAGTTTGATACATTCAGCGATTAATCTTTTATAAGGCCTTATCTTTTATAAGGCGTTTTTTTTTCCCCCTCCCTCTGTTTTCTCTGACTTTTCCCCTGTTTCTTTACAGTACAGGGTGCCGTGATTGCTGATTGGCCTCCCTCCATGGCTGAGCAGATGTTAAGTCTGAAGGTTTCCAACATAAAGGTTTCACCTGCCGCTCTGAGTTCAGTGCAGCAAGTAGCAATTAATGTCAGTGCTGAAAGATTATTCCACAAGACAAGTTTCACCCGTTTTGTGCTCAGGTACTTATATGTTATCGTTAAGAGGATTTCCGATGTTTATCCTCAAACCTTTGCCATCAGTTTACTTAGAGAATATACAGGCCAGAATGAGAGTTGTTATCTTATTTGCAGTGGTGCCCTCCTGATTCCTCATTCATCTTGACAAACAATTTATCGTTTGTAAGCACAAAGCCACACAATTCTCCCAGTAACTCTAAGATCCCAATACAACAACAGTTGCTTATGTTGTAATCAACCTTAGTGGGGGCAGCCGGTTGGTGCCGACCACTGCTTGAACTGAAAGACTGACAAAAATCCAATTACCTATGTTTCTGAATTTTCTTTAATGTACAATAACAAATTGACCTCATACTGGGGAAATATCAGTATGCAGCCACAAGGTTGGTTACAAAAAAAATGTCAATGTAGTGATCTACTGCTAGCATCATGCACTTAGGAATAGTGGTGCTTTTAGCTAAATGCATCATGGTAACATACTCACTTGCTAACTGTGATATTTATCAGATAATAGTTACCATGTGTATTATTTTTGGGTCAGCACATCAGCATTTGAACATTTGCTAATTTGGTAATAAAGCAAAATACTGGATAAACTGAAATTTTGAGGTAGAAGTCAGATGATCACCCTCTTTATCAAAATTCATCCCTAAGGCAACATGAATCTGTACCATCATTATACCAGATTTAATGATACTGCATCCAATAGTTTTCAAGACATTTCACTCAAAACGACAAAATGTCAACCTCACGGTGGCACTAAAGGAAAAGTCGGTGGATCAACAAAGTCATTAGTATTCACCCTGTGCCGACTATGAATGTCTGCTTGGCTTTCATGGCAACCCATCCACTAGCTGATGAACTGTTTGAGCCTGGACCAAAGTGGTGGACTGACTGTGCAACCAGCAGAATGACACAGCCGGTCACAGAAGCTCGTAGCTAGACAGAGAGGGAAAAAGAGAGAGAGAGAGAGAGGACGGGAGAGGGAGACTTTAGCAGGGTCCTCTGACTTTATTACCTGGTCATTTCCCTTTTCAGAATGACAAATTTATATTCATATAGCTGTTACTAAAATAAATACCAAGTCCTTTAAAGGTTAATGAAATAGCTCTGGTACTCTCTCACTACCATCATCAACCCCCAGCCTACCGCTGGCTGCCATGGCAACATACCCACTTTTGATTTATGCTGCAGATAACAAGGAGCAAAGATGACGGAGCCCACAGGTGTGAACACAAACACACAAATACAGGCAGTCTTATACACACTCATTCATACATGCATTCACACACACACACTGCCACAAAAACTTATTATCAAGTGATTTTGGTTCCTAGATTTAATATCCCCTCCAATTTGTCAAGTCCAATCAACATCCTTCATTCTCATTCAGACTGGCAACTTGGCTGGCTTTCAGTGCAGATACACTTTCTCTTGTTAGAACACACACATACACACACACACACGTTTGTTGCCTGCCAAGCATGAAGCCCCGCCTCCGTTAGTCTGCAGAAACAAGCAGCGTCCCTTTGTTGTGGTGAAAGGCAGAGCCAGTAAACAGAGGCTCTGCTTCTTCTTCATCAACCGGCTGCAGCTTGCTAATCCTGATTGGAGGTTCCCTTCACCTTGGTGTCCAGCCAAATGGCTTCCATCAAGTGAAGTGGAAGGTAATGATACCTTTGGCACTTTGGGCCCCTAAATGTCCTCCAGTCTTTTTCTTCTTTTCCACTCCTTTCCTCCTGCCAGGTTTGAAGAGGTTCCAGGTTCCTGCAGAGCTTGGGTGGGGTCTCTCTTTACACTTATGCAACAATACTTCCACACTTTGCGTAAGCATGTAAGAGCGTGAACATACTCACACAAATTGGTTTTGGGGCCGAGGATAGCTGAGAAGCATCATCCCTCCACCTGACAACCCATATCCACCCTTCTCACTTCCCACGGGCCTTACTATGGGGTCACTTAATAGACTGAAATTCCACACGCAAACAGACGTATACAGGCATACACACACATTGACGCACACACGCACACACACACACTAACTAACACGCACACATGCAAGTGACATCACTAGATGGATGGCCGGGGCCACTGAAAGGCCGAGGGCTCCTCTTTCGTCAAACCAGTTTATCTTAAAAGTCCAAACTCCCCTAGCGCACACTGTGACACATATACACTCCCCTGGTACCTCTCCCACCCACTCCACACCACTAAAACAAGCAAAACCGAAAGTCTTCCACCTCGACCGTAAAAAATGATGGATGATGGCATGAAATACAACCTTTCTTTTTACATTTTCCTGCCACTCCTCCCCCCCGTAGCCCTCTTGCATGTCTGATTTGATTTTGCTCAGTGGAAAAGTTCCATCATTCTTTTTTTGACAGACATACCCCCACAGTCCTGTCAGACCAGCTCAACTACCCTGTGACACCACCGTCATATTCCAGATGTGTTCGTTCAAATTTATTTTAACTCCATATTACTTAACTAATAATTATATAATATTGAATATTACAAATATTATATATCAATTACAATTTTTATATTACAATATTGTTACTAAATACTTTTTGTATAACTGAGCCGTTAGAGCTAGGTTGTTTTGGTTAAATTTTCTTTTGCTCTACCACTTGAAATAGTCCCAGCTGGTCATTTCAACAATTCATCCATTACTTTAAGTTAACAATTTCAACAATGTAATCATTAGGTTAAGCCACTCATTTCAACTATTTGCATTATTTAATTTAACATTTTTTTAGGTCTCAATTTTAACCTTTTAGCCTTTAGCTAAATATTTCAACTCCTCTGCCTGCTTTAAAAAGCCAGTTGAAAAAAAGGCGTTCAGATGTTGATGTTAACTCAGTATATTTACTTATCATTTCTCTTTTCTCATATTAGTTATACCACGATCTTTCCGTGTAGCTCCTGGCAACTGCTGAAGTTTCCCTGGTGTAAAAGTAGCCTGCACCTGGTTGGGAAACACCGCTCTAAGTGAAACCATATTACCAGAGAGACTGTGCTGACATAGGCTGGGTGTTGCTCTCTTACTGCATTAGAGGCCTGAGTGACCCGAGATCGAATGCACCCAATGCTCAAGACGTACACAGGAGCTGTTACATTTTTGTATTAAATTTCACCATGTTCTCATCAAAGTGGTGAGATATCATGGAGGTAGATAAAGTTAGGGAGAAAAAACACACACACACACACACGCACACATCATTAACACGCACGCACGCACACACGCACACACACACGCACACACCATTAACACGCACGCACGCACGCACACACGCACACACACACACACACACACAAACACACGCACACAAACAATTATCAGTACTTTTAAATGAGCACTCACACAAATGCATGTTCACACACACAAAAAGAAACCAAACCATCAATCACTCAGAAAAAAAGAATATTAGGAAACAATGATTTTGCACCTCTTCCTCAAAGTGTATCCACTTTCAGTCTGCCTCACAAGTCATCAGCCTCTCATTGATGAGTTTAATATATGGTAAAAAAGTGAAGTTTAATTCTACTCAAACAGTTTGAGCACAAGATTCAATCCTGAAGTCAACTGAGAAGTGCTTTAAGAGGCAGGTCCTCTAACAATCGCTGACTCCAGAAAACTACCACAACAATGGACAAATCCCCCACTTTTTGTGCGGAAATGTAAAGTCAAGTAAAATTTTTTCGAGAAGACGAAAAAGAGCCAAATGGGAGATATGTTTAAGGATCTGTTTACTTGATTGATGGGTATCAAATCCCCTCAGATCCTCTCAGACCAACAATTCCACACAGACTCTAATTTTCTTGCTCATATTGTTGTTTGGTTCTAATAACTAATATGTTAGCAAGTAACAAACACTAATTCAAGTTTAGTAGTGGCTTTTAAAGGTTTTTTGTTTAAAAAGGACTTTAAAATCTGAATATTTATATGATGTCAACGTAACATGTAATAAGGAGTTCCAGTCTGGGGTGCAGAGAAAAAGGGAGGATATTCTGAATGACTTACATGGCCCGGACCTTCATAGGTGCCCCAGAACTTACGTCCACCCAAAGCCATCTAAAAATGACAACGTGTGTCCACACCAGTGTTTTTGAATTTTAAAGATCTGTGTCCATACTGAAGGCGTATGAAAATGTAAAGTTGTATTTTTTTTCTTCTCTTTTGATCAGCAAACAACAAAATTGTGCATCACACACCAAAACATTTTAAGGTGTGGCAGCTCAAAGCCCAATACTTTGCTAAATTATAGTCTTCTTTGTCCACACTGAAATATGAGACCAGCATTTTTACATTGATCCACTCTGGAGAGCATGTTCAAAAAGTTCATATTTAGGGTGTGACAAATTTAGGGTGTGAGTCCAGAGAGGAGATGATATGTTTCCAGATTTCACCTGCTTCATGGGTCAGTCATACTGAAAACAGTGCTGTGTTTTTGTGCTGGAACCCTCCATGTTGACACCCCAGGAGCAGCAATGCAGTAGCTGCATTGAAGTTAATTAGGAAGCTGCGTTTTTATCATGCATTGGCAATGAATATCTAAACATGGCCTTAAAGTGCACATAAACTTTGATGAGTTGTCATAAAGGGGCTCAGAATTTCTAGCATTCATGGACGTAGTCATTGACCTGTCAATCAAGGCCACTGCCTACACCTGCCGGTTGCCTCATCGACAGCTGTCACCAGATCAAACTGCATCCCTCAGCTTCACGTCCACCTAACCGTCTCAATCCACAAGACTAGATATGCAACACAGGACAAATGAACACAGCCCACCATCACATCACATTCCACGTTTTACAATGCAAACGCAATGCTCTCAGTATAAAGAATCAAAGTAACCTTTAGTGAAACCCTCAGTCCTGTTACCCTTTAACCACCAGGGACTCAGCTCCATGACCAGTCAACACTGCGGAGCAAAGAACAAGCTCTGTGACTCTAAAGCAGAATATCACAATAAACTTCCCCAGCCTGAGCACTGGTCCATGGCCAAGCCTCAGATATTTCACTTTTGTCCACAAGACATTTTTCATTCCAGAATTTCCCTCCTTTAGTGCACCCCTCTTTTTCTCTAATGCCTCACTTACAAAATATCCATCCCCATGTGTAGTCCTGCATGCATTAAAGACGACTTGGATTACGAATCATCACAGATGTTTTGCTGGACGTTCATGCTTTAGAGAATTGTGTTTGCTTATAGGGTCCACACCTCAACATGCTTTACACACATATGGAAGTGTTTACATCAAGAGAAAAACTGTTTTGGGATCTGAGCCACTCGAGGCTGCAGGATTGATGTGGGATAGTGGAAAAAGCTGCATTTTTTCACACTCACACCAAAAATGATGGAATTATATTTTTGTGAAGACGACGTTCCCCTCTGACCGGGTCCCTCGACTTGCATGTGTTCTGCATTACAACCCTCCTTTAATTTCAGTCTTCCCCGTACTCACTTGCTCTGGTCTGTGCTCCTCCATGACACCACTGTGATGACAAACTTGAGAAATTTCTCTGCATTTGCCCTTTCCATCACCTCTCCATCACACAGTTTGCAGAAGTGGATGAAGAAAAGAAAAAGAAGATGCTTATCTCCAGTCCTGCTTTCAGTGAAAAGACCCATCCACTTCATGTTTTATTTGGTGTGGAGAGAGACCCTGGACTAAATCTCCGCTATCTTGCTGCCCCCCTCCCAAGCAGGACTGAAATCCTCAAGCTGGTTGAAGAGAGGAGTCATGAATCTCAGTCACATCAGCTGCAGTTACGTTAGCCAGCTGTCCACACATGTCTTGTTGAACCCTGTGTTTCTTCTCATTCAGCCTGCTTCATCTCAGCCTTGACTGAACATGGCATCCTTCCCTGGGAACCTCCATGATTTCATGACTTAACTGAGGCGGCTGGAATGGTGCAACTGATTACTTCTGATGACCTTTAGTATGCTTTCGAAAGCTGGAGAGCAGCACTGGAGAGAGTGCATGTCATGTCCTCCAGTCATGTTCAAGGCTCTGAAGTACCTAGGATAGACTACTTGTCTTTATAACAAGTTGATCAGTGTGACCCTGCACATATACCCACCTCATCAGACAAACTAAGTTTATTTAACATGATTTTACTTTGAGCCCATTTAATGGAACAGGAAGAGTAATAATGTGTCAGGGAGTCTTGAGCCAAACTGTCTCATACTGTTAGTGTTACTGTACTCTCAAAAGGCCCAACACAACCGTCTCTTTTCTTGGCTTGTGGGCTGGTGTACGCAGCTGAGATGAGCCGGAGGGACGGTCCATGAAGAGTGCAGAAGTTGACTCGGATCGCTTTATCAACCGTGAATAATGAGTCCTCTCCAATGTGCACAGGAAGACTCCCTCGCAGTGGATCAACCCCATCCTCAATCCCTCCAACCTTCATCCTTCTCTCCAACTCCCCCTGTCCCCGATCTCTAAACACGCCCCCACCAACTGTTCCTTCAAAAACGTAATATCAGCAGTGATGTGTACAACACCCAGGCTTAGAAGCTCTATCTATCTATCTATCTATCTATCTATCTATCTATCTATCTATCTATCTATCTGTTTATCTGTCTATCTGTTGGATTTTTCTCTTCCCATCCACAGCTGTCTTGGCCCCTGCTCTCTTTGGGGAGTAGGGGAGTAATTACACGACACAATGAAAAACAAATAACACTTGGTTATAGCCATCCGCTGGGTTGGATTACGATGATTGGCTGGTGGGCGTGCTCCAGGGGCTAACTCTTTCAAAATTTCTTATTAAATTTTTGGCCCACTCCGTCTTCAAGCTCCCTCTGTGATCTGGCTCTGATGTAGGGCACAAGCTGCAAATCATTGCCTAAGCAGGAAAAGATGGACTTACATCAGCTGTGTTATACTTTTAAAGCCCAAAAAGCTGCAAGGTAGATGGAAAGGCAATTTTACTGGACAAATCACACAATCTGGAGATTTTTGAGCCTGAGTGAATTGTAAATAGTTGGTGTCCTTTGATAGAGGCATCAAAGCTGCCACTGAACAAATAGTATTCTGAGACAGCCTAGTATCCTTGTGAATTACATCCAAATTGGAGATTCCACTGTTCAGGATTTATGTCCAATATGAATGTTTAATATACATGAAGTAATACAGTCTCTCTGATGAGGGAGAAATTAAGGGTCTAGAGGTCAGGGTGGTGGATGCGTAGCATGTCAGACTTTCCAACCCTATGGCTAGACAAGAGTGTTGACACAGGAAAATTCTTAGATATATGTATGGTTGAGCTAAAGGTGCCTTGAGAGTGTTCAACAACAACTGTGTGAGACAGTTTAATACAATTTTTAATACAATCTGTGTCAGGATATATGACATCAATTTGAGGCATGTCATATCATGTGATGGATGCATGGTGAATCGTCACACAACAAATAATACAGTGCTTATGAAAGGTCATGCTGGCCAGTGTATCCTGTGTCCTTTCATGTTGTGTTACACCTGGTTGATGTGTAAATATGAGTTGTAGCAGCAGTCATATTGTGAGAATTTGGTCCTAAATTTCCAACACTGGCAGAGCAATGTCTAAATCAGCCATCAGCTGACATATCACTGCTTCGGATTGATGACCAAAGATTTACCCCTTTCTCTCATGATTGTTAGACCAAAATCATACAGTGGTTTTGTTGTCATTGCACATAAACTGTAGGATAAATTGTGGAATTGTCCAATTTTGAATCAAGTCCTAGGTTACTGGGCTGGACTTAAATGTAAGGAACACTGTGTCCAATGCTGGCCTGCAATTATAATATTGTCATTATAGTTGCTTGACCTTAACCATACTTTAAGATACTTATGTACATAAGTAAGTGAGCTTTACAGTTTAGTTGCCACAATCACATTTTTTATAACCTTAGCAATAGCAGATATTGTAGATAGTGAGAATTCTAAAAATGTTTTATATGATCTGTCTGTTCAGAGACATAACTGACTTAGATGCTCACTTGATTCTCCTCATTCCTATGCTGATTCTCCTTTATAACTTTTGATATTGCAGAGTGATATCACCATAAATATCACATTTACATAAAAGTTACATCACTAGATGTTTGTCAATGTACCTTTGTGTCATCTGCAAATATTTCTTGAAACACACATGAACTGAATATTTTTGTTGTTGTTTTTCAAATCTAAAATTACTAACACCAGACAGACAGGAGCCTGCTACATCGTCACTAAGTAATTCATTATAATTTAACATTGAAGAGCTTCAGAAGAATGACTGATGAGCCTATAGTGTGACTGTTTATTGGTTCCACCTCTCCATGCTCCTTTCTTGTTTACAGAGAACTTTGGTTTCGCTATTACTGTTTACTCTGCCTGAGGATAAAGTTGTTCAGAAGACATAGGTCACGTAACATGAGGGCGCACTAACTGGTTTTTGCCATGTCAAGAACCTGTCAGACATACAGTCCCTGTTTGTTTATTCATGTTAATGCTTAGGGATGGTTTCTTTCAATAACATCAAAAGCGCTGTTGATCATCAATCAGCCTGACATGACAAAACTGTAACCTCACTAGTTATTTGAAGTTAGGATCTAATTGTATTTTATGCCAAACACAGCTGAACAAATGCCCAAAATATGGACTGCCTTGTTTTCCTGTGGGACAGCTGCATATATGCATGTTGGAACACATTTACTCAACGGAACTGGCAAAGAATCCAAAAAAACAATGTGTAGAAAATCCCATTTCCAGTACAGTTCTTTTTGTATGCAGAGTATCATCCGTATATTTGGGTGCATATATACCTTTACAACATGTTTGAAGTGTGTGTGCATGTAGTGCAGAGACAGCTGTCTGTGCCTGGGAAACCGTAAGAAAGCAACACATTTTTCTCTGGCTTTAGTGTGAGTGATTTAATCCTTCAGTGCGTAGAATTAATTTGATGTTCCTTGACTCCCTGGCTCAGAGCATAGGGCCATATGGCACGGCTGGCCCGCTGTTGGCCACTGGAAGATACAGCTTCAAGTAAGCAGTGAAGCAGAGTAGAGAACACGATGACAACTGCAACAGCCCTGCAACACTTTGAATAACTCGAAAATATTAGTCCGAAAAGCGGGAGTGACACTTTGCCTCCGAGGAATATCTGAGCCTCACTCTGATATTTTTGACTGACACTCATCAATGCTGCCGCTTCCCATGTGTCTAACTTATCGCAGTTGTCACTGCTCTCATATCACAGGATCACTGGCTATTCAGATATTTGTGATTTTGTGGGCGCCCTGGTATGACAAGTCCTGCCTCTTTTTAACACACTCTGACTCACACATAGTACATAGACATTTGACACCTGACCCCAGGGCTGGAGGGAAATGGTAGTGACATTCTGGTGTCTCTGCTGCTCCATTCTGGGTATTATACTGACACTGCAGAAAACTCAGCTGTAAAAGCACTTCGACCAGCTCCGATGGCATTTACTTAGCAGTAATGAGTAGAAATAGGCTGTTTTCAGATTCTATCATCCCACAGTTTTTTTACAACAAAGATTGACTGAGTAGTTGTTGATTCTATCACCACTATCTCATTCGGCAGTCCTCCTGCTGGAATGAGTATTATAAATATAGACACATTTCATTCTGGGATAACAAGTAAACGTGCTACAGAGACATGCCAGAGCGCCGCTACAACACGACCCTCCCACCATCCTCCCGCGGTTGCTCCTGGCAACAGAATATTCCTGAATGTCAGGAGAGTGAGAGATGATGCCGGGTGTCTGATGATGACAGAGTGAACAGGCTACATGTCAAGAAACACGGCAATTATCTCCTGCGTCATCTCACTGAGCAAGAGGGAGGTAGGATAGGAGACAGAGTGTGTTAGTCGTATGTTATGTCATGCATCAGCAGGTTGTAAATGGGGACTTTTTTTTAATGCACTGTCAGGTTTGCCCATGAATGGAAAATTGAAATACAATATGTTGTGCCGCCGCATTCATCAATCTGTTTTTTTCTCTTCGTATGTTTCCCTTGAACAATTAATTATTTGATGCATTTTCCTCTGAAGCCTTCAGAACCAGTAAAGTCCTTTTTTTTTCTTATGTACAGCATAAATCATCTCATTAAGACATCTTTTGTTGCAAATTAAACCTCCCTCTATCTGAACCTCATTCTCTCAGTTCTCTCTCTTTAATTCATTCTCCTCTGCAAGCAATCTAAAGCGCTCCTCTGGGATGCTGGCTTTGCTGTAATTCAGGAGTAGATTAAGAGAAGATACGGTATCTGAAGGCAGCAGGCCTAAGAGAGAGACAGTACTCGAGAGACAAAGACAGGGAGAGTATGATAGAGAAGAAGACAGACACAGAGAGGCAGAGATTAACGGCTGCAGAACTCCTGGTATAGTGAGCAGAAGTGGATCAGATTAAAAAAAAAAGAAAAAGAGATGCAAAAAGAAAAGAGACAGACATCAATAGATTCAGGCAGACAGGCTTTGTTATCGGCCCACAGGGACAAAGTTACACCAGAGCCACTCAATTCCTCTCAGTCTTAAAGACTCTCACTTAGTCAGATGACTTCATAGAGTTTCTTTTGGAGGGTTTACCAGATGCTTGGCCCGAGGCGTGCACATCACAAGCTCTACATTATCACACAGGATGTAAGGTTTAGGACCATAAAAGCACCAAACATCATATGACACAGATAGGAAAACATCTACTGGCTGTCTGGCTTAAAAAAATGCATGTCCAGAAATAAAATGCTACTCATTTTTTGCTTAATTCAAGGAACCCAGATTGTAATAGTGTGCCTCAAGCCACCATGTTGAAGACAGAGCCTCTGTGAGGTCAGGAGTTATGGATGGAGAATTTCCATTTAAGGGACAGTTATGTTGACCTGATCTCTGAATCATCTTGTACTGGCAAAAAAAACCCAAACTTTTATATTTTGGTATGCACCAACTTTGCACTGGTAAGAGCCACAGCCTTGCACTGACAGAGGTTCTCATCTTCCCCTGCCTACAAGACTTTTGTTACCAGACTAACAGCCAGTGATCACAGTTAGAACATAATGACCTTAAAGAGAGTTATAAACTCTGTGTGTTAGCTCCAAGCAGCGTGATGAGTTTGAAGAGGCTCACTGCTTCAGTTTGGTTGACAGTTCAAATACTTACACTGCCCCTTAGTGTTAATAATTGTTTTTCACAATAATTTAATCACTTTTAACATATTGAGCAAATCTCTTACTTCTGTGGTTGTCATGTTACAACATTCAAACTAGTTGGACGATTTTGGTGTATTTACTGGGAATATAATACACATGCCGCATTTAACACAATGATCACACTGTATAAAAACTTCATAAGTCATAAGTTATATTCTAAGTTATCTGCTTGTATTTTCAGAGGAAAATAAAACATAAACTGCTTTACTTCTACTGGACACTTGCACATTCTGTTCATATGTCCCTCAATCCTAGGGCCTGAAAGGTGTGGCTAACACTGTCTAACATTTCCTGGCACCAGAATCACCATCCACACAAATTCTTCAGCAAAACAAATGCTCAGTGCCAACTGTTTTGCTGAATGGAAAGTAACCAGGCAGTCAGAACTCAAGTTATACTTTTGTTATCTGCCCACACAAAAGGACACATTTCAAGACATCTATGTAGGCAGACACCCAGTGTAATATAAACAGAACTGTCTTCAAATCTGAGTGCATTTGAGGAGTTGGAGTGGCAAATGGTGATGTCATCATCCTTTGCCAGTGGCAGAAAAATATCTAAATCCATGAAAAATGGCCATAAAAATGGCAATAAGTATGGATGAGACTGAAGAAGCTGTACAGTTAAATGAGAGTTAATTTGCAGAGATAAAAAGTTTCAAATCTGCTTATTCCTACTTTTTGCTACTGATTGGTTATGACAAAGCAAACCAACAGCCCTCAAATAGAAATCAACTGAATAATGAAGTGAAACTAAATGGAAATTTAGCCAAATTATCAGGCTACAGTTATGAATGACATTACTGTTAAATCAGCAAGGCGCACCTACTTTTGTTTTGATTTTGTTCAGGTTCATTAGTTTTGCCAGCAGTCTCCCACTGCTCCACCTGCAGCTTCATTAAACAACCGCAAAACCTCAACCTGCACAGCTCAGAGTGGCTCACTCAGGTTCCTCTCCTGCTGGCCCGTGAAGCACAGCGTCCCACCGAGCACCACCATCACTCTCACTTCGTGAGCTCCATGTGTCTCCGACAGCTGGGATGCAGCGCACTGTGGCACGGCTTGGCATCCTGGGGCGAAGACAAGAAGCTTGTCAGATCGTTGAAACGGACATCAGTCGCAGTAACACGAGGGTTTGTCTGCTGTGGTCACACTGACATCAAACATTAGACATGCTGTGCTGCAGCGGCTGGAACTGAGGTCGGACATATGCACAAAAAACAGACTTATTTTTCCACATTTGGGTTGATATCCGCATGTGATTCTTAGATTTTGGTAAACTGATATACAACTTTGATACATTGATATTGATATGCACAACACATCAGTGCTAAACTCAGCCAGTATCTGAACTGAAAAAATACTGCATATTGGGTACGACAAAAAAGAAGATCTTCAGTGTAAAAGTTCTCTGATATCAGAAATACAATGATGCACTTTCACTATGAAAATGTCAATATTCAATATAAACACAGATAATGTGTAACGGCTCTGTCTTCCCTCACGCTGTGTGCCATACTGCCCAAAAATCACTTTAAGATAATAGCACAGTCTGCCCCAACAGGCGGCACCCTCTCTCCTCTCTCCCTCTTTCTCCCTATTTTTTATGCCCCCCCCCCCCACACACACACACACACAAACAACCCAGTAACAGGTTTGATTGGAAAGCATCTAGCCCCCAGCAACCAATCCCCCTGCAGTACCACATACACTCATACACACACAAAAATGCACGAAAGCACACACACACACACACACACACACACACACACACACACACACACACACACACGCGCACACACACACACTCACACACACACATACACACACACACACACACGCACACACACACACAGGGTTTCCGTGGCAACTGTAGTGCAGGGGGTAGACAGAATGATTTGGTCTACGGAGCGAGCCAGACTATGATGATGAGGGGACGAGGCCTCCACCAGAGAGTGAGGGGGTTGGGGGGGTACCCATGGTCCATGGTGAAGAGAAAGCAGACAGAAAGAGATAGAGAAGACGAGTTGGACTCAATAATGGAAGGAATTTTATACAGTTTAAATGTGGGAATACATTTACAATACCTTCTGAATTCATTGTTTTAGGCTCATGGGTTCCAACGTGTACTGAAATCTAAAGTGGGCAGTTTAATAATGATTAAATGACGAAGGAAGAAGAAACCAGTGTTGCAAATGTGTCTGCAAAGTTTTAACCTCACATGGTAAACATGTATTTTTCAGCATCTCATCTCTGACCTGAGTTTGATTTTGCCAGTAAGTTTTTGCCTCATCTCTGTCACAAACTCACTGCTGTTTGTTTAAAACCAGACTCTTTCTTTTCATTTTGAACGGGCGATTTTCAGAACAGGGCTGTAATGGCCGACTATCTGGCTGTCTGGCCTGTTCTACTTGGAGCTGGATGTCACACAGCTTCCAAAAACTGGGCTTTTTGGAGATTACCAACTCTGAACCAGTTCTCTCTGGTTACTGGAATGGGATTAACTGTCGTTGCTGCTGCTGTGTGTATGTGTCAGAGTGTGTGTGTGTGTGTGCGTGTGTGTGTGTGTGTGTGTGTGTGTGTGTGTTTGCTTTTGGTGTGTATGTTTACGCAAACATGCACATATGTGCACGTGTGAAAAAAATGGGAGAATGAGTTAAAGAGAGCAAGAGAGAAAGCATGTGTGTATGTGCTTTCCCAGCATCCTTTGTTGTCTGGCCTGATAAATGTGGCTTAGCCCAGAATCGTCTGTTTAATCTTGCCGCCATTTTGTCGTCTGGTGGTGTCTATGGCTCCTCTCTTTCTCTCTCATGGCAGTCATAGTGGCAGGCTTAACTTCCCAGAATGGTTACCATAGCAACACCGACAGAGGTTTATCAGTGGCTATGGCGACGGCTGATGCACGGAGATGTGGCTTGCCACGGGTTTGGGATGCAGGGGGGGAAAACAGGGGGAGTGCGAGGGGAGGGCAGGGGGGGGGGGACTGCTGATGGCGACCACACCTTGACGAGGGAGATGGAGAATGGAGCGAAATCCAAGATCCAAGCTGTAAATTTAAAATCCTTTTTTTAAAATTTACCACAAATTCAACAGCACACCAGTCTGTGTCTGGTCTATTTCCAAACTGCATTTGGGGGCATGAAGCATGAGTGGGGGTGAATTTTTTTCTTTTCTCTCGTCGCATGTCAGACAAGCTCATCCATGTGTGTGTGTGTGTGTGTGTGTGTGTGAGACAGACTGGCTGTGCACCAATCAGCGCTGTCTGGTCTTAAGAGACTCAAATCTTGTCTCTCCACTGAGGTGAGAATTCTCAAATCAATTTCTCGACCATTTTCCCTCCACCTTGAACGGATTGGATTTTTTTCTCTCTCTCCCTCTCCTCTGCCGCAGCCAAATTGTAATTTAAAAAGCATTTGGTGTAAATACTGCTATTGTTGGAGGCCTAATCAAACATTCATGAGGCAGAGGGATCTAGGGAGAAGCAGAGAATCTAGGTCACGGATGCGCTGGCAAGTCTCTGAGATGGCTGCTTCGCTGAGTACGCCGCTCTCTCTTTCTAAACCTCTCTTTCACTCTGTATTCTCCTCTTTGTCTTCTCAGCTATCACTCCTTCTCCTCTTCTCCCTCACTCTCTCTTCCCCCCGCTCGTCTTCTCGTCCTCGTCTCATTCTCATCATCTCCCCTTCTCCCTAAATGCCCCCCTCCTCTCCTCTCATTTGTATTCCTTTACTCCCTCTCTCCTCTCATCTTCTACCCTCTCATCTCTCCATAGCTCCTCTGCCTCTGCTTCTTCCACTCTCCTCTGTACCTTGTCTTTTTCATTCCTATAAGTGTATGTTTTCCCTTTTTGCCATGCAAATAATGCGATTTCTACTACTATTTGAAACCTCATCATGGCAGTCTCAGAAAATCCAAAAACACATCTGCTTCCATGTAGAACCACATTGTAATGCCTGCAGTCTGCCGAGCCAGTAGCTCATAGTAATGGCCCTCTTGACCATCATTAGTCAAGGAGAAGGTCATGTTGTCAGTGCTTTTACAATCATCTCCAAGCCCACTGTGGTGCGCTGAGTAGCACATTAGCAGAGACTGACCTTGTGAATGTGTCCACGGTGTCAGCAAGGACGAGACAGATGCCGCCGGAGAAGCATCAAGAAGAGAGAGACATGTTCCAAAAGGAGGAAATCAGTTCTTTATCTGCCTGAACAGCAAAGTCGAGAGCTGAAGGGAAACAAAAACTTCCAGGCACTGTTGACATTTGAAATAGTGTGACACAAATGACTAGCCTTGAAAAAATAACTTTACTAAATTGTTTGCCAAGCAGCTCATTAAGTTTGCATCGACAGTGGTGATACTTTGTTAAAAGTTTAAAAAAAAGTTTAAAAAAAAACAACAAAAAACAACAAAGTAATATTGTTGTGTTTTTAGTATTAATTTTCTTTTAATGGCCCTTAATGAACTAAATATCCCATAAACCCCTAAGTCATTGCAGGTTAATGACGTGTGATGTTTGTGATTTGTAAGTGTTCATGTTTCCTAATCAGGACATATAATTAAAGCGTTGGTCGTGTGGGGGTCAGTAAAACACTATATCCCTTAAAGTTTGGTTTATGATCTTGTGTGGCAAACTGTGGCCAGCACGAGGCTCGTCAGCTCGCCTCAGCAGGGAGACGACTCCATGGTTGTAATTATAGGAGAAGAGAGAAAGCTGAATGGTTCGGAGACTACAGCCAACAAGTCGACAAAAATGATGTCAGAGGAGAGTGTTGGTGTATGTCACTGATATGGAAGACACCAAGTTACACCGAGGAGAGCGTACCCGCGCTGCAATGCTTGCACATCCGTCAAGGGAGCTCAATCCCTGACACAACGGTGATGGTGACAACAGACAGTTGACTCTTCAACTTCATTCTCCCTTACAAATAACTCACAATCTGAAAGCCTGTCTTAAAACATGCACGACTGTCTGACAGCTCATGTTTGGCATCTTTCCATATTTCATCAATTAACTTGTTGTCATAACCAGCAGCAATGTTTTCCTCTGGGCGCATGTTGATTTAAATTCTGGTCTCACCATGTTCCAGCTGATCAAGAATCTAAATCCCTGGATTTGTCCATCATCCACTCCTCCCCTCCCCTCCTCTCTCTCCCCCCCTCTGTGGTATTAGAGGGTCCGAGTTCACCGGCCACTCCAAAACTGAACAGACCCACTGGCATTGAACCCTCTCCAGCTAATCCATTTGTGTATTTTCAATTACATATCGGGGCTGGGGAGCAAGTGGACAGTAAGCTCTCGCACTCTGCCTGGAAAACGCTGTCCCCTTGTGACCTAAATATCAAGCTAAAGAAAAAGAAGGGGGGCTGGGGGTGGGGGGTAAAACAAAACACACACACACATTGTAAAAAATAGGTCACATATTTCCCCGTTCCACGATGCAGAACTGGATTGTGCTGAGGAGAAATAATAATGGTCATGTTTGAATGTGACAGGCAGATTGGCGGACGGCCTTTCCTCTCGGCCATCTAAGGCGAGCCAACTGACTGAAGGGATGACTCAGTTTTCTGCGGTGAGTATTAGTGGAGTCACACACTTCCTCTGGGCTTGAGCATAACCTCAGACGGCAGAGAATCAGAGGGATGAAGCCCAGAATTCTTTGACTTCAACTTGTGGAGTTGTGTGTCGGTATAGAAAAGAGTTTGCACATTAAAATAAATAACATGCATAGAAAAAAAAACCCATGGTTACATGGTTGAGATGTTGAGGGCATTAAAATCAGCTGTTCCACATTAAAGAATATGACCAGTAGCTGCCGCATCAGTTTTTTTTATCTCATTTATTTTAAAATCCTCAAATCCATTATTATTTTCTCATTTTAATCTCACTCCTCCTTCTCTCCCTCCATCTTTAGGTCTGGTCTTGTCTGGCTTCCACTCCTCTGTTCCTTTTCCTCCTATTTTCTGTCTCTGTTCATTATTCGCAGCTAACGGTGAAACCACTTTCAAGCTCAGCAGACCTCGAGCCGAACCCGTCCTCTCACCCTACCCCTCCCTCTTTTAATCTCCCTCGATCTCCCCCTTCCCCTTGCTTACCACAACCTGATGAAGAGCAGCCTTGACAGGCTCATCAATAACGCAAAGAGGCTTAAACACACCTCCACATCCAGCCAAGGGCTTTTTATATTTAAGAATTAGATCTTGATGTCTGTTTTCCACACTATTTCAGTCAATAATCTTTATGCCTTCACTCCTGTTTTTAGCTCCTGTCTAGAGCACTAGATCCATATCTGATACAACGGTTCCTCCTTTTTCTTCTGTTGAGCCTTCCCTTTCGTCTTTGCTCTGGAAACACAAGAAAAGATTGACCGGGCGACCACCTCCCCTCTTCACTCCCTACCTCTACCTCCCCCTGCTTCCTCTTACCGTCGCTCCTTCCATCCACCAGTCCTGAAGGCTGGACTTTAATAAATGTCACATCACATCAAGCAGAACAGCATCTGTGGAGTAGACAGATGCGAAAGGAAAGGGAGAAAGAGAGAGCAGAGAGGGCAGACAGAGCGTCCCCTGCCTCCCCTAACCTCGATATAAAGCAACATAAGAGCGATGGAAAGCGGAGGAGAACAGAATGACAGTGCAATTAAGTTCCCTTCCTCTGTGGCTTTTCCCATGTTTACCTCAGTCTGCACTATCCCTGTGCTGCGATGACCTTTTAGCCTCTGTGTCTACTTCAAAATCGCTCTGTTCATGTGTTAAACAAACAAACCAACAAATTTCTTTGGGTCTGCCTCATAGTCTCCCTTCTCTTTCTTGAAGAGGCAAGTGAGGATGGAAAGCAAATGATTGTGGAGGAGGTGAGACCTTAAATGTCCCCATGAAGTTGCAGAATGAGAGTTGTTTTTTTTTTTTTCAAGAGAGTAAAAGAGCGATGAATGGAGCAGGAAGAGAGAGAGTGAAAACGAGCAACAAGAGAATGCATGCAGGTCTTCAGGGTATCTATATACATTAAGTTCACACATGAATGCTTCATATACATCAGCGTTATAAGTGTGTTTTCATGTTTACATTCCTTTCAACAGTGGAATGTATGTTTGACTGCTGGCATGTAAGCGCACATCGCAGCGTTTACACAAAGCTGACTCGGTGCCAGAGTCAGCCCCTACTTCCTGTGCCTCATGCAGCCAACCCAAAAACAGAGGCGAGTTTACCCCCACATGCATCAGTGCCTCCGCATCGAGTACGCTCCATCGAGCAGGGGAAAGTTTTTCATGTTTGGCATTATTTCAAAGTGCTCCTTTAGAAATGACTCATGCATCAGTAATTGGTGTTCCTCTGAGGTCGGCTGTACGGCAGCAGCTAGTTTGACCGTCCGTGCCCCATATAATGTAGCGTCTGACGACAGGGAATCACATCTAGACAGGCTTCAGGCTTTTAATAAACAAAGCATGGATACTGAGTAGAGGGGACTCTGCAGCCTCACTGGTGTGTCTGAATGAACATGAGTTCATGTTCAGAGTAGGATAGAACTAATTGTGGCGTCCAAACCGTGGTCTACACTCAACATGACAACATGTCAGTTTAACACCAAAGTTAAGTCTTTATTATAAAAAAGGTAAAACTTCTACTTTACTACTTTATGAATGGGCATGTTGTATCTCATTGCTGGCATATAAATCACTTACAACACTTTGTAGATCAGTGATAAGCTTTGGGTTGCCAGGTCATGAAAAATTAGGAAAATCATTACCTTTTATCAACGGAAGGCTCACTTTGAAATATATTTGTTAATATCTTCTGCAGATATACATGTCAGTTAGTAAAAAGGTCATGGATCTCTCACTTTCATTCATATTAATGGCTCTGAATATGCCACGAAGATGAATGAAACAACTTGGCAACCAGAATGTTGTTGTTAATGACTCATTACTCATCTATAAAGAATTAAGAATAATGTATTGTCATTAATAAATCAAATATAAAACTGAGTAAGCCTTTATAACCCATGTCTTGTTAAAAAGTGGTAACAAACATGTCAGTACTGCATCAGTATGAATCCATCTACCTGACTATGACCATACTGAATATCAATAAAACAGGCTGTTAGGGACTGAAGATCATGGCAAATACCGTTAACTCTCGAGGAGTTGTCTACAGGGAACAGGTGGCTCCGAGCTCAGCCTCTCAGGTGCTGTCAGGGTGGGGGGTCGGGGCCTGGGGAGGGTCAGGCACTGGACGGCTGCTTCTAATTAGGCTGTCTCAGTGACATGTGTATCCGCAGCCCTCCCATGCCACACCACACGGTGCCGGGCTTAACTGAGCGAGTAATGGGCACCCATAGGCAGCAATGACCTCATGGCCCCTCCCCTCCGACTATGTGGCCAAGTAGATGAACGCTGGGTAATGACAGCGCCGTCTTTGTTTATCTCTGTCTGTAATAGATAGAGTGCTAACATTCATGCAAGTGTGTGCGTGTGTTTGAGTGTGTGTGCGTGTGTGTATATGTGTGTATGATCACCCTCATAGAGGCCAAACTCTTGCCATCAGGAAACATTTTTTGGGGAGCATGTGTCAAACGATGACATTAGCACTTCTAATGCCACACTGGCACTCTACAGCAGATATGCAGGCTTGGTCTTAGGGCCACTGTTGGAGTGTGTGAGCCAGCTTTGTCAGCTAAATCAAATTTGTCATGCTCCATGGATCCTCTGTTAGAAGAGGCTATTTCAATAAAACCCGAATACCTCCCACTTTGACAATTTTGGAAACAGCAAAGCTTAAGTTGACTGAAAAAAAGTCACGTATGCCCATGGGTCTTTTAATGGGTCGGAGACTGGTGGAAAATATACACAATCACACACACACACACATACACACACAAAGGCACCCCTCGCCAGCTAAGTAGCTAAGCAGGGTGCTTAGCAGAACCAACAGCAAAGCAAGGGAAAACAAACACGGGGGCCACCAGTAAATCACCTCCATCCGCAGCAGCTCACCGGGGATTGGATGGCACTGGGAGGCCCTGTGAGAAACAGCAACAAGGGAGGAGGACTGACGGGACATGGGAGGTGATGGAGGGGAACCCACAGTCCACGCAATCAAGCTGGGAAAAAAAAGGAAGGAAACTTCAGTTAGTAGTTGGTATCGTAGGGAGATCAATAGGCAGAAGACGGCAGAAAGAGGATACTCACAGCACCCAAATGCTCACCCTGGATAATTATTCCATGGTGGGTGAAAGACAGAGAAAGACAGGGGCATGGTTACAGCTGCGACCCTCCCTTTCATGCTTCTGAATCCCCTCCAGATTTCGTGCTCCCCCAGTCCCAACATCCAGAGTGGCAGGAAGTGGGGTGTCTGCCCTTTGACCTGTCAGGAATGTTTTTCTCCTCTGTCCAAGCAGCGGCAGCGGCGGCGGCGGCGGCGGCGGCGGCGGCAGAGCTCCCAGCCCCTGACGATCCGGCCCGTCACACACTGCCCTGCCCATCCATTCACATATACATTTATACATGTGGATGAATGTGCAGAAAGCCCCGCTTTTATCCCTGCTGTTCTAAATGTACAAGATAATCACATAACTCACTGTCTGTGTCATTCCACAAAGTGTGAATGGATTTCAGAAAGATGATGCCTGTGATACAGGGTGACAGGTAGACTGGCAGGCTCAAATCTAAGCCTATCTGTCCCGGTGGCACGCTGCCAGCCACTGAGTGAGGTATTGCAACATGGTCCTGGTTGAGCTGACTTTGGTAATGACTGTGAATGGGCTCTATCTATGGGCCATTACTCTATGGACTCAGCTGAGGCAGCAGGGTAATGCTGACTAATGGAGATGAACTCTTCGACTGATGAATAGTACAGCCTGCTGATGAGGCTGTGCAGTGGCCACTGTCCCTGTTTCCTCGTACTTTCCAAAGTAATGACCATTAAAAAGGAAAATTGGTTGGCATAGAGCTGTGGATACCCTGTCGCTGAACACAATGGGTGTTTATTCTTGCCGGCTATTAAACAGTTAATCTTTTAAAGAGTATAAATCAGACAGCAAATTAAATTGGAGATGAACTGTATTCACTGTTTCGGAGCAGTGTTATTGTTTTTCCTGCAGTAAGCTCTTTCTTAATGAGATGAGCTAAGGGCAATACTGCACATATCTCTAGTTATGTAAGCTGACAATACACTTGATTGCAAATATTTGCAAGGCTTCAGAATATGATGTTAAAAGGCAATTTCATCTTAATACCTCATACGCTAACATATCAGACATACATCAATGTTATAAAAGTGACCCCCTCTTTACCCCCTGCCCCTCTTCACTGATCATTTCTGGCATGAGACCCTTAGGCACTTTTCAGGATGGCTCAGTTTCCTCTCATCACATATTAGATCCAGATGAGACCCAAGCCCCCTCCTCCTCCTTGACCACAGCCCTGTCTCTACTGTTCACGATTCAAAGCAGATGGCGGCTAACACAAGCCAAAGCCGCCCACTGAAGCTGCTGTGGTGTGCCTGTGCCAGGACAAGACAGGGGCCATGTTTGCTAACTCACAAACTCTGGTCTGTTAAAGGGAGTTTGATTGAATGTCAGCGGCTGTTAAGCTGAGCTGAAGCTCATGTACTGGCATAATAGTTTGATTTAAAAACATGGGTCTTAAATGCTGTTTTCCTGTCAATCATGCAGTGTGGCTGTGGCATGATCTCATAAAGGTCTGAGGGTAAAATGACCGTGTATGATACTGCTACATACTCATAAAAACCTCAGCTCTATGTGTGTAATGTTTGTTCTGAACCTGCCCTGAAGCCTGTTCTCTTAGTCCCTGAACGTATCTGACATACCTATGTCATTAAAAGTGTATGTACGGACAATCTCTTGCCAAAAATTTAACTGAATGATTGAATTTAGGAAATGAATAATGAAATTGATTTATTTTTCACAGGGTGGAAAATTCTCAGTGTTAAGGGTCATCATGGAACATTATTAATAAAACTTCTGAGTTTGGGCTAGCAGCTCCTTAAGGCAGAGTGGAATTGGTTTTATTACATGTTTTACAGACTGAAACCCCTAAAGATTATTGCAAGTTTAAATGCATTTCTTGATTCTCATTTCCATGGGGTTTTTGATGTCTTCTAAGCATTCTGATAATGCTGTTGTCACCAGTCTTTGATGTGTACAGTTGCATCGGTTGTAGGTGTTGTTCTCAACTGTCACTAAGTTAATGATTAAGTTGACTTATTTTTCCAGCTAACAAAGCCTGATATTATACCTTGGGATTTGACAGAGAAGACTTTACAGTAAATGCTGGACTTAGATTTACAGGGTGTTAGAAATACAACCCAAAACAAATCTCCAAAGTTGCCTAATTATTATTTACTGGAGGTTCAAGAAACATCTAAGAGAAGTTTCACCCTGGTCACAGCCTATATTATTTCCTCTTCTTGTTTAATTTTGGTGGTGTTTAATTAATTAATTTAGACTATAACCCAAACCAAATAAAATGCTGACATTCCAGTCCCTTATGTCTGTCATGGTGTGAATAACCACTCCTCTTCCCCTTATTGCCTGAGGGTGAATGTTGGTGTAGGTGCTTATATGCTGGGGGTCCCTGTCCCCTCTTTAATCTCTGTTTACCTTACTGTCTGTCCCGTGCATTCAGCACCTAATCGGTTTCTCCCCATCTGCCGGCCCCCATCATATTATAAAACAGGGGCTTCCTCCCTGACCTTTAGGGACTGGATGACCTTTGACTTAGCCTTTCCATATATGCATTAGCACACATACACTACCAGGCCTCCACCTAAAATATGTGTTATGCAGTCCAGGACTCAGCAGCACTTCTGCAAAAGAGGGAAAGAATGGAGTGATTGAGAACAGATGAGTGATTTGCTGCTTGTCTGGCTTTAACAGCGCATCCTTATATTTGATGTATTGTTTTGTCATCTCTCTGTCTATCTGTCTGTCTCTTTTCTCTTCCTGCTGCTCTTCTCCCTCCTATTGTCTCCCTCTTTTTCTCTAATACCCAAATCTCCCCTACAGCAGTTTCATATTAAGATTAGAACCAAAAATGAAGGATGGAGTACAGTCAAAGTTTATAACCTGGTAATGTGATAAATGACTTAGAATTAATAGGATATAATAAATAAATAGCAATGAAGCCAATAAGAAGATAGCATATCACATATTTCCATGCAGTGCCCCCCCCCCCCCCCGAGCTCATCCAATGGAAAACTGCAGCATTTCTCCATTTAACCAATAATTTTCAAATCATTTGGGGGCAATCATCTGTAGACAGGGCCATCTCACATAAAATGGATATGACCTTCATATAACCCAAGGTTTGGATGTCGATGTGTGTATGTCTATGTTTTATAGTATGTGGGATATTTTCTACAATCCATGCTGATTAATTTAGGCTGTTTGGCCTGATGTGCTGAAAATCAATACGATAACTTTATTCTTTCGCTAAGAAATGTGTAATATCATCTCTTTATTTCCTTCAAGGTTTGTTAAATGACAGCTACTTTCAAAACTTTGGACAAAAGTATAATACTTTTGTTTTGTCATGATTAATATGCACAAAAAAGTTTTGTTGCAACATAATCAAATGCTTTTGAATGAAATCACTTCAACAACACAATTTCTATTTACTTCCTGAGATTCCACATTTCAGATACTGTAAATCTACAGAACTGCACCTTTCTAGCTTCGCTACTCACAGAATGTAGCGAAGAAAATCCGAGCTGCTGACTGTGTAATTAGTTGCAGCCATCGTGAATGTTTTTCTAAATTTTTTTGTACTTTTCGGACAACTTAAGCTTGTGGTGTGGGTAAAAGTGCATTTTTTGATCATGCCTTTGAAACCAAATGTTGATTCATAGACTATTTTTTTCCTCTCCCGGGGTGCAATTAATCTCAGTCCATTCTGATGCCACCAAACGTCAGCCTTGAAATCTGTTTTTCTTTTGCCCCCAGACAGTTTGGCTTCTGTAACTGGACATGTTCTGCAGCTGCCTCTTCCATGCTATGAATTGGAAAATATTTTAATGAAAATGTGACAGCCACAGGTTCATCATCAGGGAAAGATAGCAGATGTTCAAGTTTAAAACTGAGAGACTACAGTGAAATATTAGCCACATTTTTTCTATATTCCATGCAACGTGTTTGCACGATACATAACTTAATTGTCATACCATCAAAATTCCTCTTTAATTTGCCCTCAAATTTCCCTTCCAAAGGGATAAACATTATTTAACTGTTTTTGCCTCACCCGAGGAACTCCTACAGTATTGAACATTATACAGTAAAGATAGGAAACAGCATCTGGAAATTGTGCACAAGTAAATGGTGTTTCCTTTTAGTGCTACACCACAGCATCTCTGTGTTTCCCTGCAGTCCTTAAACAGGAGGAATCCTCTCAGGCAGGTGACAACGACATTTATTCAGTAGACAGTGGACTCCTGCAGTCTCCCCGTAAAGAGACAGCCCTATTCATTGGAGTGCCGACAGACCTATTCATTCCATTACACACAAGAAAGAGCCTAGTCAATATCTGCTGTACAACAAAGGCCAGACCAAAGATGAAGCTTTAAGAGACATTGCCAGAAGGAGGTCAGACATGTCTCTTGCTCTTGCTGCTCATTTGTGTCTACGAGCACATTAATGCACATGTGTTTTTTATTAGGTTGCACTGAGGCCATAATTAGGAGCGCCGAGGAGTGTTTCAGCCTCTGTGTGCATGTGTGAGTGCGCATGCACGCACCAATTTGTTTGTCCAGTGAATCGATTGCATGCTAAGCCCGGCAGCTAGCAGTGAGGAAATGGATGATGCTGCTGAGCACTATTCTAACCCTATGACCTCTGCCGGCTTGACTGACGGAGCCGGGAGAGGATCAGAGAGCAGAGGGATGGCTACACACCATACACCCCAAAGACTGCAAACAGCGTCTCAGAGGTTATAGAGACAACAGCCACCAATTGAATGCAATTGTTCTCTAACCACAAGACAGTTTTAATGATTTTTGGTCACTGAGTAGACACAATACCTGTTTGATCACATCTGGCTCCAACTACTCTCTCAGCTATCTCTACATTTCCAATGAAGACTCCCCACAATGCCCCTACAACAGCCTTCCTAACAGCTGCACACATCACAGGAGGTTTAAGGTATGTCAAGTGTGTTGGGGATAAATCCAAAGCCAAAGAAGGAGTTTAGGTGGTAAAAACACTACACTGCTGATTAATTGTACATCTGCTTAAAAGCATATAAATCTTTCTGTGGTTGTTTTTTACTGCACACGCAGGGGGTTTTCCGTCCTCTGGGGACTATTGACAATACAGATTTGAAAATCACCAAGGCAAAGAGTCGCCATTCCAATCCCATTCCCCCAGTGCAGCCAATCTTGGAGGAAATGAGAGCACGACATTTAGTTTTTGCTGAGCTCAAGATTTTCCTACATTTCTAAAGATAGAAACAAAAAAGACAGGGGGAAGTGATTACTGTGAATTTGCTTCAGAGTAAACTTTCTTTACTTGAGTCAGCTCCTGCAGTCCTAATCAAGTGGATTCCCTCACATGTTGTCCTTTTAAACTGTCCGTGGTGACTGCTGTGAAGCCAGACAGCCTAGAGCCGCATTCTCCCTCTATTGATCTACAGATGGCTATCATGTAGGGTTGCTCAGTCAAGCACAGCATGGGGATGTCCTTGGAGCTCCCCATACTACTGTAAAATGTTACTATTTCTGTTGTAGTGAGTGATAAAATGAACACTTCCAGAAAGTGACTAAATCAAGTCAAGCAGAGATTTGAAATCTCACATTTTGCGTGAGGAAGTATAAGTTATAACTATATTCATTAGAGAGGGTCTTCCTGGAGGACTTTTTCCCATCTTCCATGGTGTGCTGGTGACTAGAGCACATCACACTGTACGCCCTATATTTACACATTAGACTGGTTAAGTACCATTTATCAATTTAGAGCATTCAACAACTGTGGGAACCCATCGTGCTGTTATTTTTATATTCCACTTGGAAAGCAGAATCTAGCAAGTTAGGCTAAGGGTCGGGTTATGCTCGTTTAAAAATAGTTCATAAAACATGTTGTGTGACCACTTCAGAAATCTCTCCATCCGGCCACACTCAAAGGTGGAGTGAAAGGCCAGCTGTTATAAGGAGGGATGATAGTTAACATTTCCAGCAGTCTTTCCTGGAAGAAATTCGTAGTGTTGCACTCATTTGTTCACATGAAAAATAGCAATGATATTTGTTTAAAAAATGAAAAAAGAAACCTTTATAGAAAAGTTCAAACACTGGCTCCTTTCTTACCACCACACAGCTGACCATTCATGGTACGAAGTGGGTGCAAATGTCAGATTGTCAATTTCAGATAGATAAGACATGGTCTGAACTGATTGGGGTGCGAGAGTTTCCAAAGCTATTCCAGTACCCAACAAGGAGTCTGAGTATAATGGCAGTTTAAGCTTCATGTAATTGGGATGCAGTTGTCTTGACATTTGACATTTGAGAGTGGTCGACTTCTTCGGTATGCCACTGAATCCAGCATGTCATTCTGTATATGCTACAAATATTAATAAAGCCCAAACAGTGTTCGATCGCTCTGTACCTTTTAATATTGACCAAATAAATACATGATCCAAAACAAACACCTAGATACATGCACTGATTTTTTTTAGCAAAAGCAAATTTTTGTTTAATTTCAACTTTATGAGAATCAAAGCTCTTGTGGTGCTCACAGTTAAACGTTGACACCACAAAGACAACCAGGATATAACCACACTGTTTTGCCAAAAAAACTATGTTGTTTGTTTTTGTTATTGTAGTCATTAATATTTCATATCCATGGGAAGCAGAGGGTTTCACATTGGTATGTCAACACTTGCCAGCAATATCATTTCAACTATTTCCTGCAGTTTATTTACACTCTGTCTGGTGGTGAAATATAACAAAGGTTAGACGTTTGTCAGGGCTGCTATCAAGGCCTCCTAAACTCTATTTTTCTGCATAATTACTGATCTATTTTCATACATTTTCCTTGATTAAATGACTAATTAGTAAATGGAACAAGCTAAAGATATAACAAAAAAGGATTCCTTTTTTTTTTTCTACTCAGCTATTAAAAAAAGGGTTTTCAGCCGGGTTTAAACAGTTTGAGGCAAGCCTGTGTGTGTGTCTACTTATTACACATGCATTACTAGCTGTATGGAGGGCTGATGGGAAGCTGGATTTGGCCTGCTCATGTACTTTCCTTTTCTTGTGTGACACTGAGCAGTCACCGTTGTGTGTTTACAGTAGCAGAGCAGCTCAGCGGCAGCAGAGGAGTCGCTGCCTGCTACCGAGATCAAAACACACACAAATAATCACTTGCTTATATACACAGAGAGACTTACAGCCAGAATTTAAGACCTGTAATGTCTGGGAATGTAATTTATTAATGCTCACTTGTAAATGGAAAGTTGTAAACCTGCGATTTAGAGAAATGTGAATGAAGGTAGAGCAGAGAAACAAATAACACATATATGTATGTGTGTGTCTTCTGCCAAATGGGACTTTTGGGACTTTTGTCCAAGTCTAACAGACCAATGCAAATTTGGCATCAATAGACAGGGTATTGATAATGACAAGACATGCTAATAACACCACTTTTAATGATATTTTTAGCCATGCTCATGGCGGTGGTCAGTGGATGGCAGTGTCAGTCTGTCAGTCAGTGCACCACTCTGGTCCAGACTCTATCTTAACATCTACAGAATGGATCGCCTATGTTCTGTAAGAACATTCATGGTCCCCAGGAGATGGATCCTAGAGAATTTGCTGATCCTTTTATCTTTCCTTCTAGTTCCATTTGACAGCTGTTGGTTGGACTGAATTGTCTAGAAAAACTTTTGGATGGATTGCCATGTAATTTTTTAGACACATTCATTGTGCTCAGAGGCTGATCTTCAATAATTTGGTTATCTCTTTACTTATCATCGAAAAGATCAATGTTTCAATACCTCAGGTCTGGTTTACAATAAAATCCCTGGAACACAAATCACACTCCCATCTGCTGCAGCTACACTTTGCTTTCACTGCTAATTTGTACAAGTAAATTGAGATGATGGATATGGTAAAAAAAAAAAAGATAGCATTGCTATTTTTTCCACGGTAATATGCCTACGTTGGCATTAGGTTCAAAATGCCAAGTGCAGCCTCACAGAGTAATAGCGTGGCTGAAGACTGCTGTGTGGGTTTGACAAACACATTGACAGACCAACTGAACTGTATTTTTACCCAAGATAATGATTCATTTTTTCACACAGAAATCTTGTTTATTAAAGTCAGAAAACTTTGAGGGAGAAAAGGATGTCATTCTTTTCACTTGACCTATGGGCTTAAGATAGAAGGAGGAATTAGTTTCAAAATGAAAAATGAAGTCAAATGAAGTCTCTCAATTTATCCAAACCAGATCAGCATTTAACAGTAGCAGCTGTTTTGGACTATGCTAGAAGTGCTGACTTCAAAAAAATACTTCTGTAGAAGTCTGCAGCGTGTGCAGAGATGATGTCCTCTGAATAGATCATTGATGAGCAACCAATGTGCTTTTTTACGCAATCATGTGCTTTATCCAAAGCCCCTTTCATCAGAAGCTTACATGTCTATTGAGAACACCATAGCATGTATAATAGATTTATCACTTGTGCTGGACGCTTTTTAAATAGACATTTGGACAAGAGGGCGGACACTGTGTCACTTGGCTCTTTCCCCGGCTGACCCGCTGATGCGCCTAGTGATAAAAAATATGATCATAAAACATTTTATGTAAGAAGGAGATTGTACGTGATTATGATGGCAGTGAATGTGCACAGCCTTGCACATTAACACACCGTTATCAATGGAGGCCAGCAACAATGCACCGAGGCCACACATACAGATGTGATTTGGGTCAACCAGTAGTGGACCAGGGTTTGAATTCTGCTAATGACTAAAACCTGTCTGACTCTCCTCTTGCTTTTACCGAAGCTCGGTCCTGCCAGAGGTCACAATTTTGAGGGCACACTCATCAGTGGGCTGCTAGTTGCTGCTGCTGTTTTTGCTCCGATAAAAAGAGAGATGAAAGGGAGGAGGCAAGGACAGACAGAGTGTCTTTTTTCCTCTTTGTCAGTAGAGGAAATACTACTTGAGCAGGGGTGTGGGAACGCCAAAGCCAGCAGCTAGGGGCTCAGCAGGGCGCCGTAGGCCTCCTTGGCAGGATGCAAGCAAAGGGGATTGTGGGAAATTACACGGGATTAGAGCAGGCGTCTAATTCCCTCATCCAGTGGGACATTTTCATCAAGAAACAGGGCCGTTGGACAGGCACAAAGAGAGCGGGAGAGAGAAACCTCAGCCGGCCCTTTTTTCCAGCTCCCCAGGATTAGACTATACAGAAAACCTCTTTCTTCTCCTTTGTGTTGCTTTTGCAAGCTGGCGTTTCCTTGCGCAATTGCCCGGACACATAGATAGAGAAGGGGATACAATAAAAAAAGAGAAGGAGAGCAATGAGGATGCTGACGAGTGAAAGTCCTGCAGTTTAAGTTGTGACTGGTTGTGTGGGCCTCCACTACAACTGTACCTCCCTTCCCTCCTCTCCCCATCACTCCGCATTGGTTTTGTAACAAGGCAGTACCTGAGACGATGGAAGTTCCTTGTCCCTGTACAAAGCGCTCTGAATAATGAGAGTTTAATCTCTGAAGATGAACTCTGAAGATGGACTCATAAGGCATCTGTTTCCTTCCTAAAACTAACAACTGTTTTTGGCTTTATAAGAGGGAATAAAAGGAATTGAAAAAGCTGGACTAAGCAGTTGATGCCTAAATTAGATCCAGATACATTTAATCAGATATTTTGGCCTCTCTTGGTGACAACATATGTACTTGTGCTGCACAGAGGTCATATGAAGGTCATCGCTGTGAGGTGGGGGCACAAAACACATGTCTTTAATTACAGCATGTTCTCACTCCCGACTTGTTACATATAGACGCTTGATCAGGGCCCTTTTAGTGTCAAATATCAACATGCTGGATACACTATAGCATTAATGAAGCTCTACATTTACCAGGAGGTGGCAGGGGTGGATTGGGGTTTACAAAACACACAACTTTCACATCAGAGACCAGGGTTCACATCCAGTGTCCTCTTTTGTGTTAGGTTTATGGACACAAAAGTGTCTTGGTTAGGGTAAGGGAAATGTAAATATACATTCTATGTCTGAAGTCACTGTGAACTTCTCATGCATTCAACCAGACCACCATCTTTCCCTAATCGTAACCAAGTGCTGAGAGAGTCCAAACATAAACATTATAAAGTGTAATAGTGCTGCTGTCACAAAAATGTATGTAGTACTGTGAAATAAGTTTTCACTGAACATTTACTGATATGTTTAGCATCAATGTATTCGCAACTTGCCAAATACATTGAATTACAACAGGTCATCTTTATGTTAATAAAAAATGTAATTCGATTGCAATAACATTTGATACAAAACATATTTACTGTTGCACTGTAGTTGTGTTGAAATGTAATTTATAGGACATGATGGTTTTTTAAAATCGCTGAATGTTACTCATTTACTAAAATATATAACTTTACGGAAATGCTTAAGGTTTGACGACAAGTTTTAAGAGACTTCAATCAAGTTGCATAAATATGATCATAAAATTATTAATCATTGCTTTAGTGGCCACAGATAGAAATCATAGGAAAAACAAATAAAATACATTTATGGTGTCAGTTTTCTTCAAATGAAGTGTTTGTGTGATCATCAAATAGCTTATGAAAGCCCATATCTTTCCAGCGACAGATTAGGGATCCAACAATTTCTGTATTTTTCCGAAAGTGACAAGCCAGCAAACATGGCCAGTGTATGCAGGAATGGCCGGGAGTTCGGACCTGAGACAGTGTGCAGGACTTCAACTTCTCTTTCATCCAAAACTATGTGCAGTTATCACCATTTGGACCTTTACTATGTCTTGTCTTGACGGCACCTTCAAATGCTCCTTCGGATGTGTTCATGACATTGTGTTCAAAGTTTGTTTCAAACATGCCCCTGTCATCATAACACTTACACCTGCAGACATTTTTGCAACTTTGTGGGTAAATTTATTCAAACACTTCTTTGAAAAAACAAATTAGAGTTATATAATCCCAATTTTTATAGACAGGATTATCAGTAGAAAACTTGGGGACACATGGGGACAGTCTCCCTTCATGATTGTTCCCCGTTCCCCGTACAGTGACCGTATACGTATACATTAGGAAAGAACCATTAAATGCTGTTTGTCACTCGGTCAAAACCTACCACTGGTTAGAGCTCGGCCGAACCGTCTTGTCTATGAGGTGAGGAAGTCCATAAAAGTGACAAAAAGAGCTCAATCCCTGCTGCTTTTAAAGATGGGCTGTAAAAACAGATGACTTTACTGCCACTTTAGTCATCCTAATGATTCAGGGCATTTTAACACACAGAGAAGTGAAAAACAGAGATCCTCTTCGTACATTTCCTATGGTTGGCAAGGTGGAAAAACAGAAAGCCACTGTCTTTATAAGGCAAAATAAAACCTTAATGGCCTTTTTAATATTTGGGTTGCCAGGTGCTGCCTACTCTGGCATGCATTTTCCCCTTGACTTGCTGGGGCTTATTCTCTATGGGCCTCTGTTGAATGCTGTGGGAGAAGCCATTAACTAACCCTGTAGTGGTTTACATGCCCATTAAATCAGGCTTAAACAGTGCCTATATAGACATGACTGCTTTGTGTAATTAGTCATGGAGGGATAATTGCAAGGTCACTGAGTGTTGTGTGTACAATCTGATTAAAAATCCTTCATTTCTGGCCGGCCGCTAACTAATAAGATGTTAGACCTTGAGAGGTAATGGATTAATAGGGCTTCGTAACGATATTCAACAAAGCATTAAATTTGAACCTTTCACACAGGTTTTAAAAAAGATGTCAAGTTTTGGGTTGTTAATCTTGTGATAATTTAGCCATCTTTTTAAAGTGTGATTTACATCAGAAGATCCGATTATGTCCTTTGATGGTGGATTTCTGTGTCTGATTTGCTATATATTCTGATTTAATAAACATATAGAGGATATGTTTGAGATCCACAGCAGAAAAAAATCAGTAAATCTCACTCTAGACAACTTCGAAGCCCCATTAATATCTGAAGGTTATTGGGATTTTCCTTTTACCTGATGAATTCCAATTATGATTTAGGCCATCATCGTTTTCATTTTCTTTTTCATTCTCTCTCTTTGTCTATGTTTTTTGAATATACCTTAAAATTACAGTTTGAATTGTATAATTGTAAATGTTGCCCTTTCTACACCACTGTCCTGCTGACATCAAACACCAGAATCTAAACTGCATTTGCCATCTGATAAAAAGAAACTACTGTTATCTCACAAACGTTAAGTCGAACTGAAAATTGAATGCTTCTTTGTATAAAGAAATATAAACTACTGTATAATGATACTGCTTAATTTTCCATTTTCAAAAGAGTATAAAACCACCATGTTCTGAAAGTTGAAGTTTGTTTTGTGGAGCACTACAGATAGGATCGGCCTAAAACTCTCCCAGTAAAATCATCAGTTTAAAACCATCAACTGCGTTAAATATCTGACACTCTGATAAGAGTTTTGGCGAGGGAAGTTACCTTTGACTCCCAAGGTGCATTTAGGCAAGAAATCTCCTGTCACAAAGCTTAAAATTCTGTCACATGAGCCACTAAAAGCAGGCAGAAGCTAAATAATATTCATTAAGCAAACTGACTTTGCAATATGCAATTTAAATTGGTCCATTTTTTATTGGGGTCAATTGTGGGTGAATACATCAATTATGCTGCCATGCTTTGTCAACAACTGTGACAAATCATTTTAATTTCTTTGCTTTTCTGATTTGAGTCTCTGACTGGTTTCTTGTCTCTGGCAATGCTGGCTGAGGATAACGGGTATTGCAGCGTTAAGAGTCGTCAGGCTTGCCAAATTTTCACACACACTATGATGTCTCAGAAACAAAGTTTTGGTTGGTGTGGGCACAATAAAAACGTATATGATTGTCACATAAACTTACATTGACACAAAGAATAAGGCTGAAAAGTTACAAAAAAAAAAAAAGCTCAAATATGATAAGGATTTTTTTCATTTTGGTAATTAGTTTCACCAAATAAGTACATAAATCAATGCGAAAACTAAGAAAATATTGTACATCCTGATTTCTTCACAAAAATGAATTTTAATCTTGGTTTTACTTTAAAAACACAGATGGTGAAATATATTAAATATGAACGCAGTAATAGTACCCTACTGTTTATTATACAAGCCTTTAGGTAAGTACAAGACAAACTATAAAGCTTTATTCTGAACACCACGGAAACCATGCAGCAAATGCCAACAAACACAAACTCGAGGTCACATGATGCTTGTTTACTAATGCTTCCAAGAATCAAAAGCTGTAGGCAGCAGCACTTTCCAAAGCAGAACACCACTAATGTGGAATAGCCACAAATAAGGCCAGGGTACAGACAGTCTCAGTGCTCAAACCCAAGACTGTGGTACTCTTCTGTCTCCTCAGGGCTCAAAGCCCAAAAAATCCAGTCCAGGAGGAGCAGGGTCGTTCTCCTGCTCAACCCCACCCTGTCAGTCCCCTGTCTCCAGGAAGCTGCAAATCCTCTCCACAGTCAGAGCAAGCAGTGTAAACACAGTGATGAATAGCTTGTATTTTATGATGCATAACAAGAGTGATTAGTCAGAGGGCTAATTATTCCTTTTGAGAAGTGTAGGGAGAGACTACAAGCTTTGTCAGCTAGCATTTTGTTTGAAGTAAGCCCCATTGTGTAGTAGTTTTGTATTTGCCACAAATAATACATGGTTCATCTACTGTGTCTGGGTATTTCCCTAAACCATCCTCTTTTTTCTAGTTACATCAGTGACTTGGTTTCCAGCCTCAAAACCATTCTATTAACCAGTAGCCACACAAGGTTTCAAGTTTAACGTAGCCATAAAATATACAGTGTATCTAGACACTGTATTTTGTGCTGCCAGGTTAACGATGTCAGTGACAAAATATCAGCAGTTTTAATCTTGAACACCCACGCTTCTAACATCTTCCATCTACGTTTCACACATTCAACCCAAAACTATGCCATTACATGCTGCTTCGCTTTTGCTGTTGAGCAAGTGAATCACATTTGTGCAACATTCTCGAAACAGGAAGTTGCACTTCAGCTGTGACTAAAAGGAGAATGAAGTTTATTGGTACTGTCGTTATAAAGATCAATTCTTCTTAAACTGGGAACGCCGCATCAGGATGTGAAATAATTTTAGGAAATGCCATGGTGTAAAAAAAGGTCATTGAATTCAATTCAAAAGAGAGTCTGAAAATTAACAATTGGTAGTAACCAGAACAAATGTTGGCACAGTAACTTCACACACGGTCAGCAGTGAGTGCACTATATATACAGCTTGTCCAGTGAAAAATCAACAGTGTCACAGCTGGCAGGCTGTTTGTGCTGCCCCGACAACAGTCAGGCTCTATAAACAATGCTGCGGTGCAGCCTCTGCCCTGCGACTTAAATCCACACGCCTACACACATGCACACACGCTCCACCGGCGCACATGTTTGCATTCCCTGCTGCATGACATCACCACCCGGGTGATGCCGATTGGCTGGCTGTGACAGAATTGCTGATCAGGTCCAAAGATCACAAAGTCGTGCCAAGAGGTGACATCAGCATGTGGAGCTTAGCTAATGGCCGAGAGATGCCTGGATGACTCTAAAGCAACATCCTATTTACACACACACACACACACACACACACATGCACACCCACGCACACACACACACACACACACACTCACACACACACACACACACGTTGACCTTTGTCACTTTTGGGGACAACAGTTGCATCAATCCCCAGAGACTTATGATAACCCCCACCATAACAACTACTTGCCTAACCCTGACCTTAGTCACTGACCCAAAAATCAGCTTTGTCCCTATTGGGGACATGGCTTGTGTCCCCAATTTGACAAGCCATGTCCCCAATTAACTGGTCTTTTGTCTGAAATTTGTCCCCAAAATTAGCCTATATCAGGAACACAGACACACACTGACACAAAGCAAAGCTGCTTTCAGCAATGCGACGTGCGATGTGGCCCTCAGTCCATCTGATATGCTGAAGAGGATGAGAGGCAGCTGAGAGAGAGTTGGGTCGTAAATAAAAAATGTGCTGTGGTCGAGCTTTGAGTCTCTGTTTATTATTGACTCCTACTTCCACTATTTATGATGACTTGACAGTATGAAAGAGTGGTTTCCTCCCCCCAAAACACACATCTGTAGTTTGTTTACGTGCCAGTGTGAACACACTGTAGTGTGTTACTCTTTTTATGCGAATTAAAAAAACATGATGGCTTTGAGTGATTATGTTAAAACCGGAGTTTTTAGTCTCATCAGCATTTTTTCTTCTTGTAAATCCTACTAATTTTTTGTTCTTTAAATTTATTATTAACAGCACGCAAGTTTTACTGTTTTTATTTTTACAATTTTTCAAATAAAACCCCCCCAGAAATTTTAATAAGAACAAGCAGGTTTAAGCTCATTTTCTACACAGATTTATGTCCTCACAGATCTAGTAGTTAAAAAATGTGGAAAATCAAAAAGAATTTGATCGTGCACCAGAATTAGCAGCTTTATATCTACATATGTGGAGGGTGGGGGGAATAAAGTGAATGTGGGTGAAAGTGTGTGCTTGTGTGTGTGCACATGAGTGAGTCACCTGTTGATGGGTGGCCCTCCTTATAAGTTTTTATCTCAAAAGCAAGTTCCTGGAAGAAAACCTTCCATCAGCTCAAAGTAGAAATGTTTTCCATTCAAAGCTGTTTGATTCTTCATTAAGAAAAGAAAAAATCAGTCCCCCTTGACATGACACTGATGAATCATTTGTCTTTGAAATGGTGGTTAACAAACTTTGACTAACAAGACTCCTAGAGAGCTTCTCACAAAAATGCTCAGGGAGCACAACAGGATGCCACGTTTACTGCTCTAGTGATGAGGATAAAAGCTGGATCCTGTAGGACTCCACAAAGACTCTTGAGGTCAAGTCTTCACTGAACAGGACTGGTACAAGGGGCTTAGATGCTACTCAGCCATACTGTTTACCGACTGTTTACAATGGGTACTATATCTACCATTCCCTATATGAAGCTCAGACCTAAGTACAGACGGAGGATCGTCATTTTTTTCCCATTCCTACAAAGCTTACCAAGTCAAAATGACATTGTTGACCTGAAAGTGATGAAGCCCATAAGTCCTTCTCACACACGGCCCATTTTGCTGTTGAAATACGTTTTCCAAAAGTGGAATTTGGGATTTGGGGATTTAGGTAAGCCACTGTGTGCGTTCTGTCCCTGACTGTCCCCACCTCTTATACAGCAAAGAAAGATTAAATTGTCAGTTAACCCCTGGTCTTTTAGGGACTTTTTAGTTCTGCCCAAGTTGTCGTCACAGTGAACACTGAAAAACTCAGGGACTTTTGCAACACCAATACTCCTGTACCAACCTTGAAATGCAACTGTAAAGATGGATAAGAAACTCACTTCTTCATTTTGCTTTCGGTTTCAAGAATTTCTGAAACTAGTGGATGTATAAAACAGTCAGCAAGTGAGGAATACAAACCTTAAAACAGAAATAGACTTTAATTAGTGACACAGAATTCGTCCAACATTTCACAAGAGCTGCCACTGCTGAGGGCTGAGGGAAACACAGTGTGAGGTAAGTCAGTGATGGGTAAATGACAGGGCTTAAGAGAAGGCTTCTGTTAGTCATTGTACATTAACGTAAACACATCTGACTTACTGGTACCAATTCCACAGTACAAGGAAGCAGAGAAGAAGTGTGAAATCCCATCAGATGGTACAATCATGTGTCATAAACCCTCATTTAAACACAGTCATGTCATTGTTACTCATAACATCTCCACCACCAACCTCCCCCTTAGCAGACTGGTTCACTTGGGGAGACATAGTTTGGTTGGCAGGTAATCAGGGGGAGGAGTCTGTGTGCCCGTTTGTCCACCTGATGAATAGGCTTTAACTCAGCTTTCTGGCATTGAACCTGGTGGTGGCTGCAGAGGGGGGTGAAGTTCCTCTGACAGTTTGCAGGCAGCAAGCATCTATTAACATCAATCAGATGTTGACAGCTCGGAAACAAGGGATTGCGGCTGTGTGCTAGTTTACATGGGGTTAGTGTGGTTTGCACCTCACATAAACAAAGATTAGATTTTGTATGAATAGAAATGCAGGAGTAAGAACCAATGAAGCGATAAACCCATTTAGTGATGACCGCTTCAAGGAGCAAGGAGGAGGTACATGCTAAACATGACACATTTCTGAACGACTAGTTATCACTGTATCAATGCCTCGGAGACGTTAAAAAATTTACAACAAAGATACTGTAAAGCAACACAAGGAATATAAAAATAAGCTGACAACTATAATGAGACAAACCAAAACAGATTTTATAGGAAAATACTAAAAGAAAATAAAAATGATATCAAAGATACTTGGAAATTTAAACGATGTAATAGATAATAAACCTGTCTTCCCAAGTCTCCCTAGACATTTCATTAATGATGATAATTAGATAATAAAAAATATGAATGAATTCCTTTTTTGGTAAATCTTGAGTCTAATCTCGCAAATTCAATTAAAAACCATACTTCTTGGCAAATGGAGGGTGGCTGGAACAGGAAAAGTAAGGTGTTGCAGTCTATGATGAAATTAGATCCACTGAAGCAAAATCCAAAAATAAGACATCGTCTGATAGTGATGGGATCGACTTGATGTTGGTGAAAAAGAGTATTAACATTTACCCATATTTTCAGTCTGTCTTCTCATCCAGGTGTTTTTCCAGTCAGGATGAAAATGGAAAAGATTAATCCACTTTTTAAAATGGGAGACAGACATAGCTTTAGTTACTACAGACCATTTTGCTCGCTTTTACAATTTTTCAAAATGCTTGAAAAATTGTACAAAAATTAGATACCTTATTGAAAAGGAAAAATTGTTGGGTGTAAGTTAAGAATTAATAAATATACAGTAGGGGTATGTATTGATTTTTTCTTTTAAATAAGAACATTTGATACTATAGATCACAGATCTTATTTCTCAATTACATACATATGGTGTCAGAGGAATAGCTCTAAACTGTTTGAGCAGCTATTTAGATAACAGACAAAAATACATAAAAAATACCGTGATTTCCAGACACAGCCACCAGCTGTTTTCCGCGAAAAAACATCTAAAACCCACTGCCCTCTACCTACCAAGCACCAAACAACATAGAGACAACATTAGCAACAAGCTAGTGAACCTAGTAGAGCATTTTGAGCCAGCTAGTTTTCTCAGGATTTCCTGGATAAAAAGAAAGAGTAAAAAGAGGACTGTGATTATAGGATTTACATTCATCAGGTGGCCAGACACATGACTCCATACAAATGCAACTGTTGCTCTGCATCTGCTGGATATATATTAAGCAACTGCTCACCGACAAGTTAGAGTTATAAGGGGTGATATGTCAATGTTGTATTCTAAATTGGTTTCCTCTGTCCCTAAGAGGCCGAATGATCAGTAAGTACAGGTTCCAGGGATAATACCAATGTATATTTGTGTTGAAATGAAATTTTATCATTATGTTTTTTCAAAACGTTCTACCAATTTTAAGCAAATTTCAAAAAAGTGGGGAAAATTACATGTTAATCGCAACATTTTAACAAACTACCTGAAGGATATTATAAGAGAACTGTGTATAATAACTGAGCACCAACCCCTATGATACACTGTGTTATTTTAAGTAGAGGAAGCTGAAAAAGTTGGGTTAGTTTCATATGTATCTATATATATCTATATCTGTATCTATATCTATATATTATGTCTGTTATTCAAAGTGTCTAAAGTTTCATGGTTTCATGCTTCATGAGCCTCTAAACCCACAGCTGTATTTGGCATTCTCAGAGGCTAGCAACAGTCTTTTCTATTGCAAGTTCACCTTATATCCTGGACATCATGGGCTCCCATTCTTTTCAAAAATCAATTAAAACAGCTTGCAGAGGCATAATGCTACACCGATGAACTTGATCCGTCACTGTAGATGTGACAACTCAATTTGTTCTTCACATTTTTTCCCAACGTGACTTTTTAAAACGACATTGATTGCAGTAATAATCCTGTCCGCAGCAGTTTAATTCTGCCAGAAATGAATAGGGAGAGGTTACTCAATGTTACTGCCTGTTTTATCTGTCTTATCTTGTTGCTTCCTCACTGTGACTAGGAGTGAATTTACCAGCAGGCTCTATCTGGAATAGGAAACCAGTTGTTTTAAGTCTGGTATTCAGCAGCATGGGGAAGTCCTGTATGTCAAAAAACCCTTCAGAAGAGAAAGTAGTTAGTAGTTTCTTACAAATCCTAGTGGGTTTGACAAAACAGAACTTCCCTTCTTGGGTAGTAAGCAGTTGGAGTGTAACTTTATTCTGTATTGATTTAGTGCGAAGTCATCTGAGCTTCACCCTAAAACTTCACCTATAAGTTTTCTTGAGATGTGACATTTGTCAAAACTTGTCTTTCCTCAGCTAGAACACCTCCGGGCAACTCCATGGCCATTACGATATAAAATGGTCAGTGCACCTGATGTTTTTGGCACCACATACAATAAAGTTTTTATCTGTTTGGTGATAAAAATCTCTGCCTTAATACGATTTTACCCACCATGATTAACTGCGCGCTACAGCCTCACTGTAAAAAATTTATTAAAATACACTGCAGTCATCGCTCACCTCAAATGTTCTTAGAGTCATGAGAGTGATGAATGTTTCCCAGGGAGATGGTTTTTACCCAGTACTAAGTGAGAAAAGTCCTGCAGCTCTGCAGTCGACTGTAGCAACTGCTCCAAATCAAAGTTGGCTTTGAAAGTCCCAGCATGTACATCAAGTCAGGGCTGTAAATATATTGGCAGTCAGCGGCGCAATACCCATGGGTTTCAATGTGTTGCTGGACTCCTGCTGACAAGAATCTTTACATAACAAGACAGACAAGCCTCCCAACTTTGAAACTATATCTAATCCTCAAGTGATCTGGGGCTACACCTCAAAATCAAATCTCAAGATCAAATCTCTTAGAGAGACAAAGAGTCAATAGCATAATGGCTGTGCGAAGCTGTACTTAGACATGGCAGTTCTTTGACATGCTAATGTAAGCATGCTAACATGCTCACAATGATAATACTAACATTTTTCCCAGGTGCTGAGTTTACCATGTGTTCCATGTTAGGGGACAGTCGGAGGAAGACATACCTGCTATAGAACTCAAGAGGCTATAATGTTGGGGGTGTGTTTCAAGTAATGATAAGATATGAAACTCAATCCAAGTCCAGTTTGAGTAACAGTTACTGGGGGAGAATGGAAATACCATTAGTTTTACATGTATCTGGACATAAAGTACTGGACAAATTTGAAAATAGGCCTGATGACGATGCAAGATGAAAACATGATTGTCTGTATTACATTTTATGGCAACCCATCCCGTAGGTGTTGACAGTACCGTACATCACTCAGAACCACAAATGTCAACCTAATGGTGGCGCTAGTTATCAGTCAGGAGGTCAAAATGTACAGGATTCATTCCTTGGTCACCATGTACATTTGTAGCAAATTTCATGGCAGTATACCCAACAGTTGTCAAGACATGTGACTAAAAACCACAAATGTAAACCTCATGGTGGTGCTAGAGGAAAGGTCGGGGGATCAGTAGGTCAGTAGGATTCCTGAGGAACATGAACGTTGGTACAAAATTTCATGGCAATCTATCTATTGGTTGTTAAGATACATTAGGAAACAAAGAAATAAGTAGTACATCAATTAGTTCCCTAATACACTGAGGTATATTGGTCCTTTTTGTAGTTTTCTTCCATTTTCCAAAATCCATAATGAAAGTGACCTCAGCAGTTCCTCTACAGTTCCACTCTGATCCTCTGTTGCACTTCAAAAAGTCCGGGGAAATAGTTGCAACAGAAATTGGATGTTTTAATGGGTCTGCACCTTAGAAAGAAAGTTAGGAAAAAGACTCTACAGCCTTTATGTGACCCAGCCAGCTGTCAGGTTTCTTTTGTCTATCTCAGTGGCCTCTTTCACCCCCAGAAGATTTTACACAACTCTCTTTTCCTATTCTCAGCAAGACTCGTACACAGTTTCACTGTACTTGATGTCACTAGGCTCTATGTGTGCAGCAGAGTGACAACTTTTTTGAGCAGACATATTGTGAATATTTTATTTTAACACTAGTTGGCAGTGTCAAAACATAACTGCATTTTTCTGTATCATGCTGGAGTTCAATCTAAGATGCAATTCTATTTTTCAGTGGGCTTTGATATGAAGAAGGCAGCGCAGTGTTTTGACAGCTTTCAGACTGCAATGGGGAGGGAAAAAAAAGGGGGGGTTACAAAAGGAGAGAGATGAGAGAGGAAAAGCAAGTGGGGGGAAAGTGGGTGTGGCTGAGAAGGAATCTTGGGCTGCTCAATGTCACACTAGGGAGGACTGCAGGGAAAATAAAAGGATGGGGGAGGTTGGAAGGACAGGCTTATCAGAGTGTTTGCGAAGATAGAGGGGAACAGACTGGCTGCCTGAACCACCACAGGATGGAGAAGTAATCCAAAGAGGAGAGAAACACTGAGGAGCTCATGAAAAACACATGTACAGTATAATATGTACTCTATCTCCTGCTCTCATACACACATGCTCACGTTATGTCGAATAACACTGCAGAAAGGCTTGGGGTGTATGGATATTTAATGAAACGCCCCCACTCTCATCCACCACCAAATCTGCTCCCTAGCACAGGAGTCCGATGGAGGAGGAAGAGGAAAAGTAGGGCATGTCTGCAGATTTAATGAGGCAAAAAAGCGCTGTACGACAAGCTAGTTTTCTCCTCCAGCAGAGCTGCTCTCTTCAAAGGATAGACTCCATTCTCCTCTTACATAGAGGCACAGAATTCATCATTATTGAGGCCATCCCGTATGATTTCTTTCAATTTTAAAATGTGGATTTTTGTGGATACGTGCCTCAAGGCCAGAGACATGAGTCCCATCTACTGCATGTCACCCCAATCATGTTTGATCGTTTTTAAAATGTAATCCCATTGAGTAGGCTTACAGTGCATTAAATCTCAAGCCCCTTTTCATTTCTGATGTGTATTAGGTAGAGTCGCAATGCAATGTTGGAGGACAATTACTTAGAAATCATTAGCTCAAGAATTCTCATCATATTTTTTATCAGCAGAGGAAAGAAAATGCACAAAAATGTGTGACTTTGATGAACAGGGAGGGAATTCAACAACTGCAATAAGCATAAGGGGCAAAAGTGACAGAAAAGAAGAAGTTTTCAGATGAACGTCAGGCCTGAGGGTGAACCAGCCTGGGGATCCATGGTGCTAGTCCTTACATGGCTTTCTCTGATCCAGCCACAGCTCACCGAAAGACACTCTATTTTAGTAGCAATGTGCTCAGGCTGCTTTCACCTGGGGGGATTCTGGTTGCTAAAACAGGGACACACACTCATACCATCCCTATGGTACGGCTACAGAACACACCCATATACAAAAAGACACAAATGTAAATACTTCACAGCAAGTGCACATACTTAAGAAGCAGTGCGTGCTGGCCCTGTCGAAGAATAAAGACAATTCAAGTAGCAATGTATCCAGAAACAGCTGAATATGTGGCTAATTACATCTTGAGGTAGGTCGTATTTGTTACCTTGTTTATCTTTTTGCAGCAGATTTTACACCAAGTCGTCGTATCTATAATTGAGGACAGGGGCTGTTCTCAACAAGGTTGCCGTGTTTAAGCAGCCCACCGTGTAGCCACTGGCAACATGACTGGAATATTTGTTCAACAGGAGTCAGCGAGGTTTTTCGGAGTGCCTATCAATTTGTTTGAGAAACGTTCTCACTGCAGGGAATCATAGTGAGATTGTGGTTTGTGGTCAGGGCAAAAGTTTCACAAAGAAATCAATATAATCTCACTGTTTCTCACCATCTGAAATAAGGATCATGATTATTTTACTTCTTTTGTGTCTTGAAATGTAATGATAGCCACCAACTTGCACAGTTATGTAAAAGCCCAGTGTTTCATTTTCCATCTGTATGGCAAAAAATGTGATGTCAGTGTGAGATGAAAAAAAGCGCTTTAAAAGTTTATGTCATTTTGACCCTAAGTGAGCTGCAAGATGACTGCGGGACACAGGTACAGAGGCAGAAGGGAGAGAATGAAAGGACGACGCTGATCAGAGTGCATTTGATTGCTGTCTGATTACAGCTGCTCCTGCTGGGATGGGTTCAGACTCTGTCTCACAAAAACACACAAGCACATCAGGGTTCCTTAGAGAACTGCTGAAATCAGATAGCTTGACCTACATCACCAACATAGCTGGGACATGGTCGTAGGTTCTCGTACAGAATGTGCTCAAACAGACGCAAAAGCAAATGGAGACACACAGACATGTTTGTATGTCTGCGCTTTGCAAACAATAATGTTTTGATGTAATGTATTTAGTGCCTCACGGGACCATACGAGTTGAAAAACACTGCACTTTCTCTTGCTTGCATATTCTATACCACACAACTGGATCCTTTTTTTGGCAGTGGTTTTATAACGGCTTTCTGCTTTGCCTTTGGTGGATATGGATGGACTGAGCCTCTCTCATCAGGGGGAGATGGAGAAAGGAAGGATGTGTGTGTGTGTGTGTGTGTGTGTGTGTGTGTGTGTGTGTGTGTGTGTGTGTGTGTGTGTCCGTGTGTGTCTGTCCGTGTGTGTGTGTGAGTTTGTGTGTGTGTGTGTGTGTGGAGGAGAGAGTGCAGCCAAGCCAAGCGGGACTCAAAGTGGAGGGGCTGTTGGGGTGGAATGGATGGAGGTCTGAGGCCCCTTCCATGCCATCGTATCCCCAGGCATCCCTCTAAAGTTACCCACTGTCTGTGGCTAAGGCCATCAGGTCTCACATCCCTACGTTCATTAAAGGCCCGCTGTAACCAGATAGCCCTGAGTGGACCCACATCGCCATCATATTTTGGTCGGCATGCATGCCATTCACATACTGCCTCCTCTCCATATATCCTTCCAATTTTCGCCTCCAGCTCTTTTTACCACCTCTAATCTTCTCTCCCATACCACAGTACAGGCCGGTTTATCACAGGTCCACTGTGGTTAATGAGAGATGTGATGTGCCAACAATTAAATCACTTATCACTATCTGGAACTGGCACGGTGACAACACTGCTAGTTCTGGCCGGTGTATCTGCCGGGCATTTCACTTCAGAGAAATTCACTAGGAAAGAGGAAAAAGGCGAAACAGAAGGAGAGTTAATTTTCTACTGATGGCATATGAGTCACACACAAACACTCACAAACTCCTGTTGCTTCCTGTAGTTACAATCATGTTCAAAAACACAGGCATCAATGTCCTTCTGTCATTTAAAACAAGAGTGAAATGTGGAGAGAGCTTTCAGTGTGTGTGCTCATGCTTCTACGTCTGTGATTAAATAGGGCCACACAGCTAGGAAATGAGAATACTGAGTAATGCTGTGGATGGATTGATTTTCTTTCCCTGCCTCCCTTTCTTTTCCCCTCCCCTCCACAACCCCCTCCACGGGAAGGAAGCCTCGTCTGAGCCTGTACGAGCCCCTGTATGTGAGGCGCTACTGGAGTCCAGAGCTGCCCAAATTCTCCACCCCTCACCAGGGTAAGGGGGGTTACTGGTGGAGTCCCCAGAGGTACCAGGAGGTGGGGTCTACGTGGAGGGACACGCGCCGACGCCGTGTGGTCTTCCCTGGAAACACTGGCTTCTCTGATGTGCCCTCAAGTTTGAACCCAGGCTACTGCCGCCTCCACCCTACGCTGGTGTAAGTGGCCCGCTACTGATAGCCTTTGAGGGGTTATAAACATGCCCGCCTGCATGTGTGTGTGTATGTATTTTCTCATTGTGCTTTGTGACAAGTATGCTTTTGACAAGCCCCTTCTTTAGTAGAAGTTTGTTGTCAGCACTCTGCACGAAGTAGAGGACAAACCAGTTAGCACTCAATCAGCACTCTGCTGGCTTATCAGAGGCCATGCATGGAGCCACAGTCAGGAGCCCTCCTCATGCTGTCACCCTGCTCGTTGGTCACCGAGGCCACATCTTCACACCGGGGCCATTAGGCCTGTCAGAAAGCATGTTCATTTACAGGGTCACCGCCTCATCTCGGAGCAGTCTGCCCACGTCCCGTGAATGATGTGGCCATCGCTGACCCCATAGTATCTGCCGAACAAGATTCCAATAATGGAGAAGGAAAGTGGATGGAAACACTGTAACAGGATGCTTTTTTTACTATGTACCTCATACAGCTAGGGTTAAGATGTGCCACTGGTAGTAAGTAACTAAAAACATCCCAGCAATATTTATATCTATATCTATATCTATATACTCCACGCACCCCAAATCCCTCCAGGACCCAGATGACACTGACCTAAATGGATGGGCAGAGAAATGGCCCAGAGCATCTTGTTGTCATGACAGCAGAATGGTTGTGACCGCCTGGGTGTTCCCTCGCTCTGATGTGATTTGTGCTGCTCTGCCAATTGAGGTAAATGGTATAAAAGCAGAGACAGGAGGTAGGAGGTAGGAATGTGATGCACTAGTGTGTCTAAGGGAGGGAGATGAAACAAGTGAGGTGAGCACCCTATTAGGGAGAACCATGTCACTGCAGCAAGCTGGGAAAGAGACAGAAAGAAAGACAAAAAGACAGAGAGAAGGAGACCAAGAAATGATGTGAGGCTCTGGAGAGTTCAGGAAGCAGAGTAGAAAGATAAAGAGAGACACTTAAAAATGGGAAAAAAAAATGGGAGGAGATAGTTTTGAGTGAAAGGGAGAAAGATTGATGGCCAGGGGGAAAAGGGAGAGAGTGAAAAAAGGAAAGAAGTGGAAAGAGAGAAAAAGCCAGGGGGCTAATGGGCTCGTAGCTAATCAATCCTGAGTGATGGCCACTTTAGAGTGGCCAGGCTGACAGATGGAGACCATCCCTCTGCTTTAGTTCTCCCCTGACTCCCCAACTCCTAACTCACCACACCAGAGCACATCAGCAACCCCATCAGACATCATGGACATCACACAACACACACACACACAAGACACACTCAGCCCAGCCAGCGTCTGTCAGATCGGCCGATCCATTTATCATGTGAGAAACGACCATATCAAGAGTCTACACTGTTGTTCCTGATGTGGATGAGTTTGACTGAGTGCAGCATCAGTTGTAGATTGATTCTCCATAAGGATTGATTGGACTAAATGAGCGCTGGGATCGATTGCTGGAGATAGGAGAGGTTCAGGGTGAATGAGTTACTACTCAGACAACCACATGGTACTTTTGCACACTTGTTCTCAGTGAGTAGAAAGAGGGGAAGCCGTTCCATTTATATACAGTGAGATTACTGTGTAAATCAGTGTTTTACCACCACAGCAAGAAAGACACACATTTTCCACATGGCTGAGCAAACCCTGAGCATGTGGATTGAAATGGACAAGAGGAAAGAGAATGGAAAAGAGGGAAAATAGATGCTATTTAAAGAGCCTCGAGATGGAGGCGTTTTCTCTTCAAATACACACGGATGCTAGAAGTTCAATGATACTTTTCAATAATGCTTTAAACTAGTTTACAATATGATATAGCCCATGATGAAGCAGACTGTAGTCACAGTCACCTTGTTCAAACACAGCAGTTCACAACAAAATTAACAATGTAATATCTCTATTGCACACAGCATCACAGCTACAGTCTGGACATTAGAGGTTGTTTACAGTCTTGTACTGAAACCAAGCCACGGTCCAGAGCAGAGCAGAGCCAAACAAGAAAGCAGTGCTGTAAATTGCACTCCGCTGGCCCTGTTAAAAAAGATTAAAGGGAAGAAAGTGCAATCCACTGACAGGCTGCTTGGACAGGGGTTGGATGGGCTGCTATCAGCTCCTAAAGGACAGCAGGAGGGAGAGGAGGAGGACAGCGTGAAGGTCTCCACTGATAGATATTCAGCAGTCGCTCTCTGCCCACACTAGCAGCAGGGATGCTTCTACTGGGTCGTGCTTTCAGGCACACAAGCCTCTTTTGCTGGATTATCAACAGCTGCAAGACTCCAGTGGCTACTGTGCACTTGTTTGCCTCTGCATCGCCATTCATCCACACACACATGCATGTCACTCACATTTTCATTATGTGCACTAAATCAGAGCTTCGTACAATCCAACGCATTGTCTTTTCTGTCCTTTCCCAGTCGTCTTGCTGGGTAGCGGCTCTGATTTCCTCATCCAGCTGTCATGTCAGCAGTCATTCAGTCATTCAGTCATTCAGTCAGTCGGTAAGACATTTAGCCAGGCAGCAATGCAATTCTTCCCCTAAACCCTGCTAGGGCTTAGATCCTTCACTTCCTGAGCCATGGAAGAGGGTTAAAGCACACGCCACAGATGGCAGAACCTGCCCTGAGCTTTGGAGAAATCCAACTCTGCTCTGGGGTGGAGAGCTAAAAGGTCAAAAAGCCAGAGCAAGGGAAAAAGAAATGGATCTGACTGGAAATGAGGGAGGAAACTGAGCAGGGACAGGCCATGTGTTTCCACAATTCAGCACACACACACTGGAATACATCCATCAGGTTTAAGGCAGAATCTGTACTGCTTTACAGATCATGAGGTATTCTTTCAGACCTGATTCATCTTGGTGCCATTCATAATTTCCAGGGTTAAGTTTTAACAGTGCTGACTTTGCACTGATGAATCCTGGTAAAATCACAAGGGCTCCTATATGTCTTTCTTAGCTGTGAATGGCACCCTTTGAAAACAGAAGCTACTAATCTGGGGACACTTTGAAAAGTAAAGTCTGGCCTCTTGGTGCTGAGAGAAAATCACCTGCTGAGCATGGTAATTGAAAAGTGCTGTTCTGCTATTATTATCCCCGTTTACCTCAGAGAGACTGACATGCTCCATAATGAAGTCTTTGGTTATTAACCTAGCTGATTAGGGACTTGATATATTAATTACATTCACAGGAAATAGTCGTGAGGATTGTCTCTGTTTCACTGTTACCAACTCTTTAATCTTAGAGAAGATGAAAAATCTGCATTTGCTGCCCTCAGGTTTAGGAAAGTTACTTGAAAATGTAAACAAATGACCCATTACAAATTAATATTTGAAAAGTAATTAAATTATTTTACTAATTATTCATAAGGAAAAGTATTTAGTTCCATTATTTGCTTCATTACTTTTTACTACTCAGCTCAACACCTCAATGGTACAAGACTCTCTCTTAAATCACATCTGCTTTTGTATCTTCAAGTCAACACAAGGGCCTTTCAACAATTTTCTTCATGGAGGTGAATAGATACAATTTATACACGGAACAAATGATTCTGTCTGGCTGCTCTGAGACATGAGTTAGTCATTAAGGGCTGAAAATCAGATAAGTGAAGTGTCAATGCTTGACAAACACCCTTTTCGTCACGCCCTCTCCATCGATGCGTGGAGCGTCCAGTGAAAGACGATGCCAAGCGGCAGAAGGCGGCGTGCTGAACAGGTGACGGTACAGCCCCGTCCCTCCCTGAGACGGCCAGCCAAGGCTCAGTTTACTGTAGAAAGTCATACAGCAGATGGTGTCCAAGGAAATGAATTAGCTCCGAGGGGCCATGTCCTCACGCACCAGATGGGGGTAGAAAAAGAGACAAAGAAACTGAGGGAGAAAAACAATGACATAAAGGCAGAGTGGCCAAGGTGGCAACGGAGGTACGGGATGTAGGGAGTGTGGCTTTGTATGGCCTCATTTATTTGTTTGCTTGTGTTTGTGTGGTTGTTGGCCCCATGCAGGCCTTGGCCAAGTTCATGGGCCTGACGGCTGCAATTGTACCCATTCATTGACTGATTAATAGTCCAAATCTCATGTGTGACGCATCTCATTTTGATGATAATTTTACACGTGCCGTTCAAGGCAAAGCTGGTCAAACATGCTAAACTGTGCTTTGTTTTCTGGTTGAAAAGGTGGCGGTATCGCTGGCAAAAACTGAGGGAGCGGGTGCCTCGGGTGCTGAAAGGAAGCAAGTAAGACAATGGAGCTTGGTTTAAAAAAAAAAAAATAGAGATGTGTACCTCAACCTATTTCTAATAAGATGTTTTTCTCCATTGGTCCTTTTCTCTTCAAGTCACGTCCTTGTCCTATGAGGTTTCTTCAGTCTCTTGGAACCCCCTACACTTGACACATACATATCATACAAATTGCTCTTTCAAAAACTGCTGCAATTTGTGCTGAAGTTTGGGGGAAAGAGCCATGTTTTGTTAAAGATAATCTCACAGTGTCAGTGGCTCTGGAATGTTAATGAAGGGGAAAAAAGGGCAACACAATTTAAATGCCACACAGATGTGGCCTATCAGTGATGCAATCTTGCAAGGAAATGAGTTGTAGCACTCTTAGACGCATTACTGTGTTGAAAGCTATTAAATATATGTATTGACTGTACTAGGCTGTGAATGGAAATGTCAGAATAAAGTTGTGCTGTAACCCAACTCTGAAAATGTCCCAGGCTATCTTGTTTTTCAATCTCCCTGTCTCTGTCCACGCCCCTCCACAGCCCATCTGGCTGTGATTATTGGACATGGTCTAATCCAGCACTGTGTCCCTTTTGACACAATGGGGAGGGCCAAATCTCTGTTGTCTCGCTCATCCTTCCTTCATCCCTCTACACTTTTTCTTCTCTGTTTCTCTTTCCCTCGCTCTTCCTCTTTATCTCTCTTTCTCTTCTATCTCTCTCTCTGTTTTAACCCTTGTTCCTTCTCTCCTCTTTGCCTGACTGCTGCTGCATCTGTCACTAGTCGAGCGGCAAGCGCCTGTGTGGCACGCTGCCAGTGCTGACAGCTGGCAGGGAGAAAGAGAGAGAGAAAAATAAACGGCAGAGGAGAGAGGGCAAAGAGAAAAGGGGGGGTAGTGAATGGGGGGGTGGTAAATATCTGCACAAATCAAAAATTCCAATATCACCTTTCTGACTGCACACAACATTGCAGAAATAGTGAAGGAAATCAATGATAGTGTGACGGATACACAACATAAGGGAGCGATACAACAAAAAACAAACCCTGCATGAGGAAGCAGGTGGCAGGGCACCTTTTGTCTATTAACTCTGGAGCATTACTCCCACTTCCCTTATTTTCGCTTTTTCAGACAATTTGTTTCCTTTTGCCCCTGGTCATATTAGAAGTGATGTGAAGAAGTTTTAGGGTCCTCCGTCCCTTCCTTCTCCTTCTGTTGGCAGACAGCCATGTTTCATGACGGGCAATCCACTTGGCAAGAGAGCTCTCAGTCCACTGCTCTGTTTTATTGACCTCCATTTGTTTACAGGAGGAAATAAATAACCAGTGGATGGATTTTGTGTCCAGCTGAGGGTCCACAGAATGAGCCTCAACGCTGAACTTCAGCTTATCATCACATAAACAAGTCTTTCAAATTAAAACAACAAAGTAGGCTACATGCTTTATTGCCAACCATGTAATCTGACACCACTGTGGTTAAAGTGAAACTATGCAACTTTTGAAAGGACAGAAGGCACAATTTTCTGTTCGAAAATAAAAAAAAAAAAAAAAGAATTTATGATCACTGAAACTCGCCCTTGTCGAATTCATTACACGTGGTGGCAAGGCTGCCTCAGTTGTACCTGGCATCGTGTCACCAATATCTTATAGTTGCTAGTGTTAGCAAGCTGAAGGTAGAAATTGTAGTGCAACTTATATTACTCAATCAGTTCACTGGCTTCATCACTGTCTTTTTGGAGATGGCAAAGGGGTAGATAGATAAGTAGTAGTAGGTCTGATAAATACATATGACCAAGAGGAGTCCCAGGATGCATTGCTTCTCTCAGCATTCTGCTGAAAGACAGATTGCAGAAGGACAGCTGTGGGTTCACAACATTTTAGGGTTATCTGATCCAAATTATCAGCTTAGGCACAGTTTTAAAGTAGCAAAGCTTTGTTTATAACATTTAAATTAGCTTACACTGCAAAGACAAAGTTTATATTAAATTTTAACAACCGTGTGAAAGTACGTGCCTCCACTTCATATAAAATTGCAGAGTTGTAAAGCAGGGGCCCGGCATGCCGAACCTTCAAAGGTGACAGATTAGTAACTCACCCACTCTCCTGATGCAGCATCATTCTTGTGTTCTTATTTAATCCTGCATGCGATGTCAAGGGAAAGGTCTGGGTGACCCATCTTATAAATATCTGCAGTGTGTTTATTTGGCAGCATAACACTATTCTTCCATTCCTCGGGCTGCAGTGTAAAAACAAAAGTGGCATGTTTTTAGTATATACATACAAACTTATGAGGGCTATAGTGGAAAAATATTTCTCTGATTTGCAGTCTGGAATCTCAGGAATCACACGGATCCTTAGTGTGACAACACAGAAAAAGGACTGCAGAGAGGATTCGAGAGGAGGGGTGGGTGGGCATCCCAGTGATGAAGAGGGTTTGTTGTTACACTTTTTTACACTGTGTGATGAGAGAAAGTCTTACAATGAAAATAACAAATGTGCTGCTGGTGAGAGTACAAAGACATTTATTGAAAAGATTGAAAAGATAGGCAGCAGGTTGAGAAGAGGAAAGGAAAAGCCCGGATTTGTTTCCACTGTTTTCCTCCAACATACAAGACAAGCAATAACACTCAAGAGAAATTAAGATTTTCCTGTGCAGAATACATAACGGTTCCGTCGTGCTTAGGAATGAGCTGGTCGTAGTAAGTCTGATTAAAAAGGTGAGAGAGGTGGGAGAGAGAGAGAAAGAGAGAGAGAGGGAGAGAAAGAGAGGGAGAGGGAGAGAGAGAGAGGTAGGAGAGAGACAGAGAGTGAGAGAGAGAGAGGTAGGAGAGAGAGAAAGAGAGGGAGAGAGAGAGAGAGAGAAGGAGTAAATCTGCATTTCTCTGTCTGGAGAATGTATGTCAGTGGGCTGCTCTATCTGCCTGGCCCACATCTCTCTCTCTCTCTCTCAGCCTTTGTGAGCGCCACCGATTCGGTGCAGTAAAGTACAGTAGTCTGTTGCCAGTGCAGCCAATTCATATTCAGAGTGCGTCCTCTGCACTCTCACACTGCACACACCAACTGCCTGGCTAATGGATGAGCTGAAGGGGTCTATCTGGGCAGCACATACTCTGTTCATCTGAGTCACAGACGATTTACTCTAACATCTTTTTTCATATACTTCCACACTATAGGCAAATTGCCAAATGAGCAACTATATTACCATGGCAAGTGGATTAAGGCTGTTCAAAAGAACACTTAAACTACATCGGTAAAAGAATGTAGACACCAGATCCAATGTTTTGAAAACCTAAACATTACATTCATATGAGATTGTTAATCATCTTGTTCCAAAATCATGGGCATTAATTAGCTGCTTTAAAAGCCTTGTCTTTGTTGGTTCCATCAAGTTTTGGAACTTAGCCGCAGGGATTTTCTCCCATTCAGCCACAAAAACGTTAGTGAGATTCTGCATTTATGTTAGGGGTTAAGACCTACTGCTCCAAGTCATCCCAAAACTGTTGGAGGGGATTGAAGTCAGGACCATTTGCAAGTTAGTCAATTTGTCTCCCATCAAACTCGAAAAAAAATGTTTCTCTGTGGACGTTTCTCTGTGCATGGGGGCATTGTCATGTTGAACAGGAAAGGGCCTTCCCCTGTTGTCACAAAGTTGGAAGTACCGTATTGTCTAAAATTCATTGTGTGTTTTGTATTAAGATTTCCCTTATTTAGAATTAAGGGGGCCTAGTTCAAAACATAAAAATAAATGCCAACACAAAAGTACATGGACACCTGTGTCCTGTGTCTAAAACACGTGTACATAGTTTTGGCAATATATTTCATATCCTCAAATATGAAACATATGGAAATAAGGGAACATATGGTATCATATCGAGGACATGAGGACTTCTCCAACAATTGAGAAAAATTACTATTCGCTTACTAGTTGTAAGAAGACTCCAATCTCATGACTTTATGAAACTACAACCAGCTTAGCTTAGCACCTGTCACATAAGAGTACAAATAAGACGAAGAACTCCTTTAATTACAAAAGACCATGGCAGCATCTTTGAGGAGAAATCCAAATAGAATATAAATTTAAAAAGTTAATAATTAGATATCCTGTTGTACATTTATCCCCACTTCATCCAACAGTAGCATGGATTCAGAGGTGCAACAAGATATGGTGCCACTTCTCATTTGCTCAAATTATGTGACCATTGGCACAATGAATAAGACCTTGGGCCACTGAAATACAGTGGGTAGTTGAATTTCCAACTTTTTAGGTCATCAACAGCGCTTGAGAGTATCCGGCTGCCGCCAAACACAAGTATGCCCTGCCCTCAACAGGCCCTGACCCCCCAGACACCCCACCCAACACACACCCACACACACACCACACACACCACACACACACACACACACACACACACACACACACACTAACACCCACATTATTGCCCCAAACTGAATGAGAGTTTTAATGAAGAGATTATTTACCTGAGCCTGTATAACTAGAGCAAGAGAGCACAGACGACCGATCAGAAATAAAGATTCACCACTGCATGTTGCCTTATCCTCACCTCTGTTAAACAGACGGTGATCACGTCTACAAAGGTGAGCTTTGCTTATGCATCTGAGAACTCTGCTCACACTCTGCTTCCTGTGTTGTTGCTTCAGTGCCACCAGCTGTAGGGGAAGTCAGACGGTGTCTTTGGGTTACGCACTTGTTTGTTTGTGTATATATATGTATATATATATGTGTGTGTGTGTGTTTGTGTGTGTGTGAGTGTGTGTGTGTGCGTGTTTGTGAGTGTGAGCATACATGGCCTGTAATTCTATCTCCCTGCTGGGGCTGTTCTTTTTCCTGGTTGCAGGTGCTGCAGTGAGATCACTTCCTGCCTGCTCCCTGCTGCGTGTGTATCCGTGGGCTCTGGCCATTTCCTGTCCATGGGGAAAAGGAAACTATAGGAAACAGGATGAGCATCCCGGGTGGGAGGGGTCAGGGAGGGCTGGGAGAAGTGGAAGGAGGGGGTTATGACCCTGGAAATAGGGGAGAGAACCCTAGATACACAAAAACAGCGTATCAGGGTGTGTTCAGTCTAATATTAAAAAGGACATCACTATCTACTCTCAACACAACAAACACAACCTGATACGGAGTGACTGTTGTGTTGAGAGTAGATAACGATGTCTTTTTTAACATTAGACTCAACATTCGACACACACAACAGTGTTTATATTCTTATATTTTCAGGGGGAGTATGAGGGGAATCCCAGAATGATTTGTCTAAAGTTCACCCATATCTCAAATCTAACTTCGGACTAAACATTAACATCACAAGACAAGATGACAAATTTATTTATATGGAACTTTTTTTAAATAAGTTACAAATCCTAAAATAAGATCCGTTACAAAGACATAACACCAAGAAATATCAGGAAAAAGTGTGATAAAATAATCAGATAAGATTAAAAATGATACTGTGAAATATTAGGTTAAAATTTGATTTCAATAAAACACAGAATAAAAATAATTCAAAAGAACGCAGTTCTAAAATAATGCATTTTAAGAGCGCTTTAAATGAAGAGCAGTCCTAACTGATCTCAAGAGGCCCCGACTCCAAAGATTCCTCTGGTTTTTAACCCCAACCTAGGCACTGATAACAGACACTTACCTCAGGCTGCTCTTAGGCTCATATATGGTTAACAGGTCAGACATATGGTGGTAAGCCAACAAATAGTAATGATTAAAATCCAAAAATCTATTCTAAAACATACAGATAACCAGTGTTATGATGCTAAGTCTAGCATTCGTGACCAGTTTATGCTTGGATAGGATGTATATGAACCTAACCAGGTTGTAATAGAGGAAAGTTTTTTGCAGGAAAAATTTTGAAGTGTTGCAAAGAAGCAGGAAGCAAGATTGGACAAAAGGTGTCACACAGCAGTCAGGATTTAGCTTGTTGATCTCTACAATAGGATTCATTCAGGAGAACAGAGAACCTATAGTATCTGGTTTAAGACGTGATCAATAAAAGAGTCTGGACCTGATGATAACAACTTTCTAATTCATTTCAGTGTAAGCAAAGAAAGTTTTGTCTCGAGTGATGTGACTTGAGTCAGCGTCAGTTGGGGCTTATAACCACAAGTTTGAAAATGAAAGAGATCCATCTGAAAGAGAGATTAGATTTGTGAAGTACTCTTTTAACGGGAATGAATGAGAAACACAGTCTTTGGCTTCACAGCCCAAAGACTGTGTTTAACTTTGCCAGGATGGGTAAAGGTCAAAAGTCATGATGATGTTGTAGCGAACCGTTCTGTTTGTTTCCCATCCTTAACTCTCATATTTCCTCTAAGTGACAAGCAACTTCCCTTCTTACTGTCACCCACAGAATTAGACAGCTTGAGACAGATGTTGTTCGTGTGTACTCACAAGTAGTCACACATACTATACCCTCTGACACACACGAGCCCATTCATTACCCAGGACCATGGGCCATGTGAAGGGCAAGCCCGGGCAGATAAGTCTCTCCTCTGACGTTTCCGCTCCACTTCTTGCTTTCTGTCTTACTCTTCTCCCCTTCTGGGCTAAATTGGGCTTTTGTGGAAAACATTTTTTGACGTCAACTTTTTAAGAGCGTCTGTTTGTGACTGTTGAGGGATGTAGCTTCACAAGTTTAAGGAGGATATATCTTCACCATCAAAGAAGCTTATCTTTTAATATCTGTCCTTTGATAGCTGGTCTAAAAAAGTCAAACTAAGTGTCTGGAGAGTTCCCGAACGTGCCATAACTTCAAAAAGGCTTTTTCTTGTTATTGTAATGATCAACTGCCCTGTGTGCACAGTAAAATCAAATTCACCTTAAAGATTGCTGTGTGTAAGAGAGAAAAAGGAACCCGGAGGGTTCAGCTATCAAGACATCTGATCTGCATCTTTCCAGGAAATTCCTCTCCACTTAACGGCCTATCTCAGCTCCATCTGAAGATGAAGAGGGTTTATCCAAAGTCAAGGGATCATCCAATTCCTATTTTTTAAACCCCTAGAACCACGCACACATATCCCAAATTTAACCTAGCTCTCAGCTGACCTTTGACCTATTCATTTCCCATCAGAAGTTACCACAGCTCTGACTGACACACAGAGCTTCACCTGCTCTGCGCACGGGTTATGCTTTGCACTTGTGTGTTTTTGTGTGTCAAGATTTATAAATGACATGGTGGGCTAAGCCTGGCAGAGCTTCCTGACTTGCTGGTGTGTGTGTGTGTGTTTGTGTGTGTGTGTGTGTGTGTGTGTGTGTGTTTGTGTGTGGATGGAACTTCCTGTCAAAAGATGTGCGGTTTCCCGTGCTCATACAGCTGGGCTCATAGACGCTCTGGGAAAACACCCTCTGCTACGAGTACACTCGTTGAGCTGCACATCCCACACATACAGAAGAATGAAATTTGAGTTCTGAATTTTACATTGATCTTTTGAGTGATTACTGGAAAGGGAGAGAAATAAGCCTCATCCGGCAAGTTTTATGGGAGTAAAAAGTTCCCCTTAAGCAAATGTTTAGAGTCTTCTGGTCTTTGCTGATTAAAGGCTCACAGGTTTGTGAGGAGCAAGACACATGGGAGTCTTTTAAACTCAAACCCAGCAATCTTATGGGCACGTGTCATCAGTCCACTCAAGAATGTCAGGAATTTAAAGAAAGACAGAAGGTGAGAGACTAAAGATGTGGGATGGGGATGGTTTAAACAAGTCAGTCTTCAAAACAGCTCATTTCAGAGCTTGATGAAACCAGAAACACTTTGTTTTGTTTCTCTTGTGCCAATATCCATTCTTCAGCGATTCATCTAGATTGCTGCTGGATGGAAAAGCGTATTGTTCTGGGCCATCAGCATAACTTATGCGTGCACTAATGTAAACAGCCCTCTGACCCGTCACCCTCTGCTTCAGAGTTTTGTCCTCAGGAAACAGTGCAGCTCGAGAGAAATCTGTTAAAAAAAAATCTAAACATTCATCTCAACTGAGCAGGGTATGTGTATTTGAGTGTGGTAAGATGTCTGAAGCGATAGTCATGAAATTTTCATTGTGAAAGTATGCAGTTGAGTCAAGATCGCAGATAGCCCGAACAGCCGGGCAAAAAAAAGGATTAGATAATATCTGGTGCTAATTGAAAATAAACTGGTGGTGGAGATCATTCATTTTTGACACAAAAGTATATCTCACTCACCCCCCCCCACCCCCCACCCATCCTCAATTATTTTAAACAGACCCCTTCTCCTTATTTATGAGGTCCTAATTGGTGGAGGCCTGCCTTTAGGAGGGAGCCAGGATGGGGCCACATTCAAGAAACTCACTCCTCTGATCTCTCCTGGGGGTGGGTTAATGGTGCAGGATCAGGCTAACAGGTTGACTGGTCAGGGAGTTAGCCCCTTGAATGAATGCGTCGCAGGGCCATTAACGCTTTAACAAAAATGGCTGGTTTATATGAGGTGTCAAACCTAGTGGGATGACACATTTTTGAACTGTGAAAAGGAGAACACATTTTAAAAAGCGCCTAAATTGAGAAGTCATGCTCCTTCGAGGTATTTTAGGACGCTCCATGCATCAGGAAATTCAGGGTCTGATGAGGACCGTTGATAAGTGTGCCTTCCAAGTACTGTATTGTGGGTCTCAAGTGGAGGCTCATTGGTTAAGAAAGGATTTCCTTCTTTCCTCCCCGGAGCAGAGGCCGGAAGCACTATGTCTGACCTCAACTGCACGTTCTCATCTCTCATATCTGCTACATCATTGACTCCACTTATCTAGGTGGTTCATTTCTTTTGTCACTGAGGATGAATAGCCCACTATCGGTTATTGGTCTAGAGTCTCATTAGTTTGTGACTTAACTTCAACGCAGCCACTATTACCCAACATCCCCCGGTCCTGCCCCCTGCAGATGCTGTAAATTCTTTGAGTGTTTATCAGACTGACACTCTGACTCTTCAAATCTTTCTCTGACTCTCCCTGACAATTCCTCACACATGTGTCATCCCTTCATATATCCGGGGAAAACATGTAAGGGCACTTCCTCTTCCTGTGGGATGAGCGACCCAGCATCCTGCATATGCTTTGCTGCCCAGCGGGGGTACTGTCACTTCCTGTGTGACCTGGGGGCAGAGAGGGAGTTTTTGGGGGAGGTAGAAGAGGGAACCCAAAGCAGCTGAGAGGTAAAATGAAACCATCATATGATTCCAGGTGTTGTGTTCGTCTGACTATAGATTTTCAACGTGATGAAGGGATTGTTTAGAAAACCCCAGAGAGGCTGAGACCGAAAGTAATATGTGTGCAGTGGCTTCACATTCACATAGATGCGAGTCATTAGTAAGTTCCTTTTCATTCAGCATCAGTTGCAAAAGCTTTTGTCCCACTTTGTAGCTGCTCTGGAGTTATTTTAAAACTGAAAGAAAATGCACAGCTTGTAGCAACATATAATCCACTAATTTCTTAATGATGTAATAATTAGTCAAAATGAAATCTAATGTCCCTCGGAAAAACCTTGAAAAAACTTCCCATTGTAGGATCTACCATTTGTCAAATCCACAATAGGTGAGAGACAAGGGTTTCCGACTTTACGTTTCTGCTCTGGGCTCTTTGTAGACAGAATAGTGTTTAAATGAGGATGTTGAGAAGATGGTTTCCTAAAGTGATCTTAACTGTCATTTTGGCAACACTGAGAGAGAAATTAATTAGAATATTTAATCACCTTGAAGTCTGGTTTGGCAAATATGGCATGGTTGTTAAAGAGAACACAACAAAGTTCATGGTAATTATTGTGTCCAGCAAAGATCCACTGCCTGTGGTTCTTTTAAGTGTGTTAAGTGTAACTATCTTTCATGGTGTAATATCCACTTGCGATAGAAGCACCCTGACCTCATTGAAACTACATGCTGGGAAGAAAGTAAACACTTGAATGTACTAATAATCTGTTTAGCTACTAATGATGATGCCCCATTTGAGGCTGCCTTCGCTTCTGCTATTTCAAGGGGTGTAAAGTTTGCCCTCAAGTGTCTCTCATTTCTACTGGGATCCCTCAACATTGCCGGGGTGAAAGCTTTGCTTGGACTTTAACAAACCACACCCAACTTGACTTGTTTATTAGTGAGGCAGGGCTTCCATCATTACAGGCTTAAGTGGGGATTGAGACCGAAAACAACCCAGCGCTAAAACAGCACGCGGGGCTGTGTTGGCAGGGTGTGTTATTTAAGGTGCTGGTGCCGGGGAGATAATGAAATACGATCCAGCGAGTCATGTTGAACTAACAGATTGGTGTTTTTAAAGGCTTATCAGACATCAGAACACTGCACAGTGGTTTTTGATACTCAGAGACAGGATTTCTGGAATTCTGGAACGTTTTCACAGCGGTAATTAAGTTTTATCTTCCATCACGATGATTGCAAGGTGAACTGTAGAAATACAGCATTCACGTTACAAAGTAATCCACCAGGAATGTTGGCTTGCATGCTTTTGATTTGCCCAATGCAGCACGAAGCAAAAATTTTTTGTGCAGGGCTCAAGTCTCTCTTAGAGGCAGAGCTTCCATTAGCACATGGTTTAGTAAGAGAAAAAAAGGCAATGTTCTTACAAAAAATGAAGCATTGGCTTGATACTTATCCTCCGGGTTATGTACTCAGTTGATCAGAGGTCATGTCATGAACTCTCAAAAGGTTCAAGGAAGGAAGTAACAGGAAGAGATGATAAAATATTATTTGTCTATCATGTCCAGCCTGTCATCATACAAGCTGAATTTTGAACTAAGAAGATGGAGTCATACACCAGCTGAACAGCGCCTGTGCTCATGAATTCAGAATGAAAGACATTCTCACACTCATGCGACCTGAGTAAAATTTAAGCATTACTTAACTTACCAGGATCTTAGTCAACTGTTTCAAGACAGAGAAGGCAGGCTCACAGTTACCAGTTTTACTGCATGCTGAACCTGAAAATGATGGAACATGTCCATGTTGTTAAGTAATTCTATCCATGTAACAGAATTTTATTTGATACGTAATATTCTTTGGAGATCTTTTTTTTTTAATCATACAAAGTTATCTACTATGTTTGCATGGAGATATTTGAGTCAACACAAGGACTAGTAAATCACATTACAGTTTCTGGAAATGACTTAGAGGCATCAAATGCTGGTTGAGTTGAAGAATATATGTAATAACACATTATGTAAGATTACAATTATTCATACTTAAGTTAACAACATAAAGATAACAAATCAACTTGCAAGTGAGAATTTGCCTTTACAGAGCAGCCAACATCACACCTTTTTCTAGCAGTGAGTGCCGTCTCTGTCATGTCATTCAGGCACTATCTACTGCAAATGCAAAACAAAGTAAGAATGCACTTGCAACAGTGCAGTATAATTACTTTACAGTCAACAAGCATCCTCTCTTCTTCATTGTGAAAGAAAACCTCCACTAGTCAAGTCAAGATTATAGATTTCCATTCTCAGGAAGTGCCACAAAAATGACACTTATTCTGACACAGACATGAAAAAGAATGCGGTCAGGCATGCACATGCCCGCTGTGAAAATTGGCAGCCCAAAAAGTGGTGGATTGTTCACACTACATTGTTATCATTGTGGTTAGACGGTGTGGTGTGTCTGTGTGCGTTTTTCATGCAAACAGTACCTAAGTCATAGTTTTCATAGTTCAGATTCCTCTGGTTGTCCATGTTTACAAATAGCAGATAGAGATTCCCCTCGGCTTGTCTTCCCCCATCTTGAGATGAAGCTGAAAGAATGCTGGGGTTTAGATAGCGAAGCGATTCAACCACAATTTGAAGCCAACAAATTTTTGTTTTCATTGATTCTAAACAACATTTTCCCAAGGTTTTTGGTCCAGTTGAGGTGACAGTTCACGCAGGAGTTGCTTTCATACTCTGTTTCTCCTTCTCAAACACTTTCTCTCGTCCCCATTTCTGTGTCCTCTGCCTCTTTTTACCTTTTTTTGTAGCTCTTTTTCTCTGAATCTTTCTCAGTCAACATGGGAGGACGAAAGCTTTCGGGCTGGAGCTCATGGGATTCAGATAAAGCACACAACATAAAAGAATTCCATAGTGAGCCATGCTCTGTGCACAGTCCAAGATATACAGGAACTTCAAATATGAAACACTGACTTCTCAGCATCTGATATGTTGGTCTGGATCCCAGTCAGGGACTTGAATGGAGAAAATAACAGGAAAAGATGGAATTCAAAGGAGAGTCATATACAGAAATTTAGTGTCAGATTACTCAGAAATATCATGATATATTACATTTGATCATCTCCACTGTACAGACATTCCTTTACTGAATCTTTAGGGACGTCTCCTCCATGGAAGGATGCATTGCAGTGAGACAGGACGTGGCACACATACTGTACTTGCACAACACATGGAAAACAATCTGTGCTGAGAGAGAAATATGGTGGAAACATGATCACACACACACACATGAGATCGTGTCTATAGTTTCAGTGGATAAAGTCCAAATTGCTGGAATAGTGGCGACAGGGTTTATTGCACTCATTGGCAAGATCGATCAGCCTTGCGGCATACAGGTTCCTCCGTAGCCTACAAGACGTGTAACCCCATTGCAACCAATAATCAAACATCTTTTGCAGCTTCTAATTCTGCTTCCCAAAATGTTTTGTTTACAGAGCTGTGTTGGCGTTCATGTTGATCCCTGTGTTGTTTTGAGTATGGAGTCTTTTCGAAATCCAAAATGAGGCTTACAGCAGACCCTGAGGGGACATTTGTCCCATGTCAGGACTTATTAAAAGCATTACATTCTCTTCTAAAGAGCCAGGGGGCTGGCTACTTCCTGTGACCATGTGGCAAGCACCAAACTCTGTAAAGGCAAGACCCAACAGATGGACCCGATAGAGCTCAGGGAACCCAGAGTGTTTCCTCTGAAACTAAGGCTGTTCTGCTCTTCTTCTCCTTCTGCTGTCAAAGTTACTTTCTCTGGTTTCACTTCTGTATTCTTATACAAATATCTGTTTAGCTTTTCCTCCTCTGTTTCTTGAGGCTCATTTATTTTCTGCATCACTCACTTGCATCCAACCCCCTCTGTCTTTTCCCTCTTTTCCTCCTCTCTATTTTTCTTTAAATCTCACACCTCATTTCCTTTGAACCCACTCCAGGTTCATCTCATATGTCTGCTTATGCTCTGTTGAGATACAGCATTCCCTCACAGCTCCGACAGGACATGGCCTTGCATCCCTTTGCTCTCCAAGATGAGACGGTCCTGGGACAGAGGTGTCAGATCTCTGACTATGAACATCTGGAGAATGTTAATGTAATCAGCACAGATCAGATTCCTCTAACAGTCATTGGCAGGAGTTCAGGGCTCAAGAGAGGGAGATAGGGGCTGGGGAGAAATGGAGCAAAACGAACAGGGAGAGAGTGCCAGTGAGGCAGGCAAAGAGGAAAAGGTTGCTGGTCTGTGTCTTAGATATTTAGACAGACGTGCGGTTAAAGAGATGGCAGATTCTTATTTCTTTTGCTGATTTTTTTTTGTTCATGCACACAACCAGAGAAATTAGAGATGAACACTTAGATGGCGAGAAAATGGGGCCCACTTCATAGCTGCAAATGAAATCCAAGCCTGTGAGACGTATGATCGTGTAGCATGGAAGGAGAGACGGGTTCAGGGTCTCAGTATGTGTGTGTGAGAGTGCGATTAGTGTGGCTGTTGAATGGCTGAACGTGAGAGTGAGCCATTTGTAATGGTAACCTTTGACCTCTCAGTTCAGAGCTGTCGAAACTATGTTTCCTCTCCCCTGGGTAAGTGTGTGTATGAGTACGTGTGTGTGTGTGTGTGTGTGTGTGTGTGTGTGTGTGTGTGTGTGTGCGCGTGCATCTGTGTGTGTGTGTGTGTGTGTGTGTGTGTGTGTGTGTGTGTGTGTGTATGTTTGTGTGTGTGTGTGTGTGTTTGTGTGTGTGTGTATGTGTGTGTGTGTGTGTGTGTGTGTGTGTGTGTTAGTGTGTGTGTGTGTGTGTTTGTGTGTGGGAGTGTGTCTTTGTGTGTGTGTGTGCGTGCATCCGTGTGTGTGTGTGTTTGGGTATGTGTGTGTGTGTGTGTCTGTGTGCATCTGTGTGTGTGTGTTTGTGTGTGTGTCTGTGTGTGTGTGTGTGTGTGTGTGTGTGTGTGTGTGTGTACGCGTGGGGGGGTACACATGTGTTGTCACGGGGGAATCAGACGTATTTCCTGCTGCAGAGTCTCCCTGAGTCCCAGCGTAGTAAATGACCGGGAAAAAAATGTTATAATGCTGGAGCAATGAGGTCAGCCTCTCTCTCTCACTCTCTCTCCCAGCCTCAGCTGACCCAGATTGCTGTAACGGCCAAAGCAGAATCTGATATAAAGCCCCCCCATCCCCCACCCCCCACCCAACCACCACCACCCCAACTCATCTCGTATCCCCATGGACAGAGCTCGGCCTCCAGGCCTGCGTGTGAGCAACACACTACTCTCCTCCCTGCTTGTGCCCACTGGGTTTATCATTGTGAAACTGCCACTGAAAACTACTCCACTGTGCACAAACGGGCATAACCATTCATGACATCCACACATGCTGCCCCAGTGTGCTATATAGGGGTGTCTGTTGCCATGTGTTGTGTTTTGTAGTAAATTAATCGTATTTTAATATATATATAAGATAGACGTGATACATATAATATATATATATATATATATATATATATATATTATCTTTTGTCTAACCCCTACCTTGTTTTTCTGAACATAGAAAAAAAAAAGACTTGACAGGAAGAGAGTCAGACGAAAGAAGAATCCAACCAGGGGAAGGATGTGAAGAACAGGATAAGGTGAAAAAATATACTAGAGGGAAGCCTGTAAAAAGGTATTTATACCCTCCTATTCAGCTGATAGAAGGACAGACAGGGGGACTAACAAGCTTACAGCCAATACAGAGGCTGAGGAATAAAGCCAGGTGGCTGAACCAGACACTATGCAATCAGAAGTGGAGATGGAAAATCCAAGGGTGAAATTTTTAGATGGCTGAAGAAACCTTTGTGATCTGAACCAAAGCCAGAGATCATGTAACAGATGCTAGCAACAAAGGGCTAAAACATTCTGGAGGGAAGAGGTGACAGTTAACACAGAGAGCTGTTATTTTAGCTTCTGCTAAACAGAGAATTCACTGTATCGCAATAAAGAAGATTTGAGTCTTGCCATGGCAAAATATTTTTCTTCTTAAATAACCTCAAGGCTACAAAAGGTATCAAACCCAATAGTTTTTGTTCACACGTTGTTTCTTTACAACGCTGAATACCCATTGTGCCATTATGCCGTATTAATGTCATATTAACCATAATATCAAACACCTGAGTGGAAAAAATATAACTAATTCTAATCATAATTGGTGAGCATCATCATAATAACTATAATATTGACACTAATATAACGGACTTAGTTATACAGGAGCTATGCACTGATGTATGTATTTGTTTTTTTCTTGGTAACAATCTGCTACAAATACAAATCATAAAAAGTAGCTTAGGCTGTTTATCTGGTGTGTTGTATTAGGGCTAACCACCTTGGAATATTTTGTGAACACTCCCAAGTTATAATTTTTTGTGTTCTTCCCATTCTGCTGATATTGCGTGAATGTGTATTCCACTTTGAAAAGCAACAAAAAGCAGGAAGTCTAGCTAACGTTAGTTTTCCCTCATTGGAATTTAAGTGACACTATATAAAATTACCCCAAATGACACTGTCAGGTGACACTGTCAAATGCATGCACCTTTGAGAACATTGCAGATGGTTAGTGTCACTGGAAAAAGATACCTAAAATTCTCTTCCTTTTGGTTAATACACAAGTAAAAAAAAATTCTTTCATTTGGTTGATTCAGTGCAGACACACTCAACCATGTTCACAGAAGTTTGCAAACACATGTAACTCCAATTTTCCCTTTCTACAGAATTTTTTTAAAAAAATGTATTCCCTCAAGAGAGTTTCTGAGAAACTCAGTTTTGGACGGTAAGCAAAGGCCGGTTTAGTATGGATGGAGGCCAAAATGGAGCGAAAGAGAGGAAAAAGATTTTTTTTGGTTGTTTTTTTCAAATTCATCTCCGTTAGCGTGGACACAGCCTGAGCAGAGCCCAGAGGGTTGGGGAGGGTCAAACTATCCTTTCTACCCTTCACTTCTCCCACAGGTGCCACCTCCATCCCGAAAAATTACTGCCAAGTAGCCCCTGCTACATACCACACACACTTTCACTTTTTCTGTCACACACATCCAGACTAACACCAAGATATTTCTTAGAAATCACCACGTAACTTTTTCAACTTCAGCTTTCAACTTTTTACAACTCTTTCTTGGTAATCTGGGAGAGTTTATGTGAGCTCCCCGAACTGACCAAGGGATACTTGTGTGGCTCTTGTGGTGGTTCAGATTAATGCAGTTATGCTGTATGGCACACTGCGTTGGCACAAGGCACTTACCCTACTTCCATGAAAGCATTAAGACCCAGTCATGTTAAGAGTGTAAGCCAGGGGCTAGGAAAACATCAAGTGTTTGATTTGATGGCCTTGCTTGATGAAATTCAGCACTTCCATTTGTACAATAACGTAATGTCAACGGTGTTTTCATAGATGGAGATGACAAGGTGTGATAAGACTTGACTGATGAGCCGAGGCCAATTGTAATGACCCATAAACTTAGCAAAGGGCGCAGTAATCAGCTTAGAAGTTCACAACAGCTCCTGAGAGTTAGATGGCAGGCTGCACGGTAAAACTGAGATGCATTATGAAATAAAGAGCTCAAGGCAGCCCCTAACAGAGTAATGTTATTGAGTTATCCCATAACTGGCTCAGCCAAATCCGCCTGCTGCACTTTGCTTAATGTACAACAGCTGGTGGCAGCTGTGGCCTGTGGCAGCCATGATGGATGTGATGTCATTTCATAAGTCCCGCCCATCCTGACCCCTCATGATTCCTGACTCTGCTACAGGCTCCGGGACAGTGGTGAGTGGGGTAGACCAAGTGGTTAGTATTTGTGGTATGAATGTTGTCCAGGAATTATCCCCTCACTACCTGCTTCTTTTTTCCAGAAAAGATGCACCATAGCTGTCATAAGAAGACCCATATCGCTTTGCTGCAGTTAATCATATCTGTCCAAAGTGTTTTATTTGCCTATTTCTAACTATACTTCCATTATGATTTATTTTCCATAACCATCAACTTACCCTAATCTTAACCATACCGTAACTGCCATGTGCAGATTTTGCAGATTGTAAGCTTTTAGAAATGTTGGCGTTGTAAATAGATTTTTTTTTTTAAAAAAATAAGACATAAAAGACATTAGTGTTGAAGACGTTCCGGGGCTCCGCTGGATGGTCCAATATTGGGCATGGGGTGTGTCCGAGCATACTCTCAGCTCGTCTTCCTATTAGTATGCAACAGAGCAGAGCAATTTAAGATGGGAACATGCTGACTTTGTCTTCCAGTGCCAATATAGCTGACTGTGTGTTCAGATAGTCAGACCAAATTCGATATCAGCTTTGGGATAGCCGAAGGTTAGGCAGCGGAGGTGCAAAATGTATTGCGCCTGTGTGTGTATTTATATGTGTTTACATGGGGGTGACGGTTTGTACATTCTCACCCTCTAGAGACAGATACCGGACGTGAGGTTCTTCAGGTTGAAACTCCTTCTTTCATGTGATCCCCATGCCAAATGAATTCCATCACTGTTGTCATGGCATTGTCATGGCAACCACTTAGACCCCTGTCATTGATACCGCTGCTCAGTCAACAGTCAAAGTGAGAGCCAGACAGAGTGCAAGAGGGAGAGCGAGAGAAAGCAACATAAGGACGGCAGGAAGTCGAAATGGGAAGATGTGTGGTCAGAAATGACAGGAGGAGATTTACGGCGAATAGCAAGATGAAAGTAAATACTGCATGTGATTTGACTAATAAAGGAGAGCCCCTGCATGCACTGGCTGAAATGAGTGCGACCAGTGAATGTGGCCTTTACACAGTTCTGTTAACAGGCACATCAAATATGACTGTCCCCTCCTCTCTCTCCTGCAGGGATACTGGGAAAGAGCGGGGATGCACAGCAGGTACATGGTTTATTAATGGATCTGACTCTATTTTGGGACCTCATGTAAGGAACAGTTGCCTGAGAGGGCAAAAAAATGTACAGAACACACGCTTGATCTTTACATAGCCCAGGGCATAAAGGCCATTCTTCTCTTTTTTAATCTGTAGCATAACACAGAAACATAATGTGCAGAATATATGAAAATGTCATCATCACATAACCACATGTTGAGTTTCATTACTCTTACACTCTTACACTTCCCTATTCATACAGTTACACAATCAAACATAAACTGGACCCTTCTTCCTCCATCTGTTTTCCTCTTTCTGTCTCGTTTTTTGTTTCACTCTACACACACACACACACACACACACACACACACACACGCACACACACACACACAACATGGATACATACACACACATATACATGCATATTTCACTCTGCCCTGACACAAGCACACCACTCTACCCTCCCCTCATACTGGGAGGTACAAGATTAATCCATTTGCACAGCAGCAGAGGGGAGAGAGGAGCGACCAGAGGGACCAACATGGAGGGAAAGAATAAGGAAAGAGGGTTGAGAAAGAGTCACTTGCTTATAGCTGTAATTTGACAGAGACATTATTGTATCTTTTTCATTTAGACCATGACAGTAAGAGTGTGCAGTCAAAGATAAAGGAGTCAGGGACCCTCGGGTGACACTGTGCAATCTACTCACCGCTAACGTGCTTCTTATAAACCTATTAATTATTATCACACTCCACCAGGTAAACAATATTAGCATAGTCTGAAAACAAAATACTATGACTTGTTTGTGTGTGCGAAGACATGCAAGGCTGCAACTCTTTGATGTATCATTGGATAGTAAGTGACACATAATGATGCAAGCTGATGAAAAAGTGAAAATGGGCTTAGCAAGGCAATGTGATTCAGGTCTGCAGAGAGCACGTTGGGGCTGATGAGAGCTGTCTTAATCTATAAGAGCTTGTATCTGAGTCTGTGGGAGGTGGGGAAACAATTGGAGAAAGAGGTACGCTGGCTGATTGCATTTTGAGAAAGACATTTGAGCTACTACCTCTCAAAGTGGATTGTTTAAGGTTGCTTGTTTGCAAATCCCAAGGGGATTATAAAAACACTGTCGGTCAAACACGTTGTCAGTTTGAAATCCCAAAAAGTCTTGGACTAGCTTTCATCGCCGTTTTGTCATTACCGTCTTGAATCGCCTGGGCCAAAAAGCAAAGATGAGTATCTTTCCATTACAGTGCCCCCCTCTCTTCTGTTACCCTCATCTGAAAAAATGCATCTTCCTATTGATTCCCTCCACCTGCCAAAAGCTTGGTGAACAGCTGCTTGGTTGAACAGCCACATTACTCATTCGAGACATTTAGCAGATATCAATAATCAGTCGTTTCCCTGTTCTCTATTTGGAATAACAAGGCCATACATCTGGCCCAACAGTCACTAGCTTGCTGCCAAACTGCTTGAGGCTCCAAACTCTTTCAGCCCTTATTAGGTGATTTAGTCTATGGTTGGACAAGGGAAGCAGGAGACGAGTCTATAGGTTGGGACATTAGGAACAGTAGCAGTGTCAGTTGCTGCTTTTCTGTGTCATGTTTATGTCCAAGTCTGAATGCAGAGGGATTCAGCCCATTAAGCTTTATATCCTGCCTATAGCTGAGCCTTTATTGCCCTGATATAACCTCTTGTTAGACTGTGACACAGCACTTTGGGAAAACACACACATGTGACCTGCTATCGATCAAACTAAAGACTGTGTCCTTGAACAACCTTGAGTGGGGTGTGTGTGAGTGGCATACACACAGGTGTGTAGAGGATTGTTCTGTCAACTCGGAACCAAGCAGGACCTTCCGCCTTGTTTGATGATAGCACGGGAGCCCAGATAAAGCCACTCAATGCGTTTTGCCGCCGGTCGTTAATTACCCCAGATCACCCTGACCCTGAGGTGCCCAGGGTCACTTGGCCCATTAGGAGAGACAACTTGCCTCCACCTAGGCACGTTTCCCATGACACCCTCATAAATCTCCTGAAAAGAATCCTCTGAATGCTCTGCAGAGAGCATAAAACCGGGCAGCACAGTTTAATAATGTCCTTATAAGCAGTTTATTACCACCAAGAAATTTCATCTTGGGAGAAAGGATTCTAGGAAGTCTGGGAACTTTTCGTTTTTTTGTTCACTCTCAGACACCTGGAACATAAGAGTATGACAGTTTTGGATACTTCCATACTTGCAAATTCAGGGAGAAAATCGGACACCCCAGAATGTTCAGGAATGAACCCCTTTAGGGCAAATTCTTCAGCAACAGAAAGAGGAGTTGCCCCATAACTAGCCACACTGACAGGCATGGCACTCTTAAGGGGAAAATCATGACACTAAATAGCCTTGATAGTTCAACAGTCTTTGCTTACCAGAATGAAATACCGACTCCCCCCGACGGCGCTCTGCACTAGAAATGAAATCCGGCCACAATGGACAGTGATCAAGTTCCTGCTGTTGTTTGTCAATCTGTCAGTCTGGTCATCGTCCTGTGACACAGGTTCTGTGCTTATATTACACATCTATAAGCTTAAATCCCCCACTGACATCAATAAAGAACTGACAATCTCATCAATTTATGGCCCTATGTGTGTGTGTGTGTGTGTGTGTGTGTATACGTATATATATATATATATATATATATATATATATATATATATATATATATATATATATGTATATATATATATATATATATGTATATATATATATATATATATATACACATCAAAACAATATTCATTGGGTTCAAGCAGCTTATCTCCCACACGGTCCTGAATGGGGCCTGATCGGCTTACGTGTTGGGTATTTGAGGATGTGATGGAGGTCTGCTCGGAGCACCTGATCAGATGGCGCGTAACCTCCTGAGACCTGCACTGACCGATGCCCTTGGCCCTAATACCGTGTCCTCGGTCACCCCTGTCCCTCCTGATGGCAAGAGCTCCATCGTGGATAGATACTGAAAGTCTTCAACCTGCTCTCCAATTGATCTCCAGTCCCAGCTCATCACTGACCCATGATAACCTTGTTAGTAAGCCCAGAGGGGAAGACACACAAAGGAAGCCTTTCCCTCTGGAGCTGACAAATGGCTTATACTTCCCTCGGCAGTTGTTGAAGCAGGTGTCTTTCATATTGTACCTGTCAGTGGGAGATATATTCATACAGTTTGTTTTTAATGTATCCTCCTCTCATGGCAGTATCTCAGGCTCAGACAAGGAGTGAATGTACAAGAGAATAATATGGGCAGTAACAGTAAATCTGTGCCGAACCTGACTGCACTCATTTCCTGATGAGACACTAACGTAAATAACTGCCCACAGTACCCACACACTTGGCCCAGTCCAACTCCCTCCCTACCCCATGTTTCAACCAATCAATCCACAATCAATCACCTGCAATCACTGTCAGGCAGTAGCCACAGTGTTATGGGCTAACCAGGCCTAGGATTGCAGGAGGTTACTGCAGACTCCACTGGACAGGTTGGTCAAGCTAGAACAGATCGATGCGAACTGTCTCAGCAGACCGGGGGAGACGAGCTCAGTGCTGCACCGCAAACCTGTTCGAGCAGTTCTAGATCAAATTAGATCCCTGATAAGATGGTAGAAAGCATGCTGGCAAAGTGGAGGAGGAAGAGGAAGTCTTAGTAAGCCCAGTTCTATTGTCCGTGTGATGATAAAGTTATGAAGCCCAGCCAGAGGTCAGAGCCAGCAGGCTGGGTGAGATTTTGACCATTGCACCATTCAGGCTGGAGACTACTAAACTCACCCAAACCAAGATGCAGATCAAATTTATAGACCCAATGAAACAAACAAAAAAGAATTCATAGTTCTAATCCTCTCTTCCTGTGTTGTTTGGTTATGGCTTGGTAGGTGCCCAATGTATGTAACAAAATATGTTTTTGAATCCAGTTGCCTCTCATCTCTCTTCCTGTTAAATGTTACAACCTTTTTAGTGCCTCTTATTGAGTTTGGGAGCATATACATAGTATTTAGCCAAAATCAAAATGTGACAACTAGTTAACCTAGCTCATCATTTATGATGGAAATTGCAATTAGCCAAGTGGTCTTTGTAGCTAGTAGAGCAATATCAAAGCAGGAGCGCTGTGTTTGGATCTCAGTTAGCAGAAACTTCCTCCTTCTGATCTAATGCTATATTCATGCAATGTTACCAGGTTGGACAAAGAAAAACACACCTTATTCTGACTTTAGAGTCTTCAAGCTTTAGTCTAAAGGCCATTTTATGCTTCTGCGTCAAACCTATGCTGTAGCCTACACCATAGCCTGACGTGAACCTGTGATGGGTCGACTTGATAGCATTGCATTCACAGGTTCTCCTTCTTTAACGCCATTTTAGAGGCCATCTCCTCCGATGTCTTTGTTCGTTTCTGAATGTCGCTAACAAAAGGAAATCTAAACGCTGTTCAATCTATCAGCTCCTACTCCATAAAAATTTGTTCCGTTTTGGTCATCATTGTTTTGAAGCCAACAAATTCATGGAGAACAGGGGCAAAGAAAGTCAACACAGTGACATATAACAGTGGCCAACTAGCAGTTTGGCGGTGGCGTTGCAGAGTGACACCAACGCAAAAGTATAATCGCTCCCGATGGTGAAGGCCACTTGAGTAGGCTTTGGCGTAAGCTCTGCGTAGACCTGGCGCAGAAGCATAAATCCAAAATAAGTTGGTTAGTCACACCAGATAAGTCACTATAGGTAACTAAATTCATTTTCTATGTGATTATATGTGTATTGTTATGGTTTGTATTTTCAGCAGTATGTTATCAAATAAAACCGGGTAAAAAATTTGTAGTAATATTGGATTTTATTTTGAGGTAACTGTCAGCAGTGGTGCATTTGCAGCCAACAGTTCACTGATCACTCTGTGCTTCTTTTTACCAAGTGGGAGACATTGTTGATGTCAGAAACTCCTGATATCTCTGACTCAGAGTTAAAAGTTGAAGGCTAAGCGGAAAAGTTTTTCCCGTTCTGTGATAAAAATGCTCTAGCTTCCGTCTCATGGCGGCTTTAACACATGTAAATGCAGATCCACATGTAGAGACAACAGGACAGTGTTAGCAAATACGCCACCACTAGCCTGATAACTACTGAGCCATTAGCTATCAAGAGTCAAATTTAAATCACAGAGACTTAACAACGAGCCCTATCTCCTGACTCATTTAATAACCCCCAAAGATTTTCGTGCCACAATGACAACCCAGCCCTGCTTCAAAGGGAGCTGTTTTATGTAAGCATGTTTTGATAAACTGGAGGAGGACAAGAGAGGGGATCGGGGGCAAGAGATAGAAAGGGTCGGTTATAAATAGGTCACCCACAAACATGCACAACACACTGCAATGATGCTCCATGACAACCGAGCTACAATGGCAGATGGATAAAATGGAAAAGTGGAGCAAAATGACAACCAAATAATGAATCACACACAAAGCACAGTGAACAGAGAGAACCGATTGGAGTTGTGTCGCCTCTGCTGCGTCACTTTGTCACTTAACCACTCGTTGCTCTCTCAACGAATCTGCCCTCGGATCCTTGCAGAGGAGGGCCAGGGAATAAAAACAACTAATTATCTGATAATTATTATTATTATTATTATTACTAGGAATCTCTGTGTAAACAACTTAACAGTGCTCTAATCCTAATTGAACCACGCACACAAGTGTACACTATTTTGTTCTTGTGCATTCAGAGAGCAATCCAGCGTAATCAAACAGGGAATGAGGATTCAGCAACAGACGTGAGCTGGTTGCCTCTTTTTCAGCGCAATAAGAGGTTCAGAGTCAAAGAATCCATCTCACACGGCTCATTACAACACAATGGCCCAGTATCGACTCTAGACATTTATTTATTTCCCCAGCAGGCCTTTCGCTGCTCTCTACCATCTCTGCCCCCCATATTTGTGCGTGTGAGTGTGTTTGGTTGGATGGGTGGGGTATTTAGTGAGGAGAGGGCAGACACTTGGTTAACAGTCAGGGTTTGACTTCTTGCTGCTGGGCTCAGAGAGGGACTGGATTAAACTCCGACAGCTGCAATGAGTGTGGAAATAGTATAAGCTGCAGACATAAGAGCTAGACAGACACAGCATGCACACAGACACACACAGACACACACACACACACACACACACACACATGGTCAATTTACACATTCTAATATACACCCAGACACACTTGCAGAGTACCCAAGCTTAGCGCATGTCTCAAACTGCACACTAGCCGGTGTCCATGGGCAAATTAGTGAGATTTCAGTAGTATCTTCACTGGTCTCACACAGATAAATACACAGATTAATACAGTGCTATATGCAAATTTTGATCGCTATTCATTTTCCAGTTAGTTTGACATGGTATTAGTCTGAGACAGGGAACAACAACATGACCTCAGTGACATTAAGCTCATTATGTCTAGACAGAACAAAACGGCATCAAACATCCTATTCTTCTCTGTTCCACTCCTGGATGAGATTACTGCTGAATGAAGATATGAGGGGCGTGTCTGCCATCTTTCATTTCAAGAAGAGGCTGGGATGTTGATATCTGATGGTTGAGTCATGTATATAGGCTGGGGGAGGACACACACATCCCCCCCTCTCGCTTTTTGGGCTCCCTTCCCCCCGAGTCTACGCTGGACCGCCCGCTGAGGCACAGCGGGGCTGCCAGGTCATACTTAACACCAACCACAGCCTCTCCACTAACCCCCTCTTTCCCCATCCCCCACGCCGCTGCTCCCATCCCCCACCTGATCCTTAAATCTGCATCACAATGAAGATGGTAAAGGAGGCAGAGGAGGACAAGGAGGGGGGCAGGGGGTTCGAGGAGGCAGGAGAGGGGAAAAAAACTGACAAGGGCTCAAAGAGAGTGAAGATGCCACAGATTGGTGGAAAAAAATAGCAGATAAGTCAGAACTGAGCTAATGAGTCCGTCTGTGTGTGCGTGTGTGTGTGTGTGTGTGTGGGGGGGGTCATTTGCATGTGGTTGCACGAGAGTAGTTGTTGTTGTATATACGCATGTCCTTGTTTATACTAAACAAACAACACCTATGCTGCCAGCTACTTATGAGCAGCAGGAGAGATGCCTTTGGGGTCTCATATCGGTCAGGACTTTTCATAACAGGCAGAAATGCAAAGCTGTCATGAATTATAGCCCATTTTGTTTTAGGGGTCTGCTTTTAACAGTCTGGAGTGTGTCAGGCTGTCTGTCTTTCTACTTCCAGGCCATTAAACTGATTCCCCAAGGGATAACTGACTCCTGTCTGCCACAGGGCATCTGAAATTTTATAAGTTTTGACAGAAATAGACATGGCTTTGATAAATGGTTTCAATAAGGACTTACTTCCTCTCTTGATATCGACAAGTCCCTCAATGGTACTTCAACTCAACAGCATCACTTACTAATAAAGTTTCATTTAGTGAGCATTACTAAGTCAGTATTTAAAGATAATAGGTCTACTTTTATAAGGAAAATAAATTAAGCAGTTAATAATGTCAATAATGTCATCAACAAAGGGTCATAGGTTCGCATATTTACATAACTTTCCGAGCCATCAGCAGAAGTTATTAACAGGCCACCAGCAGAGACTTCAGTAAGCAACTGGCAGGGCCAAGCATGTTAGGGAAGCTCATTTAAAACCACAGCGGTTGAAGCTTCAATTGAATTTTCACAGATGCGGCTAAGCTACAACAACTCCGCACCGCGACTACTCAGAAGAACTAGCTTGACACACTCTCTGCTCCGCTTGGCCGTCCTGGATAAGAGGAGCTCTTCAAGAGCAAAGAAAATCTACCGGCGTTGTTTCTTCTTTTCAAAACTTTACATTCTTTTTAAAGACTACACTTGGGAAGTTTGTTTGACTCTACAGGCAACACTTTTATTACCCAAACACTTTTTAAAAAGTGTTTAAAAAGACAGTCAAACAAAGGATAAATTACATATGTTTACTAGTGGGCTTTAGAAGCAAATGTTTTTAAACCACGAATGTTGGCTAGCTTTTCCCCCCAACTTCATTCTAAGATAAGCTAACTGCTAATATTCTCACAAACAGAATGCTAACATACTGATGCTTAGCAGATGTGTTTACCATGCTCCTCGTTTTAGTTTAGTGTGTAAGCATACTTACTACTGCTAATTAGCACTAAACACAAAATAAAACTGAGGTTGATGGAGATGCCATCATTTTTGCAGGTATTTTGTCATATAAGAAATTTTACAGTAGTCCATAAAAATAGTTGTTGAGATATTTCAGCATGGACCAAGGTGCTGAGCCAGCTGAGTGACAACATATGCCACTAAGCATGGCAAAAAAAGTGTGGCTTTGCTGAAGGCCGATATATGGCTCTGCGTTGAACCCACACCGTACCTATGATGTAGCTGTGTACCCTCCGCTTCAGCCCGACCGGAACCTCCCAAAATATGCAACTACGCGCCGACCGAGACGCCACAAACGAGTCGCGTCGCATTTCGGGCCTCTTCCTCCTGGCTGAATCGCACAGACCATCTCCTTCGACATCTTCTTCTGTTTCTGCATCGCAGTAATTTCAGGAGAAGTAAGCACGGTTAAACATCTACCAACTCCTACTCCATCAAGACACGCTCAGTTTAAGTCGCCATTGTTTTTCGAAATGGGCCGAGCAACTGGTGGAGAACAGCGGTGAAGCAACTCAACACAGTGTCACGTAAACACCCCCACCACCAACTATTGGTTTGGTGGTGTAGAAGCATAAATGCTCACGACGGCATAGGCCCCTTGCGTGGGCTACGGTGTAGATTCGACTCAGAAGCATAAATCATGATGAGTGTGGACATCAAGTACCGTGCTGAAGGAGGATGAAAACTAGCCAAAGGCTATTTTTACATGGCAGCAGAAAGATTTTTCTTATCAGTTACTTATTTGTCATCTTTAAAGCATATATGAATCTTCTTTTGACCATTATTAAAACCATGAGTTATAATTTCTGATATAAACCATTCATAAATAAAAATTCATAAAAAGGTGCATTCCAATCTGGCCAAAGACGACTTTAGCTCTTGTGTTACATTGAAACTTGGAGTTTTTCCGTTCATCCCTTCTGTCTATAAAAACTTGCTCTCTCCCATTGTGGTATGTGTGAGGGAAGAAGAGAACAACTGCAAGAAAAGCGTGGGAGGCATGAAGAGGGAGAGCGGAGGAGGAAGAGCAAGCTGTGATAATGATGAATGAGATGATGGCACACTGACCTAGTAATGCTGCAGCGCCGTTGCCAGTGGGGATGAGCTGCCCTACTACTGTACACCCCTGTCTGACACACACACACACACACACACACACACACACACACACACAGACTCTGCCTAGCCCCTCTCCTCTCCCTCCACTTCACTCATCAACGCTTTCTGCACTTCTTAACCCCTCATCCTTTCCTTTCACTTGTCTCACCATCTGTTTCATCTCTTGCTTATCACTTTTTATTACCATGTTACAACAGCAGATGGAAACAAGGCAATACTGGGTGAATCTGCCCATAATGATTCAAGCCTTGATATGGGAGGCAAACACACGGAGAGGGAGGGAGGAGATGTACGGTACATGGAACTGAAAGAAAGAATTATGATGAAGAGGAAAAAATAGAGCCTTACAAGGAGGTGGTGAGGATAAAGGTTAAAAGGAAGCCACGCTTCATTCCCTGTGGTCACGCAGAGGTTAAGAGACTCGGCTGCATAAATTGTGGGAGCCATAGTCATCTCAAATAAACAAGCCAGAGATGATAATGCAAACAAAAACAATGCCAAAGCCATATCCTCTTCCATTCTCCCCTTTTGACTGGGTTCCCACCAAATCACATCCCTCTGTAACATCAGCCCGAAGACATCGATGGAGGTGGCGGTTGCCACGGTAACCAGCTCTGTGGCATGTCTGCACGCACGCAGAAATGTCTACCACCTTAGGCACGGATAGAATTGGAGACGGAGACCGGACGATGGGAGGGGAAATTTACACACCTCAGCATGATCACTGCTGGTTTCCCTCCATTTTTAGAGGTTGCTTTTCCAAGCTCCCCTGCGATGTGAAGGATTATTTCATCAGTGGGGCCAGTCAAACATGAAAGCCCGCCTAAGCATTGGACATCTCAAATGGCATCCCCTTCCTCCTCCCTCTCCTCCTCCGAGAGCCACTGCCAGAGCCCCAACAGACAGACACGTCTGCAGGAGTCCCCAGCCAAGATGGCTGCCATGTGCAGCTTTGTTGGTTGCCTGCTGGTGAGGTCCTTTTAACAGTCAATAAGCCAGTTGATCGAATTATTTAGCATCACAAAGGGCTTTCTTTTAAATCTACGCGCCCCCATTCATGCCAGTGAAGGGGGCTGTGCACCTGATTCTCCTTGTAATTAGGTGCTTGGCAATGAAAATGTTCTGTTTAGCCAGACTAAATCAGACATATAAAATCAAATTAACATGTCAGCACACAAACAAAGCTGCCTAGATATCACTTTTAACTAAAATTCATTGCAACATTTGCTTTTGCAATGTCTTGATTTTAAACTTTGTTGTTACTCTATGTAATCCACTCTATGGCTAACTTTTTCCCCTCACAATATTATTATAATTGTAAGCTCATTTCATAAATGTGCCTCATTGGATGGCGTTTTGTTTTCTGTGCCGATGCTCCACACAAAACTGAACAAAATGCATCATCATCAGTGTCCCGTTAAACCATAGGACAACACACAGGAAAAAGCCCACACTCTTGTCTTTGTGATTGTGTATGCATGAATTGCTGATGAACAGAGGAACCATGGGAAATTACATATTCATCACACTGATATGCCCAAGTAATCTGTTCAAGGTGAGTGTCATGAAGATAACTTCACTCCTCCCTGAAGCAAAAGCAACCCCAGAGACACGTCTCTGATTCTTCTTCCTTGGCTCCAGTCCTCCTCTCTCTTCTTCACTTTTCTCTTGCTCTCTTTTTTCCTCTTTTTCTACTTGTGATGCTCATCAGTTTGGCTCGCCAAGAGAGGGAGAGAGGGAGAGGGAGAGAAAGACAATGGAGGCTTTTAGCAGGATGTGGGAGCTCATCCTGTGTCAGGGCATGAAAAATAGGCAGCCACACAAGCAGGGACATTGACTAACGCAGAGGGAAAAAAAAAGGCAAATGAAGAGCAGAAGACGAGCTGTGTTAAGCGTGATATATAAAATAAGTGGGCAGGTCGAGGCCAGAAGAAGTCCTCCAGCAATAATCTGATTTTTCTCAAAGAAACCAGACTTTGTCATCATCACAATGTGAGTTCTACAAGTGTGTGTCCATAGAAAATAAAAGGTAAGGCTTTCATCATCAGTATTCACAACACTATCAGCTTTTCTCTAGTAAGTTTTAAACACGGCTGGTGAGGACAAAAAATAATCAAGGCCGTGTCCATACTAATTTAGAACACGTATGTAAAACACGTTTCACCTTCTTGATGAATGTTAAATGAGAAAATGAATAACATACATGTCTGTACGCTCAATATGTAGCTCTAGCTAGCTAAAGACAGCGTTATGCTTACTCATTAAGTCTTTATGTATTTGGCTTGTTTAATCGATACACAAACCGAAGCGTTAAACAAGGCTGGGTGTTTTCCCCTATTTCCAGCCTTTATGCTAAGATAAGCTGACTAGCTTTGGCTTCAGCTACATACTTACTGCACAGATATGAGAGTGGCCTCGATGGTCTCATCTAACTCTCAGCGTGAATTTCCCAAAGTGTCAAACTAACGTTTCAAACTATTCCTTCAAACCAGAAGGTGCATTGACTTCCTGGAGGCTCGTTGTTACCCCGTGGACAGATCCAGGCTAACTGCTTCCCTTTGCTTCCAGTTCTTGATTGATTTCCGATGAATCAGAATGCACGTGTTTCTGAACCCTTTTGATTTAATTAGATGGAGAAAATGTTTTTAAATGGATTCTGAAAGTTTTCAAAGCAGCTACATATCCTTTTCTAAACGTTTACTCACAAAACAAACACAAAAATCTCCACATAGTCTGCATAGACCTCATGAGCTACAGACACATTTTGGCAAGCAGTTTTCTGATGTTTTGCTATGAGCACAGAGCTTGGGACTCCAGCAAATCAGGATTCCAAAAAATGGCTCATGTGATATATGACATTATATGTAAAAAAACAAAAAACAAAAAACAACAATTCTGTGTGTATCTTCTGTGTAACCACTGCCAAACTGCTGCATGTTGACTTGGAGGGACTAGTTTAAAATCTGTTTCAGTGGTCAGCGTGTCCTTTGTATGGTGGATGTCCAAAATGGAGAACATCTCATTTGTTTTCCTATGGTCCTAATAGTCATCTGAGAAGATGTCGCCTAAAGCTGTAGCTTCTGAGTGTCAGACCTGAGGCCAGTCCTTTCAGAGGTCGCTCTGCAGAGGCTCAGGCACCCCACTGGGACACATCTCTTTCTTGAGCTGATCAAACTGGGATCATACCTTTGAAATCTGAAAAGCTTAAATGTATCGACCTCATCAGAATAAGGACCCAAGTCAGGCGTCCCACATCAGAGAGCAACAATGAATTCTAAAACCACGGCTGAGCTATGTGGTGCGCTGCACCGGATGGCGAGATAGGGGTTAAAGAAAACTATTTTCAGCATGGTGCTTGTAGTATGGAGTGGTTGCGGTTGGTTTGGAGTGGTGGTGGGGTTGCGGGGGGGCAGATTTTGATCCCCCTCAGGGTGTATTCCACTCTGGGAAGCTCAGCCCACTGAATGGATGGAGATCATACTCTGGGTGGCGTATGCATGCCTCGCATACCACGGCTGTGACATGCCTGTGTGAGTGTGTGCATGCTTGGCGGGGGGATGTTCTGTGTGCTGTCGGACTGAAGAGAGACAATGACAGAAAGGCAGAGAGAGACAGAGAGAAAGACTTGTGGACCATACAGACGTGTCTCAGAAGAAAACTTGAATTAGAGGAAATCATAAATTTCACGAAATTGAGTTCTATAAAGATGACAAGAAGACAGAGCGCCATTTTGTTACATTGGGCTCATCTGAGGGATAAATGATGGCTTTGTTAATGGGAAAGAAAGGATAATTTGGTTAAGGTTGCCAGAATTAAGAGTTACAGCTTGAAAAAGAGGCAGCTGGCATATAGGAATGCATGTAAGACCCTGCCCCATGACTGGAAACTGTCCACTGGCTCTCATAACTCAGCTTAAAACATTCGACCCCTGACCTCGCTGGATCACAAAAGGAACCCATCAGCTTTGGGTTCCCAAAAAAAAAAAAAAAAAAAAAAAAATGCAGTGTCATTGCGGCGATCGTGGGATTCACTCGTCTGGCCAAGAGACCTCATTACCAGCTGACAGGCTGATTCGCTGTCTCCCGGTCTGTGTCGGTGACAACAGCAGCCCCGGTGCCACCGCAAGGTCTCCGCCGAGTGTGAGGCCGGCTGTGCGTTATGTAACGAGTTCACTCTAGGAAAGCCCGGGTCTGTCACTCAGAACTCAGTGGAGGCCATTAAAATTCCCGGCGCCTCATTTAAACCCTGCCCCCCCCCCCACATAAAAACCGGACCATCAAGATCATCAGAGGATTTATTTTAGCCAAAGCAAGTCACTGAAACTCTGATAGACAGTGTTAAACTTAAAAAGAAGTGTATGCAAGGATAACAGCGGCAAACATGAGCTTGAAATGACCAAATGCCTTTTCACAGCCCACTATCATTGACATATCTTGGAGCTGTGAGCATCTCAACCAAAAAGTGATGGTCCATTCTCATATTGTTTAATTTTAATAGTCTTTTATTTCACCAAAAAAAACAAAGATTTGAGAGAAGTCATAAAATAATCGCATCATTTTTGTTTCGCAGAGATACTGTTGTCCTCAGATGGATCTTATTTCCATTTGTAGGGTGTCAATCTTTAAACTGGCGGATGAGATGATGAAATTCTTCAAATACTTCTGAAGTCATCTGAGGTGTGTCAACACCCCTGTAGTACATCTAAAGTGACTCTACCATCAGAAGAAACGACCGCAACCTGTGAGTCAAGCATCTTGCGGTACATGTACAACAAGTCATGAGTAAGTTAAATAAACAAACAAACAAAACAAGAAGTGTAAAATGTCCCAAGTCCTCCAGTCACCTGAGAGAGGGGGGGGGGGGGTCTTGCGGACGATCCTGTGGAGCGGCTCGGCGTTGCGGTGACAGGGGGCGAGGCGGGCCCGTCCCCCGGCTGCAGATTGGACAACGCGCGGCCGTCCCGCCCCTGGGAGGAGACTCTTGTCGATTTTGAGGCGCGGTTGAAATACTCACAGTCGTGTGTCTGACAGCCTTTAATTTGAGCTCAGTCGCCGTGGGGTCCACGCTCGCAGAAAGGGGGACCTGCCCGTTTCCAGACCCAGCTAAGGGAGAAGGCGATCCGGTCGGATTGTTCACTCTCACTGGCAAGATCTCACCCATCCCACATCTGGATTTTTTTTAAATCTAAAACAAAAAAAAACCCCAATAAAACCCACCAAACTCCGCGAGGTTTTTCTTTTTCGATTTTTGTTTTTTGTTCAGAAAAAAAAGGAGAAAAAAAAAATGGGAGCCCAGTTGTCCAAGGGTGGAGTAGCTGTTGAGGGGAAAGCCGCCGCCGACCCCGCTGCTGCCAAAGCCAACGGCCAGGTGAGTGAACGGGGCCCCGGCGCGCCGAGCATCCGCGTGGGGGGGGGGGGCACATGGCTCCCGGCGCCCGGCGGCCGGCGTGGGTGCCACGGCGGGGCTCGGAGCCGTGCTGTGGCTCCCTCATCCCCTGACCCTGGAGCAGGTCCGGTCCCTCCTTCGGGCCCATGGCCGTAGCGAGTGGACGGAGAACAGGTTGTCCGAGGCCAGGGGGACTCCAGCCGAGCCGCCGCCGCCGCCGCCGCTCTGCGCGCAACGCGGCCGCCTTTGTTAGACCCGCCTGCCGCTGCCGCTGGCGCAGGGGCCGCTCGCCCGCACGGTTTTGTTTTTCCCGTTAAGAAATGCAGGTTCGGTTCGGAAGGCGTGTTCGGCCCGTGTTTTCTCTCACGAGTCGGCTGTAGTCGGGCTCGGGGTCGATCGGGCGTCGAACAAAAGATGCGAGGCGAGCGAGCGCAGGGGGGATGCAGATGCTCCCTGCTGGAGGCGCATTTTGCGGAGCTGCAAACAAAGCGGCGACGTGCGCCAGTTCGGACCCCGTTTGCCCAACTCCGATACCTGCGTTTTCTCTCTTTTTTTAGAGTTACACGGATGTTGGCGCATAGATATTGTGCTTTTATTGCTGATAATTGGCGATTGTCGAGTCCCTGCCCGAGTCTGACCCCAGATCAGAAGCAGGAGTGTTAAGTGATGAATTGTGATGCCCGCCGAGACGCGTCGCCAATTTTGGGGTGGCCGGGAGTCGAGCGACCTGTGAAACCCCCTCTCCCGTCCCTCACCCACCCAGCGTGGGGCTCTGAACCGAGCGTGGCTTCGTCCGTGCCACGGCCGGTGCGCCGGCGGTCCTGCGCCCGCACCGAGCGCACGCAGAGCGCCGGGTTGGATGTAGACTGCGGCTCCGAGGAGCGCAGAGACCAGGTTTCCACGGGGATTCCTTTGTTCCTCAACTTGCTGGCGATGTTGACGTTTGCGTGCAGCACCACTGCCCCCGTGCGTCCGCCCACGGTCATGCAAACAGCTGTTGAATCCCCCCTTTGAACCGCTGTCAGGGCAAGCAGCTTTCCCCAAGTAAAACGTGGATTAACTATTTATTTGGGCTAATGCTAATCGGTCACATGACATGTTTGGTCCGGTGGAACACGTTTCATCTACAGTTTATCCATCTGTGTATTTTGAGCGAGCTCCTCCAGAGGCAATGATGTTGTTCTGGCCCATGTTGAATGTTTCAATGCACGACTAATGAGAGTCCTCTTCTGTGCAGGAGAACGGCCATGTCAAGACCAATGGCGACGTGTCAGCCAAGCCCGACGGGGAGGTGGCCGCCGCGGACGGAAATGGAACAGCTGAACCTGCCAAGGAGGGCGAGACCAGCGCCGGAGATGCCATCGAGCCCGCTCCTGCGGCAGAGGGCGAGGGCGCCAAAGCTGAGGGCGAGGCCGCCAAGGATGGCAAGAAGAAGAAGAAGTTCTCCCTGAAGAACTCCTTCAAGTTCAAGGGCATCTCGCTCAAGAAGAGCAAGAAGGGCAGCGAGGAGGGCAAGGAGGAGGCCACCTCCCCCACGACCGAGGACAAGCCCGAGGAGAACGGCCACGCGGCCAAGGAAACCAAAGAGGAGTCGCCGGCCGACGAGGGCGAAGCCCCCGCCGCTGACGCCGACGCCGCCGCCCCCGCCGCCGATGCTGCACCCGAGGGAGAGACCAAGGAGGCAGAAGAGGCCCCGGCCACAGAGGCTGCCCCCGCTGAGGAGGCCGCCGCCGCCGCCCCCACCGAGGGCACGACACCTGCAGCCTCTGAGGGCGAGGCCAACGCAGAGTGACTGCACCCCACCACGGCAACTGAACTGATTTTCCAAGATTAAAGTATATAAATATATATATGAGAGACTCGTGCCACGTTCTTAAAGTTATAAACAAAACTACAAAAGAAGAAAAAAGATATATCACGTTTGCTGATTCAACCACCAGTTCACTGCCTTTTATTAGTTCTTCGACAGACGGAATCTCACCGGGCCCTCTCATGATGAAAGTGTTGGCTTGCGTCGCCCCCTCATGGTACACACAGGGACTGGCGTGTGGCGAAGGTAATGGATTGGATGTGGAGCGAATCAGGAATACTGACTTATTTTCCCAATTCATGGAGAAGCATCCTTTTTAACAGCGTGGCAGCCCTATAACATTTTATTTTTCTTTCTCATCTTTTTGGGATTTAAAAATTTGTCACCGTTGCAGAGCGGGGTAGACCATCTCCTTCACTCGAAATGACTGTTATACGGACACATAAACCTTTCAAATGATCTTATTAATTTTTAGAATTCTACATTCCTATGCTTTACCCCCAAATTTCAAGTATTTTGTCATGTATAGAAAAGTGAAAATCGAGGAGGGGAGGTGGAATAAGAGCAATGTCTTTGTTCGTGTATTTTCATTCTTTTTCTGGCTAAAACCACATTCAAGCTTCTTGAGTATTGCAGTGTTCACATTTCAGAGTTTATGACGCAGGGGTTGGGATTGTGTAAAAAAAAAAATGTGAGCTTTTTATCTGCAAACTGTCTCTGTAAATATGTTTTGGCCAATATTTTTGGTTCTCTTTATTTTGCTATCGTTTGAAGATGTTAATGGTTTTATTGTAACTTTTAATAAGGGTAAATAAATGTTTGGTCCCCTCTGTCTGTGTTCTGCCTTGTGATTCACACTTTGAGACACACTGGAACCAGACTGTGGAAAGTTAGACATCTTTTTTAAGTTCTCTTGAGGAGGTTTGGTCAGGTATTACTTGACGCATACACAGGAACAACCAGTTATATAATAGGAAAAGCATAAAGCAATGCACACTTCTACAGATGAAATATCGTTGAAATCCACTATGATTAAGATTAAATGACATTAACAATTTTAGAAATCAGTTAAGTCACGTAGATCATGAAAATGGTACAAGCCATTAACACGTGTTGCCTGCGACTCTGGACGAGGACAGAAAAGATGTAGTGATGCTAAGTTTAGAGGAAGATGAACTATAAAAAGGCCACAAGATTTATCCTTGTGTGTTAATTACTGACGAAAGTTCACACCTGCACCAATATTCTCTGTAGGGAATATATTTATATACTAGGTATAAATACCAAGGACCTAAAGGACCTAAATATAATTTTTTAATTTTCTTTTTATTGACACACGTTTTCTGATAGTTATTTTTTCCACACTACTCTTATCCCGTGTTGCATTTCACCACAGATTCTCCTTGTGCGCCTGACAAACGCACCTCCGGCTCCAAACGGGGGACGCACAGCTGGAGCAGCTGGCTGAGCTGCTTTAATGCGCCGCACGGCTCCGATGATACGCTCCGTTGAGGTACCGTGTCTGATGAGCTTTAACGCGGCAGCATCGGACCGATCGCAAGGAGCCGTCCGTCGTTTTAATGCCCCGGTCTCCGGCTCCCCCTGGTGGACGTGGACGCGTAGGGCCCGCGTCGCCTCCGTGTTTTTCGGCCTCCGTCGGGCGGTCGTTTGGCCGCAGGAGTCTCCGCCTGTTTCCGTCGTATCCTCGGCAGAGCTCCTACCGCGTTTTAACGAGGCGCCGACATGGAGGTTTGCCGGCGACGCGTTCACGTACGCGGCCACAGAACGCGATCAAGCGACGGGATCGAGGAAGGATCCGTCGAAACAAAGCGGTGACACGAGAATGAAAAGCGAGGCGGAGTTGGGCATAAAAACATATCGCGAACCGCCGGTGGTCCGTCCAGGGACGAGGTGGCCGAGTGGTTAAGGCGATGGACTGCTAATCCATTGTGCTCTGCACGCGTGGGTTCGAATCCCATCCTCGTCGCATCGGACATTTTCGGCTCCGCGACGGAGCCCGAAGATGACTCGTCGACTTATGGAGTAAAAACATCTAAAGTTTAAAAGAGAAGCTCCTTTCTCACCTCGACGGGAAAACTGAGCAAACACGGTTCTATACAAAATCAGTAAGTCTTCACTTTGGCTGCTGCATCTTTTAAATCTTACCTCCTCACTTAAAACTAATCTTTAGGCAAAATCGCTAAAAGTGTCCCCACATAGAATAGTTCATTTAACTTGGACAATGACGATATCTAATGAAACAATTTCCAGTGCATATTTGAGCACTAGGAATTCTAATAGTCTCTGAATGTCTTAGATGAAAGTGGACCTTTGTTTCCTGGTGTACACAAATATAAAAACAATCTAAATTTGTTTATTGGCATCTGTAAAAGTTTTTTTTTCTAAAACCTGCCTTTCATTAACTTGTTTGTCAGTGATATTATGAGCAGCATCGCAATACACGTGAAATCCTGCATCTGTGGAGAAAACATTAGAAAAGACTGAACTTGATTAGCATTTTTATTCGACATGAAATACAATTTATCACTGTAATGGGAAACAAAAATAAGCAATCCTATCTTAAACGATTAGACCTCATTATGGCATTACAGGTGACTCTTAGAAAAAACAGAAATAGCTATCTGTGAGTGTGGGGATTTAACCAAAAGTGAAAGTAGAACAGGACACACTAAGGAATCAGCAGGTTGTCAGATATAGCAGATATAAGAACCAGTAATTTATCTGTGCTGCAATGAAGTTCATTCCATACTCACAATAATTTGCTAACCAAAACACTCTCAGAAATCCTAATCTAAATTTTGAGCATTTTTTTTTGCAGAGAAGAGTCAACATCAAGGACACCAAAGGACATCAGCTCATCATAATTCCCGGTGGTCCCTGAAGTAGAGGAAATATGAATGGGCAGAGCATGTTTTCTCAGCCCGACTGTTAGTAAAGCTTTTAAGAGTGTTGAGGCAACCAAGTGCTGTAATTTACAATGTTTTACATATTGATGTAGATCATGTATCAAAAATCAATCAGCAATGTCCTGAAAACACAAGGTCAGACTCCACCTGTGCTGTAAAAGCCTCTTCGGCGGCTCTCCTTCTATAGTCCACCAAAAGGACGTCAGATCTATGGTGCAAAGCTTGAAACGTTATTTCCAAACATAGTAGACCAGTAGTCCTTTTCTGTAGCTGTGTCCGACTACAGGCATCCAGCCAGTGTTGGTGGTCCTTTGAATGGAGAATCATGTATGTTTCATGTTCAGTTGGATCACAGGATGACGATGCAAGGGATCGGCCCTTTTTCTAGTCTTTTGTTTTGATAGTTTTATTAGGCAACCTGTCAGGAACAAAAGCATGGCTCAGGGACCGCTGTGTCCTACAGTGTTGTACTTGCAGCACCTTCTCTGACCTTATCCCTCCCGTTTAAACTCAGCTGGCTCTCCGTCAGCGTCGAATCAGTCTTCCGATACTGGGACCTTGGTGGGGCTATGTTGGTTAACTCATGTTGCTCGGCAAATATGATTCTCTGGTTCTCGTGTCTGGCCCTTAACAGTTTATTGATGCGCTTGCCGATGAGATAAATCATCTCACAAATACACATGAAGATACACAGTGCGCTGGATATAACCATGAACAGCATGAAGATCTTTTTCTCTGTTGGACGACTAATGAAGCAGTCGACAGTGTTGGGGCATGGTTCCAGTGAACATTTCGATAACCTAAAAGAAAAGAGTAAAGCAAATTATTTCTGGTACAAAAAACTGTGTTTTCATTAGAAAAGTAATAAGATACAAGCATCACCTGGGCAGGTCATAACCATGGTATATCCTGTACAAAACATAGAGAAATGATGTGTCAAATCCAGCTTTGAAGACCAAACTGAGCAGATATGTCCACCACAGCCCCCCTCTCTTCTTGCCTGGGTTGGCATACAGGTGAGAGCCATGGTGCAGCTCCACATATTTCCTGTCCTTTCCTTCGCGGTACTTAACATGAGCTATCACCATCAGAGATGGACATGTGATGAAGATCAGCTGCAGCGCCCAAAGACGGATGTGGGAAATGGGGAAGATGTGGTCATAGCAGACATTGGTGCAGCCAGGCTGGAAACAAAGAAACAGAGAAAAAAAAGCTACATATAGCATTTACCCTTTTCATAATCATTGCAATGTGTTGTGTAATGGATAAAATTAGTAATAGTACAGGTTTTTACTTTAAGGCCAGAGAACAAACATATCATAGGCGAGAAAAAGAGCAATACCTTCATTTTATACTAGCTATTGCACCTGCCATGAGATGATAAATATAAATAACAGTACAACTATGCTTTCAGAATGAGATATCAGGTCAGAAATAAGATGAAGGTTTTAATACCGCTATATAGTGGTAAAAATTAATAATTCATCTGTATTGACTGCAGCCATTTTAAGGGGGTCAATCTCAGCAAAAAATAGGTATATTCAATAATAATATGATTTGTTTTTCCAAAAGACATACAAACAAAAATGAACAAATTTAGCCAGACAGCTGGACTATTCTGTAAAATTTCCTTTTTAATTATTATGGATTTGATTTGTGTTCTAATGGTCTTAATCTGCAGGTAACGTGATAATAATAGAAAAAAAAAAAAACTATTATACTGCTTAAAGGTAAACCTTTAAGGATAAAACTGATAGCCTAGGAATTAATCAACCATTTGTATGTCAAAGTATTTTCGCACTAGACTTTGGTTAATTTTAGGAACCTACAAGAGATTGAATTTCAAAAAGAATGGTCAAATCTGATGGAAGAGAGCCTAAGAGAGTATCAGTCAAGCCTCAAAAACACTGGATGTTACATTTCTCATAATGCACCTCAATAGCCTCTTTCATTAGATACTTCCTGCCAGGTAAACACCAACATCCTCCAGTCCATCCTCCTGTGTTTGTAACACAGGCTTTTTGTTAAAAACCTGAAGTCTGCGATAACCCTGATGACATCATCAGGGTTATTTTTCAGAAACCCATCATTACTGTTTTTACAGGTTGAGTAGTATTGACAAATAAACTGATATTCATATGTCATAAAGTTATCCAACAAACATAAAGATGAGTTTTGATGGTCAAACATAGAAACAGGCCATACATTCCATTAAAGGGTTGGTGCACCCAAATGACACATAACATTCTTTCTCTTTCATTTAGTTGTGTGTAGACATGTTGACTCTTCTGTTGTTATACACCCAGGTATCTGTTTCTGAGATTTCTACCTCCACAGCAGGGCAATCGTGACTGGAATTTTGTTTGGTCAACTTCACGCTGTATCAGGCAGTTTAAGGCTCATGTTAATTTTCAGTATATCCGACTTCAGCCTTCTAATTTGGATGATGTCCACAAGGTGCCTCTCAGTGGGAAACTCATCAATCCAATAAACTGAAATACCATGAAAGCATAGATCTCATAGCACAGAAGAAGAGGGCTGCTCCTCTATCTTACCTGCCGAGTATTACACACAAAGTCTTTGCTCTCATCACCCCACACCCGCTGCGCTGCGACCACAAACACCAGCACACGGAACACAAACACCATGGACAGCCAGATCCTCCCGAATGCAGTGGAGTATTGATTCACTCCACTCAACAGACTCTGCAGCCCCGACCAGTTCATCCCTGCTGCTGCACTGGCCTGGGTGATAGACGCAGGTCCACGCTGTAAAAGAGAGTGGCAAAGAAACCTGTTAATGTTTCCCTTGTCCTTACAACAAGCTAAAACAGATTATAGCTGAATTGTAAGTGTTTCCTTAGATATTGCTAGTTTTTGCTCTAAAACAATGAGAAGACCTGCTGTGGTTTAGGATTGGCCACACCTTGTCCAATCCAACACGTTACTATGCAGCATGAATAATAGTTAGACATACCAGCTGCACCCTAAACTGATGTGTCTAGCACAGGGCCTGTGTGAGCTTGTATGAAAGTGTTCATACCAAATAAATTAAAAATCTCTCAAGTGAGACAGTTGATATTTAGAAATATGATTCCATGTCATATCGGAGGTTGTTTTCTTTCCTATATTAATGCAGTAAATAAAGCCAATTGGATTGAAAGCCTGCTGACGTTTTCTAAAGCTTATAAATTGTTACTCAGGAATATTAACATTATCAGGCTCCCCACTAATGAAAGTACCTGCTTCAGTAATCTCAATAAGATGTACACAAGCCAGAGTAGATAAAGTCAAGTTACGCTCAGGTTGGATAATTAATGTCTTTGTCAGCTGGCTGCAGCGGCTGATGGATAAATGTATGTTTTTTTGTACTGACATATAAAAATATGGACAAGATAGTGCAAATTATCTTTAGAAATTAGTTTGACCAACCAGCATCTTCAAGTCTATGCAAAAGGCAAATTTTAATTCAAAATCTACCTATGAAGGAAAATGTAGGAAACGGTTCATTTTAAAGCAGCAGTGTAACATTTTGGGCTATAGGTTTATTCGCTTTCTTGCCAAGAGCTTAAGCTAAATATGTAGCGGGGACCAGCAGGGGGTTGGATCGTGTAGCATAGATTGGAAATGGGGAGACAGCCAGCCTGTCTCTTTCTAAAGGAAGCAGTATTTTTTTTTTTTTTTTTTACCTTACACCACATCCAAAGTGTACAACAATTTGCATTTCATGCGAAATTATGTGCCCAACTATTATTTTGGCCGGGACCAGTCTAGTGGAGTCTCTGGTGGTTGCCTCTGTGGAACAGCAAACCCTGGATTTTGGACTACAGTTTTAGGCTAACTGTCTCCCTTGTTTTCAGTCTTTATGCTAAGCTAAAATAACTGGCTGCTGGCTGTTGCTTTGATATTAGCATACAGACACAAGACTGTTATCAATCTTTGCATCTAACTTTTAGCAAAAAAAAAGCAAATAAGCGTATTTCCAAAATGTTTCTTTAAGGCTTCAGTATAAAGTGTATGTTTTTTCTAATATTGTTTCAGTTGAAATAAGTTCTGAAATACATTTTTATTCTGGAGAGGTTCTGTCAAAGGCTTCTATGACCCAGACTCACTGAACTGTCTGACGGCAGTGCAAATACACCTACCAAGCACTTTATTAGGACCACCAGCCTCCTTTTACACCCAAAATATCTCAGTTCTTTGTGGCATAGATTCCACAATATGTTAGAAACGTTCCTTTGAGACTCTGGTCCATGTTGACATGACTGCATCACATCGTTTCTGTAGATTTGTCAGCTGCACATTCATGTTGCCGATTTTCTCTGCTAACACATTCCAAAGGTTTTCTACTGGATTCTGATCTGGCGACTGAGGATGCCACTGAAATACTTTAAACTCATTGTTATGTTCATGAAACCAGTTTGAGACGACTTTCGTTTTGTGACCTGGAGCATTATCCTGCTGGAAGTAGCCATTAGAAGGGAGCAAACTGTGGCCATAAAGGGAAGCACATGGTCAGCAACGATATAAGCATCCAAATAAGAATTGATTGGTATTAACAACAAAAGTTTTCCAAGAAAACCTTCCCCACACCAATAGACCACCAACACCAGCCTGGATGTTCAACACAAGTCTTCAGCTGTCTAGTTTTGATGGGCCTGTGCCCACTGCAGCTTTGCATTTCTGTTCTCAGCTGACAGTAGTGGAACCTGAAGTTGTCTTCTGCTGTTGTAGCTCAACCACCTCAAGGTTCAAGGTGTTGTTCCGTCTGAGATGCTCCTCTGCTCAGCACAGAGCGGTTATCTGAGTTACCGTAGCCTTTCTGTCGGCTCCAACAGTCTGGCCTGACCTCTCTTCTTAACAAGGTGAATCCAACTACAGAGGTGTAGCTCACTGGATGTCTTTTGCTGTGGCACCATCGCGAATAAACTTTCTGAGACTGCTGTGTGTGAAACCCCAGGAGAGCAGCAGTTTCAGAAAGACTGAAACCAGCCCGTCTGGCACCAACAGTCATGTCACACTCAAACTAACTGAGATCACGTTTTGTTTTTTTTTCCTTCTTAATTCTGATGTTTAATGAGAACATTAACTGAAGCTCCTGACCTGTATCTTTATGATTTTATGCACCGCTGCCACATGATTGGCTGACTGGATGAGTGCATGAATAAGGAGGTGTACAGGTGTTCCTCAATTAATGTATAGTCCCACTTAAAGTTTTGTGTGAACCATCTCATAATTAAGGTAGTAATGAGTTTTTGAAATCCTTTTACATATGACGTAATTGATACTGATAATGGCCATATAATGTTATCAACAGATGCCATAGTCTGTATCGTAGCTGGGTCTTTAGTGTGAACACATGCATGTGTGTATTTTTACATATGACCATTGTGCATTTGCAGTTTACTGTGATGACGTTGGCTGCTAGGATGGCTACATTGACTAATTTTAAAGCTAGGTCTAGCCTACAATCACTCAGTCTTTATTTGTCTATATGCTCCATCACGCACTCTGTTAATTCTGTAACCACAGCTTCTGTGTTTCTCTGCTTGTCTGCCACTGCTGAATAAACACAGTGGAAACACTGGCAGGATTATGTGTGTGAAGGCAATGAGATTCATGAATGAAACAGTTTAACATCATCAACTCAGTATAAATATAATTTCAGTCATAAACCTCCTGTCATGTGTGTGGTTTCAGAGTTCATGTTACCTAGATACTAGGTTGTGTGTGTGTGTGTGTTTAACTAATGTATTGTTCCTTGCAGACAAAATCCAATGTACACAAATGATCACAATCTTCTTTTGAACTCTCATGGTTTCCATAAGAACCACATACCCTTTATCTTCCTACTTGCTATAGTCAAATGTCAAAGTTATATTATGTCCAGAAAATGTCAAATAGTAAAGCCTTAACCAAGTAACTGGAGGATTGCTCACTGTTTAGAAAAGAGTAAAATATTTGGATCTCAGAAAAAAGGAGGGGTTCAGCACTGAGGACTTTTTCTGCATAAACACTTTAAAGTCCAACGCTGCTTAGATTTCTCTTAGATAGAGGCAAAGTAAAAGAGGTTTTTTACACCAATGAGACTTGTGCTGGTTTGTAATGGCTGCTTTGACCATATACTACCCTTGGTTGATTGTAATAAGACCTTATCATATGCTACATCACTATTTGTATTTTTGGTATTGTTTTCACCTTGCCAGTCTATGTGTGTGTGTGTGTGTGTGTGTGTGTGTGTGTGTGTGTGTGTGTGTGTGTGTGTGTGTGTGTGTGTGTGTGTGTGTGTATTATCATAGCCAAATGTGTTCCCGGAGATGCAGACTGTAGTGGGAACTACCACAGATGCAGTGTTTATATGACTGTCTGTCTGTCTCTGGACAGATTAGTCACTGCGATAGTACTGCAAAGTTGCAAGATGCAGTCGGGACTTCTTACAGATGTGTAGCTGAGATCAAAATGAAAGTCAAGCTCAAAGATGTGCATGGTCTGACCCACAAATACTGAGTACTCGTTTAATATGTAACATATAATGACAACTAAGTACTCATGGTTCAGAACGTCAACATGTTGAAGAGCATCATGGCATGATCTCATCACAAGATGCTCTTTAATTTTATTTTTTTAAATTACAATCAGCCAGAAAATTACTCAAAATATCAATTTTTGGTGCAGACTGTATGCATGGTTAGTAGAAAATGAGCTGTGAATGGACACTGGGAACTTAAACATTAAGTATTCATCATATAGTCAACTGACACCAATCTGAACTACAAACAGTTAAATTTAAGGAGCCAATAGGATACTTTATGTGAATCGGGGGGGATGTGGAAACTTTTAGTGTAAGTGTTGTACATTCCACCACACCTATTTGAATCTCTGTTGAATCTCTGTTGAATCTACAGTTTATATGAAAACATTTTGCTTTTTGTAATTGCCTCTTTATACTGATTGCTCAATATCTTCTCACATTTGGAATGTATTGTGTCTTAGTTATAGCAAGAAGTTACTCCCATTGTTCCTTTTTTTGGCCGGAATTAACTTAGTGATTCCGATCTTTGTTGGCATAACAAACAACTTTTATCCATTTTGTTTTGGAGGTAAATAAGAAAAAAAACACTACTGTAACTCAGTTTGTGTACCATTTAAACACACCACTGGCTACAGTCTTTTGTCTACCCTCCAGTCCTGTTTTTAAGGCTGTGATAAACTAAATGTAAGAAAATCAAAGTAGGAGAAACTTACCCGGTGCTGAAAGCGTAGTCAAAGACCAGAACCAAATATGTCGACACCAGCAGGAGAAGATTAATAGAGAGTGAAGTTAAATGTAGTAAAGAAAAATGTAGTTTAAAAAGTTCCGCTGTTTCCTCTCTCCGCCGGTCTCTGCTCGCTCACCCTTAGAAATCCTGCCAAACCAGATTCACCATCTGCTACGTCATCACACGCACACACGCACAAACATAAACACAAAGACTTTTCATGTCCTGTCTTGTCAGTTTGAAGGAAACAGACACTCCACTTCCTAGAAGCTATATAACCTAATGCCCTCTGAATAGTTAAAGACACATATGCTCACATATGAAAGGAGAAGAGACATCCAACTTCACAAACCAGCATATATATGTGTGTGAGAGTGTGTACTTGTATGGCTATGCATTGTGAGGACCAGTTTGAGTTTTAAACCATTGAAGTGAATGAGGACATTTTGGCTGGTTCTCACCTTCTGACGCACCTTTAATGGACTGTTTGAGGCATAAAACTTAGTTTTAGGGTTCAGGTTAGAATCAGGTTTAGGTTTAGGTTAGGATAGGGTTTGAGCTTGGGCATTTAGTTGTGATAGTTCAGGTGGGGCAAGGGAAATGAGTGTCCTCATAAAGACAGAAATACAAACGTGTGTGTGTGTGTGTGTGTTCAGCAGAAAGAGCAAGAGAGAGAAATGCCACACCCTCTAAATTGTTATTCAGGTCTAAGAGGCCTGTGGGAAGTAATGCAAATGTGTTTTTTTTTACAGTATGCAGTGACTTAACTAAAGGAATTAAAGCAATTTGAAATAAATGTAGTGTATTGACCAGTTGTGGTATTGTAACAGTATTGCAAATGTATTGCAACGGCTTATTTGAAAAAGTATAACACCATAAAATAAGATTAAATAAATGCTGTAATATATGTTAATTCAAAGTATATCCATTATGCAAAGTGAATACCACAGAACATAAAACAAAACGAGTTAAAAGTATTCACAAGGTGTGAATGTGTAGGAGTACTAATATGAGAATAAAAATAAACAAAGATAACAAAAAAAGTATGAAAAATGTGTTACAAATAAGAGAATTTGAGGAGGTATATGTCTGGTTTTACAGCAACATGTACATGTGTTTATTAATGGTTTAAATCTTGGCAGAAAATGTTGTCATGCTAGCAGCCTATAGGTTAGAGGTCAAGTTGTAAACATTAAAGGCTTTAATGACATTTAACACAATCAAAGATCTCAGTCTGTTTTGTTTTATTTTTTTATTTTCTATTTTTTGGTGTTAGCTTGTTTTTTTTCTGCAGATTGTGGTTTAAAACTCTACTGACTTTGAGAAAAGGTTTAAAGAAATTTCCGTAACGTGTCACTCAGTTTAAGACTTGGTGTTTTTTTGCGTGTGGAACAGAAGATGGCAGCAATGACCTCGATATCAGCCACAGCTTGCCTGGCTGTAGCCTCAGTATATTATACTCTACATTAATATTGCTTAGAAAGTTCATCATTTTCAGTTATAGCTGGAATTACGAAGTGTGAGATGTAGAAAGCGGAGAGAAAATCAGCATAAAGTGATTAAAGCTTCACATACATGCTTTGAATACAGAGGTAAAACATTCTCTACCATTAGGATTTGTCAAATTCGTCAATTCACAAGAGGCAAGCCGAATAATACCGGAAGTCTTTGGTGTTTGTCTACAAATCAAAAGGATTATTTTTCCCCCCCTCGTCAAAAAATACCGCAACGTATATTTTCGCGTTTTATTTTTGAAACCTTTCCCGCCGGAAGACGCGATGTTAATCGTGCCGCCTTGAAGTGTCCGTTCACCATGTCTCCCTCGCAGACTCCCGTCTGTCATTAGATGAGTCCGGATTTTGCGTGAAACTACTGCGTTTTTGTGAGTATCTGCGCCAATACTGTGAGTATCTGGCCTCTGGTGTCGTGTGACCGAGGCCATGTTTGTTAAACAACCCGCTGTCATTCGGCTTTTTTAAAAAAATAGGTGAGAACAGGCGAATGGCTTTAGCCTGGAGATGTTAGCTCGCTGCTTTATTCTGGGAACATGGTTGTTGACCTGGTTTTCCATGACCTGGCTGGCGGAGCCGCTGGTGACAGAAGGCGATGCTTAGTGCTCTTATCGGTCTTGGGAGGTTAGCTGGTGTTTTAATCCCGTCCCGGCGTTTCCTCTCTAACGGGACATGTCGTTAAGCTACCGGGGAGGTTGAGCTAGCTGGAGGGTGAGTTAGCGTTGACATCGCCCCGGCTCACGTTAGCAACCGAAGCCGGTCGTCTCTTGAGCACAGCCGCGGCTGCACCGGCGTTGAATAAGCGCCTGGCTCAACACTGAGCCTCTTGACATTTTCCCATCCACGTTGGCCGTGTGTTGACTTCTGTCGCCACCTTGCAGATGCTGAATCAGATCTGTGGCCTTGGCTGCGGTCGACCGACCGGACACAGCAGCTTCCGATCGCTGGCGTTTTGTTGTTTCGTATTCGTATGATGTCGCGCCAAAGTCCGTGCAAACGCGTGCAGAATATCTAATGTATTCAAAAGGTACGATTTTGACAGTCAAAGGTAAAAGGTAAAAACGAAGCGTCGGCTAATGGTGAGTCTCGTACGGGGACGTCTCCGCCGTGGGGTTTTATCTCCGTAAACGAGTAACATCGGGAGCGACCGAGCGGCCGAGCTCAGCCTCCCGAGCAGCGATGACCTGTTGTCTCCTCCGCCCGCAGGTTAGCAACGAGCTAGCGGGCCGTCGTCAGCCAGGACCCAGAAAAACAGCAGCATCATCATCAATGGTGTGTCTACATCCCGGAGCCGTCACATTTTCCCGTGTGCGCTCAATGACCGATCTCCTCGGCTCTCATCACAGTGAGTATCCGCCTGCGGCCGCCGCGTCGCCGGCACGCACGATGCCCGAGGCGGCGGCCGTGCATCACACTGGCGACGCGCCGCTCTCGTCTCTCCCCAGGCTGCACATGTATGGCGTTTGCGAGGCTCGGAGGGGAGTTTTGCCAAGCTCAGCACCTGCTGCTCATCGTGGACAAGTGAACAGGAGACACCGGCCAGGGCCGCGCACTGCCATTATCGCACAGGTGCGTAAATGCACAGAGGACGGTGCCCGTGTTTCGTTCGGGAGAAAGTGTCCGTGTTGACCACGTCGCGGAGGAGAGAGGTAGAGGGAGTCGGTGCCGAGGAGGATACCGGTTAAAGTACACGCCCGTGTACTCTGGCTTGTCATTTATGAGAACAAGCGTTTTATTCACACTAGGATCACACTGTGTGTCTGTCTCACAGGTCCTCACTGGCGTCCTATTCAACCCATATGAAGACAAGCCAATCTTCAGTCTGTCACCTGTCCTGGGGAGTGGGGGAGGCTTTGGCTCCAGCCTTGAACTTTCCTCTCTGCTCTTCTCCTTTCCTGCTTTTCCCTTCTTCCTCTGCTCTGACTCATACAAGTTTTCTCTGAATGGTTTACAGATTTGAAAGGAAGGAGGGGTAGATCTTTCCCTTTTGTCAGTTTTTTTTTTTCTCTTCAGGATATTTGGGTGTCTTCTCTCTAGTCTTCTCAATCCAAATCCGCTAGATTTTATTTTGTGTTTTTTAATCAAGCCATTTTTGGTTTTTCCTTTATTGCCAAGAAAATTATTTTAACAAATTCCTTCTTTTTTTTCTCAAGAAATTTATCCTGTCCTTTTGTTTTTTCAGACAGACTTTTTGTTGCCAAAGGAGTAGAATATTTACATTCTTTGGTTTAGTGATACATATATATTTTTTTTAATAATAACAGGGAGTTTTACTTTCAGTCCTTTGAAAACCTTTCTGTTGCCCAATTTTTTTAAAGCACAGTGCTTTTCTGATCTTTGATTTTTTATTAACAAACATTCGTGTGTCTAAAAATGAACCGACCAGCTCCAGTGGAGATCTCTTATGACTGTCTGAGATTCCTCATCACACACAACCCAACCAACGCACAACTGGGAAGGTTTATAGAGGTAGTGCCTTTTTTAATCACAATTTTTGTTTATTTTCTGTTATTTGTTTTCTTACATTTATAGATGAGACCATAGTGACATGTTGTCTATAAATATCCGCGATAGGATCTGAAGGCATATGGAGTGAATACCCTGGTGAGAGTTTGTACTGCTACATACGACAAGACACCAGTGGAGCAAGAAGGCATACGAATTCTGGTAAGTGATGAGTGTGCGTACCAGTCTGCTACTGAAGCATCTGTTTTCCTTTCTGAGTTAAGTAATGAAAAATTCCATCTGTAAATGAGTCACACAACTAGGGCTTTGATGGCATTACAGTCATTAAAAGGTTAAGCCTACTTTGTAAGACAAAAGTCTCGACTAAATGCAGAGCCGAAATCTCAGAATATCATAATGTACTTTATCTGCTGGTCTGTCAAGTATGAATAATCTGGAAAATGACTAGATAGCTCTATAAACAATTTAAATTACAGAGCGCATTGAAAATTCAATATCATGTTTTCATTTCCAATAAAAACTAGCAGCATAAACTGGCAGAGCAGGCCATCGGCTGATTTTTAAAGGTTATTGGCACATGAATTTTAAGCCATAGCAACTGAACATTGACCAAGTAGAAATAGTTTAAGCACTTCTAGACCAATCTCGAACCATGAAGTGCTTTTACCATCCTCCTGTTGTACAAAAACTTTTCAAAGGTGTTCTCTGGACACTGCATCAGTCTAGATTTCAACCAATAAACCTTGAAGGGTGATATGTTTGCAGCAAGAGGAGGAGATCAAAATAAAGACTCTATTTCCCGTCCAGGACTGGCCATTTGATGATGGTTCCGCCCCCCCAGACCAAGTGGTTGATGATTGGCTGAACCTGCTGCAGACAAAGTTTAGAGAGGAGCCTGGCTGCTGTGTGGCTGTGCACTGTGTTGCTGGACTAGGACGGTCAGTATACACTATACACAGGATTTATTACTCGATGCTTGTTACATATGAACATCACCCCTCAACTAATATAAGGCCATAGTTTCTTACAGTTGTCAAATCCAGAGTGGCTGACATGACCGCTGTCACGCTTATTTAGGTTTTACAAACAGAGAAATGAGGGGGCATGGTTTGCTGTCAGTCAAGTAATGTGTTACACATGAAAATGTGCCCCTTTTAGAATGAAGAATACAGATCCACAAATGCATAGCTGTGATGCATTCGGTGAGCTCACAGCAAGTAGTGTGTTGCCCACAATGGACACACAGCTCCTTCTAGTGGACAAACTACACAGTAGTGACGCTGGTTAAAAAAATAAAATAAATAGCTAAACACCAATCTTTGGCTTTCCATTTCTCTAATTATTGGTTACTTATTGGCTCTCATAAACACCGATACTTATTTATCTGTAAATAGGTTAATGTGGCCAGTAAAATCATCCTGCCATTGTAACAGGCAGGTTCTAGTTTAAACTTATAATGTTGCACAGTATTAAGCTCTGTTTGCCCCGGCCCTTCGATGCTCCCGAGTAATATTAGGTAGTAACCTGATAAGGAGGAAAGCTAAAGCCAAAACACAGAGCGCAAATTGAGTGGATGCACTGTTGTAAATTTTGTGATTTATACAGGGCTGAAGTCGGTCAATAGGACTGTGTCCCCAAACAGATGGTTGTACATGTTTATCTAATTGGCTTTGTCTTCAGAGCTCCTGTGTTGGTGGCCTTGGCTCTAATTGAGTGTGGGATGGAATATGAAGATGCGGTGCACTTCATAAGACTGTGAGTACTAAGCTCTGAAGCTCCGTTTTACTTGATGTGCCAACAACTGCTTTGTCTTTTCATGTACCACACTCGGCACCATCTCTCTCACACCTGACTTTTTTCTTCTTTTTTTTTTTTTTTTGTAAAACCTTGCATCTTTCTTGAGCATTGTGTCTTTTTCATGCTGTCAGGAAGCGTCGTGGAGCGTTCAATTCCAAGCAGCTGCTTTACCTTGAAAACTACAAACCTAAACTGTGTCTGCGCTCCAAAGATGCCAATGGACAGAGCTGCTGTATACAGTAGGAATCTACAACCCCACACATCCTCACTGCAACTTCACAGGAGACTTTCATCTTTTGATGTTAAGTGGAAAGTTGACATTTTTGCTTATATCTTTTTATGAAATTAACCAATGAAATCTATTCAAAGCACTTAGTGTAATTCCAGATATTCCAGGACCTCAGAGCACATTTCTGCAAATACTCTAAAACGTATAGTCAGCATAGTCATACAACATCTGATTTTACATCAGAAATTAATCTAAGAAAGTGAAGGTCTGAAAGGTTTTTTGTTCCTTTGTTTGTAAACCTCATCTTAATATGTAGTAAAAATACACAAAAATTCAGCAAATTAAATAGAAACCCCAGAATAAAACAAAAATAATTTTAAGCTTGTTTAGCTCTAACATTTAACTTTAAGATTTCTCACAAAGGGGACTCTCTCAGTTTAAGGTTATAAGTGCAACCACGATAAATGCTGCTGATGTTAACAGACTTGTTCTGGTTTAAAATGTTGCCATTGAGATCAGGTATTATTAAAAAGAAAAAAAAAATAGACAAACTTGATATTTGTTCTTAGCAGAAACACTACAAATGCTGAATAAATAGTTGCCGGTGTGTGTTCTCAGAGGCTAGCTGATTTATTGAACATCAATCCTCACAGTGGTCCAGACCGAAGTATTTGTTCCAGTCTTCACTCACTGACCAAATCAATGTCCTGCAGCCAGAATGTGGCACTGATGATGAAGAACTCAGACAATTTAGAAAACATTAAGAACTTTGCTTTAAAAGATTTAGAAAAAAAGATTTGAAAAGTCCTTAGTTTGAAGCAAATGTGAGATGTTTTTTTATTAAACAACATTATAATTTACCTACTTATTGTTGTCCTAAGTCTGAGTCATAGGCTCACAGTCTGCCTCTATGGAAAAATTTCCTGTTGGTTTCAAAAGTTTCACACTGTCCCTCAGAATGTCACCAAGGTAACAGGGCGAACATGTTATGGATCAGTTGGTGAATGTATACATTAAGGAACATGTAAAAGTTTTGGTAGATTATCAGCTTTTAGGTTTTGAAAACCTAAACGAAACAATTGATATGACCTCAGTAGTGGGTTGCAATGCTGCATGTATCCAATTCAGTGTACAGAGTGTTGAGTGATACTCGACATAGTGTCTGGTACCACACACTATGTGATCTTGCCGCTAGTTTATAATGAGTGGTGATCTGCATGAGAACAGTCCAGAACTTAAAGCTAAATAACAATTGGCTCTGTGCAAACACATGAGCAAGTCTTGTTACAGATGGTAAAGAAATAATCTGTAATTTTACAAAGTAGGAGCAATGAGCTTTAATTAACACAAACGGCGAGATTATTTAGGTAACGCAGGTGTCTTCATTAAACAGGTAACTTAACAAATGGGACAATCTTCCAAATACTCTCTGTATTCCTTTAACAACAACCATAGAACGGGACGGTGGAGCCAACATGGCCGCCACCGAAAACTTGATGGCCGTTGTCTGTCTGTTGGCTCTGTACCTACCTAAATGTCTTGGTCAGCTGCTGTGTTTGTAAGATGGTGTTGGTGTTTGTGATGTTTTATTTTCTTTCCCTTGTATTTTTATCTACTTGTACTTGTTATTTATTTATTGATTCAACTGTGTTTCTTTGTGAAATGTTCGTCTTCTCGAGGAGAAAAAAAATCTATTAGCCCTCTTGGAAAATTAAAGCATTTAGTACTTTACCCGTTGCCTTTTTTTGGGGGGGGGTGTTTTGAAAATCATCCAGTTTATGTATCTATCTGTGTTGTGAGTTTAAGAAAACGATAACAAAAACAGTTGCCATACTCCACACTTTAGTTTTCAAGCATTTGGAATCGATCTAATCCCCAAGATCTTTTCAGAATAAGATAACCACTGAATACGTAATGAAATTGCTTCATATCTATCTAATCACCTTTGATCATGCAAAACTGGGACGTTTACATCAGTGAAAATCATGTTACATTTTCCCCAAAGCACATTTAAAATATTTATGTGTAAATCCAGCTTTACAAACTGCAGATCTGCTTCTACAATGGTTCCAGGTCACAGTGATTAGACTGTATCTACGGCTGTAGCTCTAACCTGGCAGCTGCCCAACATGAGGCTGAGCCTGACCTCAGTGAAGTGTGTGTGCTTGTGTGTGTGTTTGTGCTTGTGTGTGTGTGAGTGTGTGCAAGAGAGAGACAGTGAGATTGCCTCTGGCTGTGTGAATGTGGCCGTCAGGGTAGAATTACAGCATTACATGGAGCCAGTGGATGATTCACAGTTGATTGGTTTTATTGACTGACCTGACAACACACGCACAGGAACTAACCTTGAATAAAAGAGCCACAGTGAATAAGCACGAAAAATGTCAAGGAACTAGGTTTTAGACCCAGTTTTTAAATCCAACTAGAGCTGCAACTATTAGCTGATTAATCAATTACTTAGTGGCCAGAAACTAATCACAGCATTAGGTCACTGAACTGGGGGAAATAAAATTATTTAGCTGGACTTCATATTTGGAAGAAGGTACAATATTTTAATTTGTTCTTGTTTGTTTTTTATTTATAATCTTATACAATGCAAATAAATAACTGTACAGACAATAAACCCCACCAACAACAACAAAAAAAGTGAGGGGAGTTTGTAGTTTAATTTAACCTCTTGAGTCTTAACAAACAAAGTAAATTAACCAGGGGCTATAAACCAGGGTTATATACACAGTGATGAAGTTGTAAATAAAAACTGGGAACAAGTTCTAGTCTTTGTAGTCTATGTCAGACAATCAACAATATAAATACTGTTCAGTTATACTAGTTTGGGTTATCACATCACTAACTGTAATTCCGATATTTATAGAATTAAAGAGTGAGTATAAAGGGTGAAGTTGAGAGGTCTCCATTTCCAGCCAGTTAGGTGTTTGCTCCTGTGAACAGTAGAGGGCGTTAAACTCCTGCCAGACTGTGCAGTGACCTCTCAAGTTATTTGCTCCTCAGTGAAAACGTTAGAAGAAAACTGTCGGTATTTTCCTCAGGATTTAGGCCTTTAAATTAACAAGACTGAACATAACGGTTCCCTGACGAGGTCCTCTGGCGCAGAGTATCAACCAAATACCAAGCAAATGACGGCAAAGTTACTGCTGTACTGTAATGTCTGGTATTTTATGGTTTGAACAATGTGAATTGAAAATGATCAATCAGAACACTGAGGACACACACAAGGGGCCTCCAACGTCCTTGGCAGCTGAGGACAGCTCTTTGATAATCTGCTAAATTTATGACAGCTGAACATCTCTAAGCTTGCTCGCTGTGTGTGTGTGTGTGTGTGTGTGTGTGTGTGTGTGTGTGTGTGTGTGTGTGTGTTCAATGTCCTGTGGGGTCCAAATCACCGCCATCCTTCTTCTTTTCTTTCTTTACATTTGTATGTACAGATGTAGGGTGTAAACCCTTGTTATGAAAAAGCCTTATCGTAATCTCATATTAAGCATTACAACATTGTGTGAATAACACTGCTGAACGTCAAGCTATATTATTGTACATGCATATGTATTCAAAGGAAATATCGGATATGAACTGACAGCACGGCGGTGTATTGAGAAAACAAAACTTTATATGATATATATTAGACTAAAATCAGCATTTTAAATTATGGGGCATAGTGAAATTTTAAAAAAATCAAAAAATAAGTCTAAGATCTCACTGAGAGAACATATTCTCTCTCAAACAGCCGAGAGAGGGCGCTCCCACCCGAAATAGCCTCGGAAAATAACACTGATTCTTACATCGGTGATTGTTCCGACACCTATTATTCCTACATACTTCACTAAAGCTGCGGGGTATTTACCTTGAGGAGATGGAGAGGGTCGGCGGAGGGGCCGGGGCCGGGGCCGGGGTCGGGGGGTCAGACGGGGGCGAGGATTGATGACCTAGTTCACCCCGCACACTGAGCTGCTGATGATCAAGGCATGAAAATCCCTGAGGTTCTACAGAAACCGAGACGGGTGTTTCCAGGTTCCTCACATCCAGATGCATTTCCTCTCTGGGCTTAAAGCGGAGAAGGGAGAGACTGTGTGTGTGTGTGTGTGTGTGTGTGTGTGTGTGTGTGTGGGTGAGAGTGAGAGAGGGAGAGGAGGGATTGAAAGGAAAGTAGAGGGGAGCCGGAGTTTTTAGTTGTTCTGAGCATCTGGATATCTGGGTGGATCTGGATCCGCAGACCGAGAGGGACAGTTTGGATGTATGGAAAATTACCTGGAACCAGAGTGAAAGACGGAAAAAACGGACCAGAGGAGCAGCGGAGGAGAGAGAAGAGCACACAAGGAAAAAGTTGTTTTTCTAACGGGGACAGGAGGATAGTTGCCAGACCAGCAGGAATGTTGCCGGTGAGTTTACATGGTACAGATGTTTCAAACAGCGTTTAAAAAAAAGTGTCCTCTCCGCTACGGTCTGTAGCCTGAGCCGCCACCGCTGGATCAGAGTTGGAAAACAGCTCCAGCTGTGAGGAGTTTCCACTGAGCCCACACCGAGCATGTGAGGGTAATAAGAGCCGGGCAGAGCCGCCGTGGCTCGGTGTGGGCAGGGAGACTCGGTTACCTGCTGTCATTCCTCCAGGATTCAGAGGAAACCTCGGCTGCGATGAAAACCGACTCCTGATGGGTTGTCACGTTCCTCGTTTACACTAGGAAAACAGATCAGTGATGGACAGGAAGGCGCAGAGGGCGGAAAAGGAATATTTCTCAGAGCAGGTTTCAGCTGCCAGTGTTTGTATTCAGAGAAACAAACTTTAAAGTTTGGAGGAAAAAAAAAAACAAAACCTTGCTTTCAGTTGCGTAAAAATGCCAAACAATTCAGGCAATTAAACCGGAAAAGGGCCAGTCAACCTTTCAAAATAGAACATAGTTGAATTGGAGCTTAAGGTCGGTGATTATTCTTCCCTCTAACACTTTACTTTCATTCCTCACTATTTATCATTTATAAACAGTATGATAACATGCAATAAGTGGGTTATAACACACTACAATGTAGCTGAGAGCAGATATAAGTGTTTAGCATTGTATTTGATACCATCACTCCTGGTGTATATTTAGAAAAGTAATGACAATATACTGTAGTATAGTGTTATATATATATATATATATATATATATATATATATATATATATATTTATATATATATATATATATATATATATATATATATATATATATATATATATATATATATATATATATATATATATATATATATATATATATATATATATATATATATATATATATAAACTGTTACTATACATATATATGTATAATAACAGCTGTAATAATATATATACTACTGCATAAATACTACACACTAATATACACAATTTACACTTACATGTTCTTTGATGTTATATCTGTTACCATACCACCAGCAGCCTAAAAACTGAGGCTGTAACACGGCTACAACAAATCTAATAAAAGTTATTGTTTTTAAAAGTACAACTGGAATGTGCATTTATATTCATTTTGAAGACTCCAGAAAAAATACAATGGAAGTCAGAAAGACATAAGCAATTTACACATGTCAACAATTTAAGAAACTCTGGCAGGTAAAGGAGATCCAGTACTCTGTATTTTTTTTGGGAAGTTTTAAGGAGTTTTAAGTAAAGTGTTCTAAACTTTTAAGTAGCACCTCATCTTTTTGAATTATTCTGGATGTCTAAACCTGTGTAGTCTTGATTAATTTGTTGGTTTGTACAAGTCCTAAAGTATTGCAAGGGGTTCATCGATGGGGCTTTTATTTTGATGGTTACAATCGTCAGAAGCCCTGTTTTTATTCTGTCTGTCTTTACACTCATATAGAGGTGTGTGTGTGTGTGTGTGTGTGTGTGTGTGTTTGGTGTGTGTGTGTTTGGTGTGTGTGGCCTTGTTTTATGATATGCAAAATACCAGACCCCAAAAGTTTATAGGTCTGTTTGAGGGTTAAGACTTGGTTTTAGGCTTCAGGTTAGAATCAGGTTAAGGTTAAGGTTAGGCTAAGGGGCCAGGGAATGCACGATACTAATGAGGGGTCCCCACGAGTCGAGTAAAACAAGGACGTGTGCGTGTGCCTGTGTGTGTTTGTGTGTGTGTGTGTGTGTGTGTGTGTGTGTGTGTGTGTGTGTGTGTGTGTGTGTGTGTGTGAATGTGTGTGTTTGTGTGTGAATGTGTGTGTGTGAATGTGTGTGTGTGAGAGAGAGAGAGAGTGTAGGACAACCCACAGGCACACCCCTAACACACTTGCACACATAACACACATGCTTTTTTGAGAATTTGCTCATCATCCATGACAAGCTCAGACATTTTCATACTCTATCCTGAACATTAGCAGTTTGTTCATGCTTTAATATTCAGCTGATACACTGAATCTTATCAACAAAACCCTGAGGGGTTAATATACCTGCATTTTATCCAAGTTTTACAGTTACAAACTACAAACTTTTCTTGATTTGTGATATATGGAAAAAATGGTCAATTTCCCCAGTGGATGTTAAGAACAGCCACATAGTCGAAAGTTTGGAGAATAGATATGGGAGAAATATGGTGGAAAGTATTATGTATACTTTAATATTGAGACAATAGAAAAGAAAAGAAATATCTCTCATGTGGTAATCTCGAAGCCTTCCTCACAACCAGAATGACGGTCTTAACTTGCCAGCACTGGAATGAGTAAACCAATACTATTCCTGTTTCCTTCCTGTTCTTTCAATCTCTATCTGTCTTTTCCCCTTGCTCACACACACATAGAAAACACTACACCTCTTTGTGGCCCAGCTGGGCTGCTGTCAGCTCCAGACAATGCACTGAAGATATAGAGATGTGTTTACTGCTTTGACAGAGAGAGAGAGGGGAAGAGAGACAAAGACAGAAACACAGGGAACACTTCTACCTTGACCTTTCACCCCACCCTGAATGTCCTTTCCTGGTACAGGTCTTTTCTTCACCCTTTCATCCAAAATACAGGGACTTGTAGCTTGTGCCATTGTCTACTCAGTGGTCACAGCTTTGTGACTAAGTCCTGACTTGAGAAAACTTTGCCTAAAGCTGCCACCAACACAACTACTCATTTATTCAGACTGCTGGGGGGAAATGCGTTGATTGCTAAAGTACTTTCCTTGCAGCTCTTCTCAAAACCTTGAGCTCACTTCTGCAAACAGGGACGGCTCACATGATGGCTACAGCAAATGCAAAACAGAATATGATATCGACCGAAAACTTCTTCTACAGTGTTTTCCTGGGTAGAGAGCTGTTACCGCTGCGGCCACCACTGTCATTCCTCATGGACACAGGATGTGAGCTATTGTTAATCATAATAGGCTATTTATATATGCAATATTTTACCTATACAGCTATATAAGTAAAAAAAAAAAGTTTGGGGGAAGTTTTAAGCTAACTAAAAATATTCAGAAAATAATTAAATGTATTTTCTTGTTTGTTGCTGATTGAAAATACTACAACAGTTCTTGGGAGGTTGTTGTGTAACAGACATTTTGTAGAAAATGTTCCCGTAGGCCCATGTATGTGACCAGTTCATCGGCATAAGACACGCAGGAGATGCCGCACACTGGTTTGGAAGTGTTTCTTTCTCAATGAGCTGAAGCTCGTGTTTCAGTGTTCACATGCAGTTCCTATAGAGACAGTACGGACTGATTTGTGTCTGTGTGTAAGTGTGTGTGTTTGGGTTTGGGCAGTGGGAGATTGGGTGTCAGGAAAGCAAATCACCTTCAGCTGTCACTGTGGTCCACTGTGCTCACACACAAACACAAAAACACAGAGAGAGCTCAAGAACAGCCAGCAGGGGAGTGGCTGAGACTTTTATACTTGTTTCTTTTCACTTTTCCCTTTTTTCTTTCATAAGCCTTAGTCATGTGCTTCATCTTTGAAAATATCTGCTTGCTGATTAAAAATCCAATCTCTCTCACTCCTCAAATTTATTTGCTTTGTCAGAACTTAACTCTAGAGTTGTGTCATCAGAAAATCACAGTGTAACACTGGAGTATCATATTGTTTGTTATCATAGTCATTTAAGAAGCCTGTTTACTTCATAACGGGATTAAAGCTCATTCCATAGTTCATTCACTGTACATTGCTCTAGACAAAAGCATCCGCCTTGCTCTTAAAGTGTAAATGTAATGTAATATTGACTGAGACTTATCATCAGTCTGTCTTCAATGTGTGCTGCTACATACAGTGTCTGACTTCATGTTTAAGCTTGTAAATCCCTCCGGTTTATTAGCAGGTGTTACTTGAAGCTGCCTCAGTGGAAGGACTGGCTGGCAGAGCTATTTTCTAACCAGCGTGCAATACTTACCTAATTTTGGTCGATGTACTCACTAAAAAAGGAAGTCTTCATGTGTGGTATTTTAAAGGCAGCTGTTCTCTCTACACCCACTCTAGCTGCTGTAGCCCTCCCATGATTACTCATAAGCTAGTGAGAATACTGTTGTTTGAAATAACTCTGAAATACAGTGGAAATTCTGTGGGATTCCACCAGCTGCTCTAAATATCCTATTCCAGATTTCATGTAAGAGTTCCTGTCAGTACAATGTGAAAAAAAAAAACACGCTGGCCAGACGTAACACCAGTTTGACAGATGGTACAGACTGAAAACCGTTCCACTCCCTGGACGACCCCTCTCCTTGGACGGTTGGTCGAGCGGGAGTAAGCTCACCGCACCCCCAGACACAGTCCATCATCATTCAACATGACATACAACAAAGCTAAAGCAACCAAAACAGCATTAAATCATCTTTGTTACGAAATTCACATTCACAGAATGGACCGTCACACCATCACAGCCATTCACATTACACGCTTTCTTGTGGAAAGTTAGGGGAGCCCATGATACCATTTTCATGTTTGGATTGTAAGTGCGAGGCTACAGCTAGCTGCCCCTTGGCTTGGCTTAGCACACAGACTGGAGACAGGGGGCAACATGCACCAGTGTTATATGTTGTTTGTTTAATGTGGACAAAACCAAATTTGCCATGTTACAGGTTAAGTGCTGGAATCAGGCCATCAGCTGAGACTCCAGGAAGTGACTACTGCTGGCCCATAAACAGTCAGGATCATAGTCAACGTTAAACAGTGAAGTGTTGTTTCTATGCATGATGGTGCAGAGATACTAACCATTAACATCATCAACCCCAGCTCTACAAACTTCAGGGTCTTTTATGTTAAGATTATTTGCAAAGTCATCCCCACTTTGCCCAGATATACAAAAGTATCTGTTCTACAAACTCAAAGACTAGATGATTAGTGTTGCTTTGGAGCAGATTGTTTACATTTGTCCTTTCAATAGGCAGCTGGTGACAGCTGATGTGCAGGATTTCATGCCAATGTGACTTTTTCGCCAGTTTTGAGTGTGCCTCAGTGAGACCCACACACTTGTACTTGAGAGGATGTTTGTTGACATAATACTTCCCTGGCCCCTTAGCCTAACCTAAACCTAAACCTGATTCTAACCTGGGCCCTCAAACCAAGTCTTAGCCCTCAAACAGTCCTTTGATGTTGTGAGGACTGGCAACGATGTCTTCACTTTCCCAAAATGTCCTCACTCTGTATGGTCTATCACACAGAAGTATAAGTAAACCACACACACACGCTCAAACGTGCGTTTACTTTGGTCATTTCTCTTTGTAGAAGGATACAAACGTTCAAAATAATGGACAGTTAATTATGAAATGGGATTTTTTTTTTCTTTTAAAATTTCTGCACTGACTTCACAGTTTCGAATTTGTCTGCATGAGTGTGTGTGTGTGTGTGTGTGTGTGTGTGTGTGTGTGTGTGGGTGTGTGTGTGAGTGCCTGTGAATGTTTAAATCTCTGTTATCTGGTTGCATTGTTTCTAGTGGGTGGAAGTTCAGTGCCGTCCCTTTGAAGAACTTGGAAGAACATTTTGTATAAAAGTGTTCCAGGTCCTGCTGAGACACACAACACAAACTCACATACCACTCACAGAGATTCTGACAAGGCAGTACGTTTGAATTCCTTCTGAATGCCTTGTTTATAAATGTGGCATTCAGAGACAGTGCTTCTGGCATGTATAACAAAACCCTGCTTCTCTTCTAATAAACTATTAACCAATGATAATTGTTTCCCACCCCTAAAGTTTCTGATGATGCCAAAAAATCTCAATGACCACTGTTATGTTTGTTTGTTTGGTTGTTTTTATTTTTTTTACATGTTTATTTTTGCCTAGAATTCACTACCTGAATTCAAGTATTACTGAAACATAATTCCGGTTAAAGATGTCCTTCAAGTAAAGACTTGTGATAGTTCAGTACAAGGTCTCCCCAGGCAGACCTTGTACTGAACTGTGGGACATAAATATCAGTCAGATCTGTACAACACCTAATCTATCACTGAAGATTTACCGGTGTGTGTGTGTGTGTGTGTGAGTGAGAGAGAGAGAGATGAAATCACAAAGATGTCAAGAAATAGCCCAGAGGGTAAAACAGAAGTAAAAGGACAGATCATGAAGTATACGGTGCATATTAAAGTAATGACAATAGACTGTAATTTATAGCAACGATATAACACGTTTCTCTCCCCTGTCCTCTGCACTGTCTACTGATTTTCTGTCAATTCCAATAGCCGCAATAGAGCTGTGTGTGTCTGTGTGTGTGTGTTTTGTGTGTGTGTGTGTGTGTTTTGTGCATGTGTGTGTGTGTGTGTGTTTTGTGCGTGTGTGTGGGGGGGTGTGGGGGTGTTTTGAGCACATGCACCCAACATGTGACCTTGTGTATGAGTGTGTGACACATAGAGAGAGTGAGACAGTTCCTCTGCCAGTGTACTTCTGTGTCCTTTCTGCGTGTGTGTGTTGTGTGTTTCGGTGTGTGTCTGACAGCGCAGTCATGCTGCAGTATATCAGCATAGCCTCTCTAATCTCTGCCCTCCAGTGCTACCACTGCTGCTTCTGGACAGCTTCGCTCCACACCACCATTCAACTGGTGCAGATATATTTATGTTTAGCTGATATTAACACTGATACTTGTGTAGATAATTAGTATATGAAGAAGTCATTCATGTTTTAAGGATTATTTTTTAGATGCATTCCTCAAGTCTAGACTCATTTTTTCAGCCATTCAGAACGGAATTAAGGCTTTTACATGTCCCGTAACTGTCTTTAATTCTTTTAATATTTAGATGCATTAAGCATTAGTTTGTAAACAGCACCAAAAGTATAGTTGCAATGCATCTCGGTGTTGCAGCAATAATGATTTCATAAGTGAAAGTGTCGGTCTTGACCCCAAGTGACCTGGCCGGCTCCAGCTCTGCTCAACTCAAGGCTAAAAAAAAGGTTTGGCATTAGAACGTCTGGGACTTTTTAAAGACGTGACAGTTGGGTCGTCACATGGCTGAGCTAATCAAGCCACTGATAAAATGAAGACGTTAACATAAGTTCATGTCCGTTACTAAGTGAGTTACAAACGTCGAGGTTTGGTGTCTGGAACTGCAATTTTTACAGTCGTTTCAGAGACTTGTCTAGTAAATTATGGATTAGGAAATGATATTTGTAATTGTAGCAAAATCGACCATTACAATGCTTGCAACATACAAATATATGAAAGGGCTTTCATGGCTGATGAATCAACATTTGAACTGAAGGTGCTCCTACTGAAAATGGATCCAAATGAAAGAATTTGAGGGTTATCCACATAATGTCACTCTGAGAAACTCGATTTTTCTGTTGTTAGACAGCCTGAAACAGGGTTACTCCCTATACCTGTATCGTGGAAAGGAAACTGCCAGGGATACATGAAGCCTCTTAATAAAGAACTAAATTCACATCCCGGAAGCTGGCGAGTAAAATCCCAGCATCAGATTCAGAAGATTTTTCTGGTCACACCTTCGTTGATCACTCTAACAGTAAACAGAGGCACCACTATCTTACGAGAGGTGGGCAGTGTTGAACGGACCACATCAGCTTTGTAATAAAAACCACTGTCAGCTCAGTCTCATGGTCTGCTCCCACTAACAAGCATGAAAAATGACCAGATTCTCTATTTTATCTCCCATCATCTTCTCCTCACCCTCTCTCTCTCCTCATATTTACTGAAAGCCGACTCCCTTCCTCCCCTCCTCCCTCACTGACACACACTCTTCTATTTGTATTTCCTGCCCTGGCACACACACACACACAGACACACACAGAAAACACACACACAGACACACACATCGACATTCACACATTTCAAACACACTCACATCTGCAAAGATACCACTCTCTCTCATTTTCTACCTATACCTCTTTTTTGCCAAATACACACATGCACACACAAGTGAGCACACACTCTGCTGTGTGTGTTTTTGCTGGATGGTTTTCCAATGAGGCGTTTCTTTGGGCGGGTGTTGGAGCGACTGGTGTTTCTGTCTAAAAATCTCAAACCAAGAAAATGCGGGAAACCAAGGAAGGAGCTCAGAAGCGGGAAAACGACACCATTGGTGAGTGAGAGACAGAGCAGCTTCACTTCATAGTGACTCAACTACTAATAGTTGAGTCACTAATATTCTTCACAGCTGGTGTTTTGCGACTGAGTTATAAGTCAAAGGAAAAAAATGCGTGAAATGTGTGTTTCACTAAAATACCTGTACTTACATGAGTGTAGCTTGGTACTGACATAAAGAGTCAAATCGGCATTACGGGGATTGGCACTGTATGTTAGGAAAGCCCAGATTTTGGGGGGGTTTACTGTACTTTGGGATCAGGCCAGGGCAGATGGAACTAGGATGGGATTTTGGTTCAGAGGACGTACACCAGCCACTCTGACACTCCGCCTAAATAGAAACACTGTTGAAATGCCCTGGAACGACTAATGAAAAGAGCATCGATGTGTTTTCTGCAGCATCGGCAGACTAACAGAGAAGACTGGGCTGTTTGTCACTCTGCTCACAGTCTCTTCTCTGACTATCTGACTATCTCGTCCTCACTCTCTAAAGCCTAAAATAGCCAGAGTCACTCCATTCAGCACAAGAGGCATTTTAGGAACCACAGCTCAATCTGCCCGTCTGTGAGTGTGTTCTATATTTTGTGAGTCCTGTGCACTGATAGATTACGGTTGTCATGACTGGAGATCAACATGAAGGAATTTACAATGATCAGACTATTGCTTTTCTATAATTCCCAATTAGACCAAGATGGTTTTGATACCTTATATTTCATGATATTTTCTTAAGAACCATTATGGATCTGTAGATGTGGACAAGTTTATTCTCATCATAGTTAGTTCTATAGACAAAATGGAAAACATGTTTGTGGCTAATATTAGAACTTACAGTAGCCATTAAAATAAAATATAAAGATTTTTTAGCAATATTTGGTTTAATGGTTCAATTTCGACCAACGTAATCTGGTCTACTTATTTAGGGCTTTCAAGTATTATAACCTACCTTGTTCAGGTACAGTAAACAGCAGATTGGATTTTTAAACACATATTTTCTTCATGCCACCCACAAGATAACTAATATTTCACAATATCTAAATTGGTGAATACCAGTGGGTGACCAATTTAGTGACCTCAGGTTTGCTTCTTTGCTTTTCGCTATAAATGTAGTTCTATTGCCTTCATTAAACTGTGACGTCCAACACGAAATATCTGCCAAAAACCTGTAATCCTGCATTGTTTTCATAGGAACATGACAAAGGGTAGAAAGTTTGGATTGAAAGGTTTTATTTGTCATACACACAAGCAATATGGGTGGTGAAATACACTGTGGCATTCTTCATAAGGCTATACTACAAGATCACTTTGAAAAGATAATGCTAATACATCATATTATAATGAAAAGATTATGATAAATATATGTAAAATACATCATAAATTTGTCAGAATAGCAGGCAAACTGCAGTTAAGTTTTGTACATGCATGAGAGCAGATATGCAGTGTAAAGGATTCTCTGAGGACAATGTGCCAGATGAGTCCGAGGATATACACAAGTCAGAGGACAGAGTTTAGATGGCTTGAAAAAGGGTTCATTTTGGATTGGACTAATCCAGTAGCCCGCAGGGTGCTACCAAAGATGTGCAAAACATTTTTTGTTTTGCCTGTAATCAGTTATATCCAGAATGTTTAACCAAGCTGGCTGGTAGAAGATTAACGCAGATTGTTGGTCTCAAAGATTAATGTCTCTAATGAGGTTAGAATGAAGAATTGTACTTCTGTGCTAGTTTTCTCTAAGAGAGGCAATAAAAGAGCTTCTTTTATCACAGTAACCTGCATATGGATGTGACAAATGACTTTTACTGAATAAACCAGTCGCTGCACTGAGCCTCCACGAAGGCGCCAGCCATTACAACATTTGCGGCAGAGCTGCACAGCCACTGCTCACTCGATCAAGTTCTCAACCACGCTGCATGACAGCATGTGTCTCTGCTGCATTTACAGAGGTTATTTTGACCAATGTCTTTTGGGGAATTATGAGTATTTTGTGAGTTTCTGGCTCAACTGAGGAAACCACTCTCAATGATTTGATTATATAAAATGGCTTCTCATCTCTGCCAAACGTCCTCTAGTGTAACAAATGATGTTTTTGACCATGTGAAAGAGAAACACTGCAGCCCTAGTGTGACCGTGATTAGCCTACTTTAAACGATCTCTGTGTGTGTCGCAAAACCCCTACTGTGTTTGCAGGATTTTAGGGGTTGGATGTGTATGTTTGTGTGTGTCTAATCCAAGCTTTAGAGAATGTGTCCCTGCTCAGTCTGTCTGCATGCAACTAGAGATTACTTCACATGATCTGGGACAGGTGAATGGAATACTATGGATTAGTGTACATCATACATTTTGAGTGTGTGTGCATGCATCCTGGAGTATGTGGACAGTGCACAGTGTAATGTAATGTATGTGTGCGTAAGGGGGGGGGGGGGGCATTGAGATTAAAAGTGTATCTTTATCTGTGTGTGTGTGTGTATGCCTATCCCAGATTACCCTAAATTTTCAACTGCCGACTGAGTATCTAACATGACATCACCAGTGACATTGCTAGTGACATCACTGGCGATAACACAAGATGTCCTCTTTCTGATTGCTATTTTAATCTTTTGGCTGCAGAATTTGGAGGATTTGGTAACAAAACAATTTCAATGGGGATCACTACTCCCAAGCTGATACATTACAATCATGTAATGCTTTTCCAAATATAACGAAAGCTATACAGTGATAATATTGGTAACACTGTACTTTTTCTTTCTTAGTCTAAACAAAGTGTTTTTGGATAACCTGGATCTTAGAACCTTTTCAACTAGGACTAAATATAGAGAGGAATTCTGACTCTATTAAATTTAGATTAGGTTAAACCCATGTCCTCAGCCTAGAGGGAATTGAATGCACTTCTGCCTATGTGTTTATAAGCAGTTACCGATAGGTCATCAACGCTGTGACCAAGGTGTCGTTTAGTCAGTTCAATGGCTGGATCTTGTTATAAGCTGCTGTTATTGGTAGCTCTAGAACAATGTCTGTGTCTTTCCCTCAGTTTTCATTGGCTGTCTTATCACTTTACATTAACATATGTTGTATCTCGATATCTCGAAAGCTTTAAGATTTAATTACATTAAATGAATATCTGCAGCTCAAGGTTCTATGTTGTTATGAAGGCCAAGTTGGCTCAAACCTTGTGGATTTAAATGTGCCCATGTCTGATGGATTTTATGTTTCTCTCTATTCACACAATAGTGTGAATGCAGACACTTTGACAAATTTGTCAGTGTGTCTGGTTGCCCCTTTTCACTAATTTACCGGTATTTTTCATTGACACTGTGTTGAATGATTGACCATCAAGTAGTTATCTAAGTAAATTATTTATAGTCATGTCTGATATCAGTCCATAATCAGTGAGAACTACCAAATCCAAACGTTAATGCATTTCATGAGATTTAACCTTTTTGTTTCTATGGTTCCAGGTGATCCTGACGGTTTACCTCAATGACACCCAGCAGATGCTAACTGAGGTCCCAGTTACCCCAGCAACCAGAGTGATTGATGTGGTTGAGTACTGCAAAGAGGCTGGTGAGGGGGAATGTCACTTAGCGGAAGTATGGAACGGACATGGTGAGTCCATCTGTTGATCCATCCATAATTACTAAAAATATTGATTGATCCTTCTGAACAGGTTTTAAACAAAACATATCAATTTCATAAAAGCCATTAAGGTGATAGGGTGAATGTGTTAGCAAACAGTTGCTAATTTATCCAGCAGAAGAAGAACCAACTTTAGCTTTCATTTGAACTGTGTTTCTGAGCACCCAAGCAAATCCAACGTCCAATACTGCCTCTCCAACAACTCACACAAGAACTATCTGGCATTTTTAGCTGCTAAATGCTCCAAAATGTTCACCAGCCAGTTGCTTTCCTTTTCCTTCACTAAAGACAGCTGACTGCTGCCGAAAGGTAGGTTGATGCAAACTGCAAGACTAAACCATGACAATAAAATTGTTGGTCATAAAACCAAAACAAAGAGCTGGAAGACACTAAAACACTCCATTGATCTGAAGGAAACTGCAGGGTCTGGTGTTGATTCTCTGTGTGTTTGTGACTATGCACAAACCCTTTTCACATCATTTGAAACATTGTTAGTACAAAAAATTTGATTAGAGCAGCTTTAAGAACCATCATTTTTATTACATACAGTAAATAGGATAAGTAAAACGCCAATAAGGAACAAGTCAGAGATCATAACAGCCAAGATATTTCAGAGGTATTAAACAAGGTAGAAGAAATGTTGAGGAGTATTAAACAAGAAAAAAATCATACAATACAAAATAATACAAAATACAATACAAAACTGTCCATTTACACAGATGATACACTAATTAAATCAATAAATTTAAGCTCCCTCCTTCGTAGTTTGTTGACCATTGTTAAGGAGCTTAAACCCTTCGAAACTCAGTATTTCGTGTACTGTTTCTTCCACTTTTCATTAATTTCTTTTCATTCAGAGCTATATCTGCATGCACACACATGCCTGCACATAATTCACCATTGTCTGGTACTCATATGAGAGTACTTACATGATTATAATCTGGCATTATATGACAAGACAATGCCAGTGTGACACTGACCTAGATCGTTTGTTTTGAAGCTAATTATAAACAAAGTCAGACCTATATCATTGCTTTAGCCCGTGAAATCAACAGAGCGCTAAGTCCCTCCTTTATACTGGATGCCATTGTATAATTTGAATAGACCACTTCATCACACACAGATGCTGAGAGCTACTATGCCCATTAAAGCATGGTCTACATGTATTCAATCATAGTTTTTGTGGCAGTGATTCATATAACACAGTGTGTTTGTGTAGCAGTGTGGTGTGACTGAGCAGTCAGACAGGCTATAAATGGCTCTAATACTATACTGTATCTTAGAAGGTCACACTGTACAGCAGAATATAATAAATGGTGATATAAACTGTGTTTTGTCAAAGTGTTGCTGTGTGACGAGACGCCATGACTCAAGGCCACAAATGGCTTCACAGCTGGTGCGTGTGTGAGGCCACAAAGCCACTGTCTGCATGTGTGTATCATTAGCTTTGATGGATTTATGTAGTTTGCTGTGAGAATATTGTTGTTGGGTTTCGAAATTGCTAGTATGCTCTGACCTTCTTTCTTCTTTATTTTTCTGCTTTTATCACATAAGTGTGTGAATTTTCACAATTATATTAAAGGTTAAAAAGGATTTATTATATAAATACATATTATTCGATTGGCAGCCAATACAGAAACAAAAAATGATAATGTATATAATAACAATTGATAATTATCTTATCCAAGCTTTAGAGAATGTGTCCCTGCTCAGTATCTTATCTCCGGAATCTCTCTCTGGCTTCTCTGGATAAACCCCAATAAGGAAGAGTCTGCAATAGATTGGCTAACATTTTCTCACCCTCTGTCTCTCCTCAGAGCGAGTGCTCCCTCAGGAGTTGCTATTGTTGGATCTCCTTCAGCAGTGGGGGGCCAGAAGGCCTGAGGTCAGCTTCTACCTCAGACACTGCCCCTCCTGGGCAAAAGGTACAGCAAAACAAACACACACAACGAACATGTTGAGCCCAGCCAAACTTTTTATATCAGTCTAATTGCTGAGTGGCAAGAACAACATTGAGTTTGCTCATATGTGGGAAAACACACCAGCACAGAGACAGTTGTGTGTGTGTGTGTGTGTGTGTGTGTGTGTGTGTGTGTGTGTGTATGTGTGTGTGTGCGTGTGTGTCTGCATGTGAAGTTTAGAGGTGAGGTCAGGGGCTCGGTCAGTAATTAGCCAGATAAGATGATTAGAGTTACATAACGTGGTGGGGCCGAAACCTGAAGGGGAGGGGGCAGAGACAAGGACAGAGAGATGTTTGGTCTACTGCAGAAACGTCAGACGATAGTCTGTTCCAATTTGTTCAGTGCATCATTGAATACATTTGTGAAATCACTTAAACACTGATTCAGTTAAACATTCATACTGACCCAGTCCGTACATGCTAAATAAAGTTCAAAAAGGAAGTGATTGAATGATTGTTGAATATTTGTGCCTTTTGGCACCCAAAGCGTTCAACAGCTGAGTTGCTGCTGCTTTTGTGTGTGTGTGTGTGTGTGTGTGTGTGTGTTTGTGTGTGTGTTTGTGTGCGTGTGTGTGTGTGCGCTCCCCACAGGGACAGGACAACCTCACCACCTGCTGGTGTGTTTCCTTTTTACTCCTCATCTATTAAAAACATAATTATCGTTCATTTGAATCTCATTATTATCATATGCTTTAGGACAGTGAGGGTTATTCAGAATCATGAAGTAACTGTAACCGGAGCCCCTTTAGTCAGTTTTTTGGTTTTTTTTAACTTAGCTGAGCCATAGGGCCCATTGAGCTTTTCCTGTGTGTGTTTGATGGTTTATTATAGAATTATAAACTAAACTTTTATCAATACAAATTCATTCTACACCTGTTCTCATTCCTGTCAAATATTCTGTCAACAGTGAACAGGTTTTATCCCAGTTTTCTGTCCCTGTCGTGCTCCATTCAGTTCCAGTTTGAGGTGCCAGCAGCTCTTTAATAGGTTTAGGAGCAGCAGGGCAAGATCAGGACCGAGATAAAAAGAGCAGCAGTTCATCTGGCCGCCTGCTGCGGAGACAAGAGCCTTTTTCCCCTTTGTGCCACTGTTTACAGCACCAATATGTAACCCAGATGTGGTTTTGATCTGAACAATGAGATACTGGCTGGTCTGATGCCCTCCTGCAGGAGCCAAACTGTCCCTTCTGTTTGCTGCCAACTTGTGTTTGGCTCCTCACCTAATATCATAAAACAGCTTCTCAAAGTGGCCCTTCCAAAGACCAGAGCACCACATTACCCCAATGTATGACCTCCTCCAAGGCTAATTTGACATCATCTGCCCTGCGCCTTATTGAAGGTGCCTGTGACGAGTTTGCACCTCTCTCACGAGGACATCACCTTCTTCCCAACAGTTTACTATGCTTCTCTACATTATCAAATAATCAGCCCTGTCATCAGGATGGAACAGAGGACGTGCACTGGTCATAAGATGATGATAATGTATTTCTCCTTGTTTACATAAATTGCTCTTGGATATTAACATACTACTTTAACTGTCCGGTCACTGGTTTAAGTACTGTGTTGATTGTACGACACCATTTTAACTGCTCCAGTGAATGTGACATACGGCCCTAAGTGCTCCATTGACTGGAGCTGAAACCTGGAGCTAACTGGGATTAGCCCAGATAGAACCTGTCTGGTTCAATGTCTTAGTAGCATTAAAATAAATGATGCTATTTATAGATAACACACTCTGAGAGAAAGATAGTGCTACACACAGATGAGAGAAAAAGTGGAATTGCACCTTTTTATTTGTACTCAGAGTTTATCCAATTCTGTGACATTTCTGTCTCAGGTGTAATTGATGTAATAAACAAACCAGCATGCATACAGCCTTGGCAAGAATGATAACTACTGTAATGCAACACCTTCTCCTCCGTATCTGGGTGTTGTTATGGCAGGAAACTTGCCCTCATCCTCTATATGTCCAGTAGTAGGAATAAGACTGAATTTAAATAAGGACAGTGCCAACAAGGACAAACAAAAAAACCCCATAATAACTAACTAATCAATTTTAACAAGAAAAAGAATTAAGATATGTGCAGTACATTATAAATTTTGATGGAATCATGCATTTATGATTCAGTGTTGTGGAAAGCAGAGTAAATTTTAACGCCCTAAGGCTGGTGTCTGCCTGTCCATTTATCTTTGTGATAAGGCACACACAGGGTTGAATGGTTAATTAGGGCCAAGGCTCTTTCTCTCCCTCTGTCTCACCCCCTCCCTCCCTCTCCGTCCGTCACACAAGGCTCAACTCAGCCAGGTCCATTTTAATGTGTTACCTCAGTATCTCTGCTCAGATTTTCATTGTTCATTTATATGCAGGAAGTCAGCAGCCTTTGGAGCAGAGCTGGATCTCAGAAGCAGCGGAGAGCGCGAATGACAGGGTAGGTGGACACAACCACACACGCACACACACACACACACACACACACACACACACATACACAAAGACACACACACACACACACGCACGCACGCACACGCACACACTGAAGCCAGGTTGGGCTGAAGGAGCAGGAAATGCTCTGTTATGCATCTCCAGTTGGATCAACCTCAACACCCAAGACATATTGTGCATTGTGTGTTTAGGACCTAGGGTGTACTACGAATGACCTCTATACACACGGCGTCTATTGTGTACGTCGTAAAATACCTTTAAAAGTACTTAAAATGTACATTTTTGAACATGAGAGAGGATATTGAGATTCCCATTTTGAACAGGTGATAATGAGTAGCACAAAGTATCCCAGCTTGAAACATTTGTAAGATGCTGGTTGGGATATTTAGCAGATTTACAAAGTAAGAGTAGAACAATTTTACAGACCGCTCAGCAAAGAGCCAGTAAAATTAAGTCCAATCCAATGAACCATGTTTATTTAATTCTATTTTCTTTGTGAATACAAATTAAACATTAAACATATTTTCATTCCTTCGGATCACGTGAGTTCTCACATACTTACACTACAATGCTCGTGCACAATTTCTGTGTATCTGTTTGTCTGTGTGTGTTTGTAGTCTAGTGGATTAGCCCATGGATTAGTGACAGTGATGATCATAGTTCCCTACCAGTGAAAAAACATATGAAAACACACACACACAGACATGCAGTGTGTAATCTGTACATGCAGTATAATTATTGTATACGTGTTGACTGTCTGAGAGAAAAACAGATAAAAATGGGAATTAGCCTTTTGACAAGTGCATGACTAATTACCATTAGCAAACTGTTCTGTTTTGCCAGCTCGCTTTATCCTGTTATCTCCCTCACGAAGTCATGAAGTAAAAAGAGCAGCTGAGCTCATTCTAGCAGTTTTTATTTGTCACTAACTGCTATTTTCAACCACGTTAGCTTTTTGTATTTGACACAGGCCAGATGTGCCTTTTGTACGTGTTGGTTAGGCCTCGGTGAGCCAGACACCAGCCGTGTTTGTACACATGTATCTGTGTTGGTCAGTCTGCTGGTTAGTCACTGTGCCTGTGTGTGTGTGTGTGTGTGTGTGTGTGCCTGGGCCTGTGTTGGTCAGTCAGTGAAGGTAGGATTAGCTTGGTCCCATGACATAACCGGGCTAAGAGGATTGTTAGCTAGCCAAACAGCTCCTCCTCCTCCTCCCTCTTCTCCTCTTCCTCTCACCTCGCTCTCTCCCTCACAGTCGTCTTGAGGTCTGTCTTTCTTTTGTCCTTTACCTTTTACTTTTTTTGTTTCAAGCAACAACACAGAGTTGTTTAGGCGAGACGGGAGCTTGGGGGTGAGTTCTGAAAATGTGTTTCTTTTACTCTCTTGTTGGTGTACGCGTGTGTGTGTGTGTGTGTGTGTGTGTGTGTGTGTGTGTGTTGATCTGAGGGTGTGTGTATCAAACTCAACAAAGTGTGTGTGTCTTTGCTTTACACTTTCCTCTCACCTTACTCTTTTTTGTGCTGCCTCTTCATACATAACAGAATGACTGAAAATCTGGAAATAAGAGAAAATGTAGAGCCAGGTGACTTTGAAATGTGAGTGAATGTGTGTGTGTGTGTGTGTGTGTGTGTGTGTGTGTGTGTGTGTGTGTGTTACTTTCTTGTCTACTTAAAAACGCTGAAAGATATTCTCACACACACTTGCTGACTGCTTGACAAAACAGTTTGTCTATGTGTTAGGCTGTGTTTCTGTGTGTGTTTCTGTGTGTGTTTCCGTGTGTGTGAGTGTGTGTGTGTGTGTGTGTGTGTGTGTGTGTGTGTGTGTGTGTGTGTGTGTGTGTGTGTGCGTGTGCATACGTCACAAAATCAGAGCACAGTGAGTGTTTAGGTCATTGTGATTTACGTCTTGTGAAAATTGGACAGTCCGGGTGTGGCTTCTTTTGGCCATGTGTGTTTGGGTTTGAAATTGTTATTTTACGTGTGCGTGTGTGTGTGTGTGTGTGTGTGTCTGTGTGTGTGTGTGTGGGTTAGACTCACTTAGGGATGTGGATGCATGACTCCAAGTCAGGGTGTGACTCCTGGCTCTATATAATCATATCCAAAAGCTCTCACTTGCTCACACAAACACACAACAGATGCTGTTTCCTCTGACAGGCTGACGTAAAGATGTCAGCGTGGACAGATGTCTGTGTGCATGTGTGGCATAGAGAGGGAGATTACTTTAGTGTACAGCAGTTTTAGATTAGTTTTTCCTCACTCATCGACAACAATGTCGTAACTCGATACAGTAATTTGTCTCTTACAGGACTGAATGAATGAATGCCTAAAATTTCAGGATAAGTCAGTCTTCCCTCCTGTCTTTTAATGGAAAATCAGGCTGTTTTGATGTCTCACTTTTTGCTCAAAAAAGTAGCAGGGGTCATTTCACTTTTTTTTTTTTGGCCATGCTAGCACCTGAACCCAAGGGAGAAATAGCTTGGCAAAAATTTGATGGATTGCCACAAGGATTCATAGTCTCTACAGGATGAATCCCGGTTATTAGGTGGTAATGTTTACATTAACATTGCCTTTAGGGAAAAATTGAAAAATTTTGTCAAATTGACAGGGTTAGGAGCCGTGCCATTGTGAGATGTATTCGAGCTTAAAATCGTACACGTAATGGAAAATGTTCAGTTTCTCAAGGACAAATTTGTTCTTGTTCAGGGTGAATATTCAAATTTTAACATCTAGTGATCTGAACAGATCCCAGGAGAATTTTAATACTGTGTGACTAGTGTCCGGTATATTTTGATGGATGTCAGAAGGGAGTTATACGCTAACTTAACTGATATCCAGAAGAATATGGGGCCGATTCCCATGCTCTTAATTTGTGCAGCGAAAAGCAGGAATTTCATACTTGCTGACATTTTTTTCCTTTTTTATGCTAACGTTAGCTGTGTGAGGCAGCCTTCTTTGCTCTTGACCACAGACAGGTTGTCTGTGACATTCCTTTCAGTCTCAGCTGTACTTTGTGTTTAGTGCTAGTTATAAAATTCTAGCACACTGACATGCTAGAGTAAGATGACCATGGTAAATGTTTTACCTGCTAAACAGCAACATGTTAAGAAGTTATCTCCCAGCACTTTTGCATCTAATTCTGCTTTAACAAAATGTTGGTGGAATAGGGAGAATCGGAAAAACATTGTTTTTTTCGATTTAGGAAATTTCACGCATTATTTCTGGGTGGTTATCACACCTAACCCTGTAGTTAAAGAGTCTAAATTCACAACTTTTGTTGTGTTAAGCATTTGTAGCAGTTTGTTACCAAGTGAAACAGATACAAACAAACTGTATATCTCCTATCACCACATCACCACCATCAGAAATTCCTGAATTTTCTGACTCGGGATTACAAGTAGGCTAACTTGAATGGTTTTTAACATTTTGCTGATCATAATTGGGGTTTAAACAACAGGACAGGAACACCAACCGTTCAGTCTGTTGGTCAGACTGTCTGTAACTCTGCATCATCCACTAGTGTGTGAGAGCCTTGTTGGGGGATATATTAAGAAGTCAGGTGTGACTGGGTGTTTTTGTGGGCTCTTGACAAAAACACACATCAGGGGTTTTGTTGTTGTAGATTAAGATGAATATTTTCACTGTATGTCATCGCTAGAAATGCATTTGTAAGGTGCAGTGAAGTCGGCAGACTTTAATTGCTAGATGTGACCTGTTGATGATTTGATAAAGGTGTTGTAACACTTGAAGCGTGTTAGTATTAAAGGTGAGTTTTACATTTTCTTTAAAATCTTTCCTATGACATCTGGGTTGTATTTTGTGTTGTCAGAACTGACATAAGTGAGATTTCCCTAAATCAAGCTGGTCGTCCTGTTTTATTCCTGAATTCTGGTTTAAGGGTTCGCTCTTTTGCCCAAAGACCCGGTCGGGGCACATGGCTGTTGATGGACAAGCAGCCTGTGGTGTGGTTCAAGGTTGTGACCTCGTGGTTACAAGGTGGTCTCTGTAGCCAGTGGGCCACCCTGGTATGTGAGTGCAAGTCACTGGAGTGGTTCTGGCTGGGGCCGCAGGAATGTTTGAAGGCTGTTATTGTAGATTAGGAAGAATATTTTTATTGTAGGCGTACAGCAGATGGGAAGGGGATGGGTTTCATTGCTAGGGGGACCTGTGATCAGAACAACGTGTGTGTGTGTTTGCCTAGTGTGTGTGTGCATAACTCTTAGAACATATGCACTGCTGGGGAAGGTAATACTCACACACTGAGAAGGTCAAATATTCCCATGTGCTTCAGGTTCTAGCTGTGATCACAACAAATGTGAATCTCCCACAAAAACCAGCGAAGAGCAGCGATTTATTGACACCAATACAGCAGAAGTTTGAAATCGGGCTCAACAGAAGTACGTTTTATATAAAAAAAGTACTGTCTGAGGCTTTATCCTGGGTAAACCCTTCCATTTCCCACACTCTGAGAGGTGGCATCCGTACGCCGAGATACAGAAAAAGCTTGTGAAGAGAGTTTTCTGTGTACCAGGGTCTGTTCACGCCCCAGTGACAGCATCGGGGGTTTCCCCCGATAAGCCCGTAGGCAGCTGTACCAGGGATGCTAGATTTGATTGACACCAAATAATCCAATCGGATCCTTGAACCTGCTTTGAATGTGCTGCTTCTTTGTATTTCAAGGAGAAAATATGTACATTCAGAAAGCTTTCAACATATATGAATCACAGATGTGTGCTATGCTTCACAGTAGCTACATCCATTATCATACATTACTGATTGTATGAAGGGCTTATATAATTACTGTAACACTGGTCTTCTGTTTTATTAGCAGGCTATATAGTTTAGGCAAACCCGAAATGACGATTTCTATATCCACGACTCTCGGACAAGGTTACGTTAAAACAGAAAATGTCTTCACATCTGTGAACAGATGGGAGCTTTCATTAGACCTTTTCACTTGCTAGGACTGTGGAGGGGAATAAAAAATAAACAGATAAATAAATGTACTGAAATGACATTTGGTTTTGGCAGTCACAAGGCCTCTGTCACACACCTCTAGTGCCCTGTCAGTCTCTTTTCTTCTTGCTGTGCGTCTTCTACTTCTTAAAGTTGCAGCAGAATAGACGCAGCAACGGCGTCCCTGTCAGTCTCTAGGATAACTGAAAACTTTTTATCTGTGGAAACCACCCAGTAGGTGCAAGAAGTATTCCCAAGCACTGCAAGCTGCCCAGAGGTATTTTTACCTACCTAGTGATATAAGAGCAGCTCAAGTGGGCTGAGAACCACCCAGTATGGCAACACGGAGCTCCACCACCACCATGCAGGGTTGAAATCCGTTCATCTAAAGAAATGTTTTTGTTTAGTTTAAATGGTTCAGGTCTTGATTTTTGTTGCTGTTAGATTAGTGATCAGAGACATTATATTCATGTCTGTCTTTGAAGTGAACTTTGAATGAGCTCGGGAGCCTTTCCATTAATCTGGCTGAAGTGAATGAATGGGCTTTCCCACAAGGAGTGCAGCACTTCTAGACACTGTAATACCGTATATAAAATGTGCAAAATCATATATCATTCAACATGGAGCCAGTGATCTGGAAGGAATAAAAGGATGATTTGATGTGCTTTCATCCTTTAGTCTGAATTGAAGGTTTTACCCTTTTGAAAAGCGGCCTAACTTTTCTAAAATAATTTCAAAGCCAAGGATGTCAATATTTTTAATGAATTTTAATGTCCTTTGGTGGTAAAAATGCTCCTTAAGAGTCTAATTCTGATGGACACCAATTAAAATTTCAATATTTTTCAATATTACTATCAGTAAGTTATATGTATTTATAAAAAACAAAATTAATCACTGTAAAAATAGTCCCATATTCTATGTTGTCAACACACACAGCCCACTCATGACCACAGATGCCTTCGACCGACACGGCAGCAGTGGCAATAATTCCAGTCTGCTGTCATACTGGATGTGTGTGTGTGTGTGTGTGCGCATGTGTGCGGGGGGGGTGTTATCTTTTACAGAGTGAGACAGATGCGTGTCTGTTTCACAGAGGGAAAGAGAAAATGTGTGACGCAGCAGTTAAGTTACATGTGTGTGTGTGTTGCAAAGAGCGAGACAGAAGGAGAGGAGAGGAAAATATGACGCAGCAGGAGTCAGCTGTTACTCTGGCTTGTGTCAGTTTGTGCGTATGCACGCACATACATGTCCTTTTGCACACGTGTGCCGCGTCTTGTGGGAATATGTGCCCCGACATCGCTGCGCCCCCACGGCCGTTAATCTGTCAGCATCAACATTATCATCATCCTCATCTTCCTCAAAACACACATCTGAAAGTGGAGGCAGAGGTTGATTGAGAGCAGCTAGTTCCCCATAAGGCTGTGGTGCAGTGATTTCCCTTCTGAGAAAGTGGGAGAAAAGAAAGAGGGAGGTGTATTGGTGGTGGTGTGTGTGGGGGGGGGGGTCGCTGCAGCAAAAAGCCAGCTGCAGAGGAATGACAAGGATTGAGAGCAGGAAAGATGAAGGAATGCAGATATGTAGACAGAGGGGGTTAAGAAAGGTATAGAAGAAGAAGGGGTGAGGAGAGATAAAAGGATGGAGGGAAATACAGAAAACTGATGATTAGAGGTGTAAGACAGGACTGGAGGAGGTATAGAAAAGAGGATGATATAGAAGGAGGGATAGAGGAAAAGAAGGTGGCACCGTACATAAAAGGGGATGGAACTAAAGTCTTTTTGTATCAGTTTACATGTTTACATGTTTTTAGTAATTGAATTCAGTATCACATTAGTGGGCTTTCCACTCTGTTCACACGTCACATGAAAACACACCAATAACTGAGAGAGAGAGATAGAGGGAGAGGGAGGGAGCGTGGGCAGAGCGAGGGAGAGAGGGAGAGCGAGGGGGGAGAGTGTTGTAAATCACAGCACATCACAAGGCAGACGAGAGGGAAAGTTGTAACAAGGATTGCTCTCGTTTCCCACCCGTTAAGCTTTTCTCCCTCGAACCTCTGGCCACATTTATTCTAGCTAAATCCATTGAGGTCCGCTGTGTCTCTGAAGCGGCTGTGAGGATGGAGTGGAATGAGGTGGATTTGGTGCAGGAATTTACTGTTGAAGGACAATGCAGCAAAATTAAAGTCCGCTCCTGCAGGATCACATGGGACAGCCGACAGGTAAAAAATCCAGCACAGCGGGAGGTTGATAGAAACTGCATGTTCATGTCAGCTGGGGCCTCGGAGCATCGCGGTCTGCAGGATGTTGTACAGCATTTTACCAGCATGAGAAGCAGAATTCATGACACTGCTTTCAAATGTCAGCTGAACTGTTAACTTTTCAGTAGCTGTAGGATGCATTTCATATCAAAAAGATTAAACGGAGAGAAATTGCACTATGTGAGAATATGGACTTCACCGATTAAGTAAGCAAGATATTGTATGGTATATTTACAGTGCAGATGGTGTTACCTACTATTTGCTTTAGGAAACCTAATGAAATATCAGCTTTTTAGGTTTTTATTGCAGTTTGATGACCAGGCTTTTTCCAGCTGCCAGTAGTTTTGAAACCTCCAAGACTCAAAGATTTGCTACTGATTGGAGTTAAAAGCTCAGATATTGTGGAAGGTTCTAGAAAATTCAGTTTACTCACCATTTTTAATGCATCTTCTCATGGGGGAAACATTAACATGTCATTTAGTCATAGATTTCACTGGAATTTATCTTGCGAGGGATAGTTTGGAGTTCAATAGACATGGACGTGTAGCATTTGAATGTCACTTGAATACAGCGTGCCTACTAACAAAACTTGTAATCTTTCAAAGCATTACCCACTAACAACAGAAAAATCATTTTTGTTTCTTTAAGTTAAAAAAAAATAGTATTCAGCACTCGTATGGGACTGGGAGATAGGATCCAAGCACAAGCGGAAGGCGAGCAGGTATAGAAATATACAACAGTCTACTTTGGAATAATAACTGAAAAAATATGAGTTCAATATCAGAGAAATTACACAGCTCACGTATCAGAAAGTAAGTAACCATATACGGACTGTAGGAAATACATACAAACTACCTCTTTTAGCTACCAGCCATCTAACATTGTTAACAGCGCTGCAGGAGCTACTATAGCCTGTCACCGGAGATTGTTGTTGTTCAGACAGCTGATTTCAGCACACTTAAGACTGTGAATGTTGGACTGAGATTCATCAGGTGGCCAGAAACACAACTCCAGATTAATTATAATGTTGCTCCATAACTGCTGGATGTGTAAATTGGTGGCCAAGTGGCCAAAAAAATCATTTTTTTGCACGTTCAGTTTAATACATCTTGTGTGATTTGAGCAACGTGAACTCAGATTTCAGTGTATAGAAGGTTGCTTATCTAAAATGAGACAAACATCTGTAAGTCAAACATCTCGCAGTTTGATGCTGGGGCTACATATAACTAATCCTTGCTGAGTTATCTGTTCATCTAGCCCCACCCTACTACCTCATATACATAACACACTTGTACACGTACAAGTGTCATTAGGTGTACCTGTCCAATTTACTGTGGTCCAATACCCAACCATAATATCTAACTTTGTGACACTCAATCTTAAATTTTTGGCGACATTGGCCGAAATGTGTGTTAATTCAGTGAAAACTATGACCTCAGTTTTACACACACACACACACACACACACACACACACACACACACACACACACACACACATATATATATATATATATATATATATATATATATATATATATATATGTATATATAAAACTGAGGTCATAGTTTTTCTTTCCTCCCTAGTTAAATACGTGAGAGGGACAGAATATTAGAAACACCTCTCAATGTAATGCAGTCCACTACAACACCAGTAGAACATAGAATCTAATTAACACCTCTATCACAGTGTCAACAGGCACTGAGCATTTTAATCATTATAACGGTAGAGTTTGTAACAGGACAGCTGTATTGGATTGAACTAAGTGTAAGTTTTTGATGAAAAGTGTTTAGAAAAACATGAATAAAATAAACCTTTGCAACAGATTTTTGTTTAGAGAACACTGAAGGTTTTCATAGCCTTACATGATGATTGCTCCTGGTATTCATGTCATACCACTCTATCTAGTACTACTACATCACTGTTAGCAATATCGCCACATGATTAGAGTGATGTTCTCATTATATTGGCACTGCCCATTCTCCGTTTAGGTACAGCACTGGAACAGAGTGCATTAGCATGAGATCAGTTTGTATCATGCAGACCCTTCACAATTTACATCAGAGTGACAATGTACAGAATCCCACAGGTCAGCACTTAGCTAATGATATGTGGCACCGCTGATTGGAAAACCAGTGTAATGTGCACAATTTCATTTTTAAAAACATGATGTTGTCTACATTATGTTGGAATATTGTGTGTCTGCATAATGCCAGTAATTATGTCCTTAGGTTAGGCTGAGGGCAATGATGATGTCTATAGCACACTGGCTATCGATGTCATTAATCACTGCTACTGATATTTAGCATGGTGGTAATGCTGCCAGAGTTTGAGCTTCCACTCCCTGAGCTGTTAAATGGCCGGTGGGTTTAATATGTTTTACTGATTTCGTATCTGTTCAATGTAATTTTCATCAGCTCTTCCCTGAGTCATGGCACTGAAGTCTCCACTGAGATATGTGAGGATTTATTTTGAACATTTAACAAAACCGACCGAGGCCTCAGAGCCCTAGCATTTAACCATTATGAAAGAATTTCTCTCTTATCTTTGGACGAAAGTTTGAATGAGAGTTTCAATGGAGATCTGTTTAATATTGTTCATTATCATTACCCTTAAATCCTAGACCCTTTAAATCATAGCTACCATAGTCTGATATATAGTGGGGTTCAAAAGTCTGAGACCACTTTTCTATTTGAGTGATTGGGAAAAATGGTCCTTTATTTTTGGACTGTATCTCCAGCTTCCATGTTCAGCCACTATATCAGAGCTATGTTAATTACAGGCAGTTGAAGTAACTCATCAAGTTCAACTATAATGCAAAGGTCTCAAAACTTGTAACTCATAGCTGTAAAGCTTGTAGCTATGAGCCCTTTTACACCACCCACCAGCCAATTTAACTTACTTTGTCAAATTCTGAGTTTGCATTAAAGAAGCACCAAAAAACCACCACGCTCATTTTGTCTTGCTGGTGACTTTGACCCACTGCAATTAAGAATAAGTACTTTAAAGCATATTAACTCTGGAGTTCCTCAGGGTTTTGTTTTAGGCTCCTTCCTGTTCCTGTTTACTCACATTTGGCCACATCATATCTAAACTTCTTTTTATATCTGTATTGATCTACAGAAAATATACACAGAGTGACTAGTAAAATTAATAAACAATCATCTTTGAAATGTAATGCACAACACTAAAACAGCCCTGTGATCAGTTCTACCTCTAAAGGGATTTTTTTAGGCTACTTTAGTTGTTTTTTGTGTGAACTCAGCTCTATCGTATATCTTATTGCTGTTGTTTGTGTTGATTTTGTATTGAACTGCAATTCCTTGAAATATGTTGCTAAAGTTTAATCAACCACATTTACATATATGGAGATGCAAAAATATTTTGAAGACCCTACAATATAATTCAATACAGCAACCCCAGCATTATACTTCACACTTTGGTTTGCCACTGTCTGACAACTAAAAACTTATTTTGGGGCAATGAAAGCCATTAGCCCCCATCAATAAGTGTATATATAATCAATCGTTATTATTAATTTTAAAATAATGATATGTAAAGTATGGACAAGTTTTTTTTCCAATAGAGGGAACATACTATGTAGCACACAGAATACTATAGCAAGTGATGGGCATTTTATCCTGCTATGCATGTTGTTTTTATTAAAAATGGTAATATGATCACTCCTGAGGGATGCCCCAATGACTAAAACAAAAAAGAAAATCTCATAATAACTCATATACTCAGCAGCTGATTATACTATAGGTAGAAGTTTTGGGACCCACTGGGACCCAAGTGAAATGCAAGCTGTTTGGGGTGGAGAGTACATTTTCTCAGCTTTGGTCCTTGGCCTGGTTAAGAGGACCTACTCTAATATCTGCTCTAAAAAGTAAAACTTGATATTCTACTTCTGTATTGTAATATACTTTACAGTGGCATTATAGCTTTATTAAGATGCAGAGAATAGCTGCCCGGTATTGAAGGAGGCCCACAGATTTATTAATGCTGTTGCAGTTATGTACTCAGGTTTAGAAAGTTGCTTGACAATATTTCCTATTGGACAACATATGAAAACTTCTGCATTGTCTAGACTCATTGTATACTGGATATCAATGGATAATAGACCACGTGCTGTTTGTGCCTGTGTGTGTGTGTGTGTTTGTGTGTGTGTGTGTGTGTATCCATGAGTGAACACACACAATAGCAGGATGTGGCTGGGCTGAAACCTTCCGCTGTTGTCTGGTAAAGGCATTTCTCCCCCCACCCATCTCACCCTCAACCCCACAAATACACACATTCGTGGACAAAAATTTCCTCGTACAATCATAAATATGTTTGTTCTGTACAACATCTATAACAAAAAACACATAACAAGGTGTTCTTGTTTGTTTGTGCCTGGCTCGATAAAACACTCCTCTGATAGCAAAATACAGAACAAATGGTCTGTGTGATTTGATTTTTTCCAGCTGATGTTGATGTCTGTGTCACAGCACTGTAATGACCAGGGCAGATAGGATTCTGGTTATTTTCCCCGAACCAATACTATAATTCTGTCATTCTGCCAAGGCCACCAGCTGCTGGCCTAATAACATTTCTGTAGCACACTGAAGGTGCTCTGTGACCCGAAGTGTAAGGTGATATGTGTGTGCAGCTGTGTGTCATCTTGTCAGTAATGGTCCTATGCTCAGTTATGTGCAATGGACATGCGCAAGGGGAAGCGTAGTTTTCTTTCTATGGACACACTGTGTTAATATATGCAACTTTTGTGTGTGTTCTAATGTGAGTGTAGGTTCCCCGTGTGGAGCTGACTCTCTCTGAGCTCCAGGAAATGGCCACAAGACAACAGCAACAAATAGAGGCTCAGCAACAGATGTTGGTCGCCAAGGTAACTTGAATGGATTACCCGTCAGTAAGTGTAAGGTTATTGACATTACAGTCTGCCTGAAACGGTCGGCCATGAGGCTGCCCCAGGAGCTAAGGCCTCGCAGGAATGTGTGTGTGTGTGTGTGTGCGTGAGGATCATGGCTCATACGTCTTTCTTTGAAACAGGACATGTGATCAAGGTCAGGGTTTAAGGACTCATGGAAAAGCGCAATTCCATAGAATTGCACCTCCAGGTTTTGTGTGGGAGAGAGACAGACCATGGTCACTTGTCCCTGTTCCCACATTAGGAAGTGACCTTTGAGTTGACAGGAAGTGAGGTCATCAGGGGGACCACAGCTGCTGGGAAATGAAGCAAAATTGTACACCAGGAAAGAGTCAGAGGGGCCGGTGGAAAAAAAAATATCTGATTCTTTTAATTCGTTAAATTTGCCCAATTCATTTGTTAGAGTGTTAAAATGTTTTGAACAGGGAATTGGAATATTTTCAACCACCAACGTTGATTTGGCCAATTTTGGTTTTCTTAGGCCAACTGTGGCAACTCTGTGCTTATAGTCAGCATTTTTTAAAAGCAGCAATTTCCCTGCTTAACTGAAAGCTATTAAGTATTTCCTTCCAGTGCACTAGTATTGAAGTATTTCCCTCTGAGGGTGGAAAAGTCTCCCGGGCGCCATTTAGAGACGGTTTCCATTATCTCAGCATTAGTATAATACAACGTGGGTTGAAGATTTCTGTGAAAAAAAATCTAAAACACAGCATGCACTTTCTCTTCTTCACTGTCTATGTAATGAAAGAAGCTGCTGTTATGTAACATGTTATTAGTGTGTGTGTAAATGAGTTTGTAGCTCCGGTGAATGATCGGAGGCTTTTTGCCAACATTCCATTTCGCTCTTCCTGTGTGTGTGTGTTTGTGTGTGTGTGTGTTTGTGTGTGTGTGTGTGTGTGTGTGTGTGTGTGTGTGTGTGTGTGTGTGTCTGTGTGTATCTGAGTGTGTGTTTGTGTGTCTGAGTGTGTGTTTGAGAGAGACACTCAGGTCAGCTGTACTTTGTGCCAGCACGATACGGAGACAGAGGTGTAAACTGCCTCAGTCAGCATCGTACACGACATGGCCTTGCTTTCCTTTCTCTCTCTCTCTTTCTCTCTCTCTCTTGTTCTCTCTCTATTCCCTCTCTGCAGGCTATTTGTTTTACAAAGTCTTAAAGCATTAGTTTTTCAGTGTTTTAATATGAGCTCACTAAGGCAGTACGGTATGAAATAAAAATGTATCATTGTAATACTAATGTAGACCTTAAACAATGCTGCTTCAACAGGCTGTTAAATTCTCCTGAAGAAATAAGAGCTTTTCAGGCATAATAAGTTTCAATATTTACTCCTCTCCCACTGTGGATGTGCAGAAGCTTTGATCTTAACTTTAATATTTATCTTTTAAACAAAAAAATACAGGGATATTTATTTATCCTCCTGCACTTTTTTTCAGTTAAAAAAAAACCCAAATAAAGCATCTGTATGAAACATTAATCAATTAATGATCATTAGTTAATAATTTAATTTTCAGTGTAATAACTGTGTTTCACTTGCAACTGTAATATTTGCATTTTTTTTTTTATCAAAGCATCTTTATCAGTCAGAATTAACACAGTTCCTTCCTTCACCTTTCAAGAGAGAGGTACTATTTTTCCATAGAGGAAGAAAGCAGATGGTGAAAGTTAAGGTGTAGAGGTGATTGATCATGAGAGAAATGTTTAAAGCAGTTAGTCTAGGTAACTGGTGACATAACTATGCCATCACAGGGTCTCTGGAACTGATAAACATAGCTGGAAATGAATGAAAACATTGAAATACATCATGTCCTCATCTTCTTTTCCCGTAGGAGCAGAGACTGAGGTATCTTCAGCAGGGAGGCAGATCTAACCAGGGACAGACACAGGTGGGATCATATTTCTGTCTGTCTTCTATCAGTCTTAAAGAGGAGGTTCATATTTTCAAGGCTGTCTTAATACAGCAGTCACTTGCCAATATGTACACTCAAAGGGTCACTGTAATCATTCTTCCTCCCCTCACTGGTTAATCAGTGCCATCTGCTAAGTCAATGGGTATAGCAAATTTAAAAATACACAGTTTATTCAACAACTCAGTTTTTTTTATCTTTATTGAAATTTCAGAAGCTAAAAATTAGATCAAAATGCAAATGGATTCTGAGCTTGTATTGTCTCCCTGTCCTACTGTCATGTTTTCAGTCGGAAGCTGAGAAGCTGCAGTGGCTGAAGGAGCGAGTGGAGACTCAGGAAGCAAAGCTGAAGAAGATCCGAGCCATGAGAGGACAAGTCGACTACAGTAAATTGATCAACGGAAACCTCTGTAAGCTAAACACTGTAGAGATGATGTCTATGGATTACATGCACTGCAGTTTATGTCTACATATTAAAAGGACTATGCAACATGAATTTAATCTGCTGAAATAGTCTTGTTGCTACAAGACGAGGGAGGCTGGTCCAAAACAGTGCTATAATGTATATATTTTTTAACTGTTCACCTGATATGCCTTAAAATACATTCAGCTTAAAGTCAGGGGCTAATATATGATATAGGCTATAAATAGAATAGGTTTTATACATATTGATGTAGATGCGTACAAACTCAAATTTGCTCAAAAAATAAATCATAGCAGTGATCTGATCCACTGTGACTATGTCTAATTTTTCTCCTGGCGCCTGTCTCCAGCTGCAGAGATTGACCATGTTAGCAGCCTGTTTCAGGAGAAGCAGGCAGAGCTGCAGTCTGCAGTGATCAGGGTCGACCAGGTAATGTCAAGAGTCATTTGGGGTGAGAGGTTATTGTAGCAGAGGTATAAATACAATTTGAATCAGGTAAATAGTTGTTAAATCCTTTTTAAAACTGTTTTTACCAGTTGACTCAACAGCTGGAGGATTTGAAGAGAGGGCGCCTTCAGTTACACTCTGCTGCACCGGCTCAGGGGGCACCCACTGGGTCCCATGCTGCATCCACTGGCCAGAAAGGATCACCCCTGTCTGGCCCTGCAGCCTTGGAACTGAGGAAACTCTACCAGGAGCTGCAGGTAAAATTAAACTTCAGACTTCAGTTCTTTCATTGGAAAAAGTTTTCATTGAACGGAGTGTGTGAGAATGTGTTTTTGCTGTGTGCTGCAGGCTCGTAATCGCCATAACCTGGAGCAGAGCAGCAAGTTGGCCCAGAACAAGGAGCTGCTGAACAAGAGGAACACCCAGGTGACAGTGATGGATCAACGCATTGGAGACCTAAGAGAACGGCTGCATAAGAAGAGAGCAGAAGTAAAAAAACGTCACTTTTATGAAAAATTTTACTTGCATCTAATCAGCTAATGTAAAAACTTTGATTTCTTGTGACAGCTTTAAATTTGCGTGACAGTTACTGTAGGTCACCATTTTTCTCCCTGTTCCTCTAGTTGAGCCGTATGAATGGAGGAGGCCTGTCCTCCCCTCAGACTTCTTCCCACCATGGTGTTGGAGTCCTGGGTCGAGTGGCGGCTGTCTGCCCCTACATCCAGGTTCCAGCTGAGGGGAGGCAGGAGGCGGGGTACCCCCTGCCTGCTGACCCACCACCCAAACCAACCCCACTCAGCCACACTCGCTCCCTCTCAGGTTGGTCCAAGATAGTTTGCTGTCTTTTACTTTACAGTTTTTCTAGCTGCACTGTCTTATATTTATGTCTGAGCTCTAACTTTCTGTCCTTATATTTCCCTTTCCTGTCTGTTGGCTCCTTTTTTTCCCCTTATCTGTTGTTGTTTATGTTATCTTCAATGTTGATGTGTTAATGTTATTGGTAATTTTGTGATTGTTGTTTCGTCACTTGTTGATGTGGGTGCTGTTGTGACTGTTGCTGTGACCGTTCTGTGCCCATATAATGATGTCATCGTGATGATGTTCGTGTCGTGCATGTTGATGCTGTTTTGGTGATTGCGGCTTTGGTGGTGGGTGTGGCCATGCAGAGGAGGAGAGGAGTGGCGTCAGGAACCCTCCCAGCCAATGGAAAATGTCAGATTTAGACATCGTCCTGTCAGAGCCCACTGAGACGTGGGAGGGACCTCGGTCCCCTCAGGGGGGCGACAGTAACAACAGTGAGTCCCTAGAAGGCGCTAGAGAAACGTACTCACCCTAGCTCCATTGGTGATAGATTAGCAGCACCTGGTTCCTCACTCTTCCATACACACCTCAAGGTTTTGCCTACATGATTTCAAAACCAGTATGTGATTTCACAAGTTTGTTTCAATGAGCCTGAATCTAAACATGACAGACACTTTTCTTAGTTTGATTTTTTGGCTGAAAAATCAAAGGCTGCATTCAAACCATATATGCTGTGGAGAGTTCATGTTAAACTATATGGGCCAGATGGTTCGGAGAGAGAACATAATTAAATCAGCTACAGAAAATGACCTCAGAATGTAAGGGTCATGTGTATAAGGGCACAGACACGACATCTGATATCCAGCAGCTGCTCAGTGTTAGAAAGGCCAACATAGGAAAATAAACTGAGGGAAAACCACAGTGTGGACTGTCCACATCTTCCTGACCGGTTTGGAGCAGGTAAAGTATGGTAAAAAGTTCACCGTCTTCAGCTGTAGATGCAAAGTTAGAATAACGTAACTCGCTGTCCAAAGGTAAGGCTTTTTTGGGCACAGCGACTTCACCTGAGTTTTGCTGTCACCTCAAAGTTGCTAGACAATTAGTGAGCTCGAGTCATTGGATTTTGTTACATTCGGACAGCTAGCAGTTAAAAAACCATAAAGACTGAAAACAGCTAGCCTGCCTCTTTCCAGAAGAAAAACAGAATGCCTACCATCATCTCTAAAGTTCACTAACTTAATATTAAGTGTACAGACATGAGCGTGGTATTGATTTTCTCATCTACTTGGCAAGAATGTGAATAACTGTGTTTCTCAATAGGCTGCACTATTCCTTTGACACAATGGTACAATATTAAATCTAGTCAGTAATGACATTCACACACAAACACAGACATTCAGATACTCACATTGCTTATAGTAATATATCATTACACCAAGGCCGGAATTAGCAGGCTATTTCTGCTCACTTAGTTTGTCTTGTGTATAAGCAAGGAGTCTTGAACCAGCAATGTTACAAATCCTATTGTGTTCTTGAATGCCAAAGCAAATGCCACAGCTCTGTTTATTATCCCTGCTTATGTAATGTGGAAAATACATTGTTGTAAATCATTTCAACAGTCTACTGTGCTACTGTGCAGGCAGGCAAAGCAAATGAATGAGAGGAAGTCTGAGGTTCACTAACTTGTAGCTATATTCAGTATGTACTGTATAATCTCAGTGTGTGTGTGTGTGTGTGTGTGTGTGTCTGTGTGAGCCAGATAACAAGAGATTTTAGATGAGGGGGTATAGTGTCATGACAGCTGTTGTTGCTGTCTGCATCAGGGAGATTAATGCTCTCTTTAAAATGTTAGGTCTGTTCAGTTATGGCCAAGAGATGTGGTTTTATATTCCACTGAATAATATTTGCAGGGAAATGGTAACAGGATCAACAGGCCAGATTTTCTAAAACAAACGCTCTCTGTCTGAACGGGCCATGAGGAGGCCTGGTTAATGATCGATAGAAAGGGCTTCAAAAATCCTGATGCTTGTTATAGAGAAAAACAATTACACAGATAAACTTTCTCCTTTCGTTAAAAATCAGATCTGGTACAGTTAGTGATGTCAGCATCTGATATTATAGTGGGATACAACATGATTGAATACGGTACATAATATTAAGTGTGGTATGGATTAATCTCTAAATATTTATTCACTTTCAGGGAGTAGTTTGACATTTGGGAAACCTATTTGCTCTCATGCCAAGAGTTAGATGAGAACATTGCTACCACTCTCATGTTTGTATGCTAAAAGATACAGCAACAGCTAATTACCTAACTTAGCACAAAGACCTAAAATTGGGTAACAACTTGCCTGGCACTGTGCTTAAGATCCCTAATTAGCATATTATATCTTGTTTGTTTAATCTGTGCAAAAAACAAAGTGTCAAAAAAGCAATTAGCCATTTTACAGGGGTTATGAGATATGGACTGTCTCTCTGCTGGGTGCAGTGACCTCCTGGAGTCTTTTCTTGTTATTGTTGTTATACATCTTAGAGATGCTGATAGAAGATTTTGTTAGATTTTGATAAATTTTGTTAAAGTACCTTTAGACGGAGCCAGGCTAGCTCTTTCCCCTTTCTTCCAGTCTTTGTGCTAAGCTAAGCTAACGAGCTGTTGGTTATCTTTAAATTTACAGAAAGTGGCATCAATTTTATCACCTAACTCTCTCTCTATTTCCCCAAACTATCAAACTAACTAAATCAAATCCAACAGAGTGATCAAATTCCACGTGACATAGAGTATACCTATAGCATATATGTTTTATTGTGTGTTATTTAATTGAATATTGATAATTTCACTATTGTGCTTATGTTCTTTTGACTGAATGATATTTCGAGGCTTAAAAATACATTGGATGTTGCCATAAATTATTACCTTTCGTCACAGTAAAAAATGCAGAGATTGGTGTTCAAAATCCCACATTAGATGTTCACTAAATAGGCTTGAGCGGCGTTTGATAGGCTTCACCAAACCCTTTACCCGAAGGTGAGCTAGTGTTTGTCTTTTGCACCATGACATACTGTGGTGCCAGTGCTGGACGCTGCACCGTCTCTCCTCTCCAGCACCGAGTGACTGCATCTAGTCTGGCCATCGCCAGGTTTCCAACTTGCACAGACCTTACTGTTGTGACCTGTGTGTTTTCTACCAGAGGTCAGCAGGTTACGGGAGCAGTCAACAGGTTGCACACGCAGCTTACTGTACTGACAGCAGGACACCCAGGTTTCATTGTTGATCAGTATTAGTCTAGTGTGTGCCAGAACTGCGACAGGGCTATTGCAATGAGAGCTGGGCCAAACGGTTAGGTAACAGCTTGAAATGATACTTTGACAATAAACCCAAGCCAACTATGACATGAGGTTGAATTTTAATGTCCCACGAAGGACAAAATCCAATTTCAGAGTCTTTTTCCATTATCTTTTGCCAGGCCAGCGCTGTGGTCTTAAGGACAGCAGTGTTGGGTGCCTGGCAGTCAGTCTACCAATTTGGAAATACCTTTTGTAATAACTGTGGTTATTTGCTGACCTTTACTAGTGCTGTCACTAGGTCAAAATTTTGTAATGTCCAATGACATTCACATCATCTTCAAATGTAGTTTGTGTTTAGTGCTAATTAGCAAATATTAGCATGCTAACCTACCGAACTAAGATGCTGAAAATGAAATCCTGTTAACCATCCCCACATAAACATTGTCTTTGCAGTGTTAGCATGCTGATGTTAGCTTCTAGCTTTGGCTGTGCCTTTAAAAACAGCCTCAATGAGCCACTAGCAAGGCTTTAGTTTTTTTAATATTGTTTATAGCATATCAGTTCTCACACAGAGATATAATAAGCGAGTAGGCAGCCAAAGGCATCAGAACAACAATAAGCCACAGTATTAGTCTTCAAAAGCCTGCTAGCACCCTACTCTGTTGTGCTAATAATAATACGGTGCTTCATTCAAACTAACCAGCTGCAAGCTGACTCTCTAAAGGTCTATTCAAAAGGAAGTATCCTTTTAACTAGGCTTTAGTTTATATGGAAGTGCAACAAGGGGAGTGTGTTAAATTGTTGTGAGACTGTAAAGCATTGAAGCGAGGTCACTGACCTCCAGCAGCGTCGCTAGGTAAAGGGCATAGTGGATCAAGACTTAGAGACTGAGCCTGAGCCTGACCTCAGTGTTGCATTGAACTGTGCCATTTAATTATTTTACACCACAACTGTGGGTTAAACTGCTACTTTATATATCCAGCTTGTACCTGGCTTTGTTTTTTGTTGTTTTTTTTTTGTTTTCTTTTGTTTTTTTTGAGAGCTTAGCATTTTAGCTTAGTCAGGAAAGTCGGTTTTAAACCTCTGAGGCAGGAGCTTTTGTTGTTTGGGGTTTTTTCCATGTTAACCAACCCCAACGTGTCATTCTTATGATGAAAAATAACCAGAGCACCCAGAAGTCAATTATATAACTGCAATTGTCAATTACTATAAATGTTAGCTTTTTTCACTATCAGATGCCATAACAACAACAACACTACTTTTTTCCCGTTGTACCACTTACAGGATGCAAAACCCATGTTTGCCATGGGGAATACACTGTAATAACCAAACTGAACATGTAGTGTAGTTGTTAACAAATATAGTGTTTGTCATGTTACATTAAAGCATTTTCTATATTGAGGCTGATGACAACCGAAAGCCAGAATTTTCAATTCAAATTAAAAAATTGATTGCCTCTAAGAGTCTGTTACAAATATTTCATAACTGTTAAGCTGTCTAAGTCGTCTAAGTTGGTACCAAGTATTTGACCATGTAGTTAACTACAGACGAAGGTTGCTGGGTGAACAGTCTGATATCCACTGTTTCTATGATCCTCTTGAATCAATCCATAAGTATAGCTAATAATGAGCTTTTATTTTTGTAATTTTTTGAATATTTTTACTCCTCTGTGAATGAGGGCTAATTTAAGTTATCCTTGCAACAAATGAGCAACCAGACCATTTCCAGCCTCTTCACACTATAACATATTTTATAACACTGTCTTTTCAACATGTCCTTACATATTTTAATGTTCTCACATACTTCCTGATTTCTCTTTCTGTCTTGTCTTTGCCTCTTCCTATGAATAATTGCCTTTTCTGTTGTAACCCTTGTCCCTTTCTCAACACTTCCTCTCTTACTCTCTCTATTTAGCTAATGAAGCATCATGGCCTAGCATCACTAAGAGTGTGTCAGATTGGAGGACCAACAGTCCAGAACAGGTACTGTTTCTACACTAGACATTAGCAGATAATGGGAAAAATACCATTACATTAGCCATTCTCATAAATTCTGTAATAAAGGGATTTCTGGGTGACATTGAAATATTCTTCATTTTGCTAAAGGCCCCACTGAGGCAAGTGAAGGGCTTCCCTAGTTTCCACTTTAATGGCCATTGCAGTAAATTATTGTTTGAACTTTTCAACCCAAGAAATATCTCAGGGGAAAAAAATCCCCTCCTTAAAGAGTCATGAGGGTATTCACAGAAAAATGAGGTCATGCAATCAGGCTTTAAAAGAATTCATTTTCAAGTTCTCTTACTCTCTTCATCTCTATGTCTCCCTCTTCCACAAGCTTCCCCCTGGTTATGGAACCTACCCCAGTGCCACCCACCAGGCTGCAGGGCATCACTGTGCCACCAGCTCCCTGCCCCGCTCTGCCCCTGGTACACTGGGCTGGCCTCGATCTAGTTCTGCCAACACCCACTCACCCTCCTCCTCACCATCATCCTCCTCACAGCAAATACAACAGCGTATTTCTGTCCCTCCTAATTCAAGCCAAGGTTATTTAAATGACAAGACTTGTTCTTCAATTGATGAGTCACATTTATTTTTTGACCTAATATAATTGTAAAGATTTATTTAAGCAGTAATTTCAAAAAAATATCAAAAGCCTCTCTACTTTAATGAAATTGAACTTTGCAAGTAATTCCTTTTTTTTCTGTTTAACTTTATATTTTCCTTTTGCCATTTCCTTTATTAGGCTCTGCCACCACCTCCCAGCCTTCTCCACTCTCCCCTCAAACAGAGCGAACAGATCCCCCTCCAGCAGTGGCCGTGCGTCCCTATGTCCCAGACCATCCCTCCAGGCCTCAGTCCCCCAGGAAGGGCCCCGCCACTATGAACAGCAGCTCCATCTATAGCATGTACCTCCAGCAGCCTCAGGCAAAAAACTATGGATCTCTCAGCAACAGAGCTACTGTCAAAGCAGGTAATTAAACAGCAGATTAAATTAGACATTAGAGGTTTCATTGAATATTATGACGAAAGATACTGTATCTTTATTGTTGTTTCGATATCTTCATGAGAAAACAAATCAATATCTGTCCCTTTCCCTTTCTCTCTGCAGTCTATGGTAAACCCATCCTCCCAACCTCCTCCACCTCTCCATCCCCTGTCCCTTTCCTCCAGGGGGGAGGAGCTGGAGGAGTAAAAGCAGGAGGAGAGGATGCAACAGATAAAGAAGGAGGAAAAGGAGGAGCGGAAAGCAGCGATGGGCAAATCATCCCTCCGCCCAGCGTAGATAACATCCCTCGTCCTCTCAGTCCCACGAAGCTCACCCCAGTTGGTAGGTACCCGAAGAGAAATCAGACTCAACCAGTGTGTTGCCATAAATCTGTTGAATCTGGTCCCAGCGAAATCTTAAATTCTAACATTTTCCTACATGACGAATATGTGTCATCTGCAAAGTTTACTTGTAATAATATCCTTAGAAAATATCAATGCAAATATGTGATAATATGCAATCTGGGGAGCAGGAGAAATTAATAGCTAAATTATAATAATGAGTTAACATGAGAGCAACTGTGTAGTTGTAAACATTACAGGGAGCAAGTGTGTAGTTGTAAACATTACAGACTGTGCCCCTCCACAGCCCACTCCCAGCTACGTTACCAGAGTGATGCTGACCTGGAGGTTCTCCGCCGACGCCTCAGTAATGCTCCACGACCGCTGAAGAAACGGAGCTCAATTACTGAACCCGAGGGCCCACAGGGGCCAAACATCCAAAAACTACTGTACCAGAGGTCAGTGCTACACAGCGCTCCACCATAGAAACAAACCAATTGTGATGAAACTGAATTTTACACCGAACCCTGCTGATACCTAGTATTTCTCATCTGTAGGTTTAACACACTGGCAGGAGGCATGGAAGGAGGCTCAGGTAAGACACTGAGATGCAATAATATGGTTGGATCTCAGGTAGTATCAGTTGGTTGGGTATTAATGGTATCACCAGGTTAAATGAAGCTCAAACTGCCTGTTTTACTCTTCAAGGCAACACTTTCTACCAGCCCGACTGCCTTTTGGGTGACATGGACAACATCCATTCAGCCAATGGGAATGTAGAACCTGGTGACAAGCACATTAGTATGGCAGCCGTGGAAAGCAAAGTTCAAGACTTGAACTCGGACTCCCAACGCTTGTCCCCTGCCTTTGTAGCCACAGAAACATCCAAAGAGACAACAGTGACGGCAGAAACTACCAATAATGTGTCTCCGACCAGCCAACTCAGCCCATCCCCTGCACCTGATAGGCCGGAGGACCAGAACAATAACATCCAGAGAGGAACTAGTCCCGCCCACAACTCTGTAGGACACACCTCTCCCACTCCTTCACCTCCTGCGCCACCTTCACAGCCTAAGGTAGGCATACATATTATTTCACCTAATATCAAGTAAAAACAATGGAAGCTACATTGTACATCTTTGTCTTTATAATACTTATGCCCAACAGATCTGACAGCACACTTTTGTTGTATTTCCTGTATTTTTTTTTCCCTCTGAAGTATCTTACTGAAAGTCTGAACAAAATAATTGTTCTCTGTAAAGCTGATGTGCTAGATTACACAGTAAGTACTTACTCAGCAGTTCCTGATCTGCATCATAAACGCTTTCTCTTTCTACCTATGTTGAAGGTAAAGCGAACCAACCTGAAGAAGCCGTCATCAGAGCGGACAGGCCATGGTCTCCGAGTCAAGTTTAACCCTCTAGCTCTGCTGCTGGATGCATCATTAGAGGGAGAGTTTGACCTGGTGCAGAGAATTATCTACGAGGTAAAACCTAACATTATACTGCAGTTATCTGTATTTTAATTTTTCATATTGTAAATCTTATTATCTGTCTGCAGAGCTAAAATCTAGTCAGGTTTATTCATATAGCTCAGTATTACAGTGAGTCATATGACCCATCTTATGTTCTTCAAGAAGATACGGGAAACACACCCTCAAAAAAATCCTACAGAAAAAAAGGAAGACCCATGGAACGGCAATTCAAAGAGAGGTCCAGACTTTTCATCCAGCAGTAGGCATGCTTGCAGAATAGTTTGCTAGCATTACTTTAAGCGCAGCTACCCACTGGTCACGTGACCCTAGAATCCTGGTAGAGGAGACAGGACTGGTAAAGGCTGAGGGCATCATTAAGTTTGATGTCAACATACAGATAAGTACAGATAACAGAGCTAGAGGAAATGTATTGTGAAGCTGAAAACAGGTCACAGGGTGGTAGCATGTTCAGAGAGAAAAGTATCGAACCATGTACCATGCCATATCCCATGAGGGATACCGTGTGAAGTTAATTTCAGTCAAGTATGCCCAAATATCCAATATTTCCAATTTGAAATTCTAAAATGTGCTTTTGATTTAATTTGCTTTTTGACATTTGTATTTAATGAAAAAATACATTCCCCTGCAACAGAATAATATTTTTACAACAAATACTGTACACCCACACACAGATTGTCTCAACAGATTTGCCATTAACTAGTAGAATCTGATGCTTTCAATACCTCCAGGACAATACAAATTAAGTATAATAACTTTCATCCTCAGCAATTCAGTCATGGAAGAAGTGGTCTCAGTTGGTAGGTGTGCAGGCTTATAGGGTGAGGACACGCCCACACTGTAAAAGTGGGTTACAGCAGCACAGAGCTTCTCAGAACAAAGCCTTTCATATTTAGATGCAAATCCCCATCTAGTCCTGACATCTTTCCCTTGGAGGCTGGACAAAAGTGCCTACTGACTCTTCAAACCACAAACTCTGGCTGATACTCTCAAAGAAACAGTCGGATGTTTCACACCCAGATGAGACTCAGTTTGAATGGATAACACCCTGAGGCACAACGAATCAACAACTCCACAATTTAAAAGCTGTTCAACAAACTTAATTATGCTGAGTTTTGCAGTGAAATCAGGCATTTGGTACTTCTATAATTCTCTCAAGGTTGATACCAACACTAACATTTTTGGGATTTTTCCACTGGCGGTAGAGATAAGATATAATTTGTGTCAACATTCATTATCAGAATTAGACTGAATTACAATATTTTAATGTATATTTTCTAATTATCTATCTTCAAGGTGGAAAATCCCAGTATGCCTAACGATGAAGGCATAACTCCTCTTCATAATGCTGTCTGCGCTGGACATCATCACATTGTCAAGTTTCTGTTGGACTTCGGAGTGAATGTAAACGCAGCTGACAGTGACGGATGGTCAGTGCTTCGATTCAGTTGTTGAGTCATGTCGTAGTTCGGACTAATAACAGAGCAGTGGCTGCTGAGGGACTGGAGGGAGCTCGAATAATGAACACACTCTGTGGCAGCGATGCTGGAGCTCGGCTCACAGGCAACAATGACAGAGAAAATTGCATTTCTAAATTCATTTTTGACTCAGCTGCCTTAGCAGTATTAAAGGAAGAGATTACCAAGTCTAATGAGGCTCCGTATTCAGACGTTACTTGATTTAATTACTGATGCAGCTCACTGAATTCATGTTTAGTTAATGTCAGCCTTTTTCATGATGACATTAGTTGTTTTTAGGTGATTAGATTGAAGACATAAGTGCATCACTTTGTCCTTTCTTTATCAGAGGCTCTTGGCTTTCAGAGGTATGTCTCAAGTCATATTTTAATGTTGTCCCCACCAGGACACCCCTGCACTGTGCAGCTTCGTGTAACAGCGTCCACCTCTGCAAGATGCTGGTGGAGTCCGGGGCAGCCATTTTCGCCACGACAATTAGCGACGTCGAAACAGCAGCAGACAAATGTGAAGAAATGGAGGAGGGATATACACAGTGTTCTCAGTTTCTCTATGGTAGGTAAATACAGAGAGACAGACGGCGGGTCAACATGCCAAACTCAACAGATTTAGTCAAGGCCACAGGAGAAAATAGCTGTGGAAAAAAATGACAACTGTGTTGTTTTTCCCTCAGGAATTTGTGGAAAACATCCCTGAAACAGCATTTAAACCATCAAGGGACATTTAAATTCTCCACTGAAAGCAGCATAACTTAAGTTGTTTTTGAACACAGAATACTCCGTATCTCTTCCAGGCGTACAGGAGAAGTTGGGTGTGATGAACAAAGGCTTGGTCTACGCTCTCTGGGACTACACAGCCCAGCAGGCGGACGAGCTTTCCTTCAGCGAGGGCGATGCCCTCACTGTGCTGCGACGCCGTGACGAGACGGAGACAGAGTGGTGGTGGGCGCGACTTAATGACCGGGAGGGATACATACCCAGGAACCTGCTGGGGGTGAGAGACCCCAGACATCCGGACACACCTCATACCGAAAAACACACAGACAAACATCAGCTGCTTGTCCTCGTATATTAGTGTAATGCAGGGTCCTAGTAACTACTGACCAATTATTTCATTTAGATAATTTTACGTCATTGGTTAAAGTGAAAGCACAGGAACAGCTTCTTCACTGCAAATTGGTCCACTTCAAAGGCTGCCACAAAAATTAGATGACAGAACTAGACAGGAAATACATCACTTACAATACTAATTACTTAAAATTCCTCTGCCAGGCTAAACAGCAAATCATACACAAACCACTGCCCTGCTTAGCTATCAAGCTGTCAAGCCTTCTGTTGTTGCACGCCACATTGCAGTTTACATAGATAGCAGATGTAATGCATGAAAAACATATTTTTCTAAATAGTCCTTTAGATATGTCCTTTATAAAAGATGGCTCCTCATTTCTAGCTGGCGAGCGTTAGTATTGCTGACAGAAATGACATCTGTTGCTGACAGACTATCTTGTTGATCAAACTAACATTAGCTTGATTAGCCAGCAGTAGTGCCAAAGTCTTTGGCTGACTTTTCAAAGTTTCTAGCTAATTGATTTTTTAAAAGGAGAATCCTGTGAGAAGCTACATGCATTTTATCAACCCAAAAAGACATTTCAAACTATGCAATTTATATAGATACCAGGGTTTGATTTTTTTTTTTAACAAGTCCCAGGATACAGTAAGTAAAAGAAGTTCACACTAGCAGAGGTAAACTGGATCTTTCAGCAAAACATCTGAAAAGCTTCTGAGCAGATTCTCAATAAATTTGGTGGACAAATCAAACTTGGGTGCAGGAATAATTAAATAGATTATGTATTTATTTATTTATTAGTGATCTTGATTTGTGATTTCCACCTCTGGATGATGACTATTTTTGAGCCATAGCTATGAAACTAGCAGCTAACACCATCTAGCCCTAATCCAAAACACAATAGAAATGTGTACTTGATAGATCTTTTCCATTTTAATAGTGAAGAGTTAGTATTATTCAGTGGCATTTAAGCCTCAGGGGGCACAGTATGTAAACACTCCATAATGCTCTCTCACTCAATTCTTAGACCAGTAAAATTGAGCTATATGGCTTTAATAAAACTGTCCATCACAGTGGCCCTCTGCAGCTCCTACCATACAGAAGCAGCCACACTGTATACCTTGATGCCTCAGTGTAAATAAGAACTGAATGCTTCATCTGTACATTTACAGTTGGAAGTACATGTAAAGTTTCATTTACACTCAACAGGAAGTGTCACCAATTCTCATCCCAATTTATTCAATGAATTAAGTAATGTGATTCACAAGATTAGTGGCAGATTTATTGTCATGGTCTGGCTTTATGATGCCCAGGGCCCTTGAGAACATTGTTAACATGGTGTAGTGACAGCCCCCCCCCTCTCTCTTTCTCCAGCTGTATCCAAGGATCAAACCCAGACAACGCTCACTGGCATAAAGCCCATATCAGGAGCCACGAGTGCACTCGCAGAGGGCGCATACATGCAGAGAACAAGAGGAGCAGAAGCAGCATGAGGGCGGATGCCTTAGCCCAGACGGAGGGAACAAAGGACGGAGGTAGTCAGGAGGCTGAGAGAGGAAAGACAGAGAGAGACAACGATAGAGCTCAGACTTTGATGAACATTTGTTTGATTTGTTTGGATGTTAAGGCTGGAACCACAGAGCCATGTATTGGTTGTATCATAATATATTTTCACTGAGTTGCTACAGAGTTGAAAGAAATTGCCTGAATTTCATTTTGAGTAACAGTAGCTTGACAACTTCCTTTTCGTTCAGCTGCATGAGAAAAACTGAGTAGAGAAAAAAAATCACCAAAAATTCTTTATCTTGTGGACGCAGCTTCTAGATCCACTTCAGTGAACTTCGGTCTAAAAATGACCATAACCCTGAGCTTGGAATTTTAAGGCTCGACATTATCCAAATAATTATGATCCTTGAATGTCATTTTATTTTACTGTGTTAATTAAAAAAAACAAAGAAACATCCAATGGGATCTTCGTAAAGCCAAGCTGATAAACTGCATAGCAAAAGGATGTGCTTATTCCCAGTGGCTATGAAATTAGTATGTTGTCTGAGAACAAGTTCATCCTGTGAAGATTTTAAATACAGTAAATTTTAGGTGAGATCCGGTGAAAGTATGTTAGATGTGAAATGTGAAAGTGAGGTTGGACAGTGGAAAGTGAGAAGAGAGAACAGATGAATATGTGTTACGGCACATTGGGATTTGTCAGAACGGTGGCTGTTGATGGAGCAGCTTTTAGTAGTGATGGTCAGAAAAGATGCAACCATGAGACTTATTCCAGCAAGCATTTGATTTAAATGGCATGGTAAAAAAACAAAAAAAAAACAAAACAAAACTAATGTCAGAAGAATATTTTGGTTGTGATTTCACAAACTAATACAAAAAGAATATGTGTTCCATTACAGATGTCTCATCCTATAAGCATTTTGCATTTATCTTGACCCAACACTGTTGCATGCTGTGATATCAACATCTGTTCAACTGCAAAATGGTTGCTGCTGGTAAAACAGGAGAAAGGAAGGAAAACAGAACGTGTATGGAATGTGTTTGTGAAAAAATACTAACATAGTTGTGAAACCATTATGTAAAAAAAAATGGGTTTAATGGTGAGGGAAGAGGATAAGGAAATACTTGGGAAATGTTTTTTCGTATGAGATAACTCTTCTAGTCTTTACACATTTCCACATGAAACTTGGTCCAGACTAGAGTCACGTTTACACTGGTCCTCTTTCTGGTGTGATACTGGTACGAGGCTCTAAAATGGACAACTAGATGAAGCAGCATTTCCCATCTGCCGACAGCTCAGTGTTTTGAAATTCAGAATTTGTCAGTCCACTGAAGAATTCTGAAGTGGTCATCGTAAACCAAGTTTCATCCAGGCACATGTAAACAAACCTGAATCTAGAGGGTTGAAAATATATATATATAGACTTTATCCCTGGGTTAACTGGTTTAGTATTGAAATGGGGCTAAATTAGCCCAGAGTGAATGAAGGATCTAAAGTGTGAAAACAACTTGACTTTTTCTCAAGTGTCATCTCTCATTTTATTTTATTTCTTTCATATTTCCATATTTCAGTAGTTGTATTAAATGTATTATTACCCCAATTTTTTTGTTTTATTTGTTTTATTATTATTATTATTATTATTATTATTATTATTATTATTATTATTAGGTCACACTGCTCTTGTTTCTTTCTGTCAGTACTTACGCCACTCACTGCTGCCACCCAGTGTACAGGAAGATTTTGACACAGAATAAGCGTCATTTCCTTTAACACGTGCTGTGTAAAATATGAAGCAATAAATTGAGTGATGTTTGATGTGAGAATGGCTCATTGTTCTGAGGAGTGTGTACCATTACTTTGTGTATATGCAACCTACAACAATACTACAAATGTACAATAATAATAAAGAAATTATAATCCCCTACAGTGAATCAAAGCTATGACTGTGATTTACTTAGGGCTCATATGTATATGTAGTGATTAGACCTTTCCAAAGACAGTAAGAGCAAAGAATGAAGAAAGGTATCACAGAATATGGAAAAAGAGTTGAGTAATGTACAGGATTAGACACTTAGTAACAACAGGACAGAGTATAGCAAGAGTACCATTATCAATTATACCATATATCTTAAAATAAGAAATATTGTAGGTATTTATCAAAGCAAAAATCTCAGGCAGACTCTCTCTCTCTCTGTCACTCTCTCACTGTCTCTCTCTCTCTGTCACTCTCTCACTGTCTCTCTCTCTGTCACTCTCTCACTGTCTCTCTCTCCCTCGCTTACTCACCAACACACACACACGCGCACACAAATGCATTTAAGCCTTGGTAATAAACTTTGGACTTTAGAAGGGAATTAGAGTTCATTCAAGTTTTTGCACCTACAGCAGGCTCCTCACAGGTAAGTGTGTTTCCATTCACATTCACAAGCTTGCTGCTCTGTAAGTGCTGTGCAGTGTTTAAAACATGTTGAAACAGGTAATTTAAATGCAGTTTAGAATATAAAGATCTGTCACATCAACACATGTACACTCACACATATATATACTAATGTATACTATAATATAGATATAACATATACTATATATACTAATATATATATATATATATATATATATATATATATATATATATATATATATACTAATAATACTTTTTTAAAATTGGATTGAATTAAGGTAAAAAATGTACTTATTATAGGTTTGTATGGAATTGTATGTTCCGGAGTGGCCAGCTGTGCTAGACTGGAAAAAATATTATGATATAAAATATGGCTTATCAATATTATCATTAGTGGCAGTAGCAGCAATAGTAGTATGGTAGTAGAATCGGTTGCTTAAAATTGAAAGCAAAGGTAAAATATATCTATATTCTATAGCAGCTGTAGAAAATAAGTCAATACTGCAGTGTAGAGACGCTCTGTTAAAAAGAAAACGTCAAGTACTTGAGGAACAGTACTCGAGTAGATATACTTGGTTGATCTCCTCCACTGCTCTACAGTGTCATTCATTCCCACGTCGTTACATTTGTGCCCGTCGCTCTCGTAGGAAGGGAAACCCATAGCGCATTTATTTTGAAAGCGGAAGCCGGAAGTGGCGGTGGTGGGCTCGCGCGGCTCTGTGGTCCCGCGTGCCGCTTCACGTGGCACCGTGTGGAGCGTTTTATTCATTTAGGCCTTTTATTAAACCAGCCAACTCCTCGTCTGATGCTCAGAGGCTCCTCCAACGAGGCATTTTATCCAAACGTAAGTCGGTATTCATCAGTGACGCACAGTGCAGCGCGCTGCACTACGTCATCGGGGCGCTGTGCAGTGTAACATGTCACGTTTGTCGCACGTCACGTACCGTTTTGTGATCCGGTGCGTTTTCTGCATCACTTTGCGCTGGCGCCTGTTGCGTAACCGTCCCCGTAAAAACACGTGTTCACGGACAAAGGTTGTGTTGGACATCACCACCAAATATTATACGTCAACGTTTAAAACTTAAAGCGTTAGTTAGGATGTTTTATGCCTTATCAGTAATAAACTTCTATTTCATATTGACATATTCCCATTTATAGCTGCAGTATGAGTATGATATAAAAAAAACATTTTAAAATACAGAAATTCATGTATTGATTTAAAATGTAAATAGAGTGAGAGGATTTGTATTTGTTTTTAATTACGGGGAACAAGAGTTCTTGCAAAGTTCCAGCTCACTTTAATCATGTCACATGAACGCGGGTTTCAAGGAGTATTCTCATGATATGATTTTATTCATTCACATCGTACTAAATTACTCAGAAGGCAACATTGGCTATGAATGGTATATAATAGGTAAAGGGATAACAACGATGACTTCGATACCAATTTCTAACATACATGTAGATTTAAGTCAAACATTTTGTCTTTTGAAACCACCACAAACAAAAGTTACCATGACAAAATACCCAACATCCTTTGAAAGACTCATTGTCATTCTTTGCCGTCCAGTCACATTAATTGCACCATGGCAGAGCATTTCCACCTGAACACACCCCTGCTGGAGAGCATCCGCATGTCCAGGCGGGTTGGAACCAACGTCTATTTAAAGATGGAGAACTCCCAGCCCTCTGGTTCCTTCAAGATCCGCGGCATTGGGCACCTCTGCCAGCAGGTAGGAGCCCTGAAGCCTCTGCTGAGTCTTTTTCCTACAAATCCGTCATATCAGACAATGACTGTTGCATGTGTCGTTTTAATTCAAGGCCAGTTGTGACAGACTGTGGTGTAAGAGTTCACCTAAACTATACAAAAGTTGATGGGTGGAATAAAACTGAAATTTGCCCTTTTTCATTTCATTGCTCTCCTCTGCAGCTCGCCAGACATTCCAAAGGAGTCGTCTGCTCTTCAGGTGACATCACTACACTGCATGGTGATATACAATAGCTGCAATAAAAATAATAGGTTGACTCTAATATAATAATGTAGTATGGCTTTTTTCTAGGTGGTAACGCAGGTATGGCTGCAGCTTATGTAGCCAGAAAAATGGGTATACCAGCCACCATCATGGTTCCCTCCTCCTCTCCTCAGACGGTCGTTCAGAGACTCAAGGATGAGGGTGCTGCTGTCAAGATTGTAGGGAAGGTAAAGTACAATATTAAGTATACATGTGTAACTGATCTCCCTTTGGCACAAATGCCAGTTCAAATTCACATTTTTCATTTTGGAAAATTTTTCTTCTTAGGTTTGGGATGATGCCAATGCAGAGGCTCTCAGACTGGCCGAAACTGAAGGACTCACCTATGTCCCTCCATTTGATCACCCCCTGCTATGGTAGACATATTCATCACAATTAAAGTGGCCAGTACCTGCAAAGAAATGTGAAACTGAATGCTTAATTACTCTCTTGCTCCGCACACACCGCCAGGCAAGGCCATGCCACTATGATCTCAGAGGCCGCAGCCTCTCTGGGCCCCAGCGTGAAGCCTGGAGCCGTGGTGGTGTCTGTGGGTGGAGGGGGGCTCCTGTGTGGAGTCGTCCAGGGCATGAAGGATTTAGGCTGGACAGATGTACCGATTGTCGCTATGGAGACAGTAGGGGCAGACTGTTTTCACGCCGCCGTTAAGGCAGGGAGGAGGGTCACTTTGGATGACATCACCAGGTTAGAAGTTGGAGGAGCGTGCATGTTTTCTGCGGTAAAGGGATAAAATACATCCAGTCTAACTTCATCCTCCTCTCTGGCTCTGTCTGTCCTCTCACAGTGAGGCCAAATGCCTCGGAGCCAAGACTGTCTGCAAGCAGGCTTTTGAATACAGCCAGTGCAGTGAGCTGACTATCATCTCCGAGCTGGTGACTGACCAGCAGGCTCTGCATGCTGTTGAGACGTTCCTGGGTTAGTGTGTGTGTTTTCAAACGTCCCTAACGACTAGTGAGCAGTGTAATTAAAATCTTATTCTAAGGATGCTGAATAAACACCAAGGTTTTTTTTTTTGTTTTTTTTTTTTTCTTAAGCGCTACCATAAGCCTTTGGAACAAACTCTGCTTGAGGTCACCTGCGTGTGTGTTGTTTGTAGATGAGGAGCGCGTGTTGGTGGAGATGGCGTGTGGAGCAGGGCTAGCAGCTGTCTACAGCGGACTTATACGCAGACTACAGGATGAAGGTAACTATTCAGAAGTCACTGTTTTGCTCATCATTCGCACGTGTGTGGAACAAAGTGCCTAAAGCAGGAAACTGAATATTCTTAGGTCGCCTGCCGACTCTCCTGGGCCCCCTGCTGGTGATCGTGTGCGGTGGCAGCAGTGTCGACATGGAGCAGCTGACCAACCTCAAAAACAAACTACGGACCTAAGACGTTGTGTGTGATGGCAGGTGTGTGTGTATGGGTACATGGCAGTAGATGTGTTTCTGTGTGATTAAACGATGTTGGTCTACAACAGCTGAAAAATCATTGCATTGATTTAGAGAATGGCGAGTGGATGGATGAATGACAGGATGGATGGAGTAAAGATGAATTCCAAGAAATATAAAGAATATGATAAAAATGCAGAATTTCTTGATTTAGAAGCAAAGGTCTTGTTTGTAATGTTGGTCTTTTTCTGTATTGTTCCCTTTGACATTTCAGTGTCCTTGCTAGGTTGCACAGAATATGAATTTTCAATGAAGCGCCACAGAAAACCAAGCCAGTTTCTGCAGTTGTGAATGATTGGCTTAGTCACTACATGTGACCATGACAAGGTCACTTGATTTTCATCCGTTAATTCCAAGGTTTCCCCACATGGTGGTGTCAAAGTTCACTCTTCAGGAATATACTGACCATCTACTGAGTCAGATGCAGAAGGATCATTGGGGGGAAAAAAACCTTTTCAGCTGATATCTGTTGATGTGATTTGGTAATGAATAATTATACACTGAAAGCATCAGGTATAACAAACATTGCATTTGATATCAATTTAAAGACAGTAAAGATGGTTGTGAAATTAAGTCTTTCTGTGGTCCTTATGTACAACCTTTGCAGCCCTGGATTATTTTCTAAAGGCTGAAATATGTATTGAAAAAAAAAACAATAGACTATTAATACTGGATTGTTGCATGTCTTTTTCACCTACACGTTAAATTTAGTAGCTCAGTCAAGTTGTGTTATGTGTAGGAAGCTGTTACTATGGAAACAGCGCCCCACTGCTCAGATTGCATCAGTGGAGACAGTTTAGTTTAATGACCTGTTGATGGTCTTTTTCCTGGTAGCTTGCAAGGCACAACCACAAAATGGACCCTTTCACTTTTTTTTGTAACCCATAAGGAAAACTTAAATCTTTGGTCACACACTAACAGGTGTTAAGAGGGGAATTATAGAACTATTCAGCTAGGTTACCTGATTTGAATAAGACGCTGCTGTTAGTCCGAGCCCAAAGACCATTGAGCATGTAGTTGCTTTGTCTTCAAACTCATTAAGCAGGAACATAACTGTATTTATTTGCAATTTTTGTTGCATGATATAAAATAAACTAGAAATAGATTTCCGTGTAAAAAAGCTGACTTTAATAGCCTGAGTTGCTCAGTCTGTTCATGGTTTAGAGGTCTGGGAAAAACACCTACAGGCAAAACACAACCTACTATCTACGACTATCATTACACCAACTACAATGGAAATTAGTCTTACACTTTTTCTAGACTGGCAGTTTTGTTGCTGTTTGTGATTTAACCCTTTCAATCACTGGCCAGTTTCACATATCTTTTTCAGAATGACCAGGACTGTTGGACATGAAGATTTATTTGATGTGAATAGTTGCTTTCAAACATTTATGATGGATTTTCTATACATGTGCAGTTTTTTGTTTGAAAACATCTCTTAGGCTTTTGGTGAAACTGACAGGAACCACAGCCTCATAACCATAAATACAAAGGGCTAAACAGGTAAAATGAGAAAAATTTAATGTCAAAGTATCTTTTCCTAAATCAGACCAGGTTACTGACCTTTCTGACTACATAGCCATGAAGGGTGAACTACAAAAATGTGATTTTTTTTTACGAAAGCATCGTCACAGATTAATATCAAAGGCAGCTATTCACTGAGGTGTTTATAGCCTCTACCACCAATAAACAGAATGAAATGCAACCAAACCTTGATGCTCATATGTCAATTGGTATATCATTATACATAAAGAGAGGCTACAGGCAAGCATGCCTGCTCATTTTACTCATTCCCATGTGCTGATTGACATCACAGAGCATGATGTCATATAAAATAAAATTAAAATAATTTTTCGGCCTCTGCATTACATATACCCCATTTTGCACAGTATCGTATAAATAATTCTCTTAGCAGTCGTTTGCAGTTATTATTATGCGTTTCTCCATCACTTAAAAGGTTACAAGATCCATGATCTAATATTATCCATCATGTGAGCTAAGTCTATAAAATCTGCCAGATACACCGAGACCTTGCTCATTTATGGATTCAAACACACAACTTTTTGACCTCAGTGTTTCTATTGGATCGGCCATTCTGCGCTGAGGTGTTTGCCTTGACGAAAAACATAGCTGGTATTCAAGGCCAGCACTTACATTATATGCAATGAATGTAAGAAATATTAAAGACCCCATAATCCATCATCACGTATACAGCATAGTCATCGTGAAGATATTTTCCATATTTCAGTTACACAAGCCTGAGTGTGTTATAGCCTTAAATTGACATTTAAATTTTCAAAAGCACTAAGTGTATCCTGAGATGCTTGTTGCTAAGCATCCTTGCTTGCTTGGAGTGAATAAAATTAATGTAAACAAGGTGATGTAAGTCAGTATATTGAAGTCATGAAACACCTCTCATTCAGGTGCAGTTTGTGGTTGAAAACACATGTACTGTATAGTTACACCTTTCCCAGTGGCAACATAACAGCAGCAGGCTAATGAATTGGGTAATTCCCAGGAGCACAGACATTGTTCACACTACAAGATCATACATAGCCTGAACATGATTGTCGTGTCAATGCTACTCTCTCGTGTCATACTGTGGCACAACTGCCTCCCAGCCCATTTCTGAAGAAAATTCCAATTTGAAAATTGCAACGGATGCTCCGTATTCTCATCACCTGTGTTGATAGGAGGTAAGTGTTTTCATCATGAGCAATTATCCGCCCTGCTCTTAAACATTGAAAAGAGCAGTCCAAGTCATCTACCTGATCAGATGAATCCAGCTGGCCAGCTGCTGTGCTCCCTCCTCTGGATGAGTGTGATCTGGCTGGACCACAGACGGCGAGGCTAATGGACATACCAGCCCATTTCTATGACAACAGGAAGGAGCTGCTTTGATGAGCCCAGCAGAGGGCATTTATGCAGCGCTACAGCTAAAAATAGGACAAAGTAAACAAGGGAAACATTGCATGTCAGTGTTGATGTGTTCAGGAATGCACGTCTCTATATACATGCATTTGTTTACATGCATGTGTTACTATTTTATGCTAGAGTTCTGTTACCAGCTTTTTCCCTATGTACTTTGTTTCACATTTTTGTGAGAAAATTATCTTTGTTTTTGTTCGCTTGCATTTAGAAGCAATAATTCAAAACTGCAGTCCTATTCCTTGATTTTTACAATAAACTCTTGGTATATATTGGATCCCGTTTGACCAATTGGATTGTCTGTCCATTCAATTTTTTTTATTGCATCTTCAACTTTAGAGAGTAAACCCTCCCTGGTCACACCAGCTTTCCAAAAATGTCTAGAACAACAGTGCTTTTACAAACCGGTCTCAAACATCAAAGAAGGAAATCAAAAATTATTTTATTTATGGAAATTTTATGTTTCCAAATGGTCATGTATCTATAAAATCAATGATGTTGTTGTTACCTTTTAAATTTGTTTATTACATATGATATTAGTGACGGATTAAAAAAATGCAATGTCAAGGTCGTAGTGAGAAATGATTAATGTAAAGCAGTCTGAGTTATTCTATTGGTTGTGTTTCTGTAATCATTTATATTTATCCATTATTAGTGAATTATCACTTTTGCGTTGGATGATACACCTGCTTAGTTGAGCAAATAAGAAAAGAAAAAGACAGGAAAATTCATGGGAAAACTGAGATGGCTGTCAATACTCAACAGAGATGTGTTTAGTTTTAGAAGTCTTAACTTTGTTAAGCTGATCTGTCTCCCAGTTTGCAGTATGTCAGTAGCTGCACAGAATATCAGACATCTCACCTTATGTTGCATTCATGGGGAGAGCTGTGGAGGATGTGGCCAAAGCATAATGATTCCCTCTGCCCTCCTTGAGCATTGTGCAGCTTTGATCAGCCATTGCATCCTTCTGTTAGAGCACTTTCATGTTAGGTAAACCTATTTAAAATTCATGTCAGATTCTATTATGAAAATCTTTCTCAGATATGCATCACATGTACATATCTATCTTTCAATGTATCGAAAAGTAGACAACCTGCTGTGTACATCCCACTTTAGCTGCATAACACATATTGTAATACACAGCTCTGTATGACTGAAAATTAGGTTTCTAAAATTAGAGGGGGCATGGAATGAGGACACAAAGACGGTGTGTTGCAAATGCCTTGGTTGGGTAACATTTGCTCATGCTTTTGACAGGAAACCACAAGGTAGAGCTCAGCAGCTGCTCCATGTATCCATGGAAACCTGATGATAGCATAAGCGTACTAACTGAATCTCAAAATTAAACATAATGGGATTTTATAATGCTATTGCAACAAGAGGCTCTTCTTAATATGTGGACAAGAGTTGCATGTTTTGAGAGGCTGAAAAAAAGTGCTTAAATACTTTGTGGAATGGATTTTTTTGTTTACATTTTAGGCAGTCAGAGACAGCAATAGCAGGGTAAATGCAATTACAATGTGATCAGATAGAAAGAAGATTTAATGAATCATCAGGAAATGGGGTGACTGTAGCAACATAGAGCAATTTAGATCAGACTAGAATAAACACAGAGCATTGAAGTCAATGAAGTAACAACAAGCAAACACAAGCCAGGTTGTAAGTTGTGTTTGTGCCGCGCCCTTATGTTAAAAAGGTTTCATGTAAGGCAAAGGTAAAAACCACTCCAAGATAGTCACACAAAGCTTTTTTTCCAACGAAGACTGAACAGTATTATGCAAGTAATATTTGAGTATATTCTGCATTTTTTACTATGTTTACTACTCTGCTTAAAGCACAGTTGCTATGGAAAACACTAGTGGGTATTGAACAGATATTCTCATTAGCACCAATGCCTGCTGCATGAATATTTAATTCCAGATCTTTATTAACTTGGTCTGACCTTTAAGATTCCCACTGCATAAAAAAAAAATACCATCAGATACTTTTACATTCCCATGCTCCATCATTCTGTGACGTTTGGTAGCATTTTCGAGTTACATTGTGCTGATGTTTTGCAGTTTTTTTGTCCAGCTAAGGCTGCTGTTTAGCCGTACTGTATTAGGTATTGACAGGTAATTTGTGAACATTGTTGCAGGGTTGCATTCTGCTGTGTTTAGGCTACCACTGGTCTTGAAATTGATACGCGTATCTGCCACTTCTGCGATGGATTTCTGAATGTATGCCAAATGGCTGTCAGCGAAGTGAGTGAAGGATAAGGCTCTTGCTCTTTGGTTCTGCTGGGCTGTTGATTGTCAGAGCTGCAGTCGGTTCCCAGGAATCAGAGCCCTGCTGGAAAAGAAACCAGCCACCAGCAGTCAGAGGATGTCATCTGAAGTGGGACCAAAAACCACTGCTAAAGCGAGCTGAATATTTCCCTCATATTTGACCATGTGAAGAAAAATATACAAAAAATAAATGTCTGAAGACAGAGAAACTTTTTTTCTTGTGTTATGCATGAACTTACTTTAAGTTGGATATTATTCTTTCATTTTAAAATCAAAACAGAATAAAGTCCATTGAAGGAGGACATTAATCAGGAGAAATCAAATAAACAAATATCTCTGTATTCAGTGGATGACACAAAAGCTGACTGTCTTAGCATCTAACAGGTACATTAGCATCTAATACAACTTAATTGCTAAGCTGACCTAAGGTAATGTTCGGTTGGCTGTACAATTTAACATCTCACTAGCATCATTATAAAGCTGCAATAGCATCTAATACAGCCGAGTTTATCTGACCTCATTTAAATCTGGGTTGGCTAATCTAATGCAGCCTTCATAATGAAGATAATGTTAAAGACTTTGGTTTCCATTAACAGTAAGGGAAGGTGCTTTCTGTTTAGTGGAGGTTAAGTTGATTTAGGTCAGCTATGTGAAATTGTTAGGATGTAATAGTATCCAATGAGTATATTAGTACGTTATCTAGTCTTTTTTATCAGATATAATACCGTATTAGACTATGATGCGGTTAATAAGGTAGCTTAGCTGAACTGAGTGAACTTTTGGGTTAGCTCAATTACATTATTAAACCGCATTATGTTATCATGATTATTATGCTTTGTTGGCATCTGACACAGGTGAATAATGTAATTAACCTGTGGGTTCCACTCTTAAATAGTTTATTTAGATGTTTTCAGATGCACATAGTCTGTGTCACGGAGCTCAAAGAGAAACATTTTTGCCCAACTATAAAAAAATCACATGTAACCAGTGACACATCCAGCTCCGGTGGCATTTTTCTCCTCTGAGCTGTAAATTATTCATCAGATGTTTCTACAGCGTTTGTCTCAGACGGCCGTCTCATGGACTGTACCACTACGTGGACCCCCCCCCTCACCCCCCCACAGCCCTCTCAGTGGTCCGCTCCCCCTTCTTTACCAGCCGCCTTGGTTGGAGCCGAACCAGAGCATCATGGCGATTGATGGTGAGTAGCAGGCCGCCGCCGCCGCCGCCGCCGCCCCGCTAATTAACCCCGCTTGCAAATGAAACGTGTCCCGGGTGAAGTCTCTGCGAAGCGGAGATGATTTCGGGAGGACGGAGGTTCCTCTGCCTGGATTCGGCCAAAGTTGTCGTTGTTGTTGTTGTTGTTGTTGTTTGATTTTCTTGTCACCGAGCGGTGCTCTTTCCTCCGGCGTGTGAGAGCGGAGGAGGCGGCGGCGGCGGCGGAGGCTCGGAGCGGCGGCTCCGGCTCCGGCTCCGGCTCCGTCCCGGCGGTGCTGAAGGGACAGCTCCGCCGCCTGAGCGCGGACGCGCCGGGTGTCGGTCCGTGGTCGTCGGTTGTTTTCGTCTCCTGCTCATGGGGCCGTCCGTCGTTTCTCGGCCGGTCGTCCTGTCGCCTCGCTGCGTGTCGGCGCTTTAAACAACTTGGACTGAAGGCAGCGGACCTCCGACGGGCTCCGAGGCTTCGTCTTGCCGAGTTTTTAGACCAGTTTTTGTTGGTCCCGTGTTTGAATTTCTTTAATTTCCCCTCCGGCGGAGCGTTTCTGCAGCTGAGAGCTGCAGCGTGGACGAATGCCTGATTTCTACTCCTCGCCTTTCTCTGCTTATGTTACTTTACAGGTTGTGAGCAGCTCTGGTGCTTAGTTTATCAGTTTGAACATAATAATGCTCGCAGCTGCAGAATGCATCACTTTAGATGTCGCTGCAAAGACGACGTTACACAGCTCGATGATAAATGACCTGTTGTGCAACAACAGAGTGGCAGCCTTTCCCTTTTCAGTCGGAATGAAATGCTGTGTTCTGGGAAAACATCCACTTATAAGAAATATTGAAGTATATATTATATATATAAAAAGATAAAGAGTAAAATGACACACAGAATCTTGGTATCATAAGTGTTCAGTGTGCTCTAATCTAACAAAAAAATGCCACCATAAAGTGTCCTCAAACGGAATTTATTTTCATTTCAAAAGTTAATATTGCTTTTTTTTTTATTATTGATTAGTAGAGTGGTAAGAGTGGAGAGCTCGACTGCATGTGGTGCATGCACATTAAATGTAAAAGACACTGATTAATGGTGACAATGAGGTGAAACGTGGGAATATGGATCACCAGTGGAATATCATGTAAATCTATAAATAATTGGCTGTGCAGCATTTGGTTTGTTCAAAGTTCTGTGATTATATGATTATATATTATATTTCCTTTGCTTTTCAACTCAAATTGTTGTATGATATGGCTCCTAATAGCCACCACAGTAAAACCTATAAAACTTCATTTATGGGCGAGTTTTATGTCTTTATTAGTGGGCAGCAGAGAGGTAACAAGAAATGAGGCAAGAGAGAGAAAGAGAGAGGGAGAATGACGAAGTACAGTGAAGTGTCCCAGACAGGAATGTTGAAATCACACTATACTGTATGAGTCTTAACCACTACAGGCCAGTGGGACTGCTCCAGACCTGGGAAAGTTTAAGGAATTCACTAGTCTTTGGAGAAAGGAAGAACAGAGGACAGCAGGGTTCACCTCTAGAAACCAGCACAAGGATGTGGACTCTTCAGGTGTTACTGTCTACTATGCAAACAGACCATCCAACAGTGCTAGAAAATAGATGGATGGATGGTTTGAAGTACAACACGAGGCCTCTGGTCTTAGTCAATTACACTTAACTAGGCAGAATTCAGAAACATATTGCTCAGCATGAGTATCACCGAGTGTTTGAAGGAGGATCTGGAAACAAATCTTTACGTGGACCCCAGTCACAGCTGAAGTTCGATTTTCCTTGGTATGGACCATAGCCTGCATTCCATGATGCATTTTTGAGGTGTTTAATTTGACACTGGGACTCGAAAACAGTCACATGATCTAATCAGGAACTTGTTTATTGAGCAGCTTTGCATTTATTTGACATTTTACCAATGGGGGAGTTTCTGAAATTGAATTTGATCCCAATCTTTTTAACTTTATCTTAGTCTTTTTTTTCCACATGTTGGGGAAGAGCACATTAGGAAATAGATGAACAAGTGCATCTTATAACAACAAATTCACGTTTCATATATTCCCTGATTGAGGGTTTCCCCATTATTAAACCAGAACCAAAGGAGTAAACAATCTGAAGTTTACAAATACCGTGAGACACACTGTAAGAGGCAACTCGTTACCCATGATTGGCTAAATCTTACCCTGCCTCATTTCCATTTCCTCCAGTTCATCAGACAGCCATCCCTCGCCTGAGTTGGATGCATATTCTACCCTAACCACTGACCTCAACTTCCCACTACATTAGTCAGCAAAGTGCTGTTTCTTGAAAGGCCATGATTATAGCGGCTCCTGTCAGCAATAATATACCGCAGCTAGTTGGCTCAACTGAGATTTATACGGCAGCCGTGGGGCCGACGGACACCTGCACCAGGGCTCTCAACACCAGTGGGTCATTTACACGAATCTAATAAGTGCAATAGCAACTGTGCAAGTTTTGTTTGCTGCAACTGAACTAAAAAAATTAAACAAACAAACAAAAAACCTAAATGTCAACTACTGTACATGCAAAGGCAGAGTGCACAACCGTTTTTAAATTAGAATAATTTTTCTAGTGATTTTTCAATGTGTTGATATAAAGAAACATTAAATAAATGGCCATAACACTTTCTTAGAGGCCTGACACAATTAATCAATTATCAAAATAGTTCATTGACTATTTGCATCAGGTCCAAAGCAGAGTTTGCAAAAATGTTCATATACATGACTAGGAGGTAAAAGTAGGAAACACGATAGCAACTTGGAGATAATGTCAAATGGAATTAAAACCATTATTTTTTCATTTTCATTTTCAGCATTTTATCTTATTTTTACGCAACAACTTCAAGTGTGACTCACAATAATTAGCTTTCTTCATGCCTCAAAGTGCAAATTCCAGCAGGTACATAGAGACTTCCCTAATACATTCAGGGACATGCAGTTGTGTGATCAAGTCTATTTATTTTATGCTAATTTAGATTGTGCTTCATCTATGACTCTTAATATTTAAACTATTACTGGCACGGTGTTCTGCTTTAATTCCAAATATATCAGAGCTCCATAAGCTTGTTAATTGATTATACCCAGCAGGCAGTCTGTGAAAAGATCACTGAGTGACTAACTAAGCCTGTGCAAATGAAAGCAGAAGGTTTTTTTTTTTAATAATTAAGTGTCTGCAACAGTAATTAAAATAAGGAAGAATGTTTATTACAATACAAAGTGATGCACTAATAACTCCTCGAAAAGCTATAAAAGTACATATATTTGCAGCTTTTAAAATAATGTGATTAAGATTAAGATGGAGGATATTATGAAAATTTTGATTTTTTTTCTCGTACATTAGCTCAAGTGGCTCTACTGCTCTGCCGAGGGACTGAGCTCAGCACATCAGCTCCTGTCACAATCTGTGGACAGAGTGACTGCTGGCCCAAATGGATTTCACATTTCCTGGTTATGCTTGGTTTTCTGGCAAGCAGACTGAAAACAGTAGCCCCAGCCCATGTAGTTGGTATTCTCCATGTGTTTGGTGTATATGAAGCCTTGTCGAGCCCTGAGCTGGCGCTAAGTACAGAGTAGGCAGACCTGGGGGGGTGTTGAGCTGTGGAAATATTTTGTGTTATTTACAGCAAAAGAGAAGTTCTACATGCTGGCATTTTTGACAATATCCTCCAAATCTAACTCATATTTCTGCCAGGTCAGGTCACTCATTTTCTTGTATCTTTTGCAACCACTTTAGGTAAATCCAATGAGGGATTTTTAGGGGTTCTATTGGCAGATCATAGATGCTGTTTGATCTGATAGAAAAACAAACAGTACATTGTCCATTTGAAACATTTAGATCGTGTTTTCCATGAGCCCTTCAGCTTCCCAGTCAAGACTCTCATCTTCTCTCTCCTCTTCCTCCCTGGTATGCCTCTGTTTGTCTTTCAGAGTGAGAAACAGGATATGAGGCGATAAAAACCGATATGTCTCTAGGCCATTAGTGCTAATGGGAACCGTAACAGAGTACAGCTGGACTAGAGCAATAGATAGCTTTCAAAATAAAACTGTTTCCTGTCATGGCCCATAAAGAAAACGGAGGATTTCAGTGTATACATACCAGCTAAAAGGCACATAAAGAGGCTGCCGTTCCTCACAGTGAAAATCTTGATTATTTATGATGGTTATAGTTAAAGCTGCTCTAATCAATATTTTAATAACAACAATGGATGAAATAAAGCTTCATGATGTAAAAGGTGTTGCATGTAGGGACAAACCCACAGAGAATTATCTCCTGACTCTGTAGATGATTAAGAACTGGATTATATGACTTGTATTCATGCTGTCCTGTTGAATTGTGGACACAGACCTCATTCTTTTGTGATGTTCAAGACCCTTTGTAGCTATATCTTTGTGTTTATGTTGCTCGATAGATTACTCCCAGGACTTTTGTGCTTAGGACTTCAGAGGTTTGATCTTTGGAGTTTCATGAGCACATACCGTAGGCCTTTTGGTATGCGCCTTTACTCTGCATATGCAAATAAAAGCACTAACGCTGGGCAAAGCAGCCACAGAGACGGATTACACACTCACTGCGCTGACTCAACATCAACTGCGTTTTTTGCTGTATATTAGATTTTTCTGTCATCTCAGGGTTTATTGTCTTTTTGAGACTATACTAGGGGTTTTTTTTCGCTTGGAGGAGTTTTGCAGGAATTTTATTCACTAATCGGCTTCATTTGGTACATGTCCAGGGAGATTGGGAGATGAATTGCAAGAAACTGGGGGGCAGTCTTAACTCTGATAATTTCATCCTTCTTTAAGTGGAATAGCATGTTAATCCATCACTTGTGATTTTGATAAGTTTTTCCCAGTAGTAAGCTATAGAAAATGGTGCAGATGCACATGACCCTGAGATTTGAATTTGATTTTGGTATAACAGATTTGCTGGAAGAAAAAAATTTAAATCAATACGGATTTGTTTCTGTTATTATGGCTCAATGATTGTCAGCTACACACCCTTTGTGAAATTAGTATTCTGACTCTAAATTGAGCAAATGTGGCATGTCAGTTCTAAAAATCAGTATCAAGTGCACTATTTTAAAAGTGTGTTTCCATTTCCCTGGGCTATGGATAGTGGTAATCTGGAGCATGTTATCTGTTACTCCACACAGTTCTCAGGTTCCTCATAATAAAATCCAGTGCACTGGTCTATGTTGAACAGGTGTAGTGGGAAGGAAAATGTTGCTGCTTAAGGACTTAAAGCTGAACTGTCAGGTAAGATGGCTAATCTTTGACATGCTATATCTTCCATGAGCTAATTGGTTTAGTTGGAGCTTATTCTGAAGTCGCACTCTCTGCCTTTTGTCACGATGACACTAACGTATCATGAACAACCTGATGCAGCAAAAACCTTCCCTCTGCCAGTTTCAATAAAGACACTGAGTAATTTTTATGTAAATGGCTGCTGACAAGCCATGTTCCTCATAAATCAATTACTGCTATTCTTGAAGGGATATTAAGTAACCTAATAAATAGAATAACAAAAACGGATTCTCTGTCATTGTTTTACTGATGAGGATGAGGACCACTGAATGTTTAGCTGAAGTCTGGTCCAGTAAAAATAATTTCTGCATGCATTTATTTAAAAATTTTATAAATTTATAGATATTTTTATATTCCTAATGGCTCAAATGACTATGTATAATACAAAAAAGGTCTCTTATAATGACAAACATGCAAAAAATTATCACACAGTTCCCCTCAGCGCTACAGAATGTTTGAGCGTCTTTCAGCTTCTTGTTTTGGAATCATTGCTGGCAACTTTAATTCTTTGATTCTGTCTTATCAACCGAGTTTCCAGGGGCAGCAAGGGGTTTCTAATAAACCTCCCATATGCTTCCTGCACAGTAGAAAAACAGCACAATGATGAGCTCAGTGACTAGCTAGTGAACATGGTGTAACAACTTTGTCATTATGTGTGTTCTGTTATCAGCTTGTCTAGTTGTGGCAAGTGACTGCAGAATCCACAGATGCTATTTAAGTGTTTAAGGTTAATGGTTCAACATTTTGGGGAACATGCTCACTCACACTCTTATAGAGAGTTACATTATGGATACTCCTCTTATAGTAGACATGAAGCTTCTTTCAGTAGCCGGTTTGCTGAGTTTTGCATAAAGTCAAGTCACAGGGCTAAACTTGGCTATTTCCAATACCTACAATATCAACCTAAAAAGGGCAAAAAGTGAATTTCCCAAAATGCCCAACTATTCCCTTCATTTAAAAACCTTGTCTAAGTAGCACAAGTTTAAAATAATGGGGCCCAAATCACACGCTTGTTTCTCTGAATTCCTTTGTCTCAAAGCACAGCACAGTCTCTTCACTGACCTCAAACGACCGAATATCCCCGTCAGGTCAATTTCCTCAGCCCAGATTTCTGTGTCATGGCCTCAGTCCATCCTTCTCTCTTGGACCTAGACGAGTTAGTCTCAGCAGCCTGATTTAGAGGGGGCAGGTAGAGGAGATTCCTTAAAGAAACTGGGACAAACACTAAAAATGCTGCTAAGCCCGGCCCCAGACGTCTGCATGAGGGAAGACGGTGAGGCCAAAGACTTCACCTTGATATAGTTTGTGGAGGTGATATGCATCCTGGTGAAGCCAAAAGTGAGAAACAAGAACTCAGAAACTGCACATATAGGTGACAGGCGGTTCAAATTGATTTCTGTCAGACTCAGGAGGAGATCATGTGACCCTCTCCACATACTGTAAAGGTTTTAAGAGCTCATGCTGTCTTTTCAGTCTACTCTCAGAAGAATCACAGGTAGCGAGGAAGGGCTCTTAAACACCCAAGTTATGAGTGTTCCTTCACAGGCTTTAATGCAGCTCATTTGTCTGTGAGGCTGTTGGTTTGACATCAAGATGTCAGGGAGTTTGCTGATTGTTCCGGTCCCCTAATTTCACACAGTCATGAACAATTATCGATGCGACTAACAGTTATTTTCTGCAGATTATTTCCTCAATTAATTAGTTAGTTGCTGATTAGTATTCTTACCCTAACTTATAACTAACTTAACTTATATATGAATTGGCTAATCGCTGCAGCTGTATGAAAGATGCAAAGCTGTGATGGATACCTTTGCTTTTATTAGTTGTCGTTTGACTCATGATCAAGATAATGGTAATCAGGTAGAAGATATGTGGCCTTGTTTGTTTTCATGTGAAATTTAAACCTCCTACTAACATTTGGAGGAAGTCCATGCAATGATTGAGTTGATTATATTTTGAAGAACATTACTGCCTACATTATCTATTAATGAATATAATTTGGCAATGTGTTCACATTAGTTTTACCCATGTGTTCTTGACAAGTACATTAACACACAAGTATTTTCCGATTAATGAATTCATTTGCTTAATTTAAGATCTAATTTGCATCAGTGGATATGTTTTGATATATTTAGGTAACTAAGGCGAGACATTAGGGAATGGAAATGCTCCTCGTTTTGTATGAAATATTGTAGCAGATCCCATGGTTATGATAAAAAAATATTTTCTCTTTTGAGACAGACTAAAGTGGCATGGACTTTCATCTCTGCTAATAAAGTCTACGCAGAAAATTTGAGGATTGGTTTAAGGAATTTCTGTTTCCAAATAATATAAACGATTCTCGTTTTGGAACTTGTAATTTTATACGAGCAACCACCACTGTGTGCCTTATTCAGGATTACGTGCAAGAAAATGTTATTTTTGACTAGTGTGATATGTGGTGAGTGATAGAAGAGTGGAAGAGCGAGAGGAACCTCCTCCCACACACAGCTGCCGGACAACATCCGCAACTCGGCTTTCAGCTCCTAGTTTGCCAGGAAAATTTTTGAGACAGTCTTAGTGGCTGTGTTTCCATGAGACACATACACAGACATTGTTTTAGGTCCTACTGACGTTTGTGTTAACTTTAGACTTTTGACGTTGACTTTCATATAAAGGGGTGCAGTGAACAATTATTTTCTCTATTCATTCATCTATTATTTTTTTTCTGCTTAATATGTTAAGAAACATTAAAAAAATGCCCATCACAGATGTCCGAAGCCCAAGGTCACGTTTGAAAAGCATTTTTTGTCAGTCCCACAGTCTAAACCCTGAAATATTCAATTCATTATCATTTAGGGCAGAGAAAAGCAGCAAATCCTCACATTTGAGAGGTTGTAACTAGGTAAAGTTTGGCATTTTTGCCTGAAAAATGACTTAAAGGATCAGTTGGTTATCGTAATTGTTGTTGATTAAAGGAATAAGATATTTACCTGCCACATGTTACAGTAACTTTGTTGTGTGTAAATGCAGCTATAGATATATAGATGTGACTTTTAAAATAGACAGTCTGTACAGTATGTACTGAAATGTTTGTATTTTATGAAAATGACTTGCTCTTTCACATGGTGTGAAAACCAAAGGTTTGAATTGACTGTCTGATTTCCATGTATAAAATACTGAGCTGCTCAAAAGAAAATAAAGTGGAAAGACTAAACGTAAAACCATGCACAAGGACTTCTTCGAGTTAAGGCAATGGTTTTTAATTCAGGGCTGGCAACATTACATTACAGTTAAAATCATATTGTAATAAAAACTCAGTCAACTAGCAGCATCAGGAGCAGCTTTTAGTTGTTTTCTCTTTAGGCCTGTATTACAATATTCATTTTCATTACCGATTTTCATTACTGATTAATCTGCAGATTATTTTTTCAAGTAGTTTCACAAGCTGAAACAATTTTTTGACTTATTGTTTCAGCTCCTGTTCTCTTGTTTCTGCCTTTAGTGAGGTGGTTAGACAGACCCAAACCAGCCGTCAAAGAGAGCGCTGCTCGTATCAAAGAGGTGCCATTAAATCTGAGCTAGATTTGTATATCGGACATGACCTTCCCAAGACTGATGACCCAATCAATACTGTCTGAAAACATCAAAAAGAACAATGCAGTACGTTCATTCTATTTGAGTGGGTTACGGTTCAATTATTTGATTACCTATCATGTTTTAGTTTTGTTTTCTCTGTAAAACATATAATCATCTTTATTCACAGGTGGTAGAAAAACTCTTTATTTCTGACATGGGTTTTTGTTTTTCTGCTCCCGGTTAAATTTAAATTCCCTGCCAGATAAGGGATTTATCAGATAAGTCAGGATCAGTCTGACTCCAGGTGTTTTTGTGTGACAGTAAAAACATGCATTTCTTCAAGCTCCACATGACCAATTCCTTCATAAATATGTCATTATGTAGTTCAAACGTTAGCTTAGGACGAAAAATGAGGCATGAGGCAGAGGTCAGAGCCGATGCGATCATGACCTTCACACCAGTGATGCCATTTGTTTCGTTCCTGTCAGCTTTTTGTAGTGTTAGCGCAGAACTGTACAAATCTTACAAGTGTCACAGCTGAAGGCAGCCAGAGCTATTTGAAAGCTCAACCTGTAGGCAGATCCCACAGGCTGTGGCAGAGCTTAGAGAGTGACAGGCCAGCACAAGAGTGAGTAACAGCTCTGAATTACAGTCAGTCTGGAAGTCTGTCTGACAAAGAAAGCCATGGTGAGCTCTTTGTAAAGGCCCCTCTGTCTTAACAGTTCTCTGGATATCTACCTAAAAATGCTCTGGTGGGTACTCACACCCTTGCAGCTGCCCCTCTGTGGGGTCCGGCCCACTGAGCTGACAGTGTTTGATGAAATTCAGAGTGACAGACGACCTTAGGGAGGACACACTGGTAGAAATGTGGCCTCCCCACCGAACTCTGTTCTCGATGCTGAGTCTGTGGCCAAAATCCCTTTTAGCTGGGAGGCTAGTGCTAGGTGGGTCGCCTGTTCAGTACTGATAACAGGTTTGGTCGGTCAGGCCACCTCTTTGGTCCAAACGGAAATATCTCAACAGCTATTGAATGGATTGCCTATTAATTTTCTACAGAAATTCATGTTCTAACTTTGTCTCTAGCACCACCATGAAATTCACAGTCATAGTGTAGGCTGACATGAGTTAATATGAAAACTGGTGAGACACTGGTGTTTGGTCAGATATTCCTCTTGTTTGTACTGAAAGGAAGTGTCCAAGAAGTTCATCCCATTGTCTTCTGTTTTGAGTCATAGTCAGTAGTAGAAAGGACTATATGCTACGGCCAGTAATGGGACAGTTTATTGACAATAAATGGAATTTTAGAGTAAACTCAGCTGAAGCGTTTTCTTTCCAAATTCCCTTTAGACAGTAGTTGGACAGAACACTTCGTTCTGCTGGTAGAGCGGCAATTTATAGAAAGCTCAGACCTTAGATGTACCTCACATGGTTTGCTCAAGTGTATCTCACTGCATAGGTTTTACCAGGAGAACTAGGTTGACTGCTTTCTTGTTAGAATCATACTTAGGACAAAGAATCTAATTCCCACACCCATGTCGTATTGTGCAGATTTTGTACATCTATTTTTACTGACCCCACAGCTCCAGCATGAGCTATCTTAAAATCAGCAAGCAGACATCAAATATGCATCAAATACAACATTTTCCCCTATGTCAAGAAGACCTGAGGTTATTTTGGTAATTAGGCTGTTCAATTCTGTTAATGTTATTTGTTCTTTTATGTAATCATCGAGTGAAACAATGATACAAGACTACATAAATAATGCCAAGATTTGCACTGAGGTTAGTAGACACCCTTCACATTCAGAATTTGCTCTTGGACAAGGATCAGTGAACTGTGCCGACTTTAAAACTGCTTTCTGGAATCAGATCACACACTGACAATCCCTTTCCCATCTGAATTTTTTCGCAGGCCAGTGAGTTGCATCCAAATGGCAGCTGAGGGTGTTGTTAAACACCTCAAGTCTTTATCTCTGCTCCCTGGTGGAGCTCCTCATAGCATTAAGCAAAACCAACAAACAGCAACACAGAGATGCACAATCAAAGACACAAGATGTTATCATGCTGTGGGTTTTCTAAATATCAGATGCTGCGCATTGACTGTCACGGTGTTTCTTCTTTGAGGGGCAACGCAGCCAAATTCGATGCTGTTTTAATAGTTTCCTTAAAGATGTTTTTAAAATTATTTTGTTGTGAGAAAAGATATGAAACAGTTACATATTTCAGATTGGTATAGATATTTGTGGTTTTATCCGACTAGTATTTCCCCACTGAAAGTGGTTTAACATGTTTTAAATATGCTTTTCAAATTTCTTGCAGTGGAAACCGAGGGAAACAGCAAATAAATACATTTTCCATTCTTAATGACTTGTCGCAGTTGTTTGTGTTTCTGGGGGTGAGGAAGGCATTCTGTAAAGAAATCCAGAAGACGTTAAGAACAAGAGTATGTGCTATAAAAGCAAATTTGATTAAAGTTGATTTGAAGCCAGAGATTTGAGGCAGCAAGATGAAAGAACTCAGACTAAGAATAGATAAACAAAGATTATGTCCATCTCAACAGGCTGAGATAGGGAGCTACAATAAACAAGATTTACAGGCTACACATTAACAAACATAAACTCATGTATGTATATACAGGTTTTTTAGCATGTAAAACTAACTGCCTCTCATATGTGGATGTGTGTGAATTAAAAAATATTAAACAAACAAAGGCTTTGAGTTTGCAGCCTTCAATCATGCAGTGCTCCTGTGCCCACAGATAACACAGATCCAGCTGGAGGGAAACTGTCTTCAGCTGCTGTTAAAACGCTTCGAAACATGATGTAGACAAGATAAATGCCTACAGCTTTTTACTTATTGTCCATTAGTGCCTTAAGAGAGAGAAATACTGTGCAATTAAACTCCTACCACCGCCTTCTAAGTCAGTCGTCATGTTTATGCTGTTTGATTAAGTATTAAATGTTCGCACCACCAGAAATGAGACAGTAACAGACAGTATAACCAGCTTGAACATCCACATTAGACAGTATTCATCTAGTTTTTGTCAGTGTCAACTGTCTGTGTTGCTTGTGTCCTTTTTGGAAACATATCTACATGTACAAACCTATTTTAATGTATTTCCATGATGTTTGTTTTGTCTGCCGTTCCCTCCATCACAACGTGGCTCATTGAAACTGCATTTTCTTTCCAGGTGGCGAGCGTAACTGTGGAGTACATGAGCTGATCTGCATCAGAAAAGGTAGGGGCAGATCAGAGCTCTGGGACGGCTGACGTTGACCCCACACTGCACCTCCCACTCCACTTTCCTCATCAGCATTTATCACTGTAAAACTGTTCCCCACACAAACTCGTCCTTGTTCTCCTGTTCCACCGTTGTGCTGCCTTCACTGTTGTTGAGCTGTGCTGTTTGTTCCAGCTTCCTTTTGTGCTATGAGCTCACTGCTTCTGTTAATTGTTTTAAATAGAACCGTCTATGACATTGAAAATGTTTTGAGGAACTTTGGCGAGACGTTGTCACAAGTCAAACCAAGTGAAAGATACTTCTAGGAATGAAAGATAGATTTTTTTGTCTATATACACATATACCTTGTCTGCATTGTGGCAAAGGATATTAAGGCTATTTCATTGTCCTAAAGTGTAGTATAAACTAACAAAAAATTATTTCTGCTTAATTAATAAAATGTATTATTTTGGATATTACATGTGTTGTAGAATCAGACTACAGCACCGTTTTGCTCAAGGTATTTGCCAACCAAGTCACCATACAGGATGTGTTTCACATTAACCAGCATGGTAAAACTTGTGATTAGAGCAAGTTACACTATAAATATTTTGTACATTGGGGGTACCAATTTAATGCTTTCAGATTAATCTGATGCACCAGTGTATAAATAACATTTTACTGTACACAATTAAGTTTGTTCCTGAGTGAACGTAGATGTTTGCGGATCCAATAACTATCCATGACATAAAAGCTCTTCCGTGCTCCACAGGCTTTCGTTCTCAGATGGATCTTATTTTAGACCCTAAAACTACATTACCCAGTATTTTATTATAATTATACATACAGATACTGGACATTGTTATAGCTATAGCTAGGTTCTCCTTTTGTCTCAAACTCAGCCTATTGTTTTGTTCTACTGCAGCAGTAATGTACATTGGATTAAAAAATTAAAAGCGCTCGTTAGAAATTTTTCACAATGAATTGTTTTTGTCAATATGTCATAAGTTAAAAAACAAAACAAAACAGGATAAAAATAATGAACAGTCTCCCTAGTTGTATAATTTTATTCTGTCTCGTTACCTATATTACCAAAGCCTGTATTATTAGATAAAATTGGTATTCAGTAATTTAAAGCATACTTAAACTCTAATTTATTTCCCAGTCCTGTTTAAACACCAAGTTTCTGTAGTTATTTTCTATTATATATTCTTCTGTAAGTACTTTGATGATGCAACATAATGACACATTAATTTGCATGCTTTAATCTAAAGTGTTATGCAATTAACATATTTTATTACTCATTATGTCACCAGGGTGAATAGACATGTTTTTTTTTATGTGACTGCAGCTATAGAAGGTGATGATGGTGCTGCAACTGCAAAGAGTTATAAAAACAAGCTTTTAACAAATCCGGATGGTTAAAATAACTACACTTTTGCATCCTTAGTACTTAGTGTCTCTCTTTGCCATGACACTCTGGATGGAGATGAGACTCTTTTAAACCAAAAAAAAATGCTCAATAGGATTCAGAGGGTGCTTATCACAGTGCAGGAGCCAGCCGAATGATCTGGTTGTGTAAGTGTGTGTGTGTTTCAGTGTGTGAATGTGTTTGTCTGTTTATGTGTGTGTCTAATAATTAGGGTTATCCCGTTGTTTTTGTTTTTTTTTTCGATTCTTTAAGATTGATCCTAGAGGTAGGTGTGTGTGTTTTTGTTTGTGTGTGTTGTAGCTACACTGTAGGTATTGTGCTTCACAGCATTGTCTGAACATGTGTGGGAGTGTGCATGGGATCACTGGTGAGAGTGCTTATGGGCTGCCTGTGGAGTGTGTGGGTGCTTTTGTGCTTTTCGACATTTAACACCGCAACTGTTTCTGTGTGGACAAAACACAACGAAGACAATAAAGACTGAGAACAACAAATGTAATGAACAAGCATAAATGTCAAGGATATTTTTCATCAGTCAAAACTGAAGACCAATGTAAATTTATATAAATCTTTAACTTATGTGCAGCAGGTTTTCCTCATTGTATTCAATATTCATGCAACTGCTATCATATATCCCCTTGGGCTCTAAACCTAAACACGTTAGGAATCTGGCATTAGCTCAGCATCACCATCCATCCATCTACGCTTTTAGCCACACACCTGAGGCAGGTCACCATGACAACAGGGTCCGTTGAGCAACCCAGATGTCCTTTCCCCCAGCAATGTCCTTTTGTTCCTCCTAAGGGATCTCGAAGTGCTCCCAGGCACTGTGGGAGATGTAGTTCTTCCTGTGTATACTATGAGAAATCCCTGTGTTGCAGGGTGACAGCTAAGGAGGATATTGGCTTTCACTGTCAGTGCTGAGACTGTCAGACGAGTCATCCATTGCCACTCATCTATCAAGCTGTCAGAGGGCTTTTTCTTTAAATAACAAATGAAAGCACGTCCTTGATTTTTTTGATCACGTTGATAAAATCATAAACAGGCTCTTTAGCGGTTCTAGCTAAGATGCACAGCATTTGCAGCTGCCCATTACTGTAATACATAAATAAAGAGTCTAATCAATGGTTCCGTCACTTGTAAATCAAAACCAGATTCCACTGCAACTTGAATTTTTAAGGAGTTCATCTTTATTTAAAGCACATGGTGTGGTGCACAAGTGTGTGCCCCTTTATTTCCATTGCATTTCCCTGATTTATTCTTCTAAGAGATCTTTGTCATACCAGGAAATATATGTAAAAGGTAGTCATTTTCTTACAAACAAGAGATGTGTGTTGATTTATGTTTCTTGCATTGTAGACCATTTCAAGATGTAAGCATGCAAAGCAGGCAAAACAGAAAAACATGTTTTTCATATATTCAGATTCTTTCAGGATGTAAGTAGGAGATGAATCCCTCGTTCCTTTATTGTAATAATCAGGAGGAAATAATGTAAATGGAGTGTTTTCATGCTAATATTTTCTATTTTTTCATGGTGTATGGCTCCCATCTTATCCCCAAATTCATTTCAAACACTACTGTTTTTTGCTATATTTTCCAAGCATTACAGAGCTGTTTTTCTACATTACTGTTATCTGTGCTTCTTGTGTAACAGTCTTTTATTGTTTGACCTTCCTGTGAGTCATCATTCAGTCCCCCACATATTATCTAAGGGCTACTCTGTGTTTTGATGGAGGACAGTTGATTTGATTAATTAAATCAAGGAGAAAAAAGGAGAAATAAAGATAGATATCTTACACCATGCAGCACCTACACGGGATTACAGCACCAGAGTTTCCTGTAGCAACACTAAAATCTGGGAGAATAAATGTGCAGTGTTCGAGCATGTTGAAAGGAATAAAAGAGGGAATGAAGACAGGATGCAGAGTTTGTTTTAGAATACAACAAAAAAAATTATCATTCTAAGTCATGAAGTCGAAAGTAAAGAGAGAAACTGACTGTGGGTTTCTGTGATTCAAATTACTTTTCCCTGTTTGCACCAGTTGGGGAATTATACAGAACAGGATCTTACTCCATCTGTGCTGTGAATAATTCAGTCAACAGTTAGAAGCTGGTGCAGTGTGAGCAGACAGGCATTTCCAATGGGATATCGCCTCCTGCTCCCACCTCACCTTAATGATCCAGGTTTATTACAGCCCAGTAACTTTTAACTGAGAGAACAAACTATTACCTTTTTTTAGCTACCAAGTTAATGCAAATATAAGCTGGACATGATAGATTGCAATTGTTTATGTAACATTCTTTTCTAGTTCTTCAGGTGCGAAAGAGTGAGTCTGTATGTGAATATGAATATAAGTCTTATTGTTGATGCAAACTGGACTGCTCCTTGTTTTTTTTAATGTAGTAGTTATGTTCAAGGGAGTATGTTCAGTATTTTAGTGGCAACACAATGGACACATTTTCCAATTGCAACACTTGATTTTTTATTTTGAAATTATTAGCATATAGGAGATAAATTTACTATATTAGTCCACTCATGATGCTTATAAAAGGGACAATCGGGACAATCGATTTTACACATAAAGGTCAGTTTGCAGAGTGATACTTAGCCTGTGAAAACAGTTGTAGAATGTCTTTAACTTGGGCTTTGAGTTCTCTGTGTCACAGAAACACTGCATTACAAACTTGAGTCTGAAAGATCGGGATATCATCAGATAGCATGGTTCAAAATAAATAATGCTATTGGTTGCACAATGGGAATTATAGTTATAGTTATAGTTTTTTGAGCTTGACCTGTACTGGCAACTAAAAATCAGGATATCTCATCCTCTGTTTCTTTTTGATTTTTATCATGTGTGTAATGCCAAGTGTAATGCTAATTCAATGGATTGCCTCTTCAAGGCAGTATTTTAAATCCTTAATACTTTAGATCTTAAATGGTTTAATTTTGTTTGATCATTTTCTAAGTTTGCTGAAGTGAGGGTGGGCCTGGAGTGGAGTCAGCAGATGTTATGTTGTATTTTGCATCTTTTCACTGGTCTGATTTTTCCTTTCCACTGCACTCGACAATCCAAACCCCTATCACCATCATCCTGTGGATGGTGGAAGGAATATAGAGAGGTGCACACTTTCTAATCCGTTCTGTTAATAGGCTGTATGTGAGAGTGGGTATTTTTTAAACATAAAATCCCTGGTCCAGGCTGCATATTACACTGAATAAACAAACCTTCTGGAAGATATGGCACTTGTCTTTGAAATCCTCGGTACATACCTGTGGATTTGCTTGTGTCATGGTCCACGTTGTCTATTTTAAATATAGAAATTAAACTCTTCCAACAGCAAGCCCGTTTCTCCGGAAACATTTTTGCAATGCTGTGGTTGAATTATTTGATTTTTCTATTCAATTGCAATAACACAATCATCCTGCAATAGTCATGTGTGTCACTCTCTACAAATAATGACTTTAATGCAAGGCACTTTCCTGCCATTGCGCATGAAGATGTTATGGCCTCATAGTCCTCAGTAGCATCTAGGTAGCAGTTCCCTCCTTAAATAATATTTTTTCTTCAATCTATGAAGCTATATAAATGATTTGTAAAATGTGTCTCTACTTGTTGACTGATATATTCCAGTGATAGCATAAGACAAGTGAATTGCCACTCTTACATGACAGCTGTTTGCACACATATTAGTCTCGAGTGTATTACACACGAGTCTAACATAATTTTGCACCCCACTCTAGCTTGTTCGCAGTGCTTCATCAGTTGCCAGTTCTCATTATTTTGGGAAGATAAAGCAGAAATCAAAGTGACAGTATTATGAATATGATTATGATTTAGTATGATACTCATACTCTGGAGATGTGCCATTAGCATGACGGACCAAAACTGAATTCTGAAATTTTGTGCCTCTGATTAAAACATATTTCTTTGCCTGTGTAGAAAGGTCATATGTTCTTCCTGACACAGTGTAGTAGGTCACAGAAATCTCTCTTTTGAGAGAGGTCTGTAGAGTGAAAACATTCTATTAAAGTATTCAGGGTTTTTTTCAGTTTGAAAGGTTTTACATGAAATAGTGAGCAGCCCTTTAGGACGAGGATGTAAAGCTCATTTGATCACTTTTTATATGACAAGGGTGATCCACCGCAATAGAGAAGAACGACTAACAAACATCAGGCTCTGATAGGTGAGACAAGAAGTCTCCCCTGTGGCTACACCTGATGAGGACATTGCACCTCCATGAAGGTGTTGAAAGGTCATATGTGATGTTGAAGGTCATACGTCGACTTTCATCCATCAAAAAAACTCCCTCAGATATTTTTCAACAACCCCTGGTTCATTCTTGTTCAACGAATCCTGTATGCATCTAATGATGTTCATTTCCAAACCAAACCGAATCTGCTGATGTGTTGCAGTCAGTGTTGCATTTAATGAGATTTGACTCGCCTGTGTGTCTGGAGTCTGAGATGACGTTGCTCCTGATCCTGCTGCTATGGTAACCAACAGGTTGCTGAGAAAAATGATAGCCTCTGCTGGCCTCCACTAGGAGGAAATAAGTTTGCTTTATGTGAATATTATCTAAATTTTGTCAAGAAAGCAAATGAGCAAATTTTCCAAAATGGTGCAGCATTAGTAAAAATAGGCACATAGATATGCAAGAGGAAGAAATATCCCTTTTATGTCAGAGTTTACTTGAAATGTGTTTTAAATCTGAGAAAAGTCCATAAGCAATAGAGTCTAGAATCATCTTGAGCACCTCATGTGTTGACCAAATTTATTTTAAAAATAGTGTGATGATATTTAAAATGCCAAACAACAGCACCTTTAATTTCTGTGTTTCAGTCTCTCCAGAGGTGCTGGGGTTTCTGACAGCCATTGGACTCTTCATCATCCTCATGACCCTCCTGTTCTGGTACCTCAACAACAAGTTGGCACTAGGGAATGCAGGGAGCCTTCAGTGCCTTGATGACTTCAGGAAAAACACAGAGCTGCAAGGTAAGAATGCATTTCTAAAAACGGTGGTTCAATGCTCTTGGATGTTCACGTTATTGTCTGTGTAACACGAAGCATGGACCTTCCTCTTATCAAATACACCTAATGCACCAGGCAAATGGAATTTTTATGATTATAGTCAAGTTTATACTGGTTTCTGTGGGTGCTCCCGTGCCCAGTATTCAACATAAATCCATGGTAGTTGACGCAACAGTAGAGTAAATTAAACTACACTTTCCCTCACAAACATTTAGGATCATATCATGACTTTTTCAAGAGCTTCTAGAGCTTTTACACAGACTCTAAATCAGCAAGACTCAAATCATGTGTAAAAGTTCTGTAAAATTATGGATCCATGCCTCCGACTGCAGCGTGATGCCTGACCTCTGCATGGAGACATTTCCCTCCGGCACTGGCCTTTCTCAAGCCAGGAGAGGATTGCTGTTGTTGACAGCTGTAGGGCTGTGTACCTGTCATCTGGCCACCGGGCTTCAGATGTTTAAAAGGTTGGCAGCCCTAGGGAGCCCCCACAGGGAGCGGGCTCTACCCTGAGAAGCCACCTGGTAAACATTCAGTTAATAACAAAGTAGGCAATGTAAAGTGATAAGGTGATTGTTCTAGTGTCTGGTTCTGCTCTTCTTTATCTTTTCATAGAGCGACAGTTTTTTAATGTGGGGAAGTTTGGTTAATTTTTCACAGACTGTGGTATATTATAATGCAGTACAGTGAAAGAAGACTTTTCTACTGTCTTATCTCTGCCAAAACTTGTTGTCATTAAAAGGACAGTGTTTTTAATAGATGCTACATCTTTAATCATTATGCTGAATTTTCTGAAGTTAACACATTTTTCCACAGTTAGTTTGGAGAAATTTTTCAGTTTGCAGGCGAGCCATTTTAAAGCTCTGCTGCCGCCCGCTGGAAGGAACATGAAACTACAACTGATGTTTCAATGGATGGTTGATGTAAAAGCAACTTCTTTTATGTTGTAATTGTTTTACTGGCACACAGCATATTGACAAACACAGCATTTTGCAAAAAAATTACATTTGACTATACGGATCAACCTCACATAGTGTAAATATTAAAGAACAGGCCAATAATAGTTTGTTTTCTTCTATATACTGACAGCATGATTTTTATTTTTATTTTTTATTTGTTTTCCCTTTTCAGTGTAATTAATTTTCAAATCAGATATGTATTACATATACCAGTCAGTGTAATGCAGTCCAGATCAAGACCACCATTATAGGTAACTGTACCTCAAATTTAACATACAGACAATTAATATTTGAGTTTGAAAAGACAAATTAAATGTATGAATTTACAATCATTTCAAATATATTTCATTGTAATATGTATGCTAGTATGATTTTTCTCTTTAGGGAAGATATTTATTTCTCATATACTTCCATACTTCCATTTCCCATTTCATAACAAGGCAATACATGCTGAACGGTTGTTTGCAGACATCTTACTTAAAAACGTGCCATTAAATGTGCCTTACAGTTGAGCAGATGGGCTTGAAAGCACAGGCAGCTGCTTTGCCATCTTCTGTGGTCCACGTCTGGTTGTGAGCATACGCATCTGTTGTTACATCTCATCCAGTGCAGCATTCTCTATCTGCTGACTTTCAAAAAGCCCTGAAAAATAATGTTCCCTTTGTTGATATCTACCTCAGAAACAATAACATGATTTGGTTTGTTAATAATCATCTGACACTCTAGCTGAGATTTAGAGTACATTCAGATACAATTACTTGAAACAGTTCAAAAATCCACACTATCAAAAGTCGAACTCTAAGGTATAAACCTTGTCAACAACTTTATCCATCTCCTGTTTTTCATGCAGGTTTCCAGGACTTCAATTTATTATGCATCCTAGAATTTCTATGTTTTGTCCACCAAAACAGTGATTGGTTTGGTACAACTAGTGCAGTATTCTCAAAATCTGCATTTGCACTCAGAGATCCATATAATTCTCACACCAAGTGTCATTCTAACAATACGCAATTTGGGTCAAAGAAGCTGCCACTCCACTTTGTTTGAATCAACAACCACCTCTGTTTGTTTGAAAGAGATCATTTTGTGTCTTAGTGTGTCTTACGGTAACCACACAATCATTCTGTACCCCAAACAGACAAGGCCTACTCCGACGCCGACCTGCAGGGCTCGTCATCAGACAGCGAGGATGAACTGATGGGTCAGTATCAGGAAGCGGTAAGCCGCTCCCAGGGCCTCCGGGGAGGAGCCAAGGCAGCCGCTAATGTCAAACACGCAGGAGGTTTCAGTTGGGAGAGCCGGCAGAAGTACAGCCCCCTGACTGCTGATTATGATGGCTACAGCAGCGAAGCTTCAGCTGACGACGGTAGGTTCTGTAACTGTGAAATTACTTAGAAAACTAGTGCTCTTCCCTGTTAGCGTTCATATATCTCTTTTCAGGCCATTGCTCCATTCAGTCATGTTGAATTTTCAGTTTATATTTCCAAGAACATCCACAAAGGATGCCTCAACTGTACAATCAAAACTTGCAGTGAGATTAGCACAGATATTTCCCTCTTACCCCTGCAGTAAGCTTGAGTCAGATGCACACACTCCTCTGCACCTCCATCATGCAAACCACGCACACCACACACAACACACTGTACGCACTGATACACACTGTCAGTTAATCCAGAGAGGTGATCAAAGCGAAGCTCCCGTTCAGCACACTCTCTGTGGGAGGGTTGTGAAACAGTCAACTGTCTGCATAATCTGCACAGCCGCAGCCTCACACTTAGCTTTTTTCTTTTTTTTTTTTTTCTAATGTGATACATCTCTCTTTCCCATCTGCCAGACTCGTCATCACAAGGCATTTACTGTGGTAGATAGAAGTCTTTTTTTTTTTTTTTTGACACAGGAGAACACTGGAAATGACCTATTTGGATCAGTCATTTTTTCTTTTATTCATCTGTTAGAATACTTGACTGGGAGTGAGTGTTGCTGATTCATTTGACTTTCATAAAAAAACATATACTCTGCAACTATATTCTGAACGCCAATTTAAAGCATGTAACATATTTGAAATTGAATGATATACTGTAGTTATTTGTCATGACTATATACTGATATATAGATATACATATTATATATGCTAATATACATATACTAACTCATTCAGTTAGATTGTACTCACAGAAGGAAAGTGAAAAGAAAATGTGTTTTAAGTCTGTATTTAAAGTAAAAGTTTGACATTTCAGGAACTACACACACTACAAAACTGCTCAATACCTCTCTGTACACTAAATGCTCTCAGTAGCTGGCCTGGCTGTCTAAACTTAAAAATATCTGCCTAGCACCTCTGAAGTTGTCTAAATAATGTTTCAAAATGTTTTTTTTTCCTTATTTTGTACAAAACCAGAAGTATTAAATCAACAAGTTGTGTTTTCACAGGGTATTATGTGCTACACTATTTGTTATTCAGGAGCAGGAACTTCCGAAGGACTTGTCATGACTGCAAATAGTTGATTTCATAGGTTTAAATTTTTTTTGTAGAAATTGAATAAACAAGTTATAATGAATTAATCAATGAGCTTTAGAAGTGCTATTTGGCCGAAGTTTTGCTGTCAGATGGATCCACACTGTTTCCCCCCATGCCCAGTCTCTATGCTAAGTTAGGTTAACCAGCTGCTGGCTGGGGCTCAATACTTAAAAGGGAGCTAAGAGAGGTATTAAACTTTTCATCTAGCTCGCAACCAGAACATTACTAAACTAGCATCCCAGAGACTCAAACTATTCCTTCAAAGAAGGGAAACAAGCGAATAAAAAATTGCACTTATCTGTTAGAAAGAGTAAATGTTAAAATCAAGAGACAAAAATCAAAACAAAAATCAAAACAAAATGAAATAATAGCTGCAAAAAATGTTTGAGCAATAAACCTGGATGTAACAACTGCTTGAAAGAACAAATTATAGATTACGTTTATTTATATAAGAGACATACAATCAGATGTCGATATCCTGCAGAGCTGTTTCAGATTTTAAGCTTTATTTTTAGCCTGGAAACATAAAAAAGATGCTAGTATGCTACGCTCTGTTCCACAACCTCAGACAGGAATCAGCCATGTTTATGTCTGAGAAGTGTTTTTCAAAGACAATCTAATCTTTGTCAGGGTTCTCTTCTGGTGAATCGTGTCTGAACCAGCTTGATGTTATATAAGACAGTGGGTTCCAAGGCTGAGTGTCTGGCACCATCTATTTAAAGAGATGTTTGAACTCGTAGCTGAGGGACAAATAGTGCACGACATGCTTCTGACTCCATTAGCAAAGAAGCCAAGCGTTGTACAAGGTTGTCGTTATGCAAGCGCTGCAAAAGTTGTGTCTCTTCATAGCCACTAGATGGTCTCTGTCATCCTCAGTCGGATCAGATAGATAGAACCAGACAGGGAAAGTGGGGCAGTTAAGTGATATTTATATATAATATTATATATTTAGAGAATTTCAGGTCGTTCAGCTCAGAAATTTCAGAAAATGATTCATTTTCATAATACTAACATGTTTTCTCTTAAAGGATATTAAAAAAAAAAAAACACAACAGCCTCATCAAACATCTCCCAGCCAAAGTGATTCTTCATTTTGAGGCTTTGAGGACAAGAACTAATCACTCTTCGCTCACAGTCAAGTGGCTCTCTGACACAGGTGAAAACAAGCACTCTAGATTACTGATTAGTTGCTGTCCCCGACAGGAACAATTTGTCAGGACAAAATCAGGTTATTGTTCATTTAGCTTTGCGCATGTTGCCTGCAAATTATTCGGAGTATTTTGCTGAGTAACTTACCAGGCAGTACTTACCAGACCTATTAAATGAAAATCTTTGTGATTTCCAATTTCAATGAATGATTTGTTTGTCACATACAACATGCAAATCTCCAATTACCTATAACTAGACAGCAAAGGCTTTTCAATAAATGCATTTCAAAGAAAGGTTCACATTGCATTCAAGTCATTTTTGTTTTTTTGGACGAAGCCGTAGCCGACTTGTTTTCAGTAGCAAATTATGTAGTGAGGCTTCCTTATGGGGGGGAGAACGGCAGGGATTTGAGTCATTGTGTCTGGCAGCGATAATTTTAAATGTACTTTTCTTACTCTATTTATATGACAACATTTCAGCTATGAAAGGTCTTGTTTTTGTTTCATTTGGATTCAAATACCCTTAAAAGTTTGAAGGATTATATTGAAAATTCAAGGTTCAAAACAGACTGTTTCTTCTATTTCTTCTATTTCTTCCTGTAAAACAAAAAGAGGGCAAGAAGAAAACATGTCCAAAGAAGAAAATTATGATATACTTACAGTTGTCTCAGATTTTTTTTTTTTGCCCATCAGATTATTATTATCAAGATACTTTTAATCCACAACACTATAATCAGGGAAGTGAAAACTCTGTCCATCCATGGCTGAACTTTGTGGACATAGGTAGTTTCTATGATATCGTTGAAAGCCATTTTTATTTACTCTCAGGGTAGACTTCATTTCAGTAATTGCAAACAACCTGTCGTGAAAGGTCTGAGGCACCTGTTATGTTTTCTCTCAACTCCCACTGCTGCTTTTGTTTGTCGGTGAGTATGAAGAGCTTCATCCTCAGGACACACAGTATGTATTAAACATGAGGAGGATTGTGCACAGGCTGCAGAATCAGCGAGGGTGGGTGCCTTAGTAGCTCCGCTCTCCAAGTAGGAAGTAAGTGGTAAAAAAGAAAAGAGTAACCTTTTGACTGGACCAGCTCCTATCTCTTCTCTGAGGTTAGCAAGCTGTCATGGCTGGAGGATGAGGAAAGTGTTACATAGCAACACGTCACAATACCTTTTACTAGTTTTACCATTAATGAGGATTGTAGTATCATGAACAATTTCAATGAAAGTGGAATTGTTTTTTGAATAAATTGATGAAAAGGATTTGCTTACCATCATTATAGAATTTAAACTTTGTTTTCATTATAATGAATTGTTACCTTTGTATAACAGGCTACTTTAGATGGGAAACTGTAGAAATTCTAATACATCCATTTCCACGATTGTCAGTCAAGTAAAATCTCACGTCTCATTACTTTTGGTCATGTAGAAAAAGTAGCTGTGACCTAGTAAACTGTCAGTGGTAGGCTTACCGAAAAGCATTATGGGTAGGTCTTAAGCCGGGCAGACTCTGAATTGATTCAGCCTGATTTTAGCCCAAAACTGAATGCTAATGCCAACTAATATTAGAAGCGGGCAGATTTCAGCCAGATCAGTTGCACATTAATAAGAGCTGCACAGTGTCTGTGAAGCAATAGAGGTATAGTCAGCCATCAGGATATACACTCATTTGGATTCTTGCTTAGTGTTAGATGAGAAGATAGGTACCACTTTCAGGCCTGTACAACGAATGAGGCCACAGACATAGACAAAGTCTTCACTACCGTGCAGCACATATGTCTTTTTAACAACCAAATTTAAATCAGTCAAACTCAATACGTTTCCTGTTTTCCTTTTTGTCACATGCAAAAGAATATAGTGATGCCTGCCACTGCTAATGCTAAGCCTTCTTTATTTTCATCTCCCACACATTTGACTGGGGCTAAATGCGTATATATAATTATTTATGGTCAAATATATAAAAAAGAAATATGGTTATTCAGGTTTCAGGGTACAGCATAAATGAAACACTACATTTATATTGCTCCATTTATTAAGAGCAGTGGAGGTGCCAGGAGGTCGTTGTTGTTCAGGTTTATTAAAAAAATAAAGCATTTTGGTTAAGCTTAGGTTTAATAGAAATAAACAGATTTCATCTTAAGTCACGTAACTTTTTCCTGTATTAAACTGGACAACAATCCTTCCCTAAGCTCAACCAACCGCTAAGAGTCTAAACATAAATATTTAAAAGGTTTGATACAATGTTGTCACTATACTTTTCATACAAAATGTATTCACTCTAGCAATTTAGTTCCATACAAACTTGAATATTCTCCTATCGTACTGGCCTGCACGTCCAAAACTGGCACTAACGGGGTAGGACTTGGGAACATATTGTGTACAGCGGTGCTGCAATCTATTTCTTGTGTTGTTGTCAATAAGTGAGCTTTAAAAAATACTGTAGTCATTCTAGCTGTTCCACACATCTACCAGTCTTTATGCTAAGCTAGGCTGATTTACTCCTGACTCCAGCTTCATATGCATAGATATGAGAATAACATTAACCTTCCCATCTTAAAGCAAATGCAATTCCCAGAGGATCAAACTATTTCTTTAAGAAATTAAGCAAGCCAATTAACAAGGAAGCCATATGGCTGAAATTATTATTTTTTTTTAAGCGTGTAGGGATTTGTAGGTGTTGCGTTCACTAAAGGGTGTAGTAAAGCAGCTTGCAAAAGCCATTTTCTACAGCTTGTATTTATGGTATAACCATGTACAGGTTTATAAAAACAAGAACAGAACTTGTCATGTGTTTATGCCTGGTTTCTCAGTAGTATTATAACAGTAAAATACCAAATAAACTTTTAAATAAACAGGAGTTGGAGGCTTCACTAGTTTCATTATTGATAGCTACCGACTGATGGTACTGATGCTGAATCGGTGTTTTGGGAAATCTTCCAGTCTTACAAAACTGCAAGGTTGCTCATGAGCAAGGGGTCAGCTGTACTTCCCCTCTCTTCACAACCGTTGTTGGGCTCAACAATAAAGCTTTCCTCCTCTCATTTGTCACCTAAGATATTTATACCAGCTTCGCAGTCAAGATTCACAAAGCTCAAACTGTTTCCCCGCTTACAGAGGTACAAGAAGGCAAAACAAGGCGACTGCCAGTGTAGAGGGGATGAAACTCTGTGAAGGAAGGGTGGGTGAGACGAGAGGAGGAATGGTAACCATCCCAATTAGCGGGCTGGAGAAAAGAGTAATGCTTTTACACAGCAGCTTCCATCACATCAACCGCCCCCGGCTCAGTAGGAAAAAAAAGCTGCTCAAAATGGATTTGCTCCTTTTATCAAGCCCTCCATGACACTTAGTTAAGACTCCTTTGCCTCTATCCTGCCACTGATATGTGCCACTTTGAGGTGGTGTCTCACTGACATTATTAAGAGTGAAAGTTTCAAGAACTCTGGAGAAAGCTGGAACAATGACTAGCGGTGGGTTACGTCATCATAGTGTTGACTTGTTCCAAAAGTTAGGAGACAGCATAAGATGAGGATATTTTCCAAGTTATTTTTTTTTTAATCTTTTGTTTTCTTTCTTTATTCTTTTTTTTTTTTTTTTTTTTTTTTATTGCATGAGATCGGGTGCGAAATACTCTTCTCCAGTGTCCCTACGGGAGTATTAGCATTGGCTGCTCAATTTTTGTGAATCCAAATTGGACAAGGCAGAAAGATTTGAGAATGCAGCTGGCAACACTATTCAGGGTTCTTTATAAGTGCCACAGAGATGCTCAGTATAGCCTAATTCTTTGCAGGCAACTGAATCATTTAGAAAGGTTAGAGGCATGAAATCTATGGCAGTATAGAAGTATTCAGTTCAGCCCTTTAATGGTGCACATCTGATATTTTATGTAGGTTGTGTATTCAGAAGATTTCTCTCACAGAGCACATTATGCTCATGAAGACGAACAGTGTATGTTCCATTTTTCATTGAATACAAAATCTGTGATGAATATAGTAGCGTTTGACTCCATGCTAAAGAACTACATGAATTATATATATTTTACCAGAAAATAATTTGAATTATTGACACATTTACTCAGAGTAAAATATAGAATGTTATTAAGTGAGGTTAGGCAGAGCTACATATTCATTAATGGATGTGGGCCTTTAGTAATGAGTGCCTTATCTTTAGCAAGTTTAGTCTTTGCTATGTTATAATCTAATATCAAATCTGTATACTAATTACAACACCTCTAACTTCATCTAGCACTGTTTCTAAAAATAGACTGAAATATTTGAGAATGATGCAACATCCTTTTTAAAATAAAATCAGTACATTGGGATATGGTATGAAAGTTGGAGTAGTTGTAGCTTTTACCCATAATGGTGCACCAGCGATTTTAGAATTGCTTCCACTATCATTACTTCTAAGTTATTTTCATAGATATACACAATAAACAATATTTGTGACTTTCTTTCTTGCTTTCTCTTAGTATTTACTTTTTTAGTTTGTTGTTGTTGTATCCATGTCTTATGCAAATCACTTTGAATTAGCCCGTGTATAAAATGTGCAATACAAATAAAACTGCCTTGCCTACAGTAATAACTGCAGCTACTGCAACACCTGCAGCTCAGTGAGACTATATTAAGCGAATGTGTGCTGTGTGTACACTACACTAAATCTACAGAAATGGAAAGTTGTGCAATCATAACTCTGATTCATTTATTTCAACGTATAATGATCAGTGTTTCAGCAAATTGCATTTTAAAGAATTAATAAGAACCCTAATCCTAAAGAGGGCAGTTTAGTTTAACATAAATCTTTACAGTTTGAAATAAAAACACTGGACTTGTGAGTATACAGAACAAGTAAATACTTGCAGTGGCACTAGATGATAAACAGGGAAATACCAAAGACATTAGGATTCATTCTCTGGGGACCTGAACGTTCGCACCAAATTTTAAGGTAATCTCTCCAGCAGTTGGCAAGAATTTTCACTCTGGACCAAAGCACATAACCTGTACAGCCAAATGATCAACATCGCTGTTGCAAGAACAATGCGGCTAATGTGGCTATTGAGGTCCTTCAGTTCTCTCCTGGTTTCCTTCTAATCAGTCAACTGTATCCAGCGGATGAGACGAACGCCACCTCTGGATGAGCTTCAGCCACCGCCCTATCAGGATGAGAATGGCTCTCCACGGATGTCCTGCACACTGTCCGACCTGGGAGACGCCAAGTGTGATCTGTCCCATACCAGCGGCAGTCCCCGCCTGTCCTTCGGCAAATGTCCTAGTGAGGGCAGTGACGGCCATGAGACTGAGAGTTACCTCAACAAGGGCTATGAGGAGGATGTACCCAGCGACAGTACTGCCGTCCTCAGCCCAGAGGTAAATATCATTGATATTATGTCAATATTTGACTGGAAATTTATATTGATTGGGAGACATACACATTGAATATATCACTTATTTCTTTAGGATATGTCGGCCCGAGGTTCAGCTGCACAGCTCCCTAAAGGTTACGAACCAGATCCCGTTGCAAAATACGGCACCCTGGATGTGGTTTTCGACTACGACTCAGAGGAGCAGCAGCTTGCGGTGACCATTATGGCGTTAACGGACCTTCCTGCCCACAAACGCACCGGAAACATCTCCTGGCAGGTCCACCTAGTGCTGCTGCCCACCAAGAAGCAGAGGGTAAAGACGGGAATCCAGAGAGGCCCATGCCCCATCTTCACAGAGACCTTCCGCTTCAGCCATGTGGAGTCAGAGATGATCAGCAATTATGCCGTTCGATTCCGCCTTTACAGTATGCGGCGGATGAAGAAGGAGAAGGTGCTTGGGGAGAAGGTGTTTTACCTCACCAAGCTCAACCTTCAAGGCCGAATGTCTGTGCCGGTCATATTAGATCCATGTTGTACTCTACCGGTAAGTAGGATGTAAGCAGGTGTTTACTTACAAGCACTCAAGCAACACCTCAGTATTTGCTTCTGTACATTTTAATTAATTTTTCCTAAGATAACATTTTCAGTCTGAGGTTGCATTTTGCTGCTTGAGAGAATATTAAGATCTTGTTTGGTGAATCAATTACCTTTGTTTTTATTGCTGGTTTAATGTTTCTGAGGAATAGATAGTGATGTGGTTGCCTCCATTTTACATCAGGGGATAAAACAACAATCTATTTTTGTTGGTGCTTTGTTTTACTTTTGTTAGCATTTAATTGTTACAGCAATATAAATGCATTTCAAAGGTTGCAGAGGAAAAGCAGCCTAACAAACACAGCTCTTTAAACCACAAGGGTCCATTATTCTTCAAAGAATTTGTCCTGTATTAGTTAACTTGCCTTTTATTGTTTCTCACAACAGTATTTTTTTTATATGTTGGCCTTTAATTACGCAATGATCTAGACTTCCAATTTAACCAATAGCTCCCCTCTTCTTCTCCATTTCAGTTGTCTAATAACTAAATCCCTCCCTTGAACGGCAATTATCCAACCATTGCTTAGGAACCATAACTAGGTGTGGCAGGTCTGTCAAGATCTGGATTTCTCCATGCTGAACAGTTGTGCATAAGGCTGTAGTCAGAGTGATTGCCTACTCAGCATTAAAAGAGCTTGGAGGGTGATGTAATTATTTCAAGCCTTTCAAAAACACAAGCAAAAGTATAAGAAACTAAAATAAACTCTTTGTTTCATTGCTCCAACGTAAGCTGCAAAGAGTAGCATGTCCAGCTAACTGGTTTACTACCTACAGTAGTAACTGAGTAGTACTTCAAACCCAAGGAGTATATCCTTAGCTAGCTGTATTATAAATAATAACATAATGTGGGTAGATATAAGTTGAGCTCAGGTTAAGGTGAGGGAAAGCACAAATTGGTTGGAGTCTGCATTTTAAGCAATGCATCTTAACTAGCTACTGTACAGCAAATTAGTACAGAAAATCAAAAGCTAGGCTACGAACGAGAAAGCCTTTCTCTCTGCATCAATAAAATTTTGAGTGGTAATCTTCCACCGTTGTTATTGTAAACAGCTTGACAAGCTTGACAGCAGAAGCAACCTCATCTACTGGGGACGAGACTTAGCACATGATAAGTTCAGAGATGTTACTGAGTAGTGTCATCAGAATTATAATGAATTTGTGCTCTGCGTTATGCAAATGTTATTGATTGTGTTCTAGACACCACCGAACAATTTTCTGGATGCCTATTAACAATTTCAGGGTGGTGAATCCCAGGTCAGCCTCTCAGATATGACATGCAGTGAAAGCGCCTCATCCTTCCAGTCAGTAAGTCAGACTTCCACACCAGAGATCCTTGTGGGCCTGGTGTACAACGCCACAACCGGACGTCTCTCTGTGGAGGTCATCAAAGGCATCCATTTCAAAAACCTAGCTGCCAACAAGCCACCCAGTAAGTACCCTAAACCGTTTTATGTGTGGAAAGAGCAGTGAACAGTAAAACAGTTTTATGGCTTGTTTCAGAAACTAGAATGCTGAAGGACAAGTTGAGCCTGTGCATAGGGATCATTTTGTAAAAACTTTCATATATATACTATGTGCTTTCTTTTGTTCAAATACAACTGAGCCAGATAAAGACTATGCACAGCGTAGAACTTCTCCATACAAGAGATAGTGCAGTCTATCTCAGCTGTACTACCTGCTTTTCAGTTTTCCTCTGGTTTGATCCCTAGTTTCCCTCCATTCCCGATCAGCCTCTGTAGTCAGTTTTCCAGGGATCCGAGCAGCAAGTTCAAACAAAACGGCTTCTTTTTGAACTTTCTGCAATGTTGTTGGCCTTCTGACCCTGTTGCTCTTTCCTCGCATCTTCTGTTATGTCTGCACCTGAAATTCTCTTACCCTACTGCCTTTTTGACATCTTGGTCCGTTGTTTTTCTTACTGCTGTCCAACCCTTGTTGTCAGATGGGCTGTTCTGTTGTCTAAAACACTTGATAGGTGGACAGGTTTATATTATCAGAGGTGAGTCGCTGTCACTGTTGCAAAGTGAGGTGCTTTCCATGTTGAATCCTGAACCTTTTCATTCTATCTTCATGGGTGCAGATAATAAAACAAGGGGCATTATCCAATGCTCAGCAACTGTAATTCAGATTAACTTGGGAACAGTTTAATTTTTTTCTACTATTTAATTATTTTAGTTGGATAAATATCTGTAAAACATTTTCCCTAGAAATAGTTGGGAAAATTGTTGACTTATGAGGAAACAGTAAATTGTCACAACCAAGAAATATACAACTGCAATAGGCACTAATGAAAATGTGTAACTATTACCAGGCACACTTATCACTTCTCTAGCAGAGAGTTAAAGAGAAGATTGATACCAGGCTAACTATGAGGTGAGAGCCAGTGGCAAGTTAGCTTATCTTAGCATTAAGCAAGGCTTTAAAATAAAGCTTCAGTCACAGTGATGACAAGACAAGACTCCAGATAATTACTGCAACTTGCTAAGAAATAGTGCGCTACATAACCCCCTTAAATCCGATTGGCGATTTTACTCTTCATTTTTTATAGGAATAAAAGTAACATCATAAAATGTGTTAATTAGTGAGCTGCAGCAGCGCTGGTAGGCAGATTTTATTACCTTTGGATAGAGCCAAGCCAGCTGCAGGCCTTATGCTGAACGAAGCTAACGCTGTCATGGCTGCAGCCTCATATGTACCATTTACAGAGGAGAAAATTGTATCAGTCTTCCCATCTAACTCTAGGAAAAAAAAGCAAAAAGAATCTGGTGCAATATTAAAACTACCTGTAAGAGGACGCTGGCACTCCAGCAATGACTACACATTTTCATTTCAACTTTTACTCGTTCACACTAAAACTTTAAAACTGTAATACTCATCCATGAAGACTATTGCTTATTCCAACCTCTGTTCCCTACAGTTCTGAACCTACATCTTTTGTTATGCATGCAGCCCTGTTACCCCCCCCTCAACTACGTGTCTCACGTCTCTCGTGTGTTCTTGCCTGTGATGCCTGGAAGTCTTTCATGTTTTCACTCAGAAATAACACTTTTCATGCTAACTCAATCCTGTTTGCTTGGTGGCTGATGGCCAGCTAGAAGGAAATGTTGTGTGTCACTAATTGCTGGCTTAATTCAAACAGCACACTTTGGCATGCCTTGGGTGTTTTTATTTTTTATTTTTTATTTTTAAGCTCTGCTTACAGCACACAAAACAGAAACATGACTTTTTGGATAGAGTAGCATAAATGTTCATCTAAAAGACACACTGTGCTGTCCTCCCATTAACTGCCGTGTTCCTTGTATTCATGAATGTCTCTAACTAATGACTAGCTGCCAGATTTTGATATTGGTTGCACTTTCCTGAATATCAACATACTGTATAGTCTTCAAATTACATTTAGAAAATAGTCACATCTGGTAACACTGAAATAAATCTTTGTGCAAAATCTTCATGTCAGCCTTGATTGACTTTGTGCATCTCACGAAGTGGAAGGAGCGCCGTGAAAGATGCGGAGTAATTTCAAAGCTCCTTTTCTGTCATTTCAAAACAGCACCAAGCTGATGAGTCAAGTTAATCATCAGTCACAGGCCTTATCATTCAGCAACAATACCAAAGAGCGGCTCCACCACTACTGACCACTTAAGACATCCACGGCTCTACACAGCCCATTCAGCAGCAGTCAAAAAAGAAATCAAGGCTATTTTTTTCACTGTGCATTTATGTCAAAGAGAGCAACTGAATGTGTGATTCAAGACGGTGAGCTAGGCGTTGGAAGGCAGCTGGCACTCGACAGCATGAAAGCCTCTGCATTTCGTTCCCTAAACTCCCTCTTAGACAGGAACATAATACGCAGCATTATTACAGAGCATGGTTTCAGACGAGGGGCGAAACACTCCCAAAGAACCATTGTGATTGCCAGTCTTGCCTCATTTACTTACAGCTGGGTTTGTGGCTTCAGTTTATGTCATGACTTCTGCATGGATATATGGAGTGAAAAGGGAAACAGTGAATCCTGAATCACTTGATAATAGCACATTGATAATGTTTCTCCTTTTGCTTTTTCCTCTTTTGAGTTAGATGAATGATAATTTATTGGGAGTGAATTTATGTAAATGTGCACTGATTTACAATAAACTGAAAGGAATCAGTTGGAAAACTAAAGGTTGGAAATATAACACAGACCAAGATTATCAGTAACCTAACTGCTCTGTAATAAATTTTTGAAAACCGCTCATATTAAACATGTCCAGAGATTATATTCTTGGTAAGATTATAAAGATCTTTCTTTTTTGTGCCCCGTCTGATAGTGTAATGCCATTTTCAGGGCATATTAGAATTATGAACCAGTCATGTACTATATGTTTATAAACATTTGAACATTTGTTTGCAGCAGAAATGCATCCACTCAAAAATGTATGTCTCATTTGTAGTTGAGCAGGTTTTGAACACTGCCCTGGGCTCTAAAAGTCAGAGAAAATAATAGCAGCTCCCGGAAGGCTTTCCTTCCTGATGAGGAAAAAACATTTTAGGTACATCGTCTGTGGGCTCCTCATCCTCTAAGCACATGCAGATTATATTACTAACTTTACCTAGTCCATTTTTATCTTCAGTATTACCCCCTACTTCAGATTAAGCACACAGCAGTTGCATAGCAACAAAATAGCGCTCCTCCAACCCTTTTGAGTTCTTGGTGTTATCAGGAACTCTCACAACTGCGCTTTGTGTTTGATCAGGAGAAAACTGCATCCAATGTGGTCAGGATCTCCTACATCAGTTGCAGTGAAATTAACAAGAACATATGCTGCGAGGGGAAAATGTGCCATATTTGCTGCAGAGGAAACATGGCTGCAGTAGGTTGTGACGCTGTATTTTAAAGAGAATAAAGTGGAGAGACATAGGGATTTTGCACAAATGATCCATTACTCGAGTCAGAAAACACCCTAAATGTTTTGGCATTGTAAACCATACATTTAAAAATAAGTCAAAGGTTGATAACATTTCTTTTCTAATTGTCTACTCCGCCGGTTTCTCATCTAGATACATACGTTAAGCTGACCTTACTGAACTCCATGGGCCACGAGATGTCCAAGTGTAAGACATCCATCTGTCGAGGTCAGCCCAACCCAACCTACAAAGAGACGTTTGTCTTCCAGGTAGCTCTTTTCCAGCTATCGGACGTCACGCTCATCCTCTCCGTCTACAACAAGCGCAGCATGAAACGGAAGGAGATGATTGGCTGGATTTCACTTGGCCTCAACAGCTCCGGAGAGGAGGAGCTCACCCATTGGACTCAGATGAAAGAGTCCAAAGGACAGCAGGTTTGCCGCTGGCACAGTTTGTTGGAGTCTTAGCATCAACAGAGGAGGAAGTGGAGACGGTGTCTAGGGGTAACTGCACAGAGCAGTTCAGCTGGGATAGAGGAATGTGACACTAACGTGTCTGCACTCAGAGTTGTTCATCTTGGCATAAAATAAGCATTGTCATTGCACTGTGTAAGGACATTGACGGCCATTGATTAGAAGTATGGCTAGTTATTTGATTTTTTTTTTTTTTTTTCAAGGATTGCCTTGTAATGACCTTTAAGTTTCTGCAGTTGGCGCTCTTTTTGTCTATTGGACTGGTTAAACTGGGGCCAGCTCCGAGAGGCAGGTCCTGGATAACACTGATGATTAATTTATAGTCTTCTGTGTACCTACACCTCTATCTCAAGCAACTGTTGTGTTGTGTTGATTATCCTTAAACTTGTCACAAAGATTTCAATTACATTTCCTGAGCAAGCCATCAAACTCTTACAAAGTCCGTTAGCCAGGCCATACATTGCTTGATTTTTACATGATTTTCTTCTTGGAGCTATATTCTGTTTGATTCCAAAATATGTTTTATACTGAAGCTAAAGATGCTATTACTTCGATTTCACTAACTTTAATTTCAACTGTTGTTCAATCATTTATTACTTAATTTTTTAATATCACAGAGGGTCACTTTTAAACCAAGCTTTTAGGGGCTTCTAGCAATTTTCATGTCACAGAAAACTATACTTTCTCATGTTTTTGTCAGTAAACAGGGAAGCGCCAGAGCCTTGCTCTACAATTACCTATCGCATCACTGCACGGTTCTACTTACCTCAGTTGTCAGTCAGTTGTTTAAGCCAGAGGTGTTGCTACATGAAGCTACCATCACTGCTCTTGCCAAATACTTAGTTCTTTATGTATTAATCATAATCAAATCATAATTTTGTGTATAGAAACATAATATGCATAATTTCTTCCTTCCAGGAAAGCGAAGCAAGTTTCATAAATTGAATATGGATACAGTTTAGGTTAAATCACCATGTTGTGAATTCTGGTTATTATTACTTTGCCAAAACATAATTTGTCATCTGCTGGATTTAAACATGTGCAAGACTCTGGGGAGGGAGGAATGGATTTGAGGAGTTGAATCAGAATTACTACACTGTCATGAACCCATGTCTCAGTATATACTGCCAAGGTAAAACATCTCCCCATCGTCTGAGCCTCAACTGAACTAAACAAAAAAACATAAAATAATTTTAGAAGTTTTTGGCAAGTAAATAAAATTTATGACAAATACATCTGACATCGACATTGTGATGGTTAGTGTTGAGATGAAGTGCAGTGACCTGGGAATAAAAAAGGCATTTCACATTGTCAGATATTTTTGGAAAATACCAGTTTAGAGAAGCACTAACAGATTGAGACAGATTATATATATAGAAAATGATAGTAGGTACCGTGGTGGTTTTATGATCTTGAGTTTCCATCCACCATTCAAAAGTTAGACTGAATGTCAAAGAATTTTTCAAAGACATTTAAGACACCTTTTTATGGATAGAAATAACTTGCTAATACATTGCAGCAGTAAAGCTAACAGGTGAGAGGAAAACGTACCTGTTACTCTCTTCATAACTGCTCTGGTGCTATGCTATGCTGTGGCTGCCCACACGCAGAATCCCTTGCCTTATGCTTTAGTCGGTTCATAAACTTCTTTCTCTGGACCCAGTCCAAAAAACAGACACGGACACACCCTCAGAGCACACAGACCTGCATCCATAATTACAGAAAGCACACACACACACAGTTCAGCACCACTCGACCTCACTGAAGGGAATTCAGACTTTACAAACTGTTTTCATAGGAGCCTCAGCGTGAACCAACAAACTTGCAGAATGTCTACGAGAATATGGGTTGTATTTTTAGCTGTGGCCACTTTCTCGCTCAATTTATTTACAGACAACGGAAATACATACATGTATGCTCTTTACTGTGCCTGTGATTGTGGTGAAAGCTAGCTTTGTGCAGTGTTTACCAAGTGGAAGTGTGTGTGTATGTGTGCGTGGGTGTGTGTTGAATGGAGAGGTACAGTAAAGGGGGTGTTGGGGGCTGTGATATAGGTAGCTGTTGCATTTTCTTGTTGGGTGTGACAATTTCTAACTTTAAATGCCGGTATCTAGAACAAAACAAACCCTTTCTTGATTGTCTGTCATGTAATTTCTATACAGTAAATGTTTTCTTACCTATTTTTGTAACAATAATGGGGAAGAAATTGTGTAAAGACAGTTATTAGTGAATCACGTATTAACCCACTCTGTGAGCAATACTATTGTGGATTGCTACTTTTTTTGATTTTATTCCATGTTTTAGAGGATAAGGTAACACGATCATGTCTTATAGCTCTGGTCCCCTTTACATTCTCTTCTCTAAAACCAGAAAGGGATGTTATGAGACCAGCAGTCAATCCTGTCTGTCAGGACTTTCGATGCTTTCTAACAGTGTGAAACAAAAGCACAGCCTTTAACAGCACAACAGTGAAACACTCCATGTGAAAGACCGGCGGTTAGATCAGTCGAACATGTTGACATACATCATGTAACGTGTATCCAGAATAACCAGCTTGTGAATCCACTGTTCCAGGATGTTTGGTGTTATTTCTTCCTCAATCTTCTGCATTGGATTTGACTGTAGTAAATTAAGATTGATCTTGTTGAATCAACAGAAGGTGTGCAGGAATATGAATAGCTTGAGAGCGTGATTGTTTATCAGTGGGTGTCTAATGGCAGCCGTATGCCACAGTTAAGACTGTATTATCGTCAGTGACAAAGTTGGTTTCTGTGCATCTTAATTTCTCCATGGGTGTGAATGGAGAAGATGCTGGAAACAAATGCTCTTTACCAACTAAATTAAAAATAAATGACAGTAGAAAGGATTAGAAAATGAAAACCAGTTGAAAATGTATTTAAAATATATACACTCACATGTTCCTTACTACAAAGGCAATAAAAAAGGATTTCAATCTTTTAAGCAACTGAACACCTAGATGAGCAGTGGTTAAAATACCACTGAATATATAGCTTTTAAATATTATTATTTTTGAGGCTATCTATCTGAATTTATATGATTCAAGTTTCCACCTTTTTCAGGTTTTTCACAAGATAATTTAAAGTTGTGCAATTTCAAAAACTTCATTGTAAGTGTTTTTTAGGGGTTTAGAAATTCAGAAAAATGTATCCTATAATAAAAAACTCCAGTTTGCTCAAATTCAGTATGTAAATTTGTGTCAAGAAAATTCAAATACATTAAAAAAAAAACCTAAAGAGAGAGTTGAAAATGGAAAGGAGAAATTTAGACACTAAATTATATGGCAAAAAATTTAACTATACTGTAATAATCTGCGCTGCTAAGGATCCTAGCAAGGTATGTTCTGTCAGTCATGTGGTAAAAGAATAAAGTTCAACTGAGCGAGAAGATAACACACTTCAATTTTCTGTATGTGTTTTCTGTTTGTTTTGAAATCCAGATCACATAAATTCAGATAGATGATTTTAAAAGTAAAATACTGTATTCAAATTTCATAGTATTTAATTTAAATATTAAATATTCATTAGTTAATTTTCAATATTAGGTATTCATCTTATAAAAATCAAATTATTATGGCCTTTCTTTGCTTCCATACCCAACCACACAGAGACCTGGTAGAACATCCTGTTTTGCTTATCTTTCACAAGATGTGTTTCACTAATAAGGTTTTTAAAATAGTATATTTATGCTTTGCACTTGTGTTCTTTTTGGTTTCATTTTCTTGACAGATATTCCTTCTGGTTTTTAACGCTGGTTTTTATTTATTTTATTTTTCTTTTAGTTTGGAAACAACCTATGCCACAGACGGCATCGGTGCCTTACTGTTTTTCACTCAGCTACCTTGTGTCACTGTGTCTTAACGTATTTGTAACTGTACTTTTCTTCTGTACTTCAGGCTGAGTTTGAGCTATAAAATGTCTTACAAATTGATTTATGATAGAGACAGTTTATATGTGATGATATTATTGTTTAAAAAAGTGCAACAAAGAAAAAAAATCTTGTGTCGGAGCAGTTTTTTTTAAACAACATCTTAACATATCATTGTTTGTGAGTTAACATACTGACATTTGCTCAAGAGCAACCACAGTAGTGCTGATACGAACAAACATCCAAATCTTGGCTCTGTATCTGGAAGTGCAGGGGTTTGGTTATAACACAGTATTTAGCCCTTTCAAACACTGAGAGTTTTAGCATTTGATTCGAGTTATGTGTAACTCAGCTTTAACGCTTAAAATCTACAAAATTTTACCTTAACCAGTGTTGCCACAAAACAACCAACAGGTGGAGCAAGTATTGCACTTAACTGCTTATGTGGCGAATAGGCGTCAAAATGGCAAATTTGATCTTCAGCAATTTCAAAAACGTGTTAGTTTACCTAGTTAAATTCAAAGGATACCGTTAATTTAAACGAGGGCTGCAATGTTTTCCACCAAAATCAGACGGTCTGCGACTCTTCTGGGGAATTGTTGACTTGTGCAGTTTTGCCTCCTTTCACTGAAATCAAACCTCTTGTGTCCTGCGTGATGAAGCAGCTACTTGGCTGTTGAGAGCAAAGAAGAGGCAGTGGAACAGCAGTGTACCTGAAAGAGACTGATTGTGGTAGAGGCTGTTTGTTCTAGGTGCAGAAATGGAAAAAAGTCAAATATCATCAGGTGGATTTTTCTGGGGGGGTTACATCTACTTATACCGTCCTGATTTGATTTTTGTTGTTTGCTTAAAAAAAATCAAGAAAGCATTTTTTTATTGGGGGGGGGGGCACTTAGGAGCATTGTTTCCAGTCTGGTTAGTGACATTTATCACACAGACGGATAATAACTTCCGTTTTTGTTCCACTCTGGAGGGACTTTGCAGAGATGTAGGTCTCACTGAACGGAAGCCCCCCTTGTGATCCTGGCACAAACCTGAGTCTTTCATTTGTAGTTTCAGCTTTTGCACAAAAAAAAAAAGGTAAAGAGCGAGAAAACAAGATCAGAGATATGAGGGTTTTGTTTTTTTTGTTTTTTTTTTACAATTAACTGTGTTCTCCGGCACATTCCACAGCTGAACACAGAACAAAGCGCTCGGGGGGAGAAATGCTGGAAAATAAGATTCAGTGGCTGCTGCTGAATCAAAGGGGAAATGCATAACAGATGAGAGGGGCTCGCTCCCTCCCCTCGCTTTGTCGGTCACATCCCTGCAGAGCAGATATCCAGCGCGCAGCCCGTCCAAAGAAGCGCAGGGGTGCCTTCGAGGGCCGCGGGAAATACGAGGACTGTAAAAACGGCCGCGGCGCTATCAGTTTGAAACTGGGGAGGCCATTAAAGGAAAACAAATCAAAACGTGGATTCGTGAGTTGTCGGTAATATTCGTGACAATGTTAAGGGACCGGTGGCTTCAGTGAAGATAACTGGACCCGCAAACGCACACGAACTCAATTAACCGAGGGGATATTTCAACGTCGTCGGAGCTGAGGCGCTTAGTTGATCGACGCGATTAAAAACTGACTGAGTTCGGATTTTTCGGCCGCAGGTGGTAGTGAAATAGTTGATCAGCCGATTGACAGAAGAACTGCAACTGTTTTAAGAGGTTTTTCAAGTAAAAACGGTGCATTTGAAGGCGTTTGGCCTTATATTAGCGTTAATTGAATTCTAGGAGGGTTGAGACTGATGGTCTGAATTTTTTTTTTACAAAGCAAATGATTCATCGGTCATTGAGAAATCAAGAAGCTGTGAGGCGGATTAAGCGATACTTTAAAAAAACCTTCGCAGCCCTAATTTTGTATCAATAAATGCGTTACTTAAATTGTATTTTCAAGTAAAAATGACAAATTTCAAACGGGAAATTTGCTGCTTATCGTGGTTTTATATGATAGCAAGTTAAGTGTCGTTGGATTATATTATTATATTATTGTTGGTTGGATAAAGCAATCATTCTGGATATATCATAGTAGACCCCAGACGCGCCGTCGAGCCGTTTTCTCCATTTCTGTGGCGTTTCGTGGAGAATACACGGGTCAAAAACGGGTAAAATGAAGGACGAATCAAACGACGGAGCGACTGGTCGTCATTAGCCGCCCTGGTCGTAATCACCGCCAGCGGTGATCCCGACGCTGTCGCGGGTCAGCGGCCGCGCGTTCACTGTCAACCTCGCCCGGACCCGGGGAGTGGCGGGGGATTCCGAGCGGCACCTGAACTCCTCGGCGGTAGTTGACTGGAGGGGACGGGGCTGCGACGCCGCCGTTGTTTTCTCCGCCACATTCACAGCGACTGTCAACGGGGCCGTGACGACGTGAGCCGCCCGGGACCCTCAGCACCGACACGGCCGCCGGGGACCAGACCGCCACGGCCGGAGCTCGCCCTCTGGCCTCGGTGGGGAACGGGTCGAGGAGACGACAGACGACGAGCGAGCGAACAAACGAACAAACCGACAACAACAACAACAACAACAACCAAACAAACAAACAAAAGAAAACAAACAAAAAGAAAACAGCCGTCCCCCGGTGAGGAGAGCGCGCGGGGATGCTTCGGCGCGAGGCCAGCGAGAGAAAACGCGCGCGCTCGGCGACTGGTATTTAGACAAGTAGCTTAATTAACTGGTAATTACGTAAGAGTGGTTCAAACGCGCCCGTGCGCCTCGCGTGTCTGCCAGTGGGCTAAAATTAGAGGCGACGCGGAGCCAGTGGAGGACGCAGAGCCAGTGGAGCCAGTGGAGGACGCAGAGCCAGTGGAGCCAGTGGAGGACGCGGAGCCAGTGGAGCCAGTGGAGCCAGTGAAGGACGCGGAGCCAGTGGAGGACGCGGAGCCAGTGGAGCCAGTGGAAGACGCGGAGCCAGCGGAGGACGCGGAGCCAGTGGAGCCAGTGAAGGACGCGGAGCCAGTGGAGGACGCGGAGCCAGTGGAGCCAGCGGAGGACGCGGAGCCAGCGGTGCCAGCGGAGCCGCGCTCGTCGGCCGGAGTTTCTCGTTTGTCATCACCGCACCTCGGATTTCCGTCGTTATCACAAAGCAAGCGTGGAGCCGAGGACGACGCCGAGACCGTCCAACGCAGGTAAGACAACGTCTCCGCGGCGAAAGGCGTCAAGAGCGCGGCTCTGGCGCTGAGGAGCGAAAGTGGCATCGCTCCCGGCCGAGAGTTGTCCCTCTCACATACTCTAGTTTGTGTCTTTGTTTCCGCAATGTAATAATCAACAAAAGCTTTCAGCATCCCGGCTGGAGTCAGACTCGTCTTTGGCAAGCGCACATGCCTTGTTTCTCAAATTGCAGTTCAGTTGAGAGGAAAACAACGTTTAATTCTTCGTTTTCTCTAAAATAAACGGCAAATCTTATTACTTTTTTCAGACTAGCTCCGTTCCAATAAGGTCAAGTGAACATGACCGTAAAAACTTGACAAGTGTATGACATTAAAATTGAATATGTTTAAGGTAATTTCCGTCGATTTGGCTTAATCGTTTTAGTCAAGACAAACCGACGTTCACTGAACCGGCTAAATTATTGGATAAACCTGCGTCAGATTGATGAGATCTAATACCGCAGGATTAATGAGATACAGGGCAGTCAATAGCTCACAAGTATGACATGACAGAGACCCTGGTCCAACACATTATGCAGGCTGACATAAGCAGCCACCCTCCTGGCATCCATCCAGCCTCACTTTATTATATTGTGGGGACTGCGCTTGGCTGCAAATCCTGAAGTGGTGGTTGCCTGTATCACTGCTGCCTTCTGAAAGGACGGGGTTTAGGCGATTTAGACGAATTCTGAGCCTCTGTTGTAATTCTCTCCTTGGTGTCATTTCTGTGCTTTCTCAGACTTAGTGCCACAAGCGTCGACTCCTCTCAAGAATGGACTATTAACAAGCTATTAGCCCCAGAAAGGATTAAAAAAAAAATCCAACTTAAAATGTCTTAAGATAAAAAAAAAAAACATCTCCCCTCCGTCTCTAACCCTCTTTATCTGCCGTTTTTTGGTGAAAGAAAGGCTTCTAGCGCATTGGGCTGGTGAAAGCGTTGGATGAGCTTCACCTCCGCTCACTGCCAACAACATCCGGAGTCACTTGCCAGGAATTCCACCTTTTGCTATTTGTTTCCCTTGGAGGGAAAAGTGAGTTATGTGGAATATAGTGAGGCGCGCAACAGGGAAGAGCATCCAGCTTGGATTAAAGTCACAGACCAAAGAAGAGGGGTTGTAACAAGAGGAAGCACTCTGGCTTTGCAGCGCGGTGGACGGGTTCCTGGCATCCAGCTCGGGCAAGTGTGATGCCAGATTCGTCTCTTTGCCGCCTGCCAAAGCCCTCCACCCCGTCGTCTTTATCAAAAGCCCTCGCTGCGATTCCCCTCTTCCTGTTCTGTCGCGGTGCTATCAATCATATCTTGCTCTCAGCAGACACTTCTGCTCATTAGGATGTGAACCTGTAGGTAACCTGCAGCCCCCCTAGACATTCATCTCTCAGCAGGGTGCAGAGTCTCACATCTGGAACAGCATTTGAAACATGGCTCTAAGCAGACACATAGTGTACGCTGAAGGAGATTCAATACATTTTTAAAGGCTGCCTCTCAGCAGTCGCAGTGCCAAGCATAAAATTAACAGCACTTGAAGTGCGTTGCTCGTACACAAACCTGTAATGGCTTGTAATTTACCAGAAAGGCAGAATAAAACAGGTGCAGTGGGAAAATGTACATTGCAGTACAGCCACTGGTGATGATAGTTGGCTGGCTTCACATCTCATTCCCTTTGTTCCACTCTTTTGCCGCTTTGTTTTGTGCAAAAGGTTTCAGCCAAGACAAGTTGATCTGCTTTAGTGTGTTTTTGTGCGTGTGTGTGTGTGTGTATCAGAGAGAGGACTGCAGGGTGTAGCCCCAGACTTCTTTCTTCCCCTCAGGCACTGCTTCCCTGTCATGAATACGCCTTTGTGCTCCAGAGAGAGACACAACTGAGGCGGACAACTTGAGAGGAGAGGAGAACACACATTTGTTTCTGCACAAGTGTAAAAACAGAGGAAGGTGTGACGTGACCGTTATTTATAGCAAGGACCTAATGACATCACCCTCACCGAAAGAAAATCAGATCCTACACCTATAAATCCTTTTGATTCTCCAAAAAAAAAAATATTTTCTCAACAACACATCTCGGCACTTTTCTGCACGGGTCTGTAATTAATTTAGACCTGCATAGGAGCAGTAATTTATTTAGACAAGCCTGATGCAACATGTACGAACACTGGTTCAAAAATGCTTCACATTCCAGAGAGTAAAAGTTGTTTATCACTTATCATAAGTGGTAACATGTGTGATCGCGGTGGATGTCGCACCCCTTTCATTAGCTTTGAATATGTCCTTCGATTTCAGACTCTAATCTGAAGAACATAGCTTTAAAATCCCTCTAACGTTGTTTGTTCAGGAGAGTAAAAGGGTTTACATAGGGATACTGTAATGTGACTTTTATCTATTTATTTATTTAATAAGCAAATGCCAATGCCCTTGTCTTTCTGTAATGTGCTGCATCCACTTCTGGGAGCATGGCACTGATGTACCCACGAAGCCCTGGCCTGTTAACCCTCACAGCCACAACAAGCCGTCCCCAGAAAGTCCAATAACGCAGCTCTGTGCAGCCGCCCTGTCACAACACATGTGTCACCGCTCAGCAAGAAGAGTGCTGGGTGTAACCCTGAGGGCCCCGAACCCAGCTTAGTCATGTCACTGTGGCCAAGATGGGCCTCCACCATTTGCAAACTGTTCTGATCCCTCCTGACAGGCTGCAAGCTGGCACAAACACATCTAGGATGAAAATAAAAATAAAAATAAGAAAATATAGTCAATATAACAGCATATGAGTGGAAGAGAGAGGAGGCTGCATCTTGGCTGACTGTTATTTTTTTTCCGACATCAAGCTGTCCTGAAAACAAACTTATCACCAGACAAAAATGTTGATATTGAGTGATAAAGAAAAACTTTCATTACAGTCAGTGACACCTTCTTTTTACACCCAATGCCAATATGGCAAAATGTTTGTTCTCTACAATTGGGAGTAGAAATAAAACACATAATCACAGCTGGATGTAAATCGTATGCATAATCGTCCAGTTTGAATTTAATTTCACTAAACTTGGCTGCCTTGAAAGTTCATTATGGTATAATTAGGCATAGAGATATGTGCTGAACTAAGTGCCATCTGGCTTAATTATCAGTGCCTTCAATTATGGCACAGACACATTGTTACTGTACATTACAACGGATTTGTACTCAGCACTTGGGCTAAAAATATACATGTATTAGCAGGAGCAGAACAAATAAAAAAATCATGGGGCTAATTTAAGAAAGAGGTCTAAGATATCAGCCTGCATTGCTCCATTAAACATGTTTTTCAACTGTGCCTGGACGAAAGTTTGCATAAATGTCTGCTAACAGAACTGTAAGTAACATTGATGTGTGCAGAAGGAGGTAAGTGTTTTATTTACTAAACCGCTGTAGAAGAATTGGGAGTCAGGCCAGTTTAACAGCAATATCACTAAGGTTTTACAAGTCTTACTTAAGGCCAAACATAGCAAGTATCCCAAATCCTACACAAAATCCTATCCGTCTAATCTCACACATATGTAAAAACCTTTAAGGTTTTCCATGAACCGAAGTTTCTATGAAAGCCCAAAAAGCTTAGATTCAGTGTTTTGTTTTTGATTTGATTTGACAATTTTTTTATTTTTTTGAGCATGCCTCTGCAAAGCATCTTCAGCTTAACCATCTAATTTTCCCAGTGAGGCTATACTCGGTGTTTCTGTACAACTGTGGTCCACTCCACTAGTGGGGGGCTAATTGCTTACTATCTGAGTGGCTCAGTTTTGATTCATGGCGCACTGTGCCTCGTTGTTGCTCCTCTGAAGGGGAACTTGATGTCATGAAACGTATTTTCTATTCTGTATCTGCTCTGTCCTACTGTGTGCTTCACTCTCTGATGCCAGCACTTGCACACTCTCTGCCCCCACGCCAACAGGCTTATTGATGGGATGAAGCTTCTCCATACTGAGAAGAAGTGGGCTGTATCTTGGCTTAGAATTCTCAGTTACAGCACGTTGATCAACATCTTGACGACTTTCTCTCCCACAGTTTATTAGTCATTATCCCGCTTTCTGCCTGGTTTTTACCTGCAATTTTTACCTTGTGGGTGGATAGCGTCTACGTCCAAGTATTTACATCGATAACCATCTTTTGCGATGTACCACTGTAGATAGCAGTGCCTCTGTGAAAGAGGAGGACAAGAGTAGATGCACACCAGCCAGATTTAAGAGCATTAAAAAGGCATTCAGAAGGCCATAACATTAGAAACACTGATTGTAAACTGTATATTTTCAGTGGAAGCTCCAAATGGAAATAGATAAAGTATTACAAAGAAAAGAGATCAGTAGTCCCAAAGAATACAGTATCTCAGTAATTCATGCGTTTCCAACTAATGTAAAACGCCCCCATGACATGCTGCCTATGGCTTTGCCCTGAATGACTGTATTGCCCTAGAGAGGAATTGAAAACGTTTGGAATATCGATATATTGTGCTCGAAACCGTTTGTATGTATGTAATAATTTTGCATAAATATAAAATCCCGTTGATATCCAAGTCTTTCATAATGTAAAAAGAGGTGTGTTTCTCCTCCTGTCCAGAAATGTGGGCTTTTTCTTTTAGGTATCCATCTCTACCCCAGCCTTGCAAACTGTTGTCTAGTTTGTCTGTGTATAACACATATGACTGATCATAAATAGGCAAGAGGCCTTAAAAACACCAGTTAAGATGCATAATCTGAATCTGCTGTATATGTTTCCAAAGGATGCTCCTTAAACTTGGAATATCCAGCATATGCTGTTTACATGACCCATATCAAATTCTGATATTGCCATATTTGGGAATAATGGTGGAATATTAGTGTGCATGTCAACATACTGAATAACATTACAGTCAACTTTTCTATCTCAGCCAAGCATAAAAACTTTATTTGCGATATTTTGATTTTTATTTATTTTACTTACTCAAATGCCTGGCTTATTCACTCATGAACTGTGAAATCACAGTTGGCCAGAAGTTACACTCTCTTGGAACAACATTTATTCACTTGGTGTTTGCACTTTTTTAGTTATTTTGTTAATGTCTGTACATTTTCCGTGTCCATTTTTGTTCTACTGTAGATGAACCCCCAGTTTATTCTTAGTGTAGCCAAAAGTCTTTCTGCTCAGCTGCAAAGGGATTCTGTTTCATGTTTGACTGGGTTTTCAATACAACTTTTCTAATAGCACCTAGATTTGATAGCATCGCACTTCCCTAACTCAGTGTCCAAGTGTGCATGAAATACAAGAGAGATGAGAGGATAAAAAGCTAAGCAACAAAGCACTGTAGGTGACCAGGTCACCTTAAGGTACAGTACAACAGGTATTCCATGTGTGACAGATTTCAGTAGCCTTGTCAAAACACATCAAAATCTGGTTTCTGTGTGTTTGATTGGAGGCAGCAGGCATCAAACTAAAAAAGAAATGCAGGGGAGCAGGGAAGGCAGCACCAGCATTCAAGTCTTCCCTCTTCCTGCGAGATTCAAAGTGCCTGCCGGGAGATCACAGAGCTCTGAGGAAGCTCGCTGTAGAAGCTCCTGTCAATGCAACCACAGGCAGCTCTTTCAGGGCTACGCCCACTTATATTCTATCCCACTGTGGAGATGTATTGCTTAGATTTGGTCCACCACGCACAACTGTCACAGTACACACACACACACACACACACACACACACACAGACCTGTCTATGTCTATGCAGGGATAACTACTGACATAGCTGACACTGACAAGAGCTGACATTGTCAAGAGTGACTAATAAAAGGATTTTTCTCACTTTGTACGCACACACAAGGTTACTGTCAATGCACTTCCCAGTGCTTTATACTATACATATGAAATCCATCTCAGCTGACTTTTCTGCTGGTTTGCTCCTTCAGATTGGCCATTTCATGTTAACTGTCTCACCGGTGAATTGATTTTTGAGGCATCGCGCATGTTTCAACATACGCTACGGTTTTAAGCACTAAAACCATTTAAGTGTCTTCACATTGTCTTTAAGCCACAGTTATATTTTCATTTTTAAATGGTGTGTAGGATAGAGATTATAGTATTTGTATAATTAGGACTTGACAGTTGATAATCCAAGGTAATACACGTAGTTAGATATTATTTTACTGTGTCTTCAATTAATCATGTAACTGTTCAAGCAGTTCCACCCACAGTCTGTAGCAAAACCAGTGTTATTTAACCAAAAACAAAGAAGAAAAAAAGTTAAGATTAAGATTCAGATAGCGTATTGTTCCACTGTTCATCTCTGGGAAAATTAGTCAAGAGCAGTGAACATGAGTAAGGAAATAGCAGTTGCGTTATTTTATTAACCTTCTGTTTTAAACCAGATGAAAGATGTGTATTTGTAGAAGCTGCTGCAAATTGTACTGCAGTGAAGAGGGAGTATTTCACAAGATAATTTTGGCCAGAAACTCATAATTGTGGTTAATTATTGTGATCACTGTCTTCATCCCTATAAATTACTGTAATAATAACACAGCCCTATGTTTCATCAGTTGCATTTTTCTGGAATCCTAATTCTATTTGTGAGCGCTCTTTATTTGTCTTTATTTGATTTGTGATCTTGGTGCAGTAGGTGTGCCAGTATGTCTTTTATGGTAATGGAATATGGCAGAACAAAATCTTACCAACGCGCTCACGCCCACAGAATTCCCTGTTCTAAAATCTATCTTCCTGATTCTGTGCAATTATTAAGTTGTGACACAGTGCATGCTTGCGTGTGCTGCGAAGACCCTCTCGGGCCGTCTGGGATCTATTTTGGTGCGAAAACCACAGACATGAACTCCAGTACCTTCTATCTTTTCCCCTTGGGTTCGGAAACACTTAGTAAAAACCCAGTCAAAAGAACAGGGAGTAAACACTTAACACACACTCACGCAGAGTGATACAGCATACACTCTGTCAGACGCATGCTGGATCGATTAGCATTTTTCAGGCCGCAGAGAAAATTACTTTGAGAGAGCACAAAGTTTATTAGAGGCATGTTTCATATTCCCCCAGAATCACTGTACAAATGAAATCATCTCCCATGTTTGGCTTAAATATTACTTTTTCTTTGACTGTTTCTTATTAAATGCAGGTGGAGGGCAAGTAAGTCGAACATCCAAACGCACCTAAAAAGCCACACCTGACAGAATGAAGAGAACTAGCAGATAAGCTATAATCTCCTCCATATATTGTTAAACTGTTTACAGTCAGCCTGTTTGTTTTTCAGGTTGCTACTTGACACAGGTGGTGGTTCACAGAGCGGAGGGTCATAGTTTACCCATTTTAATAACACAAATGCCTGTGACCAGAGACAGCAACACTTTGATCATGAAATCCTGCTGTGGATACTGTGCAGCGATTGCAAACGAAATGTGAAAAGAGCTGCTGGCGGTAGTAACGTCCTCATATCTAAGGCATGCAGGAGAGGAGTGTGTGCAAAGAAAAAGAAAAATGGATCTGCGTAGTCAAACCTAGAGAACCTGAAAACAGTACAAAGTTGAATGGTAAAGTACACAGCCAGATTTATTTTATTTATGTGTTGCAGTCTCACTTTTTACTAGAGCTAGACCAGTAAATATGCTAGGCTGATTTACTGGCTGATATTAGCTTATTAAATTATTGGTATAAGCCAATAAGTAACAAGACATTGCAGTACAGGAATGCCAACCTTTGATGTAATTCAGAGACAGTGTTGCCATTATATAGTTTATCCACCAGAGCGTTGACAAGGTCATTTTTTCAAATCATGCTCTGTTCCATATGAATCTTGAAAAAAAAGACTTAGCTTATGTTTTATTAATATAAAAACAAACAAAAAAAACCCCCAAGCTATCGGCCACTATATCGTTATCAGATCTTTAAAACTCACTTATATATGAACAAATGGGCCCTTGATTTCAGACAGGAGTAGACAAAAGGAGACTTCTCATTTCTAGCTAATGGCCCAGATTTTGCGTTCTGAAACAGCAGCTGTCACCGTCTAGTGAGTTTATCAAGCTAACGTTACGTCCATGAGATGGTCGGGAACACTGTCCTCGCTGTCTGTCTAATGGTTCCAGGTGGGTTTAAAACCTTTTAAAATGAGAATCTAGTAAAAAAAAAAAACAGGTCCTAAATATGCCCTTCATGGCTGCTTACATGATGTCATGCTAATAGAGGCTAAACCTAATTCAGGCAAAAAGTCGGCCTCCTCACAAGTTGATGATCCCTGGACGGGTTCTGTTCTCTTACTACAGTGTTGCTGCTTAGTCCTGGTATTGAAGGGGTCACAAAATGATTACTAAGACAGGATAGAGTGAAGTAGGGGATAGAATCAAGACAGAAAAAAACTACCGGATCAGATGAAAACAATTTTAGAACAACTCACAACACATAGAGATGTGCAACCTATTATATGATATAGTGAGTAGACATGGCTTTGCTTTAAAGGGTCACAAGTCAGAAAGGTTGGAAATACGGTTCTCCATGATGTGATTTTCTTTTTGTTTTTAATTTTTCACTTTGCATGTACCCCAGGGTGTTTAGGCATCTTCTACTGTCAATTTTGCTGTGGAAACTAAAATGAAGTTCCTAAAGACCCTTGTTAAGCTTGTCTCCATCTGTGTCGCTCAGAAGGTTCCTGTACTGCTTTTTGTATCACATCTCAGATCAGTTTTCGTCCAGAGAGGTCACTCCTACACACCTGCGTTTTTAGATTTTCCCTTGAAGAAAGGAGCAGTTATATGATTTTTTTAGAGAGTAAAGTAAAGTAAAATGGGTCTTTGTTACAATGAGAATGGTGTCACCTAAACAATATCAGAATTAAGTCCAAATCCCCAATTAAAATCGTCAAAGACGACAGATATTATTTGTATGTGGATTTTAAAAATGGTTGATATTGAGAAATCTAAAATAACAACTACAGTACAGCCAGAATGTAACATTAGTAGTGTGGTCTGGAAGGCACCTTGGTTGACTGTCACAACCTTAGTTGACTTTCCTTCCGAAATATTTGAGGACATTACAAGCTGTGCATGTCTGAGTGTGTGTGTGTGTGTGTGTGTGTGTGTGTGTGTGTGTGTGTGTGTGTGTGTGTGCCTGTCTATCTCCTCACTGGAGGGAGTGAGTCAATCACAGCAGCAGAAATCATCCCTGCGGGCGATCTGTCTCCACTCATGACAAGGCTCCTGAAGCACTTATCTTTCCTTCCCTGACTCATTCCATCTATCCATCCCTCCCTCAGCCCTCCCTTTATCTGCCCCTCCACCCTTTTCCCCTTTCTCTCCTATTCTCTATCACTCTCTGTCTCCCTCCCACGGTTTGTCTCGTGCCCTGGCTCTGCAATTAACTTCTCATCATCAAAGGGTGTAATGAAAAAGAAGGCAAGATAGAGAGTCAGACAGAGGTAGGGAAGCTGTGAGAGAGGGAAGATAAGAGGGATGAAGCCAGAGGAGCTATGACTGAACAGAGGTGAAGCTTTGCCTCACACACACACCCACATACACACAAACACACTTGTACTTGCATACACTTGTACACACTCACGGGCTCTTTTTTTTTTTCCTCAAAATACACACTGTGTTAAAAACGATCTCACACACACACAGAGCTCGTTCTCAATCACTCTCACATTCCGGCAAGTTGCAGACAGAAATAGAGAAAGAGAGGGGTGATATCCCCCCCAGGAGATTTCTCTCTCCTCATTCCATGTTTTTATTTCTCAACTCGTTTTTCCCTTCCTCTTTCACAGATGCACACACACTTGTTCACAGTCCCCCCACCCCTCTTCCTCCCCCTCCCCCTCCTCCTTTTCTTTGAAGAACAAGAAGTATTGCTGTACATGTAGGGAAGCTGCTCTGTCGGTATTCTCATTGTTTTTTTGTTTTTTTTTATCACCCCCTGGTTCAGAGAGCTGTCAACTGTGACCGCTGTTGAAAGGATGTCAGGGAGAGAGACAGAGGGAGAGGGAGAGAGAGAGAGAGAGAGAGATTGAGACTAAGGGGATGAAAGAGATGGTAAAAGAGGGAGGGGGAGATGTCTAGATGGAGGTCCCTATGGAGGGCAGAGGGAGTGATGGCATGCTTGTTTCTTTGTGCCCAAGCAAACGTAGCAACAGCAGCAGTGAGGGGAGGTGATGGAGAGGAAAATAGCTGAGGGTAAAAAAGCAGCTCAGGGGGGGAAATGAGAAGGGCCAAAGCTGCTAATTAACCATGGCACTAGCGCTCAATAACAGTGACATAATTGGTCCTAGTTGGTGGTCCTTGGTGGGGGAGCCCTCAGCAGTGAAATTCAGCTCACACAAGTATGGTTTGTCTCTGACAACATGCTATAAAATGTGAATAATCCATAATGTAACACAGTGTCAAGTTGCCGGCTGCGGTGGACAGTGAAAAGACCTCACTTCTTCCAGTTGGATTCTTACTTTAATTCCTCCACATACAGATGGTGGATTGTGGAAGTAAAGTGTATTTTGTAATGTGTTCCCCCAATTTGGAAACTGCACTTTCCATGCGCTACAGTCCTTGTCACTGCCAACTCACTCTGTTGGCCCAAGGCAAGTGTAGACAGTCACTTGTCCTCTGATACGCATGGAGTCACCAGCTGTTTCTTTTCACCTGTCGTAGGTCCACACATATCGTCCCCAGATCCCACTCTCTTTCCACACGTCCCTCATCAACCGGTAGCAGTCAGTACTGCAGTGATCAGAACTGGCTCCCTAGATGCAACCACTGTCACTGGCAATTCATCTATAAAAAATTAGGCCAAAAAAATGCACAAAATTAAAATGAGACAAAATAAATAATCTTTTTTTTTTTAAATATATAGTGAGATGAAATATTTAATACAGTTTTTCTTAACAGATCATGTCAAACTAACTGATAATATGAGAAATGAAAAAAGTGAGCTGATCAATCTTTAACCTTAAGGCCTATCTCCTTTTATTAAGCTGACTTAGCTGGCGAGGTACTTGACCTGTTGCCATCTCTTTGAACACAGCTGGGGACTAGAGAGCGTGTGCCCATTATGTGCCTCTAAATCTATCGGCATCCTTCTGAAAAGGCGCTTGGTGGATCGTTAAATGGCGTCTGAAACCCCCCACACTCTTCTGGTGTCATAATTGGACTTTCTTCACATCGCTATTTCCACCTGTGTTCCACATAGTCCAACAGTAGAGAAGAGACAGTCCAAAAGTATGCAGCATTTATAGAAGAGCCTGAGGGTTTACTTCACTATGAGGGCTGGCTTTGAGTGAGGCCTTTCAGAACAGCTATTGACACATATGCCTTGATGTGTTTGGGCACATTGTTGTATAAAGTTGTTGTTTCGAACATGCCCTGGCTTTTACTTATGCTCCTAACAAGAAATTTGTGTGTAGAGGGCCACTCCACCTCTTACTCGGACTCTTTCCCCACCATCACCTGCCACCCACCTGACCAGCCAAATATAAACATCCTCATCTGATTATTTTATCTGTATACAGTTTCTCAATTGAACCTCCTGAACATGTATTATATCAAATATATATATATATATATATATATATATATATATATATATATATATATATATATATATATATATATATTGCCTTTTTAGGTGTTCAGTTTTTGGTTTCTCTGTCACCATGTCTGCACAGAAGGCTAAGCGTGAGCTACGCAGCAGCAGCCCTGATGTGTATTTCTACCCGGGAAGTGTTCAGGGACACTATTCTGTTGTAGCTCATCTGCACTTTGGAAGAGTTCCGAGCCTAAAACACAATCACATGAAAACAGGAAAAGGACTAGGACTGTAAAAAATTGCTTCCAGTCGCGTTTACATGCATATGGCACAAATAAAGCGCAAGCCCTCGACAGCTCGATTGATTAAAATAGGAACTGTTCCATCACACGCGCATGAGACGTGCAGCTGAAAAACATGGCTGAAACACTTTTTGTGTAGTCACGTCGATAGTCTCTCCCCAGGGCAGATTTTCACAGGGGCACACGACCCCTTCACAACGATAAATTGGCAATTCACGGGGGGCCTCTTGTTGATCAGTTAGGATAAGATGGGGCGTAAAATTGACAAAACAGACAGATCGGTGCTTCAGCTGCAGTACTGGGCTGTTGTAGTTGACTGTTGATCTCAAAGCAGGTGTGATAAATCCTTAAAAGATGCAAAATGTAAAGCTGCTCCATGTAATCCGTTACTCCCTGGGGCTAGTAGATAGGTTTGATAAGAGCAGCACAGCCTGAGGTGGTGTTTCAGTGGTTTTAGGTGTGTCTGATTAGTCTGTTAAAAGCAAACACTAGAAAAGCAGCATACAGAAATAAAACTGTTCATCCAAGCAAAGCAGGGAGCTTATTGAAGCGGACATTTTAATCAGCTACCCACCAGGGGTAAGGCTGAGATGGTGTCGCCTCAGTTTGATCTGTCAAGATGTGTTGTGGGCGATGGCATCTATTCATGCGGGCAGGTACAGGAGGGGCAGGAGAAGCTTTGAGGAGGAAAGGTGGTGACAAGGAGGTCCAATCGCTTATGCCTCAAACAGCTGGCTTTGCATTCTGCATGAAGAGGAGGAAACAACAACGAACCAAATGACAGCCATTCACTGTGATCAAAAGGACGCTACAGTTTCTCACCATGGATTTAGAGAATCACAGACAGCCTATGGCCCCTCGTTGTCTCCGCAGTAGAGCTCTGATTTTAGATTGAAGAAGGCTCAGCTGGTACTGCACGCTGCCAAGTAATGTGTGAGCCTCGTGTTTTCTTCTCGACTGCATCACTTTAATTTTAAACATAAGGTGGCATGGCATCAAATCTCTGTATTATATAGACATCAACAAAAAAAAAAGGCCATTAGTTCAAATCAAACAGACACTGTGCCTGTTGGATACCTTTTGTCAAGTTGTTTGCCTTGTGTACTGGACCCACTCTGGAGCAGCGCAGATCTCTGCTTCCCAGATTACCAGGCTGTTGACACAGCCTCCCAGTGCATTTCCATGTGCGGGATCCATTTCACTGAACAAATTGGTGTCAAACATCTCGCTGACTCTCCCACCACCTAATCAATAGGGAATTTGTGGTGTGAGTGGGTGTCATCTCTCCATCTGTGTCCCACATATCACAGAGCTGCCAGCCATCTGTCAATTTTTAGTGCTCACCATTATTGTTGTTGGGATTTGTCACACAGCTTGCACAGAGGCTGGTTACTCCTCCACGCGACACCAGCGTATTTGCCAGTATCATAGATAAACATCTTGTTAACATTTACCACAATATTAGGAAAGCATATGAAAAATGCTTGTCATGTTTACGGGGATAGCGTGTCCACTGTTGGTGCGCATGAATAAAAACTGGTGCTGAATTTACTTCTAATAAATGTATTAGTTGACAGAACATTGACGGATGCACTGAGTAAATGAAAGTAGCTGATTATTGATTTAACCTGATCACAACGATTCCCCTTCTGTTTTTTCAGACCGAAGTCAGAGAGAGAGATGACCCTCGTCTTGTCCATGAATCCTTTCCTAGACCCAGAAGGAGACCCACCACTCTCATATCAGCCCATATGGGAATCGGAGCGCTGCACCAAGACTTGCCTGTCAAACCCTGCCCCACCATGCAGCTCTGAAGAGCAATTTACACAAGGTACACATGCCAACACAAATGTTCATTCAGACACTTATTTGAGCTTGATTTAATCAGACGCTGCCCTGAAAAACAATCTCAGGCTGTGCTATTTACATAGATGTTCAAGGAACAGAAGTCAGATCTTCAGATTTGTACCAAATGATCCTGGTGGTGACTTAACATGTTTAAAGCATTCTACCTGTGATTTATTGGACTATGGCCCACTGGCCTCAAAGTAAAAAACATTTTTGTATGTTGAATTGTGAAAACATACATAACGTCTAGTTTTACGTTCAGGATGTGTTAAGATTGACTAGTCGAATCAGTGCAGTTCAATTATGGTGGTGTTTTCTCTCTATCTCTCTCTCTCTCTCTCTCCCAGAACCCCCTTGCAGGCGAGTTCCTGATCATCTTTCAGTGTCGAGGATCGCATACTTCAAGAGGAAGTTTGTTGATGATGATGATGAGCCTTCCTTCAGTTTCAGGACATACTGCCAGACTGTAAGTATTAATAACTGCCCCTCCCAAAAAAAAAAGAAATCTCTTTTGGTCAAATTATATATGTAAAATCTATTTGTTTGCACATCTGACAGTTATTTTTAAGTGAACCCTGAAATTCAAGTATCCAGTTAACTAATTCTTTAACTGAAGAAAATGATTTTAAGGAGGTACAAAGACTGTCCCAAATCACTATTCCTGTATAGTAAACAGTCCGTAATTTGCTCCATAGGGCCCTTAAGATTTCAGACACTTGTGATTATTTTCAATTCTGCATCATCACTGACATGTAGTTTTGCTTGACTTTACTTTTGGCATCTATAGAAGTGCATTGTGGGATTGTTGGCACTAAGCAGTGTACATGCCATGACACATTACATCCTTGTTCTTTTTGGGCATTTTTTGATTTTTTGACATCAGTTCTACATGAAGAATATGAACATTCTAATGAAAAATTTGGCAGTAAATATAATACAATACATTAAATAGTAATTGATATATTAAAAAAAAAAATATATATATATATATGTGTGTGTGTGTGTGTGTGTGTGTATGTATATATTGTTTATTTATTTATTTATCTATTTTTAAGGTTGCTTAAAATAAGTTGGGCCTTGCAATCGCATTGAATCAGCATCTATGGCTTTTTTAAATTAATTGGCTGTATAGATCTAATGGAATACTCTCCCTTAGGTCGCACCGGGTTTGGAGGAGCGTGCTCACGTGCTGCGTCTCTCCCTGGAAAAGATGAGATTTATCGATGACCCTGAAGCTTTTCTGCGACGCTCCGTTCTCGTTAACAACCTCCTTCGGCGTCTGCGAGCTGAGATCCTGCTCCAGAGCACCGACTGGTGCTTCCCACCAAACCCTGCATTCGCCACTGGCCCTTGCGTCCTCCCAACCAGCAGCAACGTTGCTCACCAGACACTCCACGGAGCAGTACCCACCCGGATTTGCTTAGCACCCCAAGCTGGACCGCCCTTCCGCAAGCGCTTCCGAATGGTCCGTGGAGGACAGGGGGATCTTCGCCCTGACTGTGCCCAGACATGCTGCTGCATCTACGCAGCCGCAGCGGCTGCAGGACACTACCTCCACCTCCCGTTCTCCATGTATGATGCCGCACTCTCTGCCTGCCCGTCCACACCACACACTTCCTCATTTTTTCAGCTTGCTAGCCATAGTAAGTTAGGGCTGACAGTGGCCGTAGAGGAGTGTGATGACGAGGATGAAGATGTTGAAGAGGAAGAGGAAAATGAAGAAGAAGAAGAGAGAGAAGAGGAGGAGGAAGAAGAAGATGATGAAAGAAGACAAGCAGGGCCTTCTATTGATGTTGTAAAAGACAAGTCCAGCCAGAAAAGTAGGACTAGGATCATGCTGGGTCATGCACACACAAGGACAGAGGAGGACAGCTGCATGACAGATAGGGTAGAAGAGGAGGAGGATGGCGAGCAGGAGGAGGAAGATGAGGAGGAAGAGGAGGAGGAGGAAGAGGGGCAGGTTGTGAGACCTTGTCATTGGGCCTCCGAGAGAGAGCTCCACAAGGTCAGCTTCTGGCACCGCAAAGCTCATAGACAATGATTGTGCTGTCTGAGAAATTACTCGCATTCTGCGTCAGTTAGAATGAAAAGGTAATGATGACGACGTCTGTCATCAGTTGCAGATTATTCAGTTGAAGGTTTAAGCTACCTACACTATTGTAATGCCTACTCAGCTTTATTTTAATGGTCTAATATACTCTACTCACAGACAAACTCAATTCAACTCTGTTGCCAGTGATGTGGTCAGATGAAAAGAAAATTCTTGGCCTCTGTTGGCACTGGAAACATTTTTCAAGCAATTATGAAGGCTAAGGTCATATAGGGTGGGATCTGAAATCCCAAAGGTGAAGTGAAGCTTGCTATTGCACTGTCTCCAAGACCATTTTCAAGCCCCACAGCACAAAACTAAAGGTCTCAAATGGGGCTTTATATTGGTGCAACGGTCTCGTTTCAGGACCCTAAACAAGTCTATGAAATGAAGGGATGTGGATTTGAGAGGGTGTGCTTCTGTGTGTGTATGTGTGTGTGTGTTTGCAAAATTTTATGTAGCATTTTAAAACTTGATTTTAAGCTGTTCTTTTTATTTTTAAACATGGGTTACATGTGATTGTGTGTGCCTGCCGATTTTTATGCTGTCTCAGGCAATGGCGAGTGACTGTGCTGCATCGGCAGCACAATGTGTGTTCTTCAAATTATTTTAAAGACAACAATCATAAACATTGGAAATGTTAAATCACAATTTCAAGTGCCTTAGTGTTTTTATAGATACATGTGTATTGTGTGTTAATGTAATTGTTCTTGTTACTAAGTAGCTATCCTGCATTCCAAATGACTGTGTTTGACTACAACAGGACACATAGTTCAATGCAGGGATTCTTTCAAACGTTGTTTAAAGGTTAAAATTTTAAATCAAACTGCATTTCCATGCCCAAAATGTGTTTCGTTTGTTCTTTAGTTCAAAATGCATGTTTTCTAGCAGTACCTGTCTTGACAATGCACAAATGTAAAGCCAATTTTCATGGAAGGTTGTAAAAGCCTTGAAAACCTAGGTCTGTTTAAACCTCATTTACATTTTCGTTCGATTCAAGCAGAAAACACTTGTTAGGGTTTGGTTGGTCTGTCCATTGATGAGTAGTTAACTAAAATTACTTGAATCTAAAAACGTCAAATGGGATCTCACACTCTGATTTTAAAGATTTAAATGTCAGCATTATATTTAAATACTGTAAATACATATACACCAATGTCGGTTTTGCTGTTATCCTCTCAATCAGTTGTTTTAGTGATTCGAACTAACGAATGTTTCATCATCAAGCGAGAAACACTCATTTAAATCAGTGTTGAACTTTAATTCAAACTGTTTGAAGTTTGTCCGCTCTCAAATCATTTGTGTATACCCAATCAGCATCGTATCACACCCGAAGCCTGGTTGCACGGCAGCAGCTTGTCTCGGACTAGCCAGTTCAAAATTAGCCTCATTCTGCAACTTTTTTATAATGATCAACAAAATGCTAAAAGGCGACAGTTCGAGATTTGGGGAAATGTGCTTCTTTGCTTTCTTTCCAAGAGTTAGGTGAGAAGATCAAGATCCCTTTCATGTCTGTAAACATGAAGTAAATATGAAGCTGTAGCCTGGAGCCGAGTAGCTTAGCTTAGCATAAAGACTGGAAGATGGGAAACAGCTGGCCTGGCTGTGTCCTAAGGTATAAAAATCTGCCTACCAGCACCTCTAAAGTTCATTAATTAACAGCTTCATATATCCTGAACAGACATGAAAGACAGACATCTTCCGACCTCTCTCTCAGCAAGAAAGCAAATAAGGATATTTTGCCAAATGATGAACTATTCCTTTATCGGTATTCCACTTCTCTGTAGATTTATCATCGTAAACGTCTAGAATAAAGCTTGGTAGAGCGAAATCACATTGGCTGTAGAGCATTGCCAACCTGTTTGGTTAGGAATTGATGAGTATATATTGTATGTCATTTTGAAATAAGATACATTTAAAAAAGAAAAAGAACCCTTGAGATATACCACACGTTGGAGGAGCTGACAGATACATTGTCTGCATGATGACCAATCAAGGACGGATGATAAAATAATACCAGACCAGTTCTAATCTATGTGTATGCGCCTTTCTGTCACAATGGCATGATCAGTGATTTCTTGTTTGTTGGTGTGTCTCTGGCACTAATGAAGATCAGGGTCCTCATACTGATGGCAAACCCAAACCAAAGTTATTAAAAAAAAATAAAAGATGTAAAGCTACATCTGTCAGTACTGATTTTTTTTCTTCCTTTTTTTTCTTACCTTAAGGCATGAGCTGTTTGGATGGTCTCAGTTGGTTTGCAAGGTGGAATTATTCTTGCCTTGTCCTGTCTTTTTTTCCTGATGTACAAAACTGACATTTTGCATCCCTATTGGCATCAGTGACACATCTACAACAAGCCAAGTACTGGGCTGTTTGATTTTAATTCTCTAAACCCTGTGATTATCGGTGGTACTTTTAAAATGAATGAATCTGACAAAGCAATATTTCTTTCGGAGATGAGAACATGTAAAACTGCATTGTCTGTTATCAAAAACAACAAAGAAGCAAGTCTGCTCTGATGATTTTATGTGATGTTCTGTGACGTGTAAAGATCAGTAAAAGAAATGTTGAAAAAATATCCCCTCCTCCTTTTTTCCTTCACATTACAACCATGCTGACTCCTGCAGCTTTCAAATACAATACAATGAGATGTGCGCGCGCATGTGTGTGTTAATGTGGGTGTGTGAATTCTTATTTATTGTCTTGCCTCCCATCCTGTCTGCTGTTCAGTGGAGTGCGGCACTGCAGCATATTGCACTCACCAAATGTCTCTCAGGTGTCACTTTGCTGCTCGATTCTTGTTAATCTTTTTGACATTACGCTCAGAGCAGTCACCTCCACACTTCTCCCAGCACTCCTCTGTCAAATCTATTGTCCCTGCAATATTGGCTTCTGTTGTAACATCAAACAGACCCTTCGACATGTATTCCGTACAATTTAAGGATAAACCAGAGACCATTTGAAAATATACTCTACCATATTCTGTGTATTAGCATAATGCAGTCAGTGCTTACGCAGTACTTTCATCCACTGGTATTACTGGGCTTCAGGTTAAATGTTCTTTTGATCCAGTAATACTGCTCACTATGTGTGCCCTAATTACCGGACTATTTCTAACACTGCACAGGTTTTGTGTGACATTTCTCCGGATTGCTTCAAAACATCTAAGCCATTGTAGCATTTACTATAGAAAGTGTGTGTGGGGGCAGGGGGTGGGCGTGTGTGTGTGTGTGTGTGTGTGTGTGTGTGTGTGTGTGTGTGTGTGTGTGTGTTGGTAGGATGTAACAGTGTGAATTGGGGAGGTTAAATCACGGGTCTGAACATCTTGACAGCTCTGTTGCAAGGTGAGGATGGAAGATCATCTTTTCATGACATGTCTGCCGCAGGGGTTCGTGTATCCTGCAGCTCGGTCTGCCCCATCTTTCCTTGCTGCTACTTCAGATCTCTCAGTATCAGTCTCATCTCGTTACTCTTACTATTACTAGACTGACCTTTCAAAAAATATACTACTCCAAAAAAACAGCACACATAATGATAATTCTCCATAAAATATACAGTATTTTCGTCAACTTACGTAATTATATGAAATCAAACTGAGACAAAAACTCAAAAGTGACACATTTAAACAGATATCTGCGATCACTACTATTATGTATATACCACACCAGTGTTAAATTGGATACTACTGACACCATTGACTATGTTATAATGTAGTTATATTATTATTGTTACACTCATTTTTCAAACGGTTGGACTAATCATTTTCAGATCAGTCAGTTTTGCATCTGTACCGCTACCACTCAGACTGTCAGACACTAGACAGTTCACCAATTTATCCGCTATAGTTTCTTTTTTTTAAAATCAATTATCCAATACTCATAACTATTTCAACAAATTATCTATACTTTCAACAGGCTATGTCATCAATTCATTGATAGTTTTAGCTGAACACATAATCTATTTTTCCTATAGTTTTAGCTAGCTATTTCAGCTATTTTAGCTATTACATTAACCCTACAATTTGATTTTTTCCCTTTTTTTCATTACTGTTAGATATCTATTTTTAACCACTCATGCTATTACACCATTATTTTTATAGCTAACTACTAGCTGACTAACTGTATATCTACTACTTTTTAGCAAGGTATTTTAATTTTTCTTTTAGCTTTTTCACCCTTTCACCAACAATATTTTAACATAATCGTATTGTTTATCCATTACATTAACCTAACTATTTGAACTCTTAAGTTAATATAAGAATTTTAAGGATCGATGTATTCCCTCTTCCACTTGCTAGTTTTCACACACTCTCGATTGCAACACCCGGCGTTCAGGTTCTTCTATTGACTTTAATATGCGGATTCTTTTTTCTAACCTAATCACAATTTCCTCAAATTAGCTGAGTAATTCTGTTTTCCACATACCCACCAGCAACTGCTAAAGTACCCACTGAGGTGCAAGTACCAGTACGTGGGAATCACTGTGCTTATGTTCACAATAGTACATAATCACCAGCAGCTATAATATGATAATTATTTAGTGCACATACATACTATACAACTGTACATAATGAAAAGATATAAAAACAAAGCATTAAACGTGTGTAATTAAGCAAATGATTCAGAAGGCAGTGAGGGTACGTGAGACATTAAAGCAACAACTGTGTGTGTGTGTGTGTGTGTGTGTGTGTGTGTGTGTGTGTGTGTGTGTGTGGATCATGTTTACATGTCCTCATACGCAAAACAATGTTCTTTCTCTCTCTGTGTCTGTATCTGTATTCTTCACCCCCTCTCCCCCCTCACACACACACACACACACACACACACACACACACACACACACACACACACACACACACATACAGACACACACCACACACACACACACACACACACACACACACACACACACACACACACACACACACACACACACACACACACACACACACACACACACACACACACACACACACACACACACGTATACACACACATGCACACACATGCACACACACGTTGCCGGGCGAGTGCTGAGGAGAGGGGAGCTGTCATTTGTCAACAAGGAACTTTGGCAGCTCACCGTTGCCATGGGAACTGTCTGTTGCTGAGGACTGGTTTTGCATCACAAGGTCCTCAAATTGGCTCCAAAGCCTCGGAGGTCCCACCCCTCCTCCACCCGTCTCACCTCCGTCTCTCACTGCTTCAAACATATTGTCAGAATTTTCTTTTTCTCTCTTCCCCTTTTTTTTCCGCTTCTCTGCTGTCTTCCATCTCAGACACAGAATTCCTCCATTTAGTCCCCTAGTCAAGTTTCCTTTAAACAGGGAGATGTGGATCTGCTGTTGATTTACAACAGCTACATAATAGACAAACAGACAGATAAATAGATGAATGGATGTATGGATGGATGGATGGATGGATTGATGGATAGATAGATAGATAGATAGATAGATAGATAGATAGATAGATAGATAGATAGATAGATAGATAGATAGATAGATAGATAGATAGATAGATAGATAGATAGATAGATAGACAGATAGATAGATAGATAATTTTATATTAATTCTCTATGTATGGGTTTCCTTTATACTTCAATGTGGAGGCTCCTGTCTTCTTCTTCAAGTCCAAAAAAGCAACAACAGCTTAGCTTTTTCAGACTGTGCTATAAACATAGAAGAGGACAGGAGCCTCCACACTGGAATACATACAGGAAACCCACACATGCATACCAGTGCTTACTCTTTGACTCTCTCCACCCACTGGGACAGAAGCTAAGAGTTATCAGAGCCCTGCACCACCGAGCTGATAATGTGCAAACAAGTGCCCAGGCCCGACAGAAGGAGAACAAACACCTAAAGGAAGCACTTAAAGCCTGTAGATACCTTAACTGGAACCTTGTGAGAGCAAGATCCAGGTGATGAGGAAAAGCAAAATACATTTAACAACACTGTCATCCCTAACATACCTGGAGTATCTGAGAAACTCAGGAGGATCTTAAACAAGCACTTCATACCTGTGTTTTTTCAAACCCAGCAACACAATCAGACCGAAACTGGTCCACCTGGTTCATGAGACTGAAGCTGTTGATTGCTGCAATGCCAGTATGCAAATGTTCACATATAAACAAATGACGTAAAATTTATAACTTTTTTCAGATTTTCTGTCTTACTGGATTGTAAAAAGCTTCAGCAACAACACAGACTCTAGATTATTATAGGATATTAAAATCATTGCATTTGAATTTGGTAAAATGACAAAAATCATTCTATTGTAAGTTGAATAGGTTGGTCAACTATGGTTAATTTCATTATTGATTAATTAATTTACAGATTAATGTCTCAGTTAATTGATCTTTTTTTTTAAATAAAATACCAGAAAATAACTAAAATGTCTAGTTTTGTTTCAACTGGCTGATTGTTTAGTCAACTAATCATTTTCTCCACTGCACATTAATACAGTATAGTATATTAATACAGTATGTTAGATGCTTTATATATGTGTGTGTGTGTGTGTGTGTGTATGTGTGTGTAACAGATCTTTGGGAATAAGCTGTGTTGTTTTGTTTGTCGTGACAAGTAACCTGTTATTAAGATCTTAGACATTATTATAGAGATCTCTGAAGCCATTTGGTGCATGCAATCAGATGCACAGTCATATTAAATGACAAGCACTACAGCAATGATTTGCCCTCTGCAAGCACTTACACATTATTATGCCTGAATTTTCATCCATGTCACTGCAACTCAAGCCCAACAAGTCGAACCCCATAGGATCAATTTGATTCAGCTTACATAACAACCACTCTGGCTGTTGTTGATGTTTCTGGGTCTCTCCCGCCAGCATAATGCGCTTGTATTTTCCGAGCAGAAAGAGGCTGTTGGTATTTGATAAACATTTGAAATGTGTAGGATGTCCTCAGTCCTTGACTGTTAAGCACTCTCCCTCTCCACACCAGTGAATATTTCACGGTACCAAGACAAAGTTGCCCGTGAATTGTGACTGGAATAAAAGCTATGCATTTTACTGGCTTTGACACCTGAATTTGTAGATTTCTGGTGTCTTTGAAAAGACAAAAAGGTCTAACATTTTAATTGCCTTATTGGTCTAACTTGCATTTTACTACCCATAAAAAAAAGAAGCACAGATGAAACTGTAAATGGGACAAAAAAAACACTACTTGCTCTATTCTTAGAGTCTTTAAAAAAATAAAAAAGAGGACCGTTCATCCTATTTGACAAATCTGTCTAAATTACTTCAGAAGCGTGTTGCCCCATATGCTGAAACTGAGGCAAGACTACTATTTACTACTATTTGTCCAACCGTGTGTCCCTCTACTGGATTTCCCACAATACATTAATGTAAGACAGCACTGATTGCAGACAAATGTGCGCATGTGTCGTTGTCTAGTTTTGTTTAAGGTGCTACAATACCAATTTGTAAATGTTGGATTTACAATTTGATGGCTAGCAACACAATTCCAGATAAATACTAATGTTGCATCTTCATGTCTGCTGGACATTTAAGAGGCAGATGTTTGCTAACACATTAGCCATGTCTAATTTACAAGGTAATAATACTGTATGTTATCGTAGTGTTCACACTTTGTTGCAATAATTCTACAGCTTCCTTTGTTCCTACATTTAAAAACTGATTGTAAAATAAAAATCTATCTGCTGTATTTTTGATTAAATAACAGCCTTTGACAGTTGTTTGCTGAATTTGCTGCTATCCTGTGTTTTAGACAGAAGAAGATTGATTTCTAACCTTGGACCCAATGTTACAAATGTAATGTAAGATTAATTTCACTTGAACAAAGGTTCATTAGTTCTCTTTCTGCTATCATGAAAATCACTGCAAAGAATAAAGAGACAAACCTCATCTATCATTCAGAACCTGTGAAATTTATTTTCTCCTCTCATCAGTTTTTCAACAACTGTTGAAAGCAACTTTTGTCAGCCAGGGTTTAAGAGTGAGCGGTAGAGGATCCAGGTGGGAGGCTGGAGAGTCAGACTTGTAGCATAAAGGGAACCAGGCACAGTCAAAGGCCACACCCTGTCTGAAGACTGGTTTCTCTGGCAGCAATTAACAAGTTTCCTGCCGAGGCCCAGAATCACTCTCACAGAATCATTCGCTTCACATTGTAGTGGCAATGAGGCCTGGTGAACCTGAGAGAAAGAATGAGGTTAATTGTTTTGGAGAAGGGGACACAACGGCCTTAGAGCATCCACAACACGTTCTCCTTCAACCTTGCTCGGCATCTGTCCCGTCACATCCCCGTTTTCCTCCCCACCATCCTCGGCCCTAGGGATCAGCTGATCAGCTACGCCTCTCTCCATCCCCGGTCCACTGTCCTATTTCCTCGAGTAACGTCCTTCCCTGTACTGCACCGTGATATCTTTGAGTTGACCGAGGAATACATAGGGCATCAGGAAGGCCGGGATATCAGAAATATAAAAAGCTGGTGACAGAGGAGGACCTGGCAACCCTTAATATGAGGCTGTTAGCTTTCATCTGAACCTTTAGGTCTGTCCCTGCTTGTACCAACTATTTTCACTCTTCACCTCTGACTTTCAAATGTCAACTCATTCTTTTTTCTTTTTTCCTTCTTGGCTACATTTATCATACAAGGCAAGCCAGGTCATCTGTGCCTAATTAATGCCACTCTCCTTGTCTCTGGGCTTGCTGTGTCTGACCCAAAGCTCAGTTTGACTCGAAAGGCAGTGATTGTGTTTTGAAGCGCGTATGAGTGGTGCAACTGAGCTGAAAGACACTGCAGACAGAAAGATTTCAGCAGGCTATTTTAACAACATACAGCTGTAACTGCATTTTAAACTTTTTTGCGGGTAATACACATACTGGCGAGTGGTCAGATGAGCATTAAACAGCTTTTACCCCCATCAAAGCCAAATGAAAAAAAAGACCAATGCATTCATGAATTCCACATCAAGTTGCATTCATTTGAATACAGTCAAAGCATTCAGACAGATTTGGCAAGACGTCCACTGATTACACATGTTTATGATACATATGTCACATATGTTAAGTGTAATTTATTCTTTCAAATATCATGTTTTTATTTAGCATAAATTACCTTAGATACATTCTGGATTATTACACCTGACCACATATTTTGATCAAGTCAGCAGGCAACTTTTAGACCCTTAATAAAAATATCCGGACAGAAAAAGGGGGTTACAATCTTACTCGTTATCACATGACTGGAGGTCACAGGCTGAGAGCTGAGGAACCTTCATGATAACTGAACAAGCCTAAAAAGCAAGAGCAATGAGCAAAAATCAGTCGATGAGGATTGTGACCTCTGGAATAATCTAAGCTTATTTGTTTATTGATTTAATTTGGTTAAACTACTCCCAATAGAGTCGAGAACTTTTCATGGTTAATTATTCTCTGGCAGCTTTTGGCAGCAGTTTAGTTTGTATAGCTTAGAGAGTTACAGTTTGACACTATGGGAAATTTCCTTATTCACTTTCTTGACAAGAGATAAATGAGAAGCTCAATAAAGCTGGCATAGCCATCAGGGCTTGGAATTCCTGAGCCTGGGTTATCCAAACAACAATGAAACCAACACTTACAAATCTTAAACCTGAGCTGGTTTTTCTGTTTTATTTACAGCCAAAATGTCCATAAAGAGGCTTTTCCACATCTGATTAAAAAATTTCACACCAGTTCATCCAAGTCACCCCTGACTGCATCCAGGTAAGTGTAAATAAAGACTGTCAGATCTCTCAGTCTGCCAGCATTCATCATATTAAAGCTATGACTCAGATCACCCTCTGAGTCATTTCTACTGCTCCTCTCAGCCTCAAATAACCTGAAACTCCAGACTCTAATTGGCACGAAAGCTAAATTCCTATTCGCTGGTCTCTTTGTCTCCTGTGTTTTTGCGGTTTAGTCAAGAATTATAGTTCCCAGTGTAACCAATTAAAGTCCAGACAAACAAAGGGCTCTTGCATCAAAATAGGTCAGAAATACAATGTTGATCCATATACAATACCCTTATACTAGATGAGGAGAAAATCCCAATAATGTAGAGCACCCATTCCAGTCTTGAACACTATATTTTATGACTAGAAAAACTGTTAAGTTACTGAGATTCTTGGGTGGGCGCTTTCTTTTCCTTTATTCATAACAAAACTGTCATATGATTAAGAAGAACTGATGATAATAGTGATTTGCAAACTCCTTTTTACAGCAGCTTCCTCCAGTATATAATTTCTTTCATCTAATTTCAATTCTAACTCTGCCTTTGCATTCATTTGAACTAAAGGACAGGAAAATATGCAGCATTAAGTGTTATCGCTGTTATCACTCCCACTCACAACAAGTGTTTGAATTTGAGCAGTAGAGAAATCTACCTCCTACATATTAATGTACCACTGAAACAGCATTTAAAATCGATGTTACCTAAAGTAAAGAGGAAAGAGATTAAAAACAACTCTAATGTGATTTTCCAGTGGCTTTACAAAATGCGTCAACAAACTGTTAAAAGGCAAAAAAGGGGTCTTTGTTGACAACATCCTCTGCAAATTCAGTACAAATGCAGTTAAATCAAAACTAAATTTCTGGGTTTTCCCAGAAACACAAATCATGCTTTTAATTCCCAGTAAAATGAGAAGTTCTCATTCGTGAGGAGAGTCAAACAAAATAACTTCCCACAGTCCAAACAAGCACAAACTGGCCAATTTTATGACAAAAGACCAAGTTTTAACCGCAACGCTAAATTTATGGAAGATAGTAGTTGAAACAACATCAAAAATCCCACTACAGAACTTTCCTCTGGTAGCATAACTGCTTAGCAACCACAAAGTTAGAAGAAAACATCCACTATGTTGAGCTGAACTTTAACACTGCAGAGAGGAGATAATGGTTTACAGATTATAAATAGCACTACGGCCAACTAACATTAAACTATACTGATAAATAATGAGCTATAAGCCAAATTCAATTTCCTGGAAAAAATTGTGCAAGCATCACTGTTTGGAAAACACTATATAAAAAGACAACTAGAATTGTTTATTTAATTAGAATAGTATAAAACGTGTGTTTAATTCTGGATTTAGCCAAGCTAGTGCAATGGCTCTGGGGATGGCAGATGGCAGACTGACAGAACTCAACACCTATTGGGTGGATTACCATAAATTTTCATACACGCATTCATTGTCTCCAGACAATAAATCCTAATAACTTTTGTGATCCCCTGACTTTTATTCCAGTGCTACCAGCTGGTAAAAGCTCTCACTTTTCCTGCGAAATATCTCAATGTGAACTAAATGAAATTTATAACATTTATGATCCCCAGAGGCTCAAGCTGAATGACTGTAGTGGCCCCCTGACTTTTTCCCTACTACCACCATGAGTCTGAAATTTTTGTTTTTTTAACGAAATATTTCAACAACCAAGAGATGGATTGTCACACACACTCATGATCTCCAGAGGATTAAATGTGAAGACTCTGGAGATCCCTTAAATTTTCATCTTTCAGTAACACAAAATTTGACCCGATGAGGGTATCATCATAAGCAGCAACCATCCGCTTTCTTGTTAATTAGCAGGCCTACAATGGGTACAACAGGAACCATGGAATAAACTTTCTCTAATTTTAGAAATGACATTCACAGTCCCTAGATCATTCCTGGTTAATTTTTGTGACTCCTTGACCTTTCTTCTACTGCCACTATCCCCTCTATATTTCCCCAGACGAGCACAATGCACTTTATGCCTAAAACTGATGGACCCTTTTGATTATATTTGCAGTGATTATTTATGGCATTAGGCAAAAATAAATAAATAAATAAATAAAATAAAAATAATAATTTAAAAAAAATGGGCCATTTAATGGCCCATTCATGCTCCTGAAAGGATGTACCACTTCCATTTTGGACACTCATTAATCACTCTGGTGGAAAATACTTATATTGGATACCTATATAAGAGTATTACTTTTCTTTACTTCATGGGGAGTTCACCACTTGACTCACTCTCTGATGTTTCATGGCTTCCTTAAGATTTAAACCTGTGGAAACCTTGGGCCTCTGCAGAAGTTGACGTGCCAGGAGGAAAAACTTCTCTCTATGAAAATTTTATGTGATGATGTCTATGCATGTGTGTTCGGTGTGACAGGGTAGGTTGGCTGCACTGTATACCATAAGGAGAACTCGCCATGTGGCTGCAGTTAGGGGAATGAAAGCAGTTTCACAGGTGCGTAGAAATGGATATCCACCCCACCCCCTACCCGTCTCCATCTCTTTGGCCAAGCACTTTACCACTCTCACTGGGACCCACAAAGCCTCTGAACAACAGACGTAGTGTACTCAGGACCGTCAGTGAAATCACCACTGAGACAGCTCGCCTGTGTGTCTGTGGGCTTTGTGCACACAAGAGTAACACCTTCCGTGTGTTTGCGTGCCTGTGAAAATGACATCTATATGTTCATTTCTACATGCCTGCTGGTTTGTTTGGTTGTGTGTGCGTGAAGGCTGTGCCATTTCTCAGAGAACTGAAGACGCATTCTTTGAGCGGTGGGCGGCCCAGAGGAAGCAGAGGGGCTTTCAGATGGTATGACGAGGTTGCTGTTTAACTTGGAGAGCCCGGCTGTTATTTCTGTCTAACCTGTGGTGAGTTGGCAACACTGTCTAAAATGAACCTGGAGGACCAGTGGGAGGAAAACCAAGTGTAGGGCATGAATGGGAAGCTGGGTGGAGAGATAGACACAGACGGAGAGAGAGAGAGAGAGAGAGAGAGAGAGAGAGAGAGAGGTGGAGACCTCACACACCAAAACTTTTTAGAGTCTAACTGAAGAAAAACAAACCAAACAGGGTGTTGTAAAGAGGCCTCAGAGTCATGGTTGTCATGACTGCACCTCTGTGTGTATTTGTGTGTGCTAATGTTTTTTCCATGGGAGTTTGTCTGAGTGAGTGTGCAAATGTGTCTACATAAAAGACCTGGGTGTGTATGTGTTAATGAACATACAGTGCTGCAGTTTCATGTACAGTAAAGCCATAGCCCAGTTTGTGGAGCTATAACTGGAGGCCTGGCCAGACAAGCTACAGTAAGGAGGTTTGGCTGACACACACGCACACACACACACACACACACACACACACACACACACACACACACACACACAACCACACGCACACACACGCGCGCACGCGCACACACACGCTCTCACACTCTCACATCATAGTCAGGCTGATAGGAAGTGGTTCTCACCTTAGTTGCACTAATGTTTGATTGGTTAGAATTACAAGTTGGAGTTTGTATGGTGACAGAAAATCTTCTCTGTATACAGCAGTGAAGCTGTACTTTTTAACAATGGCTGAACATTTCATCATCTCAATCCCAGTGTATCTAGCAGTCTGACATCTCTATACCCTACTGGATTTATGGCTAATTAACATCTCATAATTAAACCAGTTCTACTTTGTGCACAAATGCAGCTTTAATGGGCCATGCCGAAGTATTGACAAGCTATATCCTAGTCAGTGCAAATCAGATGATGACCATTTTCCAAATCATATTTATTACATGAGATTTCTAAATGCAGGTTTCCTGCTTGGAGGCAGTTTTCTCTGAAATCTGTGCAAGTGTAAAATTTAACTTACAGAACCATGAAACCAAATGTTTGAGAGTGAATAGTTTGCACATGGTAGTGCCTGAAATGTAGAGCATCACAGAGCAACCAATAAGATGCTGAGAGTTGAACAAAGAGTTGAACAAAATTAACTTTTCCTCAAGTCATCTCTACAATAGCTTCCACCTTCCATCAAGACCTGAATACCAGCCCTTTGTGGATCAGTGATATTGAGGTCAGAGTTCAATTTAGTAACAAAACCCATCAAAAAAACCCGCCTTTGCATGGATACAACTTGCATAAGTGCCTGTAGTGCTCAGCTGCTCTCTCCATTACAAAAAAATGGTCTTTTTTCCTGCATAATGTTGAACTTGCACTTTTGGTGAGAAAGTCCTGTGAGACCGGCAACCATCCTGGTAAATATTTAATCACCAGTTCATCATGTAAAATTCAAATTAAGTGATACAGCTGAGTGGACGGATTATGTTCCATGTTGGTGCATTCAGGTGCCGTTGGCTGCAGGAAGGGATCTTTTACAACCGATATAGAAAGGAGGAATAATTACTGTTACCCTTACATATGAGTATGTGAGCATTATTTTAAGATAAACTTAACAAGTGTGAACCTTTCCTTTAACGTCCTTCCATGTACAGGTACATCTCGACCCATATGCTGTATTTGTTGTTAGCTGCCTTGAGGAATTTCCAGTATTGCTTCAAGTGACCTGGTGTAAGTGCACATCTGTGTTAGTTATTACCATCACAAACATATGCAGACACAAGTTAAGTAGAGAATGTGCTCAAGGGCCCGTTGTTTTCAGTTTTTACCATGTTTTAATAAGGAATTCTCACTGGATTTGTCCTGGAGGTGATGAGTCACCCTTTTAGACCCTACTTGAACATTGGGCTATTTCCCACAGTAGTCATTTGTCCACAGACATAACTGAGGTTAAAAAAATATGATCCTAACCATTAGAATTATGCATGCTGTTTTGATGTATGTTGATGTTTAAAATTCTGGTGAAAAATAAAAAAAATACGAGGGCAGAATTTTACTGCACTTACAATTCTTTCTCGGTGTTCCGTCAAATCTTGCCATGATGACTGATAGCAGCGCAAATTTGTTTTGTCCTCGTGTAATTCCTCTGTCATACATAAACCATATTGATTTCTCTGTGTGTTCATCTGTGTGGGAGCCTGTGAAACTGAGAGGAACTCTGGCGTTTATTTGTTTAGGACCCAAAAACAAGCTAAGCGTTGTCCAGTCGCAGGCCCCCAGCCAGAGTGCTTCCTTCACTCACCAGGCTTTATTGTTCTTCAGGCTCTCTCTCCGCAGCAAGAGGATGTTGTCTGTTTCTTGACTCTCTTTCTGGCCCCCTCTCGACTCACATGCACACATCCCCGCACACACACACACACACACACACACACACACACACACACACACACACAGTACAGACAAACTCACGCCATTCATGTGGGAAAGAATGGGCCCAGTCTGGATTAGGCTATTCCCCTGCGTAACACTAGACAAGGCATTCAATATCTCCAGCTTTCTCTGTCCAAACAGTATCTTGGCAAAGAATGAGTGGAGGGCTGGAAAATCCCATAGCTGCTGTTGAGTTTTTGGTGTGACCCACTCTTTCATTATAACGACTCTATAAATGCTTACAGACCCTCGACTTGGCCCGTCCCCGAGAAGGGCTTTCGAGAAAGACCCACTACACAAACACACAGACATGTATGAATGACGCATCGCAGTAAGCGCACATGCAGCACATACACAAACAAACCCCTTAAAGAGGTGAAGATACGACAAAACACACACACAAACTATCTATTCTTCTCACTGTGTCCACTTTTCTCTTCAGGAATCAAGCAGTGGCAGCTGGGAAAGAGACAGCTGGGACTCCTTAGTCTTGCTCCCCTGCCTCTTTGCACACGTACGTACACACACACATAAACTCAAACACACACACACACACACACACACACAAACACACTCGCACACACATAAAAACATCATTTCTCATGCACCCTGGAAAGAAAACTATCAGTGATGTGGGAGGAAGAAGTGAAAGAGGGGAGAGGTGGCAAAGAAAAAAAGCAGTTCAGTGAGTTTATAGGAAGACATCAAGCTTGACAGATTTTCTTCTGCATCTGTCGTTTCTGTGAGGACTGTGAGGTTAATAGAGGCCATCTAAGCACTCAGAGATCCTCACCTTGCTCTAGTGTTTCAGACCACTTAACTCATGGTCTTTCCAGCCTTGGAATCTCACAGAGGGACAAATAAAAAGAGAAGCAAACCCCCCTCCCCACACACACACGCACACACATGCACGCACGCACACACACGCACGCACACATGCACACAACCACACACACATGAACACACACAAACACATACGCACAGACACACAGACACACACACACATGCACACACACATGCACGCACACACACATGCACACAGCCACATACACACACACACGCACACACACAAACACACACACACACACACACACACACACACACACACACACGCACATCCCCTCCCATTTCTTCCCCTTCCTCTTACATCTGGAAAATCATCATCTGGCAGCTCACAGTGGAAGCAGCCGTAGTCGGTTTAGATACTGTCTGACTTTTCTCTCCCTCCTCCCCTTCTCAGCTTTTTTCTCCTTTAGCACCTCTGGATTCCTTCTGTATCTTTTTCCACTTTCACTCTGACAGTTTCACCTCTTCACATGCTTTCTTTCTTCTCCTCGCATTTCTGTTGAAGTTTTTCTTGGATGATTTTGTTGGCAAAGGTTTATTGCTTTTTGTTTCTCACCTTTTATTCTTTTCTATTTTAAGAAAGTCATTATACCTCTGTTTCCCTCTCACAAGAGGGAAACAGAGGTATGTCTTTTCTTGTCTTGACTTTTATGTTGTCTGCTGTTTATATATGTTTGTATATATATATATATATATTTACATAAAATCCTTTCAGAGAAATGTAACTGGAAAAGAACAGTAACTTTAACATACTTGACTTTGTCGAAAATACATACAGTCTTGCTGAAAGTAAGATAAGATGGTCAATACCACTCTGATGTCTGTATGCAAAATATGAAACTACAGAGGATAATGCACAAACAACAGGTTATGATTTCATGGGGAGTTATCTGCCAAATTTTTCCTTGGCAGGCTGCATGAGGTTGCCTGGCGACCACCTGAGACTCCAGGAAGCTGGTGTGGAAATAATCTGGCAATAACACTATAAAACCGAAAAAAAGAAAAAAAAAAGAATTACATTTAGTTTTAGCACAGATTAAATGAATAAGATATAATGTGTTAATTATTGATTTTTATAGGTGCTAGTAGGTGGATTTTTAACCCTTGGACAGAAATAGGTTAACTGTTTCTCTCCATTTCCATCCCAGTGCTAACCTAAGCTAACTGGCTGCTGGCTGCAGCTTCATATTTTGGTTATAGACATGATATTGGTATCGATCTTCTTCTCATCCAATGGGCCAAGAAAACGAATGAGCTTTTTAATCAAAATGTCAAACTATACCTTTAATGCATGAATTACTGACTTTATTGACCACTTGGCAAAGCAAACACTGACATCACTGACGTTTTTGGGGTTAACATATTATTAAACATTTGCCTATTTACACATTCAGCAGACATAGCAATCACAGGGAACTGTGGGAAGGCCGGTGTTCATTCTGCTTTTAGGTCTGTTTTGATTTCCATCTCTTAAGAGAAAAATCTGGGTATTTAGCTGCTAAATTTTCAGGTTGATCACGTTTGTCATTCTGCTGTCTGGTGTTGGGCAGGTAGTGTAGAGGTTATCAGAGCCTTTTACTATAACAGAGCTTTTTTATAGTCGTAAAACTAAAACAATACGCTAAAATACGCTTAACAGCTCAGCCGAGGTTTTGGGAACCAGTGTAAATTCTCTAAGGGTTAATCACTGGAAGCAGAACTTTACTTTACTTCACATTACATATAGTCATCTGATTCTCTGTTTCTATAAAGATATTAAGCAGTGCAGCTTTAAGCCATCACTTTCACTTTAACATGGTCTTTCTCATTTTATGCTGAAAGTGAAGAGTTTAAACAAGATCTGGGAAAAAACACATATGTAAACTGAAAATGTGAGTCACAATATTTAAAGAACATTTGGTGGGTTTGTTGTTAGGTTTGATGGGTTACTATAGTTCTCTAACTGACAAAGTAGAATCATCTTTGTCTTATTAAGCTAACTAACAAAAATAAAAGCTTATCAAAAAAAAAAAAAAAATCTGAATGACGTTCGAAATCCTGAATTAGAAATTTGATTGGCTGTACGTTGGACAGTGCTTGCTACCAGAAATTGCATGCTTTGCTTTATGTCTTGTTAGGTACAAACAAGTTCTCCATAGTTTAATTTCATGGCTTTGAGCTATAACAGCAGCCCATTGTGTCCCTCTAACCAAAAATATGCCTGAATTTCTCCAGACATCTGTGAGCTTTACAAGAATCAGGTCTGGTTACAGAAGATTAACTCCAATCAAACTGCTGTTGCTTCACTCTCTGTACAGAAAGGTTTTGGGGCTTTTTTTTCTGCCTGGGAATGACTGACCATACATGGAGAGACACAAAATATTTAAGGGCTTAGGGAATGCACGACAGCGCTTTTAACACAGGTTTCTCAAGGGAAAGATTGAACACTAGAGTTCACCAGCTCCTTGTCAAATACTGAGATCAGAAAATATTAATTTAATGTTGAGGCGGCATGAGATACTCTCCAACTAATGGCAGCTGATTATGGCTCCAAGGAAAATCATGGGAAAGATTATTTTCTCGTCACATACAAGCTAAATAAATTTCAACAAGAACACACCATGTAGATAGTTAATTCCACTGCTTTTCTTCTTCTCTCCTTTAAAGGCCTGTAAGTATAATGATATTCATCATAATTACTCATCTCCTTCTTTCCAGCCAATGTGTCTTGCTCAGCTCCCTCTGTTTTTGTTTGATTTGGCCAATGATGTGCTGTGAAAGCGATCCTTCCCAGTAAAGCCAGTCATGGTTGACCACTTTGACTCCCCTAACTAGAGCAAAGCAAAGCAGAGCAGCCACATCTGGCAAATGGTTCTCACATCTGGTTTGTGTATCAGCTCCTTGCACTGCCGTCAACCACAGAGTCTGATAGTATACCTCTGAGACACGAGATGAGCTATAGACTCCCCACTCCAGGGGAGACATGCAAGATGATGGTGAGCGAGTTCATCTGCAGAGGTTAGATAGATGCAGCAGGAAATGTCACTCACTGACAGAATGTCAGACGGTGTGTTTCATTGGGGCTAGAACTTTCTAATGTTCTTTGCTTTTTAAAAAAAAAAAAAATGTATTACCTTAGTTCCTAGTAAAAGAAACAGAAATTATAAATCTTAGTTCTTCTAGGTTGCAACCTTCCACAAAGAGGTAAAGTAAAACGAAGTAAACTAAATTTGAAGGCCCTGGGTCATTAGAACATGATATTAAACTTTTCATCAATCACAATAAACATAACTGAGAACAGACTGGTGTATTTAAAGTAAAAGGGGACAACTACTTCAGTTTCCATGTTTTTGTTTAATAGTAAAAGAATTACACTGTTATAGTGGTTAAATTTATCACGCAGAAAGAAAGCGGCAGTTTACTGATGGAGTTTGGTCTTCATCTGTGGTATCTGAATACCTAAATGCGATGTAATGTCGCCATCTTGTGTCTGACATGTATTATGCATTCAAAAGAGGTATAACTGATTCTTTTTGGGAAGGTACTAGCTTCTCTTTTAGTTGGAATAACATATGAACTGCCTTCAAATGATTTAAAGAAATTATTCAGAAGCTGTCAATAAGTTTAATCCTTTCATGACACCTTTAGTTTGTCCACTTGGTTTGCCTGTTTTACTTCTTCAAAATACAGGACTAATACAATTCATAATAATGAAACACTGGCTGTATTATTCAAAATGTATTAACATTTTTTACTATGAGATTTGCTCATGATAAGTAGCTCTAGAACTGTAGAGTACTTAACCATTAACTCTTTGTAGTGGGGAAAAAGGCAAAGGTATTTTTCCCTAATCAGTATTTTTCTTATTTTTGTATGAGCCTCTGCCTAATAGGAGAAAATGCCCATTTATAGTAAAAGTGTTAATTCAACAAACTGCATAATTTTTCTCTATTACAGTGAAATAAAAGAAATTTTTCATTACACATGCCTTTTTATGTCACCAGCAGTAAATTCAATCTCAAGTATTTTCTACAGTGAAATCGCAGCACAACCCCAGGTATCAGAGTAAAGGATTTCATTTTACATAAATTTAGCTTTTCTGACTTTACCAGTTACAGTAAAATCCTGGAATTACTGAACCGGCTACTGTATTTTCATGGGAAACATCGAAGTAAATTGTTATAATTCATACTGCTATAAAAACTCGACACATACACAATGAGCCATAATTAAATTTATCACATTGACAGCAGTTTTTTTAAACAGAATCTCGTGGTGATATTCAGTTTAAGCCTTTACCAGAAATCAAGCGTTCGGTATAATGAAAAGCAAAAACTTTGCCAGAAGTGACTTTTCTGCTGTTATTTTGGTGACTTTACTGCTGTTATTTTGCCAAAAGTGACCTTACTGTTGTTATTATGGTAACTTTACTGCTGTTATTTTGCCAGAAGTGACTTTACTGCTGTTGTTTTGGTGACTTTACTTCTGTTATTTTGATGACTTTACTCTGTTGCTCTGGTGACTTTACTTCTGTTATTTTGATGACTTTACTCTGTTGCTCTGGTGACTTTACTTCTGTTATTTTGATGACTTTACTCTGTTGTTCTGATGACTTTACTTCTGTTATTTTGATGACTTTACTGCTGTTATTCTGGTGACTTTACTTCTGTTGTTTTGATGACTTTACTCTGTTATTCTGGTGACTTTACTTCTGTTATTTTGCCAGAAGTGACTTTACTGCTGTTATTTTAGGTGACTTTACTGCTGTTATTTTGCCAGAAGTGACTTTACTGCTGTTATTTTTGGTGACTTTACTTCTGTTATTTTTGGTGACTTTACTTCTGTTATTTTGCCAGAAGTGACTTTGCTGCTGTTATTTTAGGTGACTTTACTGCTGTTATTTTGCCAGAAGTGACTTTACTGCTGTTATTCTGGTGACTTTACTTCTGTTGTTTTGATGACTTTACTCTGTTGTTCTGGCGACTTTACTCTGTTGTTCTGGTGACTTTACTGCTCCTCTCTTCCCGGAGAAGGCTCGGTCAGGTTGACCCGGAGCGGCGGAGCTTCCCCTCCAGACAACCCGCGGTGTCAGCGGGGGTCAGCGGCTGCAGCCTCAGGCTTCGGGGCATCGGGGCATCGGTCCCACGTACTGTGATTAACCTGCATCGTATCAATCAGGAACCTAACGTTACACTGTTATTGTAGCTTGACTATAATCTACATTTGAGACTCTCCGGCACCGGCACCGCGTTAAAGCAAAGCGTGGAGACGGGTCTGGCCGTGCGAGGCTGTGGTTTGACTGACATTAATATTTTTGCTAAATAGCATTTATAAAGCCTGATATCAGTATAAGCTTGCTGGCGACTCTGAACTAATCGTTCTCGTTTCACGACTCACTGGCTGCACTACTATACTCGGGCTGTAGCCTCTGGTCCGCCGAGCTTCACCGGAGGCTCCGCAGCGCCGGCAGCGCTAGAAAGGCCGGATCGAGACGCTAACGCGTGACGGGACATTGTAAACAGAAGCTTCCGCCGCACTCGATTATTAACGTGGTGGTTTCTGGGTCTGACAGTGGGTCCAGACAACGGTGGTCGTAGACTAACGTGATATACGGACGACAGGAGTGAGGAGTGAGGAGTGAGGAGTGAGGAGTGAGGAGTGAGGAGCGAGGAGAGGACCGTCGGACCGCAGATCGTTCACATAACATCTACTAAGTCCCAGGTTCTGAGGAGCAGACGTGTCGTTTTGGAGCCGGTTGCGCTCCGACATTAGCTGGTGTTGCGCACTTGGCGCTGTGGAGGAGGAGGAGAAGTGGAGGAGACTATCAGTGGAGGAGAGAAGGAGGAGGAGAGGATCAGTGGAGGAGAGGAGGAGGAGGAGCAGTGGAGGAGACTATCAGTGGAGGAGGAGGAGAGGATCAGTGGAGGAGGAGGAGCAGTGGAGGAGACTATCAGTGGAGGAGGAAGAGAGGATCAGTGGAGGAGAGGAGGAGCAGTGGAGGAGGAGGAGAGGAGCAGTGGAGGAGAGGAGGAGGAGGAGAGGATCAGTGGAGGAGAGGAGGAGGAGAGGGTCAGTGGAGGAGAGGAGGAGCAGTGGAGGAGGAGGAGAGGAGCAGTGGAGGAGAGGAGGAGGAGGAGAGGATCAGTGGAGGAGAGGAGGAGGAGAGGGTCAGTGGAGGAGAGGAGGAGAGGATCAGTGGAGGAGGAAGAGAGGATCAGTGGAGGAGGAGGAGAAGTGGAGGAGACTATCAGTGGAGGAGAGGAGGAGGAGGAGAGGAGGAGGAGGAGAGGATCAGTGGAGGAGAGGATCAGTTGAGGAGGAGAGGATCAGTGGAGGAGGAAGAGAGGATCAGTGGAGGAGGAGGAGAAGTGGAGGAGACTATCAGTGGAGGAGAGAAGGAGGAGGAGAGGAGGAGGAGAGGATCAGTGGAGGAGAGGAGGAGGAGGAGCAGTGGAGGAGACTATCAGTGGAGGAGGAAGAGAGGATCAGTGGAGGAGGAGGAGCAGTGGAGGAGACTATCAGTGGAGGAGGAAGAGAGGATCAGTGGAGGAGAGGAGGAGCAGTGGAGGAGGAGGAGAGGAGCAGTGGAGGAGAGGAGGAGGAGGAGAGGATCAGTGGAGGAGAGGAGGAGGAGAGGGTCAGTGGAGGAGAGGAGGAGCAGTGGAGGAGGAGGAGAGGATCAGTGGAGGAGAGGAGGAGGAGGAGAGGATCAGTGGAGGAGAGGAGAGGGTCAGTGGAGGAGAGGAGGAGAGGATCAGTGGAGGAGGAAGAGAGGATCAGTGGAGGAGGAGGAGAAGTGGAGGAGACTATCAGTGGAGGAGAGGAGGAGGAGGAGAGGAGGATGAGGAGAGGATCAGTGGAGGAGAGGAGGAGGAGGAGAGGATCAGTGGAGGAGAGGAGGAGGAGGAGAGGATCAGTGGAGGAGAGGAGGAGGAGAGGGTCAGTGGAGGAGAGGAGGAGCAGTGGAGGAGGAGGAGAGGAGCAGTGGAGGAGAGAGGAGGAGGAGGAGAGGATCAGTGGAGGAGAGGAGGAGGAGAGGGTCAGTGGAGGAGATGAGGAGAGGATCAGTGGAGGAGGAAGAGAGGATCAGTGGAGGAGGAGGAGAAGTGGAAGAGACTATCAGTGGAGGAGAGGAGGAGGAGGAGAGGAGGAGGAGGAGAGGATCAGTGGAGGAGAGGATCAGTTGAGGAGGAGGAGAGGATCAGTGGAGGAGGAAGGGAGGAGAGGAGGAGGAGAGGAGGAGAAGAGGATCAGTGGAGGAGGAGGAGCAGTGGAGGAGACTATCAGTGGAGGAGGAAGAGAGGATCAGTGGAGGAGAGGAGGAGCAGTGGAGGAGGAGGAGAGGAGAGGAGCAGTGGAGGAGAGGACCAGTGCAGGAGAGGAGGAGCATCATGGACGCAGGTTCTCAGGAGCAGGTCCAAACATCACAGTCAACAGACCACTACAGGACTGTGAGGACAGTCAGGGAAGTTCACATTTTTAGAATAGTTTATGTTAATAGCTGGTTCATATTGTTGTTATATTGTTATATTGTTATGTTGTTGTCCTACTAAGTTTCATTTTTGTAATTTTTAGAGCAGAAAGTTTTTAACCTTTAAAAAAGAGAGAGCATGGACTATGATGTTTTATTGAACTATGCGGCATTTGTGTGGGTGTTTCTATTTCAAGGAATAGTAAGAGCCACACTTACCCCTGGGGAAATGTATTTGTTTTCTTTGTGTGTGGGCATCTAATGTATGAGAATATGATGCATCAATGGGTGTAGCCAGTCTGTCCTGCATTAAATGACCTGCCGTAGGTTAAAATACTGCCTAAGAACACTCAGATTCATTTTTAGTGTTCAAACTAATTTTTTTTCTTTGAGAATTGGTCTTTCCTTTTTTTTTTTTTATATGATTTTACAGCATGAATCTTAATGTCTCTCTAAAGTATCTATATCAGTCCAACTGTACAGTGCATCTTTGTCAAAACAAAAACACAACATACAAAATGACAACATGACAACTACGCTATTTATTTCAACCTTTTAATTTCATGCAAAAGAATTCCAATAATCATATAAGCAATAAACTTTATACAATTTTTACACTTTTTTTTTCTTAAAAGTAGTGTCAACATGATAAGACTGTTCTGAAATAAGTTTTATCTGCACATTAACGTCCAAACCCATTCAAACATTCAATCATTCTCACCACATTCTGAACCAGTGTTGATTTCAATTGAATTACAAACTACCGTGTACAGTACATTTTGTTCAACAAGAGGCACTGGCACAGCGTCTGATTGCACGATGCAATCTTGTTTAGGCAAACAGCAGGGGCAGTGATAATATTTGATTTTCTCTGTGGTAGCGCTCCTTTCTCATTCCAATAAAAGACACATTTTTAATTTGGTATCAAAGCAAAAATGTATTTGGACCTGGATAATACAGCAAAATAAATTATTCTTTCATCATGTTTCTCCTCATTATTTGGGAAAACTCAATTACTTGAGATACTGCACAATACATCTGTGCAGCACAGCTGAATTAAAACCAAGTCTTTTCTACCCTTGGAATTAAAAAAAATTGCAAGCTTGGCCAAAAAATAACACTTTTTAAACATCTTTGGTTGATAACACATTTTAAAGGTGCTGGGTATTCCATGTCATTGATGTAATGTAACTCTTTGCATTTTTAATTAATTTCAAGTAAATCTTATTTATATAGTATCATATCACAACCAGTTTGTTAAACCTATCTGAGTATTCCTAAAACAATTCTGTTAGTACCTTTGGATGAATCCTTAACTGGAGTTCAGTTTCTATTTTCAACTAAAACAGATTAAACTCATCGCTAGTCTGTTGAATTTTCATTCCAGGTAAAAGATAAAGAGGTTTTTTACTCAAACAAATTACACTTAATAGAACCACAAAAAATATAGAGATCCAATAAAGAAATCTTAAGTTGCTACAAAAAATGCAATATCTATTCAATTTTGAAAGGTAATGAGCCATTCTTTCAAGAGTAAGATTTAGTGGAAAATCTTTGAGTTTTTCCCCACAGAGGTCAGAGTTCAGAGGTCAATTAGCTCTGAGGCTGATGGGGATTTAGTCAGAAGCTCAAGGACACTTCAGAGAGGAGCTTTCTTGATCTGACTGACCGATTGAAAGGTAAGCACTTCCCATTCTGCCCAAGCAGGTTAAACTAACACTAATGTGACTTGCAAGCTTCACTAGCTCTAGTGGTCTTACTAAACTGACTTCAATGATTATGCATAGTGCAAATGAATTGAATATTGTGGGGAGTTTTATAAAATGAAGGCCATTCAGTTGAAATATTCAAACTGCTATTATGCTGTGCCCATCAAAGATTTGCCTGAACTTAAAGAACGGCAATAAGACAGAATGATTTTAGCTCGTTTTTCATTTCCAGATGGAAAATAAACAAAAAATAAAGATAACTGTATTCACGAAACACAGTGCTTTATCTGTGTTTTAAGACCCTTGTAGTAAACTTAAAAAATACAACTGTGTAAGAATATATCTTAGCACTTTGTACATTACTGGCAACGAACAGCAAATATCAAATGAATCAATGAACAGCACCATTTAAAATTACGTTCATTGTGGTTATCAAATTCCTGAAAGGTGGGAGCAAAATACCATTGGAAATCTACTTAATGAAAGTACCGGATATGGACAAAACAGTGGTCCGATATATTTTGAATATATTTTTAAAACTAGGTTTGACCTATTTGCCAGCAGCAACAGCTTGGCTGCTATTGTTTTTGTCCCACCTGGTAGACTGTGTGTGTGTGTGTATGTGTGGTTGTGTTGTATGTGTCACATACTGTAGTGGGTGAGTGACTATTTTGTCTGTCAGTCGACAGATTATGCAACTGCAATATCCTCACAATAATGCAAGATGCAGTGTGTAGTTGACATCAAAATGAAGGCCGAAGTCAAAGATGGATGTGGTCCGGGTGAGGTAGGGACGGGGCCATTGGCCTCCCACTTTGCACCCCTGGCCTGCATTTGTTTTAAAACCCAAATCACTGTATATCTGCTTCAATCGTTACCGTCCATCCACTTTAAGATATTGGGTAAAACTACAGACCATTCTGTGATGGGATCACATTGGTTAGGCCAACTGAATATATCTGGCATAGCTCACCTGTTACGCCAGACTCACTTCCCTCATGTTGGGTGCTCCTCTGCACCACACACACAACCGTTTAATGTTGCAGCTGATGTGATCCTGTCGCAATATGGTCTGTAATTAAGACTGTTTATAATGTTTATGCTATGAGAAAATATTAGGATCGAAATAAACCAATTGTTCCAGGTAGAGCAACGAGGCTCTGTTGCTTTGACATTTTAGCTACATAAAATGTCTCAGCCAAATTGTACAATATACAACTTTCCAGGCCACAAAAAGCACTGAAAAAACGTTATCTTAAAAGGCCAGTCATGTTATTAATTTCTTTTTTTTAATTAGGAAAATGATGCAGTCACAGTCTATCCGGGACATGTGGACGACATTAGTCTCTGTGTTCTCATCCCAAAAGGCCAAAAAAAATAAAAATAAAATAATGCTTCATTTTTCTAAGATGCTAAGATGAAATATTTTTAAAACATACTCAAATATAATTTTGCCCAAATCTATAAGAGCATTTTGCGACTAATTGGGGGCAGAAAGAATGATTATTTTCTAGGCAGTGTGTGAGTGAGTGTGTGCATGTGTGTGTGTGTGCTTGCATGTGTGTGTGTGTGTGTGTGTGTGTGTGCATGTGCGTGTGCATGTGTGTGTGCGTGCATGTGTGTGTGCGTGCATGTGTGTGTGTGTGTGTGTGTAATAAGTGGGTTGGTTGGGCTCTTAGGCTGTCTTCTTACAGACATGGATGAAGTAGCAGGGAGCCTGGGTCTGGCCTGGGACATACGTCTTGAAATCTCCATAGACGCTGTGCTCCATTTTGCCGCTGAAGGCCTCGTTCAGCAACCCCTTGAAGCTCTCCAGACGGTGAGGGTAGTAGGACAGACGGAATTTACTAGGAAGGACAAACAGAGTATAAACCGCTTAATATCCCCGCAGCCAAACAAAGAATGTACTTTTTAAAGTGTCTATTATGTCTGGGAGTGAAGTCCATCGACCTTGACTGTTTCAGGGATTTCAGACAACAACATTACAGATTCTACACGGTAAAACAACAACCCACGCTGTCTGACAAAAAATGTTTTCAAATGCCTTCCAAGACAAACAACTTCAAGGTAACTCTTCATGCAGTGGGTTGTGCAGAGACTGGCACAACACTGTTATTATATCCTTTTATATCTACCCATAACATTCTTATTATATGTATGTCTATGATGTGCTGAAGAGTTAGTCATTTCTTTGAGATGCAAAATGTGACATTAACCGCACAAATCCTGTATGTTTCATTCACCAAACGTAACTTGACATGAAGAGGACATGATTCTGTCACATGCAGCTGGCTTATCCTGATCTGAAGTACAAAGGCAGAGTTTGGAAACTGGTAAAAGAAATCAGGTCTTTATACTCTGTCAGTTTTTTGTCATTCAGTTTTAAGTACTTATAGCTGACATGTAGTGGATAAGTGTTCATCTTCTGTTAAACATGGTAATATAATTCTCAAACAAAGTGCTTGTCATATCGTCTCAAGTGTATTTGTGTAGCCCAGTGTCATGTGCAATGTCCTACTGAAGTAAGGACACCGTAATTTTGTCTGTTAACTTGACTTCCTCTGCCACGGTCTGTTAAACTTTCAGTTTTTAGTTCTGGGGATTTCCCAGTATTCTTTGACTTACTTGACAGTGAACTGCAGATATTTTGGTTCTGGATGTATGTTCAGTTGAAAGAATAAATTTTAGGATGTCACCCTGCATTTAACAGAATTGTGATTGGCATTTCTTCGGTACTTTTAGACCAAATGATCAATTAATTTATCAAGAATAAATAACTTTCAGATTAATAGATAGTGAAAATTATCATTAGTTGCAACCCTAAAAATTTAAATTCAGTCAGGGTTCAAACATATGAGCCGAGTGACCATGCCTACCTCACTTCAGGAAGATTCTGGAGGGCGGCCTGGGGCACATGGATAGTGTAGTCCAGAGTGATCATATGGGGTTTACTGTTGACCCACAGCACTGAGGTGGAGATGTCCTGAGTCAGATCACTCTGCAACACAACACATACACATTTATACAGCACGCTGGCAAGTACAAGATGACACAGAATCCTTCCTGCAACTATCCAAATGTGAGGAGAGCTGAAGCTTGATTAGAAGTGACTCAACAGTACCAGGAAGTGGCTCTTACATTTATGGAGTAGAGAGCTGGACCATGAGAGCAGACTCTGGGATTATGGGAGTATCACAAATGGATTTTGATCTAGCATGCGACTATTGACTTATTACTTATGTCTAGACCTTCCAGCTGGATAGTTCTTACTTTGGCTGGATTAAAGAATACTGCATTTGTTATGAAGAAAATAGTGCAAGTCAAATATGGCTCATTGCTGTTTGCACCTGCTGTTATGCCTTTGTATACTGCATATATACGAGCTTTGCCCAAAAGGCTGTATAGAAAATCGCAGGATTGGTTGTTCATTTAAAAGTTCAGATGTCAAAATCAAAAGTATTATGTCATCATGACATTATGTCCACACTTAACTCATTTTTCCAATCTTTCTATGCAGCTTTTCCTTTGCAGTACGCCTGACATGATCTGTTTTTCTCCCTATTTGCAGAAACAGTCTTATAAATCAAAAATTTCATGCACATTTCCTTCTATTGCTCTGTTCGTTTCAGTTTCGTTGAAAATCTCACAATATCCGGCAGGCTCTGACTAGAGATTTAGGTCTTCAACTCAGCTGCTTCTAGGGTTGGTGTAAGTAAACCCTTCATAAACAATACTGTCTGTCCAACTACTCTTCACAAAGAAATGAAAAACCAGATAGTGCGCAAAGTTTAGATTAAAAAAAAGGCTTTTCATGTGTTCTCCAGAATGATGGTTTTGGTCTTCTTTGTTTTCTTTGAATAGTCTGCAAGCCTGCAAACATTTCAGTTTTCTTCACTCATCATTCCAAATTATTCCAAATTCTATGCATGTCATTCTGTAGTCTGCTTTAAATCCCAGTCAAATAAATAAAGAAAAAAGAAGAATAAGGACAACTAAATAGTCAAATGGAAAAAACCACACATATTACTGCAGTCTTTCAACACTGCGTAGATAGATTCTTGGCACTTTCTCAGACTATCAAGACACCAAAAAACACTCAATAAATTCAGCATATGGTCAAGAAGACTAGATGACTTTTTTTTTTTTTTTTAAAGCCGCACAGAGAAATTTATTTATTTAAATTTATTTATTGCCTTTAGTTGCTGCTTGTGGTGGGTCTTTCTGCCCTCAGTTTTGTCTTCAGGGAGTAAAACACATGCTCATCTGGTAAGAGGTCAGGTGACTAACGTGGTCATTGGAGAATATTCCATTTGTTTACATAAAGAAGCTGGTGTTGCTTTCACAGCATGTTTTGGGTCATTATCCATCGGTACTGTACAATTCAGAGTTCATCCTGCTGCACCCAACAGAAGCCACATCATCAATAAACACCAGTGACTCAGTTCCCTTAGCAGCCATAAATGCTCATTCCATAACACTGCCTCCACCATGTCTGATAGATGATGTGGTGGCTGTGGATCATGAGCTGTTTCCTTTCCTTCTCCATCCTCTTATCATTCTGGTAGTTCACCTTGGTTTCATCTGACAGAAGAATCTTCTTCCAGAACTGTTTGTTTTCCTGGCAAAGTCTAGTCCTGCATTTCTGTTATTGAGTGTTACCATTAGTTTCCACCTCATCATAAACCCTGTGTATTTACATTCATTAAAGCGTCTCTTGATTGTAGACTCTGACAATGACTTATCTACCTCCTGGAGTTTTCTGGACCTGGATAGATGAGGTTAAGGGTTTTTCTTCAAGAATTCTGTGATCTTCCTCTTCAGCTGTCCTCCCTGGTCTTCCAGGCCTTCTGGTGTTGCGGAGCTCACCAGTTTCTTCCTTCTCTTTGAGAATGTACCAGATTGTTGATGTGGCCACTCCCAAAGTTCCTGTATCTGTCTGATGGGTTTGTTTTGTTTTTTAACCTAATGATGCCTCCTTCATTTGCATTGCCACCTCTTTGGAACACATTAAAAGTTCGCATGAACAGCAACCAAACGCAAAGTCAACACCTGGAATTTAACTCCTGACCTTCGTCCGCTTCATTATCATTAAATAACAAGGGAACAGGCCAAACCTGGCCAAGAAAATAATTGTCAGTCAATTGTCCAATTACTCTTGAGCCCCTGAAAATGAGAGACTATGTATAAAAATAACTGTAATTCCTAACCAGTTAATGTGATATTTCTGTTAAACCCCTTAAACTGAAGCTGAAAGTCTACACCTCAATCACATCTCGATGGATTTGTATAAAATTCACTGCACAGAGGCAAAATTTTAAAAGTGTGTCACTGTCAAAATACTGATGTATCTAACTGTATATCATGTAAGTGTATACGTTGACCAATTAGTATGGTATCAATTGGGCTATAGTACCTTGTAGTAGATGTTTTTGCCTTGTGGTGCTCGCCCAGTCTCCAGGATGTAGTCGTAGTTGCGGTGGTCGATGATGAGGATCCCGCCTGGTCTGACCATACTGGCAATGTTCTGAAGGGCCAGCTTTTGGTCACTCTGGTCCCCTGAAAGCAATTCAACATCATTAATATAAATCAATTACAAATTTAGAGAATGGTCTTCAAATGGAACTCTTGAAATGAGAAATTTTGTTTGCAGCTTGACATTAGTGTTTGAAATCAAGTCTGGAAATACAGTATCAGTTCAAGAACAGATTCTGAAGGAACTTTATCTCTTAAAGTATGTACCTTTAAAGTCTGGTAAATGAGCAAACGAGTTGCCAAGGCAGATAACAGCATCAAAGCCAGCCCCTGGTTTCTGAATATCTTCTGGTAACGTCAGCCAGTTGGCCTCTTCAATAACTGCAGATAAGAAAGGAGGCCAAAGACAAAAGGGGAAAAAAATAAAGACATCACCTGAGGAACACTGCAGGATTGTGATTCCATCTGAGAACACACTGAAGTAAAATATTGTATAAAGACAATTGTGTATATAACTTTCAAATGTTTCAATCATTCAAACACGACAATTCAATCTTAACAAAATAAAATATTTTATACCCCACTGATCAAAAGCTGGTTCTTTTCTTCTCTCCCATCTCGCCTTCAGTGCATATTTGAGCATTTTGTCACTGGCATCCACACTCACCATATTGAACCCCTCCTCCACCAACATGATGGAGTCAACTCTACAAAATAAAAAAATAAACACTTTGTAGGTACAACATCTGTTAATTAAAAGAAGAAATCTAACATTACAAGCTCAGCTAAAAACACAGACTATTTTACACAATTTTACCTCAGCACAGCGAGACAAATGTTTGTGAAAAGTTTACCAGTGGTGGCCTTATCTCCTGATTTTACTCACTCTTTCCTGTGAGAAACTATTATTTCTCATTAGGATTTAGTCATATCAAAATCCAAAGGGAATTCTTCACTTGAACCAATTGAAAAAAAAATGAGTTTGTTATGCTGAGTGGGTGCCAACGCTTCCATGTCTAACTAGTTTGACCAAGTCTGAATGAAAAAAGAACCATACTGGAGGGGGTTTATTCATATTCTGATCAAACAGACGATATTCAAACATGAATGACACGCATCATCTACCAGAAAAGGTGACAATGTTATCATACCACAGACAGAAAATAATCTTAATGTTTTACTAGTACTAGTTGTGAAAGTTGATATTTGATAACCAGTGGGTCCTTTTGTTTAAAAAGCCTTGCAGAATAACATAAACCCAGGCAAAAATGAATTCTTGACTGAGGCTGGTGGCTTTTGTCTGGACTCCTCTTGAAGTGGTGAAATTACAGATCTCAAAAATGCTCCCCAATGATAACTAGTGGCAAGTTAATGCTAAAGAATATTAAAGAACCACAGGTAAATTTTAACCAACTAAATCAAAGTCAGGCAGAGTTCAAGTAGAAAAAAAATAACCAAAAGTAACATAGGAACGAGATTCAAAGGCTAATGACCTGAAAAAAACAACCAAAACAAACAAAAAAAAACAGTACCCAATAATCATTAACAAGTGGGTAGCTGCAATACAACTGCAAATTTCAAATAAACTGTGTATGCGGTACAGTGACTAATGCAGGGTACAACTGTAAAATTTTAGCTCAAGCTAAACCTCTTGCTCGAGGGTTTAGCTTGAGCCAAATTTTTGACGAGCTCTGATTAAAGTGCAATTGTGCATCATGATAAATTCCATGGAAAGAAAAAAGCAGTTAAAAAAAAAATCCTCTATGATGTAATCAAGTTCAAATCATGGTGATTATAGAATAAATCACCATATGATGCAGGAGTTGCCTCTAACTCTGACGACAGTACAACTGGAAAGCCTGGCATCGCATTTACACTTCACTAAAAATAGCAGGCCCATTTGTAGCCTCATTCCACTACGATCGCGTTTACGTCCCCCCAGATGGCCCCGCTAGATAGTCTACTACTGTGGAATGGGGTCATAGTCAGTGTGCTGATTTTCTCCATATTCGTTGAACTCATTCACACTGTCTGTGCTCTGTGAGATACAAAGTTTTACATGTTTGTTTTGAGGTCGCGGTGTTGACCAGGAGGGCAAGAGGTTATGAAAAAACATGATAAGCTCTGTAATATTTATCAGCCAAAAGGTCAACACCTGTTTAGTGTAAATTTCTGTAGTTAGTGATAACGTTGCCTCTCCTATACAGTTTATCCAAGTTTGAAAAGTCCAGTTGAGGTTATCAGAGGGGCCTGGCAGACAGTTTGTGCGAGTTCAGCTTTGTCGCTGTCCCAGATCCCACATATACCAAGAGTGGAAGTCGAAACTTCAGAAAACCAGTCAAAACTAACTACAGCTACCTAGCACCAGCTTATCAGCCACTGAACCCGACATCTGCACAAGTGACACTCAGCAGCTAGCTTCCAGCTTTACAAAAAAAAAAAAATAATAAAATAAAAATTAAAAATTCAGTAGCCCCATGTGGATTAGAACAAGCTTTATATGAGGGTAAGTGATAAACCCCCAGAAAGAAGAAAATGAAAAAGCTGCAAATAACAATGGGACCTTTGAAGCTTTTGTTTCAGTCATATGAGCCTTCTTAGTTATTACATGAATCCACATTTAATAAATGTGTGTAACCTCCTGGTCCCAGCCCCAGATTGATGCTGGAGGCCGGGACTGGTACAGTGGCTTGTGCAACTCTGCACTTTCTTTCATGATCCTCTGGTTTAATCCGGATTTTGTTCGGAGGTCATAGGGTCGGTGGGTTGGAATTTCAGGAAAGTCAAATTAAACTATGCATCTAAAAAGCCGACTGACTAACGAAGATGATGACCCCCCCCCCCTACTTTACAATGTTTAATTATCGCAATAATTAAACGCTATGACTGACCTACTGTCAGATTCTTCCATTTTCCTATCTGATACGTGGCAATATTCACGTAAGTGAATTGTGCATTTCAGGTTGGTCACACCCTTTCTCAAACCTGGATGGTATTGGTGGTAAATCAAATCCTAGTCAGAGACTCTGACAATGAAAATGCGCACCTTTTAGAATGATGTTATAACCAGTCGTCCACCAGGCAGACGCAGTAGATATGTCAGTATTTACCAGACGATGCATGCGGTGCAAATTTTAAAAAAACGGGATCATCTGTTCTACTGCATTCACATTAGCCAAATGTGCGGGAACAATGGTGACACTTTATTTAAGCGCTGCGTTCCTGAAGGTTTAAGAGACCAACGCCGAATTAAAGAGCGGCTGCCGCAGGGTCAGAAGAGATATCGCACTTCCAACCAGGCCGTGTTACGTCTGCCGACGCGCGGCGATCTGTATTAAACCGAGGCAACTTCAAACGGAGTTCGGCGAGACCTTCGCCGCCACGGCGGCCAAACCCCCGGTCGACAACGTGCCAGCGTTGAGAAAACCGCTGAGTCGGTCCGACATTACCCTGTTCCACAGGCTACGTCCAGCACCCTGCGGACCCCCTGCTCCCTCAGCAGAGACACCGCCCAGCTCTTGTACTCCTGGGTCCTGCTCTGCGTGTCTCCGATGTACAGCTGCCAGACCTTCGCCGCCTTGCCGTCGGCGTACTGATCAGGAAGACCCTCGGCGGCCACGCCGAGGGAGCGGGTCCTGAACACGCTGTCGACCGACATGCTGCTGCTGCTGCTGCCGCCGCCGCCGCTGCTGGTCGCACCTGCGAGATCTGATTTTCTCTTAGACAACGCGACAAAAGCGACGAAGGGCCGATTTGAACCGATAACCCCAGCGTGCGCGGAGGCGAGCCACTCGTCCGGCAGGTAGTCTCACCGCATGCTAGCCCGGATTTCGGTTGTTATTATTAATATGAGCGAAGCAGGTGGAGAAACTTTAACCCAATGACGCCGTGTCGTGGACTGACGCCTCCCTCCTGATTGGACGAGCCCCGGGGAGGGGGGGGGGCGTCCCCCTCTTTTTCCTGTTTACGTTGGCGAGACGTAGCGACGTGGTTTTTTCACCTCGACCCAAGGCCGCCAGGATCATTTCCCCACCACGCTGCCTCACATTATACAGTATATCAGAGACACGGGTGATAAAATGTGCTTCGGGTGGGTGGGTGATTGTCCGGGTCGGACTTTGTGACGCGTTAGAGATTCAAGGGAAGCGCTGGACTGCTCAACAAAGCAGAAGTCGTGGACAGCGGAGGAAGATGGCGTTGCCTATGAGACTGAGATGAGGGAATAAAAGCAGAACTGAGGAGTTTCATCATGCAGCTCAGGCACATTTCTAATGAAATACACGATGTATATATAATTATATATAACTATATATGATTTTTTTACATGATAATAATAGTAATTATAATAACAACAACAAGAACAACAGCAATCATAATTACTATAACGATTATAATAATTGTTATTATTTCTTAGCAATCTATGCAAAAACAAGGATAACTGCTCAGTTCACAGCACTGATTCAAGAAATCATGAAAAAAAAATTAATAGATAAAATTATCCACATTTTTGAAACAAGATTAGATGAAAAAAAATAATAAAATAAAATATGAACACTATAAAAGAAAACTCTGAGAAAATGTCAACTACACACACATGGCAAACAGGCGCTGCTCTTTTCCCTTGTTCCTTTTTTTTTGTGTCACTGTTTCCTCAAAAAAACGTGAACTCCTCCTTTTGTGATTGGCTGATGAAGTTCACAGAGGACCATATATAGCACAGGTGAGGTTATGGCCAGTGCCAGCCAGATTAGGTTTGTATCACCCAGTCTTGTCAACACCACAGTCCTACTTTAAAACGAACTTGTCTCACACACACACACACACACACACACACACACAAAGAAACACACAAAGTCAGTGTGCTAGAGTACAGTGTCAACACAAAAACACCGTTGCACTGTCCTTATACTGCCTGACTGCAGTGGGACTTTATTCAGAATGATGTGGCACATGTCTCAGTATATATGAAGGCATTGCTTTCATTAGCTACATACTGTTCATGGAATATCACTATTTGGTCAATTTTGATCCAGTTTCTTAGGCCCATTTTGAGTAGTTTTCTTTGGTGTTTGTTCATAATCAGGCATGGTCTTTTCTCAGTGATAACTGTCTGGAATTTCTGTTTAAAAACACTCGTATCTGTAGTCCATCTTCTCTGGAAGTGAATAGAAAACAGACTGATATGACCCAAACACTGAGATAAGCATATCATTCAGTGACAGTAGATTACATGGTCTGACCCCCATTAGTTACCAGTTAACTTGAGTTGCCATTTTATATGGCAAATGATCTGTGGTGAAATCTTTGTTTCTGACACAAGGAGGAGTGCTTGCTCTCCTGCAGGTGACAACAGGGGACAACAAGGTGGTTTTTGGTGGTTGGTTTGATGCCATCATTGAAATATATCTCTATATTAACATCTAGTGGCTGCAATGAGAAACTACAACAAGATCAAAGGAGCATCTACAACATGAGCGAGCAATTAGAAGAAACACAAATATTGGATTATATGTGCTTTAACTTAATAGCTGATTTCAAAATATGGCAACACTTTACCATTTATAAGCAGTATACAGACAATAAAGACACTGAACACTATAATGTATTTATAAGCATATATTAAGACATTTTTTGGGATAAATGTTTATTAACATACTCCTACTTCTCCTATGAGGACACATTTCAAAGTATTACAGTTTAGTTTAACTATATTTTTTGTTTTGTTTTTTATAAAGCAGCCTCCTCCTAGTATCTCATACACTTATATCTGTTTTCAACTGCCTTATGTTCTGCTATAACCCATTTGCTACATTTCTTCATTTATTGCTTATAAATGATAAATAGGGGATTCCAAGTGTCACTGCAGTTTGTTCAAAAGAATATGAGGAGGATGAAAAAAATGGTGTGTTGATGAGAATGAATGGCCTCAGATTTTAAAAGAAACATGAAATTAGTCTCTGGTGTTTCATATTAAACATCATCTCACTCACCTATTTCAAAACTCATATTTTACTGTTTAAAGCATTTTCACAAAAAAGAATGGTTACTTTATTTTAAGAAAAGTCAGTGTTGAAAAGACCAAAGTACATTTACTAAAGTATTGTGTACAAAATTTGAAGGAACTCTTTCAGAGGGAATTAGTATACTTCTTACTCAACTAGTGTACGTTTACCTGACAGTTTTATTTTACAGTTGCTTTGCGCATTAACATCTAACTTAAACAACACATGCTGAGGTCATAAAATGACAACAGTTAATATTTTACAACTACCTAGCAGTATATCACAATGAACACTCAGCTCCACCTGCAAATACCCACGACAAAAAAATACTATCTACTAAATACTAAAATACTATTCTATTTGATTGCTTACATTTATATTCATGCACTAAATCCCGAGAAAATTTGAACTAACTTCTGAATTGTGTTTTCCCTTTATTGGTGCTTTTTATCATTATTAACATTTAATCATGTATATAAAAAATTAGAAGCCAAGTACATTCACAATAGCCCACATGCTTTTCAAATGTGTTCATATTAACATAGCTTCTTCAACTACAAAACAGACCACAATATGCAAGTCTCCCAAATTATAAATGTAAAAGGGCTAGTGGAATCAGTCTTAACACAATTGTTAACACTTATTGTCCATAGGAGCAGCAATAGTAGCCTGCTGATTTGAGTTTTGTTCTCTGCGCTTCTGCCGCTTAACAACATAAAACCTTACCCCAATTATAACCGCTACCACAGCAAAAGCAACAAAAATCCATACCCAGATAGAACTCCCTGCAGCTCCCGAACTAACCCTCCTGGTTTTATTACCAGTGGTGGGTTCAAAAGGGGCTTCGGTGATTGGAGTTGTGATGAAAAAAATCTCACTCTTCTCTACTTTGATGCATTTGACTTGATCTTTAAGTACATATCCATCCGGACAGGAGCACACAAAACTTCCCAAGGTGTTGTTACAGCCATGAGAACATTGGCCCGCCGCACATTCATCAATGTCCTCACACATCGAATCATTAAGTAGATAGCCAGAAGGACAGAAGCAGACACTGTCATCGGTTCCCTCACATACCCTTGGGCATGCCAGCTTGTCACAGTGCAAAATGCACTTTACCGGGTCTTTGCTGTCTGCGGTATATCCTTTGAAGCAATGGCATTCATAACCTCCTTCTACATCTTTGCAATCATGCTCACAAGGGCCTGTTGAACAGCCGCTCGAGCTTTTGAAAAAAATCGGATCTGATAATTCTTGTGCCTGGCATGCATAGTTGTGTTTTGTTGTGCACAGATATCCATCAGTTTGGTCTGAGCACAGTCGCTCTGTCCACTTCTGATCGTTTGAAAGTGACACACAGCGTGGAGAGCAGACTTGAACGCTGTCTTTCCAGCCGCTGAAGGATGGCATAAAGCTCCTGCTTGTGCTACCAGAAGTCCACTCATAGCCTCTGAGCGGAGCTGAAAGGTTGTTACAGGCTCCAGCTGGTAAACGCAGTCCGATCCAGAAGTTTCCGTGCAATTCTTGACTCAAATTGTTGAGAATGCTCTCATTTGTCTCGGGCTGAAGTGTCATTAGTTGTCCATTCCTCTCACGGCATGATTCCTCGGCTGTTTTAAAATCCACTTTTTCTTGGTTGACAGTTATACAGTCGCTCCCAGAACAAACAGGCCTACAGCTGCCAGCCTGCTTCATGCAAAAACCTGTCATAACAGACACTAAAAAAATAACAGGCATCAAAATAGTGGTTGCCATTGTCAGCTAAAGTTATGGAAAATCTAAAGCCTGTTGCTACCTACTATGGATATATAAACCCCTTGTGACACGGATAGCACTTATGACAGGAAGGAAATGAGATAAAGTTAGACCACTGGGTTTTTTCCAAGGATCATGAAGGGCAGGGACAGTTGTAAAGCATATACAGGAACAAAAAACATTTCAGAACAAACTATCTTATTTCATCTTATAGCAGGGCTTTATCTTTATACAACAAAATGCTGCTTTGATACTCTGGTGTAAATGTATTCATCATATTTACACCAGCATAATCAGATGTGTAAACTCCTTTCAGCAAATAAAATGTGGTTAGCTGGGTTTGTGTACAAATACATCTCTGTGGCAGTGGTTTAAACTAAGTACATTTACTTAAGTACTCTAGCTAAGTACAACTCTGAGGTACTTAACTTGAGTACTTACATGTCATGCTACAATATTCTTCACTTCATTTCAAATGCAAATATTGTACTTTTTACCTTATCAATAACTATTGTTACTAGAAGATTTACTAGAAGACTTTTTTAATTCTCAACATTTTATTTTTTTTATATAGCATCATATCCTAACAATAGAGTATGTCTAGACCATACATTTTATGGTTATGATGCATTGTTATAGATTAAAGTACTCAGCAGTACGCGAGGAAGTTAAAAATTAACTTTGCTACAACCAGCTAGAGAATTTTCACATGTTAATCCACTAATGATAACGGTTTGATCATGTAATAATATATTAAGTGCGAACAAGCAGTTTCACTTTTACTATGGCATTTTTACAGTTGCCTTTTTTATTTAATTAAAAGATGAAAATAATTATCCCACCATTGTCTTATGATATCAAAAGATGGAACATACTGTATCCCTCATCTGAATAATGCAGTGAAGACACCTGGTGCTGGGCCAGGAGGTATTCACAGATTTAGTCAACAGGAGTACGTTACTCAAACATATCTACTGGCTACATGGAAAAGAATTTGGCCATTTATGACGAGTTACAAAAGTAGGCAATTGATCTTCCCCTGGGCTAGAAACATAAAAATTTAAGCATGCCGGTAAAATAACAGGCACCACCAAGACCAAACTACATCAGTTCTTTACACAGTCAACCTTGACATACCGAAGCCCTCACACCCCCTTCATGACAACACCTACAACACCTTTCCATTGCAGTTCTTGAGCAGCCACCTTTACCATTCTTCTCTCTATTTTTACCCCAACGTGTCTGTACTCTATAATCACAGTCTGACAGGATTTTTTTCTGATTTGGGATTTGATATGTAATCGTTTACTTACAACACATAGCCTAACCTACAGAGGCTGCAAAAACATAAATTAGATAAATAAAAATAATGATCCTTGCGGACAGTCTTCTCCCTAACTGTCAGGTCATAGGTCATCAGTCAAGATGGACTCGTACAGTTTCTCTAACCGTGGATCCAGACCAGAGGACACCCAACAGTATCCGTCTGTAGTAATGTTTTTCTTGGCTTCTTTTTTGGAGCGACTGCAGCGAAAAATCGCAATAGCCATAGTGACTGCGACCAACACTAGCAGCGAGATGACTGAGCCCAGGACGCAGATTATTACCCTGGAATTGACGGTCTTGGACCAACCCGCCGCCAGGGACGTGTTGCTCTCCCGACCGCTGTGCGTAACGTTCACCAGGTCTGGAAGCGGTGCGTCAGTGTGAGGGGACTGGTGCTGGAGCTCGACCGTGGCTCTCGTTAAGGACTCGGTGGAGTTCTCGCCTGTTTCCTTCCCATCTTCAACATCAGATGAAGCGGTCGGTGTTTGTGTCCAGTCCGGAGCGCAAGTCGATCCGTCAGCCCCCAGACGGAAGCCCTGCCGGCAGGCGCACGAGAAGCTGCCCGCGGTATTAATGCACCTGAACTGACAGCGATAAGGGACGCACTCGTTTATGTCTTCACACGAGTGGCCATCCCGGGATAAAGTGAAGCCCTCGTTGCAGTAACAGGAGAAGGAGCCGACATTGTTCAGGCAGCCGTGCTCGCATCTTGATTGTTCGCACTCATCCACGTCGCTGCATTTACCGAGGGTCAACTCGTAGCCCTCTTTACACACACACGTGAAACTGCCGCGCGTATTTAAGCACAAATGACCCTCGCAGGCTTGTGACAGGCACTCGTCGATGTCGGAGCAGTTGCGCTGGTTTTCATCCAGTTCGAACCCATCTGAGCATTTGCAGAAATAGCCCGACTCACCCATTACGCACTGATGCTCACAAGTGTCAGCGCCGCACACGTCTTTTATCCTGCAAGAGAATCCATCCTCATTCAGGTCGTGACCCTCTCTGCAAAAGCATCGGACTCCATCTGCGTCCTGGCGGCACAGATCTTCGCATCCTCCGTTGTTGATCGCGCAGTTTCGCTCCCCCGTTTTGCAAAATGGACCAGGGTCTGTCCACCGATAAATGTCGTCCGCCCTCGTGCACACAGAGTAGTGAGTCTGTCTGTCGCTGCAGAGAATATTGGCATATGTTCCAAGTGGGAATAAGTTCATTTCACTTCTCTGCGGATTCTTTGAAAAGGGCGCTGTGTAGAGTATTTGTCCAGGCCCCAGGATGGACAGAGGTTTGCACATTCCCTTAAAGTAAAACTTACATAAATAATAAACAGGGGTTTTGCAAGGTTCAGCCGCCCATTTCAGCGGAGTCTGACCCAAGGTGTAACTGACCCTCACACATCTGTCCTCTGTGCAGGTGGAGATGGGTTCTTTTTCCCAGTTGGAGTAGAGGGAGTCTTCTTCCTCAGATACCCACTTAAACCCCCTGAGATTCTGGTCAGCTAACATGCAGTTCCCTCTGTTTAATTTTAACCCAATCCAAAATTTAAGTGGCCTGTCCTGACGTTTTCTTCGGATCTGTGAGAGAAGCGACCGCAGCACATCCTCTTCTTCTCTGTCTCTGACTGTCATGAGATAACCTCCGTTGTAGACACAGTTCTGACGGGCCTTCTCAAAGCTCAACCTGTCCATATGTACGGTGAAGCAGGCGTTAGAAGTGCACAGGGTCTCATGTTCAGCTCCGGATAAATCCTTAGCGCAGTTGAGAAGCTGCAGTAGAAAAATCCACAACATAATTGCTCCAGAAATCAACAAATTAGGGATATTGTGAGGGTCCCTGGAAGTTTTTCGGGTAAAATTTGACCAATATGTGACTGTGAGTTCAAATCTAGCAGTCATGCTCCAGTATCCTGTTTGGGACACAACCTAAAGACGGAAATCTTGTTTAGCAGCAGTAGCAGGCTCTTTCTTTCTACCCTGCAGACCAGTTCCGTTTTAGAATAGATAACAATGGCAGGCTTCGCAGTGTTTTGGCTGGTTTCTCCAGATGTCTCCGGCCCTAGTAGGCTTTAGGCATTTAAGCTGACTCCTTTAATTGTAGTACCTTACAATACATGAACAAGCAGGGGTCAGAGCCTCAGAAACACTCGACATTTGCAAATGGACTGCGTGTTAGGACACACAGAAGCTGCTGCAGGGAATGAACCTATGACCTTTGCCAAAAGAAAACCTGCACTTTATCATTTATAGCAGTATTTAATATGGTAATCATCCGCTTATTTATTACATTATTTGCCATACAGGTGTATAATAATTTACATAAATACATCTTCCTTACATTACTGATTGCTTTGCACTTTTGTTCCTAGAGGCAGTGTCAAGTTTGTATTTCAGATTGATTGTCTCCTTCCTCTGTTCCCCCTTTGTAGCCTTCTCTTCAGAAGGGAGAGGCCAGCCAACCTGAACTGAACCAGTTACTATGAGCACGAGAAATTAAGTATGATGATTCATATCGCAAAATTAATATGGACACACCTGTGTGAGATTATGTCTCCTGAATCTACTTTTTTGGATGGTAATAAGTACCAAGGAGTTTCATGTGAATACAAAAAAACATTTCCTGCATTTGTTTAAATGCAGGAAATACCCCAGCTACAATCACAGGAAGGAGAGTATTTCACTCCCCCTCCCACTGAGCTCACAGAGGCAGTTGGAAAGTCTATTCCAAGAAAATCTCCGCAGATTCTTCCAAGTCTGTCTGACATGATATTCCAATCAAGTTATATCTTCCATGTCCACAGTGTTTTTTGTTATTTTTTAGGATTTCCAAGAAAAAATTGTATCATATAAATCCTTAATCACTAGAGCCACAATACACAGAAACAATAAACACAATGAATGTCAGCTCTGCCTCTTTAAGAAGAAACAGCAGTCAAGACTAACACAGTGGCACTTGTTTTCATGCACCTGACTAATTGTATTGAAGAGTGACAGTCCAGTCATAGCATAGCAGCCTTAACAAGGCACAATAGTCCTGTCAAGCTCTGGATTTCTCCATGCAAAAGCAGCATGTATTGGGCTGCAGTGAGAGCAATACTCTGCATTTGAAGTGTTTGGAGGTTTTTGTTTGCTTTTTTTTAGCCTTTCAAAAACCATAAACAAAAGAACAAAAGTGCAAAAAATGAATTTAATTTCATCAAATTTAGTTTAATTAAATGATCAAACTGTTCTGCTTTTTTTTTTTTTTTGTAATCTGCTCTAATGTAAGTTAGCATGACTGGCTAACAGGCCTGCAATAGCTGAGTAACATAGGCTGTTCCCAAATCAGTGCCTAGTTACTATTAAGTGAACTATATGCACTGTCTGCCATTTTACTTTGGTGTGTAAAGGTATCCACTATTTAGCGTACTTCAAGATTCCACAACAGAATCAATAAAGTAGTGTGCATGGCATGTATGCTACACTACTTTCTGCTAACGATGCCACAATGCAGTGCATCGCTTTTTGTAGGCGTAAAAAATTACAATACATCTTCCTTACATTACTGATTGCTTTGCACTTTTGTTCCTAGAGGCAGTGTCAAGTTTGTATTTCAGATTGATTGTCTCCTTCCTCTGTTCCCCCTTTGTAGCCTTCTCTTCAGAAGGGAGAGGCCAGCCAACCTGAACTGAACCAGTTACTATGAGCACGAGAAATTAACTATGATGATTCATATCGCAAAATTAATATGGACACACCTGTGTGAGATTATGTCTCCTGAATCTACTTTTTTGGATGGTAATAAGTACCAAGGAAATTACAAACAATGTTTCCTGCATTTGTTTAAATGCAGGAAATACCCCAGCTACAATCACAGGAAGGAGAGTATGTCACTCCCCCTCCCACTGAGCTCACAAAGGCAGTTGGAAAGTCTATTTCATGTATGCTACACTACTTTCTGCTAACGATGCCACAATGCAGTGCATCGCATTTTATAGGCGTGAAAATAACAATTGAGCGGCTCTACAGCTGACAGTGATGACGCAATGAAGTGATGTGATGAAGACAATTACTGCCCAAAATCTCCCTTCACTGCTCACTACTGTGAGTGAGTTTGTTGTGGGTTGGATGATAAGGCCCTCAAGGGCCAGTCAGGCTTGGGCTTCTGCCACACAGCTTTAATCTCTCATTTAAAATTCAAACTTAATAAAATAACAAACTGAAATCTACTGGGTCGGATGTTTTGTTTTTAAGTTTATGGTCAGAGTACAACACACCAAGGCGGTCCTGGGACCCTCTGATTCCAAGTTTGAAATACAGTCATAATAATGTATCTCTTCACCTGTTCTGCCCTTTTTCGGAACAAACAATCTGTCTCCTTCCCTGATGTAATGTTCTAATTTGGGTCAGAGTCCACTGAAATGGGCGGCTGTACATTGCAATTTCTTTTTCATATTTAACATCATCAGCTGGTGAGGATGCTGATTCTTTGCTTGGGACAAGCAGCTGTAGCCTCAGAGTTTTAACTCAAAAGAAAAAAACAAGTTACCCCAAACGGTAAAGAGTCAACCGGATGCAGCATTTCTAACCAGTTCAAGAGGCTTATGTTAACTTAATAGATAACTAGCTGATAAAATCTGCCCGCAGCTGTTGTCATTTCAGCTGGCAAAATTGACATTTGTTGGCTAGAAATGAGAGGACTTCTTTCGTTTTCCTCTGTCTGAGCAAGGGCCCATTGTTTCAAGAGTTACTACAAATTTGAAATGTTAAATCTTGAACTTTGATCACTGTAAACTGTACATGTGCCATGTGTGAATAGAAAGGAGGAGCAGGAACTTGTCCAATACAAATCAAGACTACATACTCTGAACTACCCTTAGAGATGAATACATGCATGACTATCTGCCAACTAAATTAAAGACATGTCCTAGCTTCAGTAAAAACACATTTTAAAGGCCATAAACTCCTACACAGGCCCTTCCACTTCCGCTATGCTGTTTGAATGCACCTCTCCTCAGACCTGTGTGAACTTGTATATTTGACAAACAGCTCTCACTCTCTTTTTGTTTTGTTGTACCTGTAAGGCCGTCACAAGTTGCACTTTTCCATTTTTAGTCGATCATGGACTTTGATGACATGGCTCTCAGCGTAACTTTATCCTGAGGTCTGATCCGCGTCAGTAACTTACGAGAAAAATGAATGAAAAATGAGTAAAAGAAACCAGTATTTTCAATAAGGTCAATGTTCAGACTTCTAAAAAGATGGAAAGGCGAAAATGCAGATTTGTCTTTGACAAGTTGATCTGTAAAGTTATGTTCACAAAATGTGGATTATTCCCTTTATTTTGAGAGGGCACTGCCATACTGTGTTTAGAGCCTGCAGGCTTTACAGTGTTTGGCATGCATCATACAGTAAAGGAAATTTTCCATACCAGCATGTATCACCAGAGACCTGTTGTTTTAAGTATTCTGTATGTGTTCTTGTGAAGTACATTATTTTGCAGACAACATTTCCTGTATTTGTTTGGAAGCAGGATACAACCTAACTTCATTCCCAGGAAAGTGGAGTAGTAACGCACGCCATTGGCCTTTGAGCTCTCTCACACACACACACACACACACACACACACACACACACACACACACACGCACACACATACACACATACACATACACACACATATACACAAACACACACACTATAACACTGTAATTACAGCCCACCTAAACCTAAAGTAACTGAATACTTTGGAATTATCTGAATTTATGCATAAATTTGTTTTACAGAGTGCACAGCGTATCACCATGAAAACATCATGGGAGGATCATGATTTGAGGCTTTGCTGCATCTGGGCCTGGAGAGCTCACCACCATTCGGGTTAAGATGATCTCCCAGGTTTACCAACGGTATCTTAATGTCGACAGGTATTCCTCTACTGTTTGTTCCAGCTCTGTGAATGTTTTTTTGCTGTGTCCAATATAGACATAAAAGATTATTATTTTGTTTGTGTCATTAGCTTGAGCACTTTGTCTTTGTCTGTACTTGTAAAGTAAATTAAGATCAGAGCACATTTTATAAGGGTTAACACAGAATAACAGGTCATTCCAAAAGGTTCACTTATCTAATTTTAATTAGATATTGACATGTGAATTTATCATTTCTGGACTACTCTACTATTCAAGAGATTTCTTGAAACGAGGATCAGCATACAACATGCCACTAACTACTGATGAGGGGAAAAAAAGGTGTTTTTGAGTTCTAGCAGTTGTGGTGAAGGAATTGTGATAATTGTCCACAGGGTGGTGTCAGAGTAAAAGTCTTGGGTAACCTCTGTCCCAGGGTTCTATTGCACTGTGAGCATGAAACTGTTGTTATTACTAAAGAATATATTTGTCTTAGTATTGTAAAAGCGGAAATGGCATCACGTTAATTGTGGAGAAATGGCAGAGCAAAGTTGCCTCTCTTCTTTTCTGAACATTTAGGAATGTTTAGGAATTAGATTTTCAAGATGATTATGATGATTGCCATCCTTGAAATCTTTAGTTCCTTATAAGCCAAGATATAAACCAATATTTTTATATCTGTGAAAAGCCAATGATGACCCACATAGAAGAAACATGATTTCGCAAGACTTTGATAATGCAGTTTGCTCACGCAGAATAGGGATTTGATGGGAGATTTTTAAGGTATCTTCTTCTCCCTGTCACCTGCGTCATGCATGGATAATGCTTGACAGAGTTGTATCAGTAAACTGAACAGCCTTGCAGGTTCACTCTGTCATCAAAGACCTACAAGCATCTGCCCAAAGACATTTTGCTGTATGTACTTTTGTGTAATTACAGTACAGAAACAAACTCCTATCATTCAAAGCATTGTTTTGTGAATTTACATGTGCTACACTGACAAGCACCCAAACATGATTCCCAATTTAAATGTTATGTCAGGATAGGCTGTGTCATTGTACTGTCAACTCAGTGGAGGATGACGGGTATTTAAAAGTGTCTTTTGCTAACATATCTGTGCAAACATTACCCTAGCTACTGTTTCCATGAAAAATTGATCAGTCATAAATCTGGAAAAGTCATGTTATGTTTTCGGCCAAGCGAGCAGTGTAGGATAAGGCTGGGAAGGAAATGTCAGCCTGTTATTCAGTCAGTTCAAAACTTTGATCCAGACTGAAATATCTCAACTGTTGGATGTATTTCCTAGATTTTTTGTACAGATATTCATGATCCCCAGAAGATTCATCCTTATCACTTTTGGGATCTCCTTGACTTTTTATCTAGCATCACCATGAAGTTTGTGGTTCAGACTGACATATCTCGACAATTATTGAATTGATAACTGTGCAATATTGTGTAGACATTTGTGGTCCCAGGAGGATGAATCTTTATAACTCTGCCAATTCAGTGAGTTTTCCTCTAGTGACATCATCGTGTCAAGGTTTCAGTTTGTCCAATATTTTGGTTTATAACCTGCAAAATTAATATTAGCCCATCCCCTATCATCAGCGCTAATTAACCAATGTTAGCATACTAACATAGTAAACTAAGATGTGAACATGGTAAACATTATACCCACTTACCATCAGCATGTTAGCATTGTCATTGTAAGCAAGTTAGCATGCTCGGCATTTAGATAAAGCTCAGTTCTTCTTATCTTCATAGAGAGCTTGAGAAATGTTGATCTGTATCTTAATGGGCCTGAAGGCAGTATAGGTGACACAAATAATCTTAACTAGAAGACATGTCAAAAAAGGATAACTTGCATATTAAAACCACAGTCTACTATGTATACAAAGACATGGAGGCCATATACTGTTGAATGAGTTCTTTGTACTTGATTCTACTGGTTGTGGGATAACCCTGTTTTACAGGCAGCTAAAAGATACTTGTTTTGTCAGACCATCACTGGGGCCAATTTTTACTTCCTCTTTTCCTTTTTATTTGTATTCAGCCATGACTAAGTTTGTTTAGGGACAATCTCAACTTTCACAATGCTTTTTACTCAGAGCAAGTAAATACAGCTCTCCCTGAATTGCATAAAGTGGGTTTTCAGACTGAGCATGTGAATAAACATGCACATGAACATGATTTAACTTGTAAATGTCGTTCCTTTGGATTATAGTGTAGTGTATAATGTATGATTTTAAAATGATATTTTCCTAATAGAATAATTATTTTCAGTTTCAGTTCATGATGCCTTACATACACTATGTTCACAGATATATTAAATAATTATTGATGTAAGATATAAATAATGTGGCCTTCATAAATTTCAATTACTGTCGTCAGTTTTTCCAACATTTAAAGGAAACTAACCTCTGCTGAGATAAAGAGGACAGCTCCTGGCTTTAACTGATTGGCCGGTGTTCGTTTTGGTTTACTGATAACAACACAGATACTCATTCACAAGGAATCATTGTTTGAGTAAATATACACGCATGAAACCTTTGGTAAACACTCGCAGCAAATAGCCTGAGTTTCTCCTAGTTTAACAGGATGGCTAGCAAGATGGCATTGCTTTTAATGTGAGACGTTTATATCTTGATTAATCATTTACAACCACAAGGTCAAGCCTGTTTCAGGTCACAAATATGAACTTTGGTATGAAGCAGGTCTCTACCTGATCTACAGTAGCCAGATGTATAAGACTGCCCTGCAAGTGACCATAGGCGGGATCGTCTCAGTTATCAGTAACATTTTTTCCTGAGCAACATATGTACACTAACCAACCCTGGTGGCTTGAGGTGTTTTACTGGCATAATATAAGTATCAAAGCCTCTCCTCTCGTACTTGCTGATCCACTCTACTATTCCAACTACACGGCACATTTTTCCCTCTTTAGCCAGTGAGGTAAGATCTTTAAAAGCCAAAAACATTTTAAACCAAATGATTCATGTTCCAAATTTAGCAACTTGCTGCACATTACCATATAGCTCAGCACAGCACAGTTCCTTTTGCTGATGTGAACATATTTTAGCTTCCATGTTGAATGGCTGAAATTTGCATGCATGCCATAGTGACGAGAAGTGACAAGTTGGCTTTAGAATAAGGCAACTTTGTCAGTGAAGAGTTTCCTTTTTGGTTTAAATTATGTTTTCTTTTTGTTACCTTTATCTATTATGTCCTCCCTGTATTTTGAAAATTTTAGTTTATTGCTAATTTCACGTTAATTGCTACTTGAAATATTAGGAATTTCACACCAAAAATAACTTGGTAAAAAATTAAAATACATGTGTTTTGTAACTCGTTATGCCTGCTCTAAGCAAACGTGATTAATCATGCATTGACTTGAAATAATTATAACTGCACTGAGCTGTAAGGGTAAGTTGTTAAATGTTAAATGTTAAATTAAATGTTAATGTTAAATGAAACATTTCATAGGTTAGGTTTCTATTCCGATTATGGCTCTTTAGAGTATTTTTAAGTTAAATTTTAAGTTAAAGTTGGCACACGCCCTGATCTCAACCAGCACTTGTCTTGACCTTTTCCTTAAATTTCTTATTTATGTGTATCTCTCAAACTTGCATGCAAATTTCTTGCAAACATCATTGCAGCTCTGATTCTTCTGTCCCTTAACAGAGGCCAAACACTGCAGCAATGCCTCCTCCCGGTGCGTGTCTGAGCATCGTGGAGGCTCGTAACAAGGAAAATGGTTATGGGACTGTCGACAACCCTGAGAGGTTCCTCAACCAAGACTTCCAGCAGCTGAAAAAGTACTGTCTCATCCATCGGTTGAGGTTCCTTGACGAGATGTTCCCCCCTGACAAGAACTCCATCGGCGAAGGGATACTGAGGCCCTCTGACCTGGCCCGAGTGGTGTGGCTGAGGCCATCGGTGAGTATTCTGAAACTGTAGAAGTGCAGACGATATTCTGTATCAAACTAAATGCTAACATTTAATCAATTCATTCAGCTTCACTTGATGCTTTAAATGCCTAAAGTAAGGCTTAAAATGCCTACTTGATTTGATGAAGAATTCCAAGGTGACATAATAGCCTCAGCTGAACTTAAGAATACTTTTTTTTTTTTTTTTTTGCAAGGAACAAAAGCTGTGGATTTTGTCCCCAAACTCCTACATACTTACAAGTTGTCCTACAAGGGGCTCTCAATTTGGCCAGTTTGAACAGGAGAAGTTTGTACAGTGACCAGTAATTAATTCAACTAGTATATGGGCATGCCAATATCAAGACATGATATATTATTCTAAAACATATTTTTATTGACTTTTAATTTTCAGGAAATTTCTCCTAATCCAGGCTTTGTACTTGATGGGGTCTCCAGGTTTGACTTTCTTCAAGGTCTACTTGGTAGGGAAATTTCTTCCTTCATAATGTTTTGCTGTCATGCTTAAATGTCTTTCTGAGACCACTATAAATATGTTTTTTCTCAGGAAACTGCTGGTTCCTTGCCTCGATCGGAGCCCTGACATTCCAGAATCGCATCATGGAACAAGTTGTTCCTCTTGGTCAAACATTTTGTGAGGACTACTGTGGACTGTTTCACTTCAGGGTAAATACACACACCAATTAACACTAGGTGTTATGCTTCAAAAGTATATATACACTGAAAGAATTGTACTGCTGCAAATGTCTGCTGATGTATGTGGGTTTTAGACAATTGTCAGACATGTCAGGGGGGATTGTCAGGTATTATGACTTCAAAATACTTCAGATCATATCAAATATAATGACAGTATCATGAGGTGTGGAAAACATAGTCATAGTTTATTTGTAATTAATGCTTTACTAGCATGTAGTAGCTAGCACAGAGTAAAGGTACAGGTTTCAAACTATCTATAAAACTGCCTGTGCTAGTTTTAAAAGAAAGAAATGGCCTCAAGGATACACACATAGTAAAATACTGAATGTAAATATAACTGTCTTTGTTTCCAGAAAACACTACTGAGTACCTATAATTTCAGGTATGTGTGTAGGCAATGCTGTTGAGCCGACGTGGCTGTAAACGGGATCAAAGCTGCAAGTCAGGAGCTTTAAACTGAGGCAATCATTATTCCATCCAGTGTTCTGGAGTATGGAGCAAAGAGGACCAGACAGACTGCACTTTACAGCATTTGAAGAAGCTTATTATTTTAAATTCTTTACTTAACATGACTAACAATGTTAAAACATTTCCACTGACCTAGATATAATTATTGACAACAAATTGACACAGAATTTAAATCATTACACATGCGGTGTCAGGTTCTCCTTTCATTTCAACAATTTTTGACAATAAATGGATCAGTTTAAAAAAATATATTTATATTCTTCTATTATTAACCCTTCAGTTCTGGAGGTTTGGAAGATGGGTGGATGTTGTCATTGATGACAAGCTACCAACAATCAATGGCAGACTAATCTTCGTCCACTCCAAAGACCCAAATGAGTTCTGGCCTGCTTTGCTGGAGAAAGCCTATGCCAAGTATGGGAAACACAGTGCATTGTTTCTAAGTCATATGATATCCTCTCTCAGTGTGGGGTTTAAACTACTTTTTAATTTTTAAAGTCTGTGGAATTAATTACAATCCCACTGTCAGGGTGTGCGGTTCCTACTCAGACATGAATACTGGAACTCCTGCTGAGGCTTTGGTGGACTTCACTGGTGGCGTCCACATGTGCATCCAGCTGTCAGATCCCCCTCCGAACCTGTGGGAGCTGATGTGCAGAGCCGGCCTATCCAGGTCCCTGATGGGTTGTGGTACACCTAAGGGGGTAAGCATGAATATGCCACATAAAAACCATGAAGCAGGTTCTTTTTGCTCTTTTAAACTGTGCTGAAACTCCTCAGAATGCCCAACCCATATTACAAAGGTTGTCACTGTTTAATATCTGAGACAGATGTTAGCTGTAATAAAAAACGGTTCTGGCTGCCAACATTTTCACTTATCATAGAAGGAAACTACAAACATGATAACCTGGTTCTATCTCCAGTTCATATTCTGATAACTCCCCAACTTATTCATTTGAAATGACAGACTGGAGAAGTGCCAAGGTGCCAAGGGTCAATAACATTTTAGAATTTTCTTCAGAATTAAGCAATAGCGCTAAGGGCTGCTCTACCAAAGAAAAACCACACCACTGATTCTTTTGTCACTTTTTTGGCAAAAGGTTAACTGTTACATTCTGAATGATAAACTGAACTTTGACAGAAAGTTGGATTGAGATTTAAGGCATATTTCTCGATCGAAGAGCTGCTCCGAAGACAAAAAGTACACTTCTTAATATTTTAGATTGAGTGCATCCAAAGAGGTAGAAAAAGCCTGGTCTGTAAATAATATTACAAAGTGGATGGTCTACACTTGCCATATTTCAAAAGTGCGGTGAGATAAACACTGTAATGATTTGGTGCTACATAAATAAAATTGAGTTGAATTGATTATTGGTTCATAAGCTTCCTGCAACAATCATTAAAGAAACAGGTGTCACTAAAATGAATGGTGTACCTATGGAGAGAAATGGTTACATCAGCTGGTGGATCTGTGCATTAGAGAAATCACCATCAAATCCAAGTTTTCTCAAATTATATTTTTCTGTTTAGATAAAGTTTTATCCTAATGAAACATGGACAAACCTTTACCCTAAAACCCAACTTGTTCAAGTACCAGACCTTGTTCAAAGTACTTGTGAGAAATGCACTTTATACTTCCTTGCAAATAGTATGATGAGAAGATCGATATCACTCCCTTTTGACGAGAGACAGGTATCGATCTTGATATGATACGTAAACTATAGCCAGCAGCTAGTTAGTTGAGTTTGGCACAAGACTGGAAACATGGGGAAACAGCTAGCCTGGCTCCCGCACATAACCCCAGGCAAAATATTAAACCAATAAAGTACAACATGCGAAAGGGTGAGCTTCAGAGGATTTTGTTCCCTGCAGTCGCAACTGACTGGTTGGTCCACTGGGAATGGACTGGTGCAAGATGTTAGGTGAGGTTCATGTGGCCAACCAAGACAGCTGAATGAACCCAGAGGCGAATCATTATTGGCTTGCTAGCTTGACATTTTGTACCGGAGGCCAAAGATAGGTGGAAAATCAGTAAAAATCTCCACAGCGTAGGAAAAAACACACTAAACTAAATGATCCTTGTGAGCAATTCTGAGGAACAATCTAAAGACATAGCAAGCCAACCTCGCTCAAGAATATGGAATAAATGCATATTGATGCAAACATTCTATTTGATCAGATTCTGATAGCCTCATTTACGGCCCCCTTCAATTAGGATTACATTTCAGTTTCTTTATTACAGTTTTACCATTACAGAAGTTACATTAAAATTCTTGAATATGGTACTGTTGCCCAGTAGAAGACCTCCACCATGTTCAGAATATCTAGCAGAAAGATAGCAGATGAATAAAGACGACGCAGCCCTATTGTCAACTCTGCAGTGGTTGTAATAAGTCATCACGTTTCCTTTTCAGCAATCAGCTCCTACCTAAAATTGTCCCTTGTAAAACATTTTTTTGTTGTCTTATTGTAATTTATCACACATTTAATGGTGGCCAGACAACAGTAAGCATGCTAACAATTTAGCTTCCTACTGGTAGTGCTACCTCAGCTACACCTGTTGGTCATGTGACCCTAGCCTTGCAGGTTGTGGCTGTTGACCAAGAGCGTTTACGTATTATTATCATTTTTTTCCGTCAATGATCAGCAATGATTCATGTCTTTGACTTTTAGGAGACATCTGCCAACACAGTTTTACCTAATGGATTGGTCCAAGGCCATGCCTACACTATTACAGGTGTCAAGCAGGTGAAGTATTAGACTATGAACATTGTGTTTTGAACTGTAAGTAAATGTAATAACTTAATTCAATAATTCAAGCATATGTGAAATAATTTAATAATCATGTGTAATGATTGATGGTTAGATGAAGAGCAAAGGGAAACTTGTAAACCTGGTGCGTTTGATGAACCCATGGGGCAGAGGAGAGTGGAACGGGGACTGGAGTGATCAGTAAGAACAACTCCCACTAACTAAGTTTCACGAAGGAATACTATAGCTCAGCTTTGCAGTTTCAGAAATACTGAGATAATTTTCCAATGAACTAATAAGTCAAAATGTATTTATTGTCATACACACAAAGACACACTTTTGCATTTTTTACATATAATCTTGTCAGTGGTATGTACCAGAAATTCCTGTGGCTAACACATAATGGGATAAAGATCTTCTGGAGAAGGGGTATGACGACAAGCCTGTTATCCTGTCTTACCGTGAAAACATCCCTCTGGTGATTCTAAACTGGTTTTGCCAGTCACAGTCAAGTAATCCACTGTAAAATCTTGGCTTAAAGGAAGAAAACCGTCTTTTATTCACAGTCAACAACACCTGCATGGGCTTGCACTTCCATACTTGTTGAGAAGAAAGCTGGCAGGCACTGTGTCCAAACCTAAGGCACCTTTAGATTGTAAACAACTGATTGTAAGATGTTGTCTCTTCTCTCAATTAAATGATAAACTGTCTTCAAGGTCGTCTCTATGGCAGACTGTGAGTGCCCAGGATCATGAGATGTGCCACTCAGTGTGTGATGATGGAGAGTTTTGGTGAGAAAGTGTATCCACAATGTGGGAAAGTTCTCAAAGCATAAGAATGTTATCTGTGTCACTCATGTATACCCAGCAATAACCAGAAATCAGGGGATATTTAAAGTGTAACATAATTTTGTATATAAGACAAGACGTTAACAGCTTTACAATGCCAACAAATAGAAGAAGTCTAACTATGCAGCATTTAAAAAATAAAAATAAAAACCTCTGTATTCAAGAGATCGAGAAATATTTGATATGTTGAGTATATTTTAGTGTTGTGGTTAGCATACATTCATGATCATATTCTCCCCTCGTGGAAACTCACTAATTCAAAGTCACACTACTGTAAAACTTCTCTATGAGGCCACTGTTAGTTGTCTATAAGCTTTTCTTTGCATTCACTGAGACAGTTACATTTCCAATCTTTGTTAATATTAAACATTTCATCTGCTCCGTTTGTACCAGATTCATCCTTTATGAATCTTGTAGAAGAATAGATTGATAATAATTTGTATGTTGTCATCTGTTTTGACAGGATGACCCTGCAAGACTTCTGCAAGTTCTACTTGGATCTTGACATCTGCTCCATGAGTCCACACTTCCTTGATGGAAACTCAACATGGAACTGGAAGACCTCCGTCTATGAGGGCAGATGGGTTGCAGGAACCACTGCTGGAGGATGCATGAATAACAAAGGTACTTCCAGGATATCTGGACTTAATAATAAATTAAAGACCTAAGGTTATAAAGAAGAAGCTCTTCATGGAATATCATTGTTCTGTCATCTGTTCTGGGAGCTGGTTTTACGAAATTTTATAATGTAATTTAGAAAAAAACAATTACAGTTAGCCATTAGAGGAAAACACCACAGTGTAAAGTGGTTAAGATGAGATAAGATGAACTATAGGTTTCACTGTAACATGGTTGTGTAAACTGAATGCTTAAACCAGTGGTTAACGCCATGAAGCAAAAGCAGGGCAGCTAAAAGTTGCAGGAAAAAAGAAAATCTGTCACAGCTCAAGTGTAATTTAATACAAAATTTGAGCTCAAGCAACTACTTGAACGTATGTAATACATAATAGGTACGTATGGTAGATTTTACAATCCACCATAGCTACAAATTATAATAGATTCAATAAAAGATAAACTGATATTTTGAGAAGAGTTCCAACTTGATTCATGTTCATCTAGCCTTGCTTTCAGCTTGGTATTAATACAGAAAAACATTTGATTTGACCTCAAATGACAAATAAACTGTGTTTCTCTCTATGTCTACCAGAAAGTTTCTGGACTAATCCACAGTATCGGGTCAAGAATGAAAGTCAATATTCAGGGATAGATGGAGAAAATAACACGTTGGTGTCTCTCATGCAAAAGCCTGACAAGAGGAACCGACGCCTGTTCAAGAATCTCCACATTGGATTCTCTGTATTTGAAGTAACCATTGCTCTTTAATGTTTCTGTCTCAGTACATGGACTATTATGGATATGACATACATACGGTAGATATGGCAAGTAGCTGCAGTTGCCAGATTAAAAGAAAACAACAATGAAAGCCTATTGTAGACTGCAGTTTTGAGCATTTTGTGCAATGATGTTGACTGTATCAGAACAAAGCAATTACTGCTGGAAAAAAAATCAGAGCAATTATAACTATACAATCTATAGACGTGAATACTGGATAAAAAAAATTGGATGTACATTTTTCAGAATGTAGCTCACAGTTTATTTTACTTAAAGTTGTAATCCTTAAGATATCAATGCTGATATCAGTAAGATAAATGTTCAAACAGTAACATATTATTACACACTTTACATGCATCTGAGAATCCCTCATGCATGTAAAGGCAGGTTGAATCTAGCATTCATTGTTAGTGGTAGATATGGGGGATGAAAACACAATTCAAGCATACTGCTTTTGCTTAATGCTTTTGAATGCTTGAATGCTTTTGCTGAAAAAATGCCAACCATGAATAGAATAAAAAAAATGGGGTTTGATTAATGAAAATCTGACAGATTTAATCAAACAACAACAAAACACTGTCAAAATTGATACTGCCAAATTTTCCTAGTCTCAAGTATCACCTCAGAAACTGAGTTTGGCCTAAACATGTATATTTTCAGCATAATTTGTTGCAGCTCTATTGGTGAAGCTTACATTACACTTACAAACAGTAGCTGATGAGCACACAAACCCAGGCCCCTTGAGAGAATGACCAAGGTTTGTGCCTGGCACAAAGTGATGATTTCACATGTAGCTTAGTCAAGAAGAATATAAGAATTCTAGAAGATTAGAAATACAAATTGAATGAACATATTTACAAGGCGTTTAACACTCAACCGAGGTGTTTAACACTCAATCTTTAAGGGACCTTATTCTAAGGAGCTGAAGGATGGTAACAATAAAATTGAAGGTAAACACAGTAAAATTGAAGGTAAACACAGTAAATGTACATCCAAAATCAAAGTCTTTGTGGGTAAACCAAAAGCAGGCTATCATGGCCGCCTTAACTCTTGGTAAGATTCTGGCATGTGACTGTATAAATACATTTATAATGGATGTCATTATCTTAGCTGAAAAGTTGACAATTATCAACTGAACTAATGCCTTTTTTCCTCAACATGAATTCACTGCATGCTGATTTTCCCCAAGGTGACTGAACAAGTAAGAAACAATTTTATCTCAATCGCTGTTCAAAGTACACATTCTCCATTTGCACTGTGCAGCTCCATTAAATGCTATCACCTGAAAAGAGATAAAATTTCTATTTATTATTGCAGTACAAGTCACAGAAGGGGAAGTTCCCAGCCTCTTTCTTCAGAACCCACGCACCTGTTGCCCAAACTAAAACCTTCTTGAATGCACGTGAGGTGATGGAGTTCTTTATGCTAAAGCCTGGTGAATACCTGATTGTGCCGTCCACCTTCAACCCCAATGAGACAGCCTCCTTCATCTTGACCATCCTGTCCAAAACAGAGACCCATGGCTAGTATGCACATATTCTCTACCTGCTTCTTGTCTCACCTTTTGTCTGTCCAATCAGTCATAAAGCAATAAGAGCCGCGACAAACACAATGGTGTTACATCTTCCAGGAAACAATATGCATGGCATATGTCACAGTGTATATATTATATGTATGTATTATTATATATTTATATATACGTTTATATAAACACGCTAATACCATGTGGAAAAACTGTGGTCCTTCCCCTCAGTGAGAATTCTGGTTACCACACACAGGAGCCAGTTAAAGAGGTGTGCAAGAAGCCACGATATCACAGTATTGTTGGTGTTCTTCTTTTTTTTTTTATTGTGTTACATATTCTAATCTACATTTTATTTCCAGTATTACATGAAATATTTTTCGCCAGTTTCTTTTTATGTAGGGCCAATTATCTTACTTTAATTTTTACTTATTATTTCCAGCTCAAGCAGGTCAAAAATGCACCGGAAGATGAAAATAAGAAAAAGATTTTCCTCCAGTTCTCAGACAAGGTAATTTCCCACAAACGTATATTGTAGCTACTGAGTCTAGTTATGACTTGGAGCCTATCATTAGAATAATAAAAATGGATAAATGTCTGTGTGGGAAATGACAGGGGCCAATTGTACTGAAAAACCACCGAGAATTGTAACCTTACTCTGCATTGCACCCTTGGTTTTGCAGCCCTAAACTTTACTTCACTCCCACTGTTCTCATCAGAACATTTTTCAGTCATTTCTTGTTGAATATTTAAATAATAATATATATATATACACATATATATATATATATATATATATACACATATATATATATATATATATATACATATATATATATATATATTTATATATATTCAGTACCCAACAACCAAATTAAGCACTTAGCTGCTAGAAAGAGATATTTTCCTCAGGAGATGGTGAAAATCACAAGAGAGCTAAAGGTAGAGTCAATATTGGTTCAACATTCATCAGGCAGACAGAAACACGGCCACAAACGAATGCTAATGTTGCTCTATAGGCAACTGTCTCCTAACATGTTAGTCATATTAAGTTTAAGGCCACATATGTTTAACGTGGGATATTCAGCTAATTGTAGAGTTCTGCTGCTAGCTATGTATGACTTGAACAGAAGTTATTTCTTAACATAAAGGATTAGAAAAAGATTGACAATCATAGCAACCTACAATTTAATAGTGTTTACTATCTTGGCATTGAGACTTTTTGTTTTAAAAATTACCTTGTAATCTTCTTACTTCATTTCCAGTATGAAGAAGTAGATGCTGAGCGTCTCCAAGGGCTTTTAAATGAAAAAATCCTGAAAGGTCTGGACTGGGAAAAACTCTAACAATCTACACCATAACAGCTCAGTAATTTTTAAAATACATTGTAAACCTTTTGTGTGTGTGTGTGTGTGTTGCTGACCCTAAGTTTTGTGTTTGATTTAGGAGACTTGAAATCTGGAGGATTCAGTCTTGATGCCTGTCGCAGCATGGTTGCTCTGATGGATGTATCCTGTTGTGATGCTTGTGATTTTCATTATCATTTGGTATAACTTAGACCATTGGAATAACAAATTCATGCTTTTTTCATTTTTCTCTATTTAGGCTACATAATCACTAAAAGCAAATCTAGCACAGTGGTAGTATTCACATAAAACATACAGCTGAGTAGTGTAGAAGAAAACAGTGGCAAACAGGTGTGGACTTCTATTGATATAACTCAAATTAGTAAGTTAAAGTCAGACTAAGACATATATTACATTATAACCCTAATGTTGAGTTAAAAAGACATCAATCACTGGCAAACTCAACCTTGAGGAATTTCTCCATCTGTGGAACAAGGTCGTCACATACAAGGTAAACTGATCTAAGTCCGGGTTAAACATTTCGCAGTGAAAGATCATTATTTTTTGATGATATTTACTTCAGCCTGTACATTCTACTATTAAGATGCATCTAGATATACAATTGAAATGGGAAGATTTTCCTGATGATTGTTGGTGTTTTCTTCTTCTTCCAGGACATTTTCTTCCTCACTGATGTTTCTCGTACAGGAACACTGTCACTGAGTGAACTTAGGAATGCATTCATAGCTTCAGGTAGACCAGCTTTGGATTATTCATTCCCTTGATTATAAATTCATTGAATGGTACAACAATTTTTATTTATTTTTTAAAGATTCTTCTTCTTCTCCTATTCTTCTATTACTGTGATTACAGCATTCTAAAACAATTTGATTTGTGGGAACTTCCTAAAAAACAAGACTTGTTTGATGAACTGCCTTAATAAAAGGTAGATACAGATGGAGAAAAACCTACCGGTAATCACTTGACAAACCTGACTCAGTTTCCCTCTACTCAGAGCTTTATAGTGTCTTTCCAGTTATTGTTTTGATTTTATAGCCTGAAACTTTAATTCTTTTGTTCACTCGCACAATATTTTCCATCACAGCAAGCAGCTGATTACTGCAGAAAGAAGCCCTAAAAATCTCCTGTAAACTTCCTGCTCAGAACCAAACCTTTGTCAGTACACTGACAAAGTTAGCAATAAGCTGATGAGCATAGTGGAGCATTTAGCAAGTAAAGAACAATGTATGTAACTTAGTCAGAGGAGACCAAAAAAAGAGATAAATGAAGACTGAATATCTGGCATGCATTTGGCAGACAGCCCAAAAAACAACTCCAAATAAATGCTAATGTTAATCCCTAAGTACTGGATGTATAGACAAGTTCATTATATGAAGTAAAAAAGAAAAATATTATGTTAGCAATATGTACACAGCTTGTTTCCACTGTCTCCATGTGGCCAAAAAACAATTAAGATTTTAAAGAACTTACTGATCATAATATGTAACACGTTCCAGTGAAGGAAAAAAGAGAAATGTTCTTTTTTCCCTAAATTACATCTACTAGATCACCTCCTCACATCTTATGTTGCATTGCTAAAAAACTCCATTACATTACATTGCAAATTGCTCAATCTGATAACTTATATGATAATCTGGAGAATCTGGTTTGGCAAAGCCAAGGTAGAAGCAAGCACTGTCAGACTAGACTGTGACTAGGGAAACAAAGTCCTTCCCACTATTGTGACTGTGAAGTTTCTTTTTGGAGACTGTGGCTTTTTTCTATTTGACTTTTCTTGTAAACGATTCTCCACTGGATCATTTTTTTTATGTGAAGAGGATGCAGTTGATTGGTGAAATTGGTAAGCCTTTATTTATAGTTTGACCTTTTCTTTTTCTTAAATTTAAGTATTAATTATATTACTTTATATTTCTCTATTTACATTAGGATTTGTGAGATATTACTGTGATTAGATGAATGTGTGTCTATGATGCTGACATGCATTTATAGCTTACTGTTATTAACCTTTCACAATCCATATTCCCGCTCTAATTTGGTTTGTGAAAGCTGTATGATATCATGCCAAGACATTACAGGAATAAAATAAATCCACGAACTGCTCCTACACTTTGGTCCTATGTTTGTCTGTATGTTTTCAGGAATAGCAGTCCGCGATGACATGCTGAATTTGATGGCTCTGCGCTATGGTGCCTCCTCTGGGCAAATTACACTGGAGAACTTCATCAGTCTCATCCTTCGATTTGAATGCATGATGAGTAAGTTAAGTAATATTGGCCAAAGGTTGACAGTAGCTAACATTGTAAAGGAAATAACAGTCTACTACTCTTGCCTTGTAAATAAGCTGAAATATTTTTCCTGGAAAGATTAAAAGTTTCCCTATAGTGTTAGGTGATATTTAAGCGATATTTGTGTGGTGCTCAACAGAAATCTTCCAACAACTATCTGATGGAAAAGCCATGAAGCTCCATGAGTCAGAGGTAATAAAATGTATCCATCCATCTATGTGTCCGTAGATAATGATTACCTAATTTCATACACCTAAGCTATGAAAAAAAAAACAAAAAAACTTGCCCTATATAGAATGGCACAGCTGAACACAATTATATGTTTTCTGATTTATCATTCCCAGCAATTATAACCTGTCTCTTTCTTTATTTCCAGTGGATGTACGTTTCAATGTACACTTAACCCAACGGAGACGATGGTCTGAACAACTCAGCTGGAATTACAGGAGTGGATATTTTAAAAAAGGAATATTATCTTTTCATTTCACAAATAGCATAATGAAATAAAACCTGTTTCTGTGCAGAGGAGCAATTATACAGTAAGAACTGTAACTAAAGGGCGCTTTCTTTGTTAATGTGCTGCATCTGACATTAATGTGACAAAGTGGTCCATCTCCAGTCCTAACATATAGACTGGAGATAGAATCTTAGTAGAACTATGTTGTTATCACGCTATGCTTTACTATATAAAAATTATTACACAAACACATTCAGATTTTATTATATGATATAATATCTAGATTTAACCACAAGGATCATTTAGAACTTTTTTAAAAATGATTTTTAAATAAAAATAATAGTGAAAATAGAAAATAAAAATGTATATGAGAACTGTCATCTTTATTGTATGTAATCCTTTTTTTCCCACTGTATTTCCTGGAAATGTCAATTAATTATAAATGATTATTACTATCATTATTACTAATAGGTCATGATTAAGATTTCATATTTATCATTCAGTTGAAAGTCTAAAAGGAAACAAAAACCTTTCCCTTCTCTTTGGAGGTGTGCCCTGAAGTCTAGATTACTGATACTGGTAACCTTGGAGATTCTCCAAGACTGTAGTGTTCTATTTGACTGTAATGAGTGAGACTTCTTAATGTGATAATGTAGGTTGATTGCCTTTCCACATGAGATTGGTCAATAAGGCAGTTTTGCAACATGAAACTAAACTACATGGAAAAATTTCATTCATCCGTTAACATGAGACGTGAGAGGTTCCTCTTTCAAAGTATTAGCTGTTGCAAAGATAAGCAAAGGTTTATTTCAAATGTAACAATAATGATGCCCCTTGTTGATGGAGTGTCAGTCTGGTTAGGATCAATAATGTGCTCAATTCTTTAAGTTTGCATGAAGACTTGTTGCCCTAAAGTGTTGGAACGGTTTTGAAAATGACTTTGTGTTGCACTTGTGCCCTCTTCTGGCTCAAAAGAGTACAAGGACCAACAAGATCTTACTTTTACACTACCCATGCAGTTGCCTCCTCACTGCACAACCTGGGATATAGGCTGTTCTGAACAGCAATTTGTAGTCCTTATTGGGCTACAGGATTTTAGCATGTTAACTGTTGATATGCTTGAGACAGCAACAAGATAATGTGTGCACCAGGTAGTCTGAGCTCTACCAGCCTCAACATTACTCCTTTAGGAAAACTAAAAAGAAGACGAAATTTAAAAGAAAAACAAACACTTGACATTATAGGAAAACTAAAAAGAAGATGAAATTTAAAAGAAAAACACTTGACATTACTTTGCTCTCTGCATCTAGATTCAAAAAGATAGAGCCCCAGTATCTTGCCTAGGCTGTGTCCTACACTGTGGTGCAAATTCTTGTCGTAAAACTGACACACACCATTTACTGTTTTCTGTAGTTTACTATCAAAGTCATATCTTTATCATATTAGGTTTTCATTTTGCTGTTGTTGTGTATCAGTGTGCCAGTGTGAAACCGACTCTAGGTGTGTCTTTAATGAAAGATAATTGGAGTGTTTGTTTATGAGGAACCTGTCTTGCTCTCTCTGTCTATCTGTCTCTCTGCCTCTCTCTCTCTCTACCCCAGAAAGCAGCTGCATCATGTAAAAAGCCATGCAGAGCTACACAAACAACAGTATTGGCCTCCGGCATTTGCAGGTGTTATAAAAGAGCTGCATCTTCTTCACTCAATCATGCTCATCCATCGAGACTCAACACTTTCTAACTTTGGCCAGTGAGGTAAGACTAAGATCATCATTTTGAACAGGGCAGTTTACATTTTCACTTACAGAAACACTGAGAATTACTGTTATGTATCAACCATGGCTGACTAGACAGTTTGGCGATGAGAGGTGTAGGCGCCTTGCACTATTTTACTTCTTCTTATACTATTTTTGTTTTTTATCCGTCATGGAGGGAAAAAAAAATCATTTGAAACTGAGGTAAAATTAGGAAAATCAAAGCCTCATTGTTTGCCTGTATTTTATTTTACCTGCAGAGGCTGTATAATACACTCAGCAGATGGATATAACCTCCTATTGGACTTATGTGTATGTTACGGCTGTAAGATGCAGTCCTTCATGTGTAGCTAACGTCTCTATGGTGGCAAAACCTAGATGGTCAGGCACTGTGTCATTATCAGGAAAAACACCAAGCAAGTTTATCGTCAATACTGCCGCTGCTGCTGTAGCTGACAAATTTCCAGGAAACTAAAAGTCTCTTTTTAGTCGTTTGTTTTGAAATCCTGGGATTGAATCAAATTAATGCTATTTCTTTAAGCAAAGAGATGAATGAATCTCATAGACCTAAAACATATTTCGATCTACCAGTGACCAATACTGTTTGCCTATTCCCTACACAACGATTCAACATTTCTTTAGGTGTTCTTGAACCTTGTGATTAAACTATAATTTCATAGTATAAGGTCATGTGAATATATTTCTAAATATATGCCAGAAAGGCATTGTGAGCAACACAGACACTGACTACCCATGTTAGATTCAAGAGACTGATTTATGTGTTAAATAAACATCTAGACACTCTTTCTTCATTTATGTCTGTGGGGAGGGAGCGCAAAAGTTGTGCGAATGTAAAGGAGCAATGATTCATGCAAAAATATGTGATATAAAAGTGGAACGGTCTCTGCTTTAATGTCCATCAGGTGATGTAAACATTCACATCACCTGTCTCTGTTAGTATTGTGTTTTCCATGTGTACTCCATGCAGCTATGGACCATTAGCTTCAAATTCATTCGCAAAATGCAGATATGCAGACAGTACGGTTAAAAATTGGGGAGCTGACACATTAAACTGTACTGATCAGTCTCCATGGGACCTGAAATTGCTCACAGTAAGAAACAGCCAATCACACTGACTTATTTGGAGACCTTGCAAAATTTAACAGTGCAAGGCAAGGCAAGTTTATCCACTGCAGAAACCTGAGAACTGGTTAAGATGAGTTCAATTTTTCTTGTTCTTTATTAGGATGCAAGCAGCAGCCCAGCAGTGTCTGAGACCCGAGGAAAGTAATCTAACCTGTTGGAAGTGAGAGCATACAATTAGTTGGTCAGGATTCCTCTGTTTCTTGCCATGTTTTGAGATGGCATGCTGAGGAAAAAAGTACCTTAACCTCAACAAAATGTTGTAACTTCCCCACACTTTGTTTTAAATCATTTTTTTCCACACCCTTTACTTAATACCAAATTAATGATATATGTACTTAATTGCATACATTACTTAATTAAAGGTACCTCTTCCAGTGTTCAAACTTAAGAGTGCAGTCCAGTGCAAAGTATCACTTCCTGCTGTTCTATTTAGACATTTTCTTTGGAGGAGATTTAAATTCTTGAACCTGAAGCTTCTTTGTGCGGAAAATATTTGTTTAATGTCAAGATTGTTTACAATCAGCTTTTTCTGAACAGAGCTCAACCACTGCAGCAATGCCGACCCCAGGAGTGTGCCTGAGCATCATCAATGAACGTCATAAGAAAGATGGTCAAGGGACTGTCGACAACCCTGAGAGGTTCCTCAACCAAGACTTCCAGCAGCTGAAACAGTACTGTCTCATCCGTCAGTTGAGGTTCCTTGACGAGATGTTCCCCCCTGACAAGAACTCCATCGGCGAAGGGATACTGAGGCCCTCTGACCTGGCCCGAGTGGTGTGGCTGAGGCCATCGGTGAGTGTTTTGATTGGCTGATAAAAATGGAATCCCATATAACACTAAAAGCTGATGGTTAAACAAACATGTGAGTGATCATAGTCCCAACCAGAAGAGCTTAGCTGACTGAGTTGTAAACTAAGAGTCACACAGCAGTCATGATTACAAAATCTCTGTTTTTTTTCGAAAATTATGGAAATGTACATATGAGTGGCTTATACTATCTGCTGGTTCACAGCTACAGCCTTTGCTGAGTGTTCAACTTTGTCACTTGTTTACCTAATCCACCTCTCTGTTAATGCTGGGGAGGGAGGTACAGTTAGCTTGTATTAGCTCCTCTGCAAGGAGCTGCTTCCAAGCATTTTATGCAAAGTGAGACTTTTACAGAGGTTGTGCAGAGCCGCATATATCACATAACAATCACTGAATCTTTTGTTTGAGTATTAATATGAAAATATAGCTTATAGAAAAATATACTTTTCAGGATAAACACCCGGGATCAAAGCAGGCCATAATTACAGTGTATTGCTCTATTATGTATTGTTGTAACATTAAACCTTTTAACAAGTTTTGTGTTGACACATTTAATCTATTTCAGAAAATCATTCCCAATCCATCTTTTGTTGTTGATGGGGTCTCCAGATTTGACTTTGCTCAAGGCATGATTGGTAGGGAAACTACTTCATTCATAATAATATGTAAATTGTTTTTTCAGCAATGCCATTGAGAGATTCCCATGCAGACACCAGGCAGAAAACAGACAAAAGTAGGACAGAGAGCTCTGTATCTACATAGGGGAGCCAAAGATCACTTATGTAGTGAACTGTAAAAAGCTGAGGGTCCCTTTTTCCGACATCTTCTCCAGCACACAGAAAAAAACATTTGACCTTGCAGAACTTGTAGACCTGCATCAAAATGCATAAAACTGTTGAAACATACAGTTTGTAACTTCAAGACCAAACAGGCCAACTTTTAGTTCACTTTTGACCACAACCCTGGGCATGTTGTAATCTGAAAATTACCCAACTGTCACTGGACTATGCTGGTGCTTGTTGCTCCAATAGTAATTGTAAACTTACAAATTTTAAAGAAAAATAAACAACAAAACAACAGCAAACAAAATCAGATAGGCCTCATGGCCAGAAAACAAAATAATTCCCCTTTTTAAATTTATTTAAATTTTAATTTGTTCATAATTAAAGGATTCATGGTACTGCAAGTTCATACTGTGCAAACAAAAATCAGATCTTAAAACTAATGCTGGTTACACAGCACCCTCATATCCAGCCTGTAGAAGTTTTTCAAAAATGGTAATGCTAATGTAAATTCTTCTCCCAGTGCCAATGTAATGACACATTTCATAGTAAACACCCTCATCTGTAATCTCGGGTAAATTCATAGTAGGTAATTTCTCAACTTGCAAGAACAAATTCATTTAAGTCCAAGCCAGTGCTGCTACTGGCACTAGGTATTATTTCTAAATGCTGAACATGCCCCGAGACAAGTTACCATGGCTTCTGTGCTCTTGTATTTTCTGCTTCCTGGCTGTGTTTGCATTCTTGTTTGTTGCTAAACTGTAAACCTGTCTATACAGGTTTTACTGTCATGCCTTCATAGGACATTGTTCTAACAAATCAAGGAATGTTATGTACTCAGGAAACTGCTGGTTTCTTGCATCTATTGGAGCTCTGACGTTCCAGAATCACATCCTTGAACAGGTGGTTCCTCCTGACCAAGAATTTGACGAGGACTACAGCGGGCTGTTCCACTTTAGGGTAAACTAAAAATCGTTGCCAAGAGTAATTATCCAAAAGTAGGCTCTGTTAAATGGCACATATCATAATTTGCTAGAAACTTCTTCACATTTTCTCCTTTCTAAACTCTTCAGTTCTGGAGGTTTGGAAGATGGGTGGATGTTGTCATTGATGACAAGCTACCAACAATCAATGGCAGACTAATCTTCGTCCACTCCAAAGACCCAAATGAGTTCTGGCCTGCTTTGCTGGAGAAAGCCTATGCCAAGTATGGGAAACACAGTGCATTGTTTCTAAGTCATATGATATCCTCTCTCAGTGTGGGGTTTAAACTACTTTTTAATTTTTAAAGTCTGTGGAATTAATTTCAATCCCACTGTCAGGGTGTGCGGTTCCTACTCAGACATGAATACTGGAACTCCTGCTGAGGCTTTGGTGGACTTCACTGGTGGCGTCCACATGTGCATCCAGCTGTCAGATCCCCCTCCGAACCTGTGGGAGCTGATGTGCAGAGCCGGCCAATCCAAGTCCCTGATGGGTTGTGGTACACCTAAGGGGGTAAGCATGAATATGCCACATAAAAACCACGAAGCAGGTTTTTTTTGCTCTTTTAAACTGTGCTGAAACTCCTCAGAATGCCCAGCCCATATTACGAAGTTTGTCGCTGTGTAACTTTTTTAGCTGCCAACATTTTCACTTATCATAGTAAGAGACTATAAACAGACTGGAGAAGTGCCAGGTCTCCAGTCATTTTGAACTGATGCTCAGTGTAAATGCTAAAAGCGGCTGCCAAGAGTCAATAACATTTTAGAATTTTCTTCAGAATTAAGCAATAGGGCTAAGGGCTGCTCTACCAAAGAAAAACCACACCACTGATTCTTTTTGTGACTTTTTTGGCAAAAGGTTAATTTTTACATTCTGAATGATAAACTGAACTTCAACTTTGACAGAAAGTTGGATTGAGATTTAAGGCATATTTCTCGATCAAAGAGCTGCTCCGAAGACAAAAAGTACACTTGTTAATATTTAGTCGTTGTGAACTGATCCTTAGTGTAAATAATAACTCAGGGGCATGACATGCAGAACAAAGATTTTAATTGTATGTAAAATTCCCCTGATGTTCCAGGACTGAGCAATAGCTGTTCTTTAAAATGCCCTCAGGAACAGAGGCACATGGTAAGAAAGGAAGGAAAATGAATGGTGATTTGTTAACAGTATCGCTCTCAAGTGCCTGGCATTTTAGTATTTTCTTCAGAATTAAACAATGTGAATACTTTGTCCTCGTTTTTCTGTTATTAAGAAATATTATTAGAAAAGAAACACGATGAAAATAAAGTGGATGGTTAAAAAATTAGTCTTATTGTAATTTACTTTATTATTGCCTGTTTTTGATCTTTATGGAGTTTATTGATCTTAATTGCCATAGAATCTAGTCTATTAAAATTTTTTGAAATACGCACATAAATGAGTTCACGATAGTACATGCTCCTTTCATGAAAAGTGAGATAAACACCTTCTCCCTTATTGAAAAGTTTAAGTGCTAGACGCTAGAGATTTCTTTATTTTTATTATTATACATTCATAATAATGTTGAAGAAAGAAAGGGTGGAATGGTGCAGTCTAATAACAGTCAAAAAGCAGTGTAATAAAGCGATTACTTCGGTCTTTGCATAATTTTCACAACATAATGCCTTTATTTTACAGGATTTTAGAAGGCTCAGAAATTTGCCAATAAGCCATCAAGCTAGCTTAGTGGCAATCCTCAGTGGCAAAGATGGGAACATAATATGGGTCGTCAAACAGTGGGACTCTTCGGACTTCACATTCCTTTAGATGTCTCATGTTACTATTCGATAGAAAACATTTTATAAACTCCAAATCACTATATCACTGCAACAGCTGTTGACACAGAACTGGTTCCTTTTATTCTGGGTACATTCATTTTAGGCTCATTTTTAAAAATGCGGCCGTCAGGAGTCCTATGGTACTTGGGAGGAAATAAGTTTTATTACTACACATGATGATAAACTGTTGAATATTTTAGAATTAGTACCAATAAGTGTTGCACAAGTCTAAGACTCTTTGTGATTATAACATATATCTCTATCTGTAGGAGACATCTGCCAACACTGTTTTACCTAATGGATTGGTCCAAGGCCATGCCTACTCTGTCACAGGTATCAAGCAGGTGAGGAATTGCATTTGCTTTAAAGGCTTTGCAAGATATAGAATTATTTAATTAATATAAATAACACAGGCGTTTTCTCTGATGATGATTGATGGTCAGACAATGAGCCGAGGGAAAACCGTGAACCTGGTGCGTTTGTGGAACCCATGGGGCAAAAAGGAGTGGAATGGAGACTGGAGTGACCAGTAAGAACAACTCCCAGCGAGCAAATGTTTAATGAAGAAATGGTTTTGATTTGCCACCTCAGGAGATGAGATATTAAGTTTATTTTCCCATGGCAAAATAGCACATTGCAGATATATTCACTGTCACGCAAGCAATTTTTTAAGGATGCTTGGTCAACAGTTACTGTTTGCTTCTTGACTATAATCTCCACATTAGCATGTTAAATCACAATGTATTTGTAAGTCATTTATAAAGGGACTGAGGACATTTGGAATAGAGCCATGAGAATATTCTCTCAAAGCCTCTGTCTTCTCACCATTATAAACTGGAATTGCCAGCTAAAGTGAAACAAACACAGGCACATAAAGATTTGACAGGTCTGGTTAATCCTAGTAATAAATATCTTGGAGGCAGTTATAACAGTTGTATTATAAAGTAATTCCTTGTATTTTATATCAGATAATTTAAGTGCACGCCAGTACAATGACAATAGTTTTAACATTAGCTAAATCAACAAGACGTTTTTAACCTTTAACCAGATTATTACTTGCTTGAATCTTACCCACTTCTTCAACAGCAGACAAGTTAAAAGGATATCTCCAGTTCAAATTTTACATGGTAATTATAATTCGTGCAAAATGAGTTACTAAGAACTGGTTTTGGTAGTTTTCAGTCTGGTCAAGCCCAGTTTTGTTTGGCAGTAAACATAGCTTTTTTCTGCTTTATGCCATGATGCAAGGTGAACTATAGTTGATTAACAGTAACACAGATTGATAGCTGTCTCAACTGTTAAATGAACAAACAAAGGTGACACCCTGGATTTTCTCCTCTTAGAGTTAATTAGTGGTAAGTTAGTTTTTAGAGAGCATTTTCACAGGAGGCATTGATTCAGTTTGTCCTTTGAGTAATCATTTGGTGATGCTGTATATGGTTTGGAAGTGTGAAATGTTGAACTAAGCTGTGCAACTGAATAAGATGCATTGACCTGTTGATTTATGAGTGAAAGGTCAGTAATTTCACATGTACTGCATCATGCATAGGAGAGTGGAAAGTAGATATAGACACACAGAAAATATATATGTCGGCTAGTGTCAATGTTAATATTAAGAACAATTTATAACAACATTTTTTCCTCTCCTCTACCCTCACTGACAAATTATCTCTGAAGTTCACCTTTGTGGCAAACCTTGAGTCCTCAGGATCGTGAGCAGTGCCTGTCTGTGGGTGATGATGGAGAGTTTTGGTAAGCATGATGGAAATCAAGGTTTCTTGCCATATCTGTATGTTGAATTTTTTGTAACACACTCAATTTCTTACATTACTTTTTTTTAAAAAAACAGTGTTTAAAATATTTTACATTAAAAAAGCCTTTTATGTATGTACATACACTAAACAGTATCTATGCATATCATTAAAGACACCGAGCGCACTAGAATCTAATTATAATTTCCCCTATAAATACAATTTGAAATTATTATTTGATTGTCATTTGACTGACATCTGTAAAACATTTATGCATTCATGGAGATTGCATTTTATCATCTTACCTCAACTGACTGAGACAGAATAAAATTTTTCCTTATAATGGATCAAGTGAATCTCAAAATATGGTTTCATACTTTTAAGCACTTTTTACATTCAAGGCGGTGATAATCTTCTTCTTTTTCTTTCGGCTTTTCCCTTTAGGGGTCGCCACAGCGAATCAGTGTCCTCCATCTAACCCTGTCTTCTGCGTCCTCTTCACTCACACCAACTACCTTCATGTCCTATTTCACTACATCCATAAACCTCCTCTTTGGTCTTCCTCTAGGCCTCCTGCCTGGCAGTTCAAAACTCAGTATCCTTCTACCAATATATTCACTATCTCTTCTCAGGACATGTCCAAACCATCTCAGTCTGGCCTCTCTGACTTTATCTCCTAAACCTCTAACATGTGCTGTCCCTCTGATGTACTCATTCCTGATCCTATCCATCCTGGTCACTCCCAGAGAGAACCTCAACATCTTCATCTCTGCTACCTCCAGCTCTGCCTCCTGTCTTTTCCTCGAGGCGGTGATAATACTTACCTAAATTAATACCTGATTTTGACAGGATGACCCTGCAAGACTTCTGTAAGTTCTACAAGGATCTTGACATCTGCTGCCTCTGCCCAGACTTCCTTGATGGAAGCTCCTCTTGCCATTGGAAGACCTCCATCTATGAGGGCAGATGGGTTGCAGGAACCACTGCTGGAGGATGCATGAATAATCTTGGTACTTTCAGAATATCTAGACTTATGTGAAACTGTCTCTACATCTCACAGTTTGAAAACCTCTGCTCTGTGCTGTGTAAAAAAAGGCAAACACCCTCAAAATACTTGAAAGAAATCACAAAATGGAAACTGTTAACATAAAAGCAAACAAATGTGAGATGAAATATGAGATACAGACACCCAAAAGACTGAAAAAGGTATTGAGGTTAATAATTTGCTGATTAAATTATTCTTTAATAAATTATAATTTTGATCAATTTACAATCTCTTTTTGAAAAAGGGTAATTAATTTATTAACTGATTATAATTCATCTCTTTTAAAGTCTGTATTTATTCCAGTGTCACATACCAGGCTCCATTACAGAAAAATCAGAATTTGGTGAGAATGGATGAACTGGTTGTAATAAGATTGTACAGTATTTCACATTCCTAAATCCTGACAGCCTCAGGAATGGAGAGGCTGCAGAACCATTGGGTGCTCATGTTACTGATTTATCAGGTAAAAGATGAGACCGATGATATTCTATATTCCTGTTACTGAAACAAATCTCATTCAAAAACAGACCTAACAATTAGTTTCATTCTACGGCTTTCACAGCCCAAAACTCATCCAAACATCAAAGAAAAAGTAAATATTGTTTATACATGGTCCCATCTTAAACGCAACTGTCATGATTAAGAGCATTAATGCGACATTTATTGATTTTTGCCTTTTTGTCTTCCAGAGAGCTTCTGGACTAATCCACAGTATCGGATCAAGATTGAAAAATTATTCAGTGAATGTTCTGAGAAACAGGGTGAAAAAAACATGCTGGTTTCTCTCATGCAAAAGCCTGACAAGAGGAACAGACGCCTGGTCCAAAATCTTCACATTGGATTCTCTGTATTCGAGGTAAATAAAAAATATATATAAACCCTGTATGTGATAATGAAAATCCACGATATACGCTTGCGTTTTTTAAATCTCTTCGTGATGTCCTGATTTCACTTAAACTAACTGCTTTGTTTTCTTCCCAACATAAACTAATTTTCCACTGATTTCATCCAAGGTGACCGACAAAGTAAGTAACATTTTTAGCCCAGTATTCTCACCCAGTGCACATTGCTCACCTATGCTGGGGATTGAGAGACGCTGCACAGAAATTAAGCATCTTCTTATAACTGGCATTGCAGTACAAGTCAGAGAGGGGGAAGTTCCCAGCCTCTTTCTTCAGAACCCACGCACCTGTTGCCCAAACTAAAACCTTCTTGAATGCACGTGAGGTGATGGAGTTCTTTATGCTAAAGCCTGGTGAATACCTGATTGTGCCGTCCACCTTCAACCCCAATGAAACAGCCTCCTTCATCTTGACCATCCTGTCCAAAGCAGAGACACACGTCCAGTAAGTCACTCACAATTTACTGATTAGCTGTTAAAATGCACAGATAGTCTACATGTCACAAACCACATACTACAAGCCTTTTTATTCAAAAGTAAAAATACATTGGATATGCATCTAAACGGGGTAGTTAATTGAAAACTTTACGTTTTAAAATTATTCAAATTATTTTACTATTTACTCATTAGCAAAATGAATGCATTAAATTACTTTAGTTACCCAGCAAAGCCTCGTCAAAGGTACCTTTTACACAACTCCTATGTTACCAAACCAACACATCCCATCTTTCATATTATATGTGTAGAAATAGAAAACAAACCAATGTTAGCAAGTCCTGAACCAGTCTGCACAGAGACCAAACTGATATCTACCTTCCATCTAACTGCCATTTGTCCAAATGGCAAGGTAACATAGCGTAGGTGGGACCAGTGGCTGTTATGTAAATCCTGAACCTCAGATTTTAACCCCAGATTTGTGACTGAAAAAATAATCACATTACTGTAACGCTTTATTGCATTACTTCAATCAATGAGCACGAGTAATGTGCTGATGTCTCTTGTCTTTCCCCTCAGTGAGAATTCTGGTGGCAACAACCACAACCACATGGAGCCAGTAAAGGTTTGTAAGATTTTTTAAATATTCTGTCCAGAGTTTATATATTTTGATAATATTTCTTTGTTCCATATTATTTACTACACTGGTTACATTATTAGTATATGACACATACACATTGCCCAACTGGAACTGAAAGCACTCATTCTTTTGCAGCCCGCATCGGTTGATAATAGATTGGATGATGACAATAAGAGGATTTTTTTCCGTCAGTACTCTGACAAGGTAATTTGTTTGTCTTAATGCAATAGCTAAACATTTTAGAAGCCAGATTTATTTGCTTTCTTGCTAAGACTTACATGAGAAGATCTACTTTCTCTCCCATCTCCCCCGAATGTCTGCACCTATGTATTTTTTAAAAATGTTGTCATAGAAACATGCTTTTAACAACACCTGGAAGGTGTACCATGTTATTTTTTCTCTCTCAATATAAACTTAACTGTGAATGACATGTTACAACACATGAGCCAAAAATATAACACTCTTCTTGTTTTCATGTGATTTCCAGTATGAAGAAGTGGATGCTGAGCAGCTCCAGATGATTCTAAATGATAAAATTCTGAAAGGTTCGGCCCCTGTAAAAAACTCTAATTCAAAAAATATTCCAATATAATCTTTTCTGGCACTGGTATGTTGCTAGGTTTTTGCCAAATTGCTATTGTTGTGTTTTTGCTCAGGAGACTTGAAATCTGGAGGATTCAGCATTGATGCGTGTCGCAGCATGGTTGCTCTGATGGATGTATCCTCTTATGTGAAGTTCCTTGTGAACTGTGCACGAGAAAACTTTGTGGCTTTCGTCTGTCTCTGATGTAAATTTGCCTACACTGAATGCAGCAACATGAACATGCCAAAACCTGCCTGTCCTTCAGTTTCTTTTAACAGGCACGGATAGATTTAAAGGTCAGACTGAAACATGACACAGCATGTATCGATTTAATACCTTAATGTGGGGTTACAGACTTCAATCACAGGCAAACTGAATGGTAAGGAATTTGTTGGTCTGTGGAAGAGGGTTGTCACATACAAGGTAAAAGGAGCCACTTTAAAAATTTCCATAATACAAAAAATATGACTATGAATTAATGATAGACTTAGATGTATCATCTTGATTAAAATCAGAAAGATTTTCCTGATGTTTTGTGTGTTCTTGTTGAGCTCAGATTTTTTTTATCTTGGTCTTCCCTTTACCCAGGAAATATTCTTCCGCAGTGACGTTTCACAGACAGGAACACTGTCACTGAGTGAACTGAGAAATGCAATCATGGCCACAGGTAGACAACCAGCCAATTCTGTATGTCTACTAACATACATAACTGAACCATTCCTGGGAGTTACCCCCATTATTTTAAATCTAATTAATGGTGCACAAAACTAGAAAATACACAATATCAATCAATCAATCAATCAATCAATCAATCAATCAATAAATAAATAAAGAGATAAATAATATGAATAAATAAAGAGATACATAATTTTTATTGCAAAGTAATTCTATGCAACCAGATAACCAGATAGATAATATACACAAGCTGCGGAAATCGTATTGTGATTCTTTACTCAGATAAAGTATTGATACAACAATGCTGAAAAAACTAAACTTGTGCATTCAAATTCCTCCATAAGTAAAGCGTTACAAGATAAATCTCTGGGGTCATACAATGGTTAATACAGTTTGAAAGCAGAAAAACAGAGTTCTGCCATATAAATCTGTATTTCGTTTTTTTTTTTACTTTTCTCCATTTTGCTTTTTTAGTGAAATATTGGATAATTTTACCTCTTCAGGTTATGTAAATGAAAACACCTGAGAAGTTTAGGGGGGAAATCTCCCTTTTGGTGGAACTGCTTATAGGTAGCCTCTTGATATGTGATGTGGGGCCCCAAGTAGAGTTTTTTGTGAGGGCAAAGGGTAGGTAAGGATAAGTAAAGCTGAATACTGTATTATGATGATACTGTATTATGATATTCAGATGGAATAATATCTCAAGTTCTACAAGCTTGATTTTTAATCTATGTACAGGTTTTATGTTTACCTAATGTAATACCTCAACAAGAGGATACTATAATAATAGCTGTGGCAGGTAGCCAGTTTGAAAAATAACTGGCTGTGATGACTGAACATAGAGATATTTGTTTCGGTTATGCAAGTATTACACAAAAACCTGCATGATACCATGTGAAGGAGATGATCTCACCTAAAGCACGTGTAGGGTTTCTACATGTGTATAAAGGTGGAGCATTGCAGCAATGACAGTGACAGTTTGCATAATGACTCCTTATGTACATACACAAGGTTTTAATCTTGACCAGAAAGAATGAAATGAATGAGGCCCCCAGGTATAATTTATGCATGTGAATATTACCTTGCTGTGGGACACAGCACAGAAGAATCTTAATGTTGTGTTAATGTCAATGTTTTCATATACTTTTGCAAAAGTGTATGGCCATACTCTAATAACCTAGCAATAATAGTACAGCATGCCAGTCTGTCATCTGTGTTTCGATTATGCAAATATCACCATCAACTATTTTGTAGCTGTTTAAATCAGTTTATTTAACGAACTGATTTAAACAGATTGGGGATGGAATGATGATAAACACTGAATTGATTGCATTTTGAATTATTTATATGCAAATGTGGACAGTCAAAGTACAACAGACCTCTCTTACAGCAGACATTTTGGTAGGAGAAGCACAGTTGTTGCTAATAACATTAACAAAGGTTCTGCTCTATTCAAGAATCCCGGTGAGCCATGATGGTTTGACAGGCTTAGTTAAAATTTAAAGAAAAAAAATCTGAAGGGGGAATTGACAACAAAAAAAATAGTAAACATCAAAGATTTTGTTAATCACTAAAATGTAATGTTGCCTGAACTCCTATCCTGTGTATGTTGGTCAGGAAAGAGAATCAGCGATGAAATGCTGAATTTGATGGCTCTGCGCTACGGTGCCGCCTCTGGACACATAACACTGGAGAGTTTCATCAGCCTAGTCCTTCGCTTTGAATGCATGAGCCGTAAGTACATTTGGAAAGCTACAGCACTTAAAGTAGAAATATAGATTCTGAAATGTTTGTTTTATTCTTCATTTTGACTGTGTGTGATACTCAATATTTGTTTCAAACATCTTTAGAATGAAAGACCTGCAGACTCTTGTGTTTCTATGACTGTAAATGCACAAGCTTTAAAGAATAGTAAAGAGTTTGATTCTCTTCAAAAATTTAATTGAATATTGAACATTTAATTTGAATACTAAAACAGTATTGCTGGACCCCTATAGTTAAAAAAGTCCAAATTTAGGCAGGGTTATCCACAACTGAAACAAAACAGTGAAAACAGTTAAGGAAATCAAAGACACTAAGGCAGAGGAAGCTGTTGGCTGGCTGTGAACTGGCTTTACAGTATTTCAGACATGGACATTCTTGAACAAGAGTGGACAAGCCTCTATATAGACTAAGGGGAATTTGTTAATGAGTTGCAGCAGATTAGTGATTTGTCAGGTAATGAGCAGGAGGGGACTACTCAGTGGTGGCTGCTGGCGACTGATGGAGGAGAACAGATGATGTAGTATGTAGAGTAGTATGAAGAAGAGAATGGAGATGCAGTTCACATCAGTATTATGTCAGCGGCTTTACTTAATCCCATTTGTGGAATTTTGAAGTATTTTGAGTTAGCAAGACAAAGCTACTCTGGAGTAATAGGAATTTTTGTCTTTCTCAACAGAAATCTTCAGCCAGTTGTCTGATGGATTGGCTATGAATCTTTTTGAATCAGAGGTAATAAAGCTCCTCAGAGCTGTTAAACATTTCTTGATATATCAGTGGTATATGGCTTTAACCTTTCATAACCTGGACAGCTTTTTTGTTTGACAATATCTTATTTGTTATTATACTTTGATGCAAAGTGTGTTGTCTTGGAAAATATGGCATACTACATTGTCATTTTTCTTTGAATAAAATGATCATTTATTTTAAGCAGTGCTGCAGGTATGTTGACGCATATGCATAAACTCTCCCCTCTTTATTTGCAGTGGATGTACCTTTCGATGTACACTTAACCTGACAGAGAAGAGAGCCTGCAGGATACGTGTGGAGCTACAGCAGCAGATGATGTGAAAGAAAAACAAATGAAAATTTTGTTCTTCTGCAAATTAGCTATTACATGGTTTGGAACTACAGGGCTTTTACTTCACTCTACTGCAAAGCAGGGTGGGAAAAAAATAGGACAGACAGACCATAAAATACAGTTAATGTGAAAATATAACCATGATATGTAGCCACAGTAGTGTAACTTTTTAAGTCTACATGTTAATCTCTCTGATTGTGTCCTTCATTCATTTTAAGTGGGTTACGGCATTTTCTGTTTTACTTAACAGATAGGTGAGAATGAGCTATTTTTACATTAAAAAAAAATCAGTATTATATATATATATATATATATCAGAAAGTGATGTTTTGAGTGTAAGTTTTTGACAGCTAGGGGACTGGTTGCTGTGGACTTTGGTACAGACATTGATGCTTCCCTCAGGATGAATTTTTGTTTGTTTGTTGAATTGTTTACTTCTGCATGCTAATATGCTAAACTGCGACGGTGAACTGGGTAAATGTTATACCTGCTAAATATCCGCACGTTAGCACTGACAATGTGAACATGTAGCATGCTGTTATTAGCATTTACCACAAAGCACTACTCTGCCTTTAAAGCTCGGATGGGATACTTTTACATTTTAAGTGGGTTTTTGCATTTTCCTTTTTAGTTGGGAAGATTCTTAATAGACTTTTAATTACTTTGTACTTTACAAAATAAATATTATTCAAACAGTTGTAGTGTATATCATTATTTCTCTCATCCCTTATAAATGCCTTGCTGCTATCTTGAAATGTTTCATTTTCCTCGTGAACCAGGCTTACAACCAAACATGACATACACACAAATCATGGCTTCAGCAGTGTGTGGTGCATTTTCTATATGTGAGTTAGGATTAAAAAACATATTTCAGTAAGATTATATTGCCTTTTGATCAGTTTTTTTGTGTACTATATAAAAACATGCAGAATTGAATCTAGCCCCTTAGTCTATTATTTTAAAACCAAAGTTATCAAGGAAGGCAATGTCTTGTTCAATTTACACAAGTCTATTTTCCCCTGAAAAAAGGTATTTGTTGGTGGCCATTTTCAGCATTTTGTGCACTGTTAGTATTTACAGGAGCAAGACGGTGTACATGGGACTGACTCAAAATAAACTACAGAGTGTGTTCAAGGTAAAGAAGGAACATCTCACACGGTTCAACAGTGAGACTCACTGATTTATTTTTGATACAACAATGGAGCTGAATCAGGTTTCAGTTACACAGAAAACACTTGTTGACAGATCACTCCATTATTGCTTATGATCTGTGTTATAAAAATTATAATCATACTATGTGTGTGCTCCTGTCTACACATGTCAGGATAAAATGGTTCCTGTTTTCCCCTATTTGGCTACATGAGCAGACTCATCAGCTAAGGTTAAAGGAAGTTCAGCACCATATGAGGAAGGTAGAAAGTTTAACACTATATTCGTAAGAGGAAGGTAGAATGAATGAGGGCCAGAGACAAGTCAAGTGTGTGACATCCAGGGTCGATTTTACAGGCTGGCCCCTCGATAGGAGAACGGGGAAAAATGAAATGATGTTATCTATGAAATCTGCACTTAACAGACTAGGAGAAGAACTGAAACGGCCACCTATACGGTATAAAAACTCGTTGTAAGCGCTCCTCTGGGAGCCTTTTCTTTGTAACCCCATTTGTGTGTTGCATTGGGAAACGCTCCTTATTGTACAAGAAAATAAATTCAGTTGCAACGTTGATGGTCTCCGTTGTTTTAAGGGTGATTACGAAGAAATTCTTTTGACAATCTGCACATGGCAATTGGATATGATATGAAAATATAGAGGATTACGAGTCTTAGGTTTTAAACGCAGTGTGAATCGAAATTTGATTCAAATCCTATGCCTGTGAGGTGATTTCTCGGACAGCAGCTTCATTTCCATGGCAGCCACCAGGCTCTCGGAGAAGGCTTTGCAGGCTTTGAGCTTTTCCAAGATGAGAGGCTCAGCGCTCTGGATGTAAGAGCTCTCTAGAGTACAGGCCATGTTGCGTAGGACTTCCACATTGTCTTTGCTCAGACTGAAGCCATTTATATCCTACACAGGTGAAAATTCAGTAGTGACACACAAAGTACAATTCAGAGCTGCAATAATTCCCTCTCTATCTTTAAGATTATCTTGCTTCATTTTGCACAGTTTGTAGTTAAAATCTTTAACTATTTCATACATACTGTATACATCTATGTAAAATGTTGCTGTGCATCTTTACATTCCTTGGTATATGCCATTGCTAACTGATCCCATACAATGGTGATTCAACATATATCCACCTTATAGAAACTTATAGAACCAGCTCCTGACTTCATTGAGCAGCAGTGAGTCCTTGTTCAACACAGAGTCTGCAGCACCCACTCATCTTTGTTGCTGTAATAAATTGACATAAAAATGGAAATCAATTAACAAATCTTTACTTTTTTAAGCCAGCAGCACTTTATGAGGTCAGTACAACAACAACATTTTCGGAAATGGGCTTATGTCAAGTAGAGGAGAATGTCTGAGGGGTAATCTTTGAAATTCTGGGAGATTTTCTCATTGATATGATTGTACATGCAAGTCAGCTTTAGAAAATAATGAGAAAACACAGAACAGTACTAACTATCATACGAGTTTGTAGTCCATAACACACACTTTTTTATACCTATGACTCCAGTATTGTATAGTCAACTTAATTATTAACAGTCAGAGTAATTACCTGTGATTCCTTCAGCCCAACCTTGGCCCTGCCTCTCCCTGGTCTGCTGATAAGTTGATAAGTATCTCTGGGCTGGTGTTCACTTGATAATCCTAAAATAATTTCGCTTATCTAGATTTCAGTGTGGAGTCACACTATGTGCTAAATGTGTCTAAGCTAATAAAGTTGATTTCTGTCACCATCTAAATATATTGGCATCAAAATTAAACAGCCTTACTCCAGTTCCCTCTCCTCTCTGTGTAAAACTATATATATTGACCTGATCTTGTGTCCATTTCATCCTGTTGATCACACTGATGTTCATCGCCCCCTCAGAAAATACCAGCAGGGATGATGGGATCTCACTTGCCATAGCATCGGGGACATTCACTTGGGTCCACAGATATGATCTTCCAGGAGATTAAATGCATTTAAAACCATGGTCAGAACTCAGAACTTGAACCCCCAAGAATGAACATATACAAAACATGTTTTTATGAATTCACTAGCAGGAGGTTGATTTAAGAAGTGTGTTGATGAAGTTCTAGGATTCTTTAATGTTATTTTCTTCATTTACACGCATTCACAGTAACCCGGAATAAAACAAGTTACAATAAAATTTATCATTAAACTGTTTTAAAGTCTAACAATATAGAGTATGTAATGCAAGTCATTAGTGCACTAACTGCCCAAAAAGCCAAGTTCACATTCGTTCACTGATAGTAAATGGATATTTAAGGCTTTAATATCTTTTAACTATATCTTTAGAAAAAATTAAAATAAGCAAAGAAACATCTGCTTTAATGTTTTCATAGCAGTTTTCATACAGTTTTACTTACCGAAAAATTCTGTTATTGATGCATTAGCGTTCAATTGGTGTACAACTGCTGGTATTAATAGAAAATTAAAATTACACATGCAAATAAAAATATAGGAATCTTTTTTGGAAAACCATGCATCTCTCAGCCTCATGTAATAATCCATATAAAACAATTTTATACACAGAGTGGTGAACATTCACACACTAAATTATATCTGTGATTTGACATATTTTGTAAAACTAGTGGATAAAAGCTGTGAGATTTAACATTTTTTTTCATTTTGGGGATTGCTGTGTTGTTAAAGAGCTCCAGGTTGCCTTGGTCCTCCAAGAACACTTTATTCATAAAGAATATAGAAATAAATAAGTCATTAAATTACTTTTTACAAATGCTGCTGTTTTTCTCAGTTTAACTAACATAACTAAATAGTAAAATGAAAAGAGATTTAAACAAAACTAGATTACAATTGTGTAAGCCATGGCTGATCTTAATAAATGAGCAACGGTCCTTGCATGGTTCTTGCATGGACAGTGTAAGTGCAACTCCTATTTGTTTGCAACTTGGCAAAAAGGAATAATATACAACCTGGTGTCATCACTGGTGTCATCGCTCGAAAACACTGAATTCAAACACAGCAACATATTTAAAGTAATAACGGAGAAGTTTTTCATTTAATATAAAGCAGCTGTAGAAAACAGATGTTATCAGAATATAACATTCTAATAAGCCCATTACTGATGGACTGCCTCCACTTTGAATGGTCATTTCAGCTCGCCCTTATACCCGAGGCTAACCTAAGCATCCGCTGCTGTGCTGCTTGTACTTTCATAGCATTGACTGCTAGTGACATGGAATGCTTTGGCCGTCCATTCCTTAGCATTGCCAGGCCTCTTCGCGTACATATTCATATGAGCTTAACCAGTAATATTAAGTATCTCAGTAACAGTAACATCTCAGATAGATGGGCTTTATTAGCACAGTGAAAAGAAATTGCAGTATGCTTGTTTCCTTTCATAGGTTAGGTACGTTTAGTTCAAAATACTAATCAGGATACCATTAGTATCTTGCTCAGTCCTCATCTAAGGTATTATGTCTGGGCAACTGCCAGATACAAAGGGCTATAGCATCCAGGGGGAGTTGTCAAATGCTGTTGTTTCACATAGGTCAGGTACTTTATAGTGAGAACACAGAGAATATTTCCCTTGAGTCAGGATACTGTTAGTACCCTGTCATACGTTTATATGAGGGCAGCTAGGATGCTGTCTGAGCTAGTTGAGAAGAGCTTTGCTGTCAGTCTTGGGAAATTACAACATGCTTGTTGGGCATCAAGGATGGTGGATATCAGTGGCTCTGTTGCTCTGGGGGTTCTGTGTGATCCCTGATAATTGTTATTATGCAGGGAGTGATAATTTTGTTTTTAGAGATTAGCTATGGCAGCCGAATCAACATAGAACTCCCTCAAATATGCCTGGAAAATGGCAGATATCAGCTCCTCCAGCTCCAGGTGGAGCCAGGGCTTTTTTTACATAGTGTTAACAGGAGTTTGAACTCTGAAATTAAATGGTTCACATTACAGCAAAAATATTACATTTGAATTGTGTAAATATAAGTCATTTATCCCTTTCTGTAAAAAAGGCCTAGTAAGCTAAACGTGTTCCTTTGCTGCCTTTAAAATCCAAGATTCATGGGATGGATGACTGATAGCTGAGCAGACTAAAAGGGTTGTAACCCAAGGGCACCTTTACTGGTTGGCAAAGGCTTGCAACTGTGAATTGGTTTGTTTGTATCTGTTTGTATCTAATTGATATTTTAGTGCATAATGTTGTCTATTTAAATCTGTATACACTGCTACATAAGCGAGCCAGCATTAGCATTGCATTAGGTGAATATTTGCTTCCTTGGTTAAACAAGCCATAAACCCAGACAAGATGTTTGTCTGTATTGGTTTAAGCTTTGTATACTCGATAGATTATCATTCCAGTGTACTTATATAATGTTGCCTAAAAATATGCACTTTAATTTCAGTTGTATTTTAAAAGTTACAATTTCATACTATAGCATCTTTAAAATTATTCCGATGACATATGATTGTATGCAGAAAAAAGAAACAATCCAGGTGAAACTTTCTAGAGTATCGTTCTTCATACAACCACCAGGTAGCACCATTTTTTTCCACATCCCAAAGATAGTGTGTTTATATGAGTTTTACCGAGAAAAAAATACAGTTTCACGTATGTAAACACTTACCTGAACAGCCGGCGACACTATGTCAAAGAACACACCTAAGTCAACAGGGTCGATCACTGTCACGATTTTTGTCACTCGTTGCATTTTCTTTAGCTGTGATGGAGCTGAGGTAAGTTTGGCCAATTGACCAAGAGTGAGAAGATCTGCAACCTCCACCTAAAAGTGACAAGCAACACAAGCAAACACAAACAGTTGAACTCCGAGCTACTACGGTATGCAGTTGAATAATTAGGTCAAGCACTGGACCCCCCATGTTACACAGTCACCTGATACTCACCTTTTAGTATACAAAGTACAAATGATGGTGTGGTTACCTGCAAAATTAATATACGTACCTGTCCTCCCTCTGATCAACTCACATATACTCAAACACACATGACTGAGATCCAAAATTTTGCAATTTACCAACAAAGTTTTTTTGGTTGTGTGTTTTGGTTATTCATGGAAAATAGAAACAGTATAATATGGAAGGAATTTAATAACCAGCAAAGTTTCTCTTCTGTGGGGATTTGTTATTCTCACATCGAGACAAAATGATGAGTAAGTTCTAATTTAAGTTTAAGCTTAAGCAGGGAAGAGGAAATTTTTTCCCTGAAGATTTTTGTGTGGAATAGTTGGTTAATTAGGCCAATGTTTAGCTGGCCTTGCTGTTTTATTAGTCATGTTTATAGGGTGAAACAGCAACAGAGTATGTCTGTCTTTATCGCAAATAAGAGCTTACAGACATTCGTGAGGGACAGAGTGAGAGAGAGTTTTTAAAATGTTGGCTTCACGTTTGGTTTGGGTTCTGGTTCTGGCTACGTTTTTTGCTAGCTGTTGGATTTGGGGTAGGCTGGAATTGAATCAATATCACCTGTTGGCTATATTTAGAAGAAAAAAAATGCACAAATGTAAGAAACAGCACATAAGTATTGTCAGAAAGCACAAACAAATGTTATTTTAGAAAAACACCAAATGTACAGCAAATATTTGAAGCCTGTGACATGGTAAAATGGACAGATTTCAACCCACACTGCTGCTTTTCCCCTTTGGCCTGTTACATTTAAATCATCTAGGAATCAGGCCCTTGACAAACAACTGAGCCGAATTGATCCACTCCAAAGCAGACTCTGTTATCTGGCTTTAAATATGAATTCAAAAACTCAAAAACTATTTAATCCATCTGTTGTAATTAAACTGTCAAGGTGAAAAGGGTAACTCTATTTTTACAACATCTTTTGGTAATTATGGTAAAATATGCAGTTGGTTTGTTACCATGTAGTTGCGGGAACAGTCTTTGATCAGTCAGATTATGCGAATAGGTATAAAACAGTGCTGAGTTGTGCTTATGTCCTCTCTGATGTATTTTGGCAGATCCTCAATACATTATATTAAAGTGACAAAAGTTAATGAGTAATATTGGAACTGCAATAACTATGCTTCTTTATAAGATGCCTCTTCGTCATCCTTTTCTTACTTGTTCATGATTATTAATTACACCGTCAAGTGTGAACATGACTGAAGAGGACTAAAAGGCAACATTTGCTCCACTGAAAATGTTATTTATGGTCACAAAATCATGGTAGTAGGAACCGACCAAAATTGTCATCAAGCCAACATCTGCCACCATTCATAGATTCAGCACAGGAGGAAACTAGGAATCAAAATACTGAAACTTTGAATTGAACTTATTATACTAAACATTGCAATGTGAATTTATGCACACTCACAGCACATAACTACCAGCAATGTTATGCCATTATGTCATCCAAGTTACCTGAGGAGGACGGTCTCCTAAGATAGTTTATTGTGAATGTGAAAAACCTGTTGGGTCTGTCTCACAGAGAGTGAAAACATTGTCGAATCCCTTGATACTCTGAGGACAATCTTTTTTTTTTTTTTTCCATTTAATGATACTTGTAACACAATATTTCCATCCATCCATCCTCTTCCTCCATTCCCTTTCTAACTGCTCTGGGCGGTTTGACAGGAGGAAAACTAATTTTACCTCAGATTTCCTGATAGGAGAGACAGCTGATGTTGTGGAAATCAGAGAGCTTGAGGAGGATGAGGAGGCAGACACAGAGAGACATGCTGGAGACTCAGATGGCTTAAGTTGTAGCAATGTTTATTGAATTCAGGAGAAGTGACACCAACATAGCTTCAATGCATGCGAGCAGTGCCGGCATTAATTCTCTTGATTCTCTCTTACCGTTGGGTATATATTGTCTTTGGTTTAAGGGCCAGATTTAGATTTTGCACCGATATGGACACAGCTCATCTGCTAATGTTAGAAGTAGACAAAGTCTGACGTTGACTAGATCAACGAGTTCTAGCAGATCTTCCTCCTGCCAGTAGCGCCAGTTTGTCGGAAGGCCATATTAGGGCATGATAAATCAAACGTGCAGACCGGACCAAGGCCTGACTCAGGCCTGAAGAGATTAGAGGAGAGCAGAGGCCAGAGGCGGAGACCAGAGGTGGCCACTTAGTCACACCTGCAGACTACTTTAGGATGACATCAGCTAACAGCTGCAAAGAGATTACCTTGTAGGGGGAACAGGGGAATTTTCCTTCACAACTCATAATTCCAGGAATAATTTCAAATGTTCTTGAGTCAATGCTTGGGAGAAGCAGAGGTAGGTAGCCCTGGAACCATAAGCTGAATCCCTCAGCATCCAGCATGGATAGTCTACGGCCAAGTCCAAATGGTGTCAGATTTAGGGTGATGTCACGAGCTCTTGGTTCAGTGGTTGTCAGGTTTTGCTAGAAAATAATCATCAGAAGAGTCAGGGGATCCTTTTTTTTTATTTTAGTGAAAGAATCAACAAGTTAAATGTGATTGAGATACTCACCTCTGCAGCACCAATAACAAATTTTTCAAAGAAAGAGCTGATGTCCTTTACACATGATGACACAGTAAGTTATCTGAGCACAAGTCTTAAAAGAATTTCATTTACCAAATTGTATGGTCTAGGAACAGTCCAGCTTTTACTCTTAAAGAAAGAGAGCCTAGTGCAGTCATCTAAGATTGGGACATAAGACAACAACAAAATTCAATTTAACAAAATCTTTCTCAGATTATTTTTCAACAGACAACCATTACTCTTTGTATTCCTATAAACCAAACCAGAGCCCTCTTTTAGGGCCGTAAAGGTTTGACAACATATCCTCACAGAGTCACACACAAGCATCACTCACGTATGGTCTGCAAAAGAGAAGGAGCGTAAACATATGTTACCTGCCATTTGTATAGTACAAATGCTGGACAACCAAGGTCTAGAAGCCCTAGTCAACCAAAATTAACCAGGAACTGTGGAACCACGAAAACTATTCTCAACATGTAAACTAGGAACTAAAAAATCCCCTTTTGCATCCCTTCAGTTTCAGTTCATTGGTTTGTGTCATTCAAGGCCCCTGAGCTCTTTGTTAGCTGTGCCACCTGAGCAGGAGTGAGCACTGACAATGATTCAGCCTACGAAATGAAATCAACATGCAATCAAACAGCAGTAATTGCAAATCCATAGCTAAGATGTTTCAGTTTGGGAAGGGAACACCACAACAACTAAGTGGCAACTCACACTGGAGAGGTTGGGATTGAGGGCTTGCAAATCATGCAGGGTTGCAAAACCAGAGAAGCCGCCAACGTTTGTCTGTATTCACTCTCCACTACTGCCTCTGATAGATGAAACACAGCCAGGATCTGCAAAGAAGACAAAAACAAACACATTGGCAGGATACTAAAATACATGATAGCAAAACTTTGACAAACTAAGCCTAAACGCCCACAGTTTACCTGATGAGTCACTTCTTGAAAGGAATGGTTTGATGAAATGAGTGAACACTGCTTGTTGTGTTTCCTGGTCCATGAGTAGCCTTTGGCTGCTGAATACCAGGATGGTAAAATTTGAGGCTGCTTTTAACATCTAAACACAGAAAACTGCAGCTGCCCCTACAGGGGGTTCACAGTACATCAAAATTTTACAAAATTTGCTTACAATATCTGGCACATATGGCAGCTGAAGTCCTTGGAGCTGAGGCAGAATAGGAAGTTGGGGGATAGAGAGGCAGAAAATGGATGGATCCTGCTGACAAAGCCATCGCTCTGCAGCTGTGCCTGGCTGAAGCTGGCAATTCTCACGTTTACAAGATCCTCAAGAGCATATGACAAGGATGGGTTGCTGTTGCTGGGGGCCTGGGATTGGAAAAGTCATTTTGTTTTACACATATTTCACACAGGAAACACAGATTTTGTAAAATTGGATTGGAGATTGGATTTACAATGATGGCCAATGAGTAAAGAACCTGGTCTATTACAGTCAAAGATTTTTGCAAGAAAAGCTACTAGACCTCTACCGGGTATGTCTTTTGGTTTTCCAGTGAGCATTTCAACAGTGTCACAAAATTGCTGGTTGTGAGATGTGTAGCCTTGGAAAAAAGCAATAAATAAAGCAAAGACTAGCAGAGCATATGGAGATTGGCCTCGGGATGGCAATGTAGAAAAAGCCAAACCTCTGGGATTCACAGCTATTCAAAAGACAGTGTTACCAAGGAACAGGCATGCACAGTGATGGTAAAATTGCACAGGGCCTCCGAGGAATTACCAATAGACAGGGTTTGTTCGAGTTGTAAAATGAGGAAAACATTAGAAAGAAAATCATTGCCACCTTAGAGAGGCTGTGTAAAAGAACATTACCATTGCAAAAACTGACAAAACTGTAATTCACCTCCCGACTGACTGCAACACAGATGAGATCCTCTGTGAAAGGACAATATTCGAGTATCAGACATTATACCTTCAGAATGTGGTCTTGTCATCGAACTTGAAATGTCTGGTATTATACAATCTTACCATCAATCAGGGTAACCTTACAGTGCAGACAAGCAAAACCCAACTGTTAGTCTAGTAGAAAAAGACACTTAAAATTAAAATACTTCAACATGGCCTCCTATACTAAGTTGATGTGCCAAAATTGTGTCTTGTAAGATGAAATATTGTTTTTAATCCCTCCTATAGTAATGAACTTACCGTGAAAGAATCTGTAAATGAACAACCTGTTTGAGAGAAAAAAAGGGAATTAAGGCATGGTATCAATACAGCGATCATCACGGCAGCAGTAATCGATTTTTTCAAAATGTATGTCAATGTATGTGGGATTGTCTCCTTGCTTGATCTCGCACCCTGTGAAAGGTGAAGTGGCAGGGATTTCAAACTTTGCTGAAGACCAGTGAGTCTGAAGGGAGGAAACACCAATCATTGGGACTTATCTGGATGGTGGCCAAATTGACCTGGAGCCACAGCTTAGGCTTCAGGCTCAAAGTCTTCAAATTCAGGATCAAAGACTGTCAAGGTCAGGTTCAAGATAGTGTCTCATACAGCTGGATTTCCGACGAAGGTGACGTTTCTCCAGAAATGAAAGGGTTGACATTGACATTTTACTTTTCTAACTCATTGTAGAGATGAAAGCGAGCTAGGTTACACATCTCTGTACCTCAGTGCATGAAGGACACAATTAAGCAATCATCTATAACAATTCATTCATAAAGTTTATCAGAACTGTATCATTTTGAGCCAAATCTCGGCCCCCGGTTGACTTCTGCAAACATGTTCCTGAACCCAGGACATGTTTGACTTGACCTGGTTGTCGGGCAACTTTGTGGGAGAATATGGCAAATCTTAAACTTAATCATTACCACTTGTCGACGTCCATAATTGCCTGGTGAAACTGACTGAGCTGCTCAGCATCACAAGTCACTGTGAACACATCTTACGATGGTCTCACGAGCGCCACTGACTTGATCTAGTATCAGCTCAGCCTTCAGGTTCGGTGAGAGGGAATCCATAACTTCCACCTGATGACACAAACGGAGGATATACAGTATATATAATGTGTGTTTGTGTGTGTGCATGTGTGTGTGTTTTATTACCAGGTCAAAGAAGACTTTTAAAGTCAACTCCACAATCTGTCTGTGATTTTATTCCAACTCCATGGACTTGTCCTCTGATAAGCTTCCATTTCTCCTTTTTTACAGGATAGCTCCCCTGTCATCCTTTCCACTGCTGCAGATATCCAGAGAGAACATAAGGAAGAGCATAAGAAGGTAAATGAACAATGGAAGACTTATTCTGTGACTGCATTCTTGAAGATTCACTGCATGGAAATTTTCCTGGTAACCAATGCTTGGATTAGTTTTGCTTTTAGAGCAAAATAAAATGAAATAAAAATGAATCCTTGAACATTAAATTAAATTATAATTGAAATTTTATTCCTGCTGGACACTGACATGTGAATGTCTTAAAGTAACAAACAGTTGTGTTAGAAATTTGCATACTAACCTGTTTTCAGATGTCAGTGAACTTGGTCCTACAAATACCAAAATATAAATAACTGTGTAATTCTAATAGTCTGACTACACGCGGATTACATATTCAACATGATGGTTAAGAATGAATTAAACTGAATAAAGAGGGTTTCTCCTTAACTGATGTTGTATTTGACTAAACCACAAAATAGTCACAAAGCACATTTATTCAGTATTATTTACAAGTTTGAAATGTAAAACTCTGTATACATTTAGTGCTGCAATAAAACGAAACAGACCTGACTGCAGAGATCGTTTTTCAATAGACATACTTAGTGAAAAAAGAGATATGCAAATATTCAATTTAAATATTTGTTATGTGTCCCAGAACAACAGTGGATGATCTTCATCTGAATTTTGGTAGAGAGCAATAAAAACACTTTCTGACCCCCAACACTTGACTGTTGAGAAGTTCTGGAGCACCCCACTATGAGAACATTATTCGGCTCACCTTTTTATTTGATTACAGTATTTGATCTTCAGATTATTTAACTGGCATTTTAGAAGACAAAGAGGAATACCGGAAGAGAGGAAGATAATCATACTCAGACGTATGTGCATCCCGTGGTATTTAAGCATGTCTGTTGTGAAAGAAAATAAATGCAGTTGAATATAATTAATTTAACTTTAGGTTTTGATACAAAAAAAAGCCTAATGTGCAAGAAAGCACGCATATCTCCATACACATATCTCCATACAGTTTTAAACTGCAGCATTTTCATTTGCTGTTTTACATATCTTAGTGTTAATACTTACAATGTAGTTAGATTTTCATTATAAAGCTAGAAATGAAGGAAGGAAAATACCATGATTTGTCCTCTATTTCTACTAAAACATTTTAAATGTATAATTATTAAAATATATAAAATAACTCAATTAGAAATAATATAATTGAGCTCACACATTACTGAGGTAATATCAAGCAATTTATGTTTTACAAACATTTCTTATTGTACCACTCATACCTTATTAAATCAAGTACATCCAATGACAAACTCTGCATTGTTAAAATAATCTTTCAGTCTTATAAATTACTTAAATTACTTAGAATAACTTATTTATTCATATATAAAGAGATTATGAAATTGCACTGATTATTTTATTTCATCATAGTGATTTTAGGCTACAGATGAGCATTGATAACAGAGTCTGCCAGACAGTAAGAAAAGCCACATAAAAATGAACAGGTTGAACTCACCCATCTGTCTCCTGTAATCAGTCTGAGAAGACTGACAGCTGTGACTAGAGATGTAGCAGGTGTAGCGGGTAACAGGATGGAGGAGAAAAAAATCAGCTCTCCTGCTAGCTGCACCGAAGGCTGAATGCTCAAAGCCAAATGTAATGTAGGAAGGTGTTCAATTCAATTTGGAAGAAATCAGTACAGTGTAAAAAACTCTCAATCAGTTGTATAATGGTTTAAACAAATAACAGAAATGACAGGCTATGATATTTATAAGTGATTGTTATTCTAATACTATTGTTACTGCAGTTGTTATTGTTTATGGAAATGCAAATTTTTTTTACTGTATTTATTTTACAGCTAATTTATATTTCATATTAATGACAAATTGTGAATCATATGGTCAATTACTGATCTGCAGCCTGTTTGGTTAAGTTTAGGGAACCTTGATTTGGTTAAGGAAAGAACCAACATGCCAATCAATAGTGAATTCACCTGCCAGCATTTCACTATGGCACCATGTTCTCGATGCTTTTCAATTGTCATGTATCAGACACACCCAGTTTCAAAAAGTACAATCCGACTGAGTTCTTCAACATTAACATTTTATTGTCCACTGCAAAAAAGTTGATTAATTGAAATTTGTCAGCTTTAGAAAAAACAATAATTCATAATTGATATTGACTGAGAGAGTAACAGTTTGATGCACAAAGATAATTTTGGCCAGAATATTACTTTAAAGTACCCAATTTTTTTAGTTGGTGTGTTTTGTTTTGCATTGTTTTTCATATGGTTCATAGAATAAAGAATTCAATTTAAAGAATTTAATTGAATTCTTCAATTGAAAAAGTTCAGCTTTCTCCCTTGTACTAGTATAGAGTAGGGGTGTCTCTGTTACTGCCTTGTTATGTGTGTATAAATTTCTTTGTCCAGTGGCAGTATGTGAGTAACATGTTGGGCTTACACCTTCCTGCTCAGCCCCGAGGGTAGTGCTACATTCAAAGTCCTGCTAGCTAGTTGTATTGAGCCATCCGTAGGGTCAGCTGTTAGACACAAAGTCTAGGTTCATACAGTAAAATAATTTGTTATTTGTTAGTTATTATTAATGCTGCCATCTTATTAGACAACATTTACACCTGAAGACAGAACAAATACAAAACAAATACACAGACCATGCTGGTTCTGTTGTGATAATTGTAAAGTCAAAGCAGTTGCTACGTCACCCTTCGAAAAGATACAGTTCATTTAAATTTTATTTTTCTTAAACGCTTTTAGAATCGACTTGTGGCCAGCAGCTGGCTCTCTGCTACATCACAAGTTACATGCTCATGGCCAAAACACACAGAGCTTCCTACCTGGGGCCGTAGCTCCTCCTAGTGGAAAAATCATGCTATGCCATTGATACAGAGATGAATCTGCCACATACAGTATCTTTCAAACTCAGTTCATTTTTCTTTAAAGAACCCGTGTGACTTAATCTAGAGAAAGTTTTCTAAATTAATTCGATTCCATCCGTACTATGTGGGACTGATGCTCAGCCCCTCAGCCATGGGCTTCAGGAATTAAAGGGAATATAACCTGCGTAAAGTTGGAGGAGCCCACAGATCCTCTGACCCTCCTCAGCATTTCTGTGCAGTTGTCCACACTATTTTTTTTGCATTTTTCAAATGCAGGGTGATGATCAGAATAACTTTAATCAAGTATAATGACTGCTTGTTCATGAGTTTAAAACATAAGCCTGGGGCATTAGGCGCACATAGCATCAATTCAAGATGGTCCAGCAAATTATTGTGAAGTTTTTATTGGATCTACTTTCTACTGAAGACATAGTCCTATGTGTTGAGCACCACAGAGAATTGCATTCACTGTTATTTTTCAGCGATTTAAATTCTACTGCAGTTTCTTTCTTTTAGGGAACACAACTATAAAATCATGAGAAAGTAGTAACTCTACATTAAACTTTAAGTATTTTTAGCTCTCACTTTTTTCATTCCTATCTCACCTGGGATTCCAGGTGAGATTCGAATGACCAATTATGCAGGCTTGGCAGCTTATGCATGCAATTTCAGTAAAGGAATTTACTGAAATCCCATAGAATATTGATGGTCAGTGGGTCTTTGACATTAGTCATATGCCAATTAGTTGCTCTGCTACCCACTTTCTTGCAGCTTTTGACCAAACCGGTGGAATTCTAATAAGAGGTTTATGCATTGACATTACAAGTGCTGCCTGATTTATTTTAAAAAGGGTGTTACCAAAGCTAGCTACAAAGAGCATGGGAGCCTACCTTGAGAACAAGTATTAACCTGAATGTTAGGTTTGGCTAATATTTTTTTAGGCTCTTTAGCATCTAGTGGAAGTGTCAATGTCATATACTGTATATCCCTGGTTTTAACTCTGGTAATACTGTCAATAACTTTTGACTCCTTAATGACACAGTAATTTAGCTGTGCTACATCCATCACACCATTAGGGCCTAAACTACCTCCTGACATTGTATTCAGATATTTCATATGGGTGCTGTAACACTTTACCATCTAAAACTATTTTTAACTGCTATTCCCATTTACAATCTTTCCCTATTCATTTCTGATTTCGATTTCAAGCCCCCCTTTAGAGCTTCATTGTGTTTTTTCTTCTCCTTGTACACAATATTGTAACCTCTGTTGTTAATAGTAATCACAGGTTACTGTGAATCTTTCTCTGAGTTTTTTTTTTATCAGTAAAATTGTTGATGGTCTTCAATGATTTTAACAGTATACTCGTACCCTTTTCTGTATTTGATCCTTCTAACAATTTACTCCTAGAATTTTGCCAGACTGTATCTTCAAACTCTTGTTTTACTTCTTGGAATTTGAAAGCGATGTAGCATGTCGTACAACGTTGTGGTACATAGTTCAATCACACACACACATCAGTTCAATCCAGTAGTCAGGTAGCTGGTTGTTTAAGATGGCTCTTTTACTACTTTAGACGGATAAAATTTGAAGTATTTTTCTGTTGAATGCAGAAACACATACAGTGTATTGACTGGAACGTTTTAAAGGTACTGGTAATCTTGATTTGCACCATCTGAATGTTATTACTCTCAGTATTAGGCCACGGTCAGACTGACAGAAGGCCTATGTGGGAAAATGCAACCTCTTAGTTAGTTGAATGGAACCCCTTCATTGGCATAGCAGGAGTGCCAAGGCGGGGGGCTCCAGAATGACAACAAAAGGTAAAGTTATTTGGCAAGGCAATGCATTGGTCAGTCAAATACTTGCAATTGAACGTTCCTGATAGATTACTCTGCAGCATGAATGTCGCATTTCTTCTGCTCAGCACATGATGAAAAATAAAACAAATGCTGCCATTGTGCTGTGTTTTGGACTTCCAAGGTCATATTTAATTCTCTCGGCAGTACCTCGAAAACATGCTGCCACCAGTGTGGCCGTCTATGCTGCTTTAATGCAGGGCCTCGGAATATGGGACATGTTTGCTTGTAATGTCATCTATGTTTAAACAACACAGCCTCCTGAAAAGTGAGATAAAGAGACATCGAGAGAGGGTCATTTATAGAGTGAGCAAGTGAGAGAAATGAAACATAACTGCATGTCAAACAAAGACATCACTTTTTAATCTTTTAACAATGTATAGAAATGTATGGAAACGAAAACAGGTATAAGCAAAATGACATTTTGACAAGTTTAGTTCTCATGTCTATCCATTCATCATTACTGCCTGACAAGGTACATACTGGTTATTTGGCTCACAAGGTCGACCAGTAAGTCAGACATGTTGTTAGCAATTTACAGATTTCTCTTTTGTTTGTATTTGGGAACAGCTGGTATGTATGACTCTTTGGGCAAGATTTCAAAAATCAACGGAATACATTTTTTGTTGTGCCCACTGCATGTTAAACTTCTTTATCGTAATGTTTAGGCTCTCACAGTGGTTAGTTAATGTTAGGGAAAGATTATGCACTGATTAATACAGAAAAAGTTCACAGTGAATTCAAACACAACAGGTTTATTTATGTTTAACTGTTCCCTAACCTTAGCACCTAAGCACAGATGGTGCGGCAGAAGTGAATCCTGGTCTCTGATGATTCCAAAAAAATGCTGCCTCTGAGTGTAATTCAGCCTGCAATTACTTTTCCACTACATGGTAATTGGGAACACAGTTTGGTAATATATGCACATAATTTTCGAAGAGACAGAGTTGGAACTATCACAATATAATAGTGGTAGGTAGGTAGCGAGAGTTTTTCTTTTTAATATAACATTTTTCCATTTTGCCTTGTCAGTTTAGAGGTAGACAGGAAACATGGAAAGAGAAAGGGGCATGACATCCAGTAATAGTCCCTTGTCCATGAGTCCACCTGTGTTTATTGTGCTTATGTGTTATGAGCTTTTAACAATCAGGCCCTAAAGAAGTTCATGTTTTTTTGTATTTTTGTTTCTTTTGTTTTCAGAATCTAATGTAGGCAAAAAGGCTATTCAGAGCAGTAAAAGATGAACGGGAAAAATAATTCCAAATGAACCTTGGTAGAAATTGTGCAGTATAAAATGAGCATGAGAAAAATTGTTTTGATTCACAGGTTAGTGTGAAAATTTTATTGAATAAAATTCAAATAATGTAATTATTAAAAGAGATTAAAAGTAGAAATTTCAAACAAGTTACACTATATTGCTGGCTCTCATTATATTTCTTCAATCTTAAAACATGTCTTATTCCATGTTTCCAAAAACACACTCCTAATCAACAATCTCACTAAATATACAGTTAGGTGCATTAGTATTTGACAAGTGATGATATTTTCATAATTTTGCCTTTTTACGCCACCATGATAGATTTGAAACAAATTAATCAAGGTGTAATTGAAGTTTAGACTTTCAACTTTAATTCAAAGGATTTTACATAAATTTTAAATTAACCATTTAGGAATTACAGCAGTTTTTATACATCGTTGCTCATTTTCAGAGGCTCAGAATTAATTGTACAACTCAATATAACTATGAATATAAGGATATTTTTAATATTAGGATAAAAATCCTTTGCAGTCAATGACTGAAGTATGGAACTATGGTCATTACCATATGCTCAGTTTCCTCCCTTGAGATGCTTCTCCAGGCCTTTACTGTTGCTGCCTTTAGGTCCTGCTTATTTGTGGCTTTTTCTGCCCTCAGTTTTGTCTTCTGGTTTAAGGTCCGATGACAGTCTTGGCCATTGAAAAATAATCCATTTCGTTGCCTTGATAAACTCTTGGGTTGCAGTTGATGAGACATTTTTCTTAAATCCCTCAAATTAAAGCTTAAAATCTTCACTTAAATCATATTTTGATGTCTTCATTTCATATCCATTGTCGTGGAGTACAGAGGCAAAATTACAGAAACTGTGTCACAGTCTAAATACCTATGGAGCTAACTCTAAATAGAGCAAGGAGATCCATGTTCCCGAGCTTGGTTATAAAACTATGAAGCATTTCTGGATCCACTGCACTGTCAACAACTTAATGATGATACCCTGGGAGAAAAAAAGTGAAAAAGCATAATTATGATGACAGCAATCAAGCATGCAATATCATGAACATCACTCTCACCTCAGCTTGCGTAGTTTGTTGTTAACACACAAAGATTAGCAGGTGCTATTGCTGTATTTACACCCAGTTTCCATGAGTACACTGGATAATACATTCTGTTGACCTCTATCTCTAAAGCATATTTTTTAACATTTCCTGACACGCTCTGTGACAAATTTTATTTCAGAAGGTTGACAGATTATGAGGTACTAATGATACACACACAAAGTAGGGGGAGATAAACTGTATGGAAAGACTCCTACTGTCCCGCTGCCGCTTCAAAGAAACACATTAGGCAACAGTGTCCCATCTGAGGACATTTTGTCCCTGGATCCTATGCATTAAGATGGTAATTGTTGCTGATTTAGTAGTGAATCGTGTAACCATCTACAAAAGGAGATTCAGTAACAGCAGTGCCAAGCTCCAAAATTAAATCTGTATCAGGTCAAAATTCCATTGTCATTGGAGATTTACAGATTGGAAAATATATGCTGTAATTAAATTAAGCTATCCTTCATTTTAGTGGATCTACTCCAGAACTTCTTAGCATAAAGCGATAATCTAGCATTTTAGGAAATATGTTTATTTTTTTTCTTGCTGAGAGTTAGAGGAGAAGATTTATACCACTAACTGATCTGTCTGGTAAATATAAGATTACAGCCAGCAGCTGGTTATTTTAGCAAAAAGACAGCAAAAGCAGAATATGACTACTTCCTGAAAGTTAGTTCCAGAAGTCCCTTCTTGTTACTGCTCCCAGCTGAGATATAACCTACAGACAATTCGGTGACCAGTTAAAATGACATATTGTACAGTCTTTCATGAGCATTTGTTGCTAGGAAACCCCTTAAACCAAAGTTAACTCCATGCCAGCTGTTGATAACAGCAACAGTTTAACAGGAAATAAACTTTCTGTAAAGTGATCTGCAGTATCCAAGAATGGAGGGATCTCCAACAAATCAAAAGGAGCTTTGTTTGAGTGTGCTTAACATGGCTTAAAATGCCTAATCAATGCTGATATATTATCAATCTCACCTACGTTTCTCAGTGACATCAGGCGAATCACAATGAATGACAATGCTACAAGAAAGATATGCAAGCTAAATAAATCTGGCTTAGTGATCACAGTAAAAATTGTAAGTTGTTTTTTTTCAACATCCTATTATACCTTATAAAATTAAATCTCACAACCACACATTATATTTCTCAGAAATATAATGTGGAAAAAAATATGATATATATATATATATATATATATATATATATATATATCATATGTTTTACAAAAATTATAGCAAAGTGTTGTGAGATATATATGAAAGAATTTTATTAAAGATTTCATAGATTTAGATGTTGCATAGCTAAAAAGGGAATAATAATAAAAAAGAAACAAACCCTGCTCTTGAATATGTTATCACTCAGTGCTCAAACTTAACAAAATTTGAAAGGGCATTGAAAGGACAGGGCAATGTGATGGAGCACCTGGCTCAATTAAGATTCAGGCATCTCTAGGTAATTTTCATGCTCCTTTGACATTAATGGCAGTTTTAGAGGAGGAATCTGCTCATTCAAAACCTTCTGTCTTCAGGAAAAATGGGTGGCAGTCAAAGTGCATCTAAATTTGTGCCTTTTGATATAAATGGGATTAAAACAACAAAAGGACTGCACAGAGGCCCCTGTTACCAATATATTTCCTGTTGCAACATTTCATTTTCAACATTAGTACCAGCAGATAGCAGTAAAGAACCAGCCAGACAAGATCACAATAGCACTGCAAGTCTGATTATACACCGTATACTGTATGTGTTCAGGCATGTCTTTAGTGCTGAACCAAATCTAATAAAAGATAATCTACAGTATACAGTATGTTTAAATAAGTAGCGGTTCTGACAGCCAGGATTGGCTATTAACCAACTGACAGTAGAGCCTCGCTTTCATGTTAAACATAGACAGCATGGCATCAGTAGAAACAGATGTAATCAGACAAATACATGTCAAAAATTGTTCATATACCTGTACATTGTGGCGGTTGATCACTCCATCGTTTTCCATCACAAAAAACCGCAGTGGCACCCTTTAACTGGAAACCATGGTAACAGGAGTACAGAGCAACCAGTTTGCCAGATATAGAGGACAATATGAAATTCCCATTCTTTATCTTTGGTGGAGAGCCACACTGCTCCAAGTCTGGAACTGAGTGATAAAAGTTTTTCATGTTAATGTGCAGTGGAATGATAAAATTCAAGGGAATGTGTATGTTTTTTTAAATAATAGAGCTAGGACAAGCCCAACAGTCTCTCGAGCCCACCTCCACTCCTCTCTTCTCTCCAAGCTTCCAGATTCATCGATGGTATATGATGGCAAGAGACGTAATCAGAGGGGTATTTCCCAAATCTTAAAGGATCGTGGGGGACTTCCCTGATGTCAGTGTTGTCACAGATGATCCGTGACAAAGAGCCTTTTAACAGCTCAGCCTTCTGATGCTCGGTGAACATACCCTCAGCCTCCCACCAAAACCTGACATATGAAAAAAGGTTGATATCACCATTTAAAATGAAACTTTTCAATAAATGTGTTCAACCGAAGCCTTCATTTCTTTTCATTTTTAAAGTTAGGCATATATTAATGTACCTATCTCCATCCCGGAGTGCTTTCATCTGCCTTCCAATCAGGCAAGTGAAGAGGGGACCAGTTCTTGAGCCTGGCAGTGATTTTTCAACAAGTCCTCCAAGCCATACATCAACATTGTCAAAATTTTTGAATGTTTTTTGTATCTTCTCAGCAACCTTGTAGTCTCTCACAACCTCTCTGAGATCATCCAATGTCTTAATGCGCTTCAATCCACAAAAAGTTCTCCAATCATTGTATCCTGAAATGTAATTTCAGCACAATACAAATGAACATATTTGTTCACATTTTGCTTTCGTGGCAAGATTTAGATGAGAAGATTGATACTGCTCTCATGTCTGTAAGATGAATAAAAAGCTGGAGCAAAGAAATGGTTAGCTCAGCCAAGTTGGAAATATGAGGAAACAAGTAGCTAGCTGTCAGGTAACAAAATCCACCAACCAGCAGCCAACAACTCAACAACAAGTTGTGTTTTCGCAGGGTGTGCACTGACTATTTCTTGGTTAGCACAATGATGTACTATCTGATATATGATACATATTCCCTTTCCCATTGTTCTCCCAGGCAAACCATGGTGCCTGATTGACGCCGGTCTTCTTTGTAATAAACTTATTTTATCCAATCAAGCCGGTGTCAGCGAAGTTTCCTTCATCATCTGCACATCATCAAAGTCTGAGAAACAACCACAGTGACTTCCTTGGGTGTTGTCATTGGCTGCCAAGCAAGGTTTTTTTTTGTTGTTTTTTCTTTGTCTTTTGTGTTTTTATTAAACAAAAAAGGTATAAAATATTCATTTGTTGTCTAAAAGGGTGCTGGTAGGTGGATTTGATACTTTTGGAGAGAAACGGGCTAACTGTGTACCACCAGTTTGTAGTTATTATGCTAAGAGTACGTATTCCAAAATGTTGAACTATGATTTTAGATCAATGATAATAGCTTTAGAGAATCAGTAAAATGGTTTCTGATAGTTCTGCATAAGCCCACTTGTATGACTGATGTGACTATCAGCTCATCGTCAATTTGATATCTGGACTGAGCTGTTTGTGGGCTCTTTGCCCTTCAGTGTGAAACAATCATATCAAGCTCTAAGCCTTTTGTAACCAGTTCAGTTTGTAATCCTTGTGACTTATAAGCTTCAAAACTATGTTTATGGTATGTACAGCATTCTACAGTTCTGATCATCATCACTGTAAGGAACCAGGAAGCAGCAGATTTCAGCGATGAGCTGCTAATACGGCTGGATGTTGTCTACTCACGTTAGTGTTTAACACCTTTAAAGATTACCTTGTCTTGACAGAGAGATGGTTTGTTATCCGAAATTTATCAACACAAATTGCTTAAGTGTGCTGACAAAGGGAATAACAAAGGAACTTCTTAAGTCTTAAGAATTAATCAGGGTGCTGACAGTTGATAGTCACCCAGATTGGACAGGCTTAAGCAAATGCCACTGAAAGGCACTGACACTCAGCCCAGGACATACCTGGGAGAGCGTGATCTCGTCCTCTCTGCAGGTTCATTGAAGCCAGGTCCATGTGTTGTTGTATGTTAAGGACGACCAGCCTCTCCGTTGTCTCCTTTGCCATCAGACTATTTGCCCTGACAGCTGTTGCTGGAGTTCCAAATATACCTCTCAAGATTGGTTCAATTCCACCTAGACACCAAAAACAGTATCGCTGAAGCAAAACAAAACATTTTGTTTTTTCCGTGGGATGCAAGAATATTTTATTATAAAATGTTGTATTATAATAATATACTTTCTGTGAAAATTTAGTTTCAAACAATTTGGGCATAAAGATCAATGGACTGTGCAGAAAGCATGCTCATTTTGACCAATCCCAATGATTTGTAATAAAAGAAAAATGAAACCTAAAACACAGGAACAAAAGAGGATATGTAGTTGGTTGATTACAGTTTTCTCTGGATAGAATCCTTTCTCTATGCTGTTCAGAAAATGTGTGTATCACTCCTAAGCTTGGATTTGCTGCATCCCCTGGCCTTTCTGGTGTCCAAACCATTTTATTTGAGCAAATAGGATGAATGAACAGTTTGTAATGAATGTGCTGTTTATCATAACAACAAGGAATACACTTGTGCTCTGCAATAAAACTACTGACCACTCTATCAGTGCATCATACACAATATGAGCCACTGGAGTCAGGTTTCCAGTTAGCCCTGTATAACACTGCAAAGTAATATAATCCACTTAAACATTTCTTAACAATGTTGAGATTGATAATAATTCAGTATTTAGTTCAACTTTGTCTCTTAGGGCAAAGCTCTTGTTTACCTAGGATTTCCAAATCAGCATTTGCCCTAGAACTACCAGGGTTTGTTTGAGTGGTTAGAGTTATCCTTCATAACAAGAGGAGCCAAGTCAGACCTGAATATAGAGACTGGGTTGACATAATGCCAAAGAGCCGATCATTTGATATAGCCAACGTGAAAAACCGTGAAGAAACATATTTGCTTGCCTAGAATCAGTTTGTGTGTTTCATAAAAAAACACGTCTTAGAATTAAACATTACACTGCTGATATAGTTTAAATGCTTCTCTGATGTTTGTTTCATTTAATTGTTCATGAATATTTCTTTCTGTATTAATTAACATAAAGCAGAAGGAGTAGATTCTTGTACCTTTGGTTCTACCACAGGGATTTATTTGTCTGTAAATTCATTTTTTTTTTTCTCTTTTCTGGTCTGTTGTTTGTTTGTGGGTCACTTGGTGACAGTCATGGACTGATGCTGGTAGAACAATATTGTTGGGATGAAACTGTCATTTAGTTTTAATCTGTCCTTATTTTCATTTCTTGTGTTTTGTATCTGGTTATTTGTTTCTATTTTTCTTGAAAATAAATAGCAGTAAAAACTTAGATACCAAAGGAAAAAAATACTGAGAATTATCATCTTACTCAGAGATGGAGAATAGAAATAGAAAGCTGGAGGGATAATTGTGTGGAGCTGTGTATGTGCCAACACCTTTAATCTAACCTGTTTATAACGTCAAAGATAGTTACAGTGTGACGTGAGTTACAGAAACTGCGTAATTGCACCGCATACACAAAGAGGCTCTGCCTTACAGCATCCTGCTATGTGATGGAGGGTTTGCAGCATGCTGTACTGTGTATGTTGAAGCAGCGTTGGGCATGACTGCAGCAATGCAGATGTTCTGTGAAGAAGTGAGGTGAGAGCTGAGCTTTGGAGCTGAGAAGACTAGATTTTTCTAACCCCCATCAATAATAAGCTTATGGCTGTGAAAAAATGGGTTTTAGGAAAAAAAAAAATCAGCCAACATGACATTTCTCAGTATCGAGGTTGGTCCCACAGTGTGAGGAGCTCCGTTCGGAAGGGCCTCAGTCAGTAATCAACTTGTCTTGTCACAGATGGCTTCTACCAGTGGTTAGTCTCTACACTGTGGGCTCTGAAATAATGAGGAGATAATCTACTTATTTTTTCAGCTCTACTAACTTGGACTGATAAGAATAGTGGTACACGGTTTTCCAATCATTTTTACAAAAAAAAAAAGATGCATGTTGAAGTTTTAGAGAGGTTACAATCAATACATTTATAATAACAATGTAACAAAGACAATGTGAAAGAGGTCACTCATACTGAGAATTACCAGCTGAATCTGCAGCTCCCCTCAGCTTTGCAGAGCTTAATAGCGAGTTTCAGCTCATTGTTTAACCGTCTGGGCCCCAACTTTACTGTTTCGGCTCACCCCCAACACTCTTATGGCGTTGTTTTAAGCCAAACCAAAATCTGCTCTGTCGCTCTGTAAATGGATGTTTAAATAAGTGACTGTTTGCAGACATATTCACTATGTCAACTTAAATGGTGATATGTGGCAATCTGTGGGTTAATGGTTAAGGGCTATACCACTGTGGGGGGACCTTTGTTAAATGTCATACCACCGTCTCCCCACCTTTGTTTCCTGTCCTGTGCTAGACTGTCAACTGTCAAATAAAGAAGCCAGTTGCAGACATTTGTTTACAGTCGACATTTTATTTATTTTTTGGTTGCTTTTGAGTGTTTGTTTTTTTTTTCTAACTTTTGAGGCAGTTTAGAAGTTATGGAAAGATGAGGGAGAGATGAAAATGACATGCAAAAAAGTTTTTCATATTTTCTTTCAAGACATCTAAGTTAAACAGCTGTACTACTAAAGCAGGAGGCATACCATTTGACATCATCACTGAGCTTTAAAGGCAGCTAGTTTAGTTACTTTTATGATTCCTCTGAAGTACATCTCTATGCAGTTTGCTACAGCAGCTAATCCAGCAAGATAATTTGTGTATTTTCTTTCAGTCTGACTCAGTGACAAGCACTTGAAATGATTTACATGAAATTAAAGATTCTTCAGAGATGTTTTAAGACATATAAAAATACCATACTTTTAAAACTTGGATGGAAACAGTTGTTTTACAATGTTGAAAATTCTTGAAAAGCTCGACTGCTCCTTTTATTTTTCATTTCAAACATTTAAGTGCTCGACACTGGAGATTTAAGGTGTCAACATCACACTTAGCTAGTTGCATACTGGATGTATGAATGGCCTCCAATCTAGTATCAATGCCCTGCTTGTACACTACTTAAAGTCAGATTTAAAGTGAGCACAGAGAAACTTCCCACTTCAGGTGATGAATAGTATTGACCGGCACAGACATCATTCAGTGAAGTAGAAATTGGTAAAACACACAAGCCAAAGGGAGAAGTTAAGTATATTCCAAAAGCTTTAGGCATTTCAAACTGCTTGCCACAATATACACAGTTTTTCTGCAGTCAGTGTTAAATGAATCTCCACAAAACAGGTTGTGAGCGCAACATAACATGACCCATAATTGGAATGGCCACAATAATGAAAATAAGATTAAGTCTGAACACTATCAAAAATTGTTAGCTATAATACACGTTTAAATGTGCATATCATGTATATTAAAGGATAAAGTATTAGCCTATACATAAGTAATAGTAAAAAATAAGTAATGTGCTGATACTTAGTGGAAAAGGTCCCTGCAGTGTGTAAAAGGAGTGCACTGTATAGGTTGAGTACTTGGTATGACATAGCACTGGAGGGTTTCATTGTCTACATATAAGAATATGACTATTCAGTGCTGTAACATGTGGGAGTAATTGGAGTTTTATGTAACTAATTATTACATGAAAACAGACTTTCAACACTGCAGCCGACCTAAGTAGGCTGTTGTTTCATTCTCTCCATATTCCTTTTTTAATGTTGTTTTTAGTGTGCTTGCAGGACACGTTCTGAGATCCAACAGGCAGCTTCATATGAGTATACTGACCTTCTTTGACTATCCTCCATGGACTGAAGAATGTTTTGTGTAGGCTCAAGTTGGGGAAGTGCTCATGTTCCTGGTGGCTTTCGTTCAGTCTCCTGAGGATTGGTGAGATGGTAGCGTGGCCAAACCTGAATGCAGCAGTGGCAAACACATTGGAGGCTGAGGGGTCTATAGTTGGATCATATCCCCCATAGGGTCCAATGTACTGTTCAAAAGACTCCGGGCCAATAATTTTTGGAACATAATCTCTCATGGTTATGATCTGGGATCAAAACAGAAAGGGGAGATGACAAAACAAAACATAAAATATATCTTAGGTAGTTAGAAAAAAACAAAACAAACCTAAAATCCAGGGACATTGTGCATCACTTAAATGCTATAAAGCCATACAGTTTTCCTCATGGAGTATGAACTAGAGCATCAATTAAAAGATAAGCACAACATATCCTGCTCTGAAATTATTAATATATACTGTGCACGTGTATCCATACTGCTAAAAGGAATTCCTCTAGGATTTCCAGTGAGATGAGTATTCTTGTAATATCCCAAGCTTGGACATGTAAACGCACATTTGTTCCCTCACAGGTCACTGAACAGAATTTCATCTGCCCTCATCACTATTTATAAAGGCCTCAGTTCACCACTTGAATGTCAACACGTCAAGTATCACACAAATGCACACAGTATGCACACATGCTCACGCATAGATTCAAATATACACACAGTAGTTGGACTCATTTGGTGTCAGTGTACGAGTTCTAAAACTAAGATTTAAAACTTGATAGAAGTCAGTTTCTGTTGCTTTGAAGAAAGCTTTAAAGAAATAGAGACTGTCTTTACACTAATCTAGTGTAAGATTAACTTGTTAAGGCAAGAATAATGGACCGGATAACTTAACTTTATCAGTTGAAATGACTTGCTGAATAGCAAAAGTCTTAGACTGCTGACTGACTGATTTGAGTGCAGACTTAAACTCATAAAAAACATACGCATGAAAAAAAAACTATTAAAAACTACCAACTGGAAACTGCAAAGAGAATTATGATATTGTGTTCTATTATGTTTTTATTCTGTATTAGAGACTGCAAGCAGCTATCTGCTCACAAATTGAACCTGATGCACTACACGTCAACTGTCACAGGAGAACACATCTGAGACTGACTTGTGTTGTCAGTGTCAGCAGTCATCCATGCAGTGGTGGAAAGTAACTAAGTACATTTATACCCGAAGAAAAAACCAAAACACTGATTATATCGTCATGGTCCTCTCTGTTTTGGAGTGAGACTACAAATTTATAGACAACAGCTTGTTTTAAAAATGAAGGATGTGGAGTTTGCATAAGCAGGAAGGGTCTAATGAAAAATACTATCCGGTTGTATTATGGGAAGTATAGGATCCAGAGTTTCTAGTGCATGATGTACACTACGGGATAAAAGTAAAACTGTCTCAGCCTTTGCTGTTACAATTTAGATATCTTTTTAATTTTCACAACCCCCCCCCCATCTTAATGGAAAACCAATACCAAATGGCTGCAGTATTCCTTTAATAAAATAAATTAGCAAATTCACATTTTTATTTCTTCCAGTGTCCACTTTTGCTTTATATTTGCCCTTTGGATTTTACTTTCTGACAGTTAAGGTCAAAAATGCAGAGCTCCTCAACAGTCGAGTCTCTTACTTAATGGACTGAAACACTCCAAACAGCAAAGGTCTGGCCCTTTAAACTGTAAATGCTTTTTCACAATAATCCTGCTATGTTCTGTTCACTTAAGAACTAAAGAGAACATAAAGTTCTACACTCCACACTCTATAGCGGATAAGCTATAGCATTGACAACTGGACACTACACCTGATTGCACTATGATTCAGAAGTCAAAATGAAATTCAGATGCTGTAAGTTGATCATTTTATTTTATGTTTCCTGCAAATACTAGGCATTCAGTCTGAACTGAAACGGCATCTGACCTTTCCAATTCTTTTAAGGTAGCCTTGCAGAGTTCTCAACTCCTCCTCCTCCCTCAGGCAACTGTTTTCAAGTGGCTGCCCCCACAAAGTCAGTTGGAAAGAAAACATAAACTCCCTGCTCTCCTATGGCCTCCTACAATTTTTTTCTCATCACCATATCAATCCTAAACGGGTTCTGAAAAGATTGTTAGCTTTTTACTGAAATTTATCTTGCATGACGAGAATAACTCATTCAATTATAATATGGATAGACCACATATAACATTCTTTAATCAGATATCTGTCCATTTATTTTTCTTGCTTACTTCTGGTAAAGTGCCTGAATATTTTAAATTAGCCATAGCTCAACCGATTCTCAAAAATCCATCACTAGATAATTCCATTTTAGATAATTCCCATGAATTTCTTTTTTGTTTCCAACAATACACCACAGTTCTGGTAACTATGATCCTTCCTTAAAGTAACATAAAATTATTTGCTACAATAAAACTGAAGCTATAATCATTAGGCTCAGGCTCTGCCACTGATCCCATTTCGCCCTTACTTAGATTCTTTGTCCTCCTGAATTAAATCTCATTGTAGAATTCTCAGTCTGTTTTTTAGAGAATGAGTTTTATTTTACCCATCTTGTGAAGTTTGATGACCAATCTTCCTTTCTGCACTTTTGCAACATTTCAAAAATTATATCCTTATTATCTGCAATGATCTTATTATATCCTGCTTAGATTACTGCAACTTGCTATATTCGACAGATATAGACAGTTACAGCTAACATACATTGAACATGTGCACTAACGGATACACATCCACTGGAATCCATCACAAAGCACCAGCCTAGAAACACTTTTAACAGTGATGTTTCATTTCCTGAATAATTACACATCTCTTTGCCTAGAAGTAGGTTTTTTTGTAATTACTCGAACAGCATATATTTTAAATCATTAAGTAGTGCTTTTTCAGTGACTTGTCAAGAATAATACAGAGTGAAAACAGCTCTCTAAATTTCATTCATCCTGCGTGAGCTTGTTTTCTGGGTACAGCTGCAAACCTGCAAAGAGTTGCTTTGAAATTCTTTTTTTCTCAGTGAAAATGGATAACTAGCAAAGTTTTCTCATCATAGGCAGACATTTCAATGCTAATATTGAAAATTATATAAAGTTGCTCTACCACATTATATTAGGCATTAATGCAGGACTTAACCATCTAATAGTTTGCTGTTTATGAATTAATAGTTGGATAATTTGTTATTGCTATGCATTACATGAGATTGGGTTTCTATGACTGAACTGCCTCTGACCAGACTGCTGCAGTGCCATACTCTACAACTTTAAATTTATAACTAAACTTGCACCAGTGCTTCAGCTTTAAAACTCTGCTGCCACAGCTAGCACCTTAGCCTTACATAGTGTGTTTTTAATTGAAGATAAAGTGGAGATTGTTAATCATGTAAATCTCAAGAGGAAATGGGATTTTCAATGGCATTAATTATATTGTACTAGTTGTGCAGTTGTTATAAATGTAGTTTTGCAGCAAGTTGGAGACAACCTTGTTTTACTGAATACTGATTTCCAATAGAACTTTTTCACACCAGACATTTTGGTCAGCTGGTTTCAGAGTCCTGGTACACTGCATGCTTACTCACTGTCATAGCTTACTGGTATACTTGATTAGAACTCGATGGAAAACACACTGGCAAGGGATCAAAAGATCTCTAACAAATTAAGTTATGCTTCTAGTATCGTAATTCTGCTGTGTGCCTTTAATGGATCTGTTTTACTTTCATTAATCTTTGTACAGCACTTAAACCTACTGTATATCTGAGTCTGCCAATATGTCTTTTGTCACAGGAAGTCACTGAGCATGTGCTAACGTGTATAACTAGTGTACTTCTGGACTATTTACAGTTATTTAATGTACTTAAAGTGGAGCTCTACTGGTGATGGCAATGAAGCACAAATGTTTTGTTATATTCTGCATTCTTCTCTTGAAAAACCCAAACAGAGAGCTTTGCAACCTACTTTATTCTTCAGCTCAGCTTTGAGATTTTTTTTTTCATAGTAAAATAGATACGGTTACAGTCTGCCAATTTGCTGCATGGTCAGACTAGATAGTCCCTTACTTTTACTCCACTACCAATACAAGGATTTTGCAAGCTGGTCATGGTTATAGGTAGAGTATGTAAATCTGTAATCTTTTATCATTCATCCTCACAAATTATTTAAAGAGCTCCCTCTACCTTAGACCCATCTCTGTTTAATATTGTAAAATTCTTTCCCCCGAAGATAGCAGTTGTTAATACATTACATTAGTCAAATGTTAGGTAACCAAAACATCTTAAAGATTACAGCCTTATTTTCCCTCTTCTCAAAAATGCTGTAGAAATTTTTACAGCCTAGCACCAGAGCCACTGCCCCCCTACAATGGAAGCAACAAATTATTTGCATTAAAAATATTTCTGTCCATTATAATTACATGCTCTTAGCATGCAGGTGGGCTAATAGAAATTGCACCTGTCAACAATCATTCGAATCCGCCAATGCCACACAACATGCCTTCTATCAAGACAATAACACAGAAAAAAGGTAACAACAGCAACAAAGCCTTGCTTTGTATATATATATATGTTAAAAAATACAGACAGTGAAATCCATGTTTCTGCTATCTGGTAAGAAGTGTGAGTGTCTTCTTGCACAGAGACTGTGACGAAGGATTGTGACTTGTCAGCCTTTGACACAGTTTTTCCACTCGGTGCTGAGGCCTGCCCTGCTATGAAACCTTATGTGAGAGAAGCAGAAATTGTGTTTACTACTTGTGCTGAGCAAAGTCAAATTAACAGCACTCCATTTCAAATGGATATTGGTGAAGAAGAAGAGGCCATTCAAAGATGCTAATTTGAAATGTGAAGGCTGTTGTTTCTGATTCAAAAAGACGGGAAAAAAAGGAAATAAAACTACAAAAGCGATGTAAAAACTGGGTGATACAGTTCATTATTTTATTCTCCTCAAGCAAGAATCTACAGGGCAGGAATAGGGTGTTGCCTGGCTTGTGGGAAATATTCCATATTTTTCAAAACTGACTTTCATTAAACCTGCAATTTTTTTTTTTTGGCCATTTGGATGCCGCAGAAACAATTTATAAAAATGTCTATCCTATAACTGACATGGTGAATGTGTTAGCATACATCCAGCAGATACTGTATGGAGTAACATTAGTATTCATTCGGAGTTGTGTTTTTCCAAACTTTTAGTATTCGCTCTCTTTTAACTCTACTTTTTGGCCTTTACCAGTCCCAGAGGAAAATATCTGACTCTTTAGTTGCTTAATACTATACCAGCTAAGGCTAATTGTGATGGTCTGAAATATGGTGTAGGGTAGTAGGTGTTTAGAGCTTTTATACTGAAAGCAGTTGCCTGCTGAGGCTGAAAATTATGCAATGAGAACTGTAAGCGTGAACCAAACATTCAATTTTACATTAATTGAGGTTCAAAGTTTATCCTTGATCCTGGTAAAAGCAGTTCAGAAACTATGTCACCACAAGGTCCATTTAGTTGCTGTTCTGGAGCTTTCAGTCATATGATATGATCTTCATAAGTAGATGGAATTTGCACAGTTCGTGTTCATGGAAAATCATTTAATATCACTGAAAGCTAAGGACCATGTGGTGAGATTGTTTTCTCAATTTTTTTCTGATACATTGTGCTTTGGCACAAATATTCATACTGATAATTTCATCATGTGTTTTCCTTTTGAATTTAAGCTGTAATGTCATTAAAATGCATAAGTAAGTAAAGGGATATTTAAAAAATGTTCAGTATAATTTCTGGTGAGGTATTATATTAATTACTTGAACCCTATTCAAAACTAGGTGAAAAGTCAGCTTTTTGTATTAAACAAATTGCAGCACAGTGCAGTTTTTAAAGCCCTTACAACTTTAATTGAATTCAAACTTGTTATTGGTTCCAGTCAGTGGTTATTTTTTTTCTGCATTGTGAACACTGTAATGAATCTGAGTCATGATTTAGTTCATAATAGAAAGAATCTCTTGTTTTCTTTTAAACAACTCATCAACAACACTCCTCCCTTCATCCTTCATAGCAGCTTGATCTTCTTTAATAACATGTGATTGCAACTGAAACCTCACGAAAGTTAGATTAGTTTGTTTCCCATTAGCGTCATTTGTGTTCCTCAATAAAAATTTTATATCAATTATATTGAATCGCTTTATTTTCATCACATGGTTCTGTCTGCTATTTTCACCTACCATATCTAATAGTAATGTTGCTCTAGTAAATTCAGGTTGTAACGTATAAGCAGTCCAAAACCTCCTCATGATAACCATTAAAAATTATACCAGTCCTGACCTCAGCAACCACAGTATGTCCTCCAATCACTATTAGCATCAGTAGTCACCAGTGACAGTGGTTGCAGCAGAAAACTACTGAACTACTGCTATAGCTGGTTGCTGCAGTATAGAGATTTATTCATTATTGATAATTCATCCATATGAATTTGACTATAGAAGTAGGATTAAAAAAATAAATGAAACTGTTTTGTCTGTGATAATCTTAGGGGACTCTTTCTGTAAAGTTTGCAAGTTCATTGTTAAAAAGCATTAAGGGCGCTCACCTGAAACCTGAAGAATTGAATTACAGTAGAGAGGCTGTGATTGATTGATTGATTTTAATACTTAGAAATTGATGTCATTTTGTAGACAAAAAAGGTTCCTGCTTCTTAAACCAGAAATGTAAGAACAATAATTTTTAGTTTGACTATTATCCTGGAACTATTTCTTTGCTTGTGAACCTGACACAAGGTTGTCCGGTAACCAGCAAAGATTTGAAAGGACTAAACTTTTTGTTTTAAGCATCTCAGGTTTAGACAAACAAGATGAAAAATCAAAATAGGAAGTTTAGAGGTGCTTGTAGGAGGATTTTTTTTGTTTTAACTCTCAACAGAGCCAGGCTAACTCTTACGACCTGCCTCAGGACTTTATGCCAAACTAAGATAACTGTCTCTTGGCTTTATATTAAATGTGCATTGGACATTTTTCCATTCTTTTCTGACAATTTGTAGAGAAATCAGCAGATTAATCGATACTGAAAACGTCCAGTAGATGCTGCCCTAGTTAAAATGTGTCTTTCTGTGGTGTTAATTGTGAGCCACTGTGTCATATTCTGGCATTTAAACCCAGTGCATTTTTAAATCTGCTGAAACTGGTTTTGATTTTGGCATACTGAAACAATTTTAGTTACTAGTCACATACCTGATGCAGAGCTCCAATAATCTTGCGGGTTTCTTGGTATATAGTCTCCGGGCTCCAGTGATCATTAATGCATTTCAGTTCCTCAGCAATTCGATTGTGTTCCCTAAGCCATATTATATGCAAAGAGGTCAGGGGTATACCCTCGTTGACCCGACTGTCTCCAGCACTAAAACAATCCACTCTCTCTCCCTGTGGATCTTGGTGACAGTTTGACGGCAGAGTGGCCACAAAAGGCAGGTAAGGTCTTCCTTTGGGATCCTTGAATCGGTTGTTGACAGCAAGTTTTCCATTAAGGCCAGCGAGGTCACGGAGGAAGCTCTGCACTTTTGGAGTGTGGCCATACACAACGGAAGCATCAATGAACGATGTGATGGAGTTCATCTGTTGTCGCTGGAGAGCTTGTTGAAAATCTGACTCAAATTTGACGAAGCAGACTGGTGAGGAGCGGAAGAAAGGCATGCAGCCTTTTGCACCAGAGAGCCCATCGTATGTCTGTAGGGACGACAAAATAATTTACGAAGAGCTGTCTCGATAGCATCTTAAACTTCTTTTGAGTTATCCATCAATTTATCGGTTGCTGTGATCATAGAATTTTGAAGGAATAGTTCTGCTGGGGTTTTTTTTGCCAAGACTCACCTACCACACCACCAATAATACCTCCCAAATTATGGAACTATTTCTTTCAAATATAACAGTGACAAGAGAGCAATCACGATACAGGTACGCAAAATGTAGAAAGACTGTTGTGCCTTCAGGTTTACCTGAATGGGAAAGCATGGATGCACATTTTCACATGTGTTCAAACAGTCCATCCCGGTCCAAAAAGCAGCATTGTTGGTGCTTTGAGGGGTAAAGGTTATGTCATGGTCAATGTACTGGCCCCACTCCACCAGCAGTTGAGAATAGATGCCATCCTTACTTAGAGAGGAGCTCTGCATTATGTTTTTGCTGATCACTTTTGGCTGTGGACACAGTAGGACTTGTTATTTCGAATGACATAGAGTGCTGTTATATACAGTCTGCAATTGCATTTTCCACCAAGCATCTCTGCAATGACTTCTCATTTATCAGTCAGTGTTTTCATCATTAACAGAAATGAATAGATATTTTGGGGAGGACCTTTCATGTCCCACATTATGATGGATAATAGCTTTCCTGTCTGTGTAAACTGGTTCATTTTTTAAAATCATTAACGTATGTTATAAATAGATAAATGGCTGAAGCTCAGCAAACAGGCTGCGATATGTTCTGGCCAACTTCTTATCTTTCATATCTTAATTTATTACATAAGAAAGACCTTGGCAACTGATCTAAATGAGTTATCTGATACATTTAGAATCCAAGATATGATTAGCTTGACCCCCTTTAATAAGAAATGGAGAGGTTAGTATCAAAAATGATTAATTATCCAAAACACTAGTAAATTATAGCTCTTATATAAGAAGGTAAACTACAGGCTGGATAAAACGGATGCATATTTCATGAGTTCCTCCACTAAAAGACCTCTCTTTCACTGTGTGGTAGTGAGTGCATAGATTAAGGCTGAAATTTAATGCAAATATCAGCGTAACAGTTTCATCTGCTGTTTGAGAGAAATAATGTTTATCCACGTGACTTGAAATCAGCTCCTCTCAAACTATGGAAAAAATGTCCTTTAAAGGCCATAATATTCAAATGCAGCTATGAGCCATGTAGTCTCACACACACTTCTGCTGTTTCCTAAGTTACTGTGGACTTTATCTGCTGTAAAACAGGTGAGAAAAATAAATGGAATGCAACATTAACTTGGGTTTGCAGGGTGAGCCCGCTTCATTTCTAATTTCTCCGGCAAGACTTTTGTGTCCGTCGGACCAAAATTTCGTAGATTACCGGGGGAAGTTGGAACCCATTATGCAGCCGCCCTCTGTTCCAACCTTTGGGTTCTCTCTCTCCGTCTTCATATTCAGCTGGAAGCCATCTGACCAAGGGAGTGTTGGCTGCTCCCCAGAGAGGATTTTGCCTGACAAAAAGAATCATGAAGCGTGTCCAAAAATGCTGCAATGTAAAACAATATATGCTATCACTGAATGCCATAGAACTTGTTTTCCTTCGAATGGTCAGAAAGAGTTGAAGACACTACATTTTTACCAACATCAAATTAATATCAACTACTTAGTTTAGGTTGGTTTATGGGGAGAATTTCTAAATATTACTTTCAGTGACTGACATGATGTTGATTCAGGAGTAGTCAGTGCTTTTACAGCATGAGGGAATCTTTCTTTCTTTGGAAAAAGTCATATGCTGACCATAGATATTGAGATATTGTCTTTTTTTTACCCCAAACAATCCTTTTCCTTGTAAAACCCTGGTGGCTACATTCCCCAAAATGCAATTTCTATCAGCAACACTTTAGTCAGAGGACAGAGTGCGTTATGCTTGTAGTGGCTAATGAAGCCTTGAGCCTCTAGCCACAAGTAGAGATGAGCAGCAGGCTAGGTCTGGCCAGGTCGGGTTAGATCACTTCTTTCTAACTCCACAAGCACCAATTTTTTTTTCCAATACTTTCTGTCTTCATTCCCAACCAATGCTGACTAAAATGGCATCACTTGAGGGAATATATCTTACTTCATACAGTTGCCACTGGAACCCTTTTCATATATGCAGCAATAATGCCCAACAACTAGAAACATAATTTGATGAGTAAAATCAGTGACATTCCTCTTCAGTGAACTAGGCTGTGTTTTGTATTAATTAAATGTAGATTGCGATTTTGGTTAAATGTCAATAAAGCAAAAATGCCTATCATATCTTGTGCTTCAGGCAAATGTGGACTTTTTCACTATCAAACCCAAACCATTTTCTTTTCCTAACTTTAACTTGTAGTTACTAAGAGTGGATATTTTAAGAAAGGAAATTTTGCCAGTTAATAGTTTATTCAGTTCAGTGAGAACAATTTCTGACTTGCCAGATATATATTAATCTATAGCATTTTCTTATTATGCTGATGAATAATTGTCCTGGTGCCTTGCTGTAGCAAATTAGGTCTATGAACAGTAAATAATTTTTAACTGCCAATTTTGAAATGAAAATTTAAAAATGATATCACTAAAAAAAAAAGGTCAATACAAGTACAGTACAACTGAAAATTTACTTAAAAATTCAGGTTTTATTTTCATTTTGAAGTTTGAAACTGCACCACTACTGTTTAAAGGACATTAAAAAGAAAACTGCAATGAATCAAATGACATGTCTTTTTTATCATACACAAAAATATCCCCTTGCTATGATGAAAATGAAATAGTTATGAGATGGATTTTTCATTTTTCATTTTGCAGAGAATGTGCAACCTAAGTTTTGAAATTAAAAGGGTAACTGGGTTTTTGCATTTCAAATTTGAGTACATCATAGGCGTGTGGTGGTTGAAATTACCAAAACCATGAGAAATGGCTTTTAACTCATCTCACTTTTCAGAATAATTTTCACCAGTGGTGATAATGCTTATATATTCATTATACACAGTTTACCAAAAGTGTGATTTACTTTGGATCTTGTTCCGCTAAGAACCTCCCTTCTATTTGTGGTTCTTATAGTATAAAACCTTTTACTGTACAGCAATCTGGTCCTGGTTCTTTGACTTATCAAAACGGCAAGAACCGGGTTATCTACCTGTTATTGCAGAGGCCAGATATGGAGCGGTACTTTGAGTTGTGACGACAGATGTTTGGATGCGTTGTAGGAGGACACTGAGACAGCTCTGCAATCAGTTTCACATCCTCCCATGATAACAGCTCTAGCACAGTGACATAGTAAAGTTTACACAAGGAAATGGAATGGAATTCAGTCTTCTGAAAGGACATTAACTATCAAATAAGAAACAGTAACTGAGAATGTACCTCTTTTGTCATTTTCAGTTTTCTTCATGAGGACTTTAGTGATAGCCTGTATCCATTTAAATTATCCAGTGTTTTGGTGGACTAATAAAATGGTAAAAACAGTAGCAGTGGACCAATCAGAAATTCTGGTTGTGTTAAAGTTACTCTGACTCCATGGTGTCCAAACTGTCTCTAAAGTTTTGTATCATGGTAAGTTCGTCGATTGAATGAAAGAAAGAAATTCTACCTGGTGCTGTGACGTCCCTTTTATATCTCCGGCTCGCTCTGTTCTTTAGGACTTGCAGAGTTGTTTGAAAAACCTCTGCAGCTCGGGAAGTCTCCAGGGTCTCAGGCTCAGTTTGCCGAGTGAATGTAAACATATGTGTGGACGAGGAGGGTACGCTCCGTCTATGCAAAGAAATTGACGGTTTCTCTCTGTCCTTTTTGGGCAGGTATTATTTCACTTAATAGAGACAGTTAAATCATTTGATTGTTTATTACCGTTGTCTAGAGTGAAATAAGGCTTCATCTACAATTTGAAGGCTTTCTTGATATGTCGAGATAATCAATTCTCTGATAGATGTGGCTGGAAGATATAGAGTACACACCAAAAAGACAAAAAACAAACAATTAAAATGGCATTATGTGCTCTCAGTCCATAACCAGAACATCAACTGTGTACTGTAAGTGTTGAGAGGTAACTAAGAACATTTACTAAAGTACTATAATTCATTTATTCGAGTACAATTTTGAAGCATTTGTACTTTGAGTATTTCCAGTTGTTGTTACTTTCTACTTTTTACTCTACACTTTAGAGAGGAATGAGAAATATTGTACCTTACTTTGGGTCCCTTACCACCCTTGTCACATGTTTCAGAAGTCTATAAGTTGTTAGCAGTTCCACCATTTCCAATCAAATATCTCAGATGGTTTCATTTAAATAACTGCAGGTTGAAAGAGGTAAATTATCCAGTACTTCAAAAATTTGTATTTTTTTTCTGTTTTTTAATACCATACGAATCATCTCATGACACCTCATATCTATCTAGCAACCCTCTGAAGAAGGGCTTAGCCCCAGTTTGGGAACCACTGGATTAAACTACCTTGCTGTACATCAAGTAGATAAAACTAATCAAACTATCTCAGCTACAACAGTTAAGGGCTAGTAATGCATCAGTAATGATTATGTAATAATGTCATCCATAATTTGTCACACATGGGACATTTTTATCCTAAACAAGTACTTTTACTGTGATATTTACAATACATTTTGCTAATAAGAATTGTACTTTTATGTAGGTGGGACTTTGAATGGGGTTTCCCTGTAAGAGAGTATTTCTACACTGTGATATAGGTAATTTTATTTAAGTACAGGATCTGAACCTTCCTTTACCACCGACAGTCTATCAAATCATATTGATTACAAGTGCTACTTGTAGCAATTTAGATGTCATTAAATAATTCATATTTAATGTACCTGAGGCCTCATTATAAGAAAGCACAAAAACTAAGAGGTTTTCCACAGCCTTGTAAGCAGCATTTTCACGTTTGAGTCAGTGTGTCAGCCTTGGTTGTGGAGATCTGCTGACTAGCTTTAAAGCAAAACAGTAATTTGTACTTCAGTACAAAACAAGACAACATACTTACAAGATATATGGTGAAAAAAAGTTTAAAGAGACATTAGAAAGCTGAATATCCCTTTCCGTCTTTATCTCCTTTCTCCAATTCCTGCACATATTTACTTTAGGAATGAGTAAAAACCTAATTATGCTTTATCAGTAGTTATTTATTTTGATTATATCTTTATGCTCTTGCTTGCCACTTTATGACTGCTCTGCAGCTTAGAACACACAGAAAATTGAATTTCAATCAATCCCTCCAATCCTTCAACTCCTGTCATAGATTTTTGCATATTCTGAATGAAAAAAACATTTCAGCACAAGCATTTATAAAGATTATTTACTTACAGTTAAAATGTCTGCCTTCATCAGTTGAAAAACTTGGGAGAACAATGCGAACCAACATTACATGGAAAATTAAACTGAAAAAATTAGTCATTTTCTGGGCAGTTTACAGTAGAAGAGTCAAGGATTTTCCCAATAATAAGAACGACTTATCCTGGTGCCGTGTGCCCCGTCGAACCTGTTCTTTTATATTCAGATAAAGCAGGGATTCCATTGCCAAGGTTAAATAAACCAGCCCTCACTTGAATAACTCAGAGATTCAGAGTTTCTTTTGTCCTCGGTTGACTGATTTGAGAAAACACTTTTTTCCTTCCATTATCTCAACCACTTGGAGATTTGGCATGTCCTGGGACTCTGTGTAACAATCCCAGAGAAAACATGACAGAATACTGATGCAGTATTATGTTTCTATTGCATATGTAGACTGATATAGCCAGTTCATATGGGTCGTACTCCGCTGAGCAAATCCACCAAACATAGTGACTCTATTGGAATATACAGACGCAAATTTTCACTATTTCAAAATTTTGCAAAAAGTGAAGCTATAACTTCTCAGTAGGTTTGGCACATCTGCTGTCATCAAAGCCTCCTACCCTACCAATTAACTAATCACACCATTAATTCAATTAATTTTAAAAATTAATGTCTGGTCAAAATATTGTAGCCCTTGATGAATACAGTAGTTATATGCACCTTCTTATATGAGACCTTAGTCTGAAACTGACACTTTTGAGCATAATTATTTATGGGATAGAACTTCTCTCTACCTTTCTATCAAACTTAGCTTCAGGGACATAATTGATGAAATAAAAGGGCACAACCCAGCAGCAGTCATTTTTCCTTCACTGTGCTTCCATCCTCCCAAGCCTATTTTCTAACTTTAGAAATACAGACTGTAGGGATTACTAGCAGTGAGAAAGGCCATGGCAGTGGTCCTAAAGTTGCCCTGGAAACTTCTCCTCATCACAGATACTTCAGTTAGCATTCAAGGTCCGATGCTGCCAGTGGAGTGAACTGTGAGAGTCACAGCCCATTGATAGTAGAGCGTAGAGCAGTGTACTTGAAATTCATGCTTGACATGGTGCTGATGCAACTTCACGATGCTGTGTCTGGCAGCAGGCAGCAGTGACTTGAGAAGCAGGCTAAAGATCATCTCAGTGGTCGCTCTCTGTGCACCCTTGTTATCACGGTGGCTGGTTTATCTTCAACACAAAACTCTTAAACCCAAACTTCTTAGCAAATGATTCTCTGTGTTTGTTGAGTATGAAGTGACTGACATCCAAAGAAAAACTTGTGCCATATATATGAATATTTTGTCCTCACTATCACATTGGGGAGACAATTATGAACTACCTAGAGTATGATTAATTATTGTTATAAAATTATTGTCTATCATTATTTTATAATTATTGTTATAAGCGATAGACAAAATATCTGACACCTGTACAATATAGTGCAATCCAATACTACGAAAGTTAAATAAATATTTTTCTCTCTGTCAGGAGTTGTTGAATCCACTTTAAGGTAATTTGTGCCACTGTATTCTATTGTGTTGTTAGTGAAATATCCAATTAAGTATCCTTTAGTGAGTTTTGGTGACAGTGTCTTTCTGTGTGCAAATAAACATCAACTCTCTGCCCTCTTTTTACCTCTAAGTTGCCTGATGATGCCTTTGAAAAACAAATAATAGAAGGTGATTGGCAGAGCTAAAACGCTTAGTCAGTGTAAAACAGTCAGTTTACCAGGGCTACTGATGGTCAGTGAAATTATATTTTTCCTCCAGGCATGTTTAATAATAGAACATCTCTTATGATGTAGTTAAAGTTAGTACATTTATTCTGATAGATTTTAGTTTATTTTTACATGGTTTATTTATATTTCTTGATTATTTCTTTGAGTTATTTTAAGGCAGGACAAGTTAGTTTTCATAATATAGAGATATACATTGTGAAGATGGCTTTGAAAAAGCAAAGACAATCATGAGGAAAAGTTACAGAAAAAATGTAGTAGAGTCCAAAATTACAAACTTCATTCGTTTAGTGTACCAGACATTTTTTCAAATCCTAGTTAAACAGCTTTTGGCCACAAAACCATATAGTATGTGAAGTTCTAAACTCTGCAGGCGGATTTTGTTCAGTGTTTCTCCTGCTTCATGGAAAACGAGGCATCCAAATGCTCCATTTTAAAAATTAGAGAACAGGCTTAGACAGGTCAGTGTTCAACATATTGAGGTTTATTTTGTTTTCCTTAAATTAAGTCAAGTCAAAGGTAGTGTCATATCAACCTCAGCTCAGTGACAGTAGTGTTCACAGGGTTCAGAGATTGTTGTTCTAAATAACCCTGTTGTGTCCTCCATGACTCATGGACATAAAAGTTCAAAATTAAATTACTTTGGCCCATGAGATGCACTGATAACAAACGATAGTAAAGGTTCTCATGGCTGGTGAAATCCAGTGTTGCAGGTACCTCTAATGAAAACTGACAACCATTGTCCTGTTGTTATTTAGTAAATAAAAAAAACAGGTAGTGCACAGATTCTCAGCATCACAATGTGGTTACCCACCAATGTCATCACAACCCCAGCAACCTAAAGCCAACCACCCTAGCAGGAAACCAGCGGTGAATAATGTAACCCATAAGCAGGTTTGGCCAAAACTGATCCAGTATTAGCATCAATACTTTGAGCTGCTTCTTAAATAATATATGACCTCCAGGCCCATGATTTTATTGCAGCCATAATTATTATTCCATATTAGGGCACTGCTGCAAATTGCAGATAATTCCACATGTTGAGACTGAAAATTCTGAAATCTCACTGAACACTTTGTTACTATGATTACTATTGTTTCATATCAGGGCATTGTTGCCACTTGGCCCAACTTGTCCACCTGTTTATCTTTTAGATAGGATTCACATAAAATTCACGTTCTACTCCATTATACTTTATTTTTGTATTTATTTACTCATTTTTATTTTTTATTCATTTTATTGTATGCTTCCTTCTTGATGTTACTATTCCTATTACCTGAACCGGGACCTGAGTACCTCATATTGTTCCCTTTTATGTATAACATGTTCTGGAATGACAATAAAATATCCTTATCTCCATGTATGTGTGACACAAGTAAACAGAACTAACAATATCACCCAGATGAAAGATCCCCAGCTCTCTGTAAATTATAACTAATATAAAATAATGTGTTAAATGGCACTGTTTTAAGTGAAGAAGGTCCACATTATGACATATCTTGATTGCAGTCCTTTATACCAATGGAATTTAGCATGTGATTTTAAACTGTCTTTGAAACTTTTTTTTTTTTAATACTGTTTCCTGCCGTCATTTGAGGCAATGTTCTTTTCCCAGTGTTCATGATGGGGGTCATTTTTGCCCAATCTGCAAATATACAGACATTTATGCATGTAAGATTAAAATCACCGCAGAAAACTAGTGTTCAATCTCCTGCAGCCAAGCCTCCAACTTGGCCAGGTGCACATCAAACACAAACTTTCATCACTCACCAGTGGGAAGCCAGTGAGGAATCATGTCCTTCATGGAGCATTAGCAACAAAAAGTATTGTGTTAGCCTGCTTGTGGCGAGTACAGTCCTTCTCCAGTCAAACTGGTTGAGAGCATGTGTGAGCAAGAATTGGCCAAGCCACCTGACTTTCCGTTGACCCCCGCAAAAATTAATTGGGATAAAACAATTAAATCCCACGGCTCCTTCAGACTTTTCAAATGATATTTGCCTGAATCAATCGAATTCTGATAAGATTTGTATCATTTTTGTGGATTTGTGATGCACATAAAAATGTATTCACCATTTTACAGCCGCTTCCTTTCCAGTGCTAGTCTGGGAAAATGCTTTTTGTTCATCACCTGAATGCAAAAGTTGTAGTAACTTAGTCTGACCACTTTTTAAAAATCATCTAACAGACCAGCTCTGTTCCTGGGGGCTCTGGTTTACTGGGGTTTATGTGTAGTTTCTGCTGGTTGCTGGGCAACCTCATGGTGATGTCAAGTCTCCAGAGAGTTGAAACAGGATCAAGGAAATCAAGGAAACAGTCCAGCAGATAACCCCTCTTGAAACCAACCAACTATTAGCAAGTCAGATACTGAATCTCATAATATCATTTGGATAACAGAAAAAAATCAGTTGAATAAACCCTATGCTGCAGCCTAGCTCATTTTATAACAAATTACATATGACTGGGTAATGAATGGGGCAGGCTCATTAAGACAATCTCCAGCAAACATTACCTTTTTAGGAAAGAAAGTCATCTTAAATTTTGTCTCCAGTAGCCAAACATGCTGCTGAGGTGGACCCAAGCAGGACAGGCAGTTTAGTGACTGGGCTAGCAGATACTAAAGGTACATCCACTGCCGCACCTCCACTTTCAAAGTTGACATATAAACCTATAGGGAGCTGTAAAATGTCTCATATAATAGGCAGTTGTGCTTTATGAGCAGTTTATTGAAAACACAGCAAATATTTATATTAACAATGAAACCATTACATAAAGCCACTGAAGATAGTTTTTCCCGCTATATTAAAATAGCAGCTAATAAAAATTGGGCTTTTAACATTATTTTGAAGTTGAAAGGCCAGATTTCACTGAAACGTCTCCATTAGCCAGAGAGATTTGGAACTCGGGCAGTTTAGTTTTATTATATAAAAAGATGGACACAATAGTACAAACATCATACAATTTAGCCCAAACCATTGAGGTAGCCCCACAATAAATGCTGCCAGTGTGAAGTTTCTTATGTTTTCTTTTATTGGGGACTATAACAGAGAGGTGTTGATTTAATCCAGTGGTTAGTTGGAGGCTTATTTGACGACAGTATATTGAAAATCGTTTGTTATTTTTCTCTCCCTTTTCACAGATGTTAAAAAAAAAAAAAGCAAACCAAAGGAACTGGGAACAGAGAATGGTTACCATATCATTACTGCTCAACTGTGAAAGTTTCTGGCAAATGTGAATTCCTCCCATGATAATAAGCCAGCATCAGATTCATGTAGTCATTAAACTGTACTTCCTAACATGATCCAAATGTTTTATAGATTTTCTGCTAAACACAGTGGCAGTGGCTATTTGACAATCTCGATCATATTGTCAAATGTATGGCAGTTACCATATGGTTGCACGGGTGCTACCTTTCAAAGTGACAGATTAGACAAGTAACCTGCTCTTCGAATCAGTGTTCATAATGTAATGAAAGGAAAAACTTAAATAAATGGAAGAACTGTAAATCTCTTTAGATTGTGTTTTTTTCTGCTTGTCAAAAATGAAATAATATCTTCCTTCCACCATTAACTCCTACATTATCTATCTCTACTATTGTTAACAAATTATTTCAGTAGTTCGTACAAAAATAGCAAGAACAAGATATACATATCAATTGGTTCTGTGCATAAAATACTGCCGATTTGCCTCAGGTGCACACGATGATGAGGATATGTCTTCTTAACTGTTCATGTAATTTCCAGGGAAGCTTTGACTGCACATAAAGAGAGGGTCCATGGAGGCCACTTTGGCAGCGATAAAAGAATGTATGCAGTGGAGGACGGCCGTCAGATTAGCAAACTCTAACTCCTGTGAAAAAAAGTCAAGGATGAGAAGACAAATCAATGTTGTAATATGTTCACATTAAAAATACAACATTTTTAAACTTCTGATCTCTTCAAAAAATTCAAATTTTAGTCGACTGTTTTAATCTAAAAGACACTTCTATAAATTTACCTCTCTATTGGTATCAGTGAGTAATAACCAGTGCAAATAAACCCAACCGAAATTCAACATGTTACTGTATATCTTTAAAGGACCAGTGTGTAGGGTTTAGGGGGATCAAATGACAGAGATGGAATATAATCTTTGGAATTACTTTATGTTTTCAGTAGTGTATATACAATTGTTGCATTTTCATTATTTTAGAATGAGCCCTTCATATCTACAAAGGGAGCAGGTTTTCTTCAATGGGGCTCGCAATGTTGGATTTCCATGTTTCTACATTAGACCAGAATGGACAAACCAAACACTGGCTCAAGAGAGAACCTTTCTGGTTTTTACATTACCTGATGGCCAAGGTAGGTTCTCCTATATGCCTGGAAAGGATAAGGGTAAAGGGTATTCAGTCGGTTGCAATCTGAAACCTTACTGCCAGATTCCACTAAAACCTACACATCGGTCCTCTAATTTTGACGAAAATAAAAATAGTTGCATTACCTTCATTTCTATTTGATTGCTTTCAGCATTCTTGAAAAGGAGTTTTACCCTGGTTTTCCCATCATCAGAAGAGCCTTTAAGTTGTGAAAACTTATATCGCCACAGTATGGTCTACAAGGGAAGGGATTATAAAACACAGTGGCACAAGGATTTCAATAATGAGCACAACATTTAAATACCATGTCTTATGACAGAGACAGAGAGACCTGCATATTCAAAAACTGACATTTTAATGTGCTGTACCAGTCTTACAGTCAATGAACATTTACCCGCTGCAGGGATGACAAGGCTGCCAAAATAATCTTTTCCTGTTACTACCATTACAACATAAGAACATTTAATAACATTGTGCCAAACTAGTGACATTTGCAAGACTATCTTTATATTTTTGGGGAAATTGCAGGTATTTCAGAGTTATCAAAATATATATTGAAAGACGATGAAAGCCTAAGTGAATTTGAAGACGTGAATGGTGCATTAGTACAGGAAATAAATCGGTAAAACCACAGTCTCAAGAGCAGGGCATAAACAGCACAGAGCCAGGATATCAATAACGATTCTGAGCCCAGTAATACTTTACCTTGGAAGTGCCCTCTGAGCAGGTGAAACCCAATCCAAAATCTATGGTGAAGCACAGTACATTCCCCTGGCTGCTGCACATGTAGCTTTTGGACTGAGAAAAAGAGAGAATGATACCCATGAACATGTTGATTTACATATCTGTGTAATGACCGTGTAAACAGAACTATGAAAGGTTTAATTTTTTCCCCAAAATTGGTGCAGTGAATGCAGCCCACTGTCTCTAGGAGATGAATAAATAATTAATTTAGTATAATCGTCCATCTCAGTCTCAGCCCTCATTCACTGTCTTCTTTCAGACAGGCTTTTCTTCCTGTAAGAGGTTGAGTTGTCAGAAAAGGCACAGGTGTTATTAGTATAGTAGTGATATTGGCACTGTGTGTATATACGCTGACAGCCACAAGAAACCAGAGACAACCCCCTTGAATGCTTAAACATACTTGGCTGGTTAAGATTATTCTGATCATTTCTTCTCTTCTCCTTTTGGTGAACTGTGATAATGGATTATGATAAGCACACCAGTTTGGCACCAGTAAAGCAGCAAGTTAGAGGCAAGTTGTAGGAATTTTTGATATTAATATTTTTGTATTTTTTAATTGTTTTCTCCAACTGCTACATATTTTTTCCCCAATTTTTGCCAAGAATAAAAACACATTTATACTCACTATTAAAACTCCAGTTTGTGCTAGAGAACAGACATTTTGCTCAGATCTCTGCTTGATATATTCTCTGCACTTACATTTTCTAATTTACATTTTCTAATTTGCATTTCTAATTTTACATTTCATCTGACTCTGGACGAAATGAGACATAATACTAACTATGCTGCACCAAGGGAAGCCAGTGACACCAGTAGCATAAAAGCTAACCAAAACCCAAGAAATAGCCCTTACTCGGCTGAGGGCCAGAAGAAAAACTGCTAAAATCACATCTGATAAAAGCCAGATTATCATTATTCTGTTTGGGGACTCTTTAACCAAGCATGTAAGAATGGAAATCTAACTGTGGCCAAGACATCTGTTAGGGCGTTAACAGAGCTGTTGCCAGTTATCCTCTCTACACATCCAAGTAATATGAGGATAATTATCCTTGCTGGGTCTTTTGACATTCTGGGAAGGAAAATTGGCTCTGGGATCCTGCTGATGGATCCCTCCTTATCCTGAATACATGCTGACATCAGCTACCTCATCCATTGGATAAAGCTTATTGACAATTTCGATATCCTTTGGAAATGTAAAGACCACTTTAAATCTGATGGGTCTGATCCAAACATTACTGGACCCAGGCGATACTCTGCCTACAACAACATAGCCTTGGGATGCAATACCATAACAACAATGTGTGGACTGAAGGACAGCGTACACAGCCAGACAGCATGTATCTCTCCCCCCTTATCTGACCCTCTGCTCCATTTCTCCCAAGGCATCCAAAGACTGTGTTTGTCCCAATCAAGGACACAACGACCCCCCTCCACCTGACTCACCAATAAAGGAATTAGTATAAGGTGCAAAGTTGAAGCTCGGTCAAATTGATAAACTTATAAACCGCAATAACCCCAAACATCATCACTCTGATGTCTTCCAGATGAAAGCAACCCCATGCCGCTTCCTTAAATATACTGGTGCTCTTAGACAGCCAGTCGCATGGTCAAACCCATTGTAGCAATCACAAGCTATTTGAAAAGAATATGAATTGTATGTTCTGTTATGTTATAGATATATGTATATTATCCATTTATCGTGTGCAATATTGTTATTATTTTATGATATTGTAATTGCACCGGGCTAAACAGCACCACAGGTGTAGCACCACTGATTTGGGGTTTGTCCTCCACACTGTAATGTTTTATCAGTCAGTCAGACAAGACAGGAAAGAAGGAGGTATTGCAGCAATTTTCTCTATACAGTTTGTGTGTAATAATTTTGACTTGGGTGAATTTACATCATCCAAATAGCTCAATTTGGCCAGTAAGGAATTCTCAGAGCTGACCTCACTTGGTATCATTCAAATGATATATTAACCCTGAGGAGACCTGAATATACACGTTTATAAAAAATTGTCTCAAAAACTAAGGAGCTTGTGAATTTACTGGACATGTTTGAACTTGCCCAACATGTAAATGAAGCACAAGCATGTTAACATTCTAGACTTGTAATAACAACAGGGTTAAATATTGATAATATTTTAAAATTGTTAAAATCTTCAAAAGCACCTTGTTGTCTGCTTGAAATACTGCTGCTCCATTGAGGCTGCCAGAATCTCCCCATAGTTAAACAAAAATAATGCTAATGAGATTAAGAGAATATGTCAGGAATCTGGAAGAAGATGGAGGAAAACTAGGCTCACGGTACATAGTAATATATACAAAAAAGCCATGACTGACAATAACAAAACATGAAAGGATAACTTTTCAAGATTGTTATTGACAATTACTTGAATCTCTAGAACAGTATTCCTCACTATTGACCACTTAATCAACCCTGCCCCAGTTCTCTGCTTCAAAATGTGAAGAGCTTGTATTGCTCTTCATTAACAAAATAACTTCAACTAGAGCCAGAATTGCTGCTGATGCAAACACAGACGACCTCAGCAATGGGAAAATTCACCTGTGTTACATAAACTGAGCTTTAAAAAACGGTCACTGAGTTATCTCCTCCGCCTCACTGACCCTGTACCCGCAGCATTTTTTACGTGGGTGTTTGAAGGTTTTTCAAGTCATGTCCTGAAGACATTACTCCATACATCAATTGGAACTGGCATTTCCCCAGATGTGTTTAATATCGCTTTTGTAAAACTCTTACTGAAGAAACCTAGACCAGATGGTAATGCACTGACCAGTTATAGGCAAATATCTGAGCTTCAATTCACTAGTAAGATACTTGAAAAGATACTTTTCTTGAGAAAAACAATGTCTTGGAGGAATTTCAGTCAGACTTTAGAACATACCACAGCACTGAATCCACTCTTATCAAAATAATCAGAACCCCAGAGTAGACTAGACTGATGAAAATAATATCTCAGTTCTTGTTCTCTTAGACCTATGCGCAGTGTTTGATACCATTGATCTCAATATTCTTATGAATGAGCAGGAAAAGTTGGTTGGTCTTTCTGTGGTTCAAAATATCTATCAAAGGGAGAAAGTTTTGGGTAAGTCTTGGATGTCATGTGTCTTCGAAACATGACATCTGCTTTGGGGTTGCATGGGGGAACTAACTTGGTCCACTATTGTTCTCACTATACAGGCTTCCTCTTGGTCACATCATTAGAGAGCAAAATTGTATTCTTCCATAGTTCCTATAAAACCTACTAGCTGACCCTAAAACCAAAAGAGAAATGCTGTTTAATAACCTGCCACAGTTCATGGATTAAATCTGAGGTTAAAAATCTGGGTTTTATCTTAAATTGAAATTTAAGCTTTGAGACCCACATTAGCCAGGTGATGAAAACATAAAAACATAATTTTTCTACCTTGCAAAGAGAGCTATAGTAAACCATTTATATATATATGAACTTTTACTTGTCTGCCTTAAAAAAAGAAAAAAATATATATATCGATATCTATATCTATATCTATATAGATATAGATATAGATATAGATATAGATATAGATATATCACAGAGAGACTTCAGCTCATCAAAACACAGCTCAGCTTTTAAGCAGAACCAAGTGCAAGGAGCACATAAGTCATGGTTTAGCTGTTCTGCTCTGGTTTCCTATAATATTTAGAATTGATTTCAAGGTCCAACTCTTGGCGATGACGCTTTTTTCAATTACATCCTAAAGCTATGGAGCAAACTACGTATAGAAATCAGGGAAGCAAGCTCACTAGATATTTTTAAAGTAAAACTAAAAACTTATCTCTTCACTTAAACCTTTAAATAGCTAAGATTTCCTGACACAGGCCTGAAATTCTTTTTTGCACTTTGCTTCACACGTATCCACTGCTGCACTTCTTCTAAAATGTTGTATTTTACTTGATTTTATGCATCCTATGTATTTATTTTTTTAATGCAGTATTATTATTTTCATTATTGTTGTTGTTGTTCTTAGTATTATTATTATTAATATCATAGGATTAAGATCTCACAACAGTTGTTTTCTTTAAAAAGGTCTGTATGTAAAATGCACATGAAGATGTAGAGCTTGCTGATCTTTGAGCATATTACATACGATACTTTTTATGTAGGTATCAAAAAGATGTTGTAACATTATTGTGTTATGAAAACTCATACAGAAAATACATGCTTGCTGTTTTAAATTGTATGTTCCTAATGTAAAATTCATTTTTTTCATGCTCATAATATTTACTCTGCTCAAATGTATATTTTACATGCGGAGAGCTTTGGTTAAAGTACCAGTCTGACACGTTAGGCTTGGATAACACCAGCAAATCTGATTTTTTTTGTCCTCCTTGAGCTGTTGGCAAAAAAACAGTATCCTGTGGCGCTTCCTTATAATGTCAAGACACATGACAGAGGAAATCCATTTTGGAAGCCATAAATCTTTAATGTTCAATTTGCTGCTGCATCACAAACAAGCATGTGTCTCCATATTCTTTTCACAGGTCTTTTGAAAGCAGTGATGTGCCTGCTCTCTGTGTAATAATATCCCGCTGAAGGATTTACTTACCACATGACTTCACTGTTGTGATGTCCATTCAATTGGAATACCAATTTCAGAAGTCTATTCCAATTTTCTGTTTGTTTTTATTTCCTCTCCTTTTTTCTTCCACTTGAAAATACTGTAGGGTGATTTTAATTATAGAGTGCAGTGTGCAGTGAATATGGCTTGGGACTTACAGTCCTTTTACTTAGGCCTAAACCCCCATTTTTAGTGTTGTCTTGAATTAAGCTGTGATGGTGATATAAAAAAAAAAAGTGGCAGCCCAGCTGCTAGGTTCTTGCTGTCACTACATTTAAGAATGTGTTGTGATATGTTGAACTGTGACTACACTTCACTAATTGGAACAGGATTTTTCTTTGGGAATTAGCACCATATAATTCAACATGAACTTTTTTTTTTTTTTAAGGAAATCTTCTTAGCCAAGTCTGTCAGAAGTAAGAGCATGTGTGAGGGATTTAATAAAACAGAGGACAGGTGTGACGAGACGAGGGGGAAGTTAAGGTAGAAAGCTGGGATGTGAGACCTACAGTCATATCCTTTGAAAATAGCAAAAAATCCAGTATAATAATAATAATAATAATAGTGTAATATTACACACTGGAAGGCATTGTTTCCCTGACCTCTTCCGGTTAAAACTTTGCAATCCCTTGCCCCTTTTCAAAGGCGTCCTCTGTGACATCTGTGTCCACACTAGTGATGTCACTTTGCACTGACCATACCATTTATACATCACTGAAGCGCGGTGAGAACAACCATTCGACTTTAGGGTTGAGAGGAACTATTGTCATCCAAAGCCACTCCCTGCATGGTAAAAAAAAAAAAATCGGTTCTGCTGGTGTGAGCTCAGCTTCATCCTGCGTGACGCTACTGAATTCTTGCTGTTTGAAAGTTAATCACAATGATTAAATGCCTTAGCATAATAAACAACTCGTTTTGCATGTCTCAACATTTCGTTCCTGTTGCTTGAGCTAGCTTGATGGAACGCAATGATATTTGGTACAAGCATTCATGTTCCCCTGTGGTTGAAATCTAATCATTTTAGTGATCCCACTATTTTTTTTTTTATCTAGAACCATCATCGGGTCAAATTTTTGACCTGGCTATAATTTGGTTCATGACCAAGAATTTGAAAAACTAGTGACATTCTTATCAGCCTTGGCTGTCATTTTTGTGCTAATTAGCAAATTTCATCATGCTAAACTTAAATTTCAAACATGATGAATAGAACTGCTAATTATCAGCATGTTGATAGTGTCACTGTGAACATGCATGCTAACATTAGTATTACCTGAAAACACGTTATGCCTTATGGTTTATTCACATTACAGTGGAAAAACCTTCTGGGTGCTTTGTGAAACGGCTTAGCTACAAAACCAATGTGCTAACAAGAAATCACTTGGTTTCAGAGAGTCAAACAACCCTGGTGGCCGCATCTGTATGAAAATATTTAACTTGGCGTTTTCTTTGTTTTCTAGTCTCCAAATTCAAAAATACGCATAGTTTTTCATCTGTCTCTCAGTTCAAGCAGTTGTCAACAGTTATTGTCAATGTCCAACAAAGCTGAATTTCACACAGATCCATTGCAACACACTCCATATGCAACAATTTAGAGGCGTGGGCAAAATTTGTTTTCTATGATAATGTTGATAAAATATCTTCAAGAAGATGTTTTTTGCTAAAAAATAAAGTTAAAATCCCTCCATTGTTTTAAAGAAATTATATGCAAAGCTTTATGCAAAATGCATACAGGACCAGCATTTATCATCCGTTTGCAAAAATAGAGTAACAGCAGCAGTAACAAATTAGACATGCCAATGTATACCAATGAGCGCCATCTATAGGTAAAGATATTAACTGTTCTGCTGTTTTGACCTGTACTGGCTGCAGGGAACTAAAGAGAGGCCAGAAATGATGAAAGGAACAAAAAAATGAAAAACTAGCAACAAAAGCTGACCAGGCTATGTCTTTGGTATTGAATATCAGGAATATGGCCCTCTGATTTATTCGGTGTTACTGATATCATTTACTTAAAAACAAAAATGAGAATATCACATAATGGCATAGTCTGCAGGAGACCCGATAAGCGATATATGACTCACTTGGTATCTCCGAGCTAAAAGACGCCATCAGTGTCATCTTTGTTTCATCAGCAGCAAGAAAGAATAAAATGCACAATGGGAAAATGCAGGCTGGACATTTTTTATCCTTTAAACCCCCTACTTCCATCCCATCAGCAATGTTTATGTAACGCGCACATCCAGTTTGCAGGTCAGACTACGCTGGCTGAGTGCTACTCAGAAACCACAGGAGGTTTGCCTAATTGGCTGGAGAACAGAGAATCACAGGCAAATTGAAATCCTTCATCTCTTCTACCGGTTTCCCAAAGGACAGTGTCCCACATTTGCATCATTAAAGACTGAAAAAATGCTACATTATCATATTTCATCCTGTTCGACTTTATACTGATAGGGGGGAAAACTGCCCGTGCAGCCCTGACATCGAACTCCAGTCAAAGTCACTAAATTAACACTCACATTACTGTTTTTATTCTAGGTATTGGTGTATCTGGAATGTTATAGATGTACATCATTCAATCATTGAAGAAGTCAGATTTTGGCACATTAGACTGTATTAAATCTGAGATACTCTGGGTGAATGGATTTAAACCACATTTAGGTTGCCAGTAGTCTGATATCAGATTACATTGAGATGTAATCTGTATGTCCATCAGACAGGATTTCAATGTGTCCTGAATGTCACCTGCAGCTTTGCAGTTTACACTGATGTCTCATCCAGAGTGGATTCAGCCCAATTAACTGGCTAAGAGCTAACTGTTTGACTGAAGCATCAAACACTCCTGTATATTATCATTCCCCTTTGAAGCTAATGTTGCCTAGTGCAGCAGAGGATTTATGCATTAGGATTTGATATTGTTACAACCAAAAGAAAGAGGGTAACATGTTCATTTTTCATTTATCCAACAGCTGATTTTTACTTTTATGCTAGAAAAATACACAAATTAATGAACATTTTATGCCCGGGCCCTCGTTGCTGGCAGCAAGGGATCCAAATAGATTAACAGCATCTAAACCAGTTCACTTGGACTTTCTCGCCGACTTTTTCATTTTGCTAAGGAGGTGATCCTTCACACAGGATTCTTATCTTGTTCAGTGCTGAAACTTCTGCTCCCGTACCTATCATCCTACTGTACTGGCCCAATCTATCGTGTAGCACAAGGTGCACAGAGGAGACAAAACCTGAACAATCTAATTAAGGATGCATTACTAAGTTAACTATTTAATTTTAATATGGCACTTTTCAGTATGACACGTTTCTCCTAAAAAATTGTCTGTTTCAACATTCTCATCCTTCTCATTAATGATAATAGATTATTATTTCCATTATTTTATTGAAACTTGCATAGCATCTGAGAGTGAAACTCTGTTCACCACCCATCTCCAACTTAGCATATCCAAATGAAAGTAGAAGGTTTCAGCATTTAGCTTTAAGACTATAAAGGCCCCTTACAGAGGATTTCTTAATCCTTGTTCTTTGCATCAATATAACTGGTAGTCTGCAGGGTTCTGCCCTTGTTACTTATTGTTGCTATGCCTGTCAGGCTTTCTGTTCTTGTATGGACCAAATGCATTTTACGTATCACCACTTGAAATATTTTTGAATTAAAAAAAAATGTAATCCTTTATTGTGATAACCCTTTAATAAGTTTTTGTGTGCGCCATCTACACCTTATTCTGATTTGGTCTCATTGATGCCCCCAAAATGTTTGAAACAGCATGTTTGGTTCTATATGAGAAAATGCTTCAACAATGAATAATAACTGGTTGGTTTGGCCAGCGTGTATCTGGGAAACTTCCCCACCTCTGATAAACAATTGCTCCTTTAGTCTTTTCAGTGGGAAGCATCCGGTAACATCTTCCCCACAGTGAATGAGATAAACTGGATTAGTCTTCCTTAAATTTTACCACTGTACTTGTTTATTTATTTTCATCATTATTTTTTTTAATTTATTTTGTACTTAATTAATGTACAGCTTGTTAGAGGCTCTCTGATCCTGGAGGGTACCACTCCCATCAAAATAATTGCATTATGGAAGGCAGATAGTCCAAACAAATATTTGTAATGTTGTAATAGTGAACAGAACCAGCAGAACCACGGAACCAATTCAGTAACATTTTTCAGATAGCAGATATTTTAGTAATTTCATCAACTTGTGTTTAGTTTCACTTGTGCACTAATAAAAATCTCATGAAGGATAGGGAAATATATAGGTCCTCTCTACATTTACTCTTTTGGAATTAGAATGAGCAGAATTAACTGGAGAATGTAATTAAGTCCATTGAAATTATGACTCTAAACTCTGAGTGACCACATGAGCCCTACGAACATAAAGGGATTATTCATGGTCCCTAAGACGTTCGCATTGATGGTTTTAGCTAAAGAGCCAGCGTTCCTAGCAAGAGTCAGCCATGCTGCTTGGTGGTGTAATACGCACATATACTATCTTAAAGGACAACTGCTGAAATAGGAAGCAGTTTAATTATATCTGGTTCCCGTGTTGACCCGGAAAGGATTTCAGTATGCTAGTGATTCAAATATTTTCTGACAGGTGCTCTGCTTTGTAATATTTATAAATGTCCCTACTTAAGGGTCCTGAGCACCAAAGCCCTCCGGCTTCATAGCGTTTTTAGCCTTTATCTTTGGTTGGCTGCACTTGAGGGGTGAAAGGGTGGAGTTGAGGTAAAATTATTAAAGGCACCGTCGGCCATGTCATGAGGAGTCTGACCTGACATGTGGCATACTTTCTTAATTCCTGAATACATTTTGTGATTATGGCTATGTGGTGTCTTTAAAAGCTCCATAAGAAACAGATACTACTGCAGACAAAAATATAAGACCCATGAATGATTACAGTTGAGCTTTAAGCCTGGAACCCTATGTCTGTGCTTATAATTCAGTTTATTTATAGAAGTTGGCTCTTGTTTGGAAAAAAAATCAAGCAGTGCTAAGGAAGTGCTGATCAAATAGAGGTGTGTGTTGAGTTGTTTGTTACTCAGGTCTGGTGTTTGTTGAAAATACTTTGCCCTCATCTGATGATTGGAGACATACACTGCTCAATATTTGATTTATATAATGTAATATTTTATTATTTTGATGATTTAATTATTCATTCATTCAATTCAATAGTGCAGAAAATGTGAAATGTGTGACACACAGAGAGAATAAAGGGAAAAGAGTGATAAACCAAGCAGACGCTGCATTTTTTTTTAATGTGTACCACACGTATTAATTGACCTTTCAAATTGGCCAGCACCTGTCACTTTTACACTGATCGGCCATTAAACATTAAAACCACCTGCCTAATATTGTATAGGTCCCCCTCATGACATGGACTCCACAAGACAAGAAGGTGTCCTGTGGTATCAAGCGCTAAGATGTTGTTTTGCAGTGCAGGAGTGAAATTCGGTTATTAGCAATAATTAATATTTATCAAAGATAATTAATAATTATTATAATAATAATAACGGGGCACCAGCGGGAAAACCCGGACCAATAACCAAATATTGGATGCAGTCTCAAAGGGGTGTTCACAGAAATGCCAAACTTTGGGAAATATTGGTATTTCTAGAGTGAACAGAGAAGGAGTGGAGGTCGACACTGATTCCGTCAACCAGCTTTGTATCACAATATTCAAACAGAAAAACACCAGGGCTATCAGCCACTAATGTGTCTTCTCGGCGAGATGGCCAGTCTTCGGCAAGGCAAACTAATTCTGGTTCACAGCGGTGAATTAGTTAGTCGACTTTGGAAGAAGTGAGGTCTGTGTTCCTTTGTCTTCTTCTTGAAACGGGTAGGACTCGTTAGCTACCAGGTTTCACATCCAGGCGAGGGGGTCGATCCATGGTCTCGAACCGGGCTTAACTGTGTTTTCTCGACACACATGGGGAGAGCGGAGATCAGTTCGACCAGCGAGGGAAATCCGTAAGCCTAAAAGTTCAATGTTGTACACAGGAACTCCTAACTATGACTAGAGCATTCACCACGTGGGACGGGGTCTAGTCTTAGGAGCGGTTATTGTTGCCACTTCTATTGGTGAGGAGTTCACTGGTCGTAGTGAAGGTCCAAGCCAGAAGCGTGAGTTTCGGGAGTTTCGGCTTTAATATAACTTTGGGTGACGTCACGATTTGGGGTTGACTGTGATGGATTTCACCCAATGGGAGCTGTGGATTTTGGGGACCCCGCTGTTCAGCTGGCACCGCGCGTGTTGGGGGTCGCCCATTTGGTCGGTTATCCAACTGAGATCACGTGTTGGGGGGTTGCTCAGCTGAGTTCTTTGTCTACCTCAGGTAGCTACACGTAGCCTTAGCTGGATTCCAGGTTTGGGTGTGCCTGAAGGCCTTCTTTGTCTACACTCTGTTGGTGAGGCACAACAGATGTTAACATCAGATCCTCTAAGCCCTGTAAGTTTTGAGGTGGGGCCTCTATGAATCGGACCTCTTCCATGCTCGATACTGTATCGGATTGAGATCTGGGGATTTTGGAGGCCAAGTCAACACCTTGAACTCTTCGTCATGTCCAATAAACCGTTCCTGAACAATTTTTGCAGAGTGGCAGGGCACATTATCCTGCAGAAACAGTCCCCGGCCATCAGGGAATTCTGTTGCTGTGAAGGGGTGTGTTTAAGTAGGTGGTACGTGTCAAAGTAACGTCCACATGCATGCTAGTAATCAAAGATTCCCAGCAGAACATTGCCTTGAGCTTCACACTGCCTCTATCAGCTTGTCTTCTTCCCATGTGCATCCTGCTGCCGTCTGTTCCCCTGGGAATCGATGCACCTGCACCCAGTCCACATGATGTAAAGGAATAAAGTGATTCATCAGACCAGAACGCCTTCCTCCATTGCTCCAAGGTCCAGTTCTGATGCTCATGTGCCCATTGGTTTGGCAGTGGACAGGGGTCAGCATGAGCACTCTGACCAGTCTACACTGTGTTTTGAAAAGGTTTCTTTCATAACCAGCATTCAGGTTTACATCAGTTTATGGGATCGAACCACACAGGCCAACCTTCACTCCCCATGCACATCAATCCGCATTGGGCCTCCATGACCCGATCACCGGCTCACTGTCCTTCATTGGTTCACTATTTGTAGGTATTAAGTACTGCATACTGAGAACACCCCACGAGAACTGCTGTTTTAGAGACGACCCAGTCTTCTGGCCATCACAATTAGGGACTTGTCAAATACGCTCAGATCTTTATATTTGCCCATTTTTCCTCCTTCCAACTTCAACAACTGACTATTAACCTGCTGCCTAATATATCACAACCCTTGACGAGCACCATTGTGATGTGATTATCAATGTTATTCACTTAACCTGTTAGTGGTTTTTATGTTGTGGCTAATCGGCGCATGCTCACACTGCATGGATCAATTGACCAGTCACAACATGTGACACTTCCTATAAAGGTTATTACATCAAGATGACTGTGCCCTCGAAAATGCTGACAAAAGAGAGAAAAACACTATTTGTTTGTGCAATTCTACTATGACCAGAAAGTGAGAAGAAAAAACTCACATGGAGCAAGATTCCAGGATGATGCAGATAATATGGACTGTCTGTTCTGCAGCATTCATTTCAACTTCAGTTTCATGTCACTACACAGTCTCAACTGAGACTACAGTTTGGGATATGACTCATCATCATAATCATCATAATCTGGTAGAAATTCAGGTTGATATTAAAATTAGTCAGCAGCATCTAAATTGGGGCTTAAATTAGTTTTAATCAGTTTCATAAATAAAATGTGTTTTTATCTTACTTATGAATTTTATTCTGTGGTAGTTTGTGGGTTATTAGTAAACCTATGTATAGTATATATAGTATTATATACACACACACAATATATATATATATATATATATATATATATATATATATATATATATACACACACACACACATACACCAGTTGTATGAAAATGTTTGGATACTGCTGGTCACTGTTACCGTGAATAGCTAAGATTAATTTATTTCCAAATGGCATAAAGTTAAAGAAGATGCCTCTCTTTACTATTTTAAGCAGGAAAACTTTTTTATTTCCATGTTGTACAGTTTCAAAATAAGAGAAAAGGAAAAGGGCCAGAAACAAAAGTTTGGGCGCTTTGAATGGTTAATACTTAGTAACACCCTCTTTTGTAAGTACCACAGCTTATAAAGGGTTTATGTAGCAGGGAAGAGTCTTTAAATTCTTTTTTGGTGGCTTTTTGTCCGATCTTCCTTGCAACGGTATCTAGTTCTGTGAGATGCTGTCTTGCATATACTGCCCTTTCAAGGTTTATTGACAGATTTTCCATAATGTTTAGATTTGGGGACTGTGAGGGCCATCGCAAAACCCTCAGCTTGAGTTCATCCATAGTTGATTTTGAGGTTTGTTTAAGATCAGTAACCTGCTGAAGAAGCCATCCTCTTCCTCAGCATTTTTACAGATAGTGTTATATCTGCTCTCAGTATTTGCAGGTACTTCAGTGAAAAGTACCCTGTGCCACTGGCTGCAACTAAAGCCCAAAGCATGATTGAACCAAACCCAGGCTTAACAGTTGAGTTGCTGAGTTGCTGCTTTTTGTGAGTCTTTCTGCCCTCAGTTTTGTCTTCAGAAAGTGAAAAGCATGCTCAGTTGGGACGAGTTCAGGTGACTGACTAGACATTGAAGAATATTCCATTTGTTTGCGTTGAGAAGCTCTTGTGTTGCTTTAACTTTTTGTGTTCGGGTCCAATCAGTTCTGCAGCATTTGGCTGAATCTGAGCAGATAGAATAGGCCTGTACACTTCAGAATTCATCCTGCTGCTCCTATCAGCAGTCACATCATCAGTAAACACCAGTGACTCAGTTCCCTTAGCAGCCATAAATGCTCATGCCATAACACTGCCTCCACCATGTCTGATAGATGATGTGGTGGCTGTGGATCATAAGCTGTTTCCTTTCCTTCTCCATCCTCTTATCATTCTGGTAGTTCACCTTGGTTTCATCTGACAGAAGAATCTTCTTCCAGAACTGTTTGTTTTCCTGGCAAAGTCTACTCCTGCATTTCTGTTATTGAGTGTTACCATTAGTTTCCACCTCATCATAAACCCTGTGTATTTACATTCATTAAAGCGTCTCTTGATTGTAGACTCTGACAATGACTTATCTACCTCCTGGAGTTTTCTGGACCTGGATAGATGAGGTTAAGGGTTTTTCTTCAAGAATTCCTCTTCCTCTTCAGATCTTCCTCTTCAGCTGTCCTCCCTGGTCTTCCAGGCCTTCTGGTGTTGCCGAGCTCACCGGTTTCTTCCTTCTCTTTGAGAATGTACCAGATTGTTGATGTGGCCACTCCTAAAGTTTCTGTATCTGTCTGATGGGTTTGTTTGTTTTTTAACCTAATGATTCCTCATTCATTTGCATTGATACCTCTTTGAAACACTCATTAAGAGTTCCCATGAACAGCTACTAAACGTAAATTCAACACTTGGAAAGAGCTCTGGACCTTTCATTTATCTATTTTGTCATGAAAAACATGGGAACAGGCCACACCTGGACACAAAAATGATAAATTGCCAAATGTCCGATTACTTTTGAGCCGCTGATAAAGATGGATGAAGTATAAAAACGGCTATAATTCCTAAAAGGTTAATGTGATATTTGCATTAAACCCCTTGAATTAAAGCTCAATGTCTACACTTCAATCATATCTTTATAGCTTTATTTCAAATCCATTATGGTGGTATACAGAAGCAAAATTATGAAAACTGTAACACTGTTCAAATATAGTGCACCAACACTCAAGGCTCTGCAAAATCTTCCTGGAGGTCTTTTGCAGTCAAACAAGGGATTTGATTTCTCAGTTCTCTTCTCAGAGTTTTCTTGGTCTTCCAGACCTCCTCTGTTCCTCCTCAGTCCTTTTAATTAAATTACAAACCGAGGAAACATCTACCTGAAAACACTTTGCTATCTTCCAATAGCCTTCTCCTGCTTTGTGGGCATCAATTCCTTTAACTTTCAGAGTGTTAGGCAGCTACTCAGAGGAGCCCATGGCTACAGATTGTTGGGATAAAGTTTGATCAGTCAGAGTTTTTATAAAGCTGTAAAATTTACATCACTTGACCTTTCCAAATGATGCCTGTGAACAAGCCACAGCCCTAATGAGCTAATTAAGGTCAGAATCCTGGGTAAAAGTCATCTGAGAGCTTAATCTCTTGGGGTTCCCAAACTTCGGTATGGTGCTCTTGTTCTTTTTTTCCCTCTAAAATTGCACAAAACAAAAGTAACAATCTAATCTTGCTTAAAATATTTAAGTAATGTTTCATATATAACTTTTTGTGTTTTGGAAATTAACTCATCTTCTACTAACTTAACCATTCACCATAACAGAAATACTGACCAGGGTGCTCAGAAACGCTTATTAGGAACACCCAGCTAAAACTAAAGCAGTGTAATAAATGAAGGTAATTACTGTTCAGTTTTTATTCAAATTATTTTAGAAGTGCTGATTGAACTGTTTGATCATTTTATGGTCATTTTGGAGGGTACAGGTTGTTGTGCTGTTACATTATACAGAGTTGTTTCTGTTATTTAGCCTGCCCTTAATAATATAAATGGGCTGGAAAAAATAATAAAAACTGTCTGTATGACAGACAAAGATTAAAAGTTAGTTATATTTTGTTTGTAATTATTATGTGTATATTTACAAACTTGAAGCGTCTATCATTTGTGGGGGCATTTTTTAGCAGATTTCCTTCTGATCACAAATAGCAAATTTCAATAGTTCGGCATGAAAAGCAATTAAAACACTAGATAACCTATAAGACTATAATAATACACTTTCTTGATATCCTGGGCCGAAAAATTCCCTCTGTCAGTTACAATGCTCAGTTAAATATTTTTGTATCTGTGATCCTTCCTTACTTTACTGGCTGTCAGTTTTTACTGTTTTCAGGCAGAAAATTTAGAGGAACACACAGTAGAACCATTCAGACCTTCAGCTCCACAGGGTTTCTGAATCACTGAAATTCTTCCAACCAAATTATTTGTTACTTTTTACTGAATAACCACCACCAAAATTCAGCAGATATCTCTTGCTCATCTTAGACACTGCTATTACTATCATTATTATTATTATTAACAATAATAATAATAATAATAATAATAATAATAATACCTCGGCCTTTCAACTTTTCTGGATTCCCTGCTATATTCCCTGCTATGTCTACACTTGTGTTAACATAACTTCTCAGTTAGTAATAACTGGTGAATCACAATGGAGACTTAAAATAACAAAATCCCCCAACCACTAGGAGAGATTCCTCAGTTGTATCCACAGAACATGCAGTAAGTATTGTAAGTAGCATCAGAGTGTTTGAGCAATATAACTCACAAATAATATAAATTGAACATGAGGATGGAAAAAACATTTGAAAAATGAAGGCTGGACTCATCCTCTGTCTCTGAAATTTCCAATGAAAGTTCATGTATGATCGTCTTGACGGCCATAACACAGCTGCTACTGAGAATTGCTTAGCAATGCACTCTGCACAAGTGCTGATCGCGTTTGCACTCGACACATACTGTATTTGCTTAAGAGGCAATTTAATGGCTCACTGAGGTGAGGACTAATTCTTTAGGATACTCACACTAAATGCATTCAAACTAACAATAACATCTTTTGAAAAGAGAGTGGTGGCTGAATGTCAATTTTAAATTCAATTAATTTTTTAATAAGTAAAATAAAGAAAAAATGTGAACCCAAAATGTGTCAACGGAAAACACTTTTGGTCACGTGCAACCACTTCTCACTAGTGAAGCATTAAATTAGTGTTAGGGAGGGACAGTAGTGATTAAAATACAAATGTGACCAACTTAGCAAATTTAATATCCAAGTCCTTTAGGCTAATTGGTTGAGGTGCAGTGCCACTAACAAAAGTGAGAATCAACTCAGGGGCTCAGTGACTTCTTCACAGAACATCTGAATCATCAGTGTTTTTGGGGCAACCCTGATGACATTGAAAACTTTCTTGTTGTAATCAACCAGTGCTCAAAATATTTGAAAAGTTACAGTTTAATAACCAATTCAGTTCTTTGTTTTATACCTGCTTGATCAGTGTCCAAAAGTATGGTTGAGTATTTCAAACAGAACAAAGCAGCCTGCACTGCACTTCAGTGCATTAAGATCAAATGAACATTATTAGATTACTGGAAATGGAAGTACTCACTCGTATTCGCTGCACTTCCAAGAAGACAGCTCTTTGGAAGGACTTCTCCCAGATGGCCAGGTCTGTGGCCAGCTCTACCCTGAAGGTGTGGCTCTGGCCGTGGCCGACCAGAATGCTGAAGCACAGAGACTCGTTGTCCTGCTGCTCTGGTGAATACTCCAGACCTAAGTAGAGCCTTGCCTGGAGCCAGCAGTCCTCTGCCATCCACAGCTTTAACACAAAATCTTAATTATTACATATTGGGGTAAAGTTCTCTTCACTTTATAAATAGTTAACTCAGTGGCTGGAATGATAAGTTAATTAATTAATTCTCAGTTAAACAAAAAACTTTGTAGGTTTGTGGATCAGAAATATCACCTCAGGTCAAGAGAGCCCTGTTAAGTCGGCTCCCTGAAACACTATTCTATCTGCTAAAAAAGAGAAAAAAACAGCCATCTATACTGAGATGAAAACTGCAATGATCAAATTTTGAACAGCCCGAATGCACGTCACAGTATCCTGCTCTTAACATACCTTGTGAACCTTGAAAAGAACCTCATAGAGGTTATATGTTGTTTCAGCTTTTCCCCAGTCAGCAGCATTGATCTGAGAAATAAACATGAAGGAGTGTCAGATGAAGAAGCAGCGTATCAAAACACGTTATAAGCGCCTCCTTATCCAAAAACAAAAAAGCAAGGGAAAGTAAATCAGGTAGCGTAGCTTTGTGAATGCTTGGATGACTGCCACTGTCAGGGAAACAAATTGATTTATGGTGTTGCACTATGCACAGGTAAAAAAGTTAGACCACAAAAGTAACACTTGCAATAAGGCTAAGGTATCCCAGTGGTGACACAAGTACAGAAATGAACAGAGCCGCAGAACTACTGTAGTAACTCAACAACCAGGCCATACACAGGAGTATTGTTATGGGAGAAATACAAATAAAATCAAGAACTTATATTCATTCTGTCTCGTGTCAGCCAGTTTCAGCCTTTTATCTTTTTGTTTTCCCATTAGAGTGAATGACTTCTGGACCCCACAGTGTACAATAATTTAATATGACTGAATTCCCCAACAAGCTGTTGTCATTTAAATTTTTTCTCTTGTTAGACGACGGAGCAAGAATGAAGTGGTGACTGAAACACGGCCTATTAAGACTACAAGTTAACCAGCAGTCACTTCCCGGACATTTCCAAGCTGCTGCGCTACACTGTTAAAATCCCAATTTTATAACCGCACCACCATCTGACCAAATTTCCACATTTGTTAAAGCCAGTGACTGTGCTATGATTTTGTTTATATTTACTTAATCAGCTTGAGAGAAAGTTATAATCTGTTTCATCTCTGTGTCAGCTGCCATGTGGTCAAATGAATGTGATGCAAAGAAATGTGTTCCTGCAGAGGGGAAGCCCGACTTTGTGCTCATTGGGCAATACTAGCAATTCTCTTCTATGGAAAGTAGCAAACGTGTTCAAAAAGTCGCTGGATTTGTTGCTAGAAGCTTTTTTGGGAAAAAAAAAATTTCACTGAAAGCATCTGAAAAGTCTAACAAAATCTAACAAAAAGGGCATACCATTATGAGCGGTAGTCATTTACTTGTATCAACCATATCAACCAATATTTATAGTAACTCTAGTGACATACAAATGGTAAAAATATGATTTAAGTGATATTGTTAAATTTAGCCAATTGTTAATATCCACTATGAAATGGCACCACACACACAAACAAAACTGGCTGATTACAGTATGGTTAACCATGCCCTTGACAACAAATGCTATCTGAAACCAGACGTTATTGAAAGGATAACTTTGACAATAATATGATAACAATACTGTTTCATTAATTTATCTCTGAGGCAGCCATCACAGAGCCTGTTCTCTGATATTATTTACAAGGAAAACAATGATATGGTTTGAGTAGGTAAGAGTTTGGCACATTTATCATTATATAACCCAGTTTTCATATCTAAATGTCTACCCTGACATTCTCTCCGTATCTTGTTGGGTCATCAAAACAATTTCCCTGTGATTAAAGCACAAGTCCAGTGATGCATTTTAGCTTTCTTAATGTCAACAAATCCTATGAAAAGACCAAAACCAACAATGAATTGATCCTTCTGACAGCATGTGTTGTCAAAGCATTATATAATTTATTCATCTGTAACTTCTATCACTGATGTACAAAGCAACAAAAATAAATCACTGGACCACACTGCTACACTGGATGACACAGTTCAATGTTCATTCATTGCCATGAAATTACAGATTGTAGTTTAATTTGAATCAATCCCACATACACTATCCTGGTCCTGTACTTACTAATTTGCCAGATGAGTTTTAATCTGCAGCTCAAACTAGTCCCCAAACAAACATACTATTTACTCCTGTTTAAGTTACATTTGCTAAAAACTACAGTGATCAAAAGTTTGGCAAAGTGAGAAAGTTGAGAGACAAATGCATTGTTAGTTTGGGTGATTTGATTAGGTGATTTGTTGCCAATATAAAAAAAAAAATCAGGCAATCACCAACAGCCTTATCCTTTATATATTTGTTTTCTTTGGAAACTGGTGCCTTTGGAATAAAGTAACGAGGGTCTCCGTAGCATATCATTGTCACCCTTTTAAAAACAAGGTTGTATCTGTGTCAGATAACTCATCTTGACCCATTCACATCACTGGCAGACATGGGATTTCACCATGTCATAACTTCGGTGTAAATGCGTTAATAGAATGGTGCTTCTAATATTCCTGGTTAATGAATGTCTATGAAAAGAGTTTGCAGCTTGCTACACTGACAAGTGAGTACATTATTGCATGGCATGCACACTAACTGACACTGACAAGAGGCTTCTCAGTAGATTTTGTTTTCAAGGACATGTTTCACTAAAGCACATGCACCAACGCTATTCTTACGCAATCCAGGATATACTGTATTCATACCCTACCTCAGGGATATTGGCTACAGCCACATCTCAACAAAAGCCAGAGGGCAGGTCTGGAATTTCACAACACACTGCCTGCGTATTGCCTCCAGTAATTTCAATGACTTTCAATGAATACATCCATTATGTTTACAGCATACATTAAAATCATGGCCGATGACTTCCATCACTAATAGCTCATCAACATTTCTTTTACGGCTCCACTTGATTGTTCTGTATCAAGTAAAACAATACTTTTAATGTTTGAAACTATTCTGCATTCAGGTGAAGTTTAATAGAGGTCTCACCAGCTCCTTGGCTAAACTTGTTTACTTTTTTGTTTAAGTTCCGCAAGGGCTCAAAAATTATTTTGTTTGCCTCAACTTCAGAAAATGCCCAGAAAATCATTGTATGCATTGCCTGAGGCATGTTCCATTCAAAGGAAACATCATTTGAAGCATGAAGCTTTTAGACAACTTTTGGACCATATATGATTCATTACAGGCGAATGAGCCTTTCTGCAGAGTTTTGATGTTGATTTTGAACTAGGAATGTTATAAATGAAAAGTACTTCCATCTGTCGTTACATTGCGAATCTTCAGCAAAGAATTTGGAAACCTTTGTACAGAAAATGGATAACTGAGGTCCCTAGAGAAAATACAGACATCACCCACAATACTGTTGAAATTCTCCAATGGTGACAACGATGCCCCCAACAGAAGGAAAGACTGCACACACAGGCCATGGTATCAACAACAATTCCATTCTGAGAGATTCATCTCAAACAAGACCAGAGTCTTGTCCTGGCCATGGAAACAAATAGCTGGAGTGACCATCTCTAATCTTACACATAATGTCGATGTAGAGAGAAAATTGCCATTATGTGCTGTTCAGACAGCCGTGTAATATGCTACAGAAAGGAAGTCTTCTGTGGGGCCACGCTGGGGACTGGAACAGACTGAATGAGACAGAAATTAAAATGAAATGCACTTGGCTCCAGCAGGTAGTAATCCCCATTGACCTTTGTTATAGATTGATACACAAGTTGAATAAGCATCCACATTATCCTGGCTAAAAGAAGCACTTCATTTCCAACAAACAGGCTGGCGGGCGGGCGGAATCCTCCAGAGGCAATGGACTGCTGGCTGAGAAACACCTGGTCAACTCTCTCAGCTCTATGTCAAAGAACTGAAGAAAGACTATGGCTCATCTATAAGGCAACAGTTTGACATTTTGGGAGATATGCTTAGTTGCATTCTTGCTGAGAGTGAAATATGTGATAGAGAGTGACAGATACCACTCTCATATCTGTATAGTAATTATAAAGCTGCAGACAGCAGCTGGTTGGCTTGGCTTAGAATAAAGAGAATAAAAAGGAAAAGTAAAAACAGCAAGTTAAAGTTTTATGGGGGATTATGTTCTGGAGTATTTCTTGTCTGGATTCTGTGTTCTCCTGGGTGACTTCCTGCAAGGCTAGTGGTTTCTTTGTACTAAGATGTTGTAAGCTAAGATAAGCTAACTGGCTGCAGGTAGTACCTTTATATTTAACATGCCAAATGTTTTAGGAAACACTTGAGAGTTAAAGATGGCCAAAAACACATAGGCTGAAGTTGTTACTCAATGTGCAGCTTAAATCATGATTGAAAACCATTCAAAGCCTGTTAAATTTAGAAGAGAAAAACACAACACCAACATCTATTTAGGAAGCTGTTAAATAAGAGAAAGTGAGCCTCAATAGCTTGTCAAACTGTGTTTATGGGTGACGAAAGCTCTCCAACAGTGCAGACGACAGGCCAAGGGAGACTAAATAACTCATAATGTGCACACCCCACCTGGGCACTGCAAATAACAGCATCCAGAAAGTAACTGTGTAAACAAACACAGCACAAAAGGATATATCCTTTGTTCACTACTCCTGGCAGTCAGGGCAAGGACATTTTAATTTACTAGTAGATACTGGGCCTTGTTTCTTTTGGACCAAACCAACTAATTTTTAACTAATTTCATGACCATGGCTTAGTTCAAGCAGAGATTTAAAGTATCTTGAGGTCCTGCATGCTTACAATTTTATAGGCTAGATTAAGTTTTTCAGTTTTTCAATCTGTGATAGAAATGGGGGGGGGGGCTGCATAATAGTTATTTAAGCTTTCTAGCGCTGTAATGACAATTGTAAGAATTAGCAGGTAGCATGCAGATTTTTTTACTCCAACCAAAAACAGGATCTGTTAATTCCACTGATTAATTAATCAATACACCTTCAACCACATTTGAGTCCTTAAGTCCCAAATGGCACTGAATTGCCAATGCATTAGGGGACATACATGCAGAGAGATCAACTACCATTAGATTGTAAAAAAAATAGAGAAAAACAAAAAAGGGGGGAGTAAGTGGTGCATCTCGTTTCACTACAGAGTGACAGTCAGCCATGATCACAACAAATATAAGTCTATATATAATTCATTTCAGTTAGTGCATGCCTGTCCTCTCTTATTCAATTATAACTGAAGCATACAGTACTTTACAGATGCTGCCAACTTGTTACAAAAACAGAGACCATGCAGTACACTGGGGGAAAATCACAGATCAGTGAGAAGCAGCAGAACATTACTACATTCCTTAAGTTCAAAAACAAATTCAAGGAACACCCCGAACAAATTTTACACTGAGGTGAATCCAGCATACTGATTAATTATTGTACCTGTTGTAGCGTCATGTGTGCCAGTTTGATATGATTTAGATTTTGGACAAAGCCATTTCAAACCAGCATAAAATGATACTCTACTGTTTCTTTTAAATCTTTTATAGAGATGTGAATGAGATATGAAAAGTGTGCAAAATGGGAAGCTGATAAAAGGCTAATTACCGGGGGACTTCTGAAGATATAAAAATATGGTCCTCTCAGTGCCAGGAACTTAAATGCTGCAGTTCGACCGGCAGCGCTGCCCTCAGGGCTTTCACATGCCCAGCCCATGTGAACAATCTGCAAAGATGTAGAGGACGACATGTACACAATTTCACAATTTGATTAAAAAAAGGGACAAACACACACAATAAAAATCTTTTCTTGATCAATAGGACTCAGACCTGAATAGCAAAATGTGAACTGTCAAAGCAAATGAATTAAACAAGAGCTACAGTGACAAAGCTTTGAAATGATCCATTTAAAAATATTCCCCACTGTACAGTGGTGCTGCATTCTCAGCTGCACTGCAACAACTTACCATTGACCAGATTGACTTGGGATGTTTCTCTGCTCTCCTTTATGCAGTATTTCTGTATGTAAATACTGCACAGCTTCATCTGCTACTACCTCCCCTAAATCTTCTGGTCTTGACTCCCTCATGAAAATATCCTCCCAATTATGATTTGCTGGTTTGCTTAAAGTGATAAACAGTAGGATGCAATTGAGCCCATGAATTCTTCACTAATGAAGATGTGTTCCAAATGTTTTCGAAATGGTTTACTGGCTTGAATAATTGTATTTATTTGACATATTGCCCCATAGATTCATTGCAGAGCTGCTACAAGAGCTGAAGTTTTATGCAGAAGAAAGACATTTCCTGCAGAGACGGGCTGCCTGAACAGGGACCTCCGCCAGCTAGACATCTGGGGGTCCCCAGCTAGCATCTACTGGAGACCTCAAAACCTTTAAATGAATAAAAGCCCACAAACTGTGATGGTCCAAGCATCTATCCAAACACCTCCATCATTACAGTTCATCAAGAGCTGAAGAACAATAAATCTTAAATCTGCAATGTCATGAAGTATAATACTGAACTGGAATGCTCCACCTATATTCTAACCATATCCTTAAAAAAAAAAAATCATCTTCTTACTCTTATAGTCAAGATACACATTCACAGGGGCGCCCTAGTGATTAAGCAGCATGCCATACAACTGCAGCATCTCTGGGTGATTCTGAACTTTCCCATTGTTAAAGGTGGACTTATAATTGTCAGCACTGATTTAATGTGACTGTCATGAGTCACATGCTTGTACCAATCATGAACCCGGCTTCAAAAAGATATGTTAGGATGGTATGTCATGTTACAATACCTGATCATCTGAAGTGCAGTATTTGTTGATGATCTTTATCTAAGATGGAAAAAATAAAACAACAATCAGTCACATATACAACCATCAAAAACCATGAAATGCATCATTAGATAAAGGGGATCCTGACCACTAAAAACAACTGGGAATAAAACTACGGTAATCATAAATCGCACTGTATTTATAAGTCTTTTTAATGCTCTCACATAACAAATCCATGACAGTTGTCGATTTTCTGTTAAATTTCTATAAGTTGTTTACATTCTGTGTATTTTTTTTATTTGGCTCTGCTTACCGTTTGAGTTTTATGCAACTTGTTTAAGTTACTAACATTTTTTTATTTGAGAAAGCTGAATCAACAATGGTAATAAACAGTTTCTCATAATATACTGGTCATCATTCAAGACCATTGATGTTAATGACAGTTTAGCAACTGGCATAGAAGAAATACCTGGGAAGGCAGATTGCAGCTTTTTTTTTCAAAATTTAAGAGTCATCGATCCGTATAGTAGTTTCTTTTACACTCTACAATCTATGCTTTAAGATGCAGGACCATTAAAGATTACGCTGAGTCTGAGAAGAGATATTTAGTTAAATTTAGTTAAATTACCTCTTTAATGTATGTTTTGTAGGTGATATAATTCATTTTAAACTAATTTAATTTTTTTTCCCGTTAAAAATATTTGCAAATTGCAGACCCACTGAGGAACATTCATGTATCTCAAAGGCTATTTCAAAATGCACCTTTCATTGAAAAAAAAAGAAAAAAAAAAAGCCATTCAGGCAGGGAAATGTTGCAAACCAGTGCAAAACATTTTCACACTGAAAGAACCCCCGGTGTGTCAGCGTAACACACTCAGCACGGTAGCTGCTCCTGTTTGTCTCACCCCTCTTACAAACAGAAGGTACATTGTCACCTGAACTCCTCATGTTATTAAGCGCTAACAAGCTGCCCAATCCTTTCTGCCTTAGTCTCTCGAGAAGGAACCATCAAACAACATCAAATAATCCTCTGCCAAACCAGATGACAGTCATCTACATGAAACACGCCAGGGGCCCCAAGTGTTTCAGAGTCTATTTAAAGGTTGTAGGTCATTAAAACAAAAGTTCTGCTCTCTCTCAAAGCCCACACACAATTGCATCCTGATTGGCCATTTAGCAATCACACTCCCACGTCCGTAATTAGGTGATGCAGGCATGAATTAATCACGTTTTTAAAAAGGCAGCTGCGTAATCGATGGGCACGGGCGTACAGTACGTCTACATCCTTACCAAAAATGCATCGCATCATCAGTGTGATAATCAGAGTGAAATAGGAGGAAATGAGAGAGAGAAGTGCACATACAGAATGACTACTTAGCAGTCATTAATTAGGTATGAGAGAGGCTCTCTTTTGTCAGCAGTGGGGGAGAGATGCCACTGTGACTCAATGAATGCTTGTCAGGAAGGGTTTATTAAAACCATACTACACTGTACTCTGTGTGTGAGGGGAAAAACATGTAATAAATGTGGGTAAAACATACTTATTACATGTTTCGGTTTTCTTTATAAGGATGGTGTTATCTTCTACGTGGATTATAAAAAAATATCACTGGAAGAAATTTTGTGATTCCACAAACAAATTATCTGCCTATTTATATTGTAAAAAATAACCACAATCAGACGATATCATTTATCAGATTCTGTGAGTAGAAAAGAAACTCTCGAAAAATCTACTGCACTGCATTATGTTGTGCTAAGAAACTCATGTCGGTGTCATACGAGTTTGATAAAGTTTTCATGTATTTGAAATGAGCACAAATACCTGACAACCACTGGTTTTCTTTTCAGCTTCATTTCCAATAAAGCATCATGGGAAGATCCCACCAAAGTCTCTAATGTTTAGAGTTGGACTTACGTTCTCCTGTGTCAAGTCACTTATATTTGTAGATATTGCTTGGAGCCAGTCTGTGCTTTCTGCTGCAGTGCAAAATTGAAGAATGTTGGTGCTGGCTCCATCCAAGGCGAAGACTTCAAAACAGTTGGACCTGGAGAAATGTAGAGGCCAAAATTAGATGTAAGTGAAGCCGGAGAAGTCCACTACTTCTGCTGTGCTCAAGCTGTAAGACATGTATTACTACATTATATACAGTGGAGCTTCTTTCATGAGCTTGACAGGCTGGTGACACCTAATTATAAAAATATCTCCACAGCAGATGCTGTGGAGAGGCATGTCATGAGTCCTTACATATCCTAAGCAATGCTGGTAATATTTGTGACAATATTCCTCTGATCACTTTGCTTTTTTCTTTCGGTAAGGTCGCAGCGGTTTTTAGAATTAAATTAAATGCCTCTACAAGATACAAAACCGGGTTCAGCTAATGGCTTGAATAAAAAGAAACATGGACTGAGGTCCTGTGTATTGCACAGTGCTGGAGTACACGTGAATGTAAGTTGGAACCGAAGTCAATAACTTAAAGGAATAGTTTGATATTTTGGGAAATGAATAACATGGTGCATCATTTGTTTAATCTGTACAAAAACAAAGTTTAAAAACAACAATTTGACCTTTTACAGGGATTATGTGCTGAACTATTTCTTGGCTGAGAGCTATAACTTTCTTCAGAGACTAACTGCTTCCCATTGGTTATGCTAAGCTAAAAAGTTGCTAGCCGTTCCTTAATTTCTATGATATCAATCTTCTCAACTAACTCTCCTCCAAAAAAAGAGAACAACTGTATTTCCAAAAATGTCAAACTATTCCTTTAAAAGCAAAATTCCCTACACTGCATTTGAGGAAGTGAGCCTTAAAATGTACAGTGATGGATCCTTTTTGAATATTTAGATATATATGAGGTATATCTCATTTAAACTGACCAATTCGAAGTAATACAACTGAGGAGGTTCCTCTCCATGATGTTCCCCGACTGGCTGAGATATGTAAAAATGATACACCTTAAAATTCAGATTGTGAAAGTTACCCTCAGCAAAGCTTTTAAAGGTAGAAAACAGGATTTTATTTTCTCAAAAGCATACCTTTACATTAGGCATCTTTTGGGTAGATCATCCCCTTGGAGTGACTTGAGGTTAAGCGCCCTGCTTTACTAACACAATTAAATTTCTCTGTTGATGGGGTATTGACGAGGTCAGCTAAGAGAGATCGCACTCATCGGCAGAATGTGATACTTTCTGACATTTAATTTCACTGCATTTGCATGCTGCTGACACTTTTGCCCTCAGAGATAGTTGTTTCTAAACGCTGAAGCGGTGCCATGTTATGGTTAAGCAGTCTCATTCGTGCAACTTTAGGGGAAAATTCCTTCAAGCTTGGAGAAACATTGCATGGGAAGCGGGGAGATGTTGTGGAGGTACGTGTGGTGAAGCCTGATAAACACGGAGAAACAATAGAAAGGTGCTGAATGCATGGTATGAAAAGGGACCCTTCTAAGACGGCTCCTAAACCTACCAGTTCTCCCTTACTCATACACACAGCAGTTCCGCGAGGTGAGATGTTACAAAGTCAGCATTCCTAACAAATCCTCTGGTGAGCATGACTTTCACACTGTATCTGCAATAAGCTTGTTAAAATCTTATGTTCCGCTGCCTGTGCACTGACCCAGTGGTTCTCCAGTAGTGATTTTCTCTGGACTTGAATGTTTTTTCTATTTAACAAGGGCACAAATTCTTTTATGTGTCAGTGTGCCTGACTCAAATTAGCTTTATTCTGCGATTGGTATAACTATAAAACATCACTAATGAATGTTCAGATTTCTTTTTAAATTGCTTTATCTTGCAAACCAGCAACACCAAAATAACTCTACTACTGCAGATAAAAAGTGAGCAACTGACGATGTGGGATCTACAGTACATCAGTTAGAGCCCTTTCAATTAATGCAGAACCTTTGAGACTGTGCAGCAATGGGGGAAATGTAAGAAGGGATGGAAGTGCAATGAATGAAGATTTACAAACCAAGAGATTAATCAAAGGAACGGACAGCTGGTGGATCAGTGTCAGGAGAACACAACCCTGTCAGGAGGAGCTGCTAAAGCCTTTCCACCTCCACTGGGCAGGACAGACATCCTCACAGAGAGATACGATCTAGGGATTGTCATTCTTTCAAACATCTGCACAATTCCCACCAGCGCAAATTATTGTGCCTTGCCTACTGACTGGGCAGTGATAAATCCGTTGAGATGAAGCAGAGACATATCTCCCAGTTGACATGAAGAATAATAAACAAAGAATATATGAGGGGGTGAGATGATTTGAGCTGTTAATGATGGTGTGAATGGCTAGGAGAGGGTAAATATGCCATATCCACTGATTAGTCAGTGAAAACGGCTTTAGAGCATTTCGTTTTCAGCATAGTTAATGAGAGAAACATATTTGCTTTGGAGATGAAATGCGTAGATCTAAGTACAACTTTGAATCTTTGATGCTGATCAAACCATGAACACACAGCTAAAATAAAAACATAGGACTAGATCTTCAAAGTGTAATACCCCTCCTGTAATTTAAATCTTAATCCTCAAGATTTTCATCTAATCAAACCCCATTTTCTGATACTACTTGTGTTCAGCGTTACTTTCCTGCAACAGCCATTCAATGTATTTAGAATCAGTAATTATTACTCTATAGTGGTTTTCATTGGTAGTGGCAGAGTCTGCCACTCCTGAATTTGATTCAGACTCCCTACCTAAAGACTAGAAATGTGCAGCAAAACAATGCAGATATTGTTTTTATCTGATAACAGCCTCCCTGTTTACTGTTCATACTGTTTATGCTGTATCAGAGCTGTATTAGGTCATGGAGAAAGGAAACTGCTGCTATACATTTTGAGGTGGCTTTTCTTGGGCACATGCTACAGGAAAGGCAACATGCTGATCACCACGGCTAGCGCTGCCTGCAATTATTCATCAAAAACGCTTCTACAAAGTCAGTCAGTGGATTGAGGAGGGTTTGTTGTCCAAGACTGAAATCTTAAGGTTTACAGCTCTAAGTAATCTATATATAACTAATGACTAACACTGTATGCAAATTACTGCTTGTTGTTTTGATAAGAAGCTACCTTGTGACATGTAGTGTGGTAGGCAAAGCCCTGGTAATTTGCAAGGCTCCTTCCCTTTCAAATATGGGGTATCCATTTTGACAGCTTAAACGAAAGGCTGAGAATACTTCCCTGTCAGGCTGAGTAGCTGCTCTGACACATTTGTGTGGCCAGTAATATGTGTGCAAAGGAAAGAAACAAGATCTCCTCTCTGCCTCCTCCCTGTCAGTTATCAATATGGCCATGTATTCAGACTCCTTTTTTCAACATGAAATCACAGGAACAATCCCCCTCATGGAGTGGATTTAAATTGGGTAATTGGGAGAAAAACTTTGAGAAAACATTTCTGCCAAACCCAAATGTGAGTACATGTAATAGCAAGGATCACTAGAATGTTGTATAGCCCTCCAGATACAACAATATGAGTCCACATCAACAATAGAGGAGAGCATGAGAGTCAACAACACCTTCCCATCAGCACTAATTGAGGCTCTTCATGCTGGAACAAGGAGTGAAAACAATGGTGAACCCCAACACTCTTCAGTGTGGAATGATTAGGGGATTTAGAGGTGTGCCTCTTGCAATGCACTAACATAACAATACCATGGCGACTATTATGTTCAGAAAGTTTTTTGCACAATTGAACTGTTTGAAATTCAACGAAAAAGAAAAATACACAACAAATACATACAAGGCTGCTCTGGTCTATCCAAATAAAGGCCCTGTAACAAAACTTAAATGAAAACTCTTTTCTTATACTGACTTCAGATGATAATATGAAATGTCATTACCAGGTTGTTATCCTTTGCAATGCTGATTGCAAATGGGTGGCTGCACAATTTAGAGATCTTCTCTAGACATGTTTTAAGCCATTTATAAAAGTACTATGCTTGGAATATGTATTTGAGTCTGGTATGGGTTTTAATTTTTAAACAAAAAACATATATCTACTCTTTCCTAATTAAAAAGAAAAGGAAATGTTCTTCAATTCTAATGTGAAACTCCTGCACACTGGAGGTTTCAGGTTTCCACATCACACTCGTGTAAGTTGCATACAGGACCATGATTGCTCCAAAATAGCTGTGATTTCACAAAATCCTGCTTGTAGGAACACAAACTTACGTAACGTGAGCACAAAGACCCCCCCCCCCTCATCAGATGACTGTGAAAACAGCCTTCTAGTGTCACTCTGCAGAGTGAAGTTCAAACTACACAGTGAAGAGACAAGAACAAAAATACATTTCTTTAGCTTTTAAGGGAGACTTTAAGTTGATGTCTAAATATCAGATTCAAGCAGGTGATCATATAGATAAGTTATAAGCCATTAATAAGAACAACTTTTGGCCTGCCAGATTGTAGAAAATCCTCCTCCATCACAGCACTTTTCTTGTCTTTTTCAGCTCTTTGATTCATTAGAAGGAACTTTCCAATGGACTAGTTGACCACTTACCTTATTTATATTTTTAACTAGAGACTTGATGTAGAACCAAAGATTTATAAAAATTCAAAACTGCAGGTGTCTGACCAGGTGCTAAGGATAATCTGCTGTTAAATGCCAATGAGGTTGCTGTTTCAAGATGAACTAGGAAACGATGGACTTGTATAAGGCCTTAGTGGTTAAAGGTATTTTGCTGCATTTACAAAGTACTCAAAAAACTCCAGAAAGGTAAGTCAAATTATTGATGAAACAGTAAGACATAAAGAGCTAGAAGTTGAATTAGCATCTGGCCTCAAAAGAAAAATAACTGGTCTATTTGATCAATCTTGGAGGTGAAAAGGCTTAAACAGCTTTGGTAAGTTTTGGTAAGGAAGACACAGGTATGTCCCTGCATAAAATTTTGGTTGAATCGGACCTTGTGTCAGGTGAAGTGGCTGTGGGGGTGTGTCCTGGTTCAATTAAGGGCAGTTGCCTTTTCTGTTGACAATGATTTGGCTGGGGGAAAGATGTTTGCTCCGCCTGAAGTGATGATGACACAAGTGCAAAATATTTTTTTTCAGCTGAACATTGTCCCTGTTGGTGAACAGTTAATTGCTGAGCAAATGCATTTCAACAAGGATTTTTTTTCCCATTTTTGTTTGAGGCTGAGGTAGCCAGTGAGAAACCTGAATCTCATTTCAACTGGTTATTTTGTGGGGAATTATTTTGTACTCATGGAAAAATTGATGCTGTTGACTGCTTTTCCTCCAGACAGTGGTGTGAGTTGTGAGTGTAATTCAATGTCAATATCAAACAAAGAACTTGAATCTTGCTTATGATAATCCTCTTGCTGCCCACTTGGGTATTAAGAAAACATTTCATCACATTTTGCATTATTTCTTTTGGCCTGAGTTCAAGAGGGATGTTGCACAACATTGAAAGTCATTGAAAGAGTGTCATGACTTTTTCACTATGTCCTCAGTGTTTCATGTCTGTCTCTCCCTGTCTGCCACGCTGTGTCTTCCTATTGGTGGGGCTGGCCAGCCTCCACTGGTTTTGTCTCCGCCTCACCTGCACGGCTGACACTTATCTTCTCACCAACCAGGCCAATTAGGCTTCACCCACCTACAACATGAAACACCAGGCCAGATCAGCAGTATTCATCAAACTGTCCATTGCTCTGTGTGGTAATGTGTCTGATCCACTGGTTGATGCGTTTGTCCTTGATGATATGCTTGTTCATCTTTATTTCTGTTTGCCACAGAATCGTCTGTCTGCAGTTTGCCAACAGTCTCACCCTGTAACAGTGTTGTATCCACATCATCTACTGGATTTCCTTTTCCGAGTACCTCTGCTTCCTTTGCTGTTGATGAAACGTGTCTGCTATCCTTCAGTTAACTCAAAAGACTCTGAACCATGTACCAGTAAACAGTTTGAAAACCAAGATTATTAAAACAATTGTATTTTCACCTGTTACCTTGTCTGTCCCTGAGCTTCCACAGCTTCCACACAGCTTCCTATCCCAGCTGCTCAGGCCCAGCCTGGGGCAGAAGCTAAGACTCCCGCCTCTCATCCGTGACCTTGACCTTCCTCCTACCTCCGTCAAGCCCATGACGCTGGGCTGGATCAAGGTTTCAGTGAACGACAGGCCAAAAATCCAGACAGGTGACTGCCTTTACCGTAGCCAGGCTGGTCACCACACTGATAACTGCTCAGTTCACCCAAAAGGGGGGCTCACCAGTAGCAGTGGGGGTACTGGTGAGTAACACTGACTCATTCCCCACACACCCCCAGACTCAGTTTCAGCAACATTGTTATCAGACAGTCTTCCACTGCAAGTATTATTTGACTCTTGGGCTGAAGATTATTTTATTGTTGCCAGCTACCCACCCGGTACAAGGTTCTGCTAGAACCCTTTGAAACCCTACTAACTGCCAAAGCTCTCAAACACAGTTTTCTAGCCTCCATCAGACATCCTCAATTATGTTGATTTTTGTCAGGTAATCGTACAGAAAAGATTCGGCCCTTATTACATCACCCAACTCCCCTCGTCCATGGTTGAGGCAACATAACCCCCATATACATTGATCATTAGGATAGATCGTGGCTTGGCGCTTGTATTTTATCCACTCGTATACAGTCTGCTCTTCCCCACCAGTGACCATGACTTCCTGAAACTTTTTTTTTGTGTGTACCTTGATGATATCCTAATCTTTTCCAAGACTCCCCAGAAACACATCAATCATGTTCAGCACATGTCCTGTTTTGCTTGCCACCCTGAAGCATCCCGAATCTCATTAAGAGGAATTTCTGGTGGCCTCAAATGGACCTGACTCCTGAGAAGTTGTCACTGCACGTAAGATCTGTTCCCATAGCAAGACGCATCCTCAGAACCCCGCCGGCCTACTGCAACCCCTTCCAGTTCCAGTGCGCCCCAGTCCCAATCACTTTGGACTTTGTCCCAGGTTTGCTTCAATCCCAATGTAACAGTCATAGATACCATTGACAGGCTCTCCAAATCCATTCATTTTGTGGCTCTGGATAAACTCCCCTCTGCCAAAGAAACTGACAATCTGCTCATACTACATGTGTTCCATTTGAATGGCATACCTGTTGACATTGTCTCCGACAGGGGTCCCTAGTTCACGTCCTAGGTCTAGAGAGAGTCTGTCGTCGGGCTTCTACCCACAGAACAATCGACAGACTGAACGGACGAGCCAAGATCTGGAGTCGGCTTTCTGGTGTGTCACTGCTACCAACTCTACATCATGGTCTGAATATCTGCCTTGGGTGGAATATGGCCATATTTCCCTTACAATTTCTGGCACAGGTCTCTCCCCCTTTGACACATTGGGGTACATACCACCACTATTCCCTTCCAAAGACGGAGAGCATGCAGATCCATCTGTCCAGCTTCAGCTTCTTTGCTGCATGAGAATATGGAAACAGACCTGTTGGGCTGCCTTTTGAGAACAGTCGGCAGTGAGTCTGTCACTGCAGACTGGCTCCTAATTACTTACCAGGTCAGTGCTGTCATCTAAAAATATTCCCCCTAAAGACTGACTTTAAGAAATTCTCGCCTCATTTCCTGAGGCCTTTCAAAATTGTCAGCATTGTAAACCTGTCAGCAGTGACGTTAAGCCTCCTGGCCCCGATAAAGATTCACCCTCTTTTCCATGTCTCCCAGATCAAGCCTGTATCCAATAGTCATTAGACCCAGGCCAGTTCACCAGTATGCAGCAGACCGTCCATTGTTCCATGTGGTAACATGCCTGACCCATTAGTTGAAGATTTTGTCCTTGATGATATGCTTGCTGATCTTTCTTTCCGTTTGTCACAGAATCATCGGTCTGCCTGCAGTTTGCCAACAGCCTCACCCTGTAACAGTGTTGTACCCACATAATCCATTGGATTTCCTTTTCTGAGTACCTCTACTCCCTGCGCCATTGAAGAAACCTGTCTGCTGTCTGTCTGTTAAATCAGACTCTGAACCATGTATCAGTAAACTGTTTGGTTTTAATAATCTTGGTTTTCATTGTATTTTCACCTGTGACCTCACCTGACTGAGCTTCCGCATTTGGGTCTCATCTGTCTCACAACAATCAGAATTCCTCCAGCTCCACTGTATCCAGTTTCAGTAGTTCTTGAGTGAACCATCTGAACATGTTGGACTGGGGTCATTTACAATAAAAGTTGATACAATTTTGTTGACAATTGTAAAGGCTCTGATTTGCCAAAAGAACAAACAGATCGGGGTTCAAACTTTGTTGCGCGCATTGGTCAACTGCTGGGCCTTATTCAGTCCAGGAAAAGATTGGTGATAGAGATTCTTAGCTACTCCAGATTGCTGCGTGTAGAACACATCTGTCATATGATAAATGCTATGGCAGGGAACATGCACTGCTTGACTTAGAGTCCAGTTTTGAGGCAGGTGTGCCTGCTGTGACCTCTGAGGCACTGTCCAGTGCTGAAGTTGCTGCACTGCCTCAGTCTTGTAGCAGGTAAAGTTAAGAGGCTCTGTCTCATGCTGCAGTGAGTAATAGGGGGTATTGATCTATAAAACATGAGTAAATCATTTAACATTAATTTAAGAAAGCCATTAACTAAAGCTTAAGAACCCTTAACACTACCTTACCAGAGAGTGATAACCTGATTTCCAATGTATTATATGTGGGTATTACAGCACAGTTTACTCAAGAAATATAATCCACATCAGATTTGTGATTAAGAGGTATGAATACAAATTTGACCATTTCTGTCAAGAGATCAGGGCTTACTGACAAATAGTATGGCTATTATAATTTTAGTCTGAATATTCACAAAAACATGTTTCATTAGTTGTAAGTCACCTGTGTTCTACGTAATGCTGCTATAAAAGAAAATCCACATTTACCCCAAATTGCAGTTTGTAACTTCTAATAAAGTGACCTATTATGCATTGTCAAACTATTATGTCACAGATCATAACAGTAATATATCAAATTACACAACCGTCTAAACATACTGAATCATGTTTCATGGAGATTATAAAGATTTTAAGCTCTTTATCCTTGTCACTGGCCACAATGATCTGCTCAGTATTTATGCATTCTGATATTATCCATGTCAGCCATGTTTTGCACAGAAGACCCCGATATTGACTTGCTCTCTGCCTGCAGGACTCTTTATTGACTGAACCCTGCTATTCCTGATTCAGCATTGGGTTATTGGGTTTAGTGTGACCAAGTTCCGAATCTTCCCAATAAATTTCTTCAATATTTCACTCACACTTAGCAGTGACTAAACTGCTGATATGACCAAATTTCTGACAGATATGAACAGCTATGTGAAAACTCATCAGACCATATATACATAGAAATTTATACATATATACCGTATATATGTATAGATACAGACAGGTGACAAATGAAAGGAAAAATCAACAAAGTTTCTTAGCAGGGCGTATGGCTACAACAAACCGCCAGAGAAGCTTAAATGCTCCTTGGCATAGATTCGACAAGTCACTTTAACTCTACTGGAGCTATGGACACCATTCTTCCAAAAGATTTTGGTGATGGTGTTGTAAAGTGCTGTGTAACACATCGATCCAAAATGTCCAAAATGTTTCCAAATGGGTTCAGATCTTGAGACCGTGAAGGCCACACCACATGACTGAAATCTTTTTCATACTCATCAAACTATTCAGTGACCCTTTGGGTCCTGGTTGGACACATCTACATTTCCTTTGTTTCTCCAATGTATTCATGGCCTTTCCTTCGACTTGTCATCCACCTGTAAATACTGTATATATGCATCACTTGGAAAAAAAAGCCTCTGTATGAAACTTTGGTGTAGTCAGACCTTGTGTAAGGTGAAGTGGCCGTGGGGGTTTGTTCTGGTTTCTCAATTAGGGGGTTTGACTTTTTAATGTGGGATGAATGACTCGATCTGAGTATAAACAAGATGAGGAGGAAACTGATATGAGTGATAGTTTTCTTTGTGATCCTGGTGATGGTCACTCATTTTCTCCGGAAGCTGCGGAGAGTGATGACACAAGTGCAAAAACTTTTTGTGAGGGTGAACATTTGTCCCTGTCTGGTGAACAGTTAATTGCAGAGCAAAGGAATGAGTATACTTTGTCTCCTTTGTCTGAGGCTAAGGTAGCGAATGAGAAAGCTTAATCTCTGTCTGCTGGTTATTTGTGAGGTATGGTTTACGCTCATGCGTTAATGGATGCTTTCGAGTGCCCCATCTGGCAGATGACTGGAGTGTTGTGACCTAGATTGGGATTCACATCATTTTCATACTCAAACTACTCAGTAACCCTTTGGTCCTGTGTGGAGGCATCTACATTTGCTCTATTTCTCCTATTTATTAAGGTTCTTCTGTTAATTTGTCTACCCTATAATACTGTATATATACCCAATTTCTGAAGAAAGATGAAGAAGTCAGTTTGGGAGTTCAAAAAACTTTTCACTGCATTAGTGGCTGAGCCCATTGCACATCTTTTCAAAATGAGGTTGCAGGCTTGATACTGCCACTCTGAAGTCCTGCTCAATGTTGAGCTTAGATCTGTACTTTGTTGTCAGTGAGGCAAAAACAGAAATGCCCAACTCACAGAGATAGGATGTGGCAAAGGGAAACAGCCCTCCACTCTGAGTGGATGCCCCCTCTCCACATCAAGAAAAATTCACTCTGTGTCTGAGCTGTAAACCTCAGCCTCAGGGCTCAGTCAGATGTCATCGTGATGAACTGGTCCTCTTCAGCAGCGTTGAAATCAGCAAGTACTGCTGGATTGAATGGATCTCTCACCTGGTGATAGTGAGCGCTGTTGTTTGGGAGGTATTTTCTGAAAGAATCCTCTCAGGGAAGAAATGTGCCCCTTGAGAAATGAAATCACTGTGGTTGCTGCAAAACCAGTGGTTTCAGAAAATTCAATCAGATTCCCAAAGGAATCAGCATTTCCTTGATCAAGTTGCCTGCCCCACATCTTGAGCTTTCGGATGAATGCACTGATCTCGTCTGCCAGGTGAAGCAGGTGCTTGTCTCTGCCTTGCAGCACCTGAATTTCCTGTCTGAGCTCAAAGACTCTGGACAACACTTGGCGAGAGCCACCTACCCTCACTGTGAAAAAACACAGGTGAATGCTTTCTCTTTTTGCAAAACCCTCATGATTACTTCTTGCAATCCCTTCCTTTTCCCTGCAACAGTCTGTGCACCATCCGTGCGATGCCCACACAGTTCTCCCATTCTATCCTATGCTCTATCCAGTCACAGTCAGGAGGCCTAAGGAGTACATCAGCTGTTGCTCTACTTGGGACTTACTTACAAAACAGCAAATCATTACAAAGTGACTCTGATGAGGCAAAACAAAAATAAGCAACAGACAAGTGGTCTTCATTGATGTCAGTAGCCTGGTCTACTTGAAAGGCAAAACTTTTGTCTTTCAGTTTTTTGGTGAGTTGTTGCTCGAGGTCTTTTGAAATGTTGCATACGTCTTGTAACTGTGTCACTGGACAGAGGGAGAGCCTTCAATTTTGCGACACTATATCTAAAGGCTGCAGGGAGTAAGAGCTCAACTGTTATTTTGTGTGGTTTCTTGCAATGAGCAATTCTGTAAGCAATTTAGTTTTTTACCATTGTTGTTCACTGATGCAGCTTTTACAAAGAGATGTTCCCTCTAATGGTATTCACCAGATTTCCTCTAAAAAAAACTTGAGTGGCTACTAGAAGGGACTAGCCTTTATTGTCTCAAATCAAAGTTTTCAGTCTTAAAATATACACTGGTCTCTCCTAATCTCCCACCACATTCACTTGGTTGGGTTCTGTCGCCGTTTGCTCCTCAGAACTCCGCTGGAAGATTCACCAAGGCCATGTTTTTCCCTTATCTCCCTAGACCTGACATTCTCCAATCCTATTCCAGATGTAGCCCGACTTTCATGTCTTCATATACACCTGCTAGCCTGTTTCTTATCTGCAATCACATCAGCTTCCCTTCCCACTTAAAACACCTGTTCCCAGTTTATTCATCACCCCAGTCAGGAATTAAACCTGCCATTACCAACACTTCCTTGTTGGGCTGTCTAATCATGTTCCCAAGTGTTTTCCTATGTGCCTGCCTGTTTAGTTACCTGTTGTTTGTATCTGCATGTCTGTACATTTGCCTGTCTTGCCACCATCTGCCTGCAAGCCTTATTTCATCATTATAGCAGCTTCACTGCATCAGCCTGCCTTTGTGTCTGCATTTGGGTCCTCCTAGCCTATGTTGTTACAGCAACCTTGACATAAGCACGTTCAGTAAACATTTTAATTAACTGTGCAGAGCAGACTTCCATTATTTATCATTATGTATGTGCTATTTCGGAATAATACAACCACACACACTCTAGTAAGAGTAAGAAACTTCTGGACTGACTACAGCATGAGTGCAAGAAATGATAAGGAGACCAGACTTAAGGTGAACATTTTCTCATTTTGATAAAAAGCAATTAGGAAAGTTGAAGTCAGATCTTACAATAAGCTCCCTGTTTGACAAAAAAAATATTTACAGCATAGGCATAAGCACTTAATGATACCAAGATGAACTTTTAATATTGGCATATCTTAAATACAAACTATCACGGTTTAGTCTGACTGAAACCAAATGTATTTAATATGATAAAACGTGGTAATTTTGTTTACATGTTAAGAATCTCTTCTAGTCAGACTTGATATCAATTAATTGTCTTTTAGTGTGATACACACATACAAATAAAACTGAGCTATTATCAGCCGTGAAATGACAGGATACAAATAAAAATACAAAAGCATTCATAACCTATCTAAACCTGGTTGATAGTCCGAGAAAGTTAAATGATATGATGAAATTACTGAACATTATTTAGCCTTGTGTATTAGTTATGGAGTTATAGCCAAACTATGTTTTCTATCCAGTGTTTTTAGCTCTGACATACACTTTGTTACTTGTGAATGCCAAATGTTAAACACCTCTTAGATTAGTTCTGTCCCATAGTTTAGAAATAGAAAAGCCTGATTGAAAAAGCCTCTAAAGAAAAATAGATGTGAAATTACTGTACACAGGAAAATCAATACATAAAGGACAGGCATAATAATCAAATGGATTTAAACTACGACCGGTGTTCTCAGTCACACCTCCTGAGCCAGAGCCTCACAGCTGCGGTGACCTTTTAAGCCGTTTATGCCTGTGCATAGATATTGGCATTAACATCCTCCCACCTAAATGAAAAGTGCTTGCTAAGCCAACAACTGTGCTCATTGAACTGTGGACCTTAGAGGTGAATTATATCATGCTGGATTACCCTTACCTTAATTTATCTGTTCCAGCTTTGTATCTGGAGACTCTGGCCATCAACAAGGGCAGGGAGACGGCATCCAGCCAGCGCTTCTCATACTTTGGTTCATTAGCTGAGGGCGAAGGGGGTGAGGGAGCCTGTGTGGAATACATGAACAATGCGATTAGCTTCCTGTTTCCCTCGCAAAAATCGTTTTTATCATTGATGATTTGGCCTGGATGCATCAGTTGCACCATTGATATGCTCAAAGAATTCCTCTCTTGACCTTAGTCAATCAGCTGTACAGTAGCTAAATAACAAAATAACGTCACCAAGATTTCCTTTAAGGGAAACACCTGCACCTTTTACTGCCGCAGCCTAATTCTGTTCCCAACTTGCTGCTGTATACACCAACTGTCTGGCTTGTCTTACGTGACTTCGTGAGACGTGAGTCTCCAACTGGTTTTGAAATACATTAAAAACAGCAGCACTTATATTTTTTCCCCCATGTGTCTGATTATCCAATATAAATAAGTATCTTAAAATCTTATTTTACTCTGCACTGAAACTTAAAGGCTGAAGTTCACTTTAATAATCTCAGAGGGGGTCACTGTGTCTTTCATTTTTTAATGAAGCAGATATAGCATAGCAGTGATAACTAAAATATGTTTTCTACCCAGGGTTTTTAGTTACATACTCAATCTAGATTAAACTGAAAATATTTTAATTGTTCAATTTACCTTTTCTCATACATTATATTTCTTTTAGTGCTGAAACATTTTAGTTAGTTGGTTGATGAAAAATAAATCAGTTCTGATAAACTATTGATTGTTTAGGTTAGTTATTAAGCAAAAATACAAAACATTGTTATATTGTAACACACATATGTCATAACTTTTGGTTTAGCTGCTGAAAATACAATTATTATTATTATTATTATTATTAATATTCCAGCTTCCTTGTTTTGTGTATCATATTTTAACAAATAATAATTACATTTTATGTTTGTGTATATGGTTTGTACTGTATATACCTACTGTATATAGATGTTCATAATGGTTTTAGTAATCTAGATTATTACATTCTTTTAAGTCTTTCAAACCCCTTGTATCTGTATCTGTTCTTGTACATCATAGACATAGTCTATGATGGGGATTTTTCACAATTTTTTACATATGATAGATTAGGTTATTAATTGGAAAAAATAAAAAAGCAATTAATAGCTGATAAAAAAAATGATCAGTTAAAGCCCTATGCATTAATAAATATTACTATTAACAGATGGTAAAGTCAACAATAGTGGAAAAATATAAGCTCAGTAGAATGTCTGTTTTTTTGTTTTTTTTTACAGATACATTCACAAGTAATGACAGTAGGATACATATCAAAACCCCACACAGACAGGTGGGTCTAGGGATTATGAAGCCAAAGAGGATAAAAATAGGCTGACAGAACACACTTCTTTAGATTCATTAATGGCAGAATGAAATTGGTTCTGATACAATCTCAGCTGTAAGAGTTGTTGGTTTATTAAGTCATATTTGGCAAAAATGCAGTTGCTGTTTAAACTGATGGATTACATTCATGCCTGCAGCAGGGAATCTCTGTGAGCTCTTTTTAATGGAGTTTTAAAAAACAGTGTACCTGCAGTATGAGCTTCTGACAGGCCAATACACAGGTGCATTTAGGCTTTTCACATGGAGTAATGAGCATTAGGAAAATCTTGAATTGCAGCTTAAACATACCAGGTTTACAGCAATAACAAAGGTATTATCGTGGCATGGAAACAGGTTTTAGTTTTTGAGGGCTGCACACTGGGTTATGGGTATTTTCTGATGGTGGCAATAGACATGGCAGGAAGTGAAAATATTACTACGGAATGCACTTCACAGTAATTAACTATCAGTATAATGGTCAACTTATCTTTCTCTGTTATAGAATCTGCTACGCACAGGAATGGGTGGGAAAAGTGCACAGCAGCTAGGTGACTATTTGCTTGCAAACACTGTCCCACATTCAAACTCTTCGGTGCTAAGGTATTCTTTCTGACAATAACCTTTATATAACTTTATATAACTGAAATAAAATTATGGGTGATTGCTATCTAACAGTGAGCATGTCCTTTACAAAGAATAATGTGTTGTCATGATGGATAAAGTGTCAGTGCAGCTTTATGTTGTCGTGGAAATTGAATTCTTGCTCACAAAAGTTAAATTCCTTCACCCACTGTTTTCTGCAAAGTGAAATTCTATTACAGTTCGTTCTTTGAGGGTTTTAGAGAATAGCTTGAGCAGTCTGCAGTCTGGCTCTAAGCAGCGGACTGGAGCAAAAAGCTGAAAACACAACCACAGCATCTAATAACATGTTAAGAATGTAAGAAAAAGGAAAAAAGGTTCATATAGCAACAGAATTGTGATAAATAGTTATCAGAATTAAATCAGTTAAAAGATGTGAAACTAGAAAGTCCAGCAAATTGGGAAAGAAGGTCAGAGAAAAGCTTGTTGTAGTAGTAGTAGATTTTGGAAATAATAAAAGCGCGACAAAGGATCCTAGCTTCTAAACTGGATAAAATGGGCTATATCCTGGTTAGGCCATGTAAATAGCAGAGGACAATTTTGGTCACATAAAAGCAAAAGACATAAAGAAATGTTCCTAAAATCCCTACTGTATGGTTATGACTCTGGCAACCATTATGATCCATGTGTGGTTGGACCAGCAAGCCACATTTCAGTCCTCATCAAATTTAAATGTAGCACTTGTAGATTTATGTGTTGTCAGTGTAGAAGTCATAATTTTTTTTTTCTTTGAATTTGTGACCATCTTTACATTGCACAGGCTAAGTCCCCTATGGAACATCATGTTTAACCTTAGACCTGGAAGATACAGGATTATTGGGTTTGGTTACTTGGATATGAATGGAACCAGGCAAGCAGCAGCCCCTGAGCAGCGTAAAAGGCAGCAGTTTCAGTGGAGTGTTTAGATCTGAACCCAGACTGAAAGGTTGTTACTTAACAGATGGAGGGTGACCCCCTTTTCTAACACCTGGGAAATGAAGGACTGATTTAGAATTGATCGATAATTGCTCAGAGTTTAAGGGTCTTCGCGGTAACGGAGTAACCACAGCCATCTTAAAAGCAGTGGGTACAGAACTTGGATATCTGTTGATGATCCTGAGAAGAAAGCATCCTTGCAGATTAAATAGTTCTTTTAGCTGGAATTGGATCTTCTGTGGAGCACGTGGTTGGTTTACAACTTCTAACAATTTCAGAAAAGGTGTAGTGGAGTGTATTTATACTTAAAACATTTTTAATTTCAGGTGTAGCAAAATAAAAAAAAAAAACCCTTCTCCTACAGCACGTTGAAAGTCAGACCAAAACAACCTCAATTATCAACAGTTAACAAATAGCCAAGTCAAAACTGTGGCATCTGAATACAAAAAAAAGATTGTGACTTGTTACAGAAGCCTCTGAAATCTTTCAAAATTAAAATCTTATGGACGCCCCACAGAGAGTGATGGTAGTGAATCAAAAAAGTTCTTAAGCATAAATATGTTGAGAAAAGCTTAGATAGCTGGAAGAGCACCACATTTAAATGCAAACCACACAAAACCTCGCATGCATTACACATCATCTGATGAGTTACAAGCTTGGGGATCAAATAAGTGAAGCTTCAGCAACATCAAACAGTGAATCATCCTTAAAACTAAACTAAGCCAACTAAAAAAGAAAAAGAAAAAAGGAAGAAAACTGATGTAGCCCCTGTATCGTTACACACAAAGCGCAGGTACGGGATATGTGCGTTAATCCTACTAGAAATGAATCACCTGCCTTCCCCGATTTCAAAATGGCTGAACATATTACCAGAGCATTAAAATAGCCTCAGGGTGGGATGAAGTCAAGAGTGAAAGGCAGAGGAAAACCGCCTACCTTTGCCAAGTGAGGTGCACATCAATGCTAACTACAACATGTCGCATGGAACCCCTGTCAGCTCCTCACCTGTAATTACTACATTTCTAAAGAAATTATCATAATTCGCTCCGTTTACGTCAAACCAGAACAAAATGTTTTAGCAAACTCTTCAGTGGAGCTCTGCCAAGAGTCGTGAGGTGGAGGGAAATAGGAAACCATCAGGCTATCAGAGTGGATTACATTGACAGAACCTGCCTCCACGGAGGAGCTGGAGAACAGCAACTAAAGCCGTTTTTATTTATTAATTTTTTCCTCAAATCAACCAGTCAATCCCTAATGGACACTCATATTTTAGAGATGACATGAACTAAGTATAATTATTATTAATTTACTTAATTGAATTCTGTATTTAAAAGCATCTAAATTTATCAATAACGTAAATGGTCCAAGGCACAGTGAAAAAAAGTGATATCAAACTCAAGGGAGCCAAGTCAAGACAAGCTTAATAAATTCAAATCGTCTACAGAAAAGATGTGTGAGAGGGAAAAACTAAAGAAACATTCTGGTCAGTAAGATACGGTCACAATGGGATTGTGAAGACTCAAAAAGTCTAAGAGTTTAGATCTGTAACCTGTGCAGATCTGTGAGGCCCCTACTTGGGCAAAGTGATGCCTTGAGCTAAATGCCAACATCTGGATGCTAACATGCAGATGTTTACCATATGCTGACAGCTGGGAACTAGCAGTCACAAAATCAGAGGTTTGCTTGAGTTATTACAGTTCATCCCCAGATGAGCATTAATATCTGGATAACCAAAGTGGGTAGGTTTTATCCTCTGGTGATCGTGAATGTCTGTTTTGGGTTTTTTTTTTATTTCAAGGCAAATAAACTCAATATTTGTTGAGATGTTTAAGTCTGGACCCAAGTGGTGGATTGACAGACAGACCAACTAACTCTGCTGGGTACAAACACAATAAACCTGACAGAAGGCAGTTGAGATGGTATGCAACAGTTACATGCTGTAAACCAGTTTTTTATTTCTAATCAAAGCCTTTAGCATTTGTCTAATAAAAGGTAATTACTGGGTGATACATGTAAGAATTACTATGTAATTACTATGTTCTGTTTTTTTGGTTCCGGTGTCAGTGGAGATATTGCTGCATTTCATTTGCAACCATTTCTCCCTCTGTGATTGTTCACTGGTGATGAAAGATGTTCTCCTTCAATTTTGAGGAACTTGCATCAAAAGCATTTACTGTTAATACTTTTGATCGTCCAAAAAATAACTTATTTAGCTTCGTGTGCTTAAAATATCTGATTTGTTATAAGATTTGGCTTATTTGAAACAATAATACAGTTTAAATGTCATTAAAAAAGGACACTGATATTCTTGTAAATAAATTTTCTTCATAAAATTGTAATGTATTTCTGACACCGCTATCTACGCACAGCAGATTATAAGAGATGCAACAGTTATTTCAAAAGAGATAAAAACCCAGCACTAATATTGCCATTTGTATCTCTTCTTATAAAGCGCCTTCGGCTAATGTGTTAACAAAATGTTTCATATTAACCCATTTGGCAGACTCAATCAACATTAGCATTCATGTGGAGAGGTGTGTTACAAATGTCCCGTGATTACTCTACGTTTAGCTCTGTTTTGGTCTCTGTTTGCAAAATAACTTGCTCTTTATGAGCTAATTGCTCCACCACGTTCCCTAGTGGGTCACTAACTGTCTCGCTAGTTGTGGGAAGACAGTGTACAGTGATTATTATCAGAGCTCTTTTAATGAAAACAGCTGCCTGCTGTGATTGAAAAAACCGCTGATGAGAGCGGTGAGAGTGAATCAAAACCGTTTAAGTTGCAGAAGATATAACCAAAACCACGAGCTAAATGAGGCTAAAATGCCTAAGAGCACGTGCAGCGTTGGGTTATAATTCTCATTGGGTTTGTTAAAAATGTAACATGGATGAAGTCACTTGTCACTTGTCACAAGCGACTTCTTTCATGTTACACAGCCCTTTGCTCCAGTGACTCCATAAAAATATCGATTCATTAGTTAGGCACTCGTAAAAAAACAGCACTATCCTTTTCTGTGCAAAAGTCATAGATGAGAAAATCATAACCTTTGTTCAAAAGTGAGAATCAAAAACAGCAAAATTAATTAAGGAACATCCAGCTCATTCTTTGGCACAAATGAGATCAATTACCATTCCAAACCCTGCCTAACCTCAGGCTTAATGACCCTCTCCACTACAGACTATTTCATATGTTGCAGAGCTGTTTCAATGGCATGCAGTGTCAATTTCTTAGGGGGGGTTGACCTACTTTCCTGCAAATCTCTATCTGGAGGCTTCCTATCATTATAGTCTGAAAATTAAAGATTATTCACTACTTGTATTGCACTGAAATAAACCCAACATCTAAGAAAAAAGAGGCATAATAGACCTTATTTGCAAGGGAAGAAGAATCTCACTTAACATGCACAAAAACCAAATGGAGGCCAGTTCTTGCTATTTGTGTTTTTCACTCCTTAAATGTTATTTCTGGGCTTAGAAAACCGCCTGGCTAATTGTGCTTGCTACAATCAGCTGACCTATTAATATTTGTTCTTGAATAGGTAAGCGTGTACCAGGGTCTGTTTTTTTTCCAGATAAACCATGTACACATACAGGGAATTGAAAGATGTGCAGACCATGTGAAAGCCCAGTGAACAACTTCTCCTGCTCCTGCTAGGGATTTAAATGGAAACACTTTCAATCTAGATTAACTATGAAAGGTTAAAGTGGCCACCTGCTGTCCTTCATGCTTTCTCTGAATAATTCATGTGAAATGACAGGGCTAAAGATGCAGTTTTTACAGCTAGTCTTTTTATTATAGATTACCATATTAATATGCAATTTTCTGAAGCCTTACCAATAAGACAGTGAAATAGCAGCTTCGGGGTAAAAATTAGCCCTTATCATGCTCAGTATGTGATGTTTAATTCTAGAGAAATATCAAGTCTGTGCTTGATATTTCTGCAGCGTGGGAGACACAGTTGTTTATCTATGCACTATCTGTTTAGTCTTTATAAGTTCAACCTGAGCCACTCTTCTAGGAAGGACACAGCAATGAAAGGTATTCACTCTATGTTTTTGGAAGCCAGTGCCAAATTGTTCCCTTAAATACAAGTGGTGATCTGACTGCATCTATATTGTTCTTTGGTAAGATTGAAAAAAATCTTACCAAAACCACTCGGTAAGATTGTTTCAATTTTACCGAAGCCACTCCCACCCATGATCTCAGCAGTTAACACTGTAATCACAGCCATCACCTCTCTAAGAAACCAATCAAACCAAACAGATGACTCTGACTGTTTGTTTTTCCCTTTGACCATTTCCCCCCTATGAAACCACAGCCACAATTTGAACTTTTGCACAGTTTTACATAGGAGTTACTGGTGTTGCTCTGCAATTTGCAGAGATCTCACATCGATCATGTGTTTGTAGACATGAGATAGAAATTAATAAACATGTCGCAATTGTCCACATTCAGCACTTGAATATCAATGCAACTAACTCACTTGGTAAATGTTTTCAGTGTTTTGCAGAGAGCTATGAAAACAAGACCACTCTGTAGTTAACATATGATAAACTTACATATAATAAAAATGTATAATTGAGCCATCTACTTCATGCCAGTGAATACTGATTTTGTAATAATTTTGCATCAGACCTTACTCGAAAGGAGTACATTAACAAAGTATCGTTTTGCTTATTTTAACATTTGTTTCAGTGTCAGTCACAGGAGTCGTCTAAGAGGGGGTTTCTGACATCTCCAAAACTTGCCAATATTCCCTGCATCAGTAGCTTAACATGCTAGTTTACCCTCTGACCTATTTTAACATCAGTGAAGTAATGAGTTTAATTTTCCTCCATCTGCCAGGGGAATATCTCCACAGCTGTCAGCTATCGTGGTTGGGGCCCACATTGTGGATAGCCAAACACTATTCTAGCATATACGCGTAGAGGACATTATGGATTACGATTGACATTTAATAACATGTCAAAGTCAAAGCAGATTTGTATGAGCCACAGTCCACATAGAGAGGCATGGACTCAGGCTACTGCTAGTACTGCTGCCCTGCTGAGCTAGCTAGAATGATAAAGACAGAACTTGCCAATTACACAAGTTTATCAGCATTTTCACATTACGTTAATAGAAATTGTAATCCAATCACAATTACCTTTACAACGAAATGAACTTGTCGTTGTACTACTCCTCACTGAAACGTTATCACAGCCACGTGTACCAGGTAACATTGTTGTCTACCCCCACACGTTTTTACTTATTTTGCCTCATTTGACCTCTCTACACACTTGGCTTGATTCACATCTCACCAACTCTTCTGTTATATATGTCGTGCCACTAAGAGCAGGACAACTTAGCACCTTAGCCAGAATGACAGGCGACATCTGTATGGGTTTTCAGGGTTTTCATCACTTGACATTGTCATTATTCCCTCTTTAACAACTGCACTAACTTGATTTAGAAGAAAACCCTGACACTTCTATCCCTTGATTGTCAACCACTAAATGTTTTGTGATGCAGATCAAACATTTCCAAACATTTTATATCAGAACTGAGATAAGATAGCAGCCCTGGCTGAGGTACATGTACAGCTGTTAACCATTCCTTGTTAGAGGAGCCAGATGAAGCTGTTGGCTGCAAGCGTGAGCCCCTGAAACCAATCATAGAGTAGTGGTTATGGTGTCATGTAATGTATTGTTATGGCCAATGTTCAGATTTGCTAACAAGCTTAATTAGCAGTGCAGTAAACATGCATACCCCCAAAGATAGACTAGTTTCAGGGTTTACTCCTGAAAGCCTTACACACAGTGCATTCTGACACAGGAGAATAGGCTCTTTGAGCAGGAGGATAATTTGTCAAGATGATTGGCACTAATAGATGTAATGGACGCCTAAAAAATTAAAAGCCAAATATCTGCCCCAGTGAGTGTACACATCAAACTTTGGGTCACATCTAAAGTTTCAGTTATGAGATTATCAAAATGTTTAAAAGAACTGCAGATTTGAATGCATATTTATTTTATGTCCAAGTGAACCAGTATATAAAAATGTCTTAGAAGGTGGTAATGCCCCTCAGATAAAGATCCTTATACTGTAAATGCTGCACAAACCCAATATTGTTTTAATCCTCTACCAACTTATCCATTGAACATAAAGCTGTCAATCGTAAATTGAATATGAAACCATATCAGTTACTTGGAAAAACGAAATACCAAATGCAATCCAATCAACTTTACACAAAATATCAAATCAATCTTTCTTACTGTGTTGTTTCCATTTCCATTTAAATGTAAGCCGCTGTCAAAGAGGGGAGAGGATACTCTGCTGTGGTCTGTGGACGGCCCAGGAGAACCTGAGACAGAGAGGAGAATGATTCGTGTCTGCTATTCTCTCAGAAACAAAGAAAATAAATCAACCGTTTCACCTAAACCTGCAACACTGTGGTTGAGTTGATAGTTTTAAATTCTAAGGTTTATTATTGACTTTATTCTACTGCCCTGCCTTTAAGGCATGCAGTGTAGATCACGGACAGCATCCAAAACAGGCCAATGCTGTTCTATGATATGATATTAGCTCAGCGTTTCTGATTCGGTCACACTCAGTTAAGTGTGGCGAACGGCTCCTGGCCTCTCCAACTTTGTTTTTGTGCCACGGTAAAACAAATAACAGCTTAGAATGAATACAGCTTCGATCTTCTCAGGCAACAATCCCCATTCACCAGCCACACAGCCTACAGCAAAACCTGAGTATCTCTGTACCGACGCCTTCCTATGAATGTTAACTTACCCACAAGATATGGGGACTCGATTTCTCACAGCTCTCCCTTTTTGAATTTGTGAGAATGTGGTGGTTTATCAACTGAGCTATGAATATTCATGCACATCTATTAGTGCTAATTATTTTTCTACATCTGTGTCATCATTATGTCTATATAATGAAGTAAACTGTTCAAAATGATCATTATGTTTACCAGTAGAGACTGAAGTCATTTGTTGTCGCTTCAGAAGCCTGAACGTCTGTTTCTAACAAATGACTCTGACACCTCAGATAAATGTTAAGTTCTCATTTGCTACAGACAGACGATGCTCCCCACCACATTTGTGTTGGCTAAATTAACTATACATTTGCTATGGGTTTAAAGGAATAGTTTAACACTTTACTAAATACATCTTAAATATGAAGCTAGAGCCAGGAGACGCTTAGAGTAGCGGAGCATAAAGACTTGAAGCAAGAGGAACCCGTTGGCCTGTCTCTGTTCCAAGGGGAAAAAATTGCCTACCAGCACCTCTAAATCTCTCCAGCTAATAGGTTATATTTTGTTTGTTTAATCCATACAAAAACTGAAATGTAAAAATTACAAGCTTTCAGTCTAAGCTGAGTAAAGTGTACTTACTAGTAACTTTCTCTTACTAGCTTTTTCCTGAGCCTTCAGCCACCTCACATCAGCCCTTTCCAGATGGAGTTTGCCCAGTTGTCATGGAGACAGCTTAGCACAACTCCATTTGCTGAAGAAAATAGTGAGATTTGGTTTAAAGGTCAGGGAAAAGCTAGTAAGTGGACTTTGAATGAAGATTTTTTTGTCAAAAATAACCAATGTTGATTTCAAACAATCGATTAATAATTTGGCCTATAAAATGAAAGAAACTGTGAAAAAAATCTCATGATAATTTCCTTAAACCCAAACTAATGTCATCATGTCTTGTTTGTCCAAAACCCAAAAATGTTATAAAATATCCATAGTTATAAATTATAATTAGAGACATGCTAATTGAGTGATCATATTGTCCTGAAAAATCAATATCCACAATAAAAGGAAAATTAATATTTTTTTTGTTCAACCATTAAGCTATAAATATAAAAATGGTCAACTGAATACTGCAGATGTGATCTGTGAAGCCATTTCATGTAAGCAACCACATATTCTTCAACTGCAGTAAGAGGTAAAAATTAGAAGTAAAGGAGTCCCACTTTCTTTCAAATCATAAAAATGCCAAAAAAAAAAAATCCTCTGTCTTAGAGCTGCTTCAATTTCTCACCTCCCTCACCTGCATAGCTCATTTCTCACCTTTTACTGGCTCCACATGAATGATTTTTGTGTCTCTGTTTTCATCTTATCAAGCTGCTGAAGGTAAGTACAGGAGCATGTGGGCTCTTGGTGTTGCTGACATTACTGCTCACCTCAGGCCACTGAGCATGACAATTTATTACTTTGAAATAAATGCTCATCTATTGAAGAGCTTTAGAGCATTAAGTTGAGCAAAAAGGCAATCTTCTAGAAATATTTATTTATATAAGTTTAGAAATATTGCTTTATTTCTGAAAATGCTCAATTAAATGAAAATTATAGTGAGCTTACATGCCATCAAAACGACTCGACTCTTACCTAGAGGCAGTTTTAGAAATGATGGAACTTCTCGCAGGTAGCGAACAGTGATGGTGACCTCATCTCCTGCGGTACGCAAGAGGTGGACCTGACAGTAGCAAGAGAGGGGGAGAGAGAGAGAGAGAGACAGAAATATATAGCGCAAGAAAAAGAGAAAGATTGTGAGTGATGCAGAGAGATAAAACTTAATCTCTTATAAGTAAAACAAGCCACATTCATGTCAATCCGGAAACAGCCTGAGCAAACAAAATGGAAAAAGAGAAGGGCAAAGAATATGTAATCATAAGTTGAAGCCTGACTGAGGTGGCTTCACTTAAATCATCAAAGACAGAACTTGAAGGCCGGTGTTACTCTCATGACAGACAGCAGCAAAGTGACATCTGACAACACATAGTAATTATGCTCTGATAATCTGATGTCTAAGGGATATGAAATATTTCCTCAGGTTGTCAAGCCATAGTTTCAAAGAAGCATTCAATTAAAGTTAGGTTTGAAGACTGAAATATTAAATCTGTCTTCCATGCATCTTGGATGAGAGAAAATAAAGACGAAATGACACACTCGTATGTAACCTCTAACATGTACAGGTAATTTTCACATCTCCTTAATGCACATCTGCTGTCTGGTTCCTCGCTATCCTCTCCCACAATGTGTTGTAAGCCCTTGTTACTTTAGCCTGAGCATCTGTCAGTGGAGGGAGTGTGACAGCCTGCCATTAAAAGCTCTGAATTTTGTTTTGAACAGAAACTGCTCATTATGTGTTTTGACGCTCCGGAGGTGAATATTGTGAGCAGCTGTTTAGGGCTGCACAAGGAGACAGATGAGACAGACATGGGAAGAGAGAGTGTGTGTGTGTGTGTGGGAGATAGTGGCAGAGAATAAAGGAAATATTTAACAAAGTGAGAAGCTAGATTGGAGAGAGAAATTGAGAAGAAAAGAAAAACACCCCCCCCCAAAAAAAAGCAGGAGTCAAAAAAAAAGTCTGCCAAATATGAACACCCTTGATTCCTGTGCAGCTTTTGATACTGATCTACTCCTGTTTAATTTTTAATTTGTCAGACAATAAACCAAAAGGAAAAACAGCCTCCTGCCCAGATGAAACCTCAGATTGTTCAGGTGCACCTTCTTGATGATAATCATTGGGATTTGATGCTAAACCTGGGGAAAGGATGGAACAGCAATGGATAGATGGAGCAGGGTATTGGCTTCTATGAAAAATATACTCACAACTTCCTCATGAGTAGAGCGCTCTACATTTATACCATTGACCTAAAGAAACCAACAGAGAGAGTGGAAAAGCAAATAAGTACATGTAATGTGGAAAAAGTGAGTTTAGCAACTCTATGCTCATTTGCTCATTTGTAGGAGTGGGGCCAGAAGCTTGGCCACAGGTGACACTACTCAGATATGATTGGTGCCCCCCTACCAGAAGGGGATAAGTAGTTGGCTTGTTACTATAGATGGATTACTGAATGGGCCTCCGGGTGCAGGCCCTGAGCCTATGGAGTGAACCTTACTTAACCCGATATTTGAAAGCAAATTTAAAAAATAAAAACACAAATGTAGTCAAAGGGATGCAAAACAACCTCAAAGAGACAAAAAATAACTAAAAAGAGACAGATCACAACCACAGAGATGGAAAAAAATTACCATAAAGAGACACAAATACAACTGAAAACAAAAGCAACTCGAACTGAATCCTCATGATTGTATGTCTCCACCAACCAGTCAAGTTGCAGTTTATTTACATGTCTGTCAAGATTTGATTGCTTGGCCGTAATCTACCTTGCAGCTTCCTTGAGAGCATCATCCAAACAATTTCACATTCGACACTGCACTTTCTCTGGATCCTGTGAAATACACTACCATGACATGGTGTCCCCTAGCAACGCTAGAGTAAACGCATCATTTCTGGAGTTGGCTCTGCTCCATTCCGATTGTGCTTGGGTGACAGCGTAGAAAGTGCCGTCACAGTTGAGTTTTGCCTTTCTTAAGACCTTGACATGTACACGCTGTAATCCGGGTGCAGCATTGCCTTCATAGTGTAGTTCTGGCTTTTTTTTCATGACAAGTAACATGTAGAAAAGCAATATTTGAAGTTTTCTTGAAAACCGATCATTCAAAAAACTTTTGGACGAGCATTTGTCCAACTTATCCACTTCAAACTTTAAAAACAGAAGTTTGTGTGGTCACAGTGACCTTGACTTTTGACCCCCAAAATGTAATCAGCTCATCTGAGTTCAAGTAATCATTGGTGCCAAGTTTGAAGAAATTCCCTCAGTTGCATTCATGAAAATGGGGCAGAGGAATGAACAGACAACCCAAGATGCCTCTGGCCATGGCTGCAAGCACAGCAGCCTAGAATTTGCCACAAAGAGACACGTAACAACCAAAAAGGCAAAACAACCACTGAGTCACTAAACGACCACAAACTGATGCAAAACCCTGAAGAGACTGGCTGTTTTGCTCTTATATAGGAGCAGTGGGGGGTCTTTTACATCTGAGTGTCCAGGGGCCCACTGTCTCATAATCCATCCTTTCACTTCCACCCTATCTATATCAAAATATTTAATTTGGTGTACATTGATTATGCTGAGGAACATAAAATGATTAATAATGTCTCGAATAATATTTCAGAGAACCAGGGCTTAACATATTCCTTTAATCATAAGTGAGTAAAAAGTTCAAAGGTTTATTCAAGAATTTGTAACCCACCCATGGATTTGCTGCCTGTCCTCTCATGGCTTAATGTATGTACAGGGATGCAATATTCTGCAGCAAACACATACTGTATGAAACAGTGGTGATTGAAAGGTGGAAGCAATTGAAAATCACTAGATAATATAATGCATACTAACTCCCAGAATGATTATTAATATTGCTTGGCTTTCCAATGAATCTATTTGATATTCCAGATAAATAGCACACTGAATAAGCCTCCAGACAGATTCAAATTGACCTTTTAAATGATAAAATGCATATCATTAGTTAATACAAGGCTATTTGGGGTTTTGATGATTGTAATGAACAAAAGCTATTATTTATTGATGACCTTATGATTACTGCACCATAGTATCTATGACAATGAGCTGTTTGTTTGGTTAAACTGAAATCGTTTGTTATGATCTAGTTGGATACAGTATCTGACCGCAATATTATCTTTTCAAAAGAGCTTAGAGACATGAAAAGACTCGATTATAATCATGCAGTTCAAAAAAATATTCTATTCCTATTCCTTCAATGAAATTACACTGTCAAAATAAAAGGAGCTTGAAATTGCTATGCAACAAATTGCAACTCTTGGCTATGACCCAAATGAACCTTGGAGCAAACAGGTTACACACTGATGTACCAACCTGCAACACAGCATCTCCGACGAATAGCTTCCCCGACTGATCGGCTGTGGGCGGCAATTGTCAAGTGTCAGAGGTTAATGAAAACATTAGAAAATAATTGCTCATTTCATACATGGTAATGTGGTGGAAATAGTAATTAGTGTCTCTGTCTGACTAATCTTGTGCACCATCCTACAGCTCAGAGATAGAACACAGGAAAGCATGAAATTTGAAACTAATCAGAAAAACTCATTTGCAGCGGCACAGGGAGGAAACAATGGAAGCTATGTTGTGAAAAGATTTGTAAAGCTCTGAGGAAAGTGCTCTTAGCATCCTCGGGTACATGACGACATGATTCCATCCAATCCAAGAAGGCATTAAGAAGGTTGTGGTCAAAAAAAGACAAATTACATCCAAATGATTCATATGATGCTTCGATATTACATCCCAGCAGGATACTGAGAGGTCATCGGCTCTTACAGTTTAACTGACAAACATGATGGTGTATTTTCTCTTCCATCTAACAAACAGCATGGTCACATTTAATCTTCCACGCTAGCCACTGTTTAGTCTGCATAGTGTTTCTCTTTGCATAATAATTAGTTGGTAGGCTGAATAACTGTCCTTGTGGAAATACACTATACAAAATGAATAACGAATGAAAAAACATACACAAAACCTATACTACTGTTTCTTGAAAGATGTCTCATTATACACTGGTTATCCCTTAGAAAAGAGATTATTTTTTAGAACTCTACCAGTAGGTATATAAAGAGTCCAACCTATAAAACAAATTTCAAACAAATAATTCAACATTTTGGCAAATATGTTTAGTCGCTTCAGAGAGAATTGAAAAATTGATACCAAAGTGACCCCCCCCCCCAAAAAAAAACACCTAGTAGTAACATCTCTAAAGCTGAAAACTTAATTGCACAATGTCTCATGTTTGTAAAACCCATACAGGTAGAGAACTGTATAAACTGTAATTTTGGGCTGTAAAGGGAGTTATGTACTAGAAGTACTTTTTTTTAGCAAATAGTTCAAGAGGCCATGTCATCACAGTGAGGTTACCATGTCCGGTGCCTGCGTGCACTGAATGTATCTGGCAACATGCAGTATAAATAAGTCCAGGTCGTAGGTGTAAGTAACCAAGCCGCCATTACTATGGCGGTCTAGTAAACCTGACACTAATTTATTTAAAGGATTTAACTTGCTAAGAAATATATTAGTGACATCCTGTAGAAACTATTACACATGTACTGAGGCACCTCTGAAATCATCATAAAGCAGTTTGATGTAATGGTGAAATCATGGAGAGAGCGAAAGATCTGCAGATATATATCTATCTCCATCTATAGGAAGAGAATGTGTGTGTGTGTCTGTAATATAAATTACAGACACACACACAAAAAGATGAATATTTCCCAAAATGTTGAACCTTTTCTTTGGATAATTCATTTCTTCTGACAATTTTTTCTGTGCTTATGTTTTAAACTGATACTTAAATCTGCATGAAATATGAAAATTAATGATGCTCTTGAAATGCTCAAAATTTCATTGTGAATATAAATGTCACCCTTAAAATATCTACTATCTCTTTCTAATTTAATTAACATTTGTATGGTCAACATAATTATTGACATTTAACACTGTTTTGAAAACCATTTCCACGTCCACATTACAGTAGTGAGATAAAATAGTTCCTTACCTACTTGATCTTTGAAAATCTTTGAAATAACCACAGGCACGTTGTGCTCTGCACCTCCCTGGAAAGCAGGAGAGAGAGAGAAGGAAGGTTGCTGAGTTTCAGTTGTGAAATTTGCTGCCAAAACTGCTTTCTCAAACAAACAGTCATCTCTGCAACCCAAAGCCTTTTCATTTCTACTGAAGTCTCTCCATAATCATAATTTATCTCCTTACTTTGATGCTTAAGCCCAGACCGCCAGTCGCTTGTCTTCGCAGTACAACAGTTCTGTGCTTTAGAAAGTGGGAGTTTCTTATTGGCAAAAGGATATTGTGAACATTGAAACAGTATTCTGGAGTTATGCAGCATGAATTACAATGCAAGTCTTGAGCCTTCAGGCGCACTTACATTTACTTGGGATTCACATCCACTTGTGCAAACCACATCCAGCTTCTGTATGGTTAATACCTCTTTGGTCAATTTCAGGCAGACATCATAGGTATTGTTGGTCTCCTCATTGTAGAGCAAAGCAATTCCAGATTTTGTCTGTTGGAATCGAGAAGAGCATTGACATTTTGCCAAGCAGAGCAATTATGTACACAATGAACATTTTAATCCTCTTTTCTCAATGCGTCATTTGTGTACCCCATTCTGCTGGACTAATTTTGGGTTAATTGGTTTTGCTTGGCATTGTAAAAGATTGCACCTTTTGTGTAAGAGAAAAAAAAAAAACTTATGCACAGTTTGAATTTTATATTTCTATCTTGCAAAAAAGGGATACACAAAAGTTCCAGCAGTTGTTAGACAATTCAACTTTGAGGACAGAAATGACAACAAAAGCCAATTCCGATGAAAGAAAACAGTTCAGACTTTGCACTTTACATTATGACTATCTCGGAGTAGGTGAAGAATCCACAAATACCTGCAAACATAACCCTTTGCAGATCAATCCCACTCTTGAATTTAATGCATTTTCTCTGATCTTTCCCTGTTCAGTACTATCTGCAAACACCAAATGAAAACAGCCAAACCCTTGAGCTGCTCTAATAAATTAGATACAGCCTGAGCCTTTTTGTCTAGAGATTAAGTCAATGACTGCCAGATTGAGTTTTTTTATGTCCTACAATGCTGAGAGTCCCATTTCAGATTGTATAGCTCAGTGGTTCCCAATCTTTTCGTCTGACATACCCCACACCCCTTTTAAAATGAGCTCAAGTACCCACTTCATTCCAGACATGTTCTTTTGAATTGAATTTAAATTGGATACAGTGATTACTGTTGCAATAAGTAACTTTGTATTTCTACTACTACCCCTTGGCAGAATGGCAGAATGGCGGGGGCTAAAGGTTTCGACCATTTAGCCTTTCCTTGTAGCAATCTATTTTCACAACTTTCCATTTCAGGCTCATCTTGAGTATATTCATTGGTTATTATTAAAATAAATATAATCAAGATGAGCCTTACACCATTTGTGTTTGAAACAAATGTATTTAACCAACTCAGAATTTCTTTCTTTAGTCTTGCTAGCAGCCTGGCAGAGGGGATGACAATCTTGGACATGTCCGCCACTTTGATTTATAGAAAAATTTCAGCATAACACATGAAATTAAGATAGTGAACATGTTAAAATTCACAAGCTAAACATCTGCATTAGGATTGTCATTTTGGCATATTTGGCATATTAGAATGTTAAAATTAGCATTCAGCCCTAAGCTCAGAGCCGCTAGCATTGCTTTATACTCTGAGCTACTCCACAATCTTTCCACTTACCAGTTGGTAACTCCAGAAGAACCATCTTTGGTACAAATGTCCTGTTTGGATTTAGGTTATTATTAATTGGCGGACTAACCCTTGCTACTTTAACCTAATGTAAGTGCATGTAAAATGAAGTCAACAGTAAACAAGCTAGGCTCTACATTCAATGAAACCAAATGTTCCATTTTTATCTAGAATAGCAGTTGTAGTTTATATGATTTTGAAAACGGCAAAATACATCAGTGGGATGAATAATTTCCACAAGTTTTCGATGATATTATCTGTGATCTCAAATATATCATATAGATAAATAATTAAGTTCCCAGCCTAAACACTTCCCGTTATGTTGGTCTTTGTTTGACGATACTGTATTGAAGTGGTGGGTCATTTCCCCAAGCTTCATCAAAATCCAGTCACAAGAGTCAATAAGATTGATGGATGATCTGACGTATAAAACAAATTAAAAGGACAACAGCCCTATTTAAGGGAAAACAGTTGACGATTGTACTGAAATGACTTGACTGAAGTTGAAAAAAAATAGCTTAATATCTAAGTAGGGGACAAAATATAGTAACTGGAATACAAATACAATGCAGTCCAATATACCACCATAAGAAATGGCCTCAGAAAAGTTAACATTGAGTAGAATCAGTATGTTTCAACACAGTCCCACCAGAAATCAAGAATTACAGACTGCAGAGAGATGTGATTTGTTGAAATATGTCTCCTTTGTATTTCAGTTGTTGTGTCCACCCCCTCTTTAATTTGATACTGTAGCAGGTTTAATCCACTAGGTTTTCCCTTTTAGCTATAGTATTATCAAATGCCTCCTACAACACTGTGGATAATAAGCAGTGCACATTGTACAGTACCTTAAAATTTTAACCCTTTTATCAATGTTTCACACCAACAAATTCCACTGTGTTATAATACAATTTAAAAAAAAGGAGGAAAAAAGTAATTAAAGACTTACTACTACTGATTGTTGGCTTGAATGATTTTATTGATCAAATACACATCGTATGAAACCCTCACCCTCATCTCTCCAGGACAAATCATCTTTCATATGTAGAAGTGAATAATACAGGTTACTTCATTATCATTACATGTTTGGCATTCAGGTAAAAGTAATCCAGAGTTTTTTAAAGAGCTTTTGTTGACAGGCACACTCAAAGACAGTGCTGGCTCTATGGAGATTCTTCTTGTATTACTGATCATTTGAATAAATACAGGTACAGGAAATATACAGAGTGGGTGGAAAAGGTGACAATCAGTATGTGAGTGGGCTCAACAAATTCTCTTTTAAGAGACTTAGGAATGAAGCTTTTGCTGTGTTCCCACCAAAGACAACAAAGTATAAATTAAAGCTTTATCTCCTGGCTTTGTGGAAATATATGTTGAATACATTCAAGAGACAGAAAAAAAGCGTCAAAGTTTGATGGCAAGCATAGGTCTGTCTCACTGACTGCCGGTGATGAAAGAGGAAACCAGTTTCACCTCCTACTATTCTCACCTTTTTCACTACCTAATATCTTAGGCCACTCTTATGTAGATTTTATAGTTTTCTTTCAAATGACATAGCCAATTTAAGTCCAAAAATTCAATAGATCACATCATTCATTCATACATAAACAATTCAACAGCAATAAACATAATTCGGTTGTCGAGCTTGACTGCACCAAGGACAAAAGACATTTTATTTGCATGCTGACATTTGGAAGCAATAGCTACAAAGAGAATGAGCAACTAGATTTTTGCAGTTCATATGAAAAACTTTATATGGAACTGACATAAGCTCTTTACAGATTCAACTCTTTATAAATACCTTAAGAAAATCTGCCTTCTTAAAAGCAAATTCAAATTAAATATAATTTTTGCTAAGAAATAAGGTTATTTCCTTTGTTTCTGAAGGTCAGTATTCAAATCACAAAATGCTGAAGTAACAGCACAACCTGCAGCTTGGAGTTATGATAATCAGGTCTTTTACCATGACCCTAGAAAGAATGGCAGCTAGTTAGATCCCCCTCTCTCAGAGCTAATAAATATAACATACAACTTAATCATAACAAATGTAGCCGGAATCAGTGCTAAAGTTAACAAGCTAGGCTAATTAAATTCAATTTAAAAACAGGACAATCGGTCCTTGAAAATTATGAGGGGATAGACAATTTACACTGCAGTGTAAAGTTATAGCCAAAAAGAGAAAAAAGGCATTTTCATAAACTATACAGCACGTGTTCCCAATAATTAGCACACTAGTGTTGTCACAATACCAAAGATATGACTTTGACCCAATAGCTGCCTAAATATCTCGATACCGAAACATATCACTCACCTCTGCTGAGGAGATTTATCAAGTTATGTGTGTTCAGTTTTATTTTGTTCACTACTGGCTAATAATTCTGGGTTTCAGTTTCATTATCATGACGTGCCAGACTTACAGTTGATATCATTTGTGTTCATTACTGTTATGCTGAAAAAAATTGTAGTTTATGTGCTGTTATGTATTTCCTGGTTTGCTTTGTCATACCTGTGTAACAATGAATTAGTATATTTTTGACATTAATAATTGGATTTTTGTTAATAATTAAATCAAGGTCATCGTATTATTAAGCTTTTACATGGTAAAATTTAATGTCCCCTATACTTGAGTTTATATGATGTGCTCCATATTTAACTTTATATTTGCATGCTGATATAACTTAATAAAACAGCATTAACAAGACTCAATACACCACCCTGGTGGAGGTCTGCACTCTACTGAGTGTATTTTTCCTTGTAACAGAAATAATTATTCACAAATACCATTACTACCATTAACAGTACTGATTAAGTATAAATTTATCATTTATAACAGGTATCATGGATCTGCATACTTGTGAATGCCTAATTTTTTAGCAGCTTGTAAGTTACAGTATGGTAAAGTTAACGTTACCCGGTCAACGTTGCATTTGCATAGAGAGATGCTTGCCACATTGATGTTAGCTAAAAAGATAAAACCAAATTAAACATCACTCAATAAAGTTTGCTTGTCACAAAATATATCTCATTCGTTTGGCCTATATTTGAAGGCCCAGCAATGATGTAATTATGTTATCACAATCCACTAACCTGTTGCTCTTTGAATTATTTTAACAGGTTGAAATGTCGGTCGGCAAGATGCTTTGCCAAATTGGACACGTTGGGTCCCTTGGTCTGTGTACCTGTCAGATATCTATTTCAGATGGGTTTTGTGGTGTCCGTGAACTTACCCTGACGATCAGCTATCTAGGCAAATTAATGCCATAATTTGCTTTGTGCATCTGCTTTGTCCATGGTAGGCATTAGCACTTGTATTTGCAGCCTTGCCTCTTGTTTTTTTCCTTTCATGGTGAATGGAGGCAAAGCACTACACACACACAATGCCTGCTCTCACACATCCACGCAACTCAGGAAATATAGCTCTTATTAAAAACACTGTAATTCTTTAAGTTTTGGCACTAATACAATGGAATATATAACCATTTTTAACAGGAGGGTATTGCAATACCTTTCTAGTAAGTTTCTAGTGTGCGATAGCACACCATGGAAGTTGCTAGTGCAGCTCCAAGCAAAGGTGGATCTCAGATTTCAGTCCCAACAGAAACGCCCACCGACAGGGTTCAAACTTCAACAAAAGCATACTATATATATTTTTAATGGGAAAAATATGCAAATAAGGTTTCAGATCATTATTGTATGTATTTCTTCAAATGATTTGAAGAATTCAAATTTCAGCTGGGCATGGCAATTAATCCTAAACCAATGTACTGTTGCCTGCCTTGAAGCTAGAAAGATGGAGTGAATTCTGACATTTAAATGAAAACATCGCCTGACTCGATGAATGGTTTACAATACTAGCTTGACAGGCCGATCTGTAGGGGATTCCCTATTTAAAGACCCAAAACAATTCATTACCCATTCGTTTACTTTTAGTTTGATTTTAATGCAACAGTGGGTGTTTTGGATTCCTATGGGGAACATGGATTAGTTTAATATTTTTATTCAGTGATGGGGCCCTCAAGAAAGAAATTCATAGCGTGGGAAAATGTGTGGGAAGAGATGTCCCCAAATAAATTACCAGCTCTTGGGCTTATTTAGCAGCCATTTGCTTCTGCCAGCTTGTTCATGTGTGACTGTAACTATGGTTCCATCTTGCAATCTCATCTCATTTGTATAGACTGAAAACAATGGAGGGAATAAAAGCAACCTTGTGGGACACCTGTACACAAAACAATCTTGTTAGACTCCACACACTCCACACATATTCTCTTTAGGCAGGCTGTCAGAAAGAAAAAAACACCTTTAACATTCACATCACATGGCCACTGCAGAAACACACGTATTTGCAATATATTCAAAGCTGAACGGAGTTAAAATCTTGGGACAGCATACCATACTCGTCAGGCTGACTGTGGTTAAATTGTGTCCTCCCTTCCCTTTAAAACCTTAATAACCAAACTGTGGGGGAAACAAACAACCTAAAGCAATCTAGTACAACAGCCCTGCAATATATCCTGTCTTTGTGAAGCTTAAAATGTCCTTAAGATGTGTTTTGTGGTTCTGGTGTCCCTATCTGGGAGTTATTGATTCAAGCCTATGGTAATCTTTGAGGCTGTATTGGTGAGTAAAATGTGGATAAATCACACCTTTTAAAAAGCTGATCAGCTTTTTGAGAGAAAAAAAAAAGCATTTACATAAAAAGGACTTCGATTAAGTGGCCTCTGACAGATGGATATTCTCAATGGCAGGTGAAAAACCGCCATTTTATCTCCTCAGTCAAAACTTAGGATGTCGGAAGAAAGTCACATTAGAATTTCAGAGGTCTTCTTGGTTCCTAAACTTGAGTCCTGACTCAAATTTTCTTTTACAGCTGGGAAAATATTATTTCTCCCTCACAACACCACAGTGGAAATTCTATTAATTCTACTGTATTGTTCAGCAAATATCATCTAAATAAATAGTTGTTTTTTATGTATGCACAAGGCACTTGATGTTACACTTTTCACTTTAAATTAAAGTAACCTCTGCCAAGTTGCCTAGATATATAAAGATTTACAGAAAGGTATGATAACGTTTGAAAGATCATCAAATCCTCAATAGTAAAAAAGGGAATCTAAGTAAAATTTGAAGGATAATCAAGGCAACACTTATAATAAAGTTGTCTGTATACATTATAAATGGTGAAAGTACAAATTGTGCCAGAGGGTGAACATGTATAGTTAAGTAGTTTAGCTGGGATGTGTCTTCAAACATAGTAGGTGAACGAACTCTGAGATCACAGCCTCAGTCAGACATATTGCATAAGGTCTCATTTAATATCTGCAATTCACTCCCAGACAGTGACAGAAATTTTGAGCAGCTAAAGTACCAAAAATTTCCAAAGAACATCTCAACTTTATTAAATTCAAAAAAAAGTGCACAACCACATAATCAGTTTAGAGACATTCATCTAATTTAAGGCAATTTAAAGCTTTTGTTCTGTTTTTTCTTAAGTATAGTAAGACTGATAAATCTAGGAATGAGTTAAAGGACAGAAAGAACTCAAAGCAAACCGGCTGTAAAGATTTCTGAACTCACATAGACAGGAGAAGCTGGAGGCTGAGTTTTCGTTGACGTTCGAAGCTTCTTCCTGTGTACATGGCTCACACTCTCAGTCCTCCATGAACTGGAGTGCAATTTGACCTGACAGGTGGTGATTAGACAGATTGGTCACACTTGCTTGAGGCGTATTCATGAACAAATCGCCAGTGGAGATCACATCAGCAGTGTGCTTGAGTAGGTGAGACTGTGTATCTTTTTGTTGTTGATTTGATCATTTTATTTCCATTACAGAGAGACCAGAGGCGGTAAAGATAAATTGAATAAGATATGGATCCGGACGTCATAAGCCTTTTCTCTTTATTATACACTTAAAATTTTTTGTCCATCTTCCAGCACTTGGAAGCAATTGGCTGTGCCCACCAAGGTCAGCACGGCTCGGGTGAAACAAATTTGAGCTTTCAAAACAACACTGGTCTGCTTGTATTACTACAGACATCCACACCGAGCCACCAAATACGCCACATAGACAACTACAAAAAATGAGCTCAGCAGAGCGCAGATCTCTGCCAAACCCAATGTCAAACAACATACACCCAACTTCAGAGGAAAAAAATTCAAGTTCATAGTAAATGATCCGGATCTGCCTCAAAATCTAACGAGTTCTTCTCAGGCCCATTCCCCAGCACTTCAACCAAGTTCAGTGCAACTTGGTTCAGTAGTTTGGTCAATTCTGCTTACATACAAACAAACCAACAAACAGACGGACATGGGTGATCACATAACCTACTTGGTGGAGGTAATAATGAGGTAAAGTAAATGGTATGAAAAATAAATAAATGAGTGAACAACAATGAGCTATGAAGAACTGCAAATGACAAGTATTTACTGCAGTGTCATCACAAAACTAACACCACATACACACGGCACCGTGTCCTCATCATGGGCTCTGATCACAGCTGCTGGTGGTCAACGAAGACTCAGCAATCCCAGCATAACAATAGTGAAAAAAAATAAACAGAAAGCTATTCTGCCCTCAAAGCAAATGAGTGTTGGATTTATATCCATATTCTAACATGAAATGAAATCAAAATACGGTGTTCTTGAATAGAAAAACATGCAGAGAAATGAAGAGTAAGAGAGTTTGCTGGGACCATAGTTGATAACAACTTCTTAAACTGGTAGACTGTCTGGAGTAATAATTACCACAGACTACTGGCCTCTACACTGCAATTTACATTGTGTGCAGCTAGCCAGAGTGTATCTGTTTTAAGCAGAGACAGGGGAGTGCTGTTCTATTAGAGCAAACAGCACAAGAACCAGGAGTCTCGTTACAATAGGAAGCACCGGGGAAACAAGGTTTAAGAGAAATATCGTGATTTTTAGAAACAGCTGCACCTCTAAATCGTGTGAGGCAGGGGCTGCAAACTGTCTCAACCATAGACCATAAATAAGTGAATCAGAGAGAGATCTTACTTGGCTTGGCACAACTAAAGTGGTAAAAAACATTATATATGCTCAGTGGATCATGCGCACCAGGGCGCATTTTTCCCCAGCTAGAAATTGCTGTTAGAAGTCAACTTATCGACCATTTCAGTACGCGCCACACAGCACCATAGAAATGCACTGCGGTACCTTTTCACTGTAGAGCTAAAACATTTCCATATTTGAAACATAGACACTTTTACCTTCAAATCACCTAATCTTGCGGCCTTTCTTAAAGAAGTGGGGCTTGGGTCGGCAGCATTTTATCAAATCAAAATCCTTTCGAATACCTTATCAAATATAATTAGGATTATTCCTCTTTTTCAGGTAACTATCAACACCCATAAGATTTAATTTAGATCAGCAATCAGCTTTTGTTGTTTGAGAAGGCAGAAACTGTTTTTAGTGGCAGCCTAATTAACATTAAATCTGTTGCTACAATCTGTAAATTATAGGAGTAGCATTAAATACATAAAGTTAATTAAATGTGTCTGACACATTGAAATAACAGGTGTAGCTGTATTGCCCTATTACAAACCCTATATTTCACATAGCTTTTGCTCCTCATACTGGTGATACCATTGCATAGTAATTGAGTTTATAATCTTTGTTATTTACTTGTCCAAGTTTAACTACTACTTACTTCGAGATTCTTCTGAATCTGACATGACATTATCAGCACCAACCCTCAGTTCTTTTTTCTCCCATATATGAGATATAAGTTGTGTCTTGTAGGTTATGCAGGCTGGTCATCTTTGTTTGACATTTGAACAAAAACAAAACTCAGTTATTCATTCATCACCACTCTGTCTTGTTGAACTACAAAGATACATAATCATGTCCACTCACAGGAATAATGTTAAGATTTGTTTCTTTTCACTCACAAAGGATCAGTGGTTGAGGAGAGAAACCGGCCTGCAAAGAGAATCTTAATGACACAACAAAGTTTTTATTTAGTCATCAAAACATGAAAGTTATTCGCTACAGCTGATCTAATCGAACAACGTCTGCCATTTTCACGGGCAAAATGAGAGTCGGCACCTGCTAATGACATTGCTTGAATGTTTTCTACATTGCTCTATTATAACAGAAAAAGACTAGAAAGAGAGAGAGTTTGTTTAGAAATGTGTTTGTTTGTGTAGGAATTTAACAGATCTGACCAGACACTAGATCAAAAAAACACGAAGTAGAAAAGCCTTGTGGTAAAGATACTAGTCTTAAATTTTGACTTATTTAAGTTTATATTCCTATATAATCTGAAATTGTTTGATTTGTTTCCTTAAAGATGGCAGGACACATTGAGAATATAACAGTATTTGTGGGGTTGTCGACAGGGGCCCATAGATCATTTTTCACCCAGTGGCCAAAAACACGCATTTAGGCCTCCTAGATAAATATTTTCACTTTTGCAATTACTTCGGGATATAATTCAAAATTGTCATGGCACGTTACTAATGAGCACGGTAGCATGTACACTAGTATCCTGGCTATGTTCTGCACATGTAAACAGCTTATCCTGGTTTCAGAAACCTGGATAAGACCTTATCCCTGTTTTGAGAATCCTGAATAAACTACTTTGAGTACTCTGCCAGAAACCAGGATGCTGTAGCATGTAAACACCTTATCAAGGTTACTAAACCTGAAAAAATGCAAAATCAATCAATTCCAAAGGAATTAATGCAATCAGAGGGGGCAAAATTAATTTTTGACCTGTGAGGGGACAGAGAGCCATGGGGTTCAAAACAGAGAGAAGCTCCTGTAGCTCATTTGCTGTGTTGGACAATCCATTTTTAGTTAACCTACTCTGTTGAAGTGCAAACTGCTTCACAAATGATGGTTTGCAAACAGCGTAATGAGGCAGGAGCTGATGGTACCAATAAGTCTTCCGAATAAACTTTGTGAACTCATTGACCCATTAGCAACCATGCTAAGCTACAAAGCTAATGGTCAGTTTGCAAGCTCATCAGCACAGAGGGTTTTAGCTACTGAGGCGGACTAGAGCCAACGGTTAGCTCAGCAGCTACAGCAGTTCGCCAACAAGCCTTGCAATTCGTCAAGACGTCACCAAGCTCCTGGACTCAACAACTCTGCATGGACGAGTGAACATCACCTGAAGCTGTGACTTCGCCTTCAGTCCGCACATGGTTGTGTTAATTTATGGAAAAAAAACAAAAAAAACAACCAAAGAGCCGAAGTGAAACCAGAACTTTGGATTCTGGTCCAGAAAAAGAAAACCTCATTCAAATACCCACCGACATTTGCAACTAAATTTGTAAATTTAGCCTTAGGACAGAGCCTTACACTTAATGTCAATATGAGGCTTGCTTCATGTTTAGATAAGGACAGAAGTTTTTTGAGAAACATCTAAAGTTGTTTATTGAACACCATGTCTCATGAGCCCTGGATATCATGGACTAACATTACGGCTCATGACGTGTCTGTAACAACTGCACTCAGTGTTGGGTGTTGGTGACTGAAACATGGTTAGACTGATGCATGTACCCTCACTGCTGCGCTTTTAGTTCTTTCAAGGGAGCTGTGATTTTTGACTCTGTTAAACAAAAGGGTGTCAATTTCATGTGACAACTGCTGCAGTTTTCTCCAAAGCTGCATTTTTAATCATTCAACCTGTTTTTTAATAAGATAATAAAAAAATTTATGTGAAATGAGTTTGACTAAAAAGAAATGTTATGGTTCAGGCAAGACTAGATTGACTGAAATATTGAATATAATCTGATGACTAAAAAAACTAAAATGGCCAAACTTTGAGTCAACCAAAATTTGACTTAAAAAACAGGATGGGGTTGACTAAATATGATTAAAAATAACAAGGACATCTGTAAAGGACTAAGACTAAATAATAAATAGCTGACAAAATTAACACTTTAACATACACCAATTTCTTAACGTTGGTTCTCCTGCATATCTTAATAGCCTTGACATTTTTGCCACCTCAATCTCTCCTTTCTGATACAGAGATAGTTCAAAGTAATTCACTCTGGCTTGGCTGCAGCAGAAGAAATCTTTCCAGATAATGATAACCTTGAAAAAGTACCAAAACTTTCAAGTGGCACACATACATGGGGACATTTGATACACTGACTTCGCCAGAAGCCAGAGCTCAGTGCACCACTCCGTCTGGAAAAGGCATCCAAACAGCATTATAACTGGAATGCAACAAAGTAAATTTCCCCCATTAATCCACTTACAGCCCTCCCCAGTCAATCAACATTTAGTTCCATCAGTTCAGTTTAACATCAACAAACCCCTCATCATGGATTTCATACAGTTTCAGCCATGATTCATGGCTTTTGATCAGTGGAACTCTCTCTGGGCCATAACTACACATCACTTCCAATTTTCTCTTTGGCTGCAGTCCATGCTACAATAAAACCAAATGCAACTGAACCTAGAGGTTGTTAATGAGTATGAGATATTGACTGGGATGAAAAATAAAATGCCTTCATCCAGAACCATTTAATCATTTAACCAAATACAATCTGGTCCAAAATATTTTGGTCAGTGACAATTTTGAAAATTTGCCTCAGTAAACGTGCACAATGGAAATGACATGAAGCCATCAAGATGCGATTAAAGTGTAGACTTTCAGCTTTAATTCAAAATATTGCACTAACCTTTCAGGAATTATAGACATTTTATACTAAGTCCCTCATTTCAGAGGCTCAAAAGTAATTGGGCAGAACAACATAATTATAAATATGAGGTTTATTTTTAATACTTAGATTTAACTCCTTTGCAATCAGTGACTGATATCTGGAACCATGGACATCACCTAACACTCAGTTTCCTCCCTTGAGATGCTTTTCCAGGCCTTTACTGCAGCTGCCTTTAGTTGCTGCTTGTTATGGGTCTTTCTGCCCTCAGTTTTGTCTTCAAGGAGTAAAAAGCATGCTCGATTGGGTGGAGGTCAGGTGAATAACGTGGCCATTGAAGAATATTCTTCTTTGCCTTGAAACATCAGTGACCGAGATCCATTAGCAGCCATACTTGTCCATGCCATCACACTGCCTCCACCATGTCTGATAGATGATGTGGTGGCTGTGGATCATGAGCTGTTTCCTTTCCTTCTCCATCCTCTTATCATTCTGGTAGAAGTTCACCTTGGTTTTATCTGATAAAAGAGTCTTCTTCCAGAACTGCTCAAGCAAAGTCTAATCTGGCCTTTCTGTTATTGAGTGTTACCATTAGTTTCCACCTTGTGGTAAAACCCCCCGTGTTTATCATCTCGATTGTAGACTTTGACAGATACACCTGCATCCTGGCGAGTTTTCTTGACGTGGATAGAGGTTATGACGGGCTTCTCTTCTGTCGTCTGTGGCCACTCCAAAAGTTTCTGCATCTATCTGATGGGTTTGTTTGTTTTTTCAGCCTAATGATGCCTCCCTCATGTGCATTGACACCTCATTGGAACACAAATTAAAGTCCCCATGAACAGCTATAAAATGCAAAGTCAACAATTGAATTAAACTCCTGACCTTTTATCTGCTTCATTTATCATGAAATAACGACACGAAAATGAACTACTGTGCCAATTAATCACGCATAGTTTTAGCTACTGATGGTCTCATTATGGTCAACTACTATGGTTAGAATGACACATTTGGAGAGGTACAGCCTTGGCAGCACTACAACAACAGTTTCTTCAAATAGGAAAAAGTTGAGTGGTGTGAATGACAAGTACTTGATAATGTGTGTGGGCATCCCAGTTACTACTTTTGTCATGCTGAGCCCTTTCATCTGGATCCTTCAAAGATCTTCACATTTAAAAATCAAACTGAGATTTAGGAGAGAAGATGAAAAGCAAAATCCAGCACTCTATTCAGCTCGTCCTCTTTTTTTGAGGTCAATTAACACTACCCTGGGGTTATGTCAGCAGCTACAGTTATAGCTACAGAATAGCTACAATTACACAGGAAAGTCAATTTATCATCTAATATTTTCCTCAGATATCCTAAAAGAAAGGGTTTTTTAATCATTAATTATCTTACAAATTTAAGCTGATAAGTTACAACATGGAGCAAAGAGTTAAAAAGTATTTGCTTTATCTTAACAACTATCAGAAATAGATGGATAAGGGGCATATTCTCTTATTTGCAATAGCTGATATGGAGACAGGTCTGGCTTCCATAGCAAAAGTAGCAGACATAATTTGAAAAGTGCAGATTTGCATTTTTGCCAACATGCACATTTCATCAGTTGCATGCACGCATGTTTCAGAAATTGTTCCAAACTTGGCAAAGTTATCTACTGTTTGCAAATACCAGCATGCAATGCTGCCTGGCATCTTTAAAATAAGAAAGGTTAAATTATCAATGGATTTCCCAAAAAATCCATTAAAATAGTCCAGAGATATAGCTGCACTGATAAGCATAATCCATCATTTTAAATGAGACAAATTTGGTCATTTCTCTTAACATTACTAATTACTACATTCACTGAAACTATTATCACTTCTCTCAATCAGAATGTACTCTCACCTTTGAGTGGTAGCACCACAGAGGTACAACTAAATATGCAAAACTGTTTTCACTTTCAGATACCACAGACGAGATCAACTTTAAATGCAAAACAATGACTTTGCCTCATTACAAGGCTGTATGAGTGGAAGTCACTGGTCATCTAATTCACGGTGATGGATTATGTTTATCAATGCAACAGCACATTTCCACAAGCTGTTTTTAATGTATTTTTGAAGACAGCAGGAGCTTATGACTCAGACATGCTGGGTAAACCTGCAGCAGCTTCTGACAGTGGTACAGTAAATACACAGCGCGTGACTCTTCACAGACGTACACTGGAGTTAAAGTTGAAGCTGTACAAACACAGTAGGTTTCACGAGCAATCGTGAAAGGGCAATTACATATACTGTGAAAATATTACTAAACACTAAACACCAGGGCCTTTTTAATTTTCTTATGGATCAAATGGTTACATTCAGAAAGATATCTTCATAATTCAAATTTGCTACTTTCTAATCAATATCTGCTGTTCTTCATCATATAACTTTGTTATTGTTGTGAAGCAACAGCCTGGCTCAGTTCAAAAGGAACAAAAGGCAACTAAAACTCACTTTATACAGTATCTTGTTTATTTAATTCATACAATAACCCAAAGTGCAAAAAAGACAAGAGGTTGAAGGGGTTATGTGGCAGATTATTTTTTGGCTGGCTGCAGTGACTGCCCATAATACCCCAGGTTGTCATTGTTACACTTTGGTGTTTGTATACATTAAGCAAATGATGTATGTTTATCCGTGAGCGTTAGACTTGCTGAGAGGTGTGTTTTATTATCTTTGGACAGAGCCACTTGACTTGTGCTGATCTAAGTTAGCTGGCTGCTAGCAGTAGCTTGATATTTAGCATTGAGACATAAGAGTGGTATCAATCTTGACATCTAGCGTTTGGCAAGAGTGGTAATTAGCATATTTCCTATGATGTCAAAACTTTACTTCGCAGTAAATCATTCATAAATAAGGAACAAATGGTAATGAACTTTTCTAAGTTTCTCATGTAATAATGTACATGATGAATATGTAAAAGCTGTTCTACATGTTCACCAATATTTGAGCAATACCTATTTGTAGCGTAAAGAAGGGATTTGCAGGAGACCAACAAGGCAATGTAATCATGTGCGAGTTTAGTTGCTTATGGCAAACATGGTTGTCTGATGTTTGTATGTCACAAACCCTGCTTTAAATTACTCTGTAGGTAAATTACCTCACGTGCATTAGGCGGGTAATTTTCCTGTGCATCAGTAATTCCACTGTATGCAGTGCCATACAGTATGTCAATATCCCGCAAGGTCAGTAAACTGTAGCCGCAGGATGAAGCTCTACTCATATGCACGAAAACTCACAGAAATGTGGTCTTATCCACCTTCCACAGTCATCCTTGTTCAATCTTCCACTCAGAGTGGCTCCATGGGGAATCAAAACCACTTGATATATTTCCTATCTGTTCTATATTCATTGTTTGAACAGGCTTGTCTCACAGAGCTTTACCGCTCAAATACTGGCACGGTCGACTGTGTGATAGCCTCTGTTTCCCCAGATCATCCGACATGTGTGAGATTAATGGGTGTGAGTTGGTAAGCGTAAGAGATAACGGCTAAGTGAGGGAAATTAGTTTTATTGGTCTTTATATCTTATGAAAATGTACCTTTATTTTTAATTGTAGAGTACAATGCATATGTTGTTTTGTCAAGTTCTCGTACAATACAGACACAAACAAATAAGGAATGCATTTTGAACAATGCACTTAAGGTAGATGTCTGGTTTGGGTGTTTTTATGTTGGCATTATGGGAGGAGTAATTTAGGGTTAATATAGATTTTGAGAAACTAATCTGTGACTGTTTATATTTCCAAAATTATTTTATTTCCATTCCAAGGACAAATTTTAACTTAGACACCTAACAACTATTGCTTTCGGCACATTTTTTTTTTTAAGTGCAGTTGTCTGAAGTGGTCAAAAACGTGTCCACGAAAATCCGCTATCAGCTCGTGAAGGCACAAGGTAGTTTTCTTCATATCTCACTTGGAAATGAATGGCGACATTAAAATGCATAAGTTTCCTGCCTTGAATCTAAATAAAAATGCTAATGAAACGCTGTGGGTATTAATAATTCAGAGGACGTGTTTCCTTTTATTTGCTAAGGAAACATTTTAAGAGAGGTTCTAAACAGTGGCAGCACGATTCATTTTGATGTATCAGGATTTATGACATTACCTATACTCGTGTCATTTCAAACATTAAAGCACCGCCTAATCAAGATTTTAATTACTGTGATAGTTTTGTAGTTAGAATAATGGAATATGACTGTGCATAATGCTGTATTATATATGTATCTTTGCACTTCCTACAGGGACTAATTATAAGCTTAAAGAAAAGAAGCTAATTTGTGATGTAACACTGGAGTCTGCCCTTTGGTCCATTTCACAACTCCCATGGGTGCCTCCTGCCAGTAGTTCATATGCCATAAGGAGATTAAAATAAACTGTTGAGCCATCTAACAGGATATGATATCAATATATAGTATTTCTAACCATTTATTACAGCATAAAGAAGAAATGCCTGAGGGGGTCAAACAACATGTGCCACATTACTGCATTCTTACTCTAGGGTTATTAAATTATGCTACTCATTTTGAAGAGCCCAACTCCAATGATAGGAAGAAAATTGAATATTGTTCAGGCAGTTAAAGAGACTAAATTTAACATTTTTTTAAGAAACTGAATTATAGTTTTACAATATAAAGTCTGATTGTTTTGTGTCCTTCCAAATTACCTGAGTAGCTCTGGGAAAATGAAAAGCTAAAGAGAATACATGTTCATGCTCCAACAGGAGTGATTTGGTTAAAATATGATTGACTTCCTGAATACAAAAGCGTTGACTTTCACACTCCACTGCAGTATAATTATGCTCCTGCAGCTCCTGCCAAGAGAAACCCTCAGGAGTGTGACCACAGGGGGCTGGAAATTTTATATGACATGCATGTCACTCATTTTTATGCCCTTAATAGGGGGCCGAGTAAAAGTCTGATTGTCTGATAATCATACTAGATCCCCCTCAGTTTAATCCTATTTGTAGTGATCTGAGTTTTGCGTTGGTCTTTGCTGCTTGTTCCCTCTGTCAGGGTTATATCACCGACAGCCAGCGCAGCCCAGTAAGGCTGAGTGTGAATAATTATTCCATCTTTGTAAATATTTTAGTGGCACTATTGTCGAGCATATTTGCTCACGTTGTGTTGACAGAAGAAGCTGTCATGCTGGCTTCTCAGGAGGACTGTGATATTGTGAAACTGTTGCAAAGGCAACATATGGTTCATTTAAGTTTGACGTGCTTCCTGGAATTGCGAGCATGTTGCAATAACTCTTCGTAAGTTTAGACTAGTTATAGGATAAGTGTTTACTAAGTGGACATTTACACAAGCTAAATTAAGACAGGCTGCGCCACACAAACTTGTTCTTAACTCAAGATTTGTTTATAAATATTTAGGCCCATTATTTTCCAAACGTAACAGTTACCTAACTATTGAACCAAGTGGCAAAGCTAACTCTAGCTTGCCAATGTTAGAGCAGAGAATGGAAAACAAGGTTATATGAAATATGATAAACCCATCTGATTCTGACGCTAATGCTCAATAATGACGTAGGCCTATAGATGTATCGCTCCATGTCTTCAAATAACATAAAGTACATATAAAACTGTTTAGAAGTATACATTATATGTAATTTCGCCACACGACTGTATATTTTTAAGTTATTTTGCAGGTTGTGATGCTAATGTGACAATGAGATGTTTACATACTTACATAAGTAAATAAGTAAACTAAGTCTTTGCAGTCATCCCTAAAATCATCTATCTCTCTGGCGAAACTGAAAAAAATACTCTTTGAAAACTTTTCCGAATAAAGCATAAATCTCCCCTTTCTGTTCCTCGTCCAAGTAAGTTTATCTTCTTTGCCTGTGGTGCACTAAGCCGTAATCGGCTCATAACTGCCCCCTGAGGCTGGAGGGCAGAAAACACCCACTGGTATTATATGGTATCACATTTGTAATGGGCGTTCTCTTCCCCTCAGCAGCCACAAGGGACAACAATGAGCACATTCCACACCCAAAAACTAACTCCGACAAGCGACACTAATGGCGATATTCATGCTTTTCAGATGCGTTTTCAAACTGTATTTTTTGGGTTTTTACAAAAGTCTTTGGAAGATGAAGATTACCTGGTTGGATTTGCAAATGTACACCTGGCTAACAACCCCACCTGCTTTTAAGAGCAGCACACAACCGCTCCCCTGAGCTTTTCTATGGATGCCAGATGGGGACTAGGTGCAACTTAATTTAGGAAGGAACTAATTAGATGATGCAACTCAAGAACCTCTGTATCCTTTCCAATGAGAATTAGAATTATGTCAAGTTTGCACATAACAAAGATATTGCTTAAAATAACCCAGGATTGGGTGGCAAGAAAACATTTTGCAAACCTAGCTGTCCATCACAGCACTAATATTATCTGACATACAATTCAAACACATGACCAGGCTGATGCACACATACACTGTAGGCACAGACCTGTTTAGGCTGGTCTGCTGTGTCTGTATGTTGAAATGCCACTTACGCAAAATAGCAAGCTGCATTTGATTTACCTCTTACTTACTTTTCCTGTGCCAAAAATTACTGAGAATATTCATAGTAATCATGAATCTGAACCCTAATGATTAAAGGACAACTAACATTTGCTGATATGCAACCAGTGTGCCATGGTGACAATAAAAAGAGGAGAGGAGTGCCTCTTCAGCACTTTAATCTAATCCATCAGTGATTGCCAATCACTGAACTCGGGTCGGTGTGTAGCCATGTTTCAGAATAAAAAATGTGAGATTTTTCATGACCTTTCTCAGAAGCTGACTTTGATTGAAGGCCATTTCCAACATCAAATAATTAAGAGATGAGACTGACGTAAATTGCCAGAGAAGGAACAGGATCACAGGAAATAAAATGTGTTGGGACATGAAGACCAACTGTATTTTGTAAATCACTATAGATGCATTCTGTGTTTAAAAAAAGAAAAATAAATCTGGGTCTGGAATATTCCAAAGTCAGGTATGTTGTGCAAAACCATGTAGGACACAACGTGTGAAAGAAAGCATTTTATCAAACTTTAACATTATTTCAGCCCTAAAACTGGGGCCATTACAGCCTCTCTTTTAACAGTTTAAGAACCTGCAAAATCCTCAGTTTAATGATTGTACAATCAGGTCCATGCTTAACAGCCTGAGACTGGACACCAGGTGATCATAAATGTGCTTGATGGAGTGAAAGCCTCACACACATAACAGTGTTTTTGGGAGAGTCTACTGCAACAAGAAAACTCCGCTTACTGTATAATTTTAGCCATCAGTCAGTGGTAAATGGAGACCGGGATATGTGTGAAAACTGAACACACTCTGAGCGGAAATAAGCTGCAGACTTCTGTCCCTGGAGACTCGGGTGTCCAGTTTTAAAAGCAAATGCTCGGTGAACGCAGAGTGCCCACAATGCAGGGACTCCGGGGAATGCTGAAATTATAGGTGCTATGTGTCCTGTGGCAGCTGATGGTGGGTCATACTTAGCCCAAGAGGATCTGTTTTAGCTGAAGAAAGTATTAAAAACTGTAATAAAATTAAAATGACCTATTGGTACAGGAAAGCAATGGAAGGAGTCTGAGGGATGATGTAGAAAAAAATCAAGACAAGCAGATAAGACAAATCAATATCATCCTCATCTTCATCAATAAGTGTAATTATATGTAATTTCCCCATTTCTGGTTATATTGGTTCGGTTAAGTTTAGGCAACATATGATGTCACATGTAATGGTTTTTGCTTCAAGTGGCCTACACAGAGGATAGGCTGATAAAAAAAATCAGAATATTTGTTTTCTGGTTTAAGTAGCATCACCACATTACCTATTTTAATATAAAGCCCTTAAGAAGGACTATCTCAGTATCTAAATACGTGCATCTGACAAAAGAAAAATGGTTATATTACTCATAATGCTCATATTATGAGTAATCTATGCAACGAGTAGGCAATACATTTATCAGGCACTTATTAATACTGATTTATATTTTGATCACAGACAGAGAGAGACGCTGCTGGTAAAATAGAAAATAAAGCCAATACTGACCAATGCCGACGTCCAAGAAACGTCGGCAAAAAATAAAGTTATGAGAGTTAAGCTGCTCCAGCGTCTGTGTCTGTGTAGCACAACAGCTGTAATCTATCAAACCGCAATCAAGAAGAAGAAGAAGAAGAAGAAGAAGAAGAAGAAGAAGAAGAAGAAGCAACAACGCGCCGTTTCATCACATGCAAGGAACGTCACACCAGCCTCCACTAACACAGCTAGCAATTTAACCTTCGCTTCGTTATCGCTCAAATTACATGACTTTTATAACAAGGCAAACGAGCTCAAAGAAATTGACATGGTCTTCTGGTGGATTCGGCGTAAACACAACGCCGAATGATACATGATGCACTGTCGCGTTTCAACGAAATTTATTTCAAACTTGTAGCATCGCGCCCATACCCGACCCGGCAGATGTAACATCATTTGCATTGGAGATGGACATAGAATTATTTATAAATGCCGTTTATAAAAGTTATGAGTCGGTAAAGTAAGAGCGCCGTGGAGAATCAAACGTACGCCGAACTATGCAGCTGATGAGGCTGCTTCGGAAATGACTTACATCTCGAAGAGAGCAACGTATTCACGGGTATTTACAGGCGAGAAACGCTTAACGCTCGTCTTTTTTAAAGCAGGTCTGGAGCTCGGTGTGGAGTTCGGCACATCGGAGCGTAGAGCGGCGTGCGCCGCACACGCAACGCGTCTCGACGGAGCCGGGAAAGCTGACGTCTAACCCCCGAGTTCATCCGAAAATAAATCCCGACGGAGGAGCCCCACTCACCGAAGTTGGCACCAAGAGGCTGGCGGGTCGCTCGATCAGCTCAGGTTGCTGTTTCCCGGCCACATTCATTTCCCATATAAAACCTCTTTCTCCGTCCGCTGACTTCGACGAGAGTTTCTCAAGTCATTTATCCGGCGAATCGGCCGCGAGTGTTATTCACCGGCGTCCCGTTCAACGACAGAGACGGACGGAGAAAACATGCCCTGTGCGCCGCGTTAGGCTTTAAAACAAAAAAAAAAAGGGGGGATAAAAAACCAGAAAGCTCCTTTTTGTCTTGTGCAACTGCAACAATTTGTCCCGCTGCAGAGACTCGACGAGTCAGGGCGATCGCTGCTTTATCCCCGCGGCTCAGCCTCGCCGTCGACGCGCGGTGGCTCCTCTGCTGCTGCTGCTGCTGCTGCTGCTCCTCTGTCCGCATGTGTCTCTCCACCTGCTGCCTGTCCCCCCCATTAACCATTCCTGCGTCAAACCACGGGACGTTAACCCGTTCACGGGCGTTTAGAGCCCGGGTCCGTAAATGCCGGTGTGTTTTTAATCATTTGTGCGTCTTTTAATTGGCGCCGCAGCTGCGGGGCGAACCGCGGCCGGTTGGATCGCTGCGGGATCCGAGCGGCTGCCTCCGGGTCCAGAGTCATCGACGGGATTACGGGACATCACGACAGCCGACGTGGGGCTAAATACAACCCCGTCCCTCGGCTCTGTGTTCAGGTAAAGCTCGCCAGCTGACCCCGAGCGTGTTAAATCTCGATGGGGCGCTGGCGTGAATGAGTTTGCGTGGACACTTGCACACCAGGGGACACCAGGGGACACCTGGGGACACCTGCAGGCCCCGGCGTGACGGGAGCGGGCCTCGCTCAGTCTTCTGGTGGAGGGCGGATGGGTCGGGGATGGTTATTTTGATCGGTGTTAACACTCTTCATCCCCGGCCCGAGGGAGCCCAGCGCTGCTGACAGACTCCTACATCCCTCGGAGGGTTTTAAGGGTATAGAGGGTTTATGCGCTGAATATGGCACATCTTCCAATATCTGTCACCATCAGGAGCAATGGAGGCTATGAATAGAGTCTCGAACACCCAAGTGCGCGCAGTACCTGAGAGATGGCTGAACTTTGTATGATTACAAGCCTCAGAGGTGAAAGGTTCTTGCTTTGTTTTTCTTTATTGTTCAGGATTACAGGTCTATGTATATCTGGGAGGGTTAGGGTGATGGGCTGCTACAGTGCACTGTATTATAGTATGGCACTATCATAAGAGCGTATGAAAGGGTATCATCAGAGGATTGGAAAAGGTGTGATTACGAAAGCCTCTTTACCTTCATACTTCAATCGCAGACATCCACTCCTTGAATTATGTTTTTTCTGTGAAATCTGATGAGATGATGCTTTAGCGCTGGATATGGATTTCAGCAAATCTATCCCCCAACTCTGCTTAAAATAAAATAAGCCTTGTGGAATTCAGAATGCAGTAAGTAGCTAATATATTAGAATACATCTCTATAATGGCAAAGAAATGTGACGCCTTAATGCTGACAAAACAATAATGCTTTTGCAGCCTACTGTGAGTGGTAAGGTTGCTTTAGTAAATACGTTGATAATATTGCTGATACACTGGGTCAAACTTAATTCTCTATGGCCTCAAAAAGAAATCCAGGCAGCTTTAAAACACACAGTCTCCATATCAACAGGAATAGCAGAAAGAACCTCTAAGCTCCACAAGTCACTAAGACAAAGTGTACCACAGAGACCTGTAAAGACTAAACAAACTGCCCCGGGATTTGTTTATGACAGGATTGTTAAAAATTGCTCACCCACAGTACCAGTAGTCATTTTAATGCATTCAGTTTGGTTGCTTCTGACCCAGGGATTTCCTTTGCTCTCTTTTAACTGAACATTTTCTGCTTGAATTAAGCACTTCTGGAAAAAAAACAATGACAGCCTTACCCTGAGAATTCTTCAAAAAAAAACAAGGAATAAGGCCATGAATGCTTACGTTGGGATGAACCTTAAATACAACATATGAGGTCACGCAGCTAGCAGCTTGAGACTGGACGCAGCGAGCCCAGCTCTACGCAAAGGCAAGAAAATCCACCTACCAGCACCTCTTAAGTCCACGAACACATTATATCTCGTAATCTGAAGAGTAAAAACAATTATTGGTGGTCTGGGCACAAATATTATAGTACCATAGCCTGGCAAACAAACTGGAAACAATGGGAAATAGCTAGCCTTGCTTGTCCAAAGATTTTATTTAAAAAAATGCGCCCACAAGGATATTTTGCAGTAAATCCCACTGAAAAAGACCTTTTTTTTTTACACTTTAGTTTTTGTTTAAAGATTTAACAAAATATTGTCACTGGTGAGCTTTAAAGTTGCTTGGAAGGTGGATGGTGTCGCCTTCAGACAGAGCCAGGTTAGATGTTAACCCTTGTTTCCAGTCTCGATGCTACTGTAAGATAAGTTAATGGACGGCTGTATCCATTGTTGCATATTAATCACAAATTTTTGAAAATCAGCAGCTGAAACATTTTAATATGAAAGGAAACAGTAAGAAATCCCCCGTCATGAAAGGAAGGATAATCCAGTATGATCTAGTTCTATCATCTGGTCATGTGTCCAGCCATCAATCAGTTGTGGTTTTTTTTTTTAATGCTCTGTTGGCCCCTCTTCCAGCTGCTAGCATAATGCACTAGATCTTTCTCTTGCATCTTTAACTTCTGTGGGGCTTTGAAAACCTGGTGTCAAAGCTTCAAAGTGACTGTCTTTTTCTGATATTATATCTGATAGCTCACTTTTCTGGGCTTGTGTTTAACATAGCATACTCTCTTTCTAGGCATATTTCTGGTATTAGAAAAAATGCTCAACCAAAAATGTTGACAGCCAGTTTTCTCAGGATTCTTATCTCATTCAAAAATCATTGCTGGTGGGCCAGTTTCTGCTGAATTTTCAACCTTTGCCCTTTTGACCTTTTATTTAACTCTGCAACTGAGACTAATGATGCATATTTTTTTTTAGAAAGGTGTTTGTGAAGGTGAACTGGGAACATCTTGCAAAAGACAGTTTTTAAAGTTTTAAATTTTTCCTCCTGAGGGAGCATATAGGGAGAAACATACAGTTTGACCTGTGAAATTTTTCAGTCGGATTTTTGAACAGTACATAGAATGGGGGGCTGCCCTGATTAAAGCATCTAGTGCATTAATATAAGTGAATTTAGGTGAAATTCCTGTTTTAATCCTTCCATTTCTTACCTCAGCCTTTGTGTGACTAAATTCTTTGCTTGGCATTAGGTTGCTGATTTAAATTGGTTCTGCTTCTATCTTTCTTGTACTGTACAACTTTTTCTTTTCAAATTGGAAACTCATCAGACAGTAATCCTCTGCAAACAATAAAAGGGGCAAGGTTCCTACAAGTTCAACCTAAGGCCTTGTGCTTTGCTCTCTCAGTCATTCTCTCAGTCTTTGTTACATTTTTCTTCAATACGTTGCTATTTTTTCAAATCTTATCTGAAATCGGGAAACAATGCCTATAGTACTTAAAAATGCATATGCTCTTTTCAAAGTTTTTTTTTTTCTTTGCAAAATAGTTTTTATATTCTTATGTTCTTTGGGGCAAAAATTATAAACCATAAAGTAATTTCCCAATGCTAATGGACAAAACTCTTTTTTTTCTGCACATTAATGCTTTGAAACCTATCATTCAGTCCTTAAAGTGAATCATCTTGCTCCTCCAAGACTTGTTTTTTTTAGTCATTAGGTGCTAGATGCATGAGTAAATTATCATTTCAGTACAGGTTTCACAGTGAACTTGAGGAGCTGCAGTGGTGCTTAAAAGGTAAAGGCTAACACTTGCATGGCATAATGCTCACACAGACAATGTTTACATAGAGATGTTTAGCAGGGACGTGTTTACCATGTTCATGACATTAGTTAATTTTGTTCAAAAACACCGTTTGCTATTTAACGAAACCCTCCCAACCCTTCCAAACTCTCCCATCTTTGATGCTAAGCTAACTCTTCACACTGAGGAGAGTTGGATATTCCTGTATATTGATCCACTTTCCAAAGGCAAAATGTAAGGACTACATATTTGATGAAAATTGAATTAAAAACTATAGGGGAGAGTGGGGTGAGATGAGCAGAGTTTTACCTATGTTATCCTTGAGATAAGGGAAAATTAGACAGAATTAGAATGAAAACATGCACCTTTATGTGATGATCTCTCCTCTCAAATAAAATTATCATAATCCATCTATGACAAAGCTGCCTAAAGAAAATATTTCTGAAAAAAAGGAGTTTTTAAGTTTAAATCTGAGAATGATTGTGTTAATGAATAGTTTCCTCGGTTTAAACGTGAGAAAAAAACAAAAACAAAAGCATAATTTTTCAAGACCACTGAGCAATCAAAACAGCTATTCAATATTCCTATCGTTTCAGGGAAACATGACGTGTTGCTCCGTCCTTTAAGTTCCTCCTGCATTTTGAGGTTGAGGTAGCTTGTTCAGAAAATCGTTCGATGGAAGAGATGCCTCATCCTATTCCTTAAAGGCAGAGGTTCGTTTCTCACTACCAGCGACCCCCCCCCCCCCAATTCCTCAGACCTCCCATTTTCTTTTCCCCTTTATCTCTCCTCTCTTCATGAGCCCATTAAATTGCCCACTTTTCAGGTGTATCAGTCAAGATTCTTAACACAGTTTTGTTTTTTTTTGTTTCCTAGGCTGTTGGCTTTTGGGCAAGGGTAGAATTTCAGCAGGAAACATATATCCAGCGTGGTTGGTGAAGCACATTCTTGTTGAGGGCAGCTCGGCAAAGATGAAGGTTAAAACCACGGGTGGATCATCTGCAGCTGCAGGCTGCAGCAAGGGTTGAGCCTGTCCGACACCATGGACAGCACATAGACTCCACATCAGAGAAAACATCTTAGTTGTAAGGGAAAATCCCTCTGGGCTTGAATCCAGAGGAGATATTCCATGGTGTCACGGCTGACATGGGAGCCAGGGATTTCGTATCTGCTGTCCGTTTTTTCCTAGGTTGTATCTCTCGCATCCATTAAGAGCAGTGTTGTAATAGGTCTTTAATGGACCATAAACACTCTTGTCCCAAGGCTGGAGGCAATGGGATGTCTGGAACATAAAAATACCGTTTCTTTTTTCTATATCCAAAACCGTCGTTTAAGAGGGCTGGATGTTCAAGGAACTAAAGAGCAGTGACTTCACAGATCCAGCCAGATCTAGTGACGTTACCAATGGACCCTGGAGGTACTATTCAAACACAATGGTCTTAGTATCTAACTCTTGGGAGGATAAACATTGGGAGGAGCTGTGTTCCTAACAGTACTGACTGCACAGACCCCAGTCACACGATCTCTGTCAGCGGACGTGATGGCGCTGATTTGGTTCTTTTCTTATTCTACCACTAACTGCTTCGGTGTCTGCACTGTCGTAACACCTGCCTCATCTACATTATAAATCATGTTTGGAGGGAATTTATACCTTTTAAAACAAAGAAAGATGAGAATGAGAGTAGTTGAACCTACACACAATGCAAAAAGTATTTGTAAGTAATCAGTCCTTTAGCCTGGTAATTATAGCTGGTAGGAAAAGATATGTAGTTCTCATAGATAGTTATTTATGTAGTCAAATGTAGGAATTTTGTCACCTGTCCATCATTTTAGTCAGATTGTCAGAGAACTCCATGACTGTTTTGATAAAGGCTGAAGGCCTTTCCACATTGTCCCTTCAGGGACAGAGCAGGAGAGACGGTAGCATGCTATAAAATCCATGAACCAGTCTTGACCTTAAAAGGTGGGCCATCATTTATTCTATCATGATACTGTTTTAGATATATAAAATATAAATACTGACCTGTCAATAACTCTTTCCTTTGCCACTGATGTGATGCATTTTCCACCTTTGACATCAATGGTAGCTCTCTCATGTCTTCAAGTGGTGTTGAGCCCAAGTTGGTTTTCCTCGTTTAGGTTCCTGGCATGACACCTTCTCAACAATGATTAATATAAGACGATACATTTTTGAATCTAAAATTTTTGAAGGTAAATGTTCAGTAAAATCAGATATTTTACTGAACCTCAGTACCTTTTGTTGGGGTAATTTGAACCACTGGATCAATTTAGCTGGTAGCCTTTGGCTCACTTTCACCCATAGCCACCATCTGGGAAGAAATTGCCTATTTCAGCAATTAAGGTTAATCTTTAGTGAAGTGACTCACATGGTCTTTGTGCTGCTGGACTCATCACTAGACTCTGCCATAGTCAGACAGTTCACTAGACAACTACAGTTATAGCAGCTAGCCTAAGCTAAAACTAAAAGTTATTAATATTCCCTATAGTTGTTATCTCTAAATGTAAAGCATCCATTTTGATGAAATGACATGTTGGTAATTCACTTTATTATTTCACATAACGTAATAGGGCAGCACCTAAATCAATTCTTGATAGAAAAGACAAGAGAAAAAAAACAGCTAAGTCCAGCTTAAATCCTAAATCATATACTTAAATGGCTTCAACTGTAAATGAATGTATATTGATATCAGTAAAAATATTAAAAGTATTCAGACTGACAGATCGAAACCTAGCAAATGACAGAAACACTGATTCATATAAGCTATGGATTGTAAATTACCTTTTTTCTCTGTACTCTGTCTTTTTAGAGCAGTATATTTGAGTTACAAATCAACTGAAACCTTTTCTTTGTTCAGAGACAACTGTAACTCTCTTAATGTCTGTTTAGGTCAAATCTCTCTCCAACATCTGGCAGCTGACAGGGTTTTAACTCACATTAACAGTAGAAATCATCTCTCCTTTTCCCATCAGTTTCATTATTGATAGGTATTTGTCAGCACAGATGGATTGAGTGGCTTCCTGCGGAGTTAAAATGCAATCATGAGCTCATGTTGCTCTCAATTTATATCTGCTTTGGGATCTTTGTCATTTATCATCCTTCCTCTCTGTGCTGTCCCAGGTAATAAACTTTAGACTGAAATGTACAGGATTTTTACCACCAAGCTAACTGTCTAAATTCCAAAAGGATCTTTCTCTCTGGATTTTCTTAAATGAACGACTCATTTGCTTCCCTGTATAAACATGTTTTCTATGTCTGTTATGAAGATGATGTATGATTTATACCTTGATTTTCAAAGTGCTGTCCAAATAAAATTATGACCTAAAATTGATGTGTAACCTCAGAGATTCAAAGCTGTAATAAAGGGCTGTGTGGTTCAATAAAAGCACAGTGAAAAACAGTTATAGAAAAAGAAGAAGTTATGAAAAAGATTTCATAAAAATATCTGTCTCCAAAAATAACACATATAATATTACTAGGGCAATAGGTTGTCAATACGTTGCTACCTACTACCCAACGTCGCCCTGAGACAACTTTTTTGTGCCAGTCAGTATTACAGAGGAATAGGCCCTACAACCACATGTCTTACAGATGACCTTTAAATCTCCAACTATAAACTAAACTAAAAAGGTCAAAACTAAAGGTCAAAATGAAATTCTTTATCAGTTTATCTTTTTTTCCTTTTTAAAGTCCTTTATGCATATGGCATCTAGCTACTGCTGTTATTAAGATGTAAAACTAGGTATAAATAAGTAATTTCTATGCACAATAGAGAGAGATGCAGTTTTATTTAAATACATTTCCAAGTTGGAGCTTGTACTGTACAGGGACAGACAGAGGGGACCTGAAATTGAGCTTTATGGGAATTTTTTGGGAGCTGTGCGCATCTGAGAGATGAATTGTCTAAAAGACAAAGATCTATTAGAAAGATTGGATCTGAGACAGCTCAGTGCTCAGCCAGATATCTACCTTAGTGCTTAAGTGAGTCGATTAAACTTTCATGATCAAATCTCAAATGCTGCACTGAGGTCTAAAAGAATTAAGACTGAGTAATTTCCTGGCTGCATCCATTTCTTTTCGTTTCCTTTTTTCCTTTCTCTTCCTTTTTCTTTTTTTTGGGTAAGTAGGGACGGTCTGTGTACTGGGGTCACTGGAAAAATTTAAGGAGAATTTTCTCAAAACTCTTTGTTTTTAAAAGCCTAATGTGAGTTTTTGTTGACCTGTATTCTTTAGTTTTTGCAATTATTTTTTTTTGAGTTCTCAGAAAGATCCTGAATCAGAGAAACGATGTGTTCATGATCTTGGCTTATGCTGAAGACATTAGTTAAAACTTCTTGACATAAGACACAAGAAAAGACACAAAAAGGAGCTAATATAGATCAGCCAAAGATTGAACATCAGTATCCTAATCAAGTATATTCATGTGGATTGTATTTTCATTACCCTAAAAGTGGAAATTAGCCCATGAGGCTTTAGGATGAAACACCTCACAAAAATGTCCTTGTTTACATAAATCTCAATATCGCGGGTCGCTGAACAAGCCGTGAGATAGCAGACGTATCTAAAGTTCACGTTGTGCCTAGAGAAATGTTTAACTCAAACACTAGCCTGGATGACTTAATCAAAGAAGAAAGCACAAAAGGCTTGGGGAGGTTAAAGTGTCAGCTAACATGTGAAGACGTCTAGTTAATGTCGTTTTTTTTACCCTAATTTATGATACACATGTAAGAATAGATCAGACCCTCCAAAACATTCGCTTGTGAAGATTCATGCACTAATCCTTCCTAGCACCCTGGTTACCTTGGCTGAAAATGGCTCTTTTCGCCTCCAGTAGAAACCTGTTGGTGTGCCTCTCTCTGATGATTCAGCTGTGTCAGTGCCAGCTGTGGTTTGTGTGGATGAACCCACAGACTTTATCTCTTTCTGCCAGACAGTGCCATAGGTGAGATCGGTCAGTGGTGTGGCATGCCCTCCGGTACTGAAGGTGTGTAATTTTCCCCAAGAACTGACTGTTTTGAAGCAGTCTCTGCCGACGCTGAGCGCGTGCAGACTCCGAATGGCGGCACTTGGCTTAGTAGAAACTAGATGGGTTGGACATCATACTCAGCTGTTTTCATAAAGATATGTTTAAAGATGTGGCAAAGACAGACAACATTTGCCCATTTACAGACTAAGCAAATTTGAAGCAACATTAGTGTTCATTTTGCAGTCACGTTTCTGTTATTGTCTGTGTTAGCCACGGTAGCAAGTGATTAAAAGGAGAGTTAATACTGGAACACGACTCCAAATGACTGCTATCTGCTACATATATAATGAAAGTCAATCTTTGGTAACATGTTTGTCAAAGCGGCTTAAAAGGTAAATAATATGCCAGTTTTTACAGCTTGTTTCCATGTGTACAGTCCCCAAGTGGCCAAAAATTTGTAAAGTTCATGGAACTTTAATTTGCCATAAAAGCGAAACAATGAGCTGAAGGATGCTAAAATGCTAAAACGCTGAATGGAAATGAAGATTTGGGTGAAAATTATCTTTTGGATTGTAACTACAGGAGACCCCCCCCATCATTTCATCCATTAACATAAAATGCTGACAAGTGCTGCTTTAAATACTCAAATTATTAGACAGTTACATTGTTGAAAAATAATACTGCTGCTTCTACTACACAGGAAAGACTGACAAGCTGTGTTTCCACAAGATCTGTCATGTACTGCGCCTTTAAACTGCTGGACAGTTGGCCCATAATGAGATTGAACTTGCTACCTTAGCATTAGTACTGCAGCATATTCATGCTGGCATAAATAAGAGAGCAGCAGCGTTGACAGATGCTCATGGTGAGGAGGCTCAGACAACACGGCGGTCAGGGAGGTCACCACCACATGAATCAGGCGCCGATCGAGTCTGTGTGGCAACGTTTCACAGCTCAAACCAGGAGAATCACCGAGTGCTTGAAAAACAGTAACATTCAGACAATTATGCTACCGACATTCTTCCTCTTCCAACACTTCAAGCATATTCTTACACTGAATTATTAAATCAAGGTAAAGTGGAAAAGTGATGACATGGAACAAAGATTTAGAAACTCAATCCAAAAGTAGCTCAAATCTCAGTCTGCTACTTACTGTTATGACAGTTTAGTTGTTGTACATCACTAAGGCTACCTGCAGTATTCAAATGAATTCAGTTAAGTCTTCATTGTCCCACATGGGTATATTAGCTCCGTAGAGCAATGTAGCCCATAGAAGAAAGCTTTGGAGCGGTTTCAAACATTCATAACAGTATCATGTCATTGCTCGTTCATATCTATCCTTAGGCAAGGACTTTCATAACAAGGTGATGATTTGGAAGAGATGTGAAAAATTTTGTTCCCTAAAATAGTTTTCTGGAACAACAGTAAATACCTAAAATCATTAGGTTTGTTAAGATGATAGTTTTTTGAGAAACATACTGGTTTTCTCTAAAAAAAAAGCCATTAAGTCTGAAGTAAAATGTTCAGCATTTTTGTGAAATGCAATTATTTGCTTTCTTGCAGAGAATGAAATACATAAATGAGAAGATTGACTGTCCAGTAGGTTTAAGGCAGGTAGCAGTCAGTTAACTTAGCATAAAGCCTGGAAACAGCAAGCTTAGCCTTTTAAATGGAACAAAATCTGTCTATCAGCACCTGCAGAGCTCACGGATTAACTTCTTATATCTTTGTTGTTTGATTTTTTTAATGAAAATCTAAGTGTAAAAATGACCAGTTTTTGTCTTACAGGGGTTTGTGTGCTGGACTATTTCTAGGCTGAGTACACATAACCTGTAAAATAACTAAATTTTCTATACTTTACCTTTACTTTCATTTTTGTACAAATTAAGCAAATAAAATACAATGTGTTAATTTGTGAGTTTTGGACAGAGTTATACTAACTTATTCATGCTGAGCTAACTGTCCCCAAACAGTGGTCTAAGATTTAACATACAGACTTTAGAGTGGTATTGACTTTGCTGTCAAACTCAGCATGAAAGGAAATAAGCATGTTTTTTTTTAAAGAATATAGAACTTTTCCTTTAAAAAGGTATCAAAAGGTATGTATCTTTTTTAAAAATAATAATAAAAGAAATTCATATTACTGATGAATTTAGAAGAAAAGGGGATTTTATGCAGCAACCCAAAAGTTGTTCTCATCAGTGGCTTATAACTGATCTATACAGCATTTATATATTATTAACCATATATAATGTCACTAGTTACAACTTGTTAAAACTTGATGCCTTATTAGTAGGTGCAACCAAACTCTTATTCAAATGTTATGGAACCTTTTCCTATATGTGTATGATGATGAAGCATGTTATTTGGAATCGATTTCTTTTGTTTGTGTTTTCTCATTTGCGCTAATTTAATTGTGTAGGCCAAAGTCTAAAAGTGCTTTTGACCAGGTATAAAACATTCTTATCATATCCTGTCAGTTCAGTTTTTATTCACCATCAGCCTCTTGCTAATGAAGACTTACATTCTGGAGTGAGAATGTGAATTTTTTTTCCAAAAGCTGCATAAAGGAAATCTCACTTATATCTGGCTCACTTCAAAACCTAGAACCCCTTTATATTAAAAATTTCTGAATTCTGCAGATAAAATATTCAAATGTATTTCAGGATGACTGTTTCAACTCTACCTCTCCCACACTGTAATTACCTTTTCCCGATGTATTATAATCTGCACCCGCAGTTAATGAAGAGTGTCTCTACTATGTGTTGGTCACCTAATGCATTACGCAAGTTTTCCTTGACTAGACAGCGCAGACCTCAGTGAAGACTGTCCGAGCAGAGTTTAATCCAGGAAAAGGAAAACCTTTTGGCATTTTTCAACTTATAATAGTGTTTTCTATTATGGTTCTATCGCACAGTTGAGTAGCAGGAAAGTATACTGTAGGGAGCTGATGTATTATTATGGAGGAATTCAGCTTGAGGGATGACTGGCTTTTGACTCCATCTGCTGGTCACCCACTTGGCTTTCATGTTAATGTGTGTTCACTGTAGCTCCATGAAGTGAAAGAAATAAAAGAAATGCAGAGTAGCGTTCCTATGTAAAGTAGAATTCACTTCAAAAGAGTTTGTGTGCAGCAGGAAGAATAAAAATCAAAAATAACGTCCGGCACCAGGCGAGCAAGAGCAAGGACTTGAGTGCTCTCTCACACTGAGCTGTCTGGGTTTCCGCGGCTGACACAGCTGCAAGCTCACAGCAGACATCACAGAGGTAACCCCTTCTCTTCCTCTCCACAGTGCCACCCTGCCCTCCCTCGTCCGCCGACGCGCCATCAAAAATGCAGAACCGTGGCATGGAACCAGAAGTGGAACATGGCCTGTGGTGAGGGGGGATATCACAGTGGAAGAGATTAGCGCTGGTGGGGGGAGTCTTACAATCAGAGTACTGTATTAACAAAACCCTGCGGTGAGCACAGCAGGCTTTTTATGGAATGGGGTATGAGCTTTTCTGACAAACATTGTGGAAACTAGTAGAAGTTTTCATATATTAATGAGTGCATGTGTAGACTAACACATGCACTCATTAATTGACCTAAAAACCCAGAGCAAAAACAAATTACAGCCTGAAGAAAGAAAATGTATTAACACTGATGCAATTAAGGCTTTGATTCAAACAATATGAAGTGTTTTCAAAAAACATGACCTATTCCCAGTTAATTAAAGTTTCATTTGAAGTTGCAAATACCTGGCACACAATTTGATGCATTTCACAGATTGGAAAATAAGCAGCACAAGGCACAATGGCTTTTAGATAATAAAAGGGGTGTCACATAAAGAAACTAAGGCGTCATTGAAGCAGCACTCTAGCAATTTAGAATTGCACAACCATACACATCAATATGTCACAGGGGATAAATCTAAAAAGAATGGCCAAAGTTGAAGAAGCAGAGGCTGAGATTGTAGGATTTAAATTAACAATTATGAGACAAGCTCCTAAGATGCTTGATCCTACATTTCCCATGATGCAACCAATAGTATAATTTTGTTTGACCATCCCTGCCTGGTAAAATCTGACTTTCTGTTCAAGCCAAAGCCAAGATGACCCTGTTGACATCACTATGACATCTTCAGGGTTATCCTTTTCCCAGGGTAAGTAAAAATCCTCATGACCTGAAAACTGAGATTCAGCAAAATCAGGAAAATGCGCTATTAAAAGAAGTTTCATGTTCTTATTGAAATATTTAAATAACTAGACCTGGCAAAAGTATTAGTTGTACCCAAGTGACAAATTCAGAGACCTGAGCTACATGTAAAATTGAATGGCAATATTTTTATTAAGTTAGGAAATCAAAACATTTAAGAAATTTAATTATATACACTGCTTCTACTGTATGGATTAAAAAAAAGACAAAAATAAGCTTGACACACCAAGCTAATACATGTTATAGACTTTGCATTTCACATACCCATAAATAATGATCTTGGTTCAAATTATAATTACGAGTTTATGTCATCCTCATGACTGAGTGGATGATGTGCTGAAACCTCGCAGTATCTATTTGTTCACCTCAAAAAAATCTTCAAGTACGCGTATCAGAACTGTTCTTCTGGTCTTAAATATCATAAAGCTACGCTATAAAATACAATAGAGCATATCTACCACGTGTTCCATGGGAAACAAAGAAAAGGCAATGGTTTAAGAAATCATTTCTCATGAAATATTGGTAAGCCTTAAAATAAACTTTCAAGCGATTTCAGTAAGGTCATTTACAACAGGTAAAGAGGCAGGGTTTTATCATTAAATCAATCAAATAAAGCTAACATTTGCTACTTTGTTCAAAATATACAGAAAATAATATGGATTCCAAACGCATCAGTCAGAGCTGCTAGTGGCATGCACCACGGTAAACAACTATACTGAGATTCACAGGGTATAGCAAGTAAAATGGACATGTTCGACAAGTGCGTTGTACAGTAGTAGCCATTGTAATACTCTATTCCAGTGGTTGTGACCAGAGAATGTATGCACAGCTTTGATTACAGAGGTGTGAGTGCTCCTCAGTGCTCCTCTTTGTCGCGGCCTTTCTTCTCCTTCTCGTCCTGCAGGGCAGTGCCCAGCTTCTTGATGAGCACTGACAGCACCTTGTCCAGCGGGTCCATCACACCCCTCTGCAGCCACTTGGGAATTGTAGTCCTGGCATGGTGGAAGCCCAGTTTCTGCAGGATGTAGTCAACACCCACCGGGTCAATCTTGCGTCCTGTCCAGGAGATGAGCCTGAAGAGAGAGGGAGAGTTTAGTGTAGTTCTAAATGTATTTCAGAGAGTCGAGGATAATTATTTGAGGAGTGTTTAACCGTTTTAAAGCTACAAAACTAACTTGTATCCTCACTCACAGTAACTAAGCATATATACTCAAGTAACATACTTCAGTACTCATATTTTACTTGAGTTTTTCCATTTTCTGTTACTTTATAATCTTACCGCATTACATTGTAGAGGAAACTATTGAAACTTTTATTTGCCAGCCATAGTTACTATATAAAAAGCAATGACATGCTTATAAAGTACAGTGCATTACCATCAGTTTATGTAACCTACAAGTATTTAAATTTTAAATGACTTCCATTTTGACCAATTCTATGGTAAATGCAGGTTATAAATTCATGCACTGCATCTATTTCTATGAAAAACAGGACTAAATAGGACACCAGGTCACCCTTTAAGTGAAAAAGTTATTTTAGGATCGTCTATATTTATTTTTGGTATTATTCTGAACCTAATAGCCTTATACATCTGGATCTGCTTCTCTGGTCTCTGTGTCACTGTAAAAGCGTCACTGTTTGGCCACCGTGTCATGAAGAATGACGCTGTTCAAGTGTCACAAATGCTCCTTTCTATTTTCTCCTCTGCGGTTTCTGAGAGAGCATTATTGATGAATGAGTACTGTGACTCAAAAGGACTCTGTCATATGAAAATGTGTGTGTCTGCTACCAAAAACACAAGAATAAAACAAATAAACAAAAAAGGACATCCCCCAAAAAACTCCACTGTCTGCGGTGTGATGGAGCAGAGCTGACCTGAGAGTCGGCTCCAAGTGCCAGGTGTTGCACATGAACTCCCTCCAGTCCACGGTGGTGTAGTTGATGCCGTCGTCCTTGTCCTTGTCCTTGTCTTTGTCTGTGGAGCTTTCCTCGTGCACAGCCGTAGGGCTCTTCTGGCCCGGCCGAGCCGCGAACATCCGCGGGGCAAAAAGGGCTGAGGACACATGGGGAGGAACAGAAGCAATAAGGTCATCGCTTCGAATACTTCACTGCACTTGTATTTTACTTCCAAACAAGACAAGCACATTTTTCACCAGAAGTCGAGCACAATAAACACTCATTAATATCTCTGAATGCACCATTGGCACCTTGATAGTAAAGATCTACACCCTATTCACATTCAAATATCCATCCACCCTACTTCAGTTAAACAGGATTAATCAAAGAGTGATGAAAATCTTCCCAGCTTTCCTCTTTTTTCTTTCTACTCAGCTGCAGAATCAAAACGAACAAAGTCTTGGCACTATTTTAATTGTCATGAAGAAAACAAGTTTAATGGGATCAAGAGTGGTCATTTGTTCCTTTTGACAAAAGGAAGCCCATTAAAATGCTGCCTGCATTGGGCTCCCTGACCTCCCCACTGTGTGTGAAAATAACACTCCGCTGCCTGCGTCTCATGCTGCTCTCCAAAATGTGTCCGACAGCACACAAACAGCTTGGCAGGTTCATAGGAAGCCAGGTCTGGTCCAACATGTTATTTTCTTTTGCATAGCTTGATGAGTAATTTTCTTGACATGCAGTACAATGGCTCAATTGGAAACTCATAAAGCAGTTTGACTTTTGAATAATAGAATATTCATTGCTAAAGTTGTTGAAGATGACTCATGAATTTGTCCCAGAGAGTGTGGACAGCTGAAATGACTGATTATTGTTTGCCTTCTCACTGCCTGACTGAACAAATGAATGCAATGAGTGTAGAAAATGACACAAACCCTTCTCCTTCTCCTTCAGGTAGGCTGACACCAGGTCATGAAGGAACATGATGAGCTCAGCGTCCATAGTGACGCAGATGTGGTCGGTGAATTCTGTCACAACGCTGCACTCCACCTTTGGTTTGCTGTTGGAGTCTGGATTAAATAAAAACAACAAATAAAAGATCTGGACCAGTTATCGTTATTCTTTTAATCAGCAATTGCATTTGAGGGAAAAAGGTTTTGTTCTAAAACTTTTTTTTTTTTTGGCCAATTTGTTTTGTTCTTCACTGATTTACTGACCAGCGTTGCCCTGTGCTGTATTATGTTTTTTTTTTTTTTCATCAGTTTGAAACTTAATAAAAAAACTTGAATTGCTAATTCCTAAATTTCAACAGTTGATATTTCAAAGTCTGCCAGCATTATCAGGGACTGGCCTTTATTTGTTGCTGCTGGCCATCCTACAGGCTGTTATTTGAGACTCAGATATTATTTAAATATCAGCTTTTATATGACAATTCATCATATCCCTATATCCTTAACACCAGAAACTGTTTTTGAAGAGATGTATGTATTTTAAAAAAAGGTTGATACCTGACTTTGGAGTGAGACCATGTCTCAATAGGCAGGAAAAAACTCTTTTTTACAAATATTACTGTGCAGTAAATTTGATGTGATAATGCTGAGGTCATGTTAGTCAAGGATAAAAATTTACACCACATTTCTGACTAACCTGACAAAAAGATTTTTTTTGACCTTAAAAACAGCCCATGAAAAGACTTCAGCAGATGGGTTATTGCATTGATACGGCGTTACATCACTTTGTGGGGTACCTGATAGAGAGGGTTCATCTGGATCTTGTACATGAATGGACTTAAAGTCCAGCTGCATTCTGGGTAGAGCAAAGATTATCTCTGCTTCGTGGATGTAGCTGGGGGAGCTGCGGAAGCTGCTCAGAAGACTGGAGCTTTTGGCAGCCGCTCCGTTCTCTTGGTTGTTGGCTTCCATGTTCCTGAGCAAGTTCAGCTCTGAAGAGAGAGATAAGATGTGTCAAAACTCTTTGGAGTTTAAGGTCATGTTCACACTCCTCTGCTTCGTTAAATACTATCTGCACCTATTTTACATTTAAGATAACAAGCAGCAGCTGCGAGGCAGACACAAAGTAGCTCTTTTGGAAAAAATGCTGCTTGGTGCCTTTTAGTCAGAGCTGTCTGAAGATGAGAAGTTTGAAGTATTAGGGTTTGTGTATGTAATGAAACATATGGAGGTTAAAATATTGGCTCCAATACTGACCTCATAAAGTATGATTGCCAAAGCCTCATACTACCAAAACGTTTGATTTTTTTATTATCCCTGTTTCACTGTACTGTTCATGTAGGCATGTGGATGTTGTTTTATGAAGGATGTGAGAAAATGTGAACCTATTTTTAATAGCTTCTTCGTCGGTGTCTTTATAAAACTCGGTTTTTGGTATCATGGCAAACCCTGACATAACACAATCTCACTGACTTCCACATGCTGATCTTTACACACTAGTACTCAGGATCTGAAATTAACTTTTTGACTTACAGGCCAAGATGGCTATGAAAAAAATCCACCAACCAAACATATTCTTACCGGCCAAAATAATAAATTGCCATATATAAATATGGTTTTAATTAATTGATTTATGTTTATAAACCAACCATAATCGATCTAGCCAGGTTAATGTTATCTCTCTATTCAGCTAAGCTCTTTCTCATACCTGAATCAGCAGCAATGTTTGGCAGATTATTCAGAAACCTATCTGGTAATATTTATCTATATAATGGGCTACTACACTCTACTATTGTTATATGTGCTCACCACTCTCTCTCTGTCAGCTAGTAGTCGATAGGCTGGCAGGTGAGTTACCTGAGAAATGTTACCTAGGTAACCTGCATTCTGTGAGGGGAAAATAGGGGAGAGTCTTCATGGCGCGTGTGTGTGTGTGTGTGTGTGTGTGTGTGTGTGTGTCAAACAGAGGACAGAAGCAGAGCACCTGTAAAACAAATGTGGTAGAGGCTCTCAGGACGGGGTTTTATGACTATTTTGGTACAAACGGTTACCTGCCAGTGTGGTGGACAGTATTCTGAGATTAACCAAACAGAACATATACCAGCATTTGGTGCTTGGCGGGAGTTAATTTCAGACCCTGCTGGTACTGGATCAGTTCTCTGATCTGGCAGATACTATGAGTTGAGTAAGTATTGTCTAGCCCTATGTGTGATGGCATTAGGACACAATATAACCAATTTGGAGGTAAAATAGTTTGTTACCTTCGTTCCTCATGGCAGTAACGTAGTTGAACCATTCTTTCACCGTAGCAACACCATGTGGAGGGTTTTCATGCCGCCGGCGGGTTATTTTGGTTATGGTGGCCATCGGGCTCTCAAGTGCACCACATGGTTTTGTTACCATAGTGTTATGACCAAGATGGAAATCCAGTGTCTGAACAATGTAGGTAGAATCATCTTTGGAGCCTTGATGGAACACAAACAAATGTCTGTTATTAAAAAGAGATTACAATGCCAAAACCAAATGTTCATATCTGAAAAATATTATTTTTGCCTGAAACCAGTGATCATTTTCACAGATGATTAGTTTATGTAGTGGCTATTTTGTCAATTGAATATCTAGTCTAAAAAATATAATACCCCTTAAAGAATCAAAGCCCTGAAATGAATATTTTGTCCTCACCATCCTCCCAGATCTTCTGAGCCTCAGTCCAAAAAGCAATGTTGGGCTCTTCCAGGTGGAACAGAGCCCACGATTTTGAGCGGAAGTTGGGCCCATGGAAGCAGGCCAGGGTCATGTGATTGCCATGGAGGCTCATTGAACCGCCCAGCTGCACGGCGTCCTCAGGCAGAGGCATCTGGAAGAGGGAGATGTGGCAGCCGGCGATTACCTTGAGCACCCCAGGCCAGTGGCGATGATGGGCTGCATCCATGTCTGTGTGACAAAGACAGTTTGGCGATACAAATCGATGTAGGTGATGTAGGTGGAAAAAAAAAAACGTTCTGACAGGAATCCAAGGCAAGTTGCTGGTACTAACAGGATCAGATTTGATCTCTTATGTTCTATTTTTTTTATCCTTATTTAGCCTCCAATCTTTTTAAATCTATGCAGCATGAGCTTCTTGTTTGCTTCTAATTATCTCATGAGAATGTTTGATTACATTCAGTTGCTGAACAACTTTGTCAACTGTTTGAAAAAGTGCTATACAAATTTAGCTTATTAGAATTACAAATCATCACCTCCTACAAGGAGCAGGACTGCTTTAGACACTTGGCGTGCACACCTTATTATGCAACAGTCTGCATTAAATATTTCACCCTGCAGTGAAGAAAAAAGGAATGCTTACAAAGCTCAGTAGCTCCTTTCTCAGTGTTGATGATGGGGGTTTTGGGGGGCAGGTAGGGGCCAGGGCCCCAGGTGGAAAGGGCGCGCTTGCTGGTGTCAAACTGCTGAGTGAAAAACTCCTGCAGCTTCATGCCGATCTTGATGAGGTCTGGTGTGGTGGAGCGTGAAATGATCACCTGGAAAATGTCCCACTGCAAGTCTCCATGGACAAAGATCTCACTGAAAGAAAAGGAGGAGAAAAAGATGAGGGGGGCAGATGGTTAAAACTACAAAGGAAGGCAAATAAAATAGATAGAAATATTAAGTGAATTAAATAAAAATGACCATGAATTCTACAGCTAATCTGGTGCAGTTCCACTATTCTGGTGTACCTACCGGATAAACGCATACACACCAGTCCAGGCAACTTTGCAGACATTTGTCTGTTTCTCTTTCTAAACTCTGATGTTTTGCAATTGTTTGTGTTTTTTTTGGTTTGGTGTGTATCTCCAAGCTGAACAAACTGTAATGTGATTCTAATGGAAAGGACCTGCACCTTCATCTTCAAACACTCCAAATGCAGACATGTGGAGCTATCTTCTTTCTGATGGCAATGATTTTACCTTGCTAAATGAGTAAATTTAGAGTTTAAATCAATGGGAGTAAATATGACTAATGTGAAATTGCACTTTATGAAAATTCACCAAATAGCTCACTAATATGGTAAAGTGTTGAATTTCTAAAACAAACGGGGGGGGGGTGTTTTGCATGATGAGCTTCATCACATACCTTTTTTCTGATAGGCTGGTGTCGACGGTGCACAGGTTGACCTTCCACTCATCCTGCAGCTGCAGGTCAGCATTACTGAACACTCCCATCAGGATACTGGAGCCCATGTAGTCCACCCGTGCCTCTGTGGACCCCATGGTGATCTGGATCTTATGGCTGGGTTGCTGGTTGGGGTGTTCAGAGATGTGGGCTGGAAAACAGATGCTAAGCACTGAGTACAGTAAAATGGCAATCCAACTGGATGAGAGCTGAATTTGGATAAACTTTTTGAGGAACAGGAAATAGGGTTTATATGAAATTAACTAACATGATATTTAGGACCAGAACATATGATGGATTGTGCTAAGGACAGAGATAATGTCAACTTTAAATGAAACAAATATTATCCAAAATTTGATTAACAAATTAAACTAAAATAGAGAAAGCACAAAGGCACTCGGATTACACCCTGGTTTCTACTTTATGACTTAGAAAAATACTGTGCATTGTAGACTGGAGATTGTAGTATGGAAAAAAAGACATTCACATCAAGTCTTTTCCTAATACAAAAATTGTTCATTTTAAAATTAAGTGGTTAATTTAGCAGTTTTTCTTCATTTCTTCATGTTAAATTAACCTCACTGCAAAACATTAGCTCACTTCAGTATCAAGGTCTACTTTATTCATGGGCAGAAATTCAGATATTTCAATTTTCAGTAATAGTTTGCTTTAGAAAAAACAGTGTAGGAGTGCAGAGTGCAGTCTGCTACATTTAGTAAAACTTTGCATTAAATGGAACATTTCAGCAGGAGAAATACAGTAACATGAACACTCAGATTTATATGTTAAATGAAATATTCACTTTTAAATATATCCTATTCAAAAATGTGTGCGACATGTAAATATGTCTTGTATTAGCTTATTTAAACACCAAATGCACTATGCAAGATTGGAACATGAGAATGTTAAAGCATTTTGTATGTCTATATTTTATCACTGTACAGCTCCCAGTGTTGTGTAGAGCTCTGCACTGAACTCTGGCTCAGCTCCACATCCACAGTTTATACTCTGTTAGAATAAGAGCCACTAATGAGTTGCTGAGAAAAAGAAAACACCAGATGTCTGAGAAGTTGACACGTTGTTTACTTACAGACCATCTCCAGGGTGTTCACGTCTATATTGCCACCCACCACCCCACCCTTTGAGTCAAGCTTGGAACGGCCGAGGCCGACAGACATGCTGATCTCTCGGTCCCGGTTGCTGCCAACAGACAGACGGCCCTGACTCTTCAGTCCACTGGTTGTCCAGCTGCAGGGGAAAACACAACTGTGAGTGCGTCTGAAAAGCTTCTGAATAATGTTCAAGCGCTCTCTACAAAACATTGCAAGGTCTGAGGGTAACTGAAAATAAAAACACCTGTCAACCTCAAGTACTGAATGTGACTAACAAATCAGCATGTGATTATGTATATCAGCTAATATGTCATGTTTAGACCATTTCCTGAGGTCTGATCCAGCTTTGTGGTCAAACTTCTTTGTTGATACAATTCTTGCTTTAAACAAAGGCTCAACCTATGCATAAAAGTTTACATGTCACAAGTATATTCTGAAATTGTAAATAATGTAATTAGAGCTGGAGAGGCAGGAGAGAGTCCACACATTTCAATAGTGGGAGATGGTTCTAAATTTTATGATGACACAGAGATCGTGAAAAGGCAATGCCTTAGTTGTTAGGGTGTCGAGTTTGTCACTGATTCAGCAGGATTTTCTGCACCTCTGCTTTAACTGTGGAGATGAAAGTCGTAACAGCCGAATGTCATAATGACCAGTAAAATACAATAGTGTACAAGAGATGAACTGAACCCATAGGAATGGGTTATAAAGGGCTGTAAGAGCTGGAACATCAGATTGTTAAATGGGTATGTAGCGGGAGATGAAAGTGACTATGATACTGTAGATATTTAAATGTAAATAAATAATGCTTACAATTTTGACCATTTTCACTTTAATACACCTTTACATTCTCCACAGACTGTCATGTGCAACAAAGCAGTGTTTTCCAGCCAGTGTTCTAACTGGATTTTGTCTCACAGCTTTCCTTCTTAGATTTATTAGCCAGAATTTACTTCCAGCTTAAGTCAGAGGCAAACTTTAAGCAAGACCCAGAGGTTTTATCAATTCAGACCCTGAGGGTGGAAAGGTACGGATGTCTGTTTATGTATAAATATTTATTAACTATCGCATCATCTGTTCACGGAGATGGTACTGAATATTTGTTTTTATTAGGGATAAACTGTAAGGAAAAAGTTCATAAAATAGGGTTATCTGAAATAACTGTTTTTTTCCATAAAAACAGCAACTAATACATATGTAGTTACTTATTCAATATAGTAAAATATTTCAGAAATACCTCTGGACATATGTACACTGCCTCTGAAAAAAAAAAAAAAACACTCATAGATTTAGCTGTATGTTTGAAACTTTGGAAAATGAGTTTAACTGCAGCAAAACGTTAATTTAATCCATCTAACTTTAAATATTGAAACGAGAATTCCCTATTAATTATGTTATCCTTAAAGGAAGAATTTGACATTTTGGGAAAAAGGCGCTTGTTCACTCACTTGTGAAGCGTTAGATGAAAATACTGATGTGATTCTTTTGTCTATATAGTAGCTACCGAATTACAGGGGTTTTCAGTCTTTATGCTAAGATAGGCTAATTGTCTTAGCTTAGCTTCACATTTATTGAACATCATGAGCATGATATTGATCTTATCTATCTTATATATCTAACATTAGATTTTGACATAAAAGGTAGAATAGCTACATGAAAAATTGCTGCATCTGTTACTTACGTATTGTTTCCCATTACATTGCTCATGTTCATTTGAACAGTGAGCTGTTTCAAGTTGATGGCAAACACCACCAACGTCTCCCATGGCGCCCCCTGCTGACCTGCTGCTTTACCATTTTTACCAAAGGAAGGAGTGGAGGTTTTTGTCACTGAATCTGGATAGAAAATGAATAAAGATTAGAGAAAAGGAAGTTGAGAGCATTTTCTAATTTTCCACTTCCATTTATTGGCTTTCGACATCGCTGCTAACTTTGACGTATACAGCACTTTCCGTATTTTAGCAACTATGAGGAGTGTTGGTTATCACCTCTCCTAGGAGCGGAAGAATCAGACACACTCCTGGTGCGACCAGGTGCAGGGGACTTGAGGTGGCCCAGGCTGCCTGGGGACATGTTGCTTCCATTGGTGTGCTCTGAAAAGACATTGGGGGACTGGGGGATGTGCTGTGTCCCAGTGCTGCCATCCCATGTCCTCCAGTAAGCTTTACGGCTGGACTCGGGGGACAGATGTTGGGTGATGTTTTCAGCCGAGTCTGGGGTGGCAGGGCCAGAGGCTGAGGCAAAGTGAAGGTTTGACAGATGTAAGTACAGGATGGACTTAGAAATGTTAACATGGAGCAATTGGAGGAAACATTGGCCCAAGGGAGGTCAGCAAGATGAGATATAAAAAATGAACACCAGCTAAATCCGCAGAGGTTGGTAGATAGATGTAGACTGGCTACTTTACTTGATGTCATGTTAGCATTATTCAAGTTTTTACAAAGTTGTAACACTAATTTCATACAAAAGTCAACAATCAACAGACAGAAAATAGTAACTTTTGGGAAAGAAAAACTTCAGATAAGGTAGTTATTTTCCACAACACAGCAGAGTGGTATTAACACTCCATGCTTATGCAAAAACCAACCAACGCACATTACTGTAAATCCAGTGAATGGTAAAAAAGTCACCTGGCAGGTTGATTGTCTGGTCTCCAAGGAAGAGGCGTCTGGCTATACTTCGCCGGTACCAGGCTCTAGGGAAGGCCAGGATCTCGCTCAGTCGTCTCATGTCATACTTGAAAGAAGCTGAGCCAATGTCACACACAGCTGGGGGAGAAAATTGCATTTGTTCATATGTGACATATTCCTTTAAAATGTTCCTCAGTGCAAACGTAGGGGTCCTTATAATAAATCTACAGGGAGCAAAATAAGCAGTTGCACACCCTTAAAATCAAAGATTGATGAGGTGAATTTTTCATCAACTGTCAATCTCTATGCTTCAAAGATAATCAATAAATCGCTTTAAGCACTCTTTGTAGTGTGTATATATCAGTCCCTGTCTCTGTTAGAGACAAGGATAATTCATAATTCTGCTGATGTAAAATTTTTGAATGCGCCTAATAATGTGTGTCATATTCTCTAAAGATCCTAGGTTGAAAGTATGCTTCAAATGCCCTAAGATGCAATGCTAGAATACATAATGCTGCTAGAGTCCCAGAGTAATTGAAAACAAAAAAAAGGCTCTAACAGTGCTTTTGTGATCATTTAACACTATGCATTGGTCTCAAACATCTAACTGATATTATGGGCCTTTCTGTTGAATTGGACTGGAACAAAGTTGGAGAGAGCTCATGGAAAAAGACATCAATCTATGGAAACTTAAAAAAACAAAAAACACACACACACACACACACACACACACACACACACACACACACACACACACAAAGAAACCTCCCATAAACAGTGGTCTAAAAGTTTATGGACATAATATATATTATAATTTCTGAATTTTCCTAGTATTCATATCTTTTGCTGTGGATTTATCAAATTCCCTCACGTCCCCTGCCTGAAATAAAACTTTATGGATATACATAATCTAACGTGTGAGGACATCTTCTCCCAGGGCTGACAATGTACCTGAGATGTTGATGAGGGTGGTGTCCATTTTGCCACCTTTGGTAGGAATGAAGCTTTCAATGAATGTGGGACCTCCAGTTCGCCTCATCCTGGACAAACTGACCTTCACAAACTCCAGATTGATACTCAGAGAGTCTTTTCTTCCTGTTACAGAAGACGGCTCCTCATCTACTGTACCTTCAGGGTAAAGAGCAATAATCATGATGATTGTTAAACTTGAATCTAATTTAAATATTGGTGTTCTTTCACACACTAATAACTAGTTGAACGAGATTAATGCCAAACCTTTTTAGTATAAAATGGATATTTTATAGAAGGGTGTCAAAGTTATTCCCATTTACACCAGACCCAGTACATGTTTGTGGGTTTATTTTACACAATTCTTATCCACCGTGTAAGATAGCAATAAATCGTTATCAGCAGACTTTCATTTTTATGAAAAGCTGTACCCCTGTATCATTAGCATATGAGAATATTACAGCAAATTTTTCACCTAATGGCCCTGGGCCTGGAGGCAACCCTGTAACAGCAGATTTCTGCTTTCCAGCACCATAGGGATGGAAGACATAGAGGGAGAAGTCAGACATGCAGGCGGTGAAGCTGAGGCCCGAGGAGTTACTTGGGGGGCCGGTAAGGTCGGACTGGCTGCTGCTGTGGCGGCTCCTGCCAAGAGGGCTGCCAAGCAATGGAGATGCTGGAACAAAACAAGAAATAGGATGGAGGTGAGACAGAGCAGTCACTTACAGTAGGAATAAATTAACTTAAATTGGACCACCAACAGTGGGAACTGCATCTAAATGTACTAGTCTGGCACCTATTAGTAGCTTGTTTTTGAAAGAAATGAGCCACATTTTCATAATTGAACGGAGTAAGCTAATTAAACCACTGATCCAAAGAGCCTCTGCTACAAAGTTAATGCATCACATATATATATATTAATGCTGTGCTGTAATATTAATAATAATATTAATACACAACAATTCCCTTTTGTCTCTAAAGCCAACTCTACATGTAACATGCATGTGACTTGACTAAATAAAAATTAAGACCTGAGATGCACTGAGGAAAAAAAAAAAAAGTGTGGCAGAACACGCATGATTAGGGAAAAGGCTGACTGGAAAGCAAAGTAATAAATGCAGGAAAACAAGCTGTGAGCAACATTAGGGCCCAGCCATGGCATGGAGTGACTTCTAATAGATATGCTCTCAGTGTGTGATAGACTGTAAAAGAGTTTGACTTCAAATGCTTTGTTTTCACATATCTCTGCACATGATAGAGCACCATTATATTATATCGCTAAAAATAAATGCCAAGTCATTGTCACCTTTGCTGGGCGGTGGTTTGGGGATATGTTGCCCCGGTGGGGTGGAGGAGGGCGGGTGTGATCCGTCGGTGGGGTGGGCTCCTGTTGGGGTCTCCAGTTCTCCGCGGTTAGAGGAGAAGACCAGGTCTAAAGAGGGCAGTTTGAGCATACACTCCACCCTGGACATGGGCAGGCAGCTGAAACGGATCTGAGATGGCTGGAAACACAAATGATAACTGATAGCTACTGAAGATATTCAAGAAATATGCTGAAAAAACAAGTATAAGCATAGCATCCATAGCTTATATTCAGTTATTTGTGAATAAATAGATATGTTTGAAAAGTAAATGTACCTAATGTGAAAAACAAGCAGTTACACAAACATCAGACATGCTGGAGAGAGCAAGACTCATTTGATCTATCAGTTATTTTCTGACATTTTCATAAAATCTGTGCCTTGGGACGAGGTGTGTCAAGCTACAACAAATACTTTGCTATAAAGGTCCCTGTGAGATGTATGGTTTGTGTTTTTCTCTGAAGAAATTGCAATCGGAAGCAAGAAATATTTGAAAAATTTAAAAAAATAAATAATTAAACAAATTGACGCTGATAATATTAATAGCTATTAGGAAGACTGGAAGAAGGTAGCAGCCCTGACACAGGACCAGTGGCAAGTCATTGTTGAAGAAAACTTATTAATGGAGAGAACGGACATAGATCTTGGGAAAAAAAGGGAGAAAAAAAAAACTGGGGAAAAAACCAAACAAACAAAAAACAAAGAAATCAACTGGAGTGTAGGAATGATGGAAAAAGTTTATAGAATTTTCTAAACATTTTTTCTGGATTCTCTTATTATTTAATGTTGAAAACTAAGATTTTAATGAAAAAAAAAAAAAAACAAAACGCTGGAGAAAGGTTGTCATACCTGGACTCTGACATAGACAACTACGTCCACAGGGAAGGAGGAGTAGGCTGACGTGGAGGAGGAAACCAGGGAGGTAGTGGATTCCTCCAACTGTTCCACTGTATCAAACTGACCCATGTCCTCCTCCTGGGAAGCTACAGCTGATTGAGGAAAAGAAATACACAAGTAAAGACATCCACAAAGAGTTTTCAATGAATTTCAGATATGTAAGTATGTACGTAAGAGTAGTATTCTTAAAGATCAGTTGATGCAGAAAACCAACCTGCGTAGTTCCTTTCCACAGGTGTGATAGGAATGGTCTCCAGTGCTTTTTCAAGGAAGTCCAGCAGACAGGGACTGATGACCATTTCCTCTGGCAGAGTCTGGAGGGCCACCCAGGCATACAGCTTGGCTGTCTTTACCCCTCCACTGCCCTTACCTTTGGCTGCAGAGACACGGGAGAGTTCAAGTCATTTCTTGCCTGGACTTTATGTCTACAACACTCCCGGTGAATCATTTTGTAAACTTCAAACAAACTAGAATCATATTAACATATCAATTGTCTTTGGTGTCTTCCCCTCTGTGGTGCACATCAATATGCACAAGCCCATTTGATCAAAGGTGCCTTCTGGATTCATGCCTTAAAATAAAGGATGAAATCATGTGCATTTGATTCGGTGGGTCCACATGTGGATGCACATCATCAGATTGGAGAGACGTGGCACTCTAGTTTCGGTGATTACAGGTGGTGTTAGGGCATGCAATTAAAAAGGAGGGATTGCTCAGTACCTGATGGAATAGGTGGGGGTGGGGGAGGAAGGAGCGAATTAGTCTTGGTTTGGACAGCATTGGGAGGGTTGGGAGGGCCGCTATCTTTCATACCATACAGCTTCGACTCTTTGGAGAGAGTGCGGGGGAGAGAGGATCCACGTGAAGCGTTGGGTGACTCTGTCTTCAGGGTCTTGGAGTTGTAGTGCAACTGGGGGAAAGAATTAGTCATTTAAAAGCACAAAATAAACAGTACATAGTAGTAACTTGTGGAAAATTTTAATGCTGAGGGAGAAGCTGACCTTAACGTCTACTCCTGGAATGTAGAAGACTGTGGTCTCCATGTCGTTAGATTTGGTCTGCAGAGAAGAGGGACACTTCTTTCCAGCTAAGAGATGAGTGGTGGAGCTGTACGTGGGTTGAAGCTTCTTTTTCTTCGGGGGAGACTCCTGGTCCAGACTCCTGAGGCTGCGCTCACAGCTCCTACAAAACCCCCAGGGAGAAGAGTAGGGTCATATGAAGAAGGAAGGTGTTCTTATGTCTTATTCCATTTGGTCAGATGAATATAAAAAGTTGTACTTCTGGTACCTGACGAGAAAAAGCTGATGCTGCTGTTCTGAGTACAGTGTAAAACTTTATCTGGCAAATCATTCAAGTGCGCTTCACAATGTAGAGTTAGCATTTTTTAGAAATAAAATCTGTAGTTTTTAGAATTAGTAATGTGCTTTTCATTTCACCTCCTGAAGGAAATGTCCTCATGCTCAGGTTGCTGAGTAGTGGGGTGAAGGACACACTTCCCGCTGTCAATCTCCACACGGACATCAAGCTCAAAGTCAATGTTTCTCTCAGTTGCTGGGCCACTGAAGGTGCGGTTGGCAGGTGTGCTTGGCCAGCGCTCACTGAACAGCTGACTCACAGCAGAAAAGCCTGAGGACTTCCTGTGAGATGCTTGGCTGAGAAAAAACAGGAATGTTATTGATTTCTGAAAACTGCAAAGCAAAATATACAGTAAATAATAAAAGCACAGCATTCACACAGTTATTTGAGATTAATGGGGATTCCTTTTATATAACATCATCACAAGACTGCTTGAGAGGACAAAAACAAAAACAGAGACAACTCACAAAGGCCTTCGATAGCTTGACTGTCTCTCGTGTTCAACCTCGTCCTCCTTTTCTGAGTCTTCGGATGAGGAAGAGGACAAGTCGTCACGCCTCATGTCCTCGTGCTGGAAGGGAAGCGTGGGTAAGAAGACAGCAGGGGTGCCAGGGGCACTGAAAACTGAATGCTGGCCCTCAAGAGAGGATGGAGAATGAAGATGAAGGTGGTGATGAGGATGGGATGGCTCGTCAATGGTGACGGACAACAGGTCCACCTCTGTCTCCTCAGGAAACTTCAGAGAAGGGCAGAAAGTCAAACTCACACAAGGGGATAGTTTCTATGTCTGCATAAAGCTCCTCCTACTTAGAGACAACAATCTGACAGTCTTGCTCATGTAACTGATGTCTTAAGTAGGAAGGTTGCCAAGGATTCATAACTTTGTAGGAGATAGTGTTCTGGAGATTGGACCATGTTCATCACAAGTCTTTTTTTTTTTTCTTTATTTATCCACATTTAGTATTTACTTCAGTTTTATGACTGCATGTCCAGTGACAGAACACTATCCGCCTGCAACTGTTCTCAGAGGAGCTGAGAGGTCATGCATTTTTTCTGAAAAGGAATGAAAGACAGACAGTGTGTGACACAGAGGAAGATGAGGAAGATGTGACACCCTGACAGTAGAAAATGTGAAGCACACTCTCAAATGGGTGACCATGGAAAAAATGCCCAAGAGTGTCTGCTAGAAGACAAGTTGACTGTCCTTGATGACAGCTGGAGAAAAAGCCCAGTTCTCACTGATCCAACCAGACAGGTACTGACAGATGCTGACTGCTGCTAAAAATTACAAAAGATTATAGGTTGACAATGTTTGAAAAAAACAAACACCATCTCAGACTAATAAAGACCCCTGAACAGTCTGAGGGTCAGTTCAACATTATTTTTTCCTGATTTGTTACGCTATTTTGCTTTTTAGTCTAGAAAATCACAAGCAGTCTAATCACAAGTTTTTAATAAGTCAGTGGACAGTAAGTAGGTAGTTAACCCTAAATGACCACGGAAGGAAATTAAGCAAACTTAGTCACACAGCTTTCATCAGAGTCAGTCTCGGTCTGTCATCATTAGAGAAAGATTAGAGAAACTTAAAAAGATTTGATTATTTACGCCAAGCAGGAAAGTACCATTGCAGATAGATTCATCAACATTCAGCCTGGGCAAAGGGTAAATAAAACGTTCATAAATTAACTATCAATTTTGAATTACTAAATAAGAAGGTGCATTTTCACAGAATTTCTGGTTTAAGGTCTTGTGTCAAGTCGATCCAAAGGTCCTACGTGCATTTTAGTCGCAAATTTAAAAGAAGAGTTTGAGTGAACTGGTGACTGGGTCTGTCCAAATATCCACTCTCACAGTATTCATTTATTGCATGAACATGCAACAAATTGCTCAAGACCACAAGTGTTGATAGTTATTTTGGGACTGACCCTGTGTTACCCTCAGACAGAGTTAGGCCAGATGTTTCCCCTGATTCTAGTCTTTATGCTAAACTAAGCTGCAGCATATTTATTCTCTCAAGCCATAGAGACAGTTTAGACTTCAAATGATGTCATATGGGGCATTTTTAACATCGGTAAATCAAAAAAGCTAAATCTTACATAGAATTTTAATTATGTTAAACAAACATGAGGCTTGCTCAGAGGACTGTAATGTGTTATGTTGTTCTTTACACAATGTGCCAAAATGTGCACTTTGGTGAGAAACCTATCAAGTGCTTTACGGCATGAATAAAATTGCTTTACTGCTCAAAAACAGGAGGGTGATGAGCCTTTGGAGTTTCAGGGAAGAAATGGATGAAATGTCATTGAGATGTGCAGGTGGGAGTGAAATTAATTGCTAAAAATACCTTTCTTCCTTTCTGTTTATGTTAACTATATCAAATATTCATAATTGGTGATGTGAGGCAATTACTGTTATTAGAAATGGCCCCTTTAAAGCAACATCGGCGGATTTAAAATAATAATAGTCATTTTATCAGCATAAAATTTTCGGTATTGTTGGGTGTAAGAGAGGACCTACTGTTGTGACAAACAACAGCTAACAGACTGTGGTTCAGAGACTAACCATGCATAGTAGTTAGAAATCAGTCCGTGTATTAAGGTTCAAGAAAAGCTGATTTGGATTTTTATGCCTTTTCATGACAGGATGAGATTTTGCCACTCCACAATTAATTTTAATTTGGTGCCACATATAAATACAGTAAATCCAGGTAATTTCTGTTTTCCCATTAATAAATCTTATTGTTATCTTGCATTTTGGGTCCATAATTTCAATAAATTTTTGTGCAAATTAGCACTATATTGTTCAAGATAACATTAGTCTATATACTCTAGGATTAGTCTAGCTTCTGCTTTATATGTCTATATAGCAGAAGCTAGTATTTCTTCATCCTGTCTTGATTTTGCATATTTAAAATCCTTTAAGCACTTTCAAGGTAATCACAGAGGATAGGAGAAGAAACAGAAGTAGTATTTGGTGTTTGTTAGGTACTTTAATTTGTTAAATTAAATTTTTTGAGCCATATACCTTGAATACCCCTCCTGGACTGACTGGTGAATTGGCAGAGTCCAAGGCCTGATTATTAATCTTCAATTGAACAAAAGAGTAATTAAAAAGGAGCTCATCCAAAATGGGATACAAGGATCCTCAGAGCACAATGGTCCCTCCCTTTGAGCTGTCTTTAAAATACACTGTAAAACCCATGATCGTATGACATAATATGAATCACACTGTCATGTAAATATCATATAGAAATGGAAGATGAGATGATGATATTCAAATTGTCAACATAAAATGGAACAAAAATAAAGAATCTCATCGACTTAAATATTCATTAGGTTAAAGCAGATGTATCAAAAACATAATTTACATGGCAATTAGATATGTAAAATAATAATAATGAGTTATAGATTTCTCTGTTCTATGAGCATATTAGATGTGGAAGATGTCTGTAAAAATTAGTTTACCGTGTCCTGGATGTTGAAAGTGACCCGAGGTCCAGGAGAGGAAGCATCCACACGGATATCTGGTAAATCATCCACATCCCCTATTCTGGAACTATGTACACATGGAAATGACATGACTAATAAAGGAGATTCAAATATACCACAAATGCTAAGTTTAAGTGACACTGGTACAATATAAAGCTGCGTATGGTCAGTTTGAATAAATCTTCCTTCCTTGTTATTCATCAGATTATTTCCCATTGTTTTTACTCATTCATTTTACCCCAGATTTAATGGGTTTTCATTGATACAGGTCTTGCAGTGTGTCAACTGTTTTAAAATCATTAGTGCATTAATTTTGTGATATCTGCATAATTACTATAAAAAAATTAAATGAACACTTACTCTCCTCTACACTACATTCTAATTTTTGAGTCACCTCATCCTCGTGAGAGGCTTAATGGGAAATGTTTTTCAAAAACATATAACACCTACCGCAGTGGTCCAAGACAGATGTTACTTGGTCTCGTTTGTTTGCAGTAAATGCAAGATGAAGCACCCTTAATGGTGTCATCTCTATGATAATATGAAAGCGGGGAAAGTGGCTACTCCTGCCCATGTTTGTTACCTTTGTCTGTCCATCCTTTTTAGAGGTGGTCTGCCTGCTGCTGCTGAGATGCTTTTGGAGCGGTTGTAGCTTGGTTTGTAGCCAAGACCCCATTTATCCTTTAGAGAGGCCGCCTGAGCAGGAACAAACACAATGTCAAAAACAGGTCCCATCAAATATAAACGAGCCCCTAATTCTGTCATTATTCTGTATTATTTTAAGTTGACTGTGCTCAAATTGCTGAGGAAAATACTTGGTTAAATGAGGATGCAAAAACATATTAGCATTTACCCTCATGCTGGAGCGACGCAGTTTCTTTCTGACATCTCTCCTGATGTCATTGACAGCCACAGACTCCAGCTGCTGATAGCGCTGGATCTCCTGGTTGATGGTGCCTTCGCTGGCTCCCAACTTCCTGTGGTTATGAAAAGAGGATGTGAATAGTTTTAACAGGACAGCAATGAAATGTAAATCACCAGCGGAACCTTTTAGAATTATGAATATCAGATCAGGTGGAATAAAATAGACAAATGAGTAAAAACAAATCTTACTTGAGGTCGTCAATGACCTTGGCCTGTTCGTTCAGCTCTCTGATGTCCACCACCCTCTTGGTGAACTTCCTCCCTCTAGCGTCAATTACCTGGTTCCCCATCGCCATCTGCCTCCTGGGGTCAACGGTCTCCTGTTGGGCCAGAATAATGATACACACCCAAACACATTTAATCAATAAGACTCAAACCCTGAAACCAGTTTATCTTAAAGATTTCTGCCAGGCAGCTGCTGTAATTAAGAATGCATCCTTCCTAAAGTTGTGATTAAAGGTGAGTTATTTTTTGGTTTTAGGATTCAATCAAAATAGGTTATATGTAATTCAACCCACATACCATGGGTGAAAAAAAAAAACCAAAATCTCAAAAAACAGGAGACCCCACCACCTCCATCACCACCATTCCACTCAAAGTGAAAGAGGAAAATACGGCTCTAATGCCACAGGAATTTTGTAAAAATGATTTACTTCTGTTCACCCATCATTGAAGCTTAATAAAGAGGGCCGTGGAAGCAAATGCTAAGCAAAACTATTCTCCATTATTTAGCTAAAGCAATAAACAGCATTGTTCAGCATTGTGCAGTCCACAACCTTCATCCGTTAATTGCAGGTGACTGAGGTTTCACGCCACCTTGTAAGTGATTTTGTCAGCCCAGGAAAGAGTTTAACGCCGCGTAATGCTACATACACAGGCCCAGGAGAGAGGTCTTTGGGCCCTGGCACTGCCTGCTCGGAGGCAAGGCGATGCACAGTTTAAGTAGTCAGCTGGGACAGACACACTCTGAGGCCTGGGGCTGAGGCCCAAGATGTGGTTTACCAGACGCTTCCTTAAGGTCAGCCGAGGGCTGAACAGGCTCTCTGGACTCTGTAAACAATGGCAGGGACAGGAGGATCGACAGGTGGAAGAGTGGATGACATTACGCTCTGAAGAGTAAGTAGTGAGTAAGCCAGGCAGGAGTTCTTTAAATCTACTGATGAAATATTAAAACGGTATCATTCGAATTTTAGGAAATACACTTTTTTGCTTTCTTGCTGAGGGTTATAAGAGAGGATCAATAACATTCTAATGTCTGTAGAGTAAAATATGAAGCTACCACAGGCAGCCGGTTTGCTTATCTCAACACAAGAACCGGAAACGGGGAAATATTTAGCCTGGCTCTCTCCTAAGGTTACAAACACAGCTTAAGCTCACTAATTAACATGTTTTATCCTGTTTATTTAATCTTTAAAAAATCTGAAGAGTAAAAACAACAAGGAGGGACTATTTCTTGGGTGAGCTTGCTGGCTATACCCTGATATTTAAACGAGTATAGAGGAGAGTGGTATCGACCTTCCCAACTAACTGTTGGCAAGGAAGCAAAAAGATGTATTTTCCTAAATATCAAACTATACCTGTAACATGTAAACACCACCAGTAGTAGGTGTAACAGCTGAAGTTTACTTATAATGAGGTTTTTTCTTTTCAATATTGCAATTCTAAATTTTCTCTTCTGAGAACTTCCTCATCATAACCACAAAACAGATTCTCTGATCTAAATGCTAATAACTGCATAGTTGTCTTAGTGTTACAATAAAGTGATATATAGGATTGGCTAAATCTAGCTGGTACAGTATATCAATAATACTGGAGCAATCTTCCTGCCACAATCTCAACGCTAGGATGCGCATGCACCCTTTATTAACTGACCATGTGGATGGTGGGTGACATGGTGTCAGCCTCGTCCTCATCTGAAAGGTCTGCCATGTTGACAGAGTTTAGGTCAGCGATGTCGTCTATGTCCTCCTCGCCTGTCAGTGATGTCAGTGTGTTGCCCAGAGCATTGAGGCGCTTGCCAATGTTGGGATCCATGTGAACGTCTATACCACACATTTTCCAAAGCACATTGAGCGTCCAGGTACCTGCACTACTGCTTTCTATTTTGAGGAGGAAGATGCCAAGAGGGAGAGGAAAACAAGAATAGCAGAGAATGAGGAGGAAATTAATTATTTCATGTATTTTGTGCAGCTCTAGGGTGTGATCCATATTTTATGGACTATAGCTTAGTTAAAAGAACTCGCCTGCTGAGGGTTGCCCTGTAGTCCTGGAACACACTTCATATGTGCCATCAGGGACTACACCTATGTACAGACCACATACAGAAAACAACCAGTCAATATTTCAGAGATGCTTAATGAATGGAAAGACACATAAGAATTCAGTTTCTACCTACTGAGGCCAGGTTATCAATCGCATGATAACAGGGCCACATAGAGCACAGTTAAAATCTTTTGGCTTACTTTCTGCTTCTTTAACACATTGTTATCTCTGAAATAGACTCAATTCAGCTTTTAAGTATTTGTGTTTAAAATTCTACTTGTAACACTTAATTAAAAAAAGAAAAAACAAAAATCAAACATCTCAGTGACAAATTTCAGACTTAAATATAATGCGTGACTCACAAGCGTTCATGACCAGATCCCCTCGGACTTCGGGCTTCCAGTCATCCCAGGAGGTCTCGAAGCCCTCTGCGAAGCGAATGCAGAAATTCTTGAAGTGGCCTTTGCTCACCAGGGACTCAGATGAGCATGCGGTGATCAGTGTGCTCTCGATGGTCAGGACCAGGGCTGAGCCAGCGTCAAAGTCTATGCTGTGGTTGGCCTGGTGGAGGGGCAGGGAGCGGGGTTACACTGGCTCAAAGCAAGGGTTAAGTACATGGAAAAAGAACCCACTTCCATGTGTTTGGAGAAGGCACATTTAGTTAATAACAGGTAATTTTGCTTTGCTGTATAGCCAGTAAATAAAATTATGACAAATGCAGTTATTTTCATGTGCATTCAAATAAGTCATACTTTGGGAGGTGACTTCTAATCAGGACATTATAGTTCTGCAAAAATAATTAATTAATTAATAATTAAATAACTTAATAAAAAATCTGCAAATGAAAAACTATAAATAAGGACTGACCCTGTAGATGCACAAGTGAAATGTTACCGAGCTTTTCAGTTTGTCAGATTGTGTTTAACTGCAGGATTGGAAAAAAATGGCCATATTAAATTCTGTATTAACTCTGTGTTGTACCTCATATAGGAGTCTGATAATTATCTCAGTCATAACTGGAGGCAGGTAATTGTATGTCTACCTTCTTGCTCTCCAGTTATTTATAGTCATGACTGAGATCAAAATCAGACAAAAGTTTTGGGGCAATTACTGCAGGATTCCAGGTATTTTCAAGTGTCCACATACTCTCTCTTACAAGAGTAAACACTACAGAGCCGGCTATGTGCACTACTTCACTGTCATCCTTGATCTAGTGCTGGGTATAAAATTGTATACAATTTCATGGCAGTCTCTCAAAGATTAGCTTGAAAAATGTTTCCATTTTAGCTACAGATAAGCAAAACTCTGGATGCCAACTGGCATAACCTCTTTTTTTTAGTAATTACACACCCCAAACACCTCAGACACCAGCTCAAGCTTCATTAGTTGTTAGGCAAGCTTTGTGGAGGAAATATTATTTATTTTTTTTTTTTACGAAGTGGTGTGACCTAGTTTTTAACAGAGGAGCCCTTGTGATGAAGTGTATTTGTGGCATGGAAGAGTATTGATCAGAGTAAGTCACTGTTCCACAACAGAGATGTAAGAAATTGTGGGTTACTTTTCGTGCATTTTTATGCCGGCCTACTGATGTGCTGGCCCCAGCTTCAGAGTTGATGCCCTCCGTTACTGGTACTTGTCCTTTCTATGGAAATAAGTGTGACATAACAGCTGGTATATCTCGTCTCTATGGACATACTGTAAGTATAACAAGACAACTGACATAGACCATTCATTAATATCCAGTGTTTCCCCTAAAATTTTTCTGTTAGTGTGTAGGGGTTAAGATAAGTGTAAAAAAAAAAAGAAAAAAAAGAAGAAAAAAAAAACAACAACCCTCGGGCACCACTTCTGGCAAATACTAAAGTAGCAGACCGTGCAGGGATGAATTTATCATGAATCACATTAAATGGACAAAAAACAACCACAGCACAACCATTATTCTCTCATTAATCTCTAATTACATCTAAGCTATGGCAAATCTAACGTATGTTGGACAAGTATTGTTTGCTTTACATCAGGAGATTAAATTGCTGAGTTCACTGAGAGCAAGAATGTGTGGTGGAGCAGTTTGGTGGGAAGGTACGTATGTTTAGTGGGTGGCCAGCCTACCAACAGCTACAGTAGGGGAAACACGGATATCAAAGCTGATAACAGAAGAATTGCTCTTTTTAGGAACATAAAGAACAAGCAAGTGTTCATGCTTCTCAAGCCTACATGAACACTGATACAGCAAATGCTGCCAAGTGCCAGTGAAGATGAAAAAAACAACATTTAATAATTTGACCTTTGATTTTAGCTAGAATGAGATTCCTAAAAAAAAAAAAGAGAAAGAAAACTATTTTAAACACTTAAAAAAATATAAATTGCTTTTTAAGGAAGCAAAACATGGCTTATATGTCCAGCAATGAAAACACTGCTAAACATTTAACAACAGTAAAATGCAAATCAAAGCTGACAAAACTCTCCAAGGGATTTTAGCCCTCTCTTTATATTTTTTGCATTCAACATCAAAATGCATGTGTGAGTATTACATTTTGTTAACCCGCTATTGTTTACATATCAAGCATGTACATGGTCTACAACCAGAAGCTAAAATGTAAAAATGTTAAAATTCTACAATATTTACTGTGGAAGATAAAATACCAAGCAGATCAGTGTACCTGGGATGTGTTGGTGATGGGCAGGCAGATACCCAGGTCGTTCACAGTCAGTTGCAAGAAGAGGGTGCTGAAGGCCTGAGCTGAGGTCTGTTGGATGCCTGGCAACTTGTCCACCACCTCTTTTGTGGCCATGTGGATGTCCTTGTTGAGAGCCATGCGCTGCTCGTTCCAGTTGTCATATGCTGCCTTGTAATTCAGCCAGAAGAGCACCGCTGCGGTGGGGGGTAGAATATTAAATAATAACTTTATTCAGTGTCAAAATACAAAACAGGTTCCTGCTGTTTTGATGAGGTCTTCAATGCCAACACAAAATTGCAATGAGATGGTCACAGCTTTCTTCTCACACAAAAAAAAAAAAAACTTACAGTAACAAAGTTTTATGTCAAATCCAAGTAGATTTTTCTTTCTATTGGTTTAAGGATAGATATTTTTAAGACCATGATCCAAGAAGTGAGCACCAATGATAAAATACACCTCAATATACAGTATTGAATATAAATATGGTGTATGCCAACAGTACTGATTCTTTCTATACAGTTTATCAAAGTACATAGGACCAGTTTTAACATTTGATAGTAGGTGTGATGTGAATAAACTAACCCCTGTCAAATGCCACCGGCTGCGCAAAAACAATTGGCCTGTTGAGTGTGATGAGGACAGCCTCTTTGTCTGTGGAGCCACTGATCTCCTCCTGCAGAGCATTTCGCAGACCAATCCGAGTACGGAAGTACGCTACTTGATGGAAGTCTGAGCCAGCTTCTTCGTAAACCTGTAAAGCGAAAAGAGAAAGGGGGTCAGATAGCCATCTACTCTAAATAAGTACAAGAAGAACAAAATCTGGTAAAAAAAAAAGTGGGGATTCTGTGTCTGTATATGGGGTATGACACCCTGCCTGAATACACTTATTTGACCAGTGTAAGGCTGTTTTGTACCTGGTGTTTCACTATCTGTCCGAGGGCCAGGTTGAGGTCTACTTGACATTTGCCGAACAGTTTCAGGTAACTGCTGCTGCCACCGGGCTGAGCCTTGCACTGGATCCTGTTGGACAGCTCCAGCTCAATCAGGCCTGTCTCAAAGCGCACGGCTCGCATGGATGGAGTGGTTGCTGTCATCTGGATTCCCTGTAAACAGGACAATAGCATTCAGAAAATTCCACAAAGCTCAGCTGAAACTAAAAATACAACACCTTATTGGTTTTATTATTTAAAGCAGCACAAGTTCTGGACCAAAATCTTCACCTGGTTTCTTCTCCCACTGTTTCATAGCAAAAAAAAAGTTTCATAGTGAAAAAAAAAGAACATGACATACCTTGAACATGAGGCTGAGTGAATAAAGAAGAATTTTTGGCTTGTCTGCATCAGTTGAGGTGTCATGCTCATTCCACAGTGGGATGGGTTGTTCTCCTCCTTCATGCACAGAAAGTATTCAAGTCAACCTCACAAGCTCCACCTAGATGTGACTAAAGACTCCACCTAGATGTGAATACATATACTCAGCTGAAGGCTACATCATTATTCTTAACCATATAATGGCGTACAACTCCCAGTCATCTCTCAGTTGGGAGATTACAATGATCAAGGTTAGGGAGTTAAACAAATTTATATCACTACTCTTGTGGAAATGAACATGACTGGATTGTCTTGGGCATTGTTCTGTGTGAAATTTGATTTTTTTTTCAGTGACTTAAGCAGCCACTGTAGGCCTGGGGGGGCAGTCAGATGTTTAAGATTAGATTAACTTTATTGATCTGACTGGAAAGCTGGGCCATTAGAACAGCAAAGAAAAAGGATATCGTTCTGTACACTTTCCAAAGTTATAGGTTTTGTCTTAGAATTTGTAACTGAGGTAAGTTTGCACTAAGTGTAACAAATCTTTGGAAAAGTTGTAAAAGTTCCAGTACCTGACACCTTCTGAATAACCTCATTAACCTCCTTCATGAAAACCTTCTGCAGGAAGACCAGGTGGTTGAGCAGGTCTGTGGTCAGGTTATGCTCAAATGAACCAATCTGCATATCAGAGAAGAGAATAATGTGGTTCTATCTCAGTCGCTAATTAGCTTTTACCTTTTGTCCTGGAATATAAATGTTAATGATCCCATCTGGATCCTCTTACCTCAGCAACACAGCGCAGGTAGTTGCCTTGTAGGTAGTTTCCTTGCTTTGCTGGGAAGTCATCTGTTGCCCAGCCCTGGTCAGAGTGGCTCTCGTGGTCCTCCATTATGTACTCTCCTGACATAGTGACGGGAGGCAGTGTGAGGCTGGCTGATGGTGGCATGGTGGACATGTCCACTGGGGACACTTTTGACTGGAAGCAGAGCTTGTGGTTTGGCAACTCAAATGTGAAACTGGTTTGTGCCCCTAAATGGAAGAGAAGAATGGGAAGGATGTTATAGGATGTAATAAGGAAGTTATAATACAACTCTGTCTTTTGCCTCAACAGTGATATTAATGACAGGTAAGGAAAATAAAAGTTTTATTTTGAATTCAACTTCTTCAATAAGATGACATTTTAAGAATAAAAAAAGAACATATCAGGAACAAAATCAACCTTTTTATACAGAGATATGTACATAATTGAAGCACGAAGGCAGTTAAAAGAAATGTTAGGGGAAAAACAAGCTGTTCTCTTGTGATTTTTTTAAAAATGGAAATCAGTATCAGTTATCTTCTTGCACACACACCTGTCATGCCATGGCTCTTCATGCGACCCATTTTGTACTCCGCTTTCAGTGAGGGCAGAAGGGCAGCCCCGATGGTGATGCCATCCATCATGGCGCTGAACTTGAGGACAATGGGCTTCTTCTCCAGGCCTTCGGGAAGCTGGGGGAATTCATTTGCCTCCACGGGAGTTTGATTGATGCTGGATGCTTTGTCAGAAGGTTGTGGCGTTGGGGTGTCCTCTCTATTCGGAGGTTGACTGTAAGCAAATGAAAAACATTCACTAGTTGAGGACTGGCTCATTAACTACTTAAGCACTGATTTAAAATATGTGAAAGAAGTGCTCTACCAACAAATCTTTGCTATGTTAATGGTTTGACTGGATCACGCATCAAATTTGCCATCACATCAATCCCAAACCTTTGGGACAAACTGCTGTTAAACTGTAGACTGAAAAACTGTATGCTTCTACTTTGATTTAGTTAAGAGTGTGTTATTGTGCAGAGCTTTGCAGATGCTGGCTTGTATTCCAGTGAATATCAAATTATACAAAGTTGCTTAATATCCTACACACACCTACAACTCTATAAATATATTAACATAATTCAGTATTGCCATGGAAACAGACCACGGGCAGGCTTTGAAAGCAGTGGGGGTCTGCTGTAGTAGCCTGTCAGTTATGTGGATGAAAGACTTCTTAGGGGGAATTTTATGAAGTATAAACTACAATCTAATGACATTAGCTACTGCTTGACAGATTCATATCTGTCATGCAGCAGCATACGCATGACAGATATGAATCTGCATATTTAAAAATTGGGATTTTAAATATAGCTAAAAGTGAACATTATTTTAGAGCCAGTTTCTCATTTATTTTCAAGGCTAAAAAAGATTTTTCCTTGAAAAAAAAAAAACAGAATAAAAAAGGAAAAGGAAGTATAGATAAACAAGGCAGACGTACATGTTGGAGGGCTGGCGAATGAGGTCAGAGATCTGTTTAGAGAGCTGGTGGGAGCTGCGGACCATCATGCTGTGTAGAGTAGCTGGATGCTGGGGGATGTTGATCATGATTGCCCCCACTTTGAAGACTGCTGCGTTGTTAGTTTTCAGTCCTCGCTGAGCGCTGTACAAGGCCTGGGACTTGGCAATGTTGCATTTGACCACAGTTCTGAAACACAGAGTGAACTGGTGTGAGTGATAGGACCGCCCCCCACTGCCCCCCACCCCAGTTGATGTGGACATACGAATGAATATGCGACATATGTGGAATTACTGAGAGGACATCAAACATTCAGACACCATGCAGAGTCAGCAGAGCATTCAGTCTTCTGGGCACATGTAGAATGAGAAATCACAACACGGATACTGACATATCACTCTAAATGAATAAGGCAATGAATTGCACACTATGACAGCTGAATGTCTGGCTCCCATGTGCCCGATTCTTATTCTTGCTTTTGAAGCAAATACAACAGTACTTATGATTTTACGTGGCTTATAAATGTGTTAATCAACTGTAATGAAAATAAAATGCTAAAATATCAAAGATATTAGGATATTCCAGCATTTATTTAAACTCAATACATTAGAAAAGGAACCCATGAGTTCATCTTATATTCAAAATTAACAAAAAAAGTGAAAATCTGTGCCTTCATAAAACCATCAGGAATATTTTTCCTGAGGGCTATGTAACCAGGGAAAGAGGCTTCATCCAAACACTTTTAACGAGGAAAATCTTGAGGAACTTCACTAGTAATACATGTGGTAGACAGGTGACGCAGACAAATGAAGGATGTACAGTTAGGGCAGTCGTGTTTTCGATGTACTAATGCATGTGGGCTCTGAATGGTAGTAATAACATACAGAAACTCTTGTTTAGCTGTGCTGGTGGGAGATGTTGGGAAATCCTCCAGTCTATGCAAGTAGTTGGAAGAGAAAGCCAAGGATAGGAAAGTTAAAAAAAAAGAAGATCAGAAAAAGTATGAAACAGTTCTGAGACACCACAAAGTGGAAACAGTTTTCCACAAGTGGGAACACTGAGGAGGGACAAGGTACGGTAAACTGAGCCATTACACAGGGCCAGTGTTAAATTCAATGCTATAGTTAAACTGCATCTGGAAGACAATTATCTTAAAACAAATGCTGATAATCTGCTAATAGAGCAAATGCCAAACTTTGTATTTTTGCCCCATTACTTCTTCACTGGGGCCTGTTGTAGGTTATGGCTTAACTGATGGCCTTCTGCATACTGGGTTCATTTTAATCAAGCAGACAAGTAGAGAAATATGTGAGTGGCACTGCAATCACTTACTTATACCTGAATCCCAGGCAATTATACACATCAGTAATGACTATAAAGTGCCAAGTTGTCTAACATGCACAGCTTTTAACACATGGACATAGTTTGGAGCATACGGCACAAAAAGTTTCAGCTTTATTTTCACAGAGAGAACATCTGTTAAATAGAATGAGATGAGAAAACTTTACTAGAGCAGCGGGATACCTTCTAAACTGAATCAAAGCAGTGTGGGGATACATCAGCCTGTCTGAATGCATGACTACAAGGCTTGTAACCTGATTAGGGTGGTTATGTTTTGAGGAAATTGCTTGCAATAAAAACAAAAACTGCCACTGTTAAAATTACCTTGCTGGAAATGAGTCATTGAACAGCAGTGCTTGTTAAAACTACTGTACCCACTTTTCAGTTTACACTTAGGGATTTTCAAAGTCAAACATATTTGTAAACTCAGCCTTTAAGTTTCCTGGTGCAAGTTCTGCTGCTTTTTTCTTGTGCAAGTTAGAGCACAGCATCCTTCCTTGACTTCACTCACTATTTTGATATCAATGAGTATCTTTTAGAAAGCACATAACCATTTTGGCCAAGATGCAATCTTATGAACTTCTATATATATAGCACCTACTTAAAATTGAATAATCTTTACCTTAGGAACCCCCCCAAAAAAGAATATTCAATCAAAGTGCCAAAACCTCAATCAACAAAGCAACATCCAGAGATGGTTGCGATCATTACACTTTGTTAAAAATGTTAAGTGAAGTTCCAATTCAAAGTATAACATTTAAAATCACATTTAAAAGGCAAACCTTTTTTAATAACTCTAAAATCAAGTTGTTAGTTGGTTGAATTGAAGGACAATTTGTACGTACTGGATATCAGGGGTTATACCCTCCAGGAGGACGATGTTTACCCCTCCTATATGAGCCGACGCACACGTCTCAGTCATTTTCTGGTGCAGGATATCTGTGGACACGTGACCATAAAAAGAAAGACTAGATCAAACAGAAAAACTTTTTATCCACCAAGGATTGCTGTCTACCTGTTTTTTGCATTTATGTATTGTACATTGAATCAACCATTAAATTAAGATACAAGAGTTTTATTTTGTATCTTTGTCTTTTTTAAGTCTCAAACTAAAGAAGAGAGGAAGTGTCAGGACTGCAGATGTTATAATCAATAAAGTATAGACTGGCTTTAAAGCTTGAGTCATATCAGACCTTGATGACTTTAACTCTAGTAATTATTTATACAAAATGAAGCAGGGAAACAAGGGCAGTGCAAAGCAAAAAAGTAAAAAGCCAATACAACACACTAACCCATTATTATCCACACCGATCTCTGCCTCACCTTTCATCTTCTCCTTCAGGGTGAAACTTCCATGGATCTTCTTGAGCTCAGCCTCCATTGTAAGCCCGCCAATGTCGGCCTCCAGGTGGGTGCGGTTCACCATGCCGATGCCGAACACTATGAGTGTGACATGCTGGGGCTCAGAGCTCACCAGGCTACGCCGTCTCCCGACTGAGCCTGGGGGCTTGTTGGGCGTGGTGGGGTCCTGCTGCTCGTTCTCAAAGATCACTTTGCAGAGCGGCTCTGAAGGCCGGCGCCCACCTTCTGCAGAGAGTATACATGTAGAAGAGGTTTAAACTTATACAATAATACCGTTGTTACCAGTTTCAAAGAAACACTTCTCTAAAAACTAGACATTATTTCTGGAGCATAACATACAATGTTTCACTCTTTATTGAACCGCTGGTTTAAAAGTGTGGAATATCTGAATGACCTAAATTTGGCTTGTGATGAAACTGAGACAAAAATTTAAAAAAGGACTGAACAAAGTTTTAGTCCCTGAGGAACTCATTCCTTAACTTAAACAAGTTGTGTTCTTTCGAAAGATTTTCCCACCACTAAAAGCCTTATACTCCTCAGGGGGATGTAGGGTAAAAACAGCCAAAAAGGGTAATATAGGGATAAGGTGTAGAGAAATTAATAGATAACATAGAAAATGGGAAGTATTTAATAGAGCACATCAGCAAAACACTGCATTATGATGTAATAATCAGGAATAAATAATTAAAGGTGAATAAACTATATGAACTATGGCAAGTTTTAATTTGGTACAAATAACAGCAGTTGAACAAAATAGGTAATTTTGTAAAGGCACATTTGTTTTGGGAAAATGTGAAATGTATATAATGTACCGTAAATATGAATATAAATCACCAAAACATGTTAAATATATATTTAAATATGACTGTATGAAGAATTACACTGTGATAAAACAGTTAAGATGAAAAGATGTGTACTTCAGGTCAGATGGAAAGGAGGGTAGGAGCATAAAAAAAGGAAAGACGAAAGAAATTAGGTGTCAAGAAGTAATGAAAGATGTAAGAGGAAGGCTTGTATGAGGCAGAAGGTGCAGATGTAAAGATGGAGAGGAAGAAGGAAGAAATGGAAATTACCAAGGAGGGAAAAAAGTGCAGCAAGGTCTTGGGCGAATAGTGTGTAGAAAAATGGTTTGGAAGGTAAAAGCGGAGAGTGAAGTAGAAAGCAAGTGCAGGGGTTTGAAAAAACGACCGAAATAAAGAACTGACTGGCTGCTGGAAGCTGATTCGCACCTGAAAGGCAGTTCTCTGGAGAGCTTTTCTCCAGGATGCCCGTCGGATCGGAGATGAGGGAGTAAAAGTTGAGCAGCTTGTACATGTTCTGCCAACATTCTGCTGACGGCTCGCTCTGCTCCGACACCGTGATGGAGTCTGAGTCGTCCATCTGGATTGCCATGTGGTCCGCCACGTCACGGGAGCCCTTTCTCGACACCTGAAGAGTTTATACAAGATTCAACATTTTGAAGCAAATAGAAATGTGCATAATGGGGCTGAGGGCTAAATAATCACCCTGACTGACTTGTTTCATATCTTAATATCCAACTGTTTACTGTAACAGTAAAGTTTTGAGGCTTTAAGCTGTCATAAAGTTACAGTTAATGAAATGTGTCAGCCTACAACAGATGCTTGTGAAATTAACTTCGAAATACAGGATAGGAACTCCGCTTTAACAGAACAGAGGTTCCTAAAAGACCTGGTTTAGAATATACCTGTGGAAGGTCCTTAGAGTCTGTCATGAGTCCCTCTAATACATTTTTTAGTTTAATATAAACCTCCTCTCTTTAGAGAGTGCTTAGCTCCACAAAGTTTAGAGCTGATGTTCCCATTGCCAAGGCAAAACTTTTCTTGCAATAACTCCCCAGCCAGACAGGCTTCCAGAAAAGATTCTACCACTTAAAAGTTCAGCCTGAATGATCTGGACTTAGTAAAAGACTTTCATTCCAACAGCTGACTGTGTATCAGTAAACTGTGCCTGATCTAAGAGAGGCATTTGTAATCTACTGGCTCCCTCTAGGGTTAAATGGAGAAAACTAGGGATTTTTGTAACGTTTATATATATATATAAAAAAAACAAAACCTGGTGTTCCATGCAGTGTTAACTTCCTTCTGAATTGCACTGAAGATGTAAAATCCTTGTTTGCAACAAGCTTACTTCAGCTAAACCAGAAAAACATTAAGGTCCTAATCTTTGGATTTACAGACAACTTCGCAACCAAGATTAATAGTAATAATAATTAGTGCCGGCTGTTCCAAGTTCCAAGATAAAAAACAGGCTGTTCTGAATGCAACACCTGGAAATGGCCTGCAGTGATTATCGAGTCTAAGAAATCTATTCACCTTTAATGTGAAAACATAAACATTCTGAATGGGTCCCAAGTTTATTTCCTGTAGCAGCATTTGTCAATATCAATGTCTGTTGGTAAAACAACCTTCAACCCATTTTGAGTGCTAGTACTAGTACTACAGTACTAGTACTACATTTAACCAAAAAAAAATTGAGTTAATGACAAGTTGATGACAATCTAATTCAAAGGGAATGCTTTATGGTGTTTAAAATGATTATTATTTTTTAACTTATAAATACAATAAAAAAAGACCAGATATAATGTCATTTTATAATGCATCTGTCCATTTAATTAATCTTTTTTTTATTTTGTTTTTATTATTGTTTTGTGTGACTGTTGAGAACCAGTGCTTTCCGCTATTGTTTTCAAAACAGCTACATAAGTAATAGCTCTCTTTCATAACAAAAACTCGCTCCAAACCCCCTGCATATCCTTAGTGATGTCATCTCCTTGATGCTACTCCTTAATGCTAATCAGAGAACCTGAATTACACAAGATGCAAGTAACCTCAAATTATCATTATTAGTACCTTGGAGGTACGTCGCTCGGAACGACCAAGGGAGCTGCGTCCTCGAGGCTCCCTTCTCCCCAATGTGTCCATGCCTGATGGTGGGCCGTTAGGTGGTAATGCCCCAGTAGCCCCTGCTCCTCCTCCACCGCCTCCTCCTCCACCTCCTCCTCCACCTCCACCACCTCCGCTCCTCTTGCTCTTCAATGTTTGGGTTCCGCTGCGGCTTGCTCCGTTCAGGCTGCCCCGGGAGCTGCGGCTGAAATCTGACGACCTAAAGTGGCGGTAGGGCCGCGCCTTGAAGGTGGGCGTCGGGGAGGCAGAGCCGGCTGTGTAGCGGCTCAGCTTGATGTCAGTCTGTGTGGCCTTGATGTCGTCAATCATGGTGCTGAACTGGTGGATAAGGCGCACCAGGGCCATGTCAACACGCTGGCTGATGGCCTGGCAGGCTGTAGTGAAATCACAGTGGAATGTGTTGTAGTGGCGGCGATTGAGGTCATGGAAGGAGAGTGGGGCGGCGGTGGGGCCCTGTGGTGCGCTGGTTGACTTCTCCATCACCACTGCATTCAGGCTGAATGTCTCAATCAGCAGTGCTGGCTTGAACTCTAGTGGCGGGAGGTTCACCATACCTTGTCTACAGACGGAGAGAGGCACAAGCAAATGTTTATGTACTTCCATTTGGAGTAAATACCACACGAAATCAAATTAAGATGTAAGTAACAATTGTAATATTGGTATAAGCCTGAAAGGGTTTAATTAGTTACCTCTTTGATCTTTTATTTTTACGATCTTTGGAGGTGTCAGAGTCGACAATGTCTGCTCTGAGACACTCAAGATTGCCAGAAAAAGACAGGTGCTCTCCAAAATACATCTTGTAACTAAGAGGAGTGGTGTCTTGAGCCTGGATGCCTGTGTAGCTAAGCAAAGGCTTGAAAACAACCTGGGGTGGGGGTGGGGAAGGGGGTAAAGACACAAAATCAAAACACACTTTAGTGAGATAAGACAGGTGAGACACTGGATATGTCCAGCAGGCCAAATACACTTCTTTGGTTTAATCTACAATTTAAAAATGGATTCCTCTTTTTGCAGCCGGGCATAGTTGACATTACTCTGCCATCTCTCTGGGGTTTTATCAGCACAGGATGATAACTTATAACTATAAAGCAGACCATTTGGATAAGCCATCTATTCTCCCTCAATTAAAAAAAATGCCTGTTTCCATGCTATCAATACAAATTAAAAACTAACTTAAAAACAAACTTCTGAACCAATTCTAAAACCTCAAGATTACCTGTTTAAGAACATATCAGTGATCTGGAGACATTTGTTCATTCTCTGCCAAATGAAAGTTTAGATAGACAGCACAATAATTCGACAAACAACAAAGAAATGTAGACAGGTGTATTGACAGTACCTGAGCATCGGCCAGTTGAACAGCAGCTGGACATTGGTTGCCCTCCTCAATGTCGGCCATGTCATCCTGGCTGGTGCTATGCTGGGAATGCTGGGAGTGGGTCCCGTCCAGGGTGTTCTGGTCACTGGACAGCACTGTGTTGAAGTCTGATGCCGAAGGGATTGTGGGCAGGTTACACATCCCACCTGAGGGTAGTGGAAAAGAGTTTAGGATACATGTGCTGTAAGACCAGGGAGGTCCTTTGGGTAGTGTCCAATACGTTCTCAGAAGAGCATGTTAGCAGTGGCTGTGTGTGTGGTACAGTATCATACAGTATATACAGTATCAACAACAGTTAGTGCTGCAGGATGACACACTTAACCATTCCAGCTCCTTGTAACAAAGATGTTAGGGGGAATTAAATAGAAGGCAACGATCCCCTTACTGAGAGTGTTAAGATGAACTTTATGGCCAATTTCTGTTCAATTTGGAAATGTAGACAGCCTCAATACATTCACCTAATTTGTCTGTGAGGAACTGCCCTGGCTAATTTGCTGTGCTGTCACTGACAGACACCTGGGTAAGTAGATAATCATAAAGCTTGATATCTTGGGCAAAAATCCATCCATCACACACATGTACAGGTGGAATCAGAAATATTCAATGCCCCAAAGATTTTAAGGATTTATCAATTAAAGTTTTCTCAAAGAGCAAGATTCTGCTTCAGATGACTTCAGATGAGTTGAGCGATACACAAAATCAACACAGAAAATACAAGATGATGTATTTGTGTGTAACAGTATATTTTTTTTAAATAGCCATGTCACAATTATTCAACCCCTATATAATATTGTTATTTTCAAAGCTGTCTGACAGTTTTTATGGCCTAAAGTGGAGTTGAAACATAATTAAGCCTCTGGGGACTCTATAATGATCCTCCATTTGCTTTAGCTGTGATGCATATATAAACCCCACCCATGAAGGTATTTAAGGTCAGTTGGAATCATGGGAAAGACAAAGGAGCTTCCACAAAAGCTGAGAGAGGAGATTATTTCATCACACCTGAAGGGCCTTTGGTATAAGAAGATTTCAAAAAAATGTAAGATTCCAAGAGACACCATTGGAGCATTATAAGGAAGTTTAAAACTTATGGAACAGCTGCAAACCTGCCTGGCCATGGAAGAAAGCCCAACATTTCATTAAGGGCCCTTAGCAAATTAGTCAGAACAACTAAGAGAAACCCCTGTGTGACTGCAAGGCACCTACAGGATGACCTGATCAAGGCTGGTACAAGTGCCTCAGTCATGAACTGAAATAAGACGCACACTGAATAAACAAGGACTTCATGGTCCGACTCCAAGACGCACTCCACTCTTGACCACAAGGAACATCAAAAGTTGACTAGAATATACCAGGAGGAATTTGGATGAGACTACAGAGTTTTTGGAGACAGTTCTATGGACTGATGAAACCAAACTGGAACTGTTAAGACGTATGGAGCAGCGGTATGTCTGACATGCGAAAGGCCAGGCTTATGACCAGAAGAAGACAATCCCCGTGGTCGAGCATGGAGGTGGGTCATTGATGATGAGGGGCTGTTTTTCTGTGGCAGGAACTGTCAATCTTGATCGTGTTAAATCTTAGTGATCATTGGACTTTCCAGGAAGACAATGATCCCAAGCACATCTCCAAGTCAACCAAAGCTTGATTGAGAAAAAGATTCCTAGAACGTCGTGGAGTGGCCTTCTCAGTCATCAGATTTAAATCTGATTGAAAATCTTTGGTGGGATTTAAAGAAGGCAGTTTCAGCACGGAAGCCATTGAACATCACTATTCCGATTGAGAGGTGTAAGAAGCTTGTCAGCACTTACTAAAAATGTTTGTTAGAAAATAGAAAAGCTAAAGGACGCCCCACAAAGTACTGAAGCTGGAGGTTGAATAATACAGCACATGCACATGTGTTAAAAGAGTTAAGTTTTTCATTTGAACTTCAAAGTTAAGTCAACTTCTGTTGTCAAATAACTCAAATATGTATCAATAAGTATTTTGTTGTTTAATGAGGTTTTTTGTCATTTATTGCCATTATTTTTCATCCACATCACTCTAATATCTTTTAAAATGAGGTGGTTGAATACTTCTGATTGCAACTGTACATGTACCAGCACAATCAAAAGTGCTCAGGTAAATTGTGAAAGTAAGAAATCTCTTTTCAGTGACCCATGTGGCTGTTTCCAAATGATGAGCCTCTTTTGAGTATAAATGAAACAAATGTAGGGTCAGGCTGTTTGTAACTCAGAGAATGAGTGGGAGTGCAGAGGAACAGAGGATGGGAGACAGCAGCACTGTGAGGGATGACTTGAATTTCAGGTCACTAAACTCTGCTAACATGCTCTGGTTTTCACAGTGTAATTAGCAGAAAGGTATCAGTGAGGAAAGAACATGACTTTGGCTAAACATCACAAAAGGAATGGGATTGAGGACAGTCTAAGAGAGTCAGACCACCATTCAAGTCTAATGATATCAAAAACATTTCATATCATTCAGTCCATTTTTACTGACCTGTGAGCAGGCTGCTGAACTAGATGGCCACTAATAACCTATGTGATTGAAAAACTTATCAAATAAAAATGAGCCCTGTTATTGCATCGGTACTCAATACTGGCCTGTTATCCAGTATTACAGTGTCATTACTGGTACTGGGAAAGAAAAAAAAAAAAAAAACACGTATCATTGCATTCCAACTTGAATGCTAACATATTCTGAGGTCTGAAATTCCATTTTAAACTGCTATGACTTCCTAGCTGAAAAGAAAGTATTTGTTCATGAATAAAACCTACCTATAAAGTGCTCCATGAAGACCATGCTATATGATCAACTGCAAATAAAAATTGCTCTTGCTCTTACTCATTAAAGCCACTATGTGTAGGGGCTGCAAATTCTGATAATGGCATTATCACAAACATTACACTTGGGCAGAGAGGAATGCACACTGTAATTGAGTTTGTTTCATTTTTTGACCAAACAAAAAAAAAAAAGGTTTGTCCTCACAATAACTTGAAATACACTATGATCACTGAAAAACTTCAGGAGGCAGTGGGTTTAATTACAATTATGTCTATATCTATGATTCTGTAACAAATAAATATCCCTTCAACATCCCTCATTTTTGTTCATATACCAAAAAAAAATCTTGTTTGCTGTTTTTTTTTTAAACAGGATAGACTGACAGAGTTCTACGTGTAGGTGACTATTAATCTACCATGGGACACAAACTACTTTATTCAGTTAGCAAGCTAAATAGTTCACCAACACCATCAGTGCAACACTGAGCAACAATCCCTGACCTCCTTCTGGGCTGTTAACTGTGGCCAGTGCTTGATACTGGTAGTGGTTGACAGGAGAATCCAGTGGGTCTAGTAAAAAAAACATTATATGGAAAATGAACTGAATTCCTCAGCTGTTACTAGCTATGAAATTAGAAGTGGAAAATTGTGATTAGTATCTATTCTAAAAGCATTATAACAAAAGATTTAAGAGCAAAGAAAAAAACAAGAATTTTCTCCTTCAGGTTCCATGAAAATCAATATATCTAATAAATTCATTCTATGTATAAAAATTACATCTAATATAAATGAAGAGTCTTTGTCTGTCCTCCAATTTTCTCAACAACTTCTCGTCCGATCAACTTCGAAACTTCATCTGTGAATTGTTAAGGACTCAAAGAAATGCAGTTTTCTCTGTCAAGTTTTTTTGGATGAGCGGTTCATGAGAAACATTGAACAAGAGTTGTATAGGGCTGGGGTGAGTCATCCACATAACCACCATCACTGATTACGACAACGGCGCGTCACAAAGATGGTTTCTCCTGGTCAAAGCATAGATTCCCCAGAAAACAAGCTGCAGCTACATAACCTCAGACAGGACCATCTAAAAAGTGTTGGATATTATAGATGGAGACCAAGCTCCGCAAGATCAAAATGACTTATCACAGCAGTACAAATGCTATGCAAAGTCACTTGAAGCTAAATCATCCACAAGCGCTTTGTTTAAGACACAGCAAAAGCAAGACAGCTTCATTTTGTTTACTTTTAATCCCCACATAAGCATGATATAAAGATTATTAACGGACAAAACAAGTAATTCTAAGCACTGCTGCTGTTATGGTAATGCAACATCAAACCACGCATCATCAAACGTAATTATTTAGCAGTTGTATATTTCTTTTTCTGACCATCTATGACTGAGAAAAAGGCTTAAACTAATGTTACCCATGTTGGTTACAGTCTGTCTATCGTTTAAGATATTTTCCCTACTGATACAAAGTACATTTGCAATTGATTTACTTAAGTGCGTATTTCTCCAGTGATTAAATAAATCCATTTCATACCCATATAAGTTTTAAGTCAAGTTCTTTGGTAAAAATACTGATTTTCCAGTTCAGGGAAAGGGTTGCTATGTAACAAAGTGATAAAATTTATCTACACTCACTTGCCAATTTATTATTAGGTACTCCCAGATAAAAAAATGTTCCTAATATTTTGTCAAACTTAATACTATTTTATATCATTAAATTTGTCACGGAGCCCCCTCATCCTAGATCCATGATGTCTGACCTGTCTGTAGGCTGTTGTGCTGGGAGCGGCTGACCGGGGATTCCTGGTTTCCAGCTCCAGTCCTGTTGCCCACAGCGTTGGACATCCAGTTGTAAAAACTGACGGAGGAGGGCTCCGACAGCAGCGGATGCTCTGTCAGCATGTCCGTCCCTAAGCTGTTTCCTAAGACCAAGAAGAAAGACAGCTAGAGGACATTATGTCATGGAACAGACTAAAAAAAAAAAAATCAGACTGCTGTTCTATGATCCTTTTAACCTTGCATCACAGAGATGCATGTCATTAATGTGTCTGTGGTTACAGAAGTTAAGACAAGGTGTGTTTGTTAGACAATCAGTGTTTCATAAAAAGCTTAAATGAAGTATTTCAGCTTAAATGAAACAAGGTCATATCAGCAGGGTTTACTGAATGTTAATTAAACAAAGGAAATGGCACAATGACTCCGAATATCTCTCCACAGTGGGCATGTGCCCCAGGAAGCTGCAATTCTATTTTGGTTTTGTTAAAATTAACATTGCTGAACGGTAGAGGTCAGCATTGCAGCAAAAACTGCACATAGACTGTTACTATTGTGATAGAACTCATGCTCATGTCTGTAACCACTGGTTGGCATAATCTTCCGCACGCTATAAAGCGTCACAACGGCTCAGGCACAAGTACCTGTGCGAGTGAGGGAGCTGCTCTTAGCTGCAGCGATGGCAGGCACTTCGTTCCTCTGAGGCGTGCCCTCCAGCAGGTTGTGCAGACTCCGAAAGCTGCCCGTCAGATTGCTCAGGAGACTCTCCTTCCTGGGGCTGTCCTTGGCTGGCAGGCCGGCACGGCTCACGTGGGCGGGTGAGTCAGCTGCTGTGTCACCGCTGGTGTAGCTCAGCGACTGGTATGGATGGGAGCCCTGCATATGATGAAAGTACAGATTACTCAGGAGAGGTCATGTTCACCCTGGCTAATTTTTTTCCAAGCTGCCATTGGCTTCTTTTATTCTAATAAGAGCTGGGACACATTGTGTCTGGCACCATTATGGAAACAGCCCAACGTTGAGGTAATAATTTATTGACAAAAGAGCTGAGTAGACTCATCTCATCCTAAAATAGAACATCACAGTTTAATTTGGCGGAGAGGAAAATGACATCTCTGCACTCAGCTCTGATCCCTCCTGGTTTTATGGTGTTCTCATCTTTACACCAAAGATTTCTTTAATGATTTTTATAATATTCACTTTAGTGGTTTTAGAGGTAGCAACTAATGATTATTTTTCATTATTGATAAATCTGTTGATTTACAGATTTTTACAGAATTACAGAGCCTAAGGTAATGTCTTCAAGTTCCTTGTTTTTGTTTTAATATTACAGAGACTAGACAAAGAATCAGCACATCTTCACATTTAACGAGGTGGAACAGCTGATTTTTTTGGCATTTTATGTAAATGCATCTTGAAATGTGTATGCTAATGTACAACGTTCATTTATCTGGTAATTAAACATGATTGTAAGACACAGTTAAACTAATTCCCAAAGTGGTACCTTTATCCTAAGTGCAGACTCGCTGTGTGTGTGGGTCTTGGACAGTTTCCTCATGATCTCCACTCCACTGACAGGACCAGAGTTTGCTTCTTTTGGTGGGGGACGACTGCAAGCTCCCTCCAGCAGCATGGTGTGTTCACTCACTGTGGCTTCACAATAATTATACAAAATAAAACTACAGGAAGACCAATGTGACTGCTATAAAAATAAATCTCAAAATCATTTTAATTTCTGTGCAAACCCTGAAGAAGTAGTAGTTCAGAGAAGAGATGGTAAGAGATAAGGGGGTTAACATAATTTCTCATATCATACAAAGCTGTTATTTCCCACCTGCATCAAACTCAAATTCAGCTCCATCAGCGCTGGTGTCACTCTGCAGTGCAGCGCCGTTGTCCAGACCCAGGATGGTCTCACCCAGGCTCTGCTGAGGCTCCTTGGGTTTGGTGAGGTGATTGGGTCTCATCAAACCAATGGCCTTGAAGCCCTGAGTTACCACAATAAATTTCATCCATTGTCTGGCCAGAGCTACCAGCCCTTTTTTCAGAGTCACAAGGGCTGGGACCCCATCATTCTGTGGTGGAAAGGAGAGGAGGACAGAAGTGGATTTATGGCACAGTTTCAGACTGATAGTCGATTAATAAAACTTGTGAAAGGGAGTCAAGAGCACTTAAGACCAACCCACAATAATTACCAGTTGTTGTTTTAGAACTTGGGTCCAAATGACACCGTATTACTTAATTTTTATGAGCCATTTAACTACACACTGTGAAGTTTAAGAGCTTTGTAACACTGAAGCTGGTAAAAGTATGAGCCTCAGAAGCATTGCACTAACCATGGTAGCCTCCTCTATGACAGAGTAGTCAGCCTGTTGCAGATAACGGTGCAGGATATTACAAAGCATACAGGAGGGATTCTCATGCAGGTAGCGAGCTCGTTTAGTCACGCGGTTGTACTTGCTCCGGATCGGGATGTGTATGCTCTTTTTCTGTTGGGTGATGACAAAATGTATACAAAGTTAAGATTGCATATTTCCCTTACAAATTAAGTAAATTGGGATGTTGCAGGGTTTTATTTTTTATTTACATTACAAAGCAGACAGGGATCTGGTCGGAGAAATTGTTACATCATTATTAATTAAACCAGAAGACACTGATCATTCTTCACACAGACTACCCATTGTATCTGCTGATGTCATGCTTACCTCAAGAGCTTCTGTCATAATGCAACCCATAACAGCACACACGCGCAGTGTGCCCTCCATGTCCAGTTTACGTAGAGAAGATTTGAGCTGGTCGATGGGAACCAACCAGGCTCCAATGGCAGGTGTGGCTGTGCTGAGCAAATTCAACTGCCTGTAAATCAATAGTCAGATGATATTTAATCACATTATAATAACAAACATTGCCACGGGCACAAATAAAAGGTTTTTCATAAAAACCTCCTCCAGCTAATAATACTGTAAAGACCACAGACGCAAAGCAAATGAAGAGCTTACTGTACTTAAGCAGGGTGATGATAAAATGTGGTTGCTTTTCTTCTAAACTCAAATATTAGTTCCCCTATTGCGTATCTGTGTAATTTAACCACAAATCGTTGACCTCCTGTTACAATGTGAAGGCATTTATGTAAAAGGGCTAAAAGGCGCCATGTGGGTCAGTGCAGTCGTACCTGGAGATGGCCTGTGAAGGTGAACGCACATTGGTGGGAGCAGCAAAACTGAACCAGATCTCTCTGATAGTCAGCTTCATGCTGCTGGAGTCAGGTGGTGGGGGCATGAGGGGGAGGTCTTTCTTCAGGTCGTCTGACTCCACCCCTTCATCCTAGAGAACAGAGGAAAACAGGGTTTAACAGGTACGTGAGACTATTTGCTATTGTGACTTATTATTAAGATTAGAGTGAATCTAGTTCAGTTACTTTAATGTCTTTCTTTTCACTCTGATCAGGCTCAAGATAATCATTTCAAATAAGCCTAACCGATGCACATCCAAACCGGTCTTTCATTTTGTGACATTTAGGAGTCTTTTAACACAGAAGGCTAATAGGTGCAAAAACTGGGTACTGATTTTGTTCTCACATGAGGGAAAGTCTGAAATATAGGGAGACTATGACATCTTTGTCAGAAGTGCTAAAAAGATATGCTTAGGCTGGCCTTATGAAAAATGGTAGATATCAATTGGTTTGAAGCTCCTGAAATACAACAGTTTACCGTTTACCGTTTGGATTGTGTTACAGTAAATCTGATGTTTTTTGGGGCCTAGTTTATTTAAACATGAGCAAAAAATATAAGGGAGGGATGAAAATTTTTCATGGTCTTCATGGTCTGAGCATTTTCTAGTATCTTACTTGGTCGTCTGAGTCTGAGTGTTCATTGATATCAGAGGCAGGGCTGATAGCATCATGTGCCAGGTTGTCATCGGAAACGTCAGTGCTGTAACCACTTCCTGTCTGTGAGCCTGTTGAACCGTTGGACTTAGATATTCCTGTCTTCCCCCCAGTGTCTGAGCGTCCCATCACACCAAAAGCATTGTAAAGAATGGCTCCTGACTGGCGGCCCCCTGTAACAGAGAGGGTAATACATTCAAAAATGTGAGCACTAATTCCCAATTTCTTGATAAGACTATTTCTTGATTTTTCACATCTCTAGGTCTTAATGTAGTGATGACTGCTGCTCAACGAGTTTGGGATGGTTTACCTTTGACTGTGAGGTTCTCGATGCCACATTCAAACATGATCCAGCCCCATTTCTCAAGATTTGTTGTGGAACGGCCCAGATCACCTGAGGTGGTGTGGGTATCTGTCTCGTCTACCAGTGAAAATTCCTCCATTTCCTCCAGGCCAAACAGCACTTTGGACTTCTCAAAGGGGATGGCTGTGATGGCACATGTGCCGATATCTACAAAAGGAGAGGGAACTGAAAATTCCTTAGGAAATTCCAAATTATTTAATTCTTTCCTGCAATTTTTAAAAATTTCCACAGAAAAGTGTGAGAAAAGTAAAAGGAAACATTTAAACAACTTTTCACAGTGCTGCTCACATTGTACAAAAAGTCAAAAGGTCTAAATACTCAATTGCTTTGTACTGTATGTCAAGTAAGAGCACACCATCTATGGGACAGCTTATACAGGCTGGAGGTCATGTATAAGTCCAGCGTTCAGCTTCAAAAAAGGGGCACAAGGAATCAAAGAGGACAGTCATTTTACTGAACCAACCTGTGGAGTCAAGGCCTCGGAGCTGACTGTGGATACGGTGGATGTTGAGCCTAGCAGCGATCTCTTTGCCTTTCTCGATGCCAGCATTAGAGCGCAGAGAGCCAGATGACTGAGGCTGCATCTTGGTGGCCGAAGCGTACTTCTCCAACATGACAGAGGGTCGGCCATGTTCTGTGGTGTTGGGTGTCTCTTCAACAATACCCCTGGAAGAAGCAGAAACCAAATGTTTTTTTTTTTTTACTTCTGACTATTTTTGATTGACTTTTGACAAATATTAGGGAGAAAGAAAACATAGATTTTTCTTTTTTTATAAATTCTATACTCTGCCTACTTGCGCAGAAAAAAAATGTTAAAAAAAAAAAGATTATCGCCATGAATAGGTCTAAGATGTATAGCTTAATAGGGGCAAAAATACGTTCGATACCTGTGAGCACAACACAAGAGAGATATTTTTGAGGTATAATACATTCCAGGATACCCAAAAAGATGTGCTCCCACGAAGGACTTTTTCCTTTCCCACAATAGTAAATTAGTCATGAGTCCATCTGATCACACTAAAACCTATCTGGGGTTTACATTCAAAGATAATAAAAGACCTCTTTAAGGAAGCAAAGAATAAAAACAGCTTCAAAAGTGACTGACTTGCACTGCAGGACCATTGGAAAAGATTAGTGGAGACTACACAGGCCCCTTCAGCAGCAGGGGGACTACACCCTGTGGTGCCTTTTGACTGATCTCTACAACTTTCCTTCAGCTCCCATGCAGAAGAACCGATTATCCTTCAAAATGGGATTTCAAGAAAAGGGAACCCAACTTCTTATTCTTAACTTATTCATAATAATAATTTAATCATGAAATACGGTTATTTAGGAACGTGTCTTAAAAGTAAGACAATTAAGCATGCAACATCTGGCCTCTACAGGATAGTGTGTCCAGAAGGGGTGTAAGTGTGACACCACCCCTGGGAGGGCGGGCCGACCACAGATTGACCAGGCATCTCTCTGAACCTCTGTCCCAGAATTTCCCAATAAAAAAACATCCTTTGGATGCAACTCAGGATTTTCTTTTTTACCAGTACTATAGGTGTCCTATTCTGTCTCTGTGTGGCTCCTTTATTCTCAACTTCAACAGAATCTTCACCTCCACACCTTGGCTGCTGCATTATCACTCTCTTGCCTGCTCCGGACACCACCACTGTGAGTCAGCTATACCACCAACAAGCAAGTGGCACATACCATGTTCTTTTCTGCTAATTTGGTAAAACTGCTTCCATTGACAGTATAATTTCAGACTGCTCACCTGTTACACACTACAGTCGTATGGTCATTAAACTTACTTTAAGTCACTTTTAGGTATCCAATTCTTTGTTGCTTCTTCTAACTAAGTTCAGATTAATTCTCAAACTTAAAAAGTGCATTATAGACACTTTTGACTAATGACCAAACAATTTAAACATAATTTACAGCAGGTGTATTAGCCCTGTGGACATGCTCCACAAAAGCTTAGTCAGTGTAAACACACACAAACTGACACACACACAATGACAAGAGGAGTTTTTGAGGCATTACCTGTTCATCCTGAACTGGGTGGCAATCCTGTCGAAGCACAGCGCCACAAGAGACACATGTGTGACACATTTGCTGGAGCATGAAGGTGACCCCTCCTCTACGGAAGCCTGCAGGAGGCAAAGGTTCACCTGCACCGAAAATGAACAAAACAAACCAAGCTGATCTAAAACACTTTGCTGTAAATTATTGATCTTTAAAAAAGTAACTTAAAAATTTGATGCTATGAAGAATACTGATTCCCACAACAACAATATTGTCCAAAAGATTAGTAAGATTGCATGTGAGGATACTTTTTCCACATATAAGTTAATTTTGGTCCTCATTAAATGAGGACCGAAAAAGAATAATTAACACTGCAATAGTTGCAAATGAAAGTAATTTATGTATTAGTCAAATGTTTCGTAAAAGCAGACTTTCACGTTCATTCAGTGGAGCAGAAAAGGACAAAAACAGAGGGGTTTTTATATTGTATTAGTGACATAACTAATAACAGTGTTTTCAGAAAGGAAACTTGAATGTTCTCTATTCTACATCTTTATGAGCTGAGCCATTATATTACTCCATGTCGTGCAGTGTTTGATATATTAACCTTCAAAATGTAAAGTGATATACAGCAAGACTCATGATTCTGTGCTTGCTCTTGAACCTCTCCTGGTCAGAGCTGGCCTCTCATTATTCAGGGTCATGGGTCTCACCTTGGGGATGGAGACGTTGGCTTGGAGGCCCTTGATTTTCACATTATCTGGTTTGACGGACAGGTCCGTCTGGCCATGGGAGATGTTGATGGAGGCAGGGGTCGTGCCCTCTGTCTTGGACAGCTTGTGCTCCTGCTTGCCTATTTGGCTCTGTGTGGATCCAGCCCCAAAACAGTGAGACATCAGTCACAGGGCAGAAAAGTAGGCTTCAATGCAATAAACTGGTGTCAAATCTCAGAATAATTAGAATAGAAACACTTATTTCACACGTTTGAGAAACAACTGAGAGGGAACGATTTGTCACTACCACATCAACTTAAACCTTTTCTTTCTGATTTGGATTAACTAATTTTACTCACAGACTCTGTGACCGTGGACTTGCTGATCTGATAGGCTTCATTGAGGACTTTCCCATGCAGGTCGTCCAGAATTGCTGCAGGATGTCGAATACTGGCAAAGTGGACCATGGACTCTATATACCTGGAAGAGAGCAAATACACAGATACAGTTTCAAAGCTTTATAATCATTTTGTTTCATATAGTTGATGTTGAAACACATTAGTAAAAAGACAAAGACTTCCCAAACACAAAATGTATAGCATTATCAGAACTGATCTAGATATCAAAAGTTTAATTAAATTTACTTTGTCACTACTTCAAGTCTCGCCTGTCTTCAACCTTCGAGCTACAGTTTATCCATCTCCACATTGTACTCGCCAAGAGCTACGTGCTTGTAAGAACACTGTTAGCCCCGCACTGTTAGCCTTTGGCAAATTAAAGATTCACACTGGTAGACAACCCAAAGCGAGATCAGACTCTGAAGCACTGTCAGCAGAATTTTAGAGCTAAGATGCAGTATGCATGGAGATTAAGGTCAAATCCTAGCCTGAGGCTAAAAATACCCTTAACTAAGAATACTAAGTCCGTGAAAGACTTTGAATCAACCAACAGGTTCTCTTACTTTTTTAATCAGGATTTTCTGACTGAGATTAAAAATCTAGTTTTAAAGGGAGGTGTGGTCATGAAAGCACAGAAGAGAAACAATCAAGACATAATGAGACCCAAAAGAACACACACAAACATTGTATGAGGCCTGGTTGCTACCTGTCCAAGGATTCAGCCACGAGGGGCGTGAGCACCACATTGATGGCCCCCTTCACCTCTACAATGGCAGTGGTCCGTGTCTGAGCTAAAGGCTGCTCCAGGGTCCAATCATCTGTTGTTGTGTCCTCATCTGTATTCTCCATGGCCCTCTTATCCAGGGGGGTATATGGTGTACTGTGGACAAACAATGATAAAATCTCTGGTTATGAAGCACAGTTAAAGCAGGCTGCAACTGGAAAAGACAATATGAAACAACTCATCATTTGGGTGCGTATGCTAATTAAAAAAAAAAACAAAACAACACACAATTTGATAGAGGCGACATTGTTTTATTGTAAATTTATATTGAGATAGAGAATAAAAATGTGGCTTTAACACCTGTTATTCCCTCCCATCAGCTGAACTCCTCTATCCAGCAGAGAACTGGCTGACAGGCCCTGCTTTATTACCTGAAAGGTAAAACAAAATTTTAGGTCCCAAAACTGAAATACTGGGTGTACTGGGCATGCAGAGATACAATCCTTTAGCTGCAAATACCAACACAAAATTTGAAACTTTCTAATGAATGTTACATAAAATACTAAACACTTTTTATCATCACAGACCATGAAGCTGGGCACAGAGAGCTGGTCAAAGGAGGCGGAGCTCTCTTCACTTGTGGGTGTGTCCAGATCCAAGGGGCGGTGCAGAGAAGACTTAGATGTCCTCTTATTTGTGGGCTGCTTGACAGACCAATTTGAGACCTGGCAAAGGTGCAGTAAAAAATATATTTAAAGTGGACATATAAACTCAACACAGACAAAAAACTGGTTATGTTTACATCAAGCTGTAAGGTACATCTGCCTGTGCAAAATGTACTTGCAGAGGAATGGCGCAAAGAGATGGATTCTCTAATTGAAAGAAAGAAATGTTCATTCAAGAGTAACTAGTCAACAATTTGCATGTGCTCTTGAAATTAGAGTTCACCCAGAATTTGCAGCAATATGCACTAAAAGTGAAACATGTTACCTGGTAGTGGGCCAGGTAGGTCTGGTAGCATGCCATGACGTGGGGTTGTCGCGTGACCGGTCCAGGCTCGGCCGTCTTCTCTGCCTCCACTGAACTTTCCTCCTCCATGGCCAGGGCTGAGACGAAAGACGCCTGGGATGTGTGGCTGGGCAGGGGCTGTGGCGGGAGCGGGGGCAGTGTTGGGGGCAGTGGCAGGGGACGTGGCTCAGTGATCAACTCCCCGTTGAGAACATAAGTGAGGGGACCTTCAACACTGTGGTAGATGGAGCTCCGGCTAAGAGAATTCCAAAATATATTTAAACATGGGCATCAAACGAATATGTCAAGCCACATACTTCCTAAAAATTTGACTATACAACCATAGAGATTTTGACACAGCTGTGACCCTAAAATTGTTATGACTTTTCCGTTTCATAATGTAGCTATACATTCCTATTAAATGCAATATCAGCAGTGATTAAAGCTGTATTCATGCTTTAGTATTCTTGAATTCAGTTTTATGTTTCTACAGGCTTGTGCCAGTAGAAAATTTCCATGAGGCTGAATGGATGGATTCTGTGTGTTTGTGTGGAGGCTATATCAATCAAAAACTGTGCTGAAATCAATGCAAGAAATTACAAGGTAGTTGCATAACAAGACTAAAATCCAATTTGCAAAAAAACACCAGCAGTAAGTGGCTGCCCATGGATCAAAAATCTCATTTGCTACTACCCCTCTTCATCACATCCATCCAAAAATGATCAAATCAAAGTAATAAATAAAATTTGCAGTATGTTTCACTCTAGGCAGAGTTGCTTTACACAATAAAATTCAAAAATTGGTGGGCATTAAAAATAAAAGATGTCATGATGCTGTTTATGTTTTCATATATAATGCGCCGTCAAGAGATTTTTTACAATCATTTCAAAGTTGTCAGTGTGAGTCATCAGAAGTCATCTGACACAAAAATTTATTGTTTTTCATTCTTATCTGCATCTGTTTCTTGCTAGTACAGAAACTCCAATACATTAGTTTTGTTTTCACACTGCAAAAAGGTTTATATTATTTGCCTCTAACTCGAGCTAATATGAAACTTAGAAAAAGGAAAAACGTAAATTCTATTTTTCTGTTTAAATGTAGTTTTGATATATTATATATTTGAGTATTTGTTTTGTAAAAAATCATTTAAAAAAAAAAATATATATATCTCAATTAATTAGCAACATCCTTAAATATGAAATGACAAATTAGAAAAAAGAAATGAAATACATGCATTCGATGCAATCTTAAAATGTAAATGATTAAGGGTAAAATCCCCTCAGATTGGCTCTTTAATATTATTCATAAGGGATAACACCAGAAGCAATGTGGCAGACTCAGAACTTTCTAGAGAGGTCATGATTCATCTGCTCCTGCAGATGAGAAAGGAGACTCTTTGATGTAACCGTGAGCTGTCGTGAATCTATCAACACCTTATTCCAATTCTTAACCTTGTACTTGATCAGGCCATCCAACCAGTCTCCTCTCAAATTTTTGAAACTCTTTAGCTTTGAGAATTTTTGTGAGCTCCACTAGTGGCATATTCCACTCTCCATTTTCTACATTACATTATCATCTCAACTGACCTGTAGTTTTCCATGTGATACGGCGGCTGCTGAGGCTGCTGCATCTGCTGCCTCCTCTTCTTCTTGCGGCCTGGGTACGTCCCTGGACCCTCATCAGCACTGCTGATTGGCTCAAAGTCCTCAGCGGCAGAGAAGTAGGCCTCGCTGTCAGCCACAGACATGCTCGAATCGGCAGAGCGGTACTGATGGAAGGTGTTTGAGTCCGCTGAGGGCGTGAAGGGAAAAGAGCCATAGCTTCTGCGCTGACGTGGTGAATCCAGGACATTCTCATCGCTGCGGGAAACCTCGCTGCTGAACTGGACGCCTCCAGATAGCACTGGAGGAGGCTTGTCGGCAAAAACAGCAGCTGAGAGGCTCTTGGTGCTGCCTAGCCGACCTGAGTGTACAGAGGACTGGCGCTTAAGAGGAGAGCAGAGGGGTGAACGCACTGAGGAGCGGTCCTGGGAGCTGTTGGGTGAGACAGGAGAGACCTCTGGGACCTCCCCTAAGGTGCTGCAAAGTTCCAGGAAAAAATGCAACAGTAAGATAGCATTACTGACCATAAAAATTAATGATCATAATTGAGGAGGCTGAAAATCCTGCTTGTAATGCCATATAGTGGTGTTTCCACTCTTTTTCCTTTTAAAATACATCACCTTTTATTGCAATTTTGATGTGTACAACAATAAAAACAGTGTGTAACTCTTTGTGTTGCTCACTCTGCAGGGCTTTTGCCATTCATGGGGAACATGCGCTCCTCTGTGCTTGGCGAGGGGGTTTCCCTCTCTCCAGCCAGCAGGGGCAATGCGGCACTGGACGAACTATTTTCTTCAGATGAGGAGGCAGAGCTGTGGGAGCGCTGGGGAACCTGGAGGCTAAGGTGCTGCTGACCCCGCCTTTCAGGCAGCTCAGGAGGCAGGCAAGGTGAGTGTGTTTCTGTTTTCAGTCCAACCACTCTCCCTAAGAAAACATGGAGAAAATGCACTTTAAATAAATTTTATGGCATCATATTTGTTTTTTATTTACATTTAAGTTTCCAAATGTCTTGATTTCATCTAGATAAATTTGGTAGATAAGACAATGAGGAAAAGATCTATATACTATCAAACTTACCCCCAAAATTCTCATGTAATAAACCCGTAAGTAGACAAGAACCAGCAATCTTACTCCTTCTTTTAGCAACTAATTAAAACATTAAGGATGTAACTATTCTTTCATTTCTTTGGGATCTACAAGAATCCCCTAAAGCAACTCCTGAAGGAGAACCACTCTTCCAGAGGATAACAGGAAATGTAAAATAAATCATAGCAAGTCTATACCATCCATTTTAGGTGTTTCCTTTGTAATGATCCACTCCCCAGGCTGCAGCAAGGACTGGCCATAACACATGTCTGACTCAGAGCTGGAGGAGGAGAATGCAGACGAGGAAGACGGCGTCAGCTCCTCAAGCTTGAAGAAGTCCAGGCCCATGTTGGTGCCTCCGAAGAACCTGCAGCCCCCAAGGCAGCCGCAGCGGTTCCTGCTGCGCTTGTTCCGAATGCAAGCCTCTTCTGGCCACAGGAACCAGAGTCTGAGGAGACGACGGGGGAGAGCAAGAATGAATAACAGAGAATTTTTAAGAAAACAGCAAATAAAAAAAGATATTGGGATAATCTGGGACGCTATATGGGACTGGAACTGTCTGTGAAATTTTGTCCAGTCTTGAAACATTTTATCCACATTTCTTCCTTTCTCGATCGACAATTGATCCTTTTTTACCTCCTTCTTTGTTTTAAGTTTCCATTTTCCTTTCTCATAATCCACATACAGTACATTTAGCTAGAGTCATAAGAAATGTCACGTTCAACTACAAACTAGAATAGTACATCTAATAATGCTTCCCTGCAGAGTTTTTATGAGAGTTTAAATTAGTATTTTAAATTTCTTATTGAATAAGTGGCACAATCTCCTAACTAATTATCACATATCATGAGCTGGTTCACTGTATATGACAGCAAATTAATCAACACTGTTTTTGTTCAAATACATCTACTTCATAAGTACCCTTCATCATGATGGTTACTGATGACTCATTCTACAGAGATGTGATACAGAAAATTACTCATTTCAACTTTGAAAAGAATTTTCAGTTCTGACATGTTTATAAATGGTGTTTTCAAATCTACCAGAATCCCTTGAATAAATTAAAGAGTGCTGTTACCTTTAAGTGAATTCAAAAATTTAAATAGGGTGAATAGTAGTTGCCAATGACCAAGGAATGCAATCATAAACAAGGAATGCAGAATTGCTGAAAAGATGCTTGGGGGTAGCTCACACACTGCGAGAAGTGCTTGGATAAGTAAATAACAGATGACACGGTGTGGCCTCTACCTTTTGGTCTGAGCATCGTGTAGTTCCAGGAAATGCCTCTGGACTTCACATTTGGCAGGGTGGTCGGCGGCCAAGGCGATGTCCGCTGTGATGAGGTTCAGGTTGACTGAACCAGCCTCCAGCCAGACAGAGCGTCGCAGCAAAGGGGGCTGGCCGAGACCTAACGGCTGACCCGGACCCTGACCCTGTCCCGCTGGCTGCAACCTGGTCACATCGCTGTGCTGCTGCTGTTCAATGTACTGCCGGATGTTTACGTCCTGCACCACAGCACTAATGCCCTCTCCCACTGCCTGATTGTGCAGGTTGCAGTTGGCTACACGAATAATACTCGTCTAGGAAGAAAGAGAGTAAGGAAAATCAAAAGATCTGAACACATACCAAAAAAAAAAAAAAACAAAACAATATATTCTTATGACACTGAGTTAAATGGTTATGAAAAATGATTACAGAAGTTACTGATGATAAAAAATACCTTGATATTAGCAGCACAGCCATGCTCCACAATGAAGAGGTCAACTCCATCCATGGCCAGTCGAGTCATGGTGTACTTCAGCTCTTCTGATGTGCGACAGTGACCTGGCAGGCAGCTCAGCTGAAAGACAATTTCGTACCAGAAACATCTCAGTGGTTACAAAGAAGCCATCTCCAATTTAGTCTGAATGAGCTTTACACACCCCTACACAGCCTGTAGCCACAACTGCTCAGTTGTCGAAAACTAATGAGCATTCTCAAGCAGAGTTTTTAAAAATATCCTTGTTTGTATTCGCATACATGCAAGAAATTCTGTGAAACAGACGGGCTTTCTCTCAACTTCATTCTATACATCATGCAGTAAAAGTGTGCCCTCTGAGTCATGCATCATTGGAGAATAATTAACAGTGGTTTATAATCTGATGTCATTTGCACATTTCCTTTCTCACTGGACAGTTCGGACCTACACTTAAATATAAAAATTAAGCTTTTAGCCATAATGACCTATCATAGTAGCCAGATGTGTGAGAATCAGACACACACAGCTGCCAACTAGTTCAAAACAAAGCTGGACAGGTACAGTAGATGAAGAGAAAATGTGTCAAAAAAAGAGGCTCAGACCTTGTGTAGTATTTCATTATATACTGTGTGTTTGTACCTTGGCATCGCAGATGCGACGGTCAACACCATGCTGACAGATGACAGAAGGCTTAGGTTGTTCCAGCTGGAACTCGCGGGATACCACGTGGAAAAGGAACGTTTCACCCCACTCTATCATACTGGCCAGCTAATAATCAAAAACACAGATATTAACACTCCAAAACAACAATAAATACACTTACTGCACCGGCAAATGCACAAAAACAGTATAATTAATACAATCAGTGGGGGGGGGGTGTAACAAGCAGAAGAAAGACCTAATATAAAACAAATGCAAAACCTCTACAAGCTATAACATAAAAAATATTATTTCTTCTGACATGGTCTCAACAAAAAATGAACACTTTAAATAAATAGTAAATTAGTAATATTATGTGTTACAGGGCTATTCTTGGATAGTATTGTGCAGATGGGTCATATACACAAGAACTTGACCATAGTCGTTCTCTCTCTCTCTCTCTCTCTCTCACACTCACATTCACATTCACACTCACACAACCCTGACCAAAACCTAATCCTAACCTGAACCCTAAAACCAAGTTTTAGCCCTTAAAAAACCCTTTGATGTTGTGAGGACTGGCAAAAATGTCCTCAATTTCCCAAAATGTCCTTATATTACAAGGTCTATGATGTAAACTCGTCCTCACAAAGATAAAAGTACAAGTGCAAACACACTCTCACATACTCACACTTCTACTCACGCACACAGCTGACCCATAGACCCATGGGGTAATCATAACATAAGGCTGCACATATATACATGTGTTACCCTTTGTCCCCTCCACACTCCAATCAAACAAACACACACAGACACACACACACACACACAGACACACACACACACCCACACACACCTGTGGAACGGTGACCCTGCCGGTGAGCCCCCCAGCCTGCATGTCAATGAGCCAGGCATACTCCAGCGTGTCACTGCCCAGAGGAAGGCCCTGAGCAGAGAACATGGCATGGGCTCTCATCTGCAGGCCAGACAGACTTAAGTGGCCATCCCTCAAGACCCCGTCTGATGTAGGACGCTGTGGGCAAAAGAATGGATTCACGCACGCACGCACGCACGCACGCACACACACACACACACACACACACACACACACACAGACACACACAGACACACACAGACACACACAGACACACACAGACACACACAGACACACACACACACTTTTAGCTAAAATCATTGCCTTGTACGTTGTGGGTAAAACCACAGACACTGGGAAAAAAAAAACATCAAGGTAATTTGCAGTTGCTAAAAGCAATCTTAAATTGAAGTGACTTTTTTTCCATAATAATCCTACACATGCCATAAAAAGAGCTTGTTATCCCACCAGAGAAGAGAGATGAGGGCCACACTTTCTTTGACAGGGGATTAGGGAAAGTTATTCACTCTGAGCAGGAAACAGGATCCAAGTCATGACTAAAGCTTAGAAATTCTGTGAGGTTATACAAGATGCAGCTGTTATGCAAACATGTAGCTGGTGCATGCATGCTTCAAATTATGCAACACTGATTGCAGCTTTATTTGGGGCATTTTCTGAGGACTGAGTCACCCTTTCAGTCACTAGATTAAAGAGGAGCTTTTTGTTTGATAATTGTTTAGTTTAGTGATACAGAAGCCACGTAGTCTGAGTTTGTATCACTGTATAACATTGTCTCACTTAAAAAAGCTAAGCCTCTTATTTATTTCGACTACATCCTTTCATACAAGTAACATTTAAAAGTAAAACAATGTCTGTACTATATGGAGGTAAAACACGCAGTATTAAGGCAGCAGTGTAGTTGTGTTTCATACCTGGTAGTTGTCACTGATGAAAATGTGAATGGGAGACAGGAGCAGCTGAAGCATTGTCTCCTTGTAACCTTTTTTCATCTCAAAACACAGTCGCTCCAAGAAGCCGGATGGACCTTCGGGACCCTCACTGCTGCAGTGCTGGAGGCACCAGAGAATGATTAAAAAAGAAACCACTGAGTCGTGCATCAAGTTGACTGCATAACATGAACACACATCCACTTAAAGAGGATGATTGCAGGTTCATATCCAAAAATGATTCCTTTCAAGCCTGTAGACACTTGAGGGTTAATGAAGTAGGCTGAACATTTCATTTTGTCATGTTCCTTTTTATAAATTGCATACAGCACCTTGATACTCTTCATATACCTATGTAGTTCCAATTTATACTATACATTTTTCTTTTGTATTTATGTCTCTATAGCTAGCTTGGCATACTGTGCACCATGTACATTTTCATTATTTTTATTTCACCCTGTAGTTTATGGAATTGTTTCATTATCTTGGATGGGACCCTACTTGCTGTGCTTCTGCACTGATATCTCTGTCTCCCTCTTCTTTTTTTTCTCTATAGGCAAACCATTAAATTGAACTGTTGTCATCAGTCTTACCATTGGTAGTCGGCCGTGGACTTTGTAGAGGTTGATGAGCACAGTGATGTCCCAGGGGCGCAGGTCGAGGGGGTGGAGGTCTGTGGTTTCCTTCTGTTCGTTGTCCTCCATTCCCAGAGGAGACCAGCCAAGGCCTGAGGAGGTCGAGGTGGACAACACAGGGCTGGACACCGCCTCCTCAAAGTCTGTGTACATGTCATCCTCACCAAAATAGTTTTCCTGTGGGAACAGTAGCCAAGGAGGTTTTACTTTCACTTACCAATGCTTTCCTGGTGCTTACTGTAGCCATTAACCAAAATCTAGAGTGATTGTCTTTGTTATTAATTTGGACCACTGGTAAAACTGAGTGGGGAAAAAAACACCAACGCAATGACAACTTATGAAAGAGGAAAAAAATAAAATCAAGGTTAATACTAAATAATTTAAGGACTTCTTTACCTTGATGGAAATCAGAGCTCTGAGCAAAGGCCCATAGAGGATAATTTGAGAATCTGGAGACATTTCCATCTCTACATGAAGTCTGTCAGGGGGCAGCTCTGATGGGTCAGTGGGCAACCGGCTGTGAGCAGCTGATGAAGATGTGGCAAACCGTGGCGGGGCATTATGGGGTACGGATGTCTGTTCTGGGGGACGCAGAGCTGACAGCATGGATTCCTCCATCTCAGACACTATGTAACATTAAGATTATTTAAAACATGGACAAGGTTACCAAGTAAAGATTTTAAAGATAGTTCAAATATTGTAAGTTAGAGAGACCACAGTCTTATAGTTTAGAATAAATTGATACAAGAGTAGCTTACACGACTGTTTGAGTTGCTCATCCGCCTTCTGGGGATAAATCGGGTGCCAGGTGTAGTCAATGATGAGCAGAAAGTTAGGTACACTCCAGCAATCCACCCAGCCAGCTCTGATATAAGGAAGAAAAAAAAAAGGTACGCTCAATACACAGTCATAATGCCAAATTTATCGACATTTCAAGTGGATTTTCCAGTTCATCATTTGCTTTATGAACCGTTCAACTAGAGGACATATAATAGAGACAAGAGATGGTAAATGGGCTGTGCTCGATTTCTCTGCAGCACAGAGAGCACCAGTCCAGACAGAATTGGTTCCTAACGTCCCAGGAGGGTAAGTGGGTCTCCTGCAGCGTTACATCAGTATAGTCTTGCTCTGGGCTACAAATAATAAATGATCTCAATGTAAAGTTATTATGTACAGAGTGCACAATGCATGCTTCTTAAGCATCTCTTTGAGCTCTCACAAACCTTTATGGGGATGCTTATAATTGAGAAATAGACCCAACAACAACATTGTCAAAAAGGGATGCAGACCATGATGGATGTAGACTAGTGTTCTACATAATTAAGGGTCTACATGGAAAAGGACTGATTTGATACTGGTGCAGGTTCAAGACAGAGTATTTTCCTTTTATCTTTAAGTACACATTAAAAAGGTGGTCAAACACATAATCATTTTTCACACAACTGAGGACGCTACAAAGCACAATCCAAAATGTCCAACCAACCCTATTCAACAGGGCTTCTAAAGCTGATTTACAACCCAACAGACAGCAAGTGAACGAACCAAAGCATGAAAAGTGAAGGTTACCACCTACTACCTTGGCAACCTTTCTACCTAAGCGTTGATGTGAAGCAGTGTTACGATGGTGACTCACCCTGCTCTTTGCTAACATGCTCACTTATTGCCCAGAGCTAAAAAGAAAGAAACTGCAGGTTTAACTCACTCTGCGTGGGTGATGTTCCTCCAGCGAGACTTGCTGGGTTTGGGAGGGGGAGCACCTTGGTTCTCCCCTGGCATGAACATGTCTGGGGGCAGCTTAACGTTCTGGTAGTCTTTGGCCAGAGTGAGGAGGGGGTAGCGGCTCGGGTGGCACTCTGGCAGGGACAGTCTCATGTCTGTATCCTCCGCCTGTGGAGGACAAAGAATGGATATGTTCACGCACCCACATATATTCATAGTTGGTGTCAAAGTTTTCACATCTGTGGGCGCATAGCAAAAGCATTTCAATCTAAGAAAAAAACAAAAAAACAACAAAACAGCATCTAACCAATATGAAAATATACAGTATGTGTAGTAACAGTCATCTATAGATATAATTTCCAAAAAGGAAAATAAAAGCCCATTGCAATCACACTCAATCAAATATGGACATTTAACAGACATTTATCTTTGGAACATGTCATACTAACCTTCAAGCTGAAGCGGGTATTGCAGGTGGTTGGAACAAATTCATTGAAAGGCAAAGTGAAGTCTAAATTGAGTGTCTCACCGCAGGCTGCCAGGTAGACTATAAAAGATGCATAATGCAAGTGAAAAAGATGTTTATTTTTTTTTTCTCATAACTTCAATCATAACAACAGATATTATATCTTTTAATTGTGACAAAATTATTATCACTATTTCATAACATGTATTTACATATTATTATCTATGTTTATGGCTTGTTAGATAAATACTGATGTAAATCTAAGACATTTAGAATTCTCTGGCTTTTCCTTGTTGAGGAAATAAAGACTAGAGGAAGAACAAGTTCTCTCTTTTATCATCTTCTATTCTTTTCTGTCTCAGAAATCTGCCGTAGATATTAAGAACTTTTTTATTAAGAACTTTTAATGCAGAAACTCAAGCACTTGACTGAACAAATGTGGAATTTTTAGTTAATACTCTTGTAGGTCACATTCTATAGCCTAATATCTCTGTCTTACTTACTGCCCCTTTAACATGTAAACTACAGAAAATAAATAACTAAAGTTCAATATATTAGTTATATTGTTTCAGAATCACATGTAATTTTGTAGTCATAAGAAATCTTGAATTTCTAAAAAAAAAAAAAAAAAAATAAAAAAAAATTATTTATTTTCTTTTGTTTGTTTTTTTTTAATGCACATTAGAAAGCATCAGCATCAGGAGCATCTTTCTTACCATTCTCCTGCTGCTTGGTGGAGCAGTCAATCCAGTTGTGCTGGTTTGCTGCCCAGATCATCTCAAACTGGTGGAAAAGGATCTTAAATTTCCAGGCATAGGGCACAAAGGAGTATATGTCTGGGGCACTGTCACTCGCCCAGTCCTGGATCAAATCTAAAAAGAGAGAAACAACAGTGATGAGATGGAAAAATAGGAGGTTTTCTTGTAAGTTTAATACATTTTTTAAAAGGCTAATTGTCTAGTTATAAAACCTCAGCATATGTAGGTTATCCTGTAGAGGATTTAGTGTAATTTGTCCTGTGTTTAGTGGAGAATTTACCAGTGAAGAAGTTTTTCTGGGCATAGATGAAGTGGTAGGTGGCCTTGTACACCTCAATCTCACACTGCCACGACTGAGGCATGTTCCACACCCGTGGGTAACTGGCTATCACATGGAACTGAAACAAAGTCAGATACAGAACACCATTTCACTCCTGGCAGTGATTGGTCTTTATAAACAAGTTTGACATTTTTTCCCTGAAATATTCCTTGCATCTTGAGGCAGCTGACAAGTGATTTTTTCTAATTTCTCTACTGAAAAGTCAACTAGAGATCTCCTTATATAATTGCCTTCTACTTACAGCTAACATCTCAGCTTCTAGGAGCGTCCTATACTGCATGCTGCTGGTGGTGTCCACGTGAAGCAGCTGACCTTTGATGGTGGGAGAGTAGCCTGAGGGCATAGGACAGAAGCAGAAAAGCAGCACCATCAATTCTCAAAATCCAAAGCTGCTACTAAGCTCTTGCAAATAATGTCATTTAACAGCAAAACTTAAAAAGCTACTTATGTTAATGACATTTTAAAGGGACAGAGGACAGCACTGACTGGTGACTGACAAAATATTATCTGCTAAGTGGGATAAATGATAAGATATGTCTAATAAACTATCAGTGATGAGACTGTAGATAATCCATGAGATCAGTTGCATTATTTTTGATACTACTTTAAATATAATGATGGTTTCTGATGGTTTTACTTGATCTTTGGTCTATTTTAGTCAAATTAGTGTATAAAGGGGGGAACACTTCATCACTGAATTTCAACTCACTTAACCCACATGTGCAACAGAATAGGATGCAGTCAAGTTTAGTCATGATTTTCTGAGCATGCACCATCTTTACAAAGTGTGTGCATGGTTTCACAACAAACGTAAAACAACGGATAACTGCAAAGAAAGAAATTTCCTCTGGTCTAAAATTCACAGTGATGGTAAAATCAATTTTGTGATTCTTGGACTTGCTTTAGTCACGTTACAATTTTGACTTGGGTTTTCCATTGTCTCCACCAAAATGATTTCAATGCACTTACACACAATTTATGCTACTATTGCTATTATCTATATAATGCTATTATATAGATGAATGATAATTTTTTTGTGTCATACCTTTAAAACAGCCAACAAAACATGAAATTACATGACACACAATAATATTGAATATCAATTTACAGTGATTGACTTTATGATCTTTAGAAAAACAAATCATTGCTGCACAACACAAACTATATGTAGTTCTTGAAATAGGGAGAAATAAATGACGGTACATATAAATGTCAAATGTTAATACAATAATTAGTCAAAAACATATACTCTACATAATTGATGTACAAAAGAAATATAAATTATACTGACATGCATTAGAAAGTCGACCATCCAGCCCTATCTGTATAGAATATATTTGTATATGCAAAGACAGTCACTACTGAGTCTCTATTCTGAAGCAAAGCTTTTGTTCCAACTGAAAGCAATTTAAAGTCATATAAATTAAAACATAATAATGATTTAAACTCACAGTGGGCTCACTTTGGCAACAAAAACACATTTAAACAGTGCATGGTGCAAGGCTTGAGTAAAATCTAAATATAACAGAGAATTCTGCACAGTTTTTTAAAACAACGCTAAGACTGGTGTTTGCTGTGATCTCAAGTTATCCTAGATAAAGGCTATAAATAATATATGAATTATGATTATTTATTTGTTTAATTATTATCAAATAAGAAAATCTGAATGGAAACAGCTAAAGTGGATTAACTTAAAAAAAAAAAACGTTCATAAGTTTATATTTGTAAGGAGTGTACAGAATACATTTCAGTGGAAATAAATTTCAAATAAACAGATTTGCCATGATCAGCCTCAAAAGCATTTAACTGTCAATGTAATAACACCGTTTGACACCTTAAAGTATCTCTTAATCCCTACTTTTGAGAAGTCATCATAGGAATAGTTCAGCCATTAATCAGTGTATATATATGTATATGACTTTGTTATTACCTAAAGACAGGGAAAACCTTGAGGTGATATGTGCATCTATATTAACATGATTTGTTCTTGAACCACTTGGACATCTGCTACTTTGGTCCAATGATTTTATTTCTGTGAAACACACACATACCGTTCTCTCCAACAGTCATTGGGATGTTGACTTCCAAGTATGAGCCTGCACCTACATTCACATGGATGGCATTGGTTTCCTAGTAACAGAGATGAAGATGTGGGGTGGGGGTTGGGAGGGATAAGAGCAAACAGATAAATCATACATGCTGTCTAAATATTTGAAAGGGTGTCTTATTGCCTTAAAAAAAAAGAGAGAGAGAAGAACAATGGCCAAAAATAGTACGTAACCTGAACAAAAATGTGGTCATCCCTGACTCAAGTCATTTTATATTTTTATTCAAGATGCATTTATGTTGTTCTTTTGTATGCAAATCACATGCTTAGCTTTGTGGAAATCCCTGCACTGCTTCAGGATGAAAATATGAAAAAGCATAAAACATGAAGCAATATCAATAGCTAAAAACATGGTGAGGCATAAAGACAAAAACAAGGGGAGAGGCAGGGAGAGGAAGAAAGATCAAAGGGGTTGGCAAGAAAGAAAGAAAAAAGAGAAAGAGGAAAGCACACAAGAAAGAAAGGAAGAGTCACCCTGTTTTTGGTGAACAGCAGATCGATGGTGGCATCAGCAATGATGTTCATGCGGAGTTCAAAGGCCTGGATTTGCCGGGGTTTCCCTGGCTGGGCAATGTCGGTCACTTTCATGGGTTGGTAGTCAGCCGGAATGAAGAACTTCCATAGACAGTCCCTGAGAAACCAGATACAGTCTAAGATGAAAAAACGCCCTTCGTCTTATTTGTGTTTATGCTGCTAAAATACACATAGAAGATTGTGCCACGCTGTCCAACTTATTTAATTTATAGATTTTATCATTGCAGGTAAAGTGGTTTGCTTGTAACTGCCAACATCAGTCCCTCAAAAGCTCAGAGAACTGCTCTGATAAATCAATTATAGAATCAATGGTGCCATGTTTGTGCAGAAATTTTGGTTTAATATTTGCTAGGTTTTTAACAGCACTTATAACCACACTTCAATCTCAGCAAATGCTGTTGATAATGCTGAGGTTGACAAGTAGATTTAATTTCTGTGTGTCTTTTAAACACCTTTGACGATCTGCCCAAGGCCCGTAGTTGAAGTCGGTTCCTTTTCCACAGACAATATCCAGACCCCAACAAGGAGGCAAATCCTGGAGCTTATCACCCTCGCTGCATGTCTCTGCCTCCTCCCCACTCTCTTGCTCCACAGGGACCAGCCCTGCAAACATGCACACATACATACACAATTGGATGTCAAACAACTGTATGCAAAGACGCTGGTTGACATATTGTACATTTAGCATTAATTCTCAGTCACTGCCAACCTGTCAGACTCGTTGCCAATACAGTATGTTCATATGTCCCTATTCAAATTATTTTACAGAAAAGACATTATTTTTGGTATTTCTACAGCACTGCTAGTGTTTTCTGAGCATGAGGGTACATACCAGGTTCATCCTGGTAGTAATAGATGTCAACATCATTGGACTGCATCACTACAAAGCCTTCACCCATCAGTCTGGGAGGTCTAGAAAAAAAATTCAAAGACAAAAACTAATTTTAATGATAATAAAAAAAAGTTATTACCTCTGCAGCCTTATCTAATTTAATTCTGTAATAATGCTCAATGGAGGTTAGCAGGTACCTCAAAGGTACCAAAGCACTGTACAAATGAATACTCAATACAATAAAAGCCTGATTGTGGCTTGAAGACACTCAATCCGAATTTCACAAATGCACTGGCTTTCCTCGTCCCTATTTTTACATCACTGACTGGACATTCCAATAAAGCTTTGGCAAGAACTACTGGAGGTTAAAATCACTGATGGCTTTTCCAAAGGCTACAACTGTCAGTTTTTTATTGAGTGTGACCCCTTAACTTAAATGCAATTTTACATTACAAGTCATTTCTTTCAGTTTAAGAATGGACAATGCTTTATGGCATTCCAGCTTATTACACAATACAATTAAACATACCGCATTTAAATATTCTGCCAAAATATTTGGTATTAAAATTGCCCACTTCAAGTACATACACCCCGAACTTTATTCTATATCCAAAAGCTTTAACCTTTAAGAAGGCTGCAGCTCCTTCACTCAGCAAAGTAAAAGCAGTCGTGCATTAAATACATTGAAGACTACTCAAAGCAAAAAACTCAACTATTCATATAAACAAACAAATACAAACAAGCAGAGAAATACAGAGTGAGTCCTCTGCTTGACTGTGTTTAAGATTGATACCACACATTATATAATGCAAAGTAAATAAGAAGAAACACAGCGGTGCATGGAATTACCCATTTTAAACTGTATAATGATCTCTTTTTCTACATTTATTATGGCATGCTTAAAAATATGACTGGCCAAAAATATTTTGAAGTTAATTTTCTTCAGGCAAGAGCTTTATCCCTAAAAATATCTTGGGGACAATAGTTTTAGTGCTGACACCAACATAAGTTGAAAAATGATGATGGTTACTTGTTGCAAAAATTGCTTTGAATAAATAAATAGTATAGAGTCTGTTACATTATTTCATCTATTATTTCATCTATTTGGTATTACTTTTAAATGAATTTCACCATCGAAATTATACAACAGAACACCGTGCTAATACAAGTCTTTGAAAATAGGTGATTCTACAGAGAAACTGAAAAATTAAATAATAGATGACTTGGACTTACTCATCATTCTGCATGCCCAAGTAACGTGGACTAGGTACCAGCATAACACGCACATTTTCCAGTGAACCTTTGACAATGTGCATGTACTGGTCCAGGTGGCTGGATGGAGGCTTGGTAGCGTACGTCAGGAAGGCATCCTCAAAGTTCACACACAAGGTCTGAGGGAGGTAGTGGTTCCCAAATGCCAAGCGACCCTACAGGAGAGCGAACACACACACAATTAAAGCCCTGGGCCTAAACACTTTAAACATGCTCTTTTTCATTAACATTTGCTCGTCTCTTTTAAACAATGAACTAAAGCTATTTCTAAATCTGCAATCCTGCTTCCTCTCTTAGACTCATGACCAAATTCCATGCAATTTTTTTGCATTTTTGGGACACTTACAGTGCTGATGTTAACTTTGATGACAGGAATAAGTGAGCGCCAGGATGACGTGGGGTCTGGACTCTCTGCTTTGATGTTCACACTAAACAAAGACCAGAAGACGTTCAGTCTTACAACAGCTTAGTAGTACTACATTTCCAGTTACCAGAATTCATTATCAGAGGGAAATGATAGTAGTTCTCTTCTGTGACTCCACTCCCAATGCACTAGGTGATAACTGAGAGAAAAGGGAGTACGTATGTTCATCTTATCAGATGGCTGGTTACCAAATCTCCTTACTTCAGTTTTCTCTGACGGAAAACTGCAGATCCTGTTTTCTTCTGCAGCTTTTTAAAACCACATCTCTAAACATGCTCTTTCAAAAAAAGGATCACACTCACACTAAGCAATTACCGATGTCAGTATATATTTTTTCATTTTAATATGATTTTAGGACAATAGAATTTAACAAATAAACAAATACATTCATGACATTATTCTGATTTACTGCTCAGATTGTGGATTATTAATCACAAAATAGGTGATTTACATTTTTATATCTTCCCGACACCTACAGGAGCAAAATACTGTCACTTTGCAAACAGGAATTTCTATTAATTAAAATATTATTTTTAATGCTTCAACTCAATGTAAGGGAAATATTTGATAAATTAGCCTAACATTTAATACAATGAAAATCTACTTGATGAGGCCTTGCTTGTACCTTTCCAGGGTCTTATTTCTGTCTTCTCTCCCCCTCTCTTCATCTTTTTTAGGTGTTATGAGCGTGGGTTCCAGTCCAAAGGTCTCCTGCAGGCGGGCGTAGAGGTCGGTGCGGTTGTAGACATGAAACTCAAAGCCATTAACTGTCACATAAAGCCTGGTCTCTGCCTTGGGGTCTGATAACAAACAACAAGAGAGATGCCTCAAAAGTCAAAAAAGTCATCATTAGGATATCTGTGTTTCCTCCATCTACAGACGGTTGGCAAAGTAAAGCCTGGAAAATTAGTGGAAAAACTAATTTTATACAAACACACACACACACACACACACACACACACACACACACACACACACACACACACACACACACACACACACACACACACACACACACACACACACACACACATAAATATACAGACACATAGCATATAGATACATATATACATATACAAATACATATATAAATAAATTAAATAACTAATTATCAAAATTGTTGCAGCTCTAATTCCTGCAGGTGACTGATACATTTTGTCAATGAATCACAAGCAAAAAACAAACAAACAAACAAACAAAAAAAAAAACTATCCACGCATAGATCATTAAAATGTATTATAAACTCTAGGCAAATTTATGATAAACTGCAGGCTAATTCCAAACTCCTCAGTTGAGTTCATCAGCACTGATTATCACGAATTTACATTTAAACAGATTTAATTTTTTCTTTATTATTGTCCAGAGGATAGGCACAATCAACTCACCATGCTGTTTCTGCTTTGGGTTATACATTTTCCACCAACGAAATATAAGGAAGCCATCCTGTATCCTGTTACACAGACAAAAAAAAAAAAAAATCCACCAAATAGAAAGTTAGAAGATTGTAAGAAAGAGGAACAGGGGAGAAGCAAACAAAGCAGCACAGCTCAAGTCACCTGATAGACATGTCTTGGTTGATGTAGTAGACATCTCTGAACATGACTTTACCCGACAGCACAGAGAAGGAGAAGGAGCCTGTGGAGAAAGGGTCAGAATGGAGTGTTAGGATAATATCTAATTAACTATAATAGTAGTGTTCCTCATAATGGCTGAAAAATGCAATATTATCACAGTTTGCAAGTCTAAACCTGGTTTCCTTTGATCACAGGGGTTTGAATTCAAGTTAAAAAAAACAGCTAATTAAAATGTCAAACAAAACCTGTGATTACCTGATTTTGAAAGCCCTGGTAAAAACAACTGTCTATGTTTTTTCTGGGATATTTAATCATTGAAAAAAAAAATCTTAATAGGCATCTAATTGTACAACAGGTAGGTCACAGACTGTCACTGAGCGAGACAGATGAGCAGAAAACCAAACATGATTTTCTTTCTTTAATCCTTTGTGCCTCATAACATGTCTTCCTCTGTTTTACGTATTTCACACCGAAAGAGGAAAATCTGAGTGGTTCAACTATCATGATCTCAGCTTGCAGCTTCCTCCCGTTTTATTTTTGACTCTTCCACTTTCAGACTAAGACAGGATATGTAACCCAGCCAGAGATCATCTCACTAGAAAGCTTGTTTTGGTCATTGCCTCCTATGTAAATCGATGCAGGAATTTTCAGACAAGTCAAGCCTATCCATGAAAAGACACAACTTAAAGGATTTTCAAACCTTCAAACAAATATTGTAACTTCTGTGTCTGCTTCTGTGAATCTCCAAATGTCGGTGCCCTTCAGTGTTTTTTTGTAAATGCTACCTCTGGACAGTGGCACAATCTCTTTGAAATCATTAAAAGAGATTACAAAGTGAGCAGTCACCTGGGCACAAAGGGGACTACTCAGTGTATAAAAATACATATTGGCAAAGAGATGTTAACTAAGCCATGTACTCCTCGTAAGAGTTTAATGCTGGTTTGGTAATGGTTCTTGTACTTCCTATTTACTCACAGCCAGTGAGTTGCAGATTCCTGTCTACATACACTGCTGTGATGTAAACTAAATATAAGAATTTGCCAGTTTACTAAGAAATGTTATGGCTTCTTTTTCTTGGTCAACTTTTGGAGTTCATAGTACTGTATATAGGGTTATATTTCAGAGTATATGCACTTGACAAGACCTGATCTTTAGTAAAGAAGCTGATGTTTTTGGAAGAACCTAATCACTTGCTAAAAAATAATTGAGTCTTGAGTTATACTCGAATTTGTGGCCTCAGGGTGCTTTATAAATTAATTCCTGTGTCATTTATGCAGAGAAATTCAGTCAGGTGTAGGTTGCTGTTCAGGCTTGGTGGAGATAATCAGTGAAAGAACCTGGCTCATCATGAAATATTCAGCAGCCCGAATTAACGCCTTGAACTGAAAGTTTTGGCAGCGTTCCCCTAGCCTCTTCATCACTGTGTGACGGAGCTCCTGATGAACACACCAATGTGAATGTATCCATCCTTGTAGAGTCTGTTGATGATGAGAGTGAGGATGAGGCCAATGTTGCGGGAGTTGTAATAAGTTAAGTAGATAATCCATCCACAGGAGAGAATGGTGGCTGAAAATGAAAAAAAAAAAAAAAAAAAGGAAACACAACATGGTCAATAAAAGATGACAAATTCTCAAGTGAACTAAAGCTTAATTTTAATTAGAATGCCTGTTATCATTCACAGATTTATATAGTAGGTTTGTTAATACAAGAAATAATACAAGAAATACTGCTACTCTACAATTAAATAATATTTTTAATGTTTTTGATGATTAGAAATGTATTTTTACATCAGTAATGTTTGTAAACATACAATAACAGTAAAGTAGGCCTATACTTCTGCTGAATCTAACTCTTGCTATACATGTGAGGGACCTCATTATTTATAGTCTAACAAACCATGACAGGTCGTTTGAATGCAATATCCCAGATGCTCCTTTTTCTAATATGACAAAGACTCATTAACAGACAAATTCCCCCTGAAAAATATAGATTATTTGAGGAATATTACAATGCAGTTGGAATTAATATAGCAACTATTTACTGTCGCATAAAAAAGTTTGGGCAGCCAGGTCAAATTTGCTGTTCCCAAACTTTTGTATGGTGTGCCTTTCCCCTTTTTTTCACTCTAAACTTTTACCAAAAAAAAAAAAAACCCACTCTGATCTTGCTTAAAATGCTAGAAGTGATGTTTTACATTGCACTTTTTGCCTTTTGGAGATCCGTTCATCTTCCACATACTTAACTATTCACAGTAACAGAAATCCTGACCAGGGGTGCCCAAAATTTTTATGCCACTGTATTCTTTCATGTCTGAGCTGACAGCTGGGTTTGACTGCTGCACTCAAGGGTTTGCTTGAGTTTTTTTTTCCTTTTTCTCAAGAGCCCCCCCCCTCCTTTTGAGGATGTTGCAGTGATATAAAGAAATAGCTTCTGTGAGTCATGCAATATCATGGGCATATTGAGAGCTGCACCTGGACTGAGCATTAACTGAAAACTATCATTTGTCACACTTTAAGTGAATTAAATCACAAAGTAAAGATACAGCCAGGATGAAAAAATTATTAAAAGCAAATATTAATTAAAATATTTCATGAGATGTGATCTTAAAACCACATTTAGCAATATTATATAATTTTGTCATACTTCATACCATGCCACTCAGTGCAACAAACTTTATTTTATATAATTTCATATATTTCAAAAAGACCTTACTCTAAAATGTATTAGAATAATCTCTTGTGCTTACCACATCATTAAATTTTTCCTTATCAGAAGCCAGCACACTCATAAAGAGACAAAGGGACTGACATAATATAATTACTCCTCCAAATAGTCAATATTTGTATCACAATAGTGTAGACCCAAGGAAGAAACAACACATATTCTATGAAAGACTAGGCTACTAACATATAACTTGATAGTAAATTTATGGATATTTTTTTCCCATCAGTGCAGATGCTGGGCACTTACCAACTAGCAGCCAGATGAAGTTCGAGTTGTGCTTGGTAAGAAAGTCATCCAGATCCACAAAGCTGGGGAAGGTGCTTTCATTGTTTTTTGCAACATGCCCTTCCATGGCTAAAGGCTCTCAGTGTGATGTCTAAAACTAAAAAGGTCAAATGTTAGATTGATGCCATGGCGCAGGAAAAAAATAAGTGCAAAAACAAAAAAGAAAACATGCAATACAGCAAAGACATACAGAGAGGGAAAGTTTTACAGGAAAATGTATTTTTTGAATGTGCCTATATTATTCAATTTCAATTTCCAGGAAAAGACAGCAAACTACAACAAAAAGTCTTAAATGAAAATGGTGGCAGATGGAATTGCAAGATATACAAATCCAGGGTTTCTATAGGGTTCCCCAAATTAAGTATCAGATTTTTTAAGACCTTTCTAATACCCCATAAAGCAATATAATATCGATTTCACCAACCAAAGTATGAAATTTATCAATTTATATCACATTTTTTTAGTATTTTCCAGCTGTACTGATCAATAATAACTATATTATTTAAATACTAAACATAAGCAGTGGAAAAGCAGCAGAGAATAGATGAATGAACGAATTACACATTTAAAATATATTACTGTACAGTTTTTAAGGTGTCATTTAAGACTTCAGTTTATTGTATATGACCTACCCTTCATAAGAGCTGAGCACTGGACGATTTAACAAATTGTCTGCCATGCATAACCCATTATCAGAACAAATTCAACACTTGGAATCAACCCCAGACATTTTATCTGCTTTATTTGTCATGAAATATCAAGGGAACAGACCACAATGGGCCATGAAACTGATTGTCAGTCAACTTGTCAATTACTTTTGAGCCACTCAAAATGAGGGACTATGTATAAAAATGACTGTGATTTCTACACAGTTAATGTATATTTTTTTGTAAAGCCCCTTGAATTAAAGCTAAAAGTCTAAATCACATCTTGATTCCTTGGTTTCAAATCCATTTAGGTTATGTACAGAGGCAAACTTACAAAAATTGTGTCACTGTCCAAATACTTATGGATCTAACTGTATATGCGCACGTACTCTAGTTGTCATGAGGACATTGGCTGTATTTAGCGACATGAACTTTGCCTCTACAGGAAGGATTATTTTGTTTGTGTGGCAGGGGTTGGTGGAATGGTGTTGCACGTGTGTGCATGCATACAAGTGTATGCCTTGCGTCAGTCCAAGCTTTGGAGTCAAAAGCTTGAATACTGTTAAAGACACAAACAGACTAACACACACAAACACAATCCACCTCAATCCTCATCTAATCCACCTTAAATGACGCTTGCAGTAAAACCACTGCGACATAATCAAAATGAGCTCTCTTTCTTACAGAAAGCACTGTTAAAGTCTCTCTTTTTGACAGATACCTTATTTTACAAAACTATATATTATTATTTGTTAACATTCTGTAATATGACAAAAGATCTGGATCTCACAGTGGACTTACCACCAGCTACCTGCCAGATACTAATCCAATTTTGCGTACATACTACCCGACTCTGATTCAGTCCATCTAAATGGATCAAAGAACAGATATTCCCACATGTTCAGATTTAATTCAGTAATAACCTACAAGAGTTATGAGATGTAGGCATATATCATAGTGCCATTACAGAAGGATCGCTGCCGTTTCCGGAGAGTTTTGAGTTTTGGTTTACAAGTGGTGTCTTAAGTACACTGTGGAGACTAACTGTCAGCCACAGCAACTGCCTACCCCTTATTAATTACCTACCACAGCTGGATCCACACTTTTTGAGCATCCCAACAACTATTATACACATCAAATCAAACACCTCACCTTTCAACAGACCTAAATGAGAAAATATCTGTTTATATTATAGTTACAGAGATAACAGGGAAATATAGAGTATGTCTGAAAAGTCATTAATGGTTTATGTATTCAGACTACTTACTATTGACTTTAAAAAAAATAGTTTTGCTTGGGAGTCTGGCAACCACAGCACAAGTAGAAGTAAGCGCAAAACATGTCACAAGTACACGAGTCACTGTTGTGGTAAGTATGTCCCTGTTCATTACTACATAGCAGAAATAACTGCATGGACCAGAAATCAGTACTAGTATGTTGCAATGATGTCTGGTGGATCTAACACTGCTAACTGCGCCAAACTGAACTGAAAATCTGCTAGTTTACTTAGAAAAAAAGGCCTTGCAAAAGGCAAAATGCACTTTATATGAAATAACCTGTCATCTTTTCAGAAATCCAATCCAAACAATTGTGGCTGCTGTTTGGGTGTTGGGTGTTGTGTGTTGCTTGTAGTCAAACCAAAACATGACGATGACAAAAGAACAGAGAGCAGTAAAAATATTTGGGCTTCTTGAAAATCTCTGGCTTTGTTTACATATTGAACTGGTGAAGCTATCGTCACCGCAGTCGTCTATTTTGAAATGAAGCTACATGCTAAGCTAAGGTTTAACATGGCCAGTCTTACCAGGATTGCTAAATTAATAATTTACTTGGCTTCAGGTATGATCCGGAAGCCAGACCCACAACCGAAACGAATCGACCACACACCTAACTAATCCCAGGTGTTGGGTAATTTCCTGAGTATTATCCTCAGCACTGGAAACAAAGACGAACTGTTGCCTTACAAGTAAATATATATATATATATATATATATATATATATATACACATTTATATATATATATATATATATATTTTAAATTTATTTTATTGCATTTTCGGTGCTTGTATCGTTAAACCTATAGTTTGCTGATCCGTCCGGTACAGCGAACCAGCTTCTCAGCAAATGGTGTTTTAGCTTGTGGATAATGCAGTTATAACGCTAACTGCTGAATATTATAACGTTAGCAACTGCGGTTAGCTAGCAAGCTAATGACAGCAGGCCGCACCCTGTAACTTCTCCATATTCAAACAGTGTAAAGAAGCGTCCCGGTGATCGTAAAATACCTCAGTGTCGTCGATGAAGCATGCGGTTTCATTTTTGCTCCGGTTATTCAGGAGTTGCTGTCCTTTCGTCGCGTCGGACGCGGGCATTGCTAGCATCCTCTGTTGAATATTTACCTGGCGGACGGCCAGTTAAAAAACTCTTCCTGTTCTGTCGAGAGCGGGTCATAAAAGCGACCAATAGGAAGACCGCGAAGCCGGGGAACCGACCAATCAGAGGAGAGCAGGAGCTCGGTCACGCAAATAGTTGACGGACGTGTTTTGCTGCCAATCGACATGAATGTTTTTATAGTAGTGGGATCACAAGCATTGTTTTGATGCCGTGTTGGTGCAGTTGATCAGCCTGTGATTTTTCCACAGTGTTAAACTACAAGCTTTGTCGATCTGCGTAAAATAAGAGGTGATTCATTTTCAATGTGGGCCATATTTTTTCTGAGGTAACAGGCTGAAATATTTCCCCTTTTCATGTGAATATGATACAGGTGGGTTTCAGATCTCCATCTCAGTAAAACGAGGCCTCTGGCCAGTAGGTTCATAAAGCCTGAGGTTCAAGCTCTGAAGCTGTGAAATGTGGTTCTGGAGGAATCACTCTATGTCTACACGTCTCAAAGAGTCCTCAGCATGGTTTTTGTAAGAGGGGATTTACATTAAAACTGCATTTCTAAATACCACCTTTACTTAAGACACTAATGCTGTTCTCTCCTGCCATCATAATGAAACTGAAATTTATAAGCACAGTCACACGAAAAGAATCTGCACTTTTTATTCAGGCTGGTCGACGTTCTGTTGTTGTAGATGTTTAATTTAAATTGTGCTTTAAGGTTCTTGTAAAACAAGTTTAATCTGACAAGATTTAATCATGTTCATCTGATTTCCATTATATCAATCTGGTTTCTCTGGAACAGTGAAGTGTTTTAATTAAAAAAAAAAAAAATACACAAATCACTCTTTAGCTTCCTGCCATTTTAATATTTGTGTACGTTACTTTTGTAAATACTCCCAACTTTTCTCTACATTGTTCTTCTGTGGTATTATACCTCCAAAGAATATATTCAATAAACCACAACCTCATGGTTGCACTAAAACAGAAGTTAGGGGATCTCCAAAATCATTCACATTCATCCTATGGAAAAGATAAATGTTGTAAACTTTTATGCTAATCTATCCAGTAGATGTTGAGATATTTTTCTCAGTAAATAAAACCTTTTTCTTGCTAGAGGTGCTAGAGGAAATGTCAGGTGTTCACCAAAGTTATTATGATTCATCCGCTAGGTGCTATGGATATCTGGCAATCTATCCAAAAGTTATCAGGATATTTTTAGTACAAAAGATAAAAACTTAAATCTCATGGTGACAGGAGAAGCAACTGTGCCTCTGGGGACAATGAAATACTGTGAAAATGTTCATGGCATCAAATAGTTGATGAAATATTTCAGTCTGGGTGAAAGCAACTAACCCGTTGGCATGAATGGAAATAGCATCATGGGATCATGAGCTCTGCTTAGTCCATCCATTATAGCCATTCTGAAAAACAACTCCACCCCTGCTATTATGATTCTGCAATTTTTTTCTATATCTATCGATATACAGGGACATGTGATTTTCTGTTCTGTCCAAAAATAATCTAATGTCAAAGCACCATGAACAGTTAAAACAGGATAAAACACAACATTCCTTGTTATCTCTAAGAAATGAAAGAACTCAAGGGTACTGTTTAATGTAAGAAGTCACTGTCATGCCTTCCTCCAGTCACAACAACAAAGCCTCCCCAAGGAACATGTAGGAGCTACTTTAGTGAATAGGTGCTAAACATCAACCTCAAAGCTTTTCCGTGCCAATCCAGACTTCCCCCTAAGACTGACCTATTTTGGCTGTGGCTTTAAAGGAAACCGACTCACACGTTAATTATTTTTCCTGTCTTCTGAATGTTTTTCAAAGAAAATCCTGAACGGTGTTCTTGGTTCAGTCATTACAGATATTGTATTAGTTCAGTTTTGGTTCATTCCCCTCTTTTTATAAATATGCAGCAACTCTAGGCCCTCTAGGGGACACCTTATTATAATATTCCTGCTCGAGGCAATTATTGACAGACTACAATCTTTAAGCTGACTTTTTTCATCCAGAGGTTTAGAGAAGGCAATTTCTCAATAGATGATATCATTTACGGACAGGCACATTTCAGAGAAACTGCCTCAGTTAAGATACAGACCAATATTACGTTATGTTATTTAATGCTCTATAGTAACATCTTGAAAAGGTGGCTAGAGTCACAGACACAGCTCCCAGATGAGCAATGTTGCTTTTGAATGCATGCTGTGTACCTCAACTTGGTCTCAACAGGATATCTACAGTACTTCTCTCGTGACACACATAATACTCTTCCAGATGTTATGACTTGATTTACCATCTCCTTTACTTCAAGACATCAATTACTGAGCATCTATGAAAACTTTCTGCAGTAAAATAAAAAATATGTATATAAAGTACATTTGGCACACCCAATTCCATTAACCTTGTCAGGGTCAGTTTTGGGTCAGCCAAAAATTGAGCGTGTGCCAGTGATGTTTAGAGTAAGATTTCTATTTTCATCAACAGTGCTATAAAAGTTGGTGTTGATTCTGAGGGGCCAAGCTATGTTCTTGTTCCTCAAGGCAGACTTCAGTGAAACAAGGTTCTATAGCTATGCTGGTAGCTGTACAAAACACAGCAGTGTTTTAAGCTAAATGCAAATGACAGCGCTAAAATGCTGATATGTACCAAATGTTTACCATAGTCACCATCTTAGTTTTTAGTGTGTTAGCATGCTAACATTTGGAAATTTGCTTAAACACTATTAGATATTTGATCATAAACCAAAGTACTGGACAAATTGAAATTTTGAGCCGGATGGTTGGTACTAGATAAGAGGATGCATGCTATGGGGAACAGGATTATGTGTACCAAATTTAACGGAAATTCATCCAGTATTTGTTCAGAAATTTTACTCAAAACCACAAATGTTAACCTCCTGGCCGTGCTGGAGAGAAAGTCAATGGATTTCCCAAATCATTGAGTTCATCCTCTGGCAACCATGAATGCTCTCAATTTTGTGCCTTTGTATCTATCTTGTGGATGAGGAGATAGTTCACAGGATATGTGAAAACTTGCATGAGCCATAAGAAAAGTCAGGGGATCAGAAAATTGGTACGATTTATCCTCAGGGGACTATGAAATTTCTTTATGGATCCCAATGTCAGCTGGTTGCTTGAACTGCTTTGGTCCAGACTGAAATAGCTCAACCATTTTTGGATGGAATAGTATGAAATTTGGGTGCAAACATTTAGCAGCATCAGTAATGATTTAAACCAAAACTGGAAAACAGTATCAGTTTATAAATATATATATATATATCCTAACCATATACCTTTACACAACAGCAATTTCCCAAGTTATTTATTTATTTATTTTAAACCATAATGCCTATTATCAAGATAAACAGGGCAAGGAGAGTTTCTGTGATTGGCTGCCCCTTTCACTCGAATGAGCAGACAGTTTGTGATTAAAAGAGTCAGTATGACAAAAAATGTTATCGGGAAAATGTCAAGAGACTTTGGGAAAAGTTCATTGTGAAATAAAAACAGGTGTAATTAAATGCAAAATATCCTGCAATAACAATTTTTGTAATGAAAAGTAGCAGGATGAATAACATTTCATAATGAGCTTGGTTTTTACACAATTTATCTGTTTCTATTTAGTCTATTGATTTTTTCATTTCACATATTTTTTAACCTAATAATAATAAAATAATAATATTGAACACTTTGTCTTTCCATACAACCTGTGTTTCCATGAAATATCTCAGCTTTTTAACCTCATGACTCAGACATTAGCCCGATAATTTAAGGTGATAGGATCTTTTTTTTATCGGGGCCCCTTCAACTTCTAGAGCATGCTGCTTGATATGGTTGGGCTGGTGAACTTTTCATAGCAACTGTTAACTTTGTTTTTTTCAATTCCTACTCCATTCTTATGCAATCCATGTGTCAGTTTCATTGATTCAAAAGGATTTGAAAACTGTAAAAGATTTGTGCGTCGTTACTACTGTGTTTATTACTCATTGCTCTGTCTGAACAATCAGACAAAAACACCGTTAAGACAAAGTAATTTGTCAGTAAGTAAAAAGAAAGGGAACAAGTAGGTAAGATATCTGGCATTGATGCATTTGTAATAGACATGATCAGTCCTAAACAGCTCTGAGTGGAAAAATGCTCTGAATTCAAAAATGTAAGTAAATGTAGTAAAGAGTAATGGTACAAAACTATCAAAAACATCAAAACAATTAGTATTATTGGAAGCAAGTATTTTCAGTTTATATTATTTCAATTTGTTGTATTTTTTTTAATGCAAATAAACAAAACACATTGACTTTCAGATGCATATTTCCTAATAAACCTGACAGCAAATAGCTGAGTTGCGCTTTGGGAGAAAAAAAAAATGTGCAAATCAATTGAATGCATAGCTGGGTAAAAGTATTTACACTCACAGTCAGCTACAAAATGATATCTACCTCACCAGGCAGGATTGTGATAAGATTTCATTTACAAGGCGTAGGTATTATTAGCTCCGCCAAGGTGGTTATGTTTTCACCCGTGTCTGTTTTTCAATAAAACGGGCAAAAACTACTGAACCAATTTGCACCTAACTTGGTAGAGGGATGGGGCATGGGTAAGGGAAGAACCCATTAAATTCTGGAGCAGATCCAGAACATTCACTATGAATTTGAATTTTTCTGTCTGAAGTCTGCTGTATGTTGTTTGACATTGGTGTTATTGGAGGTACTGAGCGCCATTCTAATTTTTTTTTTTAAACAAAAATTAATGCTTTAGGATTGCTCACTTTCTTTTTGTAATGTCACCCATACACATTCACATACAGCACACGTTTTTTTTTTTTTTTTTTTTTTAAATGGCAGTCCACAAGTTCAAAAGGTTCAAAGGCCAACTGAGGTTGTTGTATAACATAGGCAGTGAAGAAACTAATAGCTCATGTTTTCATATATGTAATTTAAATTAAATTGCAAATGTCCTGGTGAGCACCTCAGTGAAATTTTACACCATAAATTTATACAGACCCTCTGTTAACAGAAGGCATAGAATACATTAATAAATCATCTCGCAGAGAATAATTTAAGTCTTCTAAAAACATTAAACTCCCATTATGCTTACAGGTGATCAAGGCAATACATCAAAACCTAAATTCTAGTGGCTCATATCAGCAGTAACAATCATTCTTTGAAGTCATACCTTGTATTGAGCTAGACACAAAAGGAAGAAAATGTTCTTTTCATTTCAGCAAAGCAGAAAGGAATATTTAGACTAATGGTTGTCTGATGAATATACATTTGCATGCTTTCATGTAACAATAAAACAAACAAAAAAATACAGCAAAACATCTGTTTTCATGAACTGCCTAATAATAAAGTGCAGGTGAAGAATTAGAGTCAAAAGCTCATGAGAACGTCTCGCTCCTGCATGCTGGTGTAGAACGGCTTCCCAAACACAAACGAGTGCAGTCCTGCCCTCAGCTTCTCAGCAAAGGCCATTACAATGTTCAAGTCTCCTTCCACTGTCAGATCCAGATCAGTCTTTAAATTGCGCAAGGATCGGAAAGGCTTCTTCCCTTTTTGCCTGTGAAGAAAGGTGGGGAGAAATCGTACTGTAGTGTAAACTGTTAACAACCAACAATACACAGGGTCAGAGGATTTGCATTAGCATCTAGTTGGGTTGCAGCTGTGCCACAATGAATTATGTATGCTGCTACAGGATGGCAACTGAGCATAAACAATCTTGTCAAGGAACCTGTAAAATAGTACGCCCTTAGACCTCAGGCTGTTAGCAACGCCATAAACAAGACAGATTTTATGCTTTCACAGGAGCACACGAATAATGGTTTTGCTTGTGTAGTTAGTGTTGTCGCTGGAATGAGATACAAGCGTTATTATTACATATACCATGTATTGGAAAAAAGATGAAATTCAAAACATCTTTTGAGCCTTTGTAAGCATTTAGACATAATGAATAATAAAATCAAAGTGATGTTTTGTGAAATCATGTTAACATTTTTTATAATATTTAGTCAGAAAAAAAATCTTCTGAATATCTATATTATAATTTATATCAATTCTGATAGTACGGTATTTTTAAGGCAACCTTAAGATACCCTCCAAAGTTCAAAATGATTGTGTTTTCTACATATGATCTAAGATTGAACATCAGTGTAGACAGGAAAATTTTGATCACTTGTCCATGATATTTGTCATTTTCCCTACTCTACCCTCACAGCAATACAGATGCCCTTTATGCATCATGTCTGATGTGATGGTTCTAAGGTAAAAACAGCTATTTTGTCCCATGTTATTCTTCGTGGATATCAACTTTAGTGAAACCTCCTCTCTGTGAACTTCAAACTGTGCTTCTACTATTGATTAACCACTGCTTATGAGTAAATCTTTCCAAAAAATTTGACTTACACAACCCCTGTTCCTAGGAATTTCAACGTTTCAAATGTAATAAGACAGGATGCAAAGAGAATTTTAGTACAAAGTAAATGGAAAGACGCAATTAGACACCATTCTGCCTGGAGCAGCATGAATTGAAAACATTTAAATTTGAGCAAAAGGTTTGCATTTGCCCGGGGGCTTCATGAATCTGCGTAATAAATGTACAGAGATGAGAGGAAAAAAGGAGAGATAACAGAAAGAACCGGTGTCTCTGGTGAGTTCATGAGTTCAGCCAGAGGCTTAGCAGAATACAAATACAAAGGCTCTGAACCCCAGGCGTGGCTGGTGCATCTGCTGCTAGCTAGCTTACAGCTAACCTTTGTGCAGTCAGCACATAGGCTGTTTGAGATGAACAAAAAAAAATGGTCAGTAGTTGTACTAGCCTGAATGACGCCAAGTGAAAATTCACTTCACCTTCATAGTTTTTTTTTTTACAGTAGACTTTCTAAATCTGCATTAAGTGTTTTTTTGTCAATTGGTGGCAGCAAAGCAAACTATAAACACAACATTGATTTATCAACACCTTATATATTTAATATGGGTAACAAGTTAGCAAAACAGTTTCTAGTTCACAAATCCAGGCGTTACAAAACAATACTGGCATTCAGTCGGAGTTGTGTTTGTGTAAAGCTGATTAATGTACACTACTGGTCAGATGTTTTAGAACACCAACAATTTTAAAGCTGATTTTAAATTTACATACCACAAAGTTTCAGTGTTTCTGAAACTAAAGCCTAGAACAAATAAACAATTTGAGATTTTAAAAAACAATTAATCATTGAATCTTCCTCTTAAACTAAATTCAATCTAAATTTTTGACTCCTCCCCCAGCACAACACATTTGTGTTGTTCTTTCTAAAATGCAAATGAAATATTGTTTGGAAAGTTTTTCCTGACACCGTTGCAGAGATTCCCACAAATGTGTTGCTCTTGCAGTTTGCTTTGCTTTCACCTTCTGTCCAGTTCATCCCAAACCAGCTCCGGCAGGTCTAGGTCTGGAGACTGAGCTGGTCTTCCATCCTGTGAAGCCCCTGTCTAGTTCTGTTCCTCTAATGGAAATAAATAATACAACTGTACCGCTGCAGGGCAGTGTTGTCTTAATGCATCCAAGGCTGTAGTGACAGTTTGTTCCAACACTGCCTTTGTACAGACAGGGGGTTTTTAAGTGATCAACAAGAGTTTGGGAACCTGTAGGACTTGTCTGAATTAACTTTCAAGGTTTCACTTACTTCCATTACTGCAGAAAAGCAGTAAGTTAACCCTTAAATTGATCTGTAAAAACAGCCTGTTTATATGAAACTGACATTAAGTTACCAAAAAGTGAAAAATAAAGCTTTTTTTACTTGGACAGTTTAACACTAAACTTTGCAGTATTTAAGATTGTAACTATAAGTAACATTTCTCATATTACACAGTCATTTGGCCCATGGTTAATGTGTAAAAATCTGAATTAGTTCAGATTTCAAATTTTTGACATGTTGACATGAAATCAGTGTTCAGTTTTTCAAAGACCTAGATACAAAAACTTGTACAGCCAAGTTTCTTGTGTGTTTAATTTTAATTGTATTTGTGTGCACAAAGGCTTGTTTGCCTTCACTGATCCAACAACTCAGGAACTTTTGCTGAGCCTGGGTTAACAGTAATATGCATATTAGTAATATGCAGCGTTAGAAGCAATTTATTTTGACTGCAAATGATTGCAAAACATCCTCGCTGTTAAAAAAAAAATAATCTTTTGTTTGGTTTCTTAGAGCTTGGGTATTATGATACTGACAATTTTTACACTGATAAATGAATACCTACAAAATATATTTTTTCTCTAGAATTAAAAGTAAATGTCTGAAATTCATCACCTTTATAACCAACCATAAGTAATTTAAGCCTGGGCCAGGGGGTTAAGAATATACTTGAGTGTTTAAATACTTGCACAATAAAGAGGCACTTGCTGAAGTCTCCAAATGTCCTTTGCAAATGAGAGGAAAGCAAGATTGTGTAAAGCTAGAAGATGAAATAGGAAGTGACTGCTGTCCCAAAAGGAGTGGGAAGGTCAGTCCATTGTTGGGGAGCACAGAAGGAGAGGAGTCAAACCCAGATGGGAACCCAGATGACCAGGTCACCACAGGGAGGATGGCATGAAAAAATTCAGGGGAAGCTAAGACACGGTGGACTGCAGAGTTTCAGATGACTAGTTGGCACTTAAGTTCTTTTACAAGGAAGTGAACCAGGTCCCAAGAAGGGAGGGAAATTCAGCACTGGTTCCTTACTTTTTTTATCATTGAGCAAATAATTTGGTACATGTCTAAATTAAAAGTGCATCAATGTAAAATGAGGTGTGAGGCCATCGAAAGTAATCAGGTCACCTTGCAACCTGGCATACAGTCTTGTTTCTGTGCCTGAGGGGAGCAGAGAAATGAGAATTTGTCATCAGTGATCAAATTCCAATCATAAAAACATAATTTAGTGTTTTGATGATGATGAGGGAAGCGTCATTGCTGGTTCCACCACAGTGTCTCTCAGCCTTTTATGGTTGATGTGACTGGGAAGGCATGTGCTTTACATTGTTTTCATACTCAACACGTTATTCGCTTCATTCTGCATCTGTGATGCTGAAAATTCATCACATGTAATTAGAAACCAGCCACTTCCCCATTTCTCCTCAACAGGAGTCATTTTTCCATTTTTTCCTTACATACAAACTAATGCTATAATTATTTTCTTCATGATTCAGCCAAACGTTTTACTAATTGTGCTGGTCATAAGTTGCTACGGCCAAAGGTGATGTTTTCCAATTGCCTGTTTGATATGACCAACAGTCCAGTCCCAAACCTACTCAATTCAAAATTATATAAAACTGAGGAAAGCTGCATGCCCTAATATTCAAATGCTTGACAATAAATGCGTTAAGCATTTTCCCCGATAACTAACTTTAACAATTATCAGACTTTAACAATTACTTGTACAGGTTTCCCTTTTTTTCGATCCAGCATTTTCCAGTCTCTTAGCAGTGTTTTGGAAAGTGTTACTATTCATATTTTCACTGAGGTACCACATTTCTAAAGTCCTTCACCCTTGTATTACTTGCAATGTATTTATCTGTTTTCTATAAATTTAGGCCCTGACCTACTAAAGGTATGTGCAAATGTTCTCATACCTAGGTCGTTTTTTGCATTACTGTCAAGCTGTAAATCCAATTTGCTGATTCTAAACTCAAGGATAGACTTTTTATGTGCTTTACCAAAAATACTGTGTTTACTTATGTGGATTGTTCTTTTCAGAAAAATAGACCCAGGGGACACTGAATTTATTCAAATGTCCACGCTCCTTTTACCAGACAAGAAAATTCACCTCTGATTGTGTGTTATTTTAGCCCTTTCTTGATGAAGTATGTCATTGTAATTTTTTGGAGTGAGAAGATGTCTGCTATTCTGGTATTGCAAATACACAGAAAGTCAGATCATGACAATAGACTGCTGGTTGCATTGAAGTATGTATTTTCTGCAGTAGTGGTTTACAAATGTCACACTGGTGGAACAAAAGAAGAAGAAGAAGAAAAAAGAAAAAAACGAACCCATTATGACATTTTTCTATTTGAGGGATAACTATTCTCAAATTTTAGAGCCAAATTTCCCATCATTTAGGTGCTTCGGGGATTTCATGTTGCCATAGAGCCAGCAAGTTAGATGGCAGCTAAAACTTCAGCCCCATTAGCCTATGTTCATTAACATTTTGGTAAATTGGGACCATTAAAAGCATGCCACTTTAGCTAGCGGCATTTACTGTTTGCAGTGTACCCACGGATGTACAGAGAACTATTACCGAATTCTTTTGATACTACAGAAAACTTAAAAACGTGGTGATACAAAGTAGCATGATGCAATTCTTCATGTATTCCCTGTGTATGTATTTGTGTTATTAACTGATTCTACAATCTTGAAGATGTCTTGTGCATCACAACACGGCTAAAAATTAAAAGAGCATGGGATGACTCATCTGATCAGTTATTTCTACTTTCTATACGTCTTTGTTCTTTGCAATTCCTCCCCCTGCTAAAAGTAAGCTTCATGTTAACCTGACCATATGTCTCACTTCTCTTTGTTTGACATGTGTCCTTCATCTTCATTTGTGTCAAGTATCTGCTTTACACATCCAGCCAACTGGATCAGAGTAACCTTTTCCATATTCCCATGCATTTCAATGCAGAGCACAGGTATAGAGAGTAAAAGGACACACCTCTCTGCGTTGGAGCCCTGAGAGAGTGCTCTGCCCCTGCATGAGTGTGTTCCGCTCCTGCATCCCCACTGTGCATCTACTGAGTAGAATTTAATATTCATTTCAGCTGGGTCTTCACCCAGGACTAACAGATGCTTCTCTACTGGAGTTAAAGTTGTCAGTTCCTTATCATTCTGTTCTTGTAAATTGTCCCTCAGGGGGTTCCATAAACCCACCCCTGTACAGCAAAACCCTGGGGATAATATTATCAGATCGAGTAAATTATTGACAGGACTATGTGCAGTAAGGTAAAGAAAAACAATGGCAGAAAATGAGTGAATTATCGGCTCTGATATTAAAATTTTTTGTTTCTTTCTGTGGTGTGATTCAGTGTGCGTGAGATTGATGGTCTATTGCCTAACATCACACATTAATCCCTTTTGTTATTTAGATTCAAGCCTTTTTAGTGACAGCTCTTACGTTTCGTCCTCGATGTACTTGAGCAGCGTGAGGGCCTTCCTGTGGAGCAGCAGCAGGAACTGGGCCAGATAGGTGCTCCGCAGGGACAGGCCCGGCTTCAGCATGAACACCTGGGTACGACACAGGATGTCAATTAATAGTCCAGGCTACGAATCTGCTGCAAAAGGTTGGAATAATGCGTACCCCCCCCTTTCTTGCTGCTAACCTTGAGAAAGACACATACTGCTGTTGTTGTAAGAAAAACCTGCAAGTCTGGGGGCACTTTCATGGGTATGGATGGTGGGTTGTGACCCATGAGAGGGAATTCTAATGTTCTGTATCTATGGGCTCTAGAGATTATATCAGTGATATGGAAGTGCATATTTTGACTATGTGCTGCAGCGAGAAACAAATCAAGGTCTGATTGAGGTCACCTGAAACAAAATATGATATGTGGCAGATATTAGATGAAAGTGATAGATATGGGAATCTGCCACTTTCACCTTCAAAATACTATATACTGCTGTAAAAAACAACCATTAAATTCACTTCCAAGAGTAAACTCCAGAGCGTTACCTCTCACAAGTGACCAAATCCATGACTGTGACCAAAGGGATTAAAGACAATGACTGTTATATTTTGGGTCCATTTCATGCTTTTGCAAAGAGAAACAGGTGATTGTGGATGGTTCGAACAGCAGTGAGATTTTTAAAACATCTAATATGCCTGAATTTGGCTTCTACCTTGACTCAAATCAAATTTTAATGGAATCAGATTCAAAGTGTTAGGTTATGGATGGCTGTTGATGTTTTATAGTATAAAGAGTATGGCTCTTTTTCCTTTTAAGCATACAGAGACAAATTTTCCCCTAAATGATTATGTGGATATAATAAAATGATTAAATGATAAAAATGATTCTATTTTATATATATTTTTTTTTCTTTCTATAGAAACAATAATGAATGATACATTTTTTATATATATATATATTTATATTTATATTTTCTTACCTCATCTATAAACGACTTCACCAAAGTGTCTTTATGCATGACATCCTGAAATATGTTCCTAAGTAAAAAAAACAATGATTATGACACTTAAGGTGAGAGGGAAAAAAAAATTTAAACACAGTTTATATATTAAATTGCAAATAAAAGTGCGTATAAAAAAATGTAGAAGTATAACTTTCATGTCCCACTGAAAGACATGGGATATGTGCGTGGCTCACAGGTCAGGTGTGAAGGATTCGTCAGTGTGAATGACTGTATCTGGGGGTATGTCCTCCTCGCTGTCAGTCTTCCAGAGCATGCTAAGCTCAGATCGCATATAGCGTCGCTGGTTGTACGTGTGCTCATGGCACGGCGGCATCTGCTTCACTGTGTTGATGTCAACATCGATGTGAGTGGTTGGGTACGGTGAGTAAAGCACCTGGCGGAAGGGCAGGACGAAACTACCTGTGGAGTCCTGGGAACACACACACAAAAAAAAAAGAGTAACAGCCCATACGAGCATCCAAGCCAACTCTAGCATCATTATACAATCTGGTATGATTATATTTTTATTTGATATCTGATAGCATGATAATATTTAGTTCTGGTTATGTAATAAGAAACAAAATCAAAATACAAGCAGCCACATACATAGAAATGCCCTGAACAAAGGCTGAACTTCGAAGTAGCTTTACAAAGACATCCTATATCCATGTCATAAGTGTGTAAAGAAGTTTTAATAAATAATTCATATTTTGCAAGCAGGGAGCTTCAGTTATCGTTTTTTTTGTTGTTTTTTTTTTGTCCGTCCTGAGCAGTTTTTTGTTTCACACTGCATTTTATATGGAAATCTAAAATGAAATCCTGCAGGAGCTACAGTCAGTCTGTACCATACTGGCTCTTTGTGACTCAACTAACAAGCTCTACCAAGCTTTCTGCTGCTTCTGCTGCTCTTCTCATTCTGTTCTTGTTAACTTTGTTGCCTGTGTAGCATTACACTCTACCTGCTTGCAGAACAGCTATAAGTAGTGTGTCAAATTCTCAAAAAACCCATAAATTTCAGTTCTGCATTTGACCCCAAGTAACAGTAGAAAACGTTGCTGCCTGTTCAAGCAAAACTAAGAGCAAACTAAGAACAAAACTAGATATGTGAGTATTTCGATGTGGTCATTGTAGTTGCCGGAGTAAAATAAAAACCTTTGAAAGACCATATATAAAAAGGTCCATGTATTAAAAAAAGATCTGAATTTTATCTAGTGTAGTAATAAAAAAAAAATCATACTGTAACAGTTTCAGGTCTGAAAAAGCAATCAGGTCAGAAAACAGACTGTGCAAGATCAAACAAGCAGACAAAACACAGAACAATAACCAGGTTCTAATTAAAATCACATGGTGTTATATGATGAGCGGGAACTGGTGGCTACCTTGAGCAGACCCTGGACGAACAGGCCTGTGTCATATTTGAAAGAAGAGTCAGCCTTGCAGAGGCGCGAGCACTTCCTCTCAGCCGCGGTGAGGAAGAGGCAGAGAGTCCTCACAATCTGCGAGAAAACAGACTTGTTATTCCACACAGTGGCAGTTTAACTCTTCAGCTGAAGAAGCCTTCTGAGAAATCCTTGTTTTGATTATTAACTCAGTGTTTTCAGTGGATTTTAGGTAAAGACAGAACAGGTTTGGGCATATTTTATAAAACATATCAAACTTAACATAAACTGGACTATTTGCCACCATAAGAGGTAAGAGAATTTATGGGTTTATTTATTTATCCATTTTTAAAACATGGGCAGAAAATAAATGTCCTGTTATTTTTCATCTTGGTTTTAATGATTGCTGTGCAATCAGCAAGAATTTACTAATGAAGCCACATTTTGATTATAGACCTTAATCTGCCGTTAGATGCCTGAGGATAGTAGTTATATGCAATTCTTGATTTAACTGGTGCTCAATTCAGGCCTCAAGTTGATAGAAGTACAAATTGAGGCTTTTGATATTCACTGGGCAAACCGCTTGTAGCTATCTTCAACTGCAGACTGTTGTAAACAGCATATTATGGGCAATATAAATTTGGGTTGGTTTTTTTGTTCCTTCTCGATTATAGTGCCCAAATTGACTGTCACAAATAACTTCTATTTTCCTGTTTTACCTGTGCTTCCAAGCCCAGACTGACATTCAAAATGCAAACAGAAACAGGCTGAATAAGTGTGTGAGGGCCTCATTAAACTCAAAACAACAGCACGCTTTGAAACAATTTAAAATATGTAGATGGTTTGCAAATTTTGTCTGTGTGCAGCCACTAATCCGGTATATTTACCTTATTTACTTTCTCTGGGTTGCTTCCAACTACTACTGAACAGCCGCAAGTTTGCAGATGAGAGCTGATGGCCCTGAACCGAAGAGAAAAAGACATGCAAATTAAAGCCAATTACCTTAATTAGCATTACTCTGTTTATTAATGACAGCTTTCAGGAATAATGATTGGGAACTGAGTCTGAAAAAAACATTTGGGAGGATGAATTCAGATGTTCACTGGCTCTGGGCCAATGGCAAGTTACATTAGCCTGGTGATCATAAAATTTATCTTTTTTACTCATTTAGTTTGCCTGATATTCTGGCTTTCGTACTTTTGGACTTCCTACTATGAACCCTTAGACATCAGCTATAAAGATTCTTTAGATCTAAGTAAATAAGTACAACTTTAGTAATAGTTTGTCAACTCCACAGGAAGCCTACCTAATCCTGTTCATCTCTGAGCAATTAGGACCTTCACTGCTGGAATGGACTTTCTGGACTCTCAACTCTAAACAGTGATTTAGCGTTCATCCTTTCTCTGGAGGAAACTTTGGCTAAGTGGAGAGCCATTACTCATCATTGGAAGGTTGATGGGTGTTAAATGGGCATTGTTCATCATCCGTCTCCATTTGCGTGTAGCAAAGTGCTTACTTGTGGAGGAAATCCTCGTGGCAGCTGTCCCCAATGTCATCATCATTTAGCACCGTGTCTTTTATCTACTCAGCAGGAGGGAAAAAAATTAGTCATTTTTAAAATTGGTTGCAAAAAAGACAAAAGTGCTGATGGACACATTTACAGACACTGATGTGAAAATAAGATGCAAAACAACATTGTGTAAACGTGTAGGAAACAGCAAGAAAGATTCTGGGGAGCTTCTTTGTGCTGCTTTTTTTGTATCTTGTATTATATATTACATATCAGAAGGGAACAAATGTGTTGAATCAGTATGGTTGGTAATCTAGGCAGAAAACCTGAATAATTCAAACCTCTTGGAAATAGGGACCATTTGAACAGGGATAGAATAAAACAATGGAAATTTACCCAAGTCAGAGACAAAGGTTCAGTTCAGGATTAAAATGTAACTAAGCTCATTTCAGTTCCTACTAACACGTTGTCTAAATGATAAACTACAGTTAGGTTCATAAGTATTTGGAAATTGACATATTTTATGTAATTTTCCTTCTGTACACCAATAAAACGGATTTGAAATGAAGCGTTATGTTATTGAAGTGTAGACTTTCATCTTTAATTCAAAATATAAAATTAACCTTTTAGGAATTACAGCATTTCTTATACAAAGTCCCTCATTTCCAGAGGCTTGGAAGTATTTGGAAATTGACTGACAATCGGTTTCATGTTCAGCTGTGGCCTGTTTGCTCGTTATTATATGAAAAATGAAGCAGATAAAAAATCTGAAGTTCATTACAAGTGTTAAATTTGCATTTGACAGATCCGGAACAAGATTCTTTGGACAGATGAAACAAAGATGAACTTGTACCAGAATGACGGCAAGAGGATGGAGAAGGAAAGGAACAGCTCATGATACAAAGCCACCACATCATCTGTCAAACATAGTGGAGGCAGAGCTATAGCAGAGACATGTATGGCTGCTAATGGAACTGAGTCACTGTTGTTTATTGATGATGTGTCTTCTGTTGCAAGCAGCAGGATGAATTCTGAAGTGTACAGGGCTCTACTTTCTCAGCTGATTTTTGTATGTGTGGATAAGTGATGTCGTGCAACATTAGTTATCCCCCACATACAATGCTGTCCATTCCTCCCTCCACGGGAAATTTAACAACCTGTCACATTTGGCGTCATGTGACTCAAACGATTGTGATGAAACACGTTCAAAATAAAACTAGAAACCAAGTCCAATTGCCCTTGATTTAACTCTTCTAAGAAAACAACTGAGCATGCTTTTAACTCCCTGAGGACAACCCCGAGGGCATAAAGACCCACAACAAGCAGCAACTAAAGACCGCTGCAATAGAGGCCTAGAAAAAGATCTCAAGGGAAGAAACTCAGCATTTGGTGATGGCCATGGTTCCAGATATCAGTCATTGAGGCAAGATTACAAAAATTGTGGATGCCCAAATACTTAGGGACCAGACTGTGTTAACTCTCCCTTCACTTTAAGACCAAAAAATAGGTGGCAAGACTCTGCAAAGCCTTTGGGTTATTTGAGTACAAATAACAATGCGAGCCACTTATCATTTTCTTTGGAAAATTAATTAAAAAGTTACAAGGTTTTTATTGTCTGCAATCACTACAAAACATAACTGATGTTTCTCCTTTTCCTTCTAAAGTTATTTCCAAGCTGTTGCTTTTACGTGAAAGACACATTAATCATAAGAATAGAAAGTAGGTAAGAATGAGAACGTGTGCGTGTGTGTGTGTTTGTGCACAGGTGCTGCTCACATCTATGTCTTCTGGTACACAGTGTGTCTTCATAGAGGCCAACAGCTCCATGATAGGGACAATCTCCAAGCTCAATACTGAGATGATGTTGTAGCCCTGAAGTTGAGGGAAAGAAGAAACAGTAAACTGAGGTACTGCACGAATAGTAAAGCCAGATGAGTGAGAGGACCACTGATGATCCTTTCATCGTTCTGGAATTTGTAACTAATTGTTTGCACCTGCTCTGCATTGTTGCCGCAATTACATTGAGAACTTTGTTTCTACAATACTCTTGTTTATTTAGCCGCAGAAGTCCATTTTCTCAATTGCTAAAACAAGCAGCTATGCAAGAACTGAGTTTTGGTCAGTGTCAAAAAAGTACTGAGGATGAATACCCAAGCCAAAAGCCAGTAAGCAGTGTGTTTCAGCTATAAAGGCCCTGGCAACCAGGACTATGACACACAGTATATAATTTTTCAAAGCAAAACAACACAGCTAAAAGAGCTCCAAACAGACCAAATGGCAGGCACATCAGGAAAAATGACAAACCTACTAAAATACTGTGTCTACTGTATCTAACAGTCTGACAAGAGGAAAACTGTAAAACCAACAAACCTGAGCTCTCCATAGTAGGATTTGTGGTCAACGTCAGGTTTAACCCCAGATTTTCAAGGATACAACAATGGGTCAATTCTTACCAGGGTGCATCACCACGGTAAATCGTTCTGCACACCTAACCTAACAGATGAGCATGTATAAAAGCACTGCCAGCTGACCAATCAGTTCTCCTGGAAAAAAATGGCATCAACATTTGTAAACAGTGCAACAAGGAAGTGTCTGCAATGTTGATGTATTTTGAAGCGGTGTGTGTCACGTTATTTGTCTAGCTCTATTATTAGCTGCTCAGTAGCTTTTTCTATACATGCTCTCCCACTGAATTACCCATCTCACTCCTCTGTGCCTAGAGACTAAAACTTTATTATTCTGCCAATGTTGTTGCAATCAAATGGATGAAACATAGGTGAAAGATTACTTAATACCCCTTTAAAATCACAGGCTATGGTTAGATAAGGTTTTGAAGTATTTTTTGCGAATGTGAAAGGGTAATAATTTTTCTACTCCCGTGTGCATCCTAAGCATATGTCCAGGAGTGATAAGAAATCGGCAGGTACCTTCTGCATCCAAATGCGCCCCTTGCGGATGACGTGTTTTAGCCTCTCCACGCAGATGGTGTGCAGAGGAAGGTAGAAGGCCAGTTCTGTTTGAGGCAGGATAATGGACAAGGCACATGTGTTCTTGTCCCCCTTCAGCTCACCATCAAAGATGAGAGACACAATGATGACGCCCTTTTCTGCCAGGACAAAGAACTTCACATCCACTGCGCCACATTCGGCACTTCGCAGAATCTCCCCGTTAAGTGTATGATTGGCCAAAAAGGTGACCTCTCCGTCACTGAGGAACATCAACTGGTCACCCTTTGGTGCCCAGATGTGGCGAACCCGTGGGCCCAGGATGTTGTCCCAGTAGGCGAAGGTGGCAGCCAGCAACGGGCATTCTCCCTCTACTGCTACTTCAGACTTTGCCACAGCAGGTGACTGGGGTGGACCGCCAGAAGACATTGGATTGGTTTGGAAATGTCACTGTATTCTGTAAGGCTGATATTCAACCTACAACAAGACAAAAAAAAAAAAAAAAACAACAGCTGTGTTTATGGCACGATTACATTACACTACTGTCAACTCTCCCAAGCCATATCCTAGAAACAAACATTGAAACGATGATATATATAAAACACATTTGAACTTTTTTACTGCAAAAATATTCCTTTTCTTTTTCACTTTCTAACTGCCTCCTAGATCACTTAGTTATTAGTTTTACCTGAAAGCTAGAGAGCTCAGATCTAAGACACACGTTTAAATGGTGATAAATAATATATGAATCTGCAGTTTGGTCGACCGAGATCTCCGAGCGATGAATGATTTGTACTTGTCCTGTTCAGACCAGGTCGCCATGTATATCTACATCGAGCAATGCGGCTTTAAACTGACAGCTTGTGAATATGGAATTACAGAATTACAGAAAACAACACGGCACGTAAATAACCTCACAACCCCAGATTTACGTATCGTTACGTAAGGCAACGATCACGACTGGGCTGGTTAACACACGCAGCTTATTGTCAGAATAAGGAGTAAAAGGAGGAGGAGACGAAATAACGTTGATGTTAGTGTTCATCCACTCAATATTTCGTAGAGACGCTAACTCAAGTCTTTTGAAACCAGGCTAGCTCGCTAACTAGCGGCGACATGGGAAGCACTGGACTGACCTCGCTGCGACTCACTTGTTGGGTCTTTTCGGTGCCAGTGCGCCACAGAACAGAGTTTCTAGAGGTTGAGTGTCAAAGTTTTCCGCGCAGTCATAGTTTGAGTTTCCCTGTTAGCGCCACGGTGTCGGACATTTCACTAGTGATTCGCCAGCTGCGGTTTTCTTCCGTCCTCCCGGCCACTTCCTGGTACGAACGTCCTACGTCACAGCGGACGGGGAGGGTGGCGCGCAGCGCCCCCTAGCGAACGAGGTGCGGCATCGGAGGACGAGCCAGTGATGTCATTTTTATTCCGGGCGTCCACCTGCGGAAAATTAGTTATTAAAATTTATTTACACGGATACTGGCCCATGTAAACGGTCGCATCCGCCTGGAAAACACTTCATTGTATTGTGAGACCACTTTAACGCTCCCACTTCCCTTCTGAAGACCTGACGCTGCTTTCTCTTCTCCCCCTTAATTCATAACACTGTAAATTGCATTCATGATATCTCCCAAGAAAACCTGGCTGCAGACCTCCACCGGCGGAACCTCGAGTGTCAACAAATCTTAATGTGATTGTGCTATTTTCCTTGAGGAAATATCCGTCACTGTCAGATTCATAAGAATTTTAACGTCTCTGTTCCTCCTTTACCTTCAGGATAAGTGAATCCATCGCACATATCCAGTGAGCCCCTGCCCTCACAGAAACTTGTTTGAATTAATTTACGACCTCAAATACCTTCACACCTAGTCTCAACACTGTATAATAATCCATATGCTGTATAACTAATTGAGTTTAAACCTAATTCACATTTTTATACCCAATTTTCTCAGCAAGACACTAATGGGGTATCTGACACTGTTGTTTCTGGATTGCTTCAGCAAACTGCTAGCCCCAATTACATAAGACAATTACACCTTGTTGCTGAGAACACTATAGGCATTTGTGCTGCCATCTAAGCTATTTTGGTGTTGTCCTGAATAGTTTCTATACTTTGACCTCTTCTGAGGCCTTTTGTGGCCTGTTGCAATCCAGGACTGCAAATCTGACTGAGTACACTAGTGGTGGAAAGGCTACACATACAATGCAGCTATTTTCTACAGGCTTTCCAGCCCCTTTCTGGTCATCCTTATCCTTTCATTAACCTCATCTAGATTACATCTTCATTTTAAAAATAACCCAAACATAAGACCCCAAAAAACACAAATAGTCATTTTCAGTCTTAAAGTCTTTTATGTATGAAACACACCACATACTACATATAAATTTGGTAACTTAAAATAGATTTTCAAGTGGATTTTTGTCACCTTTAAACAGAGCCAGGCTAGCTCTTTCCCCCGTTCCCAGTCTTTATGCTAAGCTAACAGGTTGCAGGCCATGGCTTTACATTTAATGGACAGAAGTGAGAGTGGTGTAGATCCTCTAAACAAACTCTCTGCAAAAAAGCTAAGAAGCGCAATTCTCAAAATATCAGTCTGTCCCTGTAAAGACTTTTTTTTACCCTGCACTGAAATTGGCAGAGTGAACATACATTAATGTTGTGACCATACTGCCCTAAAATTGGACTAATTATGCAGCCAGACAGGAGTAGGAATAGGTGTTAGGTGTTGCTGTCTGTATGTGCAAGAAATATGAAAACTTGCTCTAAGTTTTCTTTCTTCCTGTCATATCCCTCTATGTTTCTTTCCCTCTCTCCTGTCTCAGTGCTGCCATTATTTATTCTTCTCTTGAGGAAATCTCTGCCTAACCTTTTGTGTCCTGTCAAAGTATTTGTTCCATTGCCAGCCTTTCTCTCAGTGACTGAATATCCATGGACCATGCAAACAACATGCCCCCGAAAATTCTGTTTTGTTTTGGGTTTTTTTTCCACTGAGCTAAACGACAGCAAACTTGGACAATGTGTGGATGGCCAGCCAGCTAATCTGCTAAAAAGTTTTCAAGGTCATGGATGGTCAACGGCCACTCTTGTGAGTCTCCAGACCGCCCCCATGATAAGGCTGCACTCTAAGAAAAGCACTGCAGCCTCACTACCGCAACACAGGTCAGAGGCTGATTTGGGGAGGTCTTCCCACCTCTCTACATGTTTCAGAGAAAAATGGGACAAATTTCTCAAAAATTACCAATGGCATATTTTTAGAGCCATTTTCAATATAAATGTGATGTTTTTTATTTTTTTTTCTAATTTACTACTGGTGGATTTTCAATACATCAAACCAGGTCTTATTTATATGTGGGTTATTATCTCTGCCCTGATGAAGGCCCTGCAAAATAGAAAGTGGTCTTCATTTTCAACCATAATCATACCAGATTAAAAGGATTCTAATGTACCTCATCACCTTACTTTACATAAAAGTGCCTCAAGATTTTTTCCCCTTCCTGTTATAATTCCTTTCATCTTCAAAAGCACCTTAAGTTTCCTGAATCGCTTTGTGGCTGGAGACCAACGCAAAGATGAAATCAGACTCTCTAACGACCAAAACTCAGAGCAGGCTCAGCCAATAACCAATTTACTATCAGTGTTAGCACACTGTAATGGTGTTACTCTGTTGCTTGCAGGTTTTCTGTGGCTTGGATAATCAGGTACATCAACCACAATATCCTTATGTCTCTAAATATCACTGCTTTTAGAGGTCTGCTACATCTCAATGGTTTGAATGGGTCATCACTGCAATATGAAAGACAGAAATTTGGATCTTTATCATTATGTTAAATAGATGTTAAACAAGAATTCTCTAACTGTACATTACAATCCTAAGTGATGAATGGGCCACTGGCTATTTCATTAAAGCTATAGATAGTTTCTCTATAAATGTGAAACTTTCTTTGTTGTAATCTCATATACTGTTGTTAAGCATTTGAAGGAAAGAAATTGAGAAATTGAGCTTTTTGGTTTTCTTGCCCAGAGTTAGATGAGAAAATCAATACCACTCTCACATCTGTCCATAAAATATGAAGCTATAGCCAGGAGACAGGTAACTTAGTTTCGTATAAAGACTAGAAACAGGGGAGAAGAGCTAGCCTGAAAAATCTTCCCACCCACACCTTTAAAGCTCACTAATTAACAAGTTATACCCTATTTGTTTAAGCTGTACAAAAACCAAAGTGTAAAATGTCACAAGAGGTTTATGTGCCTGACCAAGACAATGGCCCACATATAAACCCCCATAAAAACAAAACTTGTCGTTTTTACGATAAAGTTTTTGAACAGATTAAACAAAGGCAATATAACATGTTGAATACTGAGCTTTAGAGATGTAGGCAGATTTTTTTAACCTCTGTAAATCCAGGCTAGCTGTTTTTCCCGTACTGCCCTTCTAATCTAACTCTCAGCAGGAAAGCAAACTAAGTGTCTTTCACAAAATGTCAACGTGCTCTCTTAAAAAATCTGAAATTCTAAAGACAATGCTAATACTAATGAGACTTACATTGACGCTACTCATTCCCAATACTCTAATATACACTGGTTTTAATTGACTCCTTTCATTGTGTAAAATGTCATCGGTTTAAATTGTATTTATGGAAGAACTTCCCACAATGGGAAATCAAACATTTGTGTGATATATTTTCAAAATACTATCAGTCTTACATGCTTCCAAAACTGTACCTGAAGCCATAGTTTACACAGTGTTATCGGCCTTTCTGTGCACTCTTAACACCTTCCCACATCCTGTCTTCACACCTGGATTGATTCCTCACTTGTAAAAATGCACCATACTTCCCTAGTTTTCAGCCTCTCTGATTTTGTTAGCACCTTGGTGAATGTATACTCTGCACCCTTTGATGGCGGAAAGGCTTTTTTTTTTTCATTTGCACGAGTCAGCTTTCATCCCAACTCATCATTCAACTTGTCGAGCGGACTTTTTCTGCAGTAGCCCTGTTGTCTTCAGTTGTCATTTTATCCACATTTGCCCTAATGAGAGGGAGGCAAAAGCATCTGTGCTGCCTTTTTACCGTTCGCAGCCCACTTCACTGGTCATATATCTAACTTTCAGTAGCCCTGGCTCCACATTATGCCACTTGTTTGTCATGATAATGACTCACTACATGAAACCTTCTATATCATAGTTTTACACATTATTAGCCAGGTGCAAACGCTCTGACCTGCATGCTGATGACTATAAGCTTGTTTCACTTAGCAGTACATTTGACCAGCAGTGACTTCCTGCAGCTGATGTATCAAATTAGTGAGAAATGCTGGGTTATTAATTCATGTAAGATGAAGAAACTATTTCAGTAGACATTCATGGTTCCCCCTAGAATAAAGTCTAATGATTGTGGTGTTCCCCTGACCTTCAGTCTACTACCATCATGAAGTTCCTACTGTTGGTTCTGAGTGAAATAAATCAACAGATGTCGGATACATTATAATGAAATTTTACTGACAGCTTGATTTGCCTGAAGTGTACTTCATCTTTAGGGCTAACTAGATGTTTTAACTGCTAAACATTATTGTCTTTGCGAGCATGTTAACAAGCATGCTGAGGTTAGCGTTCAGCTCAAAACAGCAGTCTGCCTCACAGAGCTGTTAGCATGGATGCAGACTTTTAGACTTGTTAAACTGTTAAAAAGGAAATTTCTCAGCAGCATCAGAAAAGGCACTAGCTGTCATCATGTGACATCCTTTTAACTGGTAGCCTTACTTTTTTCCCCCTTTGACTTGAATACAAAGCCCTTGTTATAACACTCAATAGCATATCAAGTTCATTTTTCAGTCATAATTTTAAATTCAAATAAATTATATCTCATTATTATCAACTAAGCTTTAAGGTAAGAATTTTAATTTTCTAGCCTTGATGAAGACAGTCTAGTCAATTAATAACATCTCGACAAGTCATTTCAAATGAATCTGTAATGTGTTTGGCACAGTAAATACCTTATGAATTGCTAATAGAATTAATTGGGGATTTTAAGTACAAAGAGCTAAACTGGATGACTGAGCAGTGATCTGTGCTGAAAGCTCTGAGGTTGTGGAGTCTGTGGCTGTATATGTGGTTCACTTCATTAGCGTCAGTGTTTTTGCTTAGGGAGATGTGATTGGGAGTAGTGACAACGCAGCATCTCATTTCATCTGACATGAGACAGACAGACAGTCTCCTGTTTCTGCCCAGGCCCGGCAGCCGGATGCCCACCACCAAGATCCATTAGGATCGGTTTAACCTCAGTCCATTCCTCACTAACCTACATGGCCGCAAGAAATGGGGCAAAACTGCCCCCGGAGCAGCCTCTAGGGCCTCCATGAATCCTAGGTACCCTCATTCTGCCACCATACTCCACTCCTTTTGTGAAATTACCTCCTCTTTCCCTGAGTCATATCTGAAAATATCACACATATTGGTGGTAGAGCCAGACATGCAGGTTGTGCTGGGCATAATGACATATAAGATTTGACAACATAAAAAACACTGATGTGAATACACATTGCAAATGGAGTGAGAAGAAGAACAAAAACGATACGGATGAATCATGAGTGTGATCACAAAGATCCAAAGTCTGTCGTGCTGGTGATCATTCTCAGTAAAGGCTGATCCCGCCAAATTCAATTACGACTCAATTTTCAAAAAAGGGCAAAGTATGGACAGGCTACTGGGCCATAATAAGCCCGATCCCTTTGTGTGGTTTCAAAGCAGGCTCCAGGTTTGAAACAAGGCACAACAACAACTATCTGTGTTGCCATTCAAAAGAGAGAACTTCAAAGAACCTCATTCTCTCTTGCCCAGCTGCACTGTGGCTCACTGCCACGGGCCAATCATTATAATGAGTTAAAAAAAAAAGGCACTTTGGAATAGACAGCTAAACAGACTCATGTTGCAAGCTACTGTACAGAATGTCTCAAATGCTCTTTCAAGGACTGATCATGAGATTTTTAATAGCTACTTTAATAGCTTCTGTGCTTCCTGTCTGTGTGGCAATACTAGTAGCGATCAGTAGGTGCATATTGGTCCAACAACTATAGTACAAAGTGAAAATTAGAATGTAACCTACAGTATTAGAAGCCTGTGTAAATGATATATAGAATCTTTACTTTCCCCGGGTTGCTTAATGTTAAGAAATGTCAAAGACATGGTAAATATATCTAATAATATCTGACTATTTAATGCTGCATTATATGAACATTAAAATCCTGGTGTCCCTCGTATTTCTCTCATTCCCGAAAATCTGTCAGAACCCCTAAAAAGTTTGGACTGTATCAATACAAATCACCTCTGGTTTTAGTATCAGTAGCTGCTCAATAGCCCGAAAACATCCCAGGCAGGTTCTGGGAGCAAAAATTAAAAGCCTATATTTTGCAGTGATAATCTGAATACTTAAAACGTAGTGACACATTTGACCTTGAACAAGCCTTTATCAGGGTGACAAGCTATGATGACAGTGTGGCTTGGCCCTCATTTGATTTTTAATGCATCACTTCAGGTTTGATCAGTTTCTAGTTCAGGCGCAGACAGAATTCATAAACACACCTCTGATGAAAGGAGATTTTTTTTTTTAATGGGTTTCCATAATGTCAAACATAATTGTCTTTCTTTATATTATGTCTTTTACTATGAGATTATGCTGCAGTGGCCATGAACTGTATCTCTCTCTCAAAGGCACCAGTTATTGTCTGGTCCAGCCCTGCTGGCTGTGTTTGTGCAGGGATTTCATGCCTCACATGTGCTCATCATGCTTTGTTTGTCACGTCGTGAGCTGTGAGCCCTTTAAACACCTGAATCTGCTCCACCATTCTGCCAGTGATTCTATCATTCGTTGATACTGGTGTTTCCTGCTTATCCTCTTAGGCAAATATGAATTTGTATGCCAAGTTGAGTATCTGCAGCTAACATTTGCTTATTCTCTCTGGCTGAGTGGGATGATGCAATGATGAAAAGGACATGTACATGCTCTTTTTTTGTATGATTTTGAAGCTGCCATCTCTGGCTATAAATCCCACACTCAGCACTGGAAATGAATTAGGCTGCAGTTACATTTTACCAAAAGTTCCATGGACATATTATCTACTTTCCAGCAACAGCTGCTCCAGTAGCTCAGCACACAGAGTCTAAGCGCCTCACTTTCATGTGTTATTTAATGCATCTTCCTGTAATACACAGAACAGATACACAACAAAGTTCACGTTTTCCCAGATCATCCCCCTGTCTCTGCCTGAGAGTCCATTTTCACACACCTTGCCCCATCCTCCTTTAAATGCACCAGCTCTACTGGCAGCCTGCTGTTTTCTAAGCATGTTTTTTTGTCCCTCACAGATTTTCTTCGGTCAAAACAAAAGCATCCCCAATCCCATTGAACTTGTTTTCTAATTCCCAGGTCTAAGAGCAAGTGGCAACTGGTGGGGCTGCTTTACTCAGGACTCGGGCCTGTGCAGCCAGGTACAGAATTCATTGTAATTCTGTCGAACTTTTTTGTATTAATTTGTTTTCATTTTTTTTAAATATTACTTATATATCTATTTCTATTGTTATAAACAATACTGTGTACTCCTATTTCACATGTAGGTTTTCATCAGACCAGTATCATAAGTTCAATGGCTAATTTTGGATGATTAGATAACTCACACTTTACATCCACAGCCAACACTCAGTGGCAATGCACAAAATGGAGTCTCTTTTATGTAGCAAGGCATAAAGTCAAATTGTGGAGTTTTGGTTGGTGGATAGGTGTGCAGCATGTCTGTCAGTTACAAATCTACAATTAACATAAGCCTTTTTATTTACTTTTTTTTGCCAGAACCACAGTCTTTTCCTCGTCTTGGCGTGCACAGATGTTTTACGAAGCAAGAAAATCAGAAACATTGGTATGTAAAAGAGGCTATTCATTTAATATACTCTGGGGTTTCAGGCAGAAGTGTCAAAATTCTTTTTTGGGATCAGCTTAGTATTAATTCAAGTTTGGGGATTTTTTTTTCTATTTTTGAATGTCAGTGTGATTTATATCCCAAACACGACAAGCTGACTTACTTGTATGAACCAGTGTTCATGATTTATGTGTTGAGATTTTTCTTTAGGGGTTCATTTATGCCCTGTTGCTCTTATTACCATCATGCCTTCAGACACTGTGAAGTGTCAACCCCAGTCTTATTTCTGGAGATTTAAATTGCTCCAGACATCCTTCCTATACACTGCCAAGACATTAAGGGACTCCCAGTCATTTCTACATGGTGACAGTCTTTGGAAGCAGGCCATGCGGAGACAGCCGTCTGGATTTCCCATGCGTCTTTTATCCTGGATCAAACAATCAACATGAAACATGCAGCAGCAGTGCTTCTTTTGCTTATTGCTCCCTTTTTGGGAAAGAGCTGAACAGGCTATAATGATTATTCAGGCTGCCTCGCTCACCAGACGTGCTTGAAGTGACATTCTGTCGTCTGCAGGCTCAGTCCAACTCATCTCGCAGCACCTGCTGAGACAGGGATGTATATATTTAGGAGCAGGTGATCCTAGTTACTGCTTTTTGGCTCATCATTTAATTTGGGAGGCAGGCAAATTTTCACATATTGATCATAGTTGTCATATTGTCCATAAGTTCCCTGACAGAGGGCAGCCATATTCAGCCCTGCAACCAACCCTGATGCATTAACAATTTTCAGAGTGTGTGCTGTATGGTAATGAGCCAAAAAACTATTAGTGTGGCGAGCCTCCTGCTATCTCCAAGCTCTTCCCACATACAGTAACAGTGCTGCATATATTTGATTTTAACTTCAGGTATTTCAGGGCTTATAGTTAAAAAATTAAACTTTCATCAGTAGATATCTCATGGGTTTATCTCCTCTACTTATGCCTTTCATTCTGTTGGTAATTGCATTTAGCCCCTCAGGTCCCCATCATTCATTCTGTCTAATTAGCTCTCCTGACCCTCTAAGCATGGCCGTGACCTCTTCATCCGGTAAAGGCACTGACTTCTGCCTCATCACTTTGACTGCTGGCTTACACACAACCAGCGCTAAACGGAGGAAGGTTCCTTCTCTCGCCAATTAAAACAAGGTATTTGTTGCACATTGACTAAAGAGTTTTAATTGTTCTTTAAGTTAATCAATTTTAAGCTGTTATCAAATTTGTTGTCAGTCTCCCATGTAAAGTCCAAACAGACTGCATGTAGGTCAAATCTTGATGTTTAAACGATCCTTTAGCACATGTGATTGGTGTAAAACTAGCTGCCACTGGCCAGCCCTCCAGAATGCACCAAATTAATTGGTGACTCACTGACAAGAACACTGCCATGAAAACCCGACTATGCCTTGTGAGAGCGAATTTCAGTTGAACAATGGGCCTATTTAAAGCTGACTGGGAGGCTTGTTGTAAGGAGAATTAATGTTTGAATTAATCAGGACCTAGCTTTGCTTTTCTTCCTCTGTGATTTAGTGTCTTCGGGAGGAAACGGGGCAGGGAGTCATAACTCACAAATTAATCATTTATAATCATTGATCTCACTCGCTGGCTATCTGCGATGCAACACTGAAATGTGACTGAACATGCACCGATGAGATACACACATATGTAAATCACATGTTCCCTCCATAGTTTATGCCTCAAAATAAAGGTTTTGCTCTGGGTTTTTTTTTTTTTTTAAGCCCAATACTGCAGTGCTACTGAGTATACACCAGCTTAACACTTAGCTGCCTACAGGGCTAGTGTTCACACAGCATGCAAGTGGAGCCCAGAGGACATCTCTAATGTGACTGTAATTCTCCATGGCCTCCGCACAAATCACACTGCATGCCTCCGGGCACCCAGCTGTAATTTTTTTTACACACATGTAACACTCTGCAGGGGACGTCTTCCACATAAGCTTCCAGCCCAGACTAATTCAACTCAGGGGAAAAGTGTATATAAAATGACGTCACTTTGAAGCCTCTCTACTTCTAGAGCTTTGGGCAGGCGACATATCAATTCAAACCACACCCCGGGGGGGGCGTGGGTGGGGGTGGGGGTGGGGTGCGATTTGATGTGCTTCTTTTCTGTTATTGCTCTCATCTTTCACACTGCTCCTCTTGCCACAAGCTCTGTTTTAATGGGGCAGTTCCACAGAGATGAGGTGAGCGGTGCTTGACTTTGACCGGTGCAGGGTTAAATGGGGGGGGGGCAGGTGGTGATGGTGTTTTTTTTTTTTTACCATACATTTTTACTGCTCTCTACTTAACATAATTAGGTTTCCATCTACCTGTCTTTAGGTGCTTTTTCATTTTTTTTAATGCTTGGCTTGGGTGGAAAGTTCACTTCCCATTTGATCTGAACACACATTAACACTTGGGAGAAGTTCACAAACTGAGTAAGTAATAAAATTAGTCACAATTACCTACTATTAGCCACCTAATTACAGGCCATACTAGAAGATGTAACTGTAGTTCAAAAATCCTTGACTGTATTAAATTTTATATCGCTTATAGCTTGAACTTTTTTATTTGTAAGATGAGGAATATGTTATTCTGTCTTTCAAAAGTCACATAAAAGTAATGTGGAACTTTTTATCTTACTCTATAAAGGATAAGACACTTGCTGCAGAGATTTATCTGTGGATGCCTCAGATGAAAAAACTTCCAACACTGAGAAAGAATCCAAGCTGCAACTTTATGAGTTGTAAACAATATTATAAAACCAGAGCTCCATCTGTTTTACTTGTCTAAGTTTCACACCATTAAGGGAGGATGATCACTTCTGTCTGAATATGTGCCTATTTTTTTCAAAATGGCACAGAAAAAGATCAGTGAAATAAGTTTCAAAATGCTTTTTTCTTGTTTTTTTTTTTCATTTCTTAACTGTGTGTGAACTAATAGGTGAGTAACTGGGGTATTTAATCTCTGTTAGTTTTTTATAAAGAGATAGGAGAGAAGTGATAAATGTAACGCTTTCTCTGCAATAATGTACTGTAAATTCAAAGAAGGCTCCTGTGTAGATGAATGATCTAAGGAGACTTACTGAGTTATCTGTCTGTAGAGCAGAAGCTTCTATGACAACAGCACAACACCAGCATCATCGAAACCAACAGGCAATAACAATACTCTTCTACAGCTCCTCTCTTAGGGCCTCCTGGGGATCCTGCGTGACATGAACCTGCCATCGCTGCAGGCCAGCGCAATTAACGACTGACCTTTCATTATCGTCTGTACATCATCGGCCGGCCCCAGAGTACCGAGAAGAGCCACTGCACCAAAACTCCAATATTTTTTTATCGATTTGGGTTCCTCTGAAGCGTGCATCGAAACCAGCACCGACGTCTGATGAACCACAATGTGAAATGACTGGTAAGTCAACTAGGGCAGGAGAAGTTTGAAAAAAACAAAACAAAACAATATCTAAGGAAGTATAGTTACAAGACTGTAAGCTGCGATAGGCTGCAATGACTTGGTGGTAAATAAAAAAAAATTAAAAAATTTATTTAAAAAATTCAACTGGACATGCATAGAAAAACTGTAAATTTTATTTTACTTTTACATTTAAATTTTCAATATATAGTATTTCCCCACATTAATGTCTATAATATCTTTCAAAGGCCTATGCACATTTGCAGGGATACAATTTTGTGGGGAATTACTTTTCATCTTCCTTTAACCTAAAGAAATCAAATGTACAAAACAGTACAATTAAAGCCCCTGAAAATTTGTTTTCAAATCTTAAATACTTCTCTACAATATAAAACTTTTCATGACTTAATATGCAAAAATTTAAGTTAGGGATAAAAATAGATAAAAATAAAAAAAAAATAGATAAAAAATAAATAAAAATATCTTTAGCTTTGATTTTTAAGTTTAACCCTCAAAAAGCTCTAAGCTGGGTGTTCACAGAAGTATGTGACATCAGCTTTCTCCAATGGAGCCACGCCAACTTCAACCCAGTGAGAAAAACACAGTTGAAAACACAAATATCAGACAGGTGATCTTATACGACAGGATGAACTTATAACCCCGGCTGCGAAATTACCGAACAGACCAGAACAAATTCTTCCCATTTCAGTCACTGGCCAACAGATCAAAGATCCCGTGTTATGATGGCCTGGAAACCTGGAGCTCAAGTGATGGTGAAGCTCCTCTTTAACAACCAGGCTAAACTCGACACTGATGCTGCAGCCCGGCTCCTAGACTCTGATTTATGTTGACTCAGGGTCTTTGATGCAGCTGCGAGGTTGTGATTCTCTTTGAAGATCTTTTATGATGTGTGAAATTATTAATTTAGGGAGTGCATGGCCCTGAGTGTGAGCACCTCTACTTGATAGCCACCAAATACACACATTGGTGTTTTAATTTACTTTAAGTGCTGGTATCATACTGTATATTTACTGCAGCAAATGATGGCTCCGGACTTAATCACAGGCGTAAAACAAAGCTAATAACATTGTTTTTCTTTGCTAAATCACTGAGCAGATCACTGATATAAATTACACACTGTAAACTGCTTCTGTAAACTCCAATCATTAAAGAACAGATTTGGAAATCCGCTGTCTATTGGATATAAGATGTGAGGAAACTAGACAGTAATAGATTCATTACATTTCCTCTCCATTGTTTATAGCTCTGTCGGTAAAAAGGAAACTACAACTGAAATGAAAGCCTGTTGGAGAAACTTTGATCTTGTCTTCATGGTGCCACAGCAGCAGCCTGAATATTCCCTGCGTGCTTTCACGCACAAAAGACAGAAATTCTTTTTACAATTAGCATTATAGTATCATGTGCTGTCTGAAAAACTAGCTCTCTGTTAGAGCAGGATGCCAAATTAGCATTTCCTTTTATCTGATAGTCAGGTGAGGCTGTGAAGAAGGCAACTGTTGAGTACCGTTTTCAGTGAAGCATCTGGCCTTGATGAGGATATACTGACATGATTTACAGTGAGTTGTGTAGCTTTTCCCTTTAACTAGGTGTAAGGTCATGTAATGTGGCATGTTTTGTTGCTTACAGGCTATTCAGGCTACATACATGTCGCAGCTCAGAGTGTCCTAGTTCTGATGTTTTTCCTTCACGTGTCCCAGTTTTGATCTCCTTTGATCAGTGTGAACAGCGAGAAAGCTGCAAAGAGTCGCAATTTTTTCCTATTCCTGTCTAAACCACATGGAAGCTTGGTGCACAGTCAGATTTCAGGGTGTGCAATCTCTGTCAAATGGAATGCCAGCAATACCGTGACTATGTTGCTGTTGGAGGAGATCTGCCAATTGAGTCAAAAGAAGAAGACATGCATTATGTGGGAAAGAAGCTGGAGCGATATAAGGATATAAGAGGGGAAGTCTTGTCTTACTACAAACTACATCCACACTAACGGCTCTGTGAAGCTGTACCGAGGCGGGAGCCCACACAGGCTGTGGGTGTGACAAAGTTGTTTTGTGACTTTTTTTGTTTTTCAGAGATCAAGTGGGCGACCAACACTTTAAAGAGTTACTGCACACGTAAACGGGTCTTTTGAGCTGTAAAATAATATGATTCTGCCGTGATGAAACACATTAGTGCCGGTGTTGATATAAACATTTCTTTCCAAAGATATAAAAATCGGCATTTCATGGGCTGAAAATGTCTCAACGACCATCTACTGTTTTAAATCATCCTGAGCCCCGGTAATGCCAGAGACTCTGGCTGGAGCCAACAGCTCATATTAGTATGGCTTGGGATCACCATGTCCATTAATATCCGCCTCTGGGGATTCTAGAGGGGAGAAGACCTCCCTCTCAAAACAGCCTTCTGTGGCATCGGTGCCTTGCAGTTCTGTGTCACTCTCCATTTTTCTCCATTATTCACTGTTGGCAACCCCCTGCCTCACACATCCACATGTCGGCATGCAAACGTACTCACAACGACAATGCTAATATGCTACCTAGGTAAAATGTTTACCGTGTTCATGATCATGGTTTTGTGTGTTGGTATGCTCAGATTTGCTCACTGGCATGAAGCACAAAGCTGAGGCTGATGGGAATGTCAGCAATTTTGCTAGTATTTGGCCGAAAAACAAAAATTTTGACAAATTCAGATTTTAAACTGTTAAGATAGTGAATATAGAGTTCCTGCTTAACAAGTGCATTAATACCTGCAATAGCTAAGTGGTAGACATATCGCTCCCTCCTTTATTTTTTTTTAGCCCTTTTACCCTTTCAGACAGGACACATAGAGTCAGCTGTAAAAACAGTCTGCAAGAAACCAAGAAGGAAACATAAACAGATAAATCAATATTATACTGATCTCATGAGGAAAAATGCCATAAACCCCACTGAGTAGCTACAACATAACCTTTACTATATGACATGATATAAAAGGCAACATTCTGGGTAGAGTTGGTAAAGTCAAGACTCTATTGTATTTATACAATACTCAGAGACAGAGAAATATAATAAGTTACTTAAGGAATATTTTTAAAATAGCATGGTGATATTAGAATTGGAAATAATGAATAATATCATAATACTGTAATATGTAAATTATTTAAAACATATGAAGGGCACTGAAAAGTCACTAATCAAAATTTAAACTACTTCAAGTCCAGTCTTAGGGTTATGATTAAGATTTATTTCAATTTGAAAATATACCAATAATTTGTCATATGAAAACAATTATACAACCTTGAACATTTTATCACAACAGGATCACATAAGTTTAACATCCACATCCCTGCAATACAAAGAATTGCCCTTAATTTCCTTTTTTTTTCTAAACATTGAAAACATTTTCAACAAAAAAACCAAACAATACAAGTTTCCACTACAACTTTCAAATTGCCATCTATTAAATACCCAGAGCTCCCTGGTGCCCCAGGGAAAAACCTGGACACGCTAGCATTAAGTGGTGCTATCAAAGAAAAATGCAAGAGGGGGGAAGTTCAACCTATTAATCTGTGAAGCTCAACTTTGTCTTGTCCCAAAGATGGCGCAGTAAATCTTTGCCACTGTGTCTGGTCACCGACTCTTTTATATCATATCAGGGGATTTGTCTGGCAGGAAAATCTGCCGATGATTTATCATGTTATAAAATGGGTTTAGCGCACCATTTCTATAGCTGGAAGCTTTTCCAGACTAATAATACCACTGACCACTGTTATTTCTCAAGAAATTGAGCTCTATGGTAAAGACAGTGTTCTGGCTTCACTCTGTAACCTCTGTGTGTGTGTGTGTTTAACATTTCCTTGAGTTTAGAAAACCCCCCCATCTAAGGTTGGAATCATTCCAAGGGGGACAATGACCTATTTCAAAATTTATGCAGCATTTCTCTTGAATATGATAATTTTGATTTTGCATACAAACATAGTTAATCCTCTGTTCTACTCAACAGTACTGTTGTTACAATAACAGAACCAGAACGAAGGTCTGGAAAAATGCTTTGGGACCCTATCATTCATTTTAATTGTTCCACCCAACAAGAAAGGCAATGCGTGCACATGCACAAAGAAACACACAAATGCAACATGCACACACTGATGCTCGCACACATACACGCATGCGCACACACACCAACACAACACACACCTTTCATACTGCAGCTAAGATGGGTATTAGACGCTTCAGTCCCGACATGTTGCAGCGATGATAGCTCTACTGCCACGTGAAGATGTCCCCTGTCACTCCCAGCGGCTTCCTCCGTCACCTTGATGTCACGGTGAGTCGACAACATCATTACTCATCACATCACCACTGAAACACACGCCTAGTGCAGCACTATATCACTCCCATATTGATATGTTGGTTATAGTATTATATTCAATGTACTGTATGAGAACATTATTTCATATAAACACGTCCACAGTTTCATATATCACTTTTATATTCACATGTCCACTTTATCACTAGATCACCGTCATATCGACATCCACTATAATAGTACATCACTTTCGTTTGTCACAAATCCACTGTGTCATAGAAAAAAACATTTTTTTCAGTTGATATGTGTGCACTGCGTTGCTGACTGCATCATTTTCAAATCATTTTCATGTTGACCCGTCTTGGGCCACTTGTTTCTGTCACCTCAGCCGCTGCCCCGTTGGATTTTCGAGGGACATATTCGATATCAAAGTTGCTCTTATGGCGTCCTTTCCCTCGGCTCCAGGCAAACAGAAGCAGGAAACAGAAAACAACCACACCTAAGAAGGACAGGCAGCCCATGGCTGTAGATATAATGATAGTCTTAATGTCTATAGGGACTGTCATGTTGTAGAGTACTGTCCCATTCCCCCATGTGCTATTAGAGTCTGTCAGATAGTTTGAGCTCCTGTTGCTGTAGTGAGATCTGTCGCCAGTGCCCAGGCTCTTCACAGCTAAAGAGGCTGACAGGCTAGCGTTGCCAGCAGGGTTACTGGCAATACACAAGTACACCCCGCTGTCATGCAGCTCTGCTGCCTTGATCTCCAGGGTACCATCTGGTTGGACTTCAACCCTACCACTGCTCTTGGCCGTGATGTAGCGTCTGTGAGGCGTAATCCAGACCACGGAGGGCCGAGGTGCTCCCTCTGCCATGCAGCTAAGGCGGGCGGGCTGACCCTCATCAGCCATCAGTAGCTGTGTCGTGTTGGGTCCAATTCGGGGCTTGGTGCAAGTCATGTACCTGGACACCAGAGGCTCCTTGAGGTCACGCAGAATTTTCCCCAGAAGGTGTTCAGGGGCACTGCACTCAGGCTGGACATCCAGAAGCTGCAGAGAGGGGGGCTTGTGGCTATTGAGCAGCCAAAGCAATCTGCAGTCGCACACTAATGGATTTCCTCCCAGGCAGAGCCTCTGGAGGCTCTCCGGTGATGCAAACACTCCCCTCTCCAGAGAGTCCAGGCGGTTCTGTGACACATCCAGTAGTTGCAAAGATTTGAGGCCCACAAAAGCGAAGGGCTCAATAGAAACAAGCTGAGACCCTTGGAGGCGGAGCTCCAGCAGGTTTGGGAGTTGGCCCAGCTCTCCTTGATGGATGTGCTGGATGTGGCAGTAGGACAAGTTGAGATGTGTGAGGTAGGGCAGGTTGCGGAGAGCTGCACCGGGGAAGGCAGACAGGTTTGTGTTGGTTATGAACAACACTGTGAGGTTGAGTCCGTGCAGTGAGAGTGGAGGCAGTGTGTCCAGCCAGGGCCAGTAATCAATCTCCAGTCGGCGGAGACGAGATAACCTCTTGAAGGAGAAAGGCTTTAGAAAACTAATGCTCAGGTAGCGCATGCGCAGTTCAACCAGACTGTGTAGATGTGCCAGAGCATCGGTAGGAACCACGGTCAGATTGGAACGTTCCAGGGTCAGACTCTGGAGTCCAAGTAATCCTGTAAAAGCCCGCTGAGAGATGAAAACTAGTTCGTTATCACCCACCTCCAGGGATGTCAACCTGCGCAGATCTTGGAATGCATGATCCAGGAGAACCACCAGTCGGTTGTGGCTGAGGTCGAGGCGGGTGAGGTTGGTAAGGCCTGACAGCACACCAGCAGGAACCAGCTGAAGCAAGTTGCTGCGGAAGTTGAGCGAATGGAGGGCAAGCTGAGAGCGAAATGAGCCAGGCTCGACAACGCTGAGGAGGTTGTCGCTGAGATCCAGGTCCTCCAGCTGCTGGAATGAAGAGAAGTTGTCCGGTGTGATGATGCGTAATTTGTTCTTGCTGAGGTCCAGGATGCGCGTCTCAATGGGGATGCCCTCAGGGATGGTGGGCAGGCGCTTGCGGTGGCAACTAACCGACTTGCTTTGGGCAGAGCACTCACATCGGGCGGGGCAGCTTAGTGCTGAGCTGGCCAGGAGAAGCAGCAAGGCCCCGCCCAAGATGAGGTGGCAGTGGTGCAGGGCTGGGTGTCGCATGTCTCTTTTACCCACGTTGCCCTCTGTCATGGCACAGCTTCTTGTCCATACAGAGCACCATCACGAACAAGCCCTGCAAGACATAATACATGACAAATAAATGTGTTAGAGCAGTCAATAGTCAGCTCAGCTCAGACTGTCTTCACCTTCTTTCCACCCACATTCCTATATCTTCAACCTTTTACACTTTGTCTGCTTAAACTGCCAAATCTGTTATTTCTTAATGAACTGTCCCTTTTCCTGGCAAGGAGGATCTAATGGAATTGAATTCACAGCAGGGCAAGACACAGCAAGTGAAATATCAGCTGCAGAAAAATGGGAATGTTCAACACTATGTTAGCACAAAAGGTTGCAGGCTAACTGCAGATGTTTTATGAGGACAGAAGATGTTTCAGCTCGATGGCGAGGAGTGACCCTCGTTAAAGTGCAATGAGGCCAAATTCCCATGTGGATTTCTCGTGCCTGCATGTGTGTGAACGTGTGTATTTTGTATCACAGATAATGGTGTACACTATACAAGTAAATTGCATATGTTTCAAATGTTCAAAATAAAATACAGACTAAATAGTAAGTGAAAAGGAAGCTTGTGTTTGCTTCTATGAATCAATCCACAGAGATTAAAGCAGCATTTGCGAGGAAAATGTAGCCCCAGTAGGATGAATAGAAACAAAGACTCCTTAATCAGTACATATACATACTGAGTCATCTCACTGGCTCACTGTTTCATCTTAAATTGTAAACACTGGTATATGTTTAATATTTAACGATCAATAAAAAAAAACAAGCAATAAATGCAGGAACTGTGAAAAATAACAGATGAATACATTTACATAATCCTTGTAACCGTTTTCTATTTGCTTCATTGTTTTATTTCTCTTCTAGTTTCCATTTGCAGCTTGTTAATGCAAATTATTGCTTATTCATGATCTACAATGTATACACCAATCAGCCACAACAGTGACAACATTAAAGCCCAGACCCATCCTTTCCACAGCAATCCATGAAGCTTTTTCTCATGTTAAATCTGTTGGATTTTTAATGTTTGCACATTACTCGCAGGCTAAATCCCAATCTATACAGTACTGAGTAAAACTATTACATGCATTGTCCTTGTCTCTGTACCCAAAGCATTCACAGCTGAAGATTAAAAAGTGTATTTATACGGCACCTCTATCTGCTTTACATGACTTGATAATTGCAATTCACATGGAAAAACTCATTAATAACTTTGTGGCACATTAGTTTATCCTAGTAGGTTGGAGAGAAATTTAGAATATGATGAAATCAATCAATAAAATTTACAGTGATTCTTGAAATACTCTGATTGTTTTTATGACTTGGTCATTTCTTTCACATACATCATTTGATTCGTGTGTGTTGTTATACTTTACGGTTTTCGGTAATTTCTTTTACATTTTGTTCATCTATTCAGTGAAACGTGGCTCCAGTTCCCAGACACTGTATTTGGGTGTGTGTGTGTGTGTGTGTGTGTGTGTGTGCACGGGGGGGGGGGGATAAAGACAAGAGATAACGACGGGGTAATGAGGGAAAGGATGCAGAGTTCAACTGTAAAACACTGTGTTCTCTGAGAGCCATGCCTCTCCACAGCTTGGAACGGCACAGACCATGACAGAAAAAACACCTTATAGCAGCCACAGGTTGTTGAACTGACAGATACATAGGCTGAGAGGCTGACCATAATTGTCTCATTACCAGTCTTATCTGTATTCTGCTCATTGCTATCTTTGCCAATTAGGTGTGCAAAACGTAAGACACATCTGTGAGTGGTGGAAATTTTCCATCACAAAGGCACAGAAAAATGCTAGAAATATGAAAGGCGCCCTTAAAAAGCTTTTTGACTGCTTGCAGAGCTCTGTCAATCACTGCAAAGCAGAATCTCTGCCAAGGAAAGCAGATGATGAGCGCAGACAGACACATACCTTACTTTGATAGTGAAGTGAGTGACATTCAGAGAATCGCCGAGATGAGGCAGAAGGAGCCGTGGAGCACAAACACACTCGCTCGTTTTCCTTCCCACAGCACTAGCCCCTCAGCCCGGCTCGGCAGCTGCACTGCTCGCATCTCTGCATCTCTCCTCTTTCCCTCTTCATCCTGTCCCTGTTTTATCTCTCCGTCCTCCTGTTCACACATCGTCCACCTAACTCCTTTTTCTCTCCCCGGTCCTGCCTGCCCTGGCAAAAGCGCCAGTCCGTTCATCGGTCCCTGCAGGCTGGGTTTTTATCGATCGCAGCACAGGCACATCAGATGCCAGGAATGTAGCCTTTAAAAAAGAGCAGGCCGTTGCCACAGCAACTACAAACCCTTACTCCCATCCACTCTATGTAGTCTGCCAATCAAATTAATGAAAAAAAGGAAGAACTAGAGTAAGGAGGGTGACATTTTTTCATATTCTTTTAGTCCTCGCATTGAGAGAACGTACAAATTGAGCCGAATACATTCCTGGAAATTCAGTTTCATTGGTGTAGCGGAGCCTAGTTTAAGGTGTTTCCAAGCTGTCATTCTGACCACCTTGCTATTTGTCGACCTGTCTCGTTGCCCATCCATCTGGTGCTCTGGTAACTATCTCTGTCGGTCTACCTTATTATCCGTCTACAAGCCTGCCTCTGTCTTTGTGTATTTATCAGTCTGCCTTTACCCGTCAGCCTCTGTTCCTCTGTGCCTCTCTGTTTAATAATTACAGTCCAGTTGTCTGTTGCTGCATTGGAGAACTGGTCTAGTGATCTGTTGGAGAGTTGTGTGTGACACTCAGCATGCTATTGCAAGTTATTAAAGCTCACAGCAGAAAAAAGCGCATGATAAAATGGCTATTGTTTTGCTGGAGTACTTCTTGGCTTTCTCCAGGGTTAGACCTTAAAAGGTAAAATAAGTTTAGCTTCTCTGACAGGCCACTCAAAACTCATTTATGAACTGTAAATATATTCGATTTTAAAGGGAATTTTCTGCATTTCAAAGCCTCCTAAAAACATCTGACACATTTACAGTAAATATCATGAATCACAATCTGTCCTATGCCAGTTGCACAATGCAGACATTTATAAAATAAAACATGATTCCTCAAAGACTGTAAATAACGTCCTTGGATTAAAATACTATTCAAGCAATTGTGCTAGTGCCTAACCTTGAAAAATGATGTAGCTTTGATTCTCCCGAAAACCAGCAGTCTGTTTGATGTCCCAATATATCTGGCATATGGAGCCCACTGCCCTCTAACTGCTTGCTTTATATGAGTTCTCAGTTACTTGCCTTTGAGACCTGTCTCTGCCTCCAATGATGATTGAGTGGATAGTTGATAAAGGTTGACAGAACGTAATATAATATAATGATATTTGATCCTTCAAGTATTTGTTTAAAGGCCAGTGGATTAAATGAATGCAAAATTAAGGAGAAACAAATATCCAAGAAAAAGCAGTTTAGCCATGGCGGTAACATAAAGAAAAATCCCTAAAGTGTAACTCTGTAAAAAGTAGCTAACATTTTTGGCATCACCAAGTCACCTCTTCAAACACTGGTAGCACTGAGAGAAATGATTTGACGGTTTCTGCTGTTTCTGCTATGTTATGTATTTTGTGGCCCCATGTCAGAATTAGCCAGAGATTAACAGGCCTGTTTTGAGGGCTTTGTTTATCCAACAAAACAGAGCTAAAGCTTTTCAGACTTTCTGGCTATAGCAGGTGGTGGTGACAGGAGTGAAATCCAGATGGAAAGAAAAAAAACCCTTCCAACACTTCCAACATGTTAAGGAGCGAGAAGAACGGGAAGCGGCTAGTTCATGGGAAACCAAATTTAGGAAACACTGTAAGGAACAATTGCCTGTTACACTTGAAGGGTACCAGACTAATTGTGGTCATTAAACTAGAGCATTACACTTAATAGCACTTTTGCAGATATTTAAATGTATGACATTTTAGTTAACAATGAAGAAAGTGATAATCTTTAATGTGAAAGGTGCTGGTCAGAGAGGGGAACAGCAGGTAATTACAATTACAGGTTAAAATGGTTAAAATCACCACCATATGAATCTATAGTCTGACTGACCTCTTTGTATACAGCTATGAGTCTTGAGAGCCTGACCCAGGCTGACCTAGGTGGCACACATACTGTACAGTACTGCAGCGGCCACATTTTATCTCTATCTCTATATCTATATCTATATCTATATCTATATCTATATCTCTCCACATATGTTTAGAAACACTTGTAGCCAACCGTGTCATGGGTAAGATGGAAGACATACAGGATCCAACAGAATTCTGGGTAAAGGGAAATGTTGAGGGGGTCATTGAGAAGGGCAGCTGTTCTGGGCGTTTTGGGATTTGGTTCTGAATTGGATTAGAGTCACAGTGAAACTGTAGAAAATCTGACAGCCAAAAAGGAGCTGTAGGGTGATGCATGAGTCACTGTGACAGTGAGAGGGAGAGCAGGAAGAGGGAAAAATAAGGGAGCAGAGTATGAGATAAAGCAGAAATGCGTGAAGAAATGAGGGAAGCCACCCTTGTAAGATAAGATAAAACCCTTGTTTGCTTGGGTTTACTGTGATTTCTAATGTGATTTTAACAGAGTATAGCTTGAGAAACTGATTACTGCTCTTCCGGGAGATCTCCATAATACTAAAGCAATGCTCTGTGCACATGTTGATTTTAATCTGTGGGCCTATCTGTCATGATGAGCACCATTAAATCCCTGTTCATTATCACGCCACTTTCCAAACCTGTAGCCTTTGACAGGACCAGAGCAAATGTATTTTCGACTGAGAGGGACGTAACTGGATTGTACCAATTAATCTTAATCTACTCCTTCTCTAAATTACAGTATTAATCATCACAGAATTATGTCTGGTTTAATAATGAATTTTATTGACTGAGTTGTGCTTGACACTACCCCTCTTGCCCTTAGGTGTCAATTAAATTAATGCTTTTCTGAGAAGTTCTCTCCGCAGTGTTGCAACTGTTATTTTTTGCACAGTTACCCCTATGTCGTGTACAGGTTTATAATATTAAAGGAATGGATAATTTTGTGGTTATGGTGCATATTAATCTCCACTATAGATCCTCTTTCCTTGTCCTATAGACTTGCAAACATGAGGCTATGAATTCATTTACACAGTTAAAATTATTTCTCACCATGCTCCGTTGAAAGAAGCCATTATTTTTTTTCTCAATATAAATTTTACTTGGTTCACCCCCACTGATAACCTTTGCAAAACAGTTTTGTGCACATTTTACGCATGTTTGCTCATTTTAAAAAAGCATGTATTTTAAGTTTTCATTTGTCACTTTGGATCACTGGAATCATAAAAAGTGTAAATAGCACTCATTCATCTTATTGTTTTCTCTTGAAATATTAAACATAGGCCTGTCTCTCTGGCTTTGCTTGTTTCCAGATGTAACAGTGACATGAATAATGGAATTATTTCACATGAGAGAGTTCACATGTAGGAGATTATTGCCGCAGTTTGAGCATATGACATACTCTGCATGATCACTGAGCTGAAAGGACATATCGTTAAACCAATCACCCTTTTTGCATCCACGTATTTAGGCATAAACATCTGATATGCGTTTACATCATGCTAGCAGTGTTTAACATGGAATTTGATGCTAATGTATAGAGGGGGCCTTTTGGTACACATATTCTATTCATCAAGTTGTCTGATGAAAAAAATCCCCAGCACTTTCTATGTCCATAGCATTACGGAATATGTAGAGAAAGAGATGCAGAGCTACGTGACTTTCAAGCTTTAAGACAACTGAGATGTAGATTTTTACAAAAGCAACAGAAAGGCCTCACTAATGCTTTGTACTTTCAGTGTGGCCCGAGCTCAGTTTAATGCTAATTCACTGTGTATTCACCACAAATATTAACAAGCCAAATTCATTTTCTATTCTGGGAATTGAGGCACTCTAACACCCACTGACCACCCTGCAGAGCTCAAAATGTCAGCGGAGTTTTTAGGATGCTGTTGGGAATCGGAAGTTGAACTGTGTTCCTCTCAGCTAATTAGTGCTTGTGCATTCAAACTCTGCCAATTAAACAGCTCCTTTCTGCACCACTGGCCATGTTTCCTCTGAAGCGGTGCCTTGTTGAGCCATCAACAGCGTATCCTGTCTTCCACCATGTGGCTTGTGTTACGTCTGCTGTGCTGCGGCCTCACAAGGGATGTTGCTTTACCCTGCAGTCTCTGGATTTAGAAAAGTCCAGCTAATACTTAGTCAGTGTTTGCTCATACTGATATAAAGAGGGAGGGACAGCATGGCGCTTCTACACTACAGCCTTTGGTACTGAAATAAAGAGCAATAAACACTGACACTGTCTGCAACACAGCCTCCATGTGAAGATTATGCTCCTCCACCAGCTGATTTATGTCACAATGGCTTGTACAAATTTTATTGTTTCTCAAATCAAAAAAAATTCATGGCCCTTTCAGATATGCTCCGAAAACAATTTTACATGTTGGTCTCATGTCTGAATAAGCACCAGAGTCACTTGAACATAAAGGTCATGATGGCAATCTAAGTAGGTCGAACCTAGTAACGTTTCCCGAACACTTCCCAAACGACACAGATCTGAACTGAATGCCATCAGATTAATCTAGCTTGAGAAGCAGGACAAGTTAAAAATGAAAATAAATAAAACAAAATTAATAAAAATACAATAATTAGAAAATCAATCTTCTAAATTTACAACCTCAACACGTTCCAACCACATGGATCAAATTGAATGAATATTCAGCAAAATGGTTTACATAGAGCATGACAGCTATTTCCAACTCAAAGCTGCTCTAAAAGACTATGGAGTGCTATAGTCTTTAGGTTCATTGTTTTGGTTATATGCCAACATAACTATTTGGATTCACACACTTTTCAGCATTGTTTGTAGACAGCTGTTTTTTGAAAAGAAAAAAATAGAAAAATCCTCATACGTAATTTGTCCATCACAGACAACGTTAGAGACTAGATGGTGAACGTAGTGGAGCAATTAGCTGCTAAAGAGCCAGATACTTGAGTAAAAAGTTATGGAGACCAAACCAGATCTAAAATAACAGTGATTCCTGGACTTGGGTTCATGAGGCGGAGACAAACATAACTGAATGCTAAGGTTGCTCTTCTCCCTGTGTAAATAGTCAACTCTCTGCTAAGGCAACTACTATAACAACTTTAAGATTTATTTAATGAAGTTTAATTTCATGTCAACTCAAGCTTGGGTCCAGTCAAACATTAGAAAGAGGAGTAATTGTTAAATAAACAAAAAGAGATGATGTAATTTATACATGAGAACAGGGGGCATGCATTCCTTGCACTGACCATGGTCATTAATTGAGGGAAAATAATCCATCGCTGATCAGCTTGTGAGAAAATAGAACACTCTTCTTCCTGCTTATTATTATTTCCAGCTCACAACTGTTCTGAGCAGTGACAACACTCCCTCTTGTGCATCGGGGAAAAATATCATGTGGTGCTTTCCATAAATGTCTGAATACAGCCATAACAAACATTTATGAGAAGAAAACATCTGACTGCATGAAAACCCTCTTACTTTACTTTACTTTAAATGAAAGATGAAACCAGCAATGTATGATTTAATGATTTACAGTAATACATTAATAAAAGAGCTTTTAATAAGCCATTAAGCGTGCACTTTTAAATGTAAGTCATAATAAATAGTTTTTGCCCCAGATACTCTGCAGCCTTTAAATTTAAAGGACCAAAAGTCCATTAAGGTCCTTCCTCATTATTTAATCAATGAAATACAGTAGTCGAATGGCTAATCTTTTAGCTGCTTGCGAAGCGATTCCAATTGAAATCTCTTTTCCAATCATTTACATGCGCACACTCAAATCTGGAGTTAATGGTACTGAATTCTGCTCATCAATATTCATTATATATTGTATACTACATGTATCCTTTATGCCACTTTATATTCTACCTCAACTCTGTTGTCATTGAAGGACAGCTACACAGTAATCATACCATTTGAAATGATTGCTTCATTTCAATGGCTGCTTAGGTTTCCAGCAAAAGGAATAATCAGATTTTCCATGGTGTGTCGACTGACATTACATTTCCCTACCTATCTTGGCAAGTGTTTTGTAGAACAGCATATCTCTCTCACCCCCTCTTGCTTGTTGTTGCTTATAAACCAGGGTGTTACTTGAAGGACACTCACCATATTAGGTTTCTGTCTAATTTTAGTCTCAGGAGGTAGAACTCATCCATTTTTCATGGTATATGTATACCACCACTGATTCATAGGCCTTTTCCCTATTCACCAAAATAAGATTTGTCTTAGCATATTACACTCGATTTTTCCTGCACCCGTTCCAATAATGTTATCTTCTGCAAACAAGTTTCATGCAATGTGTTTCAAAACAGTAACATTGTTAGTACGTAGTTTCGGCAATTTGTAGGAGTGTCATCCAAGGCTTACTGGAGCTGGGGTAGGGGTTAGGATAATCTGCTGTTAAGCTTGTGTGAAATTCAAACAACCATATTAAAAACACGAAAATAGCCCATATACAAGGTTTTACTTAACCGAAGAAAATCTACACAGAATGTTAACATAAGATTTAAAAGGAGAAGGAACTTATGACGCTACCGTCAAAACTTTGTTTCTTTCAATTTCAGATGACACCAAACTGCAACACAAAAATACATCACAACTTTAAAAGGTCAAGTGTTAACTTACATCTATTCCTTACCTCTAAAAATAAAAGGGGGAAAAAGAGCCTGCTGATGTTAGACGGGCTCTTGTTGTCAACATTTTTATGTTTGCCACAAACTCAGGGGAGGCATTTGTACTGTCCTAGAAGGAGCCTGTTGCAATTATATGGTGCCCTAATCGATCCCAAGTATTGATTAAGGTCCATCCTTGATTTTAAGATTCAACAGACGGTTTTCGGAGGAAATGAGAACAATTGAAAGTACTCTCATTTGAAAACAACATGACGGCTCATAAATAATGCATTTTAATTTACTTTAAAGACTGACTACATCTTGTCAGTGCATTTTTAAGAAGTGAAGCTTTGATAATAGTCAATAAGAACAGCTGTATTCAATTACCGAGAAAGAAAACAGGCAATAAAATATGGTACATTTTTTCATAAATTACACATGATATATTCAAAATAAATGCAACAATTATTATGATTCACATGTCATAGCCCTATTACACAAATACATGGAGCAAAGTGCATTTGTGGACTGTCCAAGTCCAAAAGAGTAAATATTTTTCACAGTCAAAACAATTGATTGAACATATTCTTTCTTGCTGAGAGTTAAGGCCAATTTATCTTTCAGTGTCAGACCTACTCGAAGTGAACGGACAAACTCTGAAGAGTGGCAAAGAAACTCAGCCATCGCCAACTAAGGGTGTAGCAGTGTCACCGCAGATTGATGTAGACACCGATGAGAAGTATGAATGCTCAGGACAGTGCAGGACACTTGCATAGGCGTTGGCGTAGGCTCTGTGTAGACTTGACACAGAAGCATAAATCCCGCGTCAGATGAGAAGATTAACACCACTTGCATATCTATCCATAAAAAGAGACATTTAGTTTAGCTTAGCTTAGCACAGACACTGGTATCCGGGGGAAACGGCTGGCATGGAGAAATCTTCCTTCTTGTTAACCAAGATTACATGTTAACACATTATATCTGATTTGTATAAAATTATTAGGGGAGGTCATTCAATGAACTCTTTTGGTCTCTGATTTCTACAGTCTTGTTGACAACAAGAGACAATAAGTAGAGACTCCAGCAGATTTTATAAGCAGTGGCATCATCCAACAAAAACCCTGCGCACATACGTTAAAGACGAGCTGTGCTACGATTTTTGCTTTATTTACTTGTATAATGATCACTCAGAGATGAAGTTATAAGTCCGTGTCAGCTGTTGTGCGGCCAGTTGAATGAGATGCATGGAGAGGTGTGTCTGCAGCACGACCAATTGACCACAGTGACTGTAGTTCTGGTGACTCTTTCTGGTGCTTTTGTGAAGAAAATCGCTGAAAGGGTGTGAAAAGTTAGCAAACCCAGCAGCAAAGGCACTAAGTTGGCAGCACTGCCTGTAAAAGCAATGGAAACATTTTGAAAGAGCGAAAGCCAATGGTGTAAGTAAACCATTTAGTCACGAGGCATTTGGCTGTCCAGTGGTGTAACTTTCTCAGGCATTCAGTCAGTCAGTCAGTCTGCACATCAATCAGTCAGTAAGTCAGTCTCCCTGGCCCTGTCATCCGGCCAAAAATCAGTCGTTTCCTATTAGCTGCCAAGGGATTTGTGATTATAACATGCTCTCGTTTCCATTTTTTTTTTCTCGAGATTTACACTCCTCCCAATCCCTGGAAAGTCTCCTACACTTGCAAACTGTCAGCATGGGACCTGCTATTTTCTCTGTATTCAGCTCCACATTTGCAGGAAGTAACTTTGCCTGTTAGCAATTATTAATAACAAGAATCTGATGAAAAGCTGGATGCTTGGTTGGTCTCCGGAGCAGCTACTTTTATAGACAGATGTTTCAACTCGTGGACGTCTTGCGCCGAAGCTTGTATTCAGCCAGGAAGTGAGAAAAATAAGCTACAACAGCATCACTTGCATTTACGACTTCCTTCAGTAACATCATTTTTTAAAAGAGAAAAAATGATCCAACAATTTTGTGTATCTGGAAGGATAGAAAAATCTATTTTTACAAGTCTCCCTGAATTAAGTTTTTTTTAATATTCAGAGTTACGGTTAATCACTTATTAATGATCATTGAATGCTGTGCTCACTGAACCTCACTGAAACTTTTTACCCAAAAATGCATTTGAGAAACGTCCTCCAAAGGTTTTTAAATCTCAACATTCCAAGAATCATGTTCACTATTTACATAAGGAGCAAAACGTCTTTCCACTCTGCTGTTAGTCAGCATATAAAAACATTTTTTGGCTTGGAATCAAAAGATATTTACAAAAGCAGCGGTAAATATTGGCTGTGTTAATATCAGTGCATACTGGAAGCATGCACTTGTGCCCAGACCCTCCTATAATTTTCCTAGACAGCCATTTATTTAGCGTCATCTCTTTTTACATCAGACCCTCAGCGAGGGATTAAGGCATTCCTCACTGGCAGTGAATAACACGGGAGGATTAGCACTTTCGCCTGTCACCAAATCATTCTGATGGATTAGCAATCTCCACTGTCACCCCCGAGGAATTCACTCCAGCTCCAAAGGAATTCAAGTCAGTGTGACAGCCAAGGTGACATTGGAGCGAAAGGGAAAAGTCATTTTTGTCGGCCAATTTTGACACCGTCTGGCACCACGCTCATGTTATGTTATGCATGACGGACATTTAGTGGAGGTTAATCGACAACATGAACATCAGCAGCCAGGTGGGCTTACATGCTGTCGAATGCGTAAATCAGCTGTTGACCAAGGGTCACTATCTGTCACTTACACAGACTGGAGTGTAATTATAGGAGGGTCTGGGCGCAAGTTCATGCTTCCAGTACACACTGATATTAAGTGTAATTGTAAAATGTTCAAATTCAAAATGACCAACATTATCTGTGTGGAAAAAAAATTTAAAGACAGAGCAAAAAATCGCTCCACACTGGGGTTTTCTTATTCTCAAACCCTCTTAACTACTGCACCATTCAGCATCTCAACACAGGCCACTGGATGATCTACAGGGAAAACTACCTTCACTCCACTGAGGCCCAGCCAACCCCAGCTTCAACATGTTCCAGCTGTTTTCTCTATAATTCAAATGAAAAGGTAACGTGTACTTTTTTGTCATTGCTACAAAGCCAGTTTTAGCATTAATAGTATCTACTGAGTCTATACTGAGCAGCAATTTAAACTCTTGTTTTGCTTCTGTTTCTGTCATTTCTTTTCTTCTATTGAACTTCGACTGCTAACCAGCTAGCCTTAGCCTGGGTGGCATGTCTTGTCACTTTGCAATAGTGAGTCAGTGTAACGTTCAGTCTTGCCCTCAGTCCAACACAAAAGGATGAGGAGGAAGCGCTGCCCAGAGGGCCTATTCTAACCTCTTTACTCGTAAACGCAACAATGGCTGAAGCTCTTTGCAAGTAACCAACATCAGCACCACCGCAACCACCCGACAACCCTCACAGACATATCAGAACTGTTCATCCAACTCCAACAGTGCAGTTGGAAATGGAGAAGCCAGCTAATTCAAAATGCTCGATACATATAAAATGTTCATTACACATCACTGATAGTGTTTGATGTTATACCAAATACAATGTAAAACAACTGTAATATGGAAATTATACGGTTAAGAATAACTACATTGAATACTTTTAGAGATATCCTTGCACACATACAATTCAAAAATTTTAAAGCCAAATTTAGTTTAATTTTAAAAGCCAAAATTGGTTGTAAAGGAAGAGCCATTTGGGAGCTGAGAGAGCAAGCTCTTTATGCTGTAATGAGCCAAATGATCTGGCTCCTTAAGAAGAGCTGGAATTCCCACCACTAAAACCACCTAGCACAAAGAAAATCTAGGGCATTTAGTGGTATATTTTGAGATGTTGGTAGGCTTTTTGGTCTCTTTGCACTGTAATTGATGGGAACTTGGAAGTGACAAGTGATGTGGGGATTAACAAAGGCCAGGGGGCCAACATCAGTCCCACTACAGTCCTACAATCAACCTAAAATACAAACTATTTTCTCATAAGATCAGGTTACTCATTCTGATCGTTTTGGACATCTTTCCTTTCAGCCCTGTTACAATTTGTACTAGACAGGAGTTAATATCAATAATTAGTTATTCCTCCTACTTAATCCCTTTATTTATGTGAGACTGCTCCTGCAATAAAAGCACTGACTGCAGTATACTGTTTGTAGATTTCTAACTGTTCTTGTGACAGAAGCCTGAGGCTCACTGAGACAGAAGCTCCTCTCCTGTGATTTGTTTATGCCAGAATGCAGATCCACAGACTTAATGTAACAGCATCAAATTAGTGTGTGTGTGTGTGTGTGTGTGTGTGTGTGTGTTGGTGTGTGTGGTGTGTGTGTGTGGTGTGTGTGTGTGTGAGAGAGAAAGAGAGCAAAAGAGAGAGAGGGAGAGAGAAGGAGAGAGAGGGAGGGAGGGAGAGGGAGAGCTTGCTGGCTGCTTTCACAGGATATAACCTGCCTTTTACACCTGCCCCAAAACTGGCTGCCTTGCTGGACACTGGCAAATGTGAACCCTTATGGAGATGGAGCCGATTTGGACCAGTTAAATGTTCGCTAAATGCACTGAAATCCCAGACTAACTCATATTCACTTGCATGCATAAATATTCCAAAACATTATGCACAGTCTGGTATCCACTTGGAAGCTTTCAAAAATTTCTAACACTGCACAATGAATAGAATTCATACCATCTTTTCTTGTATGGAAGGGTGGTTTAAACAGTGTTTCCCTCATTTAGTCACATAAATGACTAGTATCCTTAAAAGCTAATCTCCAGGGGAAGCTAGTTTAAAGACCATTTAGTTGAGAAAGTAGCACGGAAAATAATTTAGCTTGACTCCTTTTTGGCAATGTGATCCCTGCATATTTATCCCTCTGCAGACTCTGTCTATTTGCAGTAGCTAAGCCGTTCCAACATTATGAATCTTACAAATCGTACCATTCAAGAAAACCAAGTATATGCCAGAAAATCAATACAGAGAAGCTGAGGACAAACGGGCTTCTGTAGCAAAGCCTGTGTCATACACAGGGTGGACAACTACTGGTGGCACACATCCATTAGCACCTCATCTATTTTCTATCAATGAAACACAGAGGAGCAGAATAAATAGTGGCAGCTGCTCTGGCATCCAGAGCCATTTCTAAGCAATGGATAAAACTTTTTCAAGTATTATTTCAAAACTGGCCACTAACACACTGGTAATCCAGCTTTTTTATTTCCAAGGGTCCATGTTAAATCACAATACAGGTGATCTTAGGCAAGAGGATGTATATTGTGCAGAGAAATTCTTGCTGTGTCTTTTCCTCACAACACCTTGGATTGTTTCCATTCTTAACATTAGTATTTTGGGAAATTAGGCTCTGTGCTATCCCTAAAAGTATGAACATAAAATTCTGGTGGTTATTATCCAGCAGTATTTATCAGACATAATTAGTTTGATTAGATGTTTATTAATTGGTTAAATATAGAGTAATTTCAAAAAGTGAATAAGATTATGTATTATTTTACCGCATAAAAAATAAAGAGATATTAAATATATTAAAGATGGTGTTCCTGATGAAAACTTTCCTTAGCATGACAAACCAAGGGAATGTTCTTATATATTTGTTTTTGGCAGCACCCTCATGAGAACAAGCGTACAGTAAAGAGCACTTAGAGAGCTGCACAATAGAAATGAACATTGATTCAGCCAATTTTTTTTTTTTTTTTGGGAACCCAGACATCTAAACAACTTCTCTCGGTCGGAAAGCGTGTAAATAACACATGAAGAGATATCGATTTGGGAGAGATGAGTGACTTTCCAAATTATCATTCAAATACGCCTGAGCTCAGTGATGCAGGTCCTGTCCATGAGGAAAGCCAGAGTGCACTTAGCACATGTCTTGACGACCTGAGTGCACCCTGCCAGTTCTCTCTCCTTTGATAATCCATTAAAACTGATAAATGACCGGAAACATTACAGCCACTTACAGATGTGGTCATACTGGCATCCCTGGTTTTTAAGTACAGAATTAGTGTTATCTTTAGAAATAAACGTAAATTAACTTTTTTTTTTGTATAATCAGAATACTTGCAATGGTACAAAAAGGCAAAAATATTGTTTGCAAAAACTTTCATAGATAAGCCAGGATAAGTCTTTCTGAGATAATGTTCTATGGACAAATGAAAATGAAGTAGAGCTCTGTGGAAATTCAGTGCTTCGATTAAGGAAAAGAACGCGCTACCTACAGTAGAACACGGAGGAGGTTCTATCAGGCCGTGGGGCTGCTTCACTGCCTCTGGTACTGGAGGCATTGAATGTATCAGATGAATGATGAAATCATAAGATTACCAAGGCATGTTAGAGCTAAATGTGATACCCAGTGTCAGAAAAAAAGGTTTGAGGTGAAGGTCGTGGGTTTTTCAACAGCAGTGAGTCCTGACCTAAATCCTATTTTAAAAACCTTTTAGAGGGAGCTGAAATATGCCAGTGATTTATTCCTATGAACTTAAAAGAGCTTGAATAAATAGCAATGGAAGCGTGGCAGGAACTACCAGGAGATGGGAGCAAGAAGCTTCTAGATGCTACGAGGAACATATAGAGGCATCGTTGTTCCTAAAGGTTCCGCTACCAAATATTAATGAAGGGCGTCAGTAGTTGTATCTGGGTTATATTTTGTCTTTGTATTTTTTCATTATGCAAGGTTTTGTTTTTTTTTTTTCGGTAACCTTGGACATTTTATTAAAATATTCAGATTACACAAAATTCTTATAAGATATTCTAAATTCTGTACTTAAATTCAGGGGCGCCAATTATTTCAACCAGGACTGTGGATGCTCACAGAAATAGTATTCTTACTTCTATAGAGCGATCAGCATCAAATTGCCTAATTAATTTCGTCCAGTATTTTGTAGCTCAAACAAGTAATGTCCTGGTTAGTACTCAGAATTTCTTTTGGCAGCAGAAAGTTATCATATTTTTCTTCTATGTAGGGAAATTTAGCCCCCCTTTCACTACTTTTACAGACCCAGCTGAATGCCTTCATTATCATGCCCAGTCTCTGGGAGGAGTCAAAAAGGTATTTTGGGAAATTAATGTGAAACTTACTTACACTATGAAGTATGGGGAAGCTGAGACAGTGGGTATAACAAAAACGCACAAAACTGCATCACAAAAGAAATTCCTTAATGCACCCAACAACACTACAAATGTCTGATAAAGTAATTTAGAGCAATTCTCTTTTGAGAGCTCTAACTTGAGCAAATTTTAAGAGAAGTAGTAGAATTCTACGTTAGTAAAATACTCCAGCAATCACTCTGCCTCTAATGAATCCCATGGCGAGTTAGTGTGCAAATTCTGTCATCAAATAGGGAGGAGAATGGGCTATTACCCGCAAATCCAAAGTAATTTTCTCTTTTAAAGTTTGCATCAGCATTTAATATTTGAAGCTTTAAAGAAAAAAAAACAATTTTTACCATTATAACATTGAGGTTTTTGGATTTTAAAGTTATATTCCTTCACGTATCAAACCCATTTTTTAATGTGCTATTGCCATGAAATGCAATATGTATTTACAAACATCATTTGATGATTAATTCATACATACACAAGGGATTCACGGGAAGTTGGAAATTTTCAATAGGAAACATATTTGCTAATCTTCTCTGTATAGGAATTTATACAGAAGACATCCCATTTTCATCATGAAACAAGTGTCCTACCCTTCCCCCACTGACTGATAAATGTTTAATTTTGAACAGCACTCTGGTGCTTGCATTAATAGGATAAATCATTTCTGGCAGTGACCACAGGTGTTGATATACCTACCAGAACTAAAATCATAAGGATACAATAACTTCTTAGCTTTACCAGCATCACTAAATGATCTAAAATCAATCCAATATGTCAAACACAGCCTTGAGTACTCTACAGAGACAAAGCCAAGAAATATATCATAAGAGTAAAAAGGAGAAAAAACAACAATAGTACTAAGTATGTCCTAATAGTACTAAGCTGTGAATTCAGTTAACACATATACCTGTAAATGAATTCATACTCTACAAAAATGATCATCTTATCACATGGCTTTTGCTATCTTCAACCAATAAAGTGTTTCTTTACAGAGAGCAAGGAGTGTGTCTTCACTGTATGTACACCTGAAATTAGCATGACTTTACATGTTTACACCTGATGTTAAATAAGATGATTGGATAGACTGGATTTCATTTTCCGCTCACAGATCTCCTCCTATTTTTTGTCTCAGCATCTGAATTTGACCTATAACTGTATTTCAATATGGCCCAATAAGTATTTCAAGTGACAAGGGAGGTCTCTGTATTGTTTTATGGAAAGGTGTATCTAATATTTCCTAGTGAAGTTTATCTGGGAAACACAAGTAACACCTTGCTTTGAGTAACACATACTGTTTCCGTTTATTGTCTCTTTCTCTCCGAGTTTCCTGAACTATGAGCTGTCTACTTCTGTGGGAGAATGATGCTGGCCCACTAACAGTGTGTGAAATAAGGGACAGTCTTCTTCTTCAGTAGATCCATTTCTAACAGCACTATGCTAATTAATCCCCAAAGCAGCTGACAAATACAGTAAGAAGGAATGCTCGCACATTTTGCAAGATTAGGGAAATGCAACACAGCCGAAATGTTCTCTTTTCAAATTGTCACTGTCCCAACAGCAGCCTCTGTTCACTTACCCACTCCAATGTGTGACATCAGATAGCCCCAAAATATTTGCTCTGCAGAAACTGCCTTTCACAAGCACAAATATACAGTGAAAAACTCTCATTTATTCCAGTGCGTTTGCCAGCTGGCTTGTAAGACTCTTACAGCACAACAGCAAAAAGCTCTTATTTGGGCAAATACAGTATTATGAACATAAAATTATTCAACATTCCCAGGGCTTGCATTAATGCTGTGATATAAACCCAGCCATCATATCAGTCTAAATCTGTGAGAGGGTAGGGTTGCAACATCCCATTTACAAAGCCCAGGTTGCTGATGTTTACTGGAATGGAATATTTTAATATTAAGATTAATTGGATTAAGATTAATTTTTTAATGTCATTGTGACTTTTAGAAAACAAAATCACTTTGTTTAAGATAAGGAAGGCTTTGATCTAGTTTTAGTCTTTATATTTCCATGATAGTATGATATAACTTTATAGTCATTAAGATATATTCTTGAGAGGTATTTTGCAGTTCAAAGAACTAAAATTGTCTCCCCTCCCAACAAAGAACAATTTTGCTTTAGTTTTCAAGTTAGACAGTTTTAGTGTCAATCTTTATTCATTATCCCCCATACAATATTTTTACCAACTCCATTTTTCTTTTTAGTTTAAAGAGTAACTTAAAAACCTGAACCTGAAAATCTTACCTTGCTGCAGCAATGTGTAAGTGTACTTCAGGTGTATCATCACAGATAGGTGATGATACAAAAAAAGCCCTTTTAATTTCCAGCCATGACCAGGCTATAGTTTCATTTTTTTTGGCTGAGGTTTTTAGATTCCTGCTGCCACCAAAATACAATGGAGGTGAATGGAATATGTATGAAATTACTTCTGCTGCTCCTTTGTCATCCCCCTCTCTGCCTGTCTTATACTGTAAATAACTTTTCTGCACACGAAGTCACACTGTGAAAGTATTGATGAAGAGTCATCTGTGGCTGTCTCCAGCATCTTGTGGTGTATTGAGCCAAACAACCCACATCAGCACGAATCTTTTTCTCCAACAAAAGTTACTTTCTGCCTGGAACTATGGAAAACACTTTAGAAAATATTACAGTTCACACTAACTGTGAGGCACACTGGGAAAAAAACATATAAAAACACTCAGCTCATGTGAATTTATGTGAAAGTCACTGACAATCTACCTACATAATTATAACGACCCAAGTTAAATTTACTTTGAAGTCACTTAGTCATTTCCACAGGGAAATGAAACAATGCCAGATGCTAAGGACAATTTGTTGCAGGTAATTGCCTGGAGTCTTTTGCACATGTGAAGATACAGTCAGTCAGTCAGATGCTAAGGATCATAGTGTCTCATAGTTGAAGTATTCTAACCATTAATATATATAAGAGAATGAGAAGAATTTTCAATCAAATTAGTCTATACATATAACATGCATTATGCCACCAATATGTAGTGTAAATACAGCAAACAACAAAATTAAACCAAAACCAAAACTGAATGAAAACAAAAATCCAAAATAGAACTAAATGTGAGGCACACTACCTTCATTTCAGATGCTCAGACAGAGCTATTGCAGGGTATGTGGCGCTGACGCTGTCATCCTAAAAAGCCAGTGAAGCCGTGGCTTTGGCCGTCAACCAAGCGCATGGCCCCACGGCAAGGAGTGTGCTCTCAGACAGAGGATCAACCAGAGTGCTGGCGTCCACACAACAGGACAGCTGAGAGGCCTCGGGCACCACAACTGGAAACACACAGTGCCTGTTCTACACTATGGGTTTAATGGGCTTTGTGTTCTTTGAAGTGCTTTATAATGATAAAGGGGTTGAGTGCATTAAGACTACAGCTCGCAGGGCCAATCGTATTGATAAGGTCATTACTACAGTATTGCAGGTCCGCTCCCTACCTGAACAAACAACCTGTACTCACTGTTTTTATTTGTGCTTTCACTGAGCACTCCAGCAAAGCCATCCTAAAAAAAGCCAGATTGACCATTTTAGTCTGGAACAATATTTGTTCTGAAATGTGAAGCTGTGCAACTGTGCAACAGTCTCATTCCCTCCATCATACATGACAGGCAATCAGCAGCTGTTTTTTATTGTCATGCATGTGATATCAGGAAATCAGTTTTATCTGTGTTTGTCTATCACCTGGCATCATTTATTACACACTGGTATATCGAGAGTGATGTTTAATTCATTTTCATTGCAGCTCCAAACATATCAGAATCCACTATACCAAATACGTGATAGAGAAAAACATGACAGCAAAATCAATCAATACTAATCTTGCATTTATTGCACACTTGTATGAATTTAAAGGTTGCACTGAAAAATGATGAAATTCAGAAATCAGGATAATGGAAGACCCAAATTTATCTTTACATTATCCTTTTAAGTCAAAATAGCTCATTTAGAACTCTCCTACCACCGCTCTCGCTCAGGTTTACTTTATTTTACGTTGTGCTGTTCTTGAACTTTGAATGATGTTCTGAAATGCCTCCCTGTTGACTTTTGGAATGATTACCACTCTGCTATAGAATTCAGTAAAGTCTTTACAACTTTTCCTTGCTCTCTTTGTTTTAGTTTAATAAACCCCTAGGGGCTTTCATTTTAATCACCTGCACAATGTTTAATCCATTCTGCTCTTTGCCGTTTCTATCACGTTTACTGTATGTGTGACTTAAGTAAATTTGCAGGAGAAGAAATGGAGGGAGGTAGAGGGAGGGAAGTTGGGGGAGCTAATGGTAGAATATGGGCCAGATGTAGACAAATCTCCTGGAGATGCAGGGTTACCGACCTCCCTGTTCAAATAAATACCAAAATGGAAAGCGATGAGGGCCGGCAGGTATTCTGATATCAAACCTTGCTCTTGGCTTATGACATATTTAATTCCTTGCCTCTCATGTCTGTTCCCTTTAAGACTGCATAATCCAGCCAAACACAACTATCAGGGGGCATAATAAAAACCTTAGACTTTTTGTCTAAAATATGTTTATTAGCATGTCTGCACCTCTAAACAAGGATCCACTCCTCTGATACTTCGGTGGAAGTTACAGAACATGTTGTCAACAGTGTGGACCGTTCAGGTACTATTCCTTTGTTAGAAATTAACACACAATGCAAACTGTCACAGAGAGGTCTGTGGATTATCCGGAATAACTGAAACACTGTGTATAGGAAAACAATTTTGTGTTAAATTTTTCAAATATCTTTCTTCATGGGTGTGAGTGGCACTAACAAAATGCACCTGTGTTTTTATTACGCTTTAGAAAGAAATTGTATACGCAAATCTCAAATGAGAAAATACTAAAAATATTACATATGTCATGTTTTTTTCCATGTAATTTGGTCGAAGTGAGTCTTTACATTTCTGGTGATTTCATTTACTACTATACATTTACTACTATACATTTACTTTACATTTACTACTATTGATGTTTATTTGTTGCTATCTACAAACAGCAAGCCAATTTCATTAATAGGCTAACGTGACACAGCCTAGAAGCCACCACAAAATCAGTGCTAAGCATAGCTTTCTAGCTAATGCTAAATTCACCATTGTAACACTTAGATATTGGATAAAATTTATTTATAGTGGTCTAGCAAAAATATTACTTTTTAAGGTCAAAAAGGTGACATTTTTGATTTAATGATTTAGAGAATCGTACTGCATACGTCAGCTAACACTGGCTGTCAGAAGCAAAATTTAATTCAGAGGGATGAAATCATCCTCCCTGAGCTACACTATTGTTCTAATGAATGTATGGCTTAAAGAAAGAACAAAGAACACCCTGCTCCTCCTAGAGAAACAGGCATCTGAGGGACAACCGCCGTCAACCTTCCTCTGGGTATGTGATAATGCCGGAGGAAGGAGAGCCCACACTAACCTGACTCCATCGCCATGAAAGCCTTTTTCCCCTTTCACAGGCATTTCCTACAGGAGGGCGTCCTCCAGAGACCTGCCTGTTGCTTCATTTTCTCATTTCTCAATGGGAAGGATGTGTGCTATTATGTGCTCTTGACATTGCTGTGAGCTGAGCGTATTTATATACAGCAAGTGAGAGTGACAGGGACTTATAAACATTTTGACTTTAAGCACCTCAAAGGAGTTTTCAGTCAGTCGTCAGGGCAACCAGGAGCGGTTTCCTCCGGTACGTGCTATGCTACGAGACAAAATCAGATGCGCAGGGTGCAAGCTGACTCACAACACAGCAACAAATAACCTTAATAGTTATTTATGAAATCTGTACAGAACAGTATGGAAACTGTGCTCCTAATGACACCAGATAAGGCATTTGAATGTGAAGACACACGCATATTTATTTTTAAATTGATCAATACTATGCTGGTTTTGTATGTGGGAGGACCTTAACCTGCATTGATTTCAATTTACCACTTCAGCTGGATTACATAAGCATGAATATGGTGTTATTGTCATCATTATAAAGATCTTTATGATCATGACTACGGATTGTATTCATTTTAATTATGACTATGCCAATGTTTATGATGATTTATCTGGTTGCAGTTATGATTACATTAAAGATTTTAGGCAAGTCCTCCTTGAGTCATTTTCCTGCTGCCAAAAGTGTTTTGTCTTTTCCTTTGTTTCTCTAGGAAATTCACGTGACTCTCATTTCTAGCAACATCCTCCTTCACATTCACACATTAATTTTTGATGTCAAATATCTGCAGAAAATAATGGCTGTTGGCAGCTTCGAGACAGTTTGGCTCCCATCCCATGTGGGTGGAGCCCTTGTGTGTATTTATGTGCAAGAGAAAGAGCAAGGGAGCGTGTGCAGCAGGAGGTGCAACATACCTTGGCAAAAAATAGGCTCTCTTAGCAGCGGAGCATAATTCTGCTCTTGTGAATTTCCCACACACCACTGTTACATTTTAATCATGCACTGGAGACGGGGGAACCTTGAGTTTGTTGAAACTGACGCCTACAGAAACCTGCATCTGCAATGCTAATCACTCTCCAGCAAAGGGCCCCACAGACTAGCCATGTCTTCCCTGTCAAACTTAAAATTCGCCTCCAATAACAACGAGCCCTCCAAAGCGCATTTCATTGCCAGTGTGTTGCAGGGCTACATCTGGCGAGAGCCTTCACTGTCCTTTTACTTTGGCCAAATCTGTATTCAGAATAAGAGCATGGAGATTAAGAGTGTCAGCATTCTGACTGCCATACTGACTTTCATCATTTCATCCCACGATGATGCATGTTTCTATTTTTGCCGCTCTCTGCTGTTAGATGTGTATATTGTATATAAATCCTTGGTGCTGTTTTGTCTTTTATCTGAATTTGGACATCTGTATCCCTTTAGGTTCCTTTTATACAACAGTCAAATGAAATTAAGACATATAAACAAATATTACGATATCAGTGAATTTATTTTTTGATGGAGCACCACCTTTTTGCATTGAGCTTTTTTTTTTTTTAATCTATTCCAGATTACCTAGTGTAGCATCAGAAATCTGAGATTCACCCTGTTTTTGTGACTATTTTCAGAATACTCTCAGAGAGCTCTTCATGCTACCTTAAAAGTAGTTTTGGCTTATGTGGGGTTTCACCCTTGCAATTTAAAGCACTTTATCCCATCTTTGTAACTCAGCATTTGTTGAACTTTTCTCATTTTCACTTGTTGCCACATTTTTCCCCTCTGTTTAAGAACCCCCTAAGCTGCATTAAAATCCTCCTCCATACTGCATCTTGGAGAATGAGATCTATACATCCTAGGTAGCTTTTCTTTATACTATGATTTAATCTTTTTAGGGGAAATGAGTGGAAACCTTGGAGGCTTTTTGTCTACTGCTTTTGTGCTGCTCTGCTTACTCTTAATGATTTAAGTATATTTTTTGGTAGACTGCTTTGAGTACAGTAAGTTGAACAAACATTTAACTAGGAGCCTTATTTAATTTTCTGTTTCTTCTCTCCTTTCCAGGCAGAGTAAGCAAGATGAGGGTCATCACTTGCTGCTTAAAAGACCTGATGACCCGGAGGCCAAGTTTCCAGAGTCTACAGAGGAATCTGCAGGGATGGACCTGAATTAATGATAGACTCCCAATGAATGTTCCTGAATCTGAACACAATACACTGCAAAGAACAAAAAACACATTAGATACAAATGTTTGTTGAAGCCTGTGAAGAAAATATAGCTATAGTCCACTGAAATTCATGTCTCGCATGTTTCAGTCCTACAAAAGACATATTCTTTACATGATGGCAAATATTTTCTAAAGAACAGAGGTTTGAAACACGCACAAACACTTGAAGCATGCTTGTTCCCTTACATGGTAATTTAAAGTTTACTGCTGGCTTAGGCATTATATGGTGCAAGCTGTGGGATATGAGAGGTGGCTGCTAACCGGCATTTTATTCATAGGTTATGTTGTAGAAAAAACAAACTCAGGGGATAATAAATTAACTATTGTTTGTGTGAATTTGCCAACTCCTTTTGTTAATAATGAGTCTTTCAGCAGCCAGCTGTTGTTTTACTATTGTTATAATGGGTGTTTCTAGCACAATGACTCTAATGTGTGCACTAATATCCTATGAATAGGTCTTTAAGATACAAAAAAAATACATGACAGCAATGAAACAATACAGCAAGCTTCAATTTGTGTGAATACTCATTATTTAACTCTTTAATTCAATTAAATCTGGTCATTCTTACTTTGTTGAGAAAATTAACCAGCTGACTGACAGAGATCTTGATCTTTGAGCATTACAGCAATGATCTTGCAGCAGCTGCAGCAGCTGCTTAAGCGATGTCGACTACTGCTTTGTAGTGCGCCGCTCTAGTGGTTTCAGCAACACGTAGGTGCAGCACATCCTGCTTTTTCAGGCCTCCATACCTCCATTATGTTCACTTATCCCCCCTCCGCGCCACGGGAGGACAAGCCCAGAAGCTGATACCAGGTAAAAATATACTACATTAAATTCGTGAGACAACTTTTTAAAAACATAAATACCCAGAGAGTCATAACTTTTGAAAAACTTGGATCTTTCTCAATGTTTGTGATGTACCCAATTTTTTCTATTATTACTCCCAATGCCACCACTAACAAAGTACCTGCAGTCTGGACACGGGGAATTAATTATTCATGTCAAAAATATTTTAACTGGGTGCCCTGGTGGCCTAAGTTAGGATGCCGCCACCACATCCCTGGCTCAAATCTGGTTGGGGGCCTTCAAATTTTCAATAATATCTTTATTGTCAACTCCCTATTTTAAAAAAGGCACAGAATATTCCACATCTGAAGGTAACACTTGTTGCTGCAACATGTGGATATAAGGATATATTTTACAGATTCAATTCAAGAGCATATTGAGTTCATGCCTAAATTTTTCCTTTTGGCTTACGTTGGATTTCCTTGTTTCCTTCCAATGCTGGGATGGGTCATATGGATGCGGCCAGAAGTGAGCTGCATTCTGGCTGTTGAGTTGAAGGCAATAGCCAAAGAGTCACAGTGGAAGTCCTAACAATACGGGTAAAAGAAACTGTCAAGGTAACACAGAGCTACACAGTCAGCAGTAAATACCCAAACACTTGCATTGCTTTTTCACATTACTGGCACCATCTGAGGGAAATGAAAGTGCCAAGAAGCAACCGGCTGGTTTTTGTGCAGCTACATGGGTGGGATGTTAACTCAGTAGTTTGCCCACCAAGAGGAATGACCAACGAAGGCGGTTTGTGCCTAGTGAGGCTGTGGAGGCCAAGATTTTGGTCATGTTGAAACACGCGAACGCTTCCACGCAACTGCTAAGAACCGTGGAACCTCCCGTATGACACACAGACACAGTCACGACAAGCCCCGCCAGTTACTTCCATATCATCGGAGGAGGTGGCGTGAGGAAAGGAATGGAAGCCTGTGAGGAGGACACAGCACGGGAGGGAGAAAAACAAACAATAGGAGAGGGCGTTGGAAGGGTTGTGGTGGGGGGGGGCAATCCCTCCTTCCACTCTTCCCTCCATTATCTCCTTTCCCATCCCCCTCTCACCCTTAACGAGGGATAGTTTTCTCCTCGCCTCTCATCTCTCTCCTCCCCTCCGTTCTTCAGTGTCTCCGGGGACCAAACACACCCCTGATAGGTTGCCATGGAAACGCCTCACACACACTCTCTCTCTCTCTCTCCCTCTCTCTCCCTATTTCTGTCTTTCTCTCCTTCTGTCTTGCAGCAGTAACGCCTGTATCCTCTCTCTCCATCCATTAGCATCCCTCCTCTCTGAGCCAGAAGGGGCCGCAGTTCCTGAAACCCTGAGGTACCTGCCTCTGAATACGACTGTCACGAGAAAACTTATAAAAACCCACTTTTATAATTCTAGGGTCATGGTCACAGTATGTAAGAATTCGAGCAGGTGATGAATGATTTGACACAGCTTCACCAAAACCATTGTTCTTGCATTCACCTTTTTTTTTTTTTTTTTTTTTGATATGGCATCACAAATGCAATCCCAGCTATATCCTATGAACTTGAACTCTCCATTATAAGGATATGAACAACCTGATTTAATTTGCACCCAATTACCGTTGCTATGCCATAGTCAATTAATGCTTGCGGAAGTCAGACAAGAGACAGTAGCCTGGTCCCTTGGCTGGAGCATAACTCATTTATAATTCAGTCCTATTTCTCATACTTAACATCAGGATAGGAGTGTATAAAGTGAACGTTTTTTGTAAGCACTCATCTGCAGGAAAGAATATATCTACGCTATATCTGACCCCAGCGGGCTTTTGGAGATCCTGGTCCAAAAAACAGGACTGTGTTTCTCTGCTGCAGGGCCACTTGGACTCGGAGCAGAGCACAAGCCTCCAACTTCGTACAGAGCATGTGTCATCCCTAGTGTGCAGCTCAGCCCAGGGAGGGTTTTGTCCACCTCCTGAAGTGAGTGAGTTGGTGTCACCCAGTGTACAGCGGCAATTTCTCTGCTGCAACAGTCTTCAAGTTAAGAGAAATTACAGTCACATCCACAAGCGTCACCACACCCGGGCTAAAATTTCCCACTTTTTTCTGTGTGTGTTTTAAAATCTCATTAACTATCACTCCAGTGCTTCTCCTTTCATCCCGCAATGCTTGGGGAAAAGTGTCGTCATCCACCGAAAACTCACACATTGAATGCAGCACATTTTCAACACCTGCATCTCTCTGAAAAAACTGAGGCAAAGCTTTTATCTCCATTCATCACCACAGACCTCATGGGGATCCTCATCACTTGTCTCGTTCCTTTTATTTATTTATTTACTTATTGATCGAATCACTTGCATCCTCCCCAAAATCCTCACACCTAGTGCCCATAAAGGGACTACGCCTATAGTCTGCTGATGAAACCAAGTGTCAATATCTTTTTTTTTTTTCCCAGCGAGTTATCAGCCAGTTAATGGTGAGTTGTGCAAGGGAAAGATTTCCATTCATCTTGGCAACAGATTGAAGCCAAGGGAGCCCAAAAATGCCCCCAGAAACTACCAGGCAGGTAAAGCTATTCAGTCTGAGTGAGGTGTGATGAGTCTTACCTTTCACCCGCTCCTCCACATGCCAAAATCCACCTTCACGTTTTACATCACTGAGTGGGAGTCCGAGGCGCGCGCACACACACACACACACACGCACACACACACACACACACACACTCTCTGACTAACACACACTCACACGCACACACAGACTGTGAATCCTCTTTCTGAGTTGGTCTCCTTCCCCCCTGTCTTCCATGGAGAGACCACCTTCACAAAAACCAGGTTTTTTCTCCCAATTTTTTTAAACTGTATTTCTATTTTTATTTTTCCTGATCTGGTTCTCTCTCCGGTGACCAGACAGTCAATCCCTCTCTGACGGCGGCTCCGGGTTTAACGAGGCGGTACGACGGTGCACGACGGCGGGTAGAGAGAGGTAGAGAGATACGGAGAAGTGGGGAGAGAGAGAGAGGGATGCGTGAAGCGAGCGGCTGCAACATCTGCGGGGCTCGGACCGTTTTGCCTTCAGAGTAAAAGCCTGAAGTAAATTTAAAAAAAAACCCCCTAAGCTCTCTAATGATCGAGGACCACAAGTGTCACAACTTAACTCTACAACAAAAATGTGCATCGATACATGTTTTGTTTAGTTAATTATTTTTTTAAATTAATTCATCAATCGATTCATAAATAAAGTTCGAATTACAAAGTAGTTAATTATTGAATATTTTAATGAACAATAAAATAATCCATCAATAAATAGCTGAAATTATAAAGGTTTTTACAGAAGGAACGACATAAACACGGTCAATGAGTGCATGACTGAAAATACATGAATGAATTCATAAAAAAATGATGGAGTTTAAAAATCTATTTGAAAATTCAGTTTAAAAGGAGAAATAACTGTATCCACAAACTGAATTGCAGTTGATTTTTTTAAACACGCATTTAAAAGGGGATTTCCTTTTCCATTTTCATTTGCATTTCCCTGCTGCTTTTCCTTTTCCCATTAGATATTCAATGTGTTAGGTCATTTAGCTTCAACTTTGAACCTTTCCATGACTCTATGAGCCTTGGGCTGGTGAAACGAGGTAAAACAATGCAAGCTAGAACTAGAAAAGGTCGGACTAGAAAAGACATTCCTAGTGCAGTGTCCACTGATGCGTCCACTGTTTGAAAGCCTTACTGATGTTAACATGGCTCTTCGCCCTTGCCTCATGCCTCACAGCTCTTATTTTTTAGTTTCTGGTCTTCTGACCTTCTCCTTGGTTGCTCCTCAGCTGTCTCCTCTTCTTGACAATGTGAATACGTTGCAGAGCATATGCAGCAATCGTGCTGCCAAAGTCATTGGTACGTCTGCATTCCCAATCAATCCAATTGACTCCTAACAGTCTGGTGGTGATGGAAGGGTAGATGGCTCCTTCTCCCTCCCCTGCTAATCCTTAAATTGCCACTGTCTTGTAGCATGTGCCAGTTTGCCATCTCTTGCTCCCACTGCCCCCCTTCCCCCATCTACTCTCTTCTCCTTCTCCTTCCCTCCATTGTCCAGTCCCAGAGCTGACTGGCTGGAAAAGTGCTGTATGGCTCAATCCGACCCACTTTGTTTGTTTCCAACTTACAGAGCCCCCACACACCGAATGGACAGCTAGTGGACCATTAGGAGATTAACTGATTTTGGCAAATAATGCGTTGAATTGGAATCTCCACCTTTAAAGTGGTTCACGTCACCTGTGCGGACCTGAAATGTTGGCAAAGTCTCGGATAAAAGATCCATGGTTATCTTTCCCTCTAGAGAGGGAAAATAATGAATTAAGTCTAGAACTGAATACATTTTTTATATCAGCTGGTTAACCACATGGAGAAACTAAAAAAATATGAACTGCACAAAGGAATATATTTAATCAATTGTGTCACTTAGTTATTTTTCATTTAATAGGCAAACCTTTGCAATATTCTCGGAATATTGATGCATAGGAATAAGCAACAAGATGCCAATAGTTTGGTTAAATCATAAATTCACTGTGGGGTTGTTAGAACCATACCACAGATAAAACCATATTACAGATAAAATATCACACATAAAGATATATTTTATAGTCCCAATTTTTTATATGTTGAATGTAAAATTTATCAAGCCAACCATGATAATAATCCTGTCGTATTCTTCTTAGGGGAAATAAATAAGACTATAAGACATAGTTATTTTTAAATATATTTATTGCATGAGAGGATTTTCAGATGCAAGATGCAAAAAGACCAAGTTGGGGAGTTTGAAGATAACTTGAGAGTAGAGACTCTAACATTAGACCATCAGGAAGCAGTTGGGCAGTTGTATTGAAGAACTGAAGGTGTTGGTGGATGACTCCACCAAAAACAAAAGCTTCTAGTTTATCATGACTTGTAACTGGATAACGCCAACTGCTACAGGTCACGGGAGAAAACTAGCAGAAGATACAGGTACAGGTAATCAGCTGGGATTCAGAAGAAGAAGTCCTCATGGATCCATGATTCCAGCAACCAGGACTCAAACCAGGAACCAAGTGAGGCAAGGTCAAAATTATATTCAGTTTAATGATGTCCAGGTAGGTCCCATTGTAGCACAGCAGGTTTTGTTTCTGTCAGCCAATATTTCAAATTCTCAGCTGTAAAGAATTCATTTATCTTTCACTTCTCAACCGCATTTCCTGACTTCCTTGTCCAAGTCATTGTTTTTTGTTTTTTTGTATGGATTTAATTGTTGTTTAATTTGTTGTTCTATTGTCTTCAGTATGGTTGGGTATTTGACTAAACTGGATTGTGAACCTGTGGTATTTTGATGATAATTAGGCCTACCTCTTTAGTATCCTTATTATTTCTTGTGTCTATCTCTCAAAAAATCTTTTAGAATACACTTGACAGTCAACCCCAAACTTCAGATATCTGATGAACAAGAAAAAAAAGATTCAGCACTGATGAACACTCATTCCTGCGTGTGTAATTGGTTTAAAATGTACATTAGCATCAACTCAAAGGTTTCTTGCAGACAACCAGTATTGATCAACTCTCAAATCAGTTCCTGTTGAAACAAATGAATCCATATATCAGAGGTAGACATCGCTGACTCTGAGATAAGCTTATCTGGGTTTTAAGAAAAGGTCGATTTCTGGCTCATATATCAGTCAAACTCTGAAAAAAACCTTTCCTGGAAGAAGGAGGATTTGATTTCACGCCTCCATTCAAAGAGCCGCAATCCTTTCACCTTAATTCATCTTTACATCTAGTGTCCTGAGACAACATGTATAAAAAGAAGATAAAATGTTTTTTCATTAAGTTGATTTTTCCACACAAATCTGAAAGGAATTTTGTGAAAAAAGAAAAAATTCGCTTGACACATTTAACGTTTTATTTTGACAGATCTGTAGGGAAGTCTTATTTCATTCTTGCTGACTTGCCACAGGGATGGTGCCAATCCAGCCTTCCAAGTTAATCAGTCTACTATTACCAGTGAATGGCAGCTCACAGCATGGGGCAAAAAGGAGAGGAGCGCCTGTGGGACCTGTTTTGTTTTCCATCTTCACCTCCCCCCTTTTTTTATTTTCTTTCATTCTCACTCTGCTTTATGTGACTTCTAATCCGAGATCAGCTTTTATCAATTCTTATCCTAGTTTCTCAAACAAAGCACACTTCCCCTATCTTTCCCTTATTCTAATCTTCTGTGACATTCTGTCCCCTGTAACTAAGGCACAGGGGGCCCCTGTCTCACATGTACCATAATGAAGATATGAGGTGTGTGTGAAAGTGTTTTCTTACTCCTCTACCCTTATGAGGACCAACTGTTCACACAAAGACAACGACGAACAAGAGAATCTGCAAAAGAGAGAATAGGTTTGACATAGATACGAGTTTATTTAGGTGTCGGGGGTTTAGAGTTTGAGTGAAGATTAGATTTTGGGTTAGGTTAAGATTAAATCGTTAAAGTTATCGGTATGCCGATATCTGGGGTATCTGCATGTAGTAGCAAACCTTAAAGGAAAGCTCCATTATGAAATATTCTAAATGTGTGTTATAGGCGGGATGTTTGCATACAACGTCAATGAAAAGACATTATTGGATACGATTAGATGCAAATTTGCTCACAAAGCTGAAGCAACACATTCCAAAAATTTTCAGCTTCAGCAAAAGGTTTGACATTTATGAACCTAACATGGGTTTTAATAAATTTTACCTCATTAACGTACAGAGACAAGAGAGAACGGAGATTAACTAGATGAAAAGAACAGAAAGAACACTGGACGGCTCCCTGATGGTCATGCTGATAGGGCAAGCGAGCTAACAGCTAAGGTTTGTACAGTCTGTCTAATTACTACTTATGGCAAATAAACATTAATGCTTCCATATCTTGACACTTTTGTGATTAATGGTGTTTTTTTTCTATTTCCCAATGATTCCAAAGATAATTATAGCTGTTTTTTTTAGCTAGCCAAAACAATCTATAGCGGTCATCAGGATCAAGGAAAAAGGGCTATTCACACTCACAATTTGTACTGATATACAGCCATAATATGGGGAGAAATCAATATTATTCGAGGCAGAGATAGGTACAAATCTATCCACTGACACTATCCTCAATAGATCAGATTGTAATGGCACCAGAGGACGTCACCTCTAAAACTCACTAATTAACAGCCCACATCTTGTTTGTTTGAGTGGGAAAATGACAACTTGTGGTTTTAAGAGGGTTTTACACGATACAGTATATGTGTTCGTTTGTGAACTTAACTTATGCTGGTTCGATCTTCCTTCATCTAACTCTCAGCAAGAAGGAGAAAAAGAATATATCCCAAAATGTCAAACTAATCCTTTAACATTATTTGTCTCTTTACATACTCGTAGGCCTAAGAAATGACACGGTACTTTGGTGAAGCCATTGTGGGAGATATGGATGGTCAAAAACTGGAGTGTAAAAGGCAGGTTAAAGCAATGTGGGTTCACCAAAAACTACTGGCTATATAATGATTCTTAACAGTATAATTGAGGTTGAATTTCATGCTCCAGGTGTGGGAATGGGGAACAAGTGTAGTCAGTGGAAGGTCCTCAGAAGTGCAGAAATACACATGTATGTGTGTTTGGCTGTGGGGAGGATGGCAGGAATATTGATTTTGCTGTCTTCATTAGCATGTACCTGTGGGGCCAACGTCTCTATGGGGCTCGAGCTAGACAACCCAGCTCTCCCGTTCTCCCCCTGTGGTGAAAGGCTGGCTTGCCACTCCCCTCCTGCGCCGCCTGACACTTTGGACTGAGACGGAGACCAAAATAGAAGCAGTAAAGACAGAACCAGAGACCGGAGAGGAACAGACACAGTTCTGGCATCTATGGCAACCACGCTTTGGAAGAAATAAAGCACAAACGAAAATGTCCGCAGCCATTTAGACTTTTTGATTCATTGCACTTCCATTACTCTTGATGTTAACATTAGATATTTTCTCTTGTGGTTTGATTCATTGTCCTTGTCTCAGCTCTTCTGTTGTAAAGCAACGTTAATTACATTAACTTGTGTCAAATTTACCAGCCTCTGTCAAAGCATTTAATTTGATTGATTGAACATTGCTGAAACACCTTAATTAAAAAAAGGAAAAGCAAAACGGTCATATTAAATGAGGGAAATTAATCTCCCCCATTAGCTTTTTTTTTTTTTTTTGAACCAAGACAATCCTTTGATTTAACTTGCAGTGCTTAAATGAGAGCTCAAGAATTTAATTGTAAATACCTCTGGGAGAACTAAAGGTATTTTTTTTGTGGACAATATATATGTTTTTTGATTTATGATCCCAGTATCATCACATAGTGATGTGTCTTCAGGAACTTGTAATATTTTTATGGGTTGGACGGTTTTATTACAATGACAGTTCAAGAGCTGGTGCATGGATTGCCATGAAATTTTGTACAGATATCCATGGTCCCCAGACTTCTCTTCTAGCACTACCAACTGGATGACACTAATTATTCTGATTGATTTGTCTCAACAGCTATTGGAGTGTCTTAAAAAATGTTCGTGCAACCATTTGACCTATTTCACATGGGACCACACTGCTATATCAAACATTCAATTCAGTTTTAATTCAATTTTATACATACAAATCATAACAGAGGTTATCTTGCAACACTTTTCATATAGAGCAGGTCTAGAACATACTCTTTATAATCATTATATACAGAGACCCAACATTTACACATGAGCACATACAGTTACCACATAAAAATCTCTAAAAGATGTATAATAATAATGCGACTAATAATAAAACTAACATGAATATAACAAGACATCTTCCTGTAAGACATACACAAAAACCATTGAAAAACAAATATTCCCTGAAGAAAAGTCAATCTGCACTACATACAGGCAACCTCCATCCAGATTCTCTATCTTCAAGAATCTCTCGAAGACTCATAACTTCTAAGAGCACTTCCTCTCCTATCACGTCTAACACCCTAACATTCCTAACTAGAACTTACTGTGCATTTCTTTACCCAATCTCCCTTCACTTTGTTTTATTGAACAGATTTAGTGCTTAGCGCTTACTTCAAGCTCTCCTACTTTACCGAAGCTTGAGTGTTTCCTCACTTGTAAGTCTCTTTGGATAAAAGTGTCTGCCAACTGAGTAAATGTAAATACACTTCTGTATAAGGTTTTGTGCATAAGTTTTAGCCACTTAAAGTTAAGTGAGAATGCTTTCAAAAATAATGCCATCAATAGTTTTTCAGTTCAGTATACTTCATACAAAATGCAGAGAGCAGGAAAATCTTAAACCAAATTTAAGTTTTGCAGTTTTGCAGTTTCCGTTTTCCTCTGTGGACTCCGTCTGAGACTGCTGTCTCAGTGTCTTCTGTCTCTTCATGTAATCCCAGACTGTTTCCTCGATGTTCAGCTCTGTGGGGGACAGACCATCTGTTGCAGGATTTCTTGTTCTTCTTGCCTCTGAGGACAGTTGTTTGTGAGACTGGCTGCATTTCTGGGGCTGTTGGGATGCTGCAGAATGAATTTGGGACCGATCAGATGCATCTCTGATGGTGTAATGGATAAGTTACCCATCCTACAGAATATCTGAACAGCTAAAGCGCCTAATCGTTTTAACTGAAGTGGATAAAACTACAGTATATTTAAGAAAATAAATAAAAACAAATATTAGTTGTTACTAATGACAAAGCAGTTAACAGCTTTGATGTATTTTAAACACACCAGTTGCAGACTACTACTAAAATTTGGAGAATATTTTCTCTATTGATGGCAAATAATGATGGAGGTGAGGCTCTAAATATAAGAGACTTGCACTTTACATGTCTGATTGATAAAAAGGACATATTATATCAATATTCCCAGTAATTAACACATAGGTTACATGACAATTCAATTTTTTTTTTAATCTAACTCAAAAGGTCAGATTAGGAGACTGTAAACTTAATTTGAGACTGACAACCCTTTTATAAATGAGGAGCACATACTGCCAGATCAAGATGACAGTAATTATGCCTCATGAATTAAAAGTCACTTTTGCAATCATCTAATTTGCCCTGAATTAATATCAATCTGTTTGCTTCCCTTGTTCTTTCCAGCAGATACTTTATTCTAAAAATGTGGGAAGGGAAACAAATGTGTTAAGTCAAGTAATGGGAGGATGTAAAAAGTAAAAATGATTTTGTTTGCTTCTTTGTCCCAGGGACAGATAAAGCAAAACAAAAAAGCACCAAATGCCAAAAAGAAAAATTAAAGTATAATGGAGAAATTAGGAATATATCTTCATAACTGAAAAGAAAAAGAAGCATTAAACCTAATTTAAAAGATCCAAGGGGCAAAGTGGCAGGCTGCAGGTCAATCCTTTCTCCCATCACAACTCTTTTCCTCTGTACTGGAGCCTGGTGGTGGAGCCTCAGGGTAACAAGCATCTGACTTCCATCATAAATGTCGCCTGTCCTCGCACAGAGGCTGTGCAGAGAGGCAGGAACAATGAGGACAGACGGCACAACATTTGGTCTCATCTCTGAGGCCTTAAAGAAAACGACCGCGCCGTCTTCACTCCATCATGCTGAAGGTGCTCTGTTACTGAGCAAGCCCCGGCCTCAAAGCTGGGTGTATGATGCTAGTGTCACGCTGGGTTACTCAGTACACGGGTGTCATCCGGTATCAAAAGGGCTTTGTTGTGGACAGAATTTGGCTCGCTAAGGAAAATCAGTCCTTCTCTTGTTGATATTTTGAAACTTTACGTATCTAGCACAGACTGGATACACTAAGGCAAAAAATGGGAAAGTTATTAAACCTTACACCATCCAGAGGTCTACCTGACCTCCACTGATGCATCAGCATGTCTTTAGCTGATGCTGATCAGCCTCCTAGTGATTTTGTGAACTACAGTGGTTTGCATAAGGCCTGAGACGTTAGGGTGTGTGACAGCTTGCCCTTAAACAAACAGCAACACCTCCAGCTGATAGGCTCTTGTTGCTGCCGTCCAGAGGTTGAGTCATGTTGTGTATCGCCACTGAGAAATCTGTTTAAAGGTCATGCTCCGCAGTAAATACACACACGGTGAGGTTCGGTTCAGTCTGGCTTACCCTGGTAAAAGTCAAATGTTATTTGACATTTAGTTATACCTAAATATTGTAGACTCATCACTTGACTTTGTGGTCAGGGGCTTTTTAAAGGAATAGTCCTACGTTTTTGCCATCTTGCTGAGAATGTTGACGCCGCTCTCGTGCCTGTAAAGTATTCTTATGAAGCTAGAGCCAGCAGGTGGTTAGCTTACCTCAGCACAGAGACTGGAAGCAGGGAAAAAAAAGATGAATCAAGCAATATATAAGGTGTTGACTAGGTGAGCTTTAACGATGCTGTTAGGAGTTTTTAGCCATGCCAGGAAATTTGCTCTAAGGATGTCAGGTCTGTCTGTCTGCCGAGCAGTTGGTTGCTGGTCAGCATTTGAATTTGTCAAAAACTTTAATTTATCACTGATGATATGCAAAGCTAATGATACTCCACTCAGCCTCAGCTGCGCTTTGCATTTAACGCCCATTGGCATATTTTAGCATGCTAAGACGCTAAACTAAAACACTACCATGCCGAACGACTGGTCAGTAACAATTTACGAGAACAACTGGCAGAGATTTGATCTGAAGACTAAAGATTAGAATTATTACATATCATACACTACATGATTTTATCTTCTGGCTGCCACCACCAACTGACCCAGACTGGAACAGACCTGGTCCAACTTGGTCCGATCCCTCATCAGGCCCAAATCTTATTTACAATCTGCTCAAAGAGCCACTTGCACGACTCTAGACTCTTGCTTTACCTTTGAATGAAGCCAGGATAGCTGTTTCCAAACATTATGCTAATGTGAGCCAACCACTGGCCGGTTCTAGCTTCACATTAACATGCAGACATGACCGTGGGTTTGTCTCATCATATAACTATATAAGAAAAGCGAGGAAGGATATCACCCAAGATGGGATGAAGTTACTGGATATCATTCAGACTGTTTGTTCTACAAGCTACAGCAGATGTTGGTGTTTTGGTTTATAGTCTACCTGGACATTCAGTATAGATAAAGAAGAATCTCACAAAATTTCTCCCACTCTAAAACACGAGTAAAATAAAATATTAAACAGTTTGCTGTATGTTATATTAATGGCAGAATTTAAAATGACCTAAAGCTCAAAATATTTCTGTGTGTCTGTGCTCAACGTGATGTGTGTGTGTATGTGTGTTTTAACCAATTGTACAATTTTAAGACTTTGCCTTACAGGGGAAGAGATTCAAAATGTTGGATGTTAGAGGAGAAAGTGTGTGGTTAGCAAAGGAGGCAGGAGATTTAACCATTTTATCACTGGTCCAGAGCCCTGTGACTTCTGCAAAGAACATTGCCGCCTCCTTTCCTCTTTACATTGCTGTGGGAGGCGAATTGGTGAGGAGACAGCGGCAAAACGCAGTGACCTCCTGTAATAACAAGCGTCTGGGTATTCAACACATGTAATTAAATTATTCTACTGCCAATACCAGGTAAATGAGAACAGGGAGAGAGTGATCAGAGGATGAGGATTCAGATCACAGAGCTAAAAACAGGTCATTAATGAAATGTCATGGCAGCAGCTACGCCAAGTTTGTTGATAAGATTTCCAGAATACTGTGATTTGAAAATGTGTTTACAGGACACCAAAGCACTGAAAAGAACATAAAAAATAAAATAACCCTTATTAACCCTATTGCAAAACGGCACAACAGTGTTTATAATTACTTTAATGGTTCATTATCCTGACTTATGCTCAAAATATTGTGCAATGTCAGCTGGCGCCATGTAACTCAAGCAACACCCTGTGCTATAAACACCTTAGAGGAGCAATTAAACAAAAAACAAAGGCAGTTTATCGGGCACATTAAATTCACACAACCCAATTCTTTATACAGTCTTGCAGAGATGCCCTTGTTTGGGAATTACACAGAGATAACAATGATGAAAAAGGGATAAGTGGCTCTGAGGTAGGCGTAGAATAGTTGGAGGCTGCATCAGTCGGAGAACGCAAGCAAAGTGCACAAAGGCGGCAACAGACTGCAAAGCCCTTGAAGCATTAAAAACAAGCAAAACAAGCAAAACTGTGATTGTCATCCTTCACATCTACAAGTATTATGAATAAAATGCCAAATATGAATGAATAATTTCTTTCATCTATTCCAATAAAGGCACACAAAGCTTAGTACAACACTGCAATTGTGTTAAGGTTAAGGCTTCCCTCTGGGGACACCCATTATAAATATGTAGTCTGTGCACCCATGCACTGGTAGAAGCATTCATTGACATAATAGGACTGGAAAGAAAAACAAGTATCTACAAAAGAGAAACCGTTTTGAAAAGATATCGGCGCTTTTCCGTATGAGCAGCAATAATTTTGCCAAAGTACATATAAGGGCAGCGGTGGCCTACAGCTTAGATAATCCTTAAAACCGTGTTAGGCAACATAATGCAGTTTCCACCTGTTTATTGTGTGCATGCAGTCTGTGTCTTAGTGCCTTGAGATATCATATGATTTTGTCATTTTCTACTAACTGCTACAACTTTCTTTTTGTTTTCTTTAAATGTTGTGTGCACCAACAGTAGAAGACGTAGGAGATCTTTCTTTGAGGATTTTTTCTTTTAGTGTCAGCCTAATGAGATGTTAGCTGTGTACCGATTCCATATTGCATTCTAACTGTATATAGAAAGCATCCTATGTTAATAGTCATAATATACTCCTTGCAGATGCTATATTTACTTTATTCATTATTTAAACTTCAAAAAGAGAAAGACAATGTAAAAAAAAATGTCAAAAAGTAGATTTTTTTTTTTTTGTAAACAAAAAATCTACTTTTCTCCTGGATATTTCAACAGCTATGGCACTACAACCTCTGCTGCATTATTTTTTTGTAGCTGTGAATAGCTACTTTCATGGCTTCTTTAAGTAATTTATTCATATATTACTGGGGGTCCCTCACAGTGACAAACTTAGAGAGAAATATCTTCCACCTCTGCAGTTCCCCTGGGCTCTACCAAGTTGTTTTTTTGCCTCCTTCAGCTAATTGTTTTAGTTTCCAGGCCCACAACTTTATTGTTTGGATTCAGTCTCACCGCTCTCATTAACCCTGGTTTCCACTGCTTAAGAAAGGTGTTTGCAACTTTATGGGGCGACTCATACGTCAATGTTTAGCTTGTTTTACTGCTGCCGAGGGGCCAAAAACAACTGATGAAAGTAGCTTTAAGTCTGCAGTTATAATAAAAAATGTGCAGGCCCTCGTCAGCAAACTAGGATTTAGGTCACCTAGAAACAGTGACACTATCACATAGTTTGTCCACCAGAAAGTGCTGACAAGTGGATTTATCAGATGTAAAATATCATGCACAGTTTGTATCGTTGCCTCAGTAAAAACAGAAAAATAATTTAGGTTATCTATATCAAGATTGTTGGCTCTGACGAGTGTATGTAATTAGCTGTGTTTGTTTGTTTGACTGAACGTCAGCAGGTTTAGGGAAAAAGTACTGACCCGATTTGCACCAAACTTGTTGCAGGGATGAGGCATGGGCCAGGGAGGAATCCATTCAATTTTGGAGCAGATCCAGGTCATTTACTATGAATTTGAATTTCTTCCTCTTAATTCTGGTGTGTGTTCTTCGACACCGGTCTTGGCAGAGGTCTGCTGCTCCACTGAGCACATTTTCTAGTTTATGTTATATCCATATCAGTATCAGCCTCAAAAATCCAGCATTGGTTGGATGATTGCTTTTAATCTCTAGTTACTGATAGCAGCCATGCCGCGGTTTCTCATATTGCCAGTGGACTGTGGGTGTGGCATAACAAAATATTCACCCCAACGAATCGAGACAACAAATTAAATATGACGACTGATTCTCTTGAGCTCATTTGTCACAGTTGAATGACACAGCGAGTGCACAGGGGGTTATTATTACCAGCCAATTTAGTACATAACTGCAGGAGCAAGCACCATGAAACTTCACAAAAGGCTATGCTAATTATCTCCAGTTTGTGTCAACCCTGCCACTTGCGACCTCACCATCCTTTGAAAGTTAGATGAAGGCGCGCCTCAAATTAATGAGAAGTTCTATTGATTGGATATCTTCAAGCTGTTTGGAAAGTGCTCAAACTCACTGACACCCTTGTTTTAGCAGAAATAACCTATTAAGCCTTTTTTTTTCCTACTCAATTTCTTTTCCAAGCAGTGGCGTCACAGCTTTGCTGGGTTTTATTCCAGCCATCTAATGAGGGGTAACTGACACCTTCAACGTCAGGTTAACTGCAATTAACCACCTGGTAAGATAGTTAACCAGCAGCACTGTGGGTCTTGAGGACAGGACTGAGAACCACTGTATTAAAGAAAGAAATCACTGTGTTAATTAACACAGGATAAACTAAATGTCAATTTTTCAATTAGTGAGGAAACGAGGAAAAGGGCGGAGTGGTTTGTAGCATTGATTTAATGAGCATGCGTCAGGTTCTGAAAGTCACAAAATGACCACACACCAAGGGAAACCCTTAAAACTACAAATGCCTTAAAGGAATAAATTGACTTTTTGGGGGGGGGGGACAAATTGCACTCGATCACTTTCTTTTCAAGAGGTAGATGAGAAGATTGGCATCACTCTCCTGCTACGTGTGTCCATTGAATATGAAGCTTGAGCTTCGAGTTGACTAACTTGACAGAAAATTCAGAGGGACGGTCCCTTGAAAACACAAAGTGTGGTGTTTGCACTTTGTTTTTTTTTTGTACAAATCAAACAAATGATTTATAATTTATTTGCTGAGCTTTTTAGCTGCTGGTCAGCAGAGTTTTTAATTCCTCTTTCTTTCTTTTTTCGTGCAGAGCCAGACGAGCACTTACTCTGCTTCTTTCGCCGATAAGCTAATCTAAGCTTTAGCTTCACATTAATAACCGACAGAAATGCCAGTGATATCGATCTTTTCATCTAAGTCTTGACAAAAAAAACAAAAAAACATAAACGAATAGGTATATTTCCAAAAATTTCGAAGTGATTCTTTGGGCGGGTAATAAAACGTCAAGCTTTGAGAATTTCAAAGCTTTTCAGCTGTTCGAAGGCGGGATGTGCAGATCTCACAGACAGGTGTAAATAGAAAAAAATAAAAATAAAAATAACTAGGTGCTAGTCTGGGAAGTGATCAATAAAATGTTAAAAACAAATCCGACAGTGTAGTGGGAGCCCATTATGTTTAGCTAACATTGGGGTAATATGCTGTTTCTTCTTAGTTGGCCTGTCGGTATTCGGCTTTATTTACTGCATTGGCACAGAAAGGTGCACTGGGAGTTTGGATCAATACTGGAAAACACCAGGATGTGTGCAATGACTTCTTTGTGTTCTGTGTTCATGTGCTGATACAGTCTCAGGGGTCCCGATGTATGGTAAACATATGTGCCCAGGCTTTAGATGTAATCCGGGCATTCTCCATCGCAAAGCCACAAAGTCGGCTAATTGCCTCTCTTATTACCCTCTTCATTCACTTAATCTGGGTTAACAAATCCTACCATTGATCCATACACTGGTGGGAGAGAAACGAGCGCCAGAGTGGACCCTGGGGAAACCGATCCGCCATCTACAGAATGGTAAGCTCATGAAACATTGAGCTTCACAAATGGCCATGGCTTAGATTCTATAGTTGTAAGGTAATTTATATAATGTTATGTTCTAATTATAGCTGCTTGCAACATATACTATATGTAATACAAACTTCTTTGATGTTAAACATTTAATTTCCTCCCTGGTATGTGTTGTGTCTGTTTATTTATACTCACCACCTACAGAGAATCAGACTGTGAGTGCCCTTACATTCATTGCAATGCAAAAAAGCAAAAAAAAAAAAAAGTTCCTTTTTGATGTTTTATGCTTTTGCTGACTGTGTGAAATTACCTCTTCACCTCTGCACACACAATACATTTTTCAGCTTGTATTGCTGCCTTGGTTAATTTCTGTTCCTGTGAATTGTGAGCTGCCACTATCAAAAGCTCCAGATAGGACATACCCAGACAGACAGAAGAGTGCAGTGTAACTCACGCAACACTGAGCCCCTAAATCACTGTCTGTTAAGATGAGAGCCTGTAGGATGTAGACTTATGGCTATAAACAAATCCACCCCTGTCCTGGCTACTGGCCTTACAAACACCAGTTTAAAGTTAAATGGGGTTGCAGCTCCCTCCAGTGTAAAATGATGGACAGCAGTGAAATGATTACCCATTAAAATCTGCCTTCAGTCATAAAGTTGACATAAATACCCAGTGTAGCCCTAAAACAACTCATGCGGATAAATATTCCACATTAACAACATTTTTATGTTTGGGCTCCTTTTGCTTTTCTGCTCAAGTCAGGTCAGAGCTATAGCTCTGAAACAAATTGCTTTAGCCATATTTTCTTTCTTGTGGAAGTCATTTATTTTGTATTTCCCCAGCTGCATTACGTCCTTCTGTCCGATTGATTTGACCCATTGTCTCACATTTGAGGGTTTGGGATTTTGATAAGTGCTTCTGATTGGAAAACAAGGAGGCCCTCCAGCTACAGAGGGTCAACTGGAGACTGAGGAAATGTTTGATTCGATTTACCGCACTGACTGCATTCATAGCTGCCAAGGTTAGTCTGTAACCCTATTTAATAAAGTGACCGTGTCAGTGGCCTTGTGTTTACCTGCCTGCACAGACTGGGACATTTGATTTTATTATTTTACGCAACAAAGCAATAAAAAAAATTAGATTCGTCTGTGTTGGTGGACAGCTTTCAAAAAGTGCGAGATGCAGAAAAACCTCCATTCATTTTTTATGAGTGGTGCAAAACAGATTTTATTATATGCCATAATTTTACAAACTGACTACTGTCCTGAATATATTAAATCTTATGCATGTGTTTTACTGAGGTGTTTCAGATATTTCTACTCCATTAATATCAAGGTTGGACTGTGTTTAGAATTATTTTTCAGTATTAAACAACATCCAAAACTACATCCTCTAAAATGGCAGTAAAGTTGAATCAGCACCTCTTTAAAAACATTTTCAACATAAACTAAACATTATAAGCTTCATGAAGGGAGGATTGATTGCAGGACCTTTGTATTGGACTGCATTCATCTTAGCTAGGTACCTAACAAACTGCTACTGAGTTTACAGTATACATACTTTTCCTTTCCGTAATTTACACTTACCTGTTGGTGACTGGGCAAAAGAAAACTCAGTAATAGGTTTGTGATAGTTTTTAATGTTTAGATGACAAACAACATGTTTTAAGATTAGGATTACTGAGACACCAGATTAGACAACAAATGTTTTTAAAATTGTCATTTATTAAACTATAACTGATTTGTGATTGTCTGAATCTTAACAAACTTGATGTCATAAGTCTGAGCAATGTGCAATTGTAATGAAAAACAGTATTGACTGTAACGTGGGTACCTTCATGATTTTGATGCCACAGACTGTGCAGTCAGTTGTAATTTAGACCAAATAATGTTTTTATTTAAGTGAAATGTAATTTATCACATGCTCTAAAACTAGCTATGGTGGCAGTCAACTCTAGCGGAGTGAGGGTCAACTTCAGTGTGATGTTTGAGGCCAGGTCTGTATGCGGATATGAAGAACAGCAGTTTGGTTTCATATTAAACACTTCCCCCCTGACCACAGTGCTCTGTAGTGAACAGTGAATGTGGCACATTCACCACATTGTTTGGTTGTACAGGCGTTAACAGGCCTTGGCATTACCAAGTGTTTGGAACCGACCTCCATTGGACTTAATGTCTGTAGATTCAACTAAAGACTCACCTGTTTAGAATCGTCTTTCGTAGAGTTTTTGTGCATTTATTGTCCGTGTTTTGTCTCGTACAGTTACGGTTGTGAGGCCCTTTGTGATGTCCATCGTATACAGAGGCGATATAAACATACATTTTAGTTACTATTTTACCAATGAAGTGCTTGCAAACAAAGGATTGTACATGACTAGTCAGTTGGCCTTTAAAGGTTACAACCACAAACATATCATACCTTCAACAAAGCCCTAATGAAGCTTCTGCACTCACTTAACGCTTCATCAGATCAAGAAGGATCTAGTTGTAGATGCTTCGCCTCCTGGCTTAAGGAATGTCAAACCTGGAGAATGTGATGACATTTGTCATGTTGAGGTGACATTTTTAAAGCTGTTCTGGTGGCAATGAAGTGAGATGAGAAGCCATGGTGCCCAAAGTAACCTTTTCTTTCAAAGTTCTTTTTATGCTGACATTTTAAGGGATCTTGGGATGATGGGATGGGGGTGGCTGGGTTTGAATTTGGCACTTTCACACCAGCCAAGGCTAACGCTGAATCCTAAACTGCTTGGAAGCAATGAGATGAACTCTCCTGTTTTCTCAAGATTGATCTTGTGTCCTTTAGTATTCTAACTCTATACAGTGGGAACTGAAACCATGGGTAGAAACATTTGGAAAGTCTACTAGAAACATCTTCAGCTTTTCTTCTTCTTTCAATGCAGAGCAGATAAAAGTCTACCCTACAGCATCACTGCCAATTCTGCAAAGCAATTCATAGATGACAAGCAATTTACCAAATACAGGTTGAAAAATGTATTCCACAATTTAACAGCTGCTAACTGCAAAACCAATGTTTTAATTATATTAACACTCAAATGAATATGAGTCATGAAATACTTTAAAAAGGTTGATTATGTGCAACAGTTCAAAGGCGAAAAAAAGCATAAAACAAGGTCTAACATCTAATAATAGGCAGGAAAATTAAAATAATAAATTAAAAGGGGTATAATATAATTAAGGATTACAGCAAACCAAGGAAGCTGTAGAAAATGGGAGAGAAATATACATTTCTTTTTGCATTCAGGTTTCCCTGCCATTGGAAAAAAAAATCAACACAAATTTCTTTAGTAGAGTATGCAGCACTCTAAACCTCATCCACTGTTAATACCGCTCATTGTTAGTGTTTTGGAAGATTTGTGTTTATCTGTTTTGTTTGGGTTCTTTTCTCCCCCTGTGGTTCAAGTCCTGGGCAGTTTATGGAAACATTTGGCATGTAGACTTGGACTAGGTCTTACTTTCCTCCAGATTGCATTCCGCAGAGTCTTTGCAGCAAAGTAAACATAGGCACCAACAACAAATAAGACAAGAAAATGAAAGAGGCACTTAGGGCATTTCTCAAACAACAAATTTGTTCTTGGTGGTCGAGCCGCTTTTGGTAGCTGTGTCTGCGTGGGATTGGTAGCCAATAGTCATCTTCATGGGAAGCCCCAAGCGCTCCTTGTAAACTCTCCTGTTGACAGGAGAATTACATCGTAAGAGGACGCAGAGAGAATGTCTTCACCTGTAGACTAAATACTTTAACTGACACTGAAGATCCAACTCACCCTATGTGTGTTACAGCTTCCCGGTTCTCGTAGTCTGATGTCCAGACGGCTATTTTATCTCCTTTTGTGCGGATATTGACCACGGCTCCGCAGACATCATCGCTGTAGTCGTCAAAGGCCTCTCCAACTAAGCACAGCAGCTGGTGAAGGGATTGAGAGGAATAAAAGATATTGTCATAGCCTGATGACTCACATCTTTACTTTAAAGGGATACTACAAAAGATTTTCCTAACAAAACAAAGTACGGACTCATACAGAAGTAATCAGATATGCAGAAACAAACTGTTGCACTGTATTCCGAAAGAGCTCTACTTTTTCATCTGTCCACAGAACATAATCACAGACTGTAGCTTATCAAAGAAAGTTTTTTTAAAAAATTATATTAGTTTATCTTAATTACTTTTGCCTTTCTTGTGTTTTTTCCACAATCCACATCAACCTTTGCAGACTTTCCTCATTGAGCTTCTTCTTAGCACCAAGTCGTGGAAGCATCTTAGCAATTTAATGACTTTGAAACTTCTTTACAACATTATGAACTGTTAAAACAGGGATTTCAAGATTTTTGGTGATTGCCTTGTAGCCTTTCCAATTGTTATGTTCTTTGAGAACAGCATTTCTGAAGCTCTAAGACAGCTCTCTTGTCTTCACCATTATGAAAAAAATAACTGGAAACAATCAGCCTCTTTTTATGCAACAAAACCATCATTCACTGGTTAATTCAGGACATGTGAACAATTCAAAATTAAGCCAAGGTGATTCTTATTTCTTTTTTATTTTGTTTAAAGAATTCGTTTAAATTCATAACAAGGTGCCAATAATTGTATCAATTATACATTTTGTGTCTGTATTTTCAATTCAATATATGAAAGCTTTTGTTGTTTTGTTTAATAACCTTTTTATTAAATATTCTGATTATACAGAGCTGGTTAATATGCATTTATTTCTTAAGATATTCTAATTTCTGTACTTAAAATTCAGGGGTGCCAATAATCCCAACTAAAAACGGTAAAAAATTGCAAATCCCCCACATTATCATAAACGGGAAAGGCTGCCAACATTGTTAGCTTTATCACCTTGATTACTGGGAATCAGCAAGAATTTTGAGATTCTGCTCTTTGCTGCATCAGCCTGTCTGTGCTCACATATACAGTAGTCAGACAACGGAACAAGTATGAGATGTGACTGAAATGCAGCCCATTATGACTACATGTTAACCAGCAGTTGCCATCCCCTCAATGCTACAGGCCTAGACTACTGGGGGACTTCCCATGATGCACCAAGCTTCCCTTTCCAACGCCTCCTCCTCTCTCCCTGTGCGCATTAACATCTTGGAAATAATCATCATTAACTGTCCTCCCTCTTACTCCTGTAGTGTTGTGCTTCCTGGTCTCTCTCCTCTTCCTCTTGTCGCTTTCTGCAGGTTTTTTCCTGATGCTCCTGAGTCTGGATCCATGGCTACAGACCATCTACTGCCCCCTGAGCCTGATCAACACCCACTGCTTTAGTTATTATGATTGCTCCTGTTAACATTTAATTTAGTCCTATTAGTAATATTATCAGCCATGTTAGTATAACTTTAGTATATATAGCTATTATATATATAGCTATATTTTATAGCTCTCCCTCTCTCTTTCACTCTCAACCCAGCCCCCCCCCCCCCCACCACGAGCCGGGATCTGTTCAATGTTTCTACCTGTTAAAAGTGAGTTTTTCGTTGTCCCTGTTGTCAAGTTCTTGCTCATGGGGAAATGTTGGGTCTCTGTAAATAATAACTATGAAAATTGCCCTGAGATATAATATGCTATAATATGGTGCTATATTAATAAAACTGAATTGAATTGAAAATTACCATTATTATATTATCCAACAGGATTTTGCAACTCACTGAGGCTCAATACAAAAAATGATAGAATTAAATCTTGAAACAGAGCCCAGCAACCAGGTGTTTTCAAAATGATGACTGACAACTACATGCTTCTCTAATGGCATAATGTTGATGTCTTGGACTCCATCAACAAAGCCTTAGGCTATTCAGTTAATTTACTGGCATTCTCTCAGGGGAAAACTATTTCACCAGATCATCTGTTTTCCCAGTGCTCAAACTCATCAAGAAAGAGATGTTAGCTCAAGGTGAGGAGGACACACACCTCACCAAGAATCTGAAAGGAGGCACTGTGATGCGACCGGAAGCAAACTATGTCAAAGACTATATCAAAAAAGCTGATGTATGTGGCAACATCATTGATCCACAGTATCATGGGGCTCATTTTCCTGTAGCAGATTTGGGTAACATTGAACGCAAAGTGGAGGAGCAGTTGGTGATTTGGAAGCCAAATGCACCAAATTACACAGGAGGTGAATGAATAGGCACATCCACTAGCTCCTAAAAGGAAACCTTGGGAACTCTTCTGTGTGTCAGGTCAGCTGCTCCTGTTTCCCCCAAAACCACAGAGAAATCTACAACCAGGAGGCAGTGATAGACAGAGAATCCGACCCTTTAGAGTGGTGGAGAATAAACAAGTTTTGCTTTAAATTGATATCAAATGTAGTGCACAAGTACTTTGAGAAGGAAGCACTCTATCAGTCAGTATTTAGTACAGCGGCGAAGACTGTTATGCTTCAACTTATATTTCAACTTACTAGCGACGTATGAGTCAAATGCCCAGGTTCAGGATGATAACCATGCAGGTCCAGAATTAGGACGAAGCATCATCATATATGACAATCTTAAAAGAAATTAGCTTAGCAGGGCAATATGTAAGTATTTTAGTTTACAATGTTTAACTAAGATAATCAACTGGAGGGGAGAGTTTGTTTACTGTCTTGCAGAGATATCTACTGAAGTTAACGTGCTAGCCTGTGCCCATCCTTTTCATAATACCACTTTGTACCACAAGAGGTGATAGTAAGTCACTGTGATATCCTATCTGCCCTGACTTCAACATGAGCGCGAAGAAGTTGTGACTATAAGTAGGTTATAAACTGTGTTTTAACTGTCCTCCCTTAGTGACAGTCCTTCACTCTTTCCTCAAGCTCTTTCCTCGAACTCTCGAGTCTCATCCTCTACTGCCGCCACTATTACATCTTTCCGGTCTCTCTGACTCGGCAGACTGGCTGTGACATTGCCATTAACAGTCTAACAGTGACTGAAGAAAACCTGCCTAGTTACATAATCAGATTGCAAGCTAATCATAAGACATTACTCTCCAATCCATACAGATTTCGGCACCAACAACTGCCCTATGCTGAGATTATATTTATTCATGCATGAAGGTTGAAACTTGGGTGATTAATAGCCAGTGAGCCCAGTCCTGGAACACACACACAGCCCGCTCTCTTGTGTACCTCCAATGACAGGTACACAGAGAGGGCCGGTAAAAACTTAATTTTTTTTTTTGATGGTCCACTTGCCCAATGACGCTGCAGCCCCCCGGGATTCGTCCCAAAATGCCTGACAGCGAAGGAGGACAGGGAGGAGGAGGGACTAAGGAGTACATATCCTCGCTTCTTACAATAGGGGTTGAAGCCCCAACTTTCTGGTAATATGATGCCCCTATTTGTTTTGAATATGAATTTGACAGTTGACCAATTGTAACACGTTGCCCCCTTCACATATGGTAAAATAATTAGTGTGAATGTGGAAAAACTGACCCCTTTCAGGCCTAAAGAGGCCATTAGCTACAGTATTGACAGTACAGTAAGTGCTGTTTGCTCACTGGCAAGTCACAGCTTTGGCAAGAGAGCTCACCATGAGACTGTGTGAACAGCAGATTTACCAGTGAGCAAGCCGATTTAGTTCACCTGACTCCGTTATGATCCCATCAAGTCAAGGCAACAGTATATTTTCTTAGATATCAAAGAATATTTTGTGTTCCTAAAGATTGGAAGACAAAACAATCTAATTTGTGGCTTGGATCACTTTTAAAACGTATAAGAGGATGTAATAATTCATATCGGCAGTGTGACAAATGCAATGATAGTGTGGTACACCTAATTACAGCTGCCAGCAGGTAACAAATGTGCTAGTTTGGGAGGAGGATCAAGACATAATAACAGAATAACTTGTTTGAATAATAACACTGAACATGATGCAAAGTGCAGCAGCAGCCACAGCCAAACCTACCGTTTCCAGCCAGAAGCGGTCCAGGTCTAACCTCCTCTGCTGCTTGGTGAGCGTGATCAGCCAGCGGCCGCCACGCTTGTTCCTCTCGTCTTCCCACATGGGTTCAATGCCATCCTGCAGCAATGGTTCAAACTGTCATTACACATCCCAAACCACTGCACTGAAGCCATAACTCTCAAAATATCAAAGTGTAAATTCTTTCAATCCAGTTTGATATTTGCAGCTGGAATACTAAAAACGCAGCAGCAACTCAGCACTCATCCAGTGATAGGTAAATATATATTTAACAGCTTTTTCTCAGGTTGCATTTCTAACTTTCTACACAAGTGCTGCCTTTTGGCTCACATTGCAGTGTTTTGTAAAAAGACACATTTTGTAAGACTTCACAGGTGATCTTACTAATGATTTCCATAAAAGCACACTGATCAAAGAGTGCAGTTAAATTTGATTACTGCCCTTTCCAATTATTATTGACACCTATCTCAAACACAGTATAATTAATTGCGGTTAGCAACCTCCTACTTTCCGACTTATCGAAAACTTCCAATTCATGCTTCTCATTTTCTATCATCACATCTGGTTAAAAGAGCTCTTTCAAGCTGATGAACTCTGAGTTGGTAGAGGCAGATTTACAAAGGATAAAAAAAACCCTGCCGACTTCTGTCTTTGTTTGCCTTCCCTCCAGTAATGATGCTGTGACTCAACAATTCAATTAAATATTATTTTGTATGCAGGAGCTTTATTTGAATGTGCTGTCTTAAAAATCTTGCGATTTGACTTTATGGTAAGCAGTTGATGTAATGTTTTTATTACTTTTTCAGTTCAATGCCAATTGTTCTCACAAGGATCGCTATGAACAGAATTGTGGTGTGATCCTCCACTGAAGAAGAAAGATGTTTTATAGCCATTAACATGGTTATTTTAGTTTGACCGAGTCAATATCAGAAAGAGTGAAAACACTGTTGTCCTCGTACATATTGATGAACACACAACTGTTGTGTAAAATATGAAGTACTTTTCTCAGCATGGGTGAGGATATTGATTTCCAAAAGACAAAAAAAATTGTTCTAACTACACTGTCTTTCTGCATATTTACATAAACTGACACAAACTTACCTTAAAAAGAGAGTAATCACAGCCAGACATGAGGTTACTTGACAACTGGATATGATTGTAGAGACTAGAAAAGACATGAGCACTGCATTAACCAAATAGGCTAAATTCATTACCAGCAGATCTGACAGTAATTCAAAAACACAGTATACGGTCCTGAGATTTTATTGCTTCAGTTACTCCATGGAAGTACAGAAAAACAAAAAGACTGTGAAATTTATTGCTCCTTACGCCCAGAAATCTTCAACCGTGTCAAATTTAGAGATGAGTCGAAGGTTGGCCTGCCATGTTTTGCTCTTGTCATTCTTGAAGAACCACAGGGACCATCTGTTGGGCAAAAACAGGAAAAGGGATTTTTGCATAAATGTATCAGGCCCCTGAATGGATGTGAGGTAAACAAAAGTAAACAAAAGTAACCAAAAGCCATTGAGCTTCGTGGCAAATGAGTGACGTATGGATGCACCTGGATGCTACTGACACAAACTGCTAAGTAAATCAATCTGTCACTCTCTTGGTCCAATTAATTTTGATGCTGTGTCATACTTGTTCGATGCTTAATGCTCTTATGGCTCAACAACTAGCAACTGCCTCCAGCTCTCTAGGGTGAAAAAAAGATAAAGAAAATTTTTAATGCTATTATAAAGCATTTAATCCTTCTAGTCTGTCAGTGGGTATGGGTAGTGTTTTAAAGTGAGAGCAGCCCAAATAAATGCAAGAAAAGGACAAAATGAGTCAACTGATACAATCTGAATTCCCTTCAGCTGATCTGCATAGGCATACCAGACTGTATGATAAGCAAATATGAAATTCCAACAGCCAGTAACTTGTCTAGTAAAATATTTAAATTGTTTGATTATAGGCCATTATCTGATGCAGCATATATTCTACAGTCCCTGTGATGGACTTTGAATGAGGGTTTCATTGGCTTTGAATGTATGCTGGGATAGACTCAAGCACCCTGTGACCCTGTCACCAAATACGTGGATCAATAAAATTAATGAGTGCTAGGAAGTAGGCATATGTATACTAGTGTATATAGGCCAGTAAAACAAGATAAAGGTATTTTGTCAATTTGCACCACTTTGATCATCAGTATTTTGATATATTTTGCTATTAACTGTCAGTATATTTCAAACCTCAAAAGTGAGCTTTAAATCACCTATAAAGGGTTTAGGGTCAAACTTGTCTTTTGGCTGGCTGACTGGAAGTCTGTTGAGTTTTGCTTTTTTTACGTGACCCTTTTGGATATAAATATCCTGTTAGAATTTAAATATATATAAAATATTCATTCATTCTGATTTGTATTCAGGACCAAAAGGGAGCTTGAACCTATCTGGGTATGGATTCTGAGGAAAACACGCAAATATTGTAGACAGGTCACTGGACCCCTGACAGACAATCATAGTCTTATTGTTGGGAAGTAGAGTCTCAAATCTAGGAGACTGCAATTGTTTGTATGGTGAGGGGATCCACTTTAATTCATTAAAAACATTAAAACACACAGACAGGTTCAGTGTTGCAGGTAACCACTGAACCAGATATATTGTATATTTATATTACATACAATATGATAAAATGAGCTACTGGGTCGAATCTCCCTCCCTCGGGTTGAGAAATGAACAAAATGTAATTAGATAATCACCTTTATTTTCATTTAAATCCACTTTAAAAACTATTCATCCTGGATGAGACAAGTTAAAAACAGCACAAGTACAATAATTACTCATCTTTCTTGGAAGCAAACATGTTTTAACTTGGAGTGGAGAGTACTTTGTTCTACCCGAATAGTTGTATGCCATGTGTAAACAGGGGCAATGTACAGTATGTGATTTCTCTGTTTCGCCTTCTAAGGAAAACTCTGAAGGTGAAAATAAATAAATAACGCTCATGTTAATTACATTTTCAAATAATCTTGCATCAGTCAAAACCTAGTTAATTCAAAAAGACAACCAAAGCAATACAGGTCTATTAGCAGTCCATGAAATAAAATGGGAACGTTTGATTTTAAAGCTGCAATGATTAGTCGATTAATCGATTAGCTGATCGTAACAATCCCCTTATCATCCGTGTGATTTTTAAAGTGAAAATGCCAAGTATTCATAGGTTCAAGGTCCTCACACTTTCTTGGTTTTTTGTATTTATTAAACCAAATATCTTTGGGTTTTGGACTCACTATTGGCCAAAAAAGACTTCTGAATATGTGATCTTAGGTTTTTTAGAATTGGTTTTTTTTTTTTTTTACTTTTTATTCTGACAATTTATGGGCCAAACAAAAATTTAGCTGTGTTTAATCTTTAAGATCTTAAAATAATTGAATTAATTAAAAAGAATGTGAACAATGACCATTACAAGTCCTGTGAACCCGAGGCAACGTCTTCCAAAATATTGTTTGGTCCAAAAGCAAAAGATCTGTGTCATGTAGTGAATATAACATTGTAAATGGTAAATGATTTTTGAAAAATTCACACGTAGATAAAATACTTTCCAAAACTTGGCCTGAATTAAACTGCCTGTTATAAACTGGCTGTATAAATTGCTATGAATCTAAAACCTCAGCCCCTAACCTGTTCTGGAGGGGGTGTTTGATGTAGGCCTCTGGGCTCACGATCTCCTGTCCAGTCTCCTCGGCTGCATCCTCGTCGGGCTGGGGTGGACTCGGGTTGGTTTCCTGAGGAGCAGAAGGGCAGAAGTAAAGTAAGAATCATTTCTTTTTACAGATGCAGATGATCCTGCTCTCGACGCAGATCTGACTGGCGGAAAGATCCTGTGACAGTTACACGGTGGCTGATGTCTTTAGGAACAACTTTGTCCAGCTGTTGACGTGACGTGTGCACCCTCCGGCCGTGGCAGCTGGACGGTGGCGCAACATATCACAGTTCAGTATTTACAAAGTGCAAAAAAACAAACAAACCAGTGTTGTTTCTAATCTCATGGGATAAATGAGATAAATAAGATAAGTTAGCTCCTTAAAAAAAACACTGAAATATCCTAAAAATAAATGCGGTGACGGCTTATGAAACTCGATACGAACATCTGGCGCACGTCTCGCCGCGATGCGAAGCCTGAGTTCGGCTGAAGAGCGGCGGCTCTCCCGCTCACGTTGCCCGCCGGTGGCGGCACGTAGCCCCGGGGAACGTCGCCGTCGGGGCCGGGTCATCCCCGGGATGCCTGCCGGTGGACGGGGAGAACCCCGCACGCAGCCCGCGTTCACATATCCGCCACTTTAACTAATCCGCGCTCGGCACAGATTAAAACAATCGCCGTATCGTCGCAAGAAGACATTAAAGTATAATTTCGGAGGCGGTGTTATAATTCGGCGCGGATGTCACACACCTAATCCCGTCTGATGCGGGGGTGGGCGGGGGGGAAAAATGTGAAAGCGGTCGCTCCGACCGCTTCGCCGTAATGTAAGTTAACGGTAACCTCGTCTGGTGAAATAGCTAAAGCTACATCGCGGGGGTCAGCGGGGAGCAAGCGTCAACCAACGTTGAAATCTCCGCAGGAAAAAACACGTTCCCGTTTGTGTGTGATGCGTTAATCCCAATGTGGACTTTATTAAGTGTATTAAAAGATAAGAAACAGCGGGTTTCTCTTTCTTCCTAAGTCGCTACTCCGGTGACGGATGAGCGATGACAGCGTGACAGTCGCTTGAGCGGTGGGAGTTTCCGAGGCTCTCCCGGCTAAAGTTGAGGGCTCGTCGGCTTTAGCTTTACAACGTCAGCCTGAAAAGTTGGGACATCTCCACACGGACATTCCTCTTTTACGCTTAGGTGGCGCACAAGCCAAACTCGAAACCGGCCGAAACGACACGTGTGATAAGAAAAAGCGACGCTCGATCGCCGCCCGAGGACCATTGTTATAAAGTCCTACGCGAACTTAGATTATGATATCGCCCCGAAATTAAAGCGAGAAGCCGCCCCCCTCCCCCCAAATGTTTTGATATGTTCTTTAGAGAAAGTGCTCACCGGTTCGGCGGTCGCCATTTTACAAATCTCTGTTAGGAAAGTTCCCGTTGATTGGACCGAGCTCCGCGACGTGACGTCCCCGGCGGCGGACATGCGCCGTGGCGCCGCCGCCGCCGCCGGCTGGGCTGGCTCCCCGCTTCCCCGGCGACTCCACCCCTCCTCCCGCAGACGGAGGCATGGCGAGCACCGAGACCAGGAGGGAGTGCGAGACGGACGGCTGCAGCAAGGACGCCAAGCTGCAGTGCCCCACATGCATCAAGCTCGGCATCCAGGGCTCCTATTTCTGCTCGCAGGTAACCGCCGCTTTTTAGTCGTGGGGGAATCGGCCGGTTAAAATGTCGGTCCGAGCCGCGGAACCTAGGCCCCCCTCTCCCATCACGAGGCTGCTAAGGCTAACTGTCAAGCTAGCCGGGCATGTGTAGGTGCCCGGTAAACCGCCGATAATCTGCTAGCTCGGCTTCGACCCGGGGCCCCCGACCGGGTGGTGCCGCACAGATTACCGGGGACTAATAACGCGGGGGGGGGATGGACGAAACCGATGCCGGGTCTTTGACGGCGGGCCGAGGGAAAATGTTTAGCTAGCTGACTGTGGGCTGGTTACAGAAAAGTGAATGATGCGCGGTAGCGGGTCAAAACAACCATGAACCCCCTACAGAGTGAAGTACTTACGCTGACAGCGTCATCTGCGTTTTTAACAAGTTATAATGTGTAGGAACCCGGTGCTCTAGTAAAGTAACAGACCACGATTGATGCTGCTTGAGTTGTGAAGCACTGCAGGGTTAACGCTGCCTGACAGATCGCTCGGTGCCACGATGTTTGACCCTCGTCCTGGAGCCCTCTCCAAATCCCCATTAACAAATCTGTCGGTTTAAAGACGAACTGCTCACGGACCAGACCTCGCACTAGCCTGAGTATTTCCTATTAATAGAAGCTACTCTCCACTTAGCGTACAGATGATCGGCTGACCAGGATTTCTTTGAGACCTTTTAATACTGACAGACTCCTTCACAGAAATAGTAAAGGGACTTGTTCCAAGTCGTGTTAGTCCCCTCAGAAAGTCGAAAGTATATTGATAGAAGTTTGTGGATAGTGTTTTTTTGGGCCAGTTTTTCTTGCACTATGTTGGAAATGCCAAGAAAGCGTTAAATATTAAACTGCAGACACCGCACTGTGCAGAAGGTCTCTGCTTTGAGTAGATCTATTGCGATATTCTTTGAGTCAAAAGCTTTATAAATAGTTGTGGGAGGCCGTTTAAATGCTCTTGCGGTGCCATGGTATTTGACCCTAGAGGTCTTTGCTGTGATTGCAATTTTGACTGTGCAACCTTCCCTTCTCTCTATATTTGCTGTCTCTCTCTGCTGTTAACTGTCCGACCGAGTCGAACACACAGCTGAAACTGACAATAAACGGTAGAGTGACTGTGATGAGGATACATACAGAGACATGCAAAGAAATGTCCAAGTAACTTTTTTTTTGTGTTGAATGGACTTGAATAGGTGTTGCATCAGCACAAATTGTTACCGTGCACGTGATTGTTACAAATTAGTCAAGTGTACTTTGGAGCACAGTTTGCACTGTATTAATAGTGGCTAGGTAAATGTATGTCACTCTGCTTCCTCATTTAGAATTCTTCCTTATGTTTTCATTCCCAGGAATGTTTCAAAGGGAGCTGGGCATCTCACAAGTTGCTGCACAAAAAAGCAAGTAAGTATCACCGTAGGGATCACTGTCAGTTATGTACTTTTTGAAATTAACATTACATCTGTGTTTGACTCACTCACATTATTTATTTAGGTTAATAGTAAAGATGGAGAAGTTGAGGTACCCATGTACCCATACATGGTGTTTATTTAGAACGTCTTACAAAAGTCAAGAGTAGAAGATTTTCCTTGACTGTAAACTAACATAGTGGTGCCAGATGCTTTAGAGAACTTGTTATTTTTTTTCAGAGGAGGACAAGAACCAGAATGAATCTAAGAACTGTGTGGAGAAGGACATCAACACAGACCCATGGCCGGGCTACCGTTACACAGGAAAACTACGCCCTCACTACCCACTGGTAAGTTCTTTTTGGTCTCCATTTGGTTTTACTCGGTGGTAAACTGATGTGCATATCCTTGTCACTGTTTTTCGTATTATTTACCACAAACTTACGCAACTGTGGTAGCATCTAGAGTACTATTATTTTTAACCACTTTTTTTTTATGTCGCTGCTCCTCTGTGACACAGTTCTACACTCTGTTAGCTGAAAGGCAGGTTTCATGCTTTTGACATTACATGAACTCTTGTAAGCAGAGATGATAAACATTCACTGCTACACATCATATAATTAAAACCTTAAATCCGGAACAGGGTTATGTATGAGTAGCTGTTTGTGCATACACAGTATGTTTTGAATGTATCAAAACAATTAAGTGGCTCCTAAAAATGATGGAGGACAGGACTGTCAAAAATTGTGTCTTGCTTTAAGTACTTTCACCAAGTATCCATAAGTGTTGATCTATGGGAATTCCACTATGTAACATGTCTCATGTCTTGGCCCTATTTTGTAGACTCCCATGAGACCTGTACCTGGTGACATCCAAAGACCCGACTATGCTGACCATCCCAGAGGTAACCAAATCTCTGTCCAACAATTTATTTTTTTAGTTGATCATTTTGGAGGATAGTCCACTTGGATAATCTTGGTATTGTCTTTTACACTCATTGTGTTTTTGAGATGTGACAGTTGGCTCAAAGACTGGGACAAGGATGGGAGACAGCACAAGTTGGTGGCTAAATTTTGTAATATATTTACAAAAGGAAATATAGGTCGACAAAATATCTGTATGACAAAAAAGGGAACCGCAGATGTCATCTGGTGCGCCTGGGAGAGAGAGAGAAAACTCCCCGAGAGAGAGAGACAGAGAGAGAGAGAGAGAGAGAGACAGAGAGAGAGACAGAGAGAGAGACAGAGAGAGAGAGACAGACAGAGACAGACAGCAGAATGATGGAGATTTTATGGAACAGAGCCCACATCAGTCTGAAGGCTGTGTTCTTGGACACTCAAGCATAACATTTCTCATTTCACTACAGACACTTGGTCTTGTTTGACAATACCAATGACATGTAAAAATCAGAGATAATCATTATAAGAGGTATTTACATGGGCTTAATGCTGCCAGATTTCACTGGCAGAGTTATCAGTTAATTTGGCACTGAGGAGCTTATGGTGTATTTTGCCCCTCAAAGCAGCAGCAACATTCAGTCTGTCCATCCATCTGTTTGTCTGTCCAACACTGTGCTTTTAAGCAAGATAGCCACAGACTGTTGGTCCTTTGAATAAAATTTATGTTTACAGAGGGAATATCAAAATCTACTTGAAATATTGCCATAGATTCTAAGAAGATCAGCTCTTTAGACTTAATGACTCTTTGATCTTTCATCTGGGGCCTCCCTGAGGAAAACTACAAATTTAGCAACACTACTTCTAGGACTACAATATTAGTAAAATAATCAGTGTTTTGTCCAGTATATTCATACAGTGGGATGTAATGAACAGGGGCCATTCATGATGCTTTGAAATGTCAGGCTTAAGCTCAGTAAGAATTGGGCTGTGGAGTGAAGACGGTCAAAATTAAGTGCCAGCGCACTGCCCCCACAATTCATAATGTTGAAAACTGAGAGACTTAATGCCCAACATCTGCCATTGCAAATTTGAGCCTTCTGAGCACTTTACCTGTATAAATTTTACCAATTTAAATGACCTATTACATTGGCAGTCCTCAGTGAGATCCGATCAACATTTGCTTTCCTACTGGTGGAGGGAAGAGTTAACAGTTACACCTCTGAGATCCATTGAGCATTAGATCACGACAGCATACGTTAACAACTGATTGCATAGATTTGATAACACGTGAGTGAACATTCAGAGCTTAAAACTGCTGACGTCCTGTCTTAGTGTGATACAATAGTTTGGACAGTGTGGTCATCGATGCATGTGTTGTACATATTTTTTGCATGAATACACAGATGAGCTGATATGTATTGTGCTGTTAGCAAAGAACTCTACACCAACAGAATAGTTCAGGAAACTTTCAGCACTGTAGGCGGAGAATTGAATGGAGAACAAGACCAGCACTTGTATAAGTTTAATAGCAAATGATGCACTGTGCTACTTTTTTCTTTTTTTTTTTTGGATTCTAAGTGAAAAGATTTATTCCATAGTCAAACTGTTTTGTAAAGGGAATAGTAGCACAAGGAATCACAACACTACTATAATTTCATTATGATTAATTTGATTCCTTTTAAAATGAAAAATATTGCTTTGTGGTGCTTTTTAAGATTGATTTATGAGTGGTTTTATACATGTATATTATAAATTGTAACTCCACAGTTGTTCTTTTGGTAATTTAACAACTGGGGATCGCTCAGCTCTATATAGATGCCTTTCTCCTGAAGACATTTCTTTCAGAGCTTAAACTTAAGTCAATGCTCCTCTGTTACAATGGTAGAGTAATTGCAGGGAAAAGTAAACCTGCTCATAGTTCTGCTGTCACACTTTTTTTTATAACCTGTTGGCTTGGTTTGTGTTAATTATTAGACAGCTGTAATTTGTAACCTGCCTTATTTACGTCTGGTTCTCTGGACAAGTCATTCATTGTGCAGCCATGGCAACCTCTACATCCTTGTAATCTGACTGCATAGATCCATACTCAGGTAGTCATGGTTACAGTCTCCTTTCATTCTCTTGTGATGCCTGCTCAGAGACTGAAGCAAAATTGTTGCGGGCTAATGTTTCTTAACACAGCACCGTTATTGAGCTCAAGTTTAACCTGGGTTTTATTTCAATTTAGTCATCTAATTCTTTGATTTTATTATTGTATACATGGACTATTTACAATATTACATATATAAGGAAGTAAAACATACCATTATGAAGGCTTTTTAATGTGTACACTTTGTGATTTCCTCATACATGGTGTCTTTTCTGAGCAGCTTTACGAATGCGTAAGTAATTCATTGATTGTTGCACTCACACTGTCGGCTGTTGGGGTCAAAAGGAGGACTGTGTTTGACTTATACACACACACCTATCTAAAGTCCGTGTTGCTAGGAAACGGTTCATGTTCATCCAGCATTCAACTTGTTGGTTAATTAATTATAGATCAGAAAATTGTTTACCAACATGTATTAAAATATTCCTAATGTGCTTTTTTTTTAGAATAGAAATAATAGAATATGTTTGATCTTGTTAAATCTGTAGCGGATTTGCAGGCACTGAGACCTGTGCTTCATTTGTTTTCTATATAACAGTAACAGTCCTGCTCTGCTCCTCTGAGCCAACAGTGTGAGTGCCGCTAGTCTGCCTCTACTCAGGTGCTGATACTATAGTGTATTCTCTGCAGGGGCAACTAGTTGTCCATAGCACCATAGCAATGCAAGATGGGTTTTTGTTTTTATGACTTTGGGATTTAAGTTTAAAGGATTTCATAATGAAATAATGTATACAGTGTATGTGCCATATATAATGTATGCAAGATGTAGTAATAAATAAAATGGCAAAACCAAGGTTAACACGAGGAGAAAAATGAAGTTAAAAAAGGGTAATATTAAAAGTTGTATGACATTCATATACCCCTGGGAAAAGGGCTTAAATTTGAGTTTTGAAAAGGGATTTAAAAGACAATGCTGACATTGTGTACCCAGGACAAGCTTAAAGCAGGGAAATCCCAACACAGGGAGATCATGAAATAGTCTGTTACTTTTAAATTACAGTAAACTACATGAAGGTATTGCAGATAAAAAGAAAATGAAACACATTTTATGAAATTATTGAATTCCCTTTTTAAAAAGAAATACTGTTTGGAAATGCACAGTTCATGATAATTACTTTTAATGTTAAAATTGAACACAGTGAAGATTTTACATCACAAATATGTCTGAGCGATAACAAAACCAAGCACTGATTAAGTATGATCATTAAAATGTTGGTGCTTTGAAAGCTCAACCTAGTCTTAGACTCTAGCTTTTGAGAGTAGACTTGGCTTTTGATGTAGTGAGTAGAATTCCTACAGCATATGTGCACTTGTTCTTCAAAAGGGGTTTTCTTTTGATTCATCAGTGAAACTAAATCTCATCTCATTAATTGTGTGTCACGGCCTTGAGTTGAATTAATAGTGTACTATTTGACCTGTTGAAGCTGCCAGGAGTCAGACACCACAAAAGGTAAAACTCGACAGTAAGACTGGTTGCTATGTTAGCTGCCTTGTCTAATTCTTGATTGCCTTGATATAAAGGATCCACATAGTATACTCTTGCACTGGGTAAGGGTTGAAATTGCGCCGGTTATTGTGTGACTGTAAAATTGCTAATTAAAGTAAGTATGATGATGCCTTGTGCCTTGTCCCAACCAGATGAGTTGGGTCATCACTTCTTTAGGGAAACAAACCTGGAGGATGTAAATGCAGCTTTTATGGTCCAAGTTGATGCTGTGCCTGAAAATTGATAGACAGATGAATTTTGGCTTTTGCAGGCTCCTGTCTGAATAAGCTCATCAGCTTCACTAAGTATTGATGTGTGGATGATACCAGTTGTCTCTTCTTGTTTCCTTCGCTCAGGGATGTCTGAGTCTGAGCAATTTCTGAAGGGGACGTCACAGATCAAGATCCTTTCTCCTGAGGACATCGAAGCCATGAGAGTAGTGTGCAAGGTAACAAAACTGACTTGTCGTTGCTATCATGGTTTGCCTTTATAGTTTTCCAATTCTGCATTTTGGTTTTGACGCATATGGTATTTGCAGCTGGCACGAGAGGTCCTGGACATTGCAGCCATGATGGTGAAACCAGGTGTTACAACAGAGGAAATCGACCATGCTGTGCATCTGGTAGATATACACAATACGCATAAGTTTTAAGGCAGGGATGTGGACTCAATTTTTGCGATCAGTGTCAGCATGAGGTTTACAGTTTTGGCTTGCACTGAATTATCTCAACAGCTATTCAGTAGATGGCAGTAAAATTTGGTACTGACACCTTTATCTCGTGCCTTCAGCAATAGGGTTGTGCCAACATTCGATGACTCGGTGTTCAACGATGTTTAGAGTGACAGCGATAACCGAAGCCTTTGCGAGTGTCAAGATGATATTTAGCTTGTTTTTCCATGAATGTATTAAATTATTACTATGAGTAGTAGTAGTACTATCAAATAAATATTAAATTTAATTGGCATTGCCATAGTTGCATGTCAGCATCCCCTCCACATAACTGACACTTGCTGTACACACACACACACACACACCAACTGACTGGCATTTCAAAAACAAAGACCTGTACCATTAATAGGCTTTGTAGCTTAGTTGTTGTTTCAGAACCATGGACAGTGCTGTTTGTTGTGTGTAGGTGCCGCTTTGTGATAGTCAATTAGTGGGTTAGAGATTTGTGGACAGAAGATGTCACTCGGTTCGGTTTCCTAGCCTGATTTGTTTTTGTGTTTCCAAATAGAATTTTCAACCCTAATTCCATTTCCTCCATTGTAGTAATTCACAGGCGGAAGCTGATTTTGGGTGATTATTGTGAATGCGCTGGTTTTTAAATCTAATTAATCATGCTGATAATTATGCTTATATTAGTAATCATATCAACATAATGGACTGTAATGTTTTTGTACTATGTATTGTAATCCTCTTGCGATGGCCGTTTTCGCTCCAAGAGACAGAGAGACCCAAATTTTGCTTAGCACACAGGGTAGCCATGTCCATGAGAGAAAAAGGGTCACAGATCTTTATTATGCAGTATGTCACCCATTAGTGACATTCTCATTTTTATTTCCCTGCTCTCTCGTCAACCAATGGGATTTGTCTGTTTAGGCCTGTACAGCGAGGAACTGCTACCCCTCCCCTCTCAACTACTATAACTTCCCCAAATCCTGCTGCACATCTGTCAATGAAGTCATCTGTCATGGCATCCCAGACAGAAGACTACTACAAGAAGGAGATATCCTCAATGGTATGCCCTTTGTACTATATATTACATCATGTTCAGCCATAGCTTCACCTTCAGGCACGTCTTTCTCATCTCTGTGACAATTTTTGTCTTTATTTCTTATTAAATATTGAATGAAAATATGAATGAAAATAAATGAAATGAATAAATAAATGAAAATAAATGAATGAATGAATGAAAATAAATGTTTAGAGTTACACTATCAAATCTTTTTATATATTAAGTTTGTTAACAAACCTAACATTGATTAAACATCCAAATTTTCTCAATATTTTCATCTTCTCAATGTCAAACTAAGATCTATGAACATGTCTGAATTTGGCTCCATGACAAATGGCAGTACCAACATCCTGAAATGGTGTCAGCGGGAGTTTGGCCAATTTTAGCCTCTTTATGAATATTTCTGCTAAGGCGTTGTCTACTATCTGCCGCTCCCCTCAGAGTGTCTGATGGAGCACTTGCCAGCAACTCATCTCTCGCTGCATGGTCCGACAAGACAAATTGTTTCATTAACCTTCACCAGTGGGGCTTTACCAGTCAGATTCTCTGCTCTATATATTTTACCCTAAATGGGTAGGGCTCTAGTTTTCCTATTAGGAGTCCCAATTTCAACAGCAATTTTAAATAGTGGACGTTTTGTTTGGCCTTGCAAATGAGTCGATGTTTTGTGAATTTCAATTTTTGCCCGCTACCTACCATTGTTAAGTGTTTCAGACAGATAAATCATAACATTGCTTTCTTTGTGTCGAGCATAATATAATCTAGTTTTTCATGTAACACAGTTGCTCTGACATATTCATTATCTCACTCTTACGCAGTGGACATCACAGTCTACCACAACGGTTTCCATGGTGACCTCAATGAAACTTTCTTTGTTGGAGAGGTTGATGAAGCAGCAAAGAAGCTAGTTCAGACCACGTATGAATGCCTTATGCAAGCCATCGACTCTGGTAAGAATATAACATTTATTTTCTTTTGATTTTACGGATTTTGTAGACATGCTGTGGGGGTTGTATTAACCGCACCTACACCGTACTTGGCTCACTGTTTTTGTCCAGTCATACAGTGTATGGTTGATAAATTAGTGGAGTCTTCTCTTAGGGCCACATTTGAACCATATAAAGTTTTATTGTGCTTGACTACTGAGACCTTGAAATAAGGTTTTAACAATAAATTCTTCTGTACAAACATAATGGTGTTTTTTTTTGTAATAAATAAGTGGAGTGTAGTTGTAAATATTGGCTCATGTTGGCTTATGAAAGATATATAGAGCACTCAGAAAGTTTTCAGACCCTTTCACTTTTTTTCAAACTTTATGTTGCAGCCTTATACTAACATTGTTTGAATTCATTCATCATTCAATTTATTTAAAAGTAAAAATTTTAATATCACATTGAAATAAGTATTCAGATATTTTGATATGACAATTTAAATTTAGCTCAGGTGTCTTGGATTTCTCCTGATGATCTTTGAGGTCTCACAGCTGACGGTGCTCATCAGAGCAAAAACCAAGCTTCAGGTTGAAGGACCTGCCTGCAGAGCTCAGAGACAGGATTGTGTCGAGGTATAGCTCAGGGGAAGGTTACGGAAAAAAGGTTGAAGGTTCTCGAGAGCATAGTGGCCGCCTCAATTTTTAAATGGAATAAGTTAAAAAAAACTAGAACTCCTACTAAACCTAGTAACCCGGCCAATCTGGGCAATCAAGGAGAAGGGCCTTGGTAAGAAACCTCCAGAAGGACAACTATCACTGCAGCACTAAACCGATCATCGCTTTCTAGCAGAGTGGCCAGTTTGAAGTCCCTCATTAGTGATGATGCATGAAATCCAGTTCAAAGTGTGTTTAAAAAAACAAAAAGAAAAAGAACCTGACGGACTCGGAGACAGTGAGAAACAAGATTCTCTGGTCTGATTAAACCCAGACTGAACTGTTTGGCCACAGTTATAAGAGTCAGGTCTGGAGGAAACCAAGCAATTCTTATCACTTGCCTAATACTGTCCCATACGGTGAAAAATGGAGGTGGCTGCGTCAAGCTTTACAGGGTTAAGGGAGGGCTGGATGGGGAAAATACAGATATAATCTTTAATGGAAACCTGGTCCAGAGCGCTCAGGACCTCAGACTAGACTGAAGGTTCACCTTCCAACAGCAAAGACAGCCAAGACAAAGCAGGAGAAGCTTACAGACAAGTCCATGAATGTCCTTTACTGGTCCAACCAGAGCCCTTGAACCCTATGGAGCATCTCTGGAGAAACCTGAAAATGGCCCTTAACCAACGGTCCCCATCCAACCTGACAAAGCTTGAGAGGATCTGCAGAGACTGGCAGAAAATCCTCAAATCCAGGTCTCCAAAGCTTATTAAATCATACGAAGGAGACTAGAGGCTCAAATCGCTTTGAAAGGTGCTTCAACTAAGTACCAAGTAAAGGATCTGAATAATTATGTTGATGTGATGTATCAGTTTTTCCTTTTCAACAAATCTGCAACATATTCTAAAATTAAGTTTTTGCATTGTTAATGTGGGGTGTTGGGTGTAGGTTGAGGAGAAAAAATGAATTTAAATCATTTCAGCATAAGGCTGCGACATTCCAAAATACTTTCTTAATGCACTGTATCTCTATCAGCATACATGTCAGCTAATAATGACAATAAATAGCAGTTCAGAAATGCCAAATCTACCTTTGAAGTAATTGAGAAAATGTATTGCCATTACAGAGTTTGTCCGCTAGAGTACTGATATTTGAGAGCAGGTTGGGAAATTTTGACTGCGGAAACAGTATTATTCTTTTTCTGACCTCTTTTCAAGGTCAAGAATAGGTTTTATATTTCACATTTTTAAGCCAAAATAGTCAAAAGGTGCTTAGAAACCTGAAAATTTTAACACTTGTGTTTTTTTGAGAGTTCCTTTTCATGATTATAATGTAATTATTTTTAACTCTAAAATGTCGGTCTCAGTAATAATAGTGGTCATGATTCTTTAATAACCAAATTTAAGTAAATGTTTTTTTTATGTGTTTATGTCAAAAAAAAAATTACTTTCTTACAAAGAGAGAGCTCTTAAATACTGGTAATGGCCTCAAAACTCCAGCATTGTTCAGGTTATGAACTACTGCAATTTTTTGAAGGCTTGTACTCATTATGCTTTCTGCTTTGATCAACAGTGAAGCCTGGTATTCGCTACAGAGAGTTGGGTAACATTATCCAGAAGCACGCTCAGGCCAACAGCTTCTCTGTGGTGCGGAGCTACTGTGGCCACGGCATCCACAGACTGTTCCACACTGCTCCCAATGTGCCACACTATGCCAGTGAGTAGTCCCCATGTACCGTCAACTGTAAGAGTCTCAAGTCTCTGCAAGTTGTTAAATTTAAAATAAAAATTTAATGAAAATCAAACATAAGTTCCCTTGCAACAGCATGATTTCTGTATTTATTAATTCCCCAGAAAACAAAGCAGTTGGAGTTATGAAGCCTGGCCATGTGTTTACCATTGAGCCCATGATATGTGAAGGTGAGTGAAGCTGCCTTTGTATGAATAATGTAAACAACATTAATGCTAATTATAGCTTTAATCATATTTTGAACAAATGTAAATATAACTTAATTGCCTAATTTACATAATTTGCAAAGTCCGAGCATTCACATAAAACAAAAATCATACTCAAGAGATGAGTTTAAAGCAAAAATAAAGGGCAAAATACTATATCAGAGTAAAACATCACTGTCCTGTGCAAACTATGTATCTAAAAAAAGAAAAATAGCCTTGTTTTCCGTTTTGTCGTCTTGTATTTTTTTGGTAATCAAATGAAATGGTTTATTTAGCTTAAGAAGTAGCAGGCGATTCTCAAACGAGATAAAATCACTTTATTCATCCTGTCTAAAAAATATACAAAATTTGGAAAAAGTGCTGAAAATTTCTTTCACTTAAACTTTGGCCTAAGAATTAGGAATTTTTTTAGGCTGTTTAGACTGGCTCACAGTCATGGCTCACAAAAGGCCATTAAACACTTTATACCTCATGGGTATCCAGTGAGTCATTTCAAGACTTGGAGCGTTTGTTTCCACACTGTTGTTTATTTGATTGTATGTAAGCCAAAGCCGTGTATGTTAAATCTCAGGTGGGTGGCAAGATGAGACGTGGCCCGACGGCTGGACGGCGGTGACCAGAGACGGGAAGCGCTCAGCTCAGTTCGAACACACCCTGCTGGTGACGGAGACCGGCTGCGAGATCCTCACCCGCCGCCTGGAGGAGAACGGTCGCGCTCATTTCCTGAGCCAAATGTAGGCCGGCCCTGATACGCACCAAGGACTGGACTTTGCAGACACCAACACCCAGCACCTCTGGGTCTCACACACAAACACTCGCACACACAACTCAAACAAGAGGCACCAGTGCTAGAGCTCAGTGCAACTGTGGCTCTCATTGTTCTTTACATTAAATATCGGTTCCTTAAACTAAATGGAAGTACTTGAATGTGTCTTATATCAAATGTGGATTGCTTCATTGGTGGAAACTGTACCCTTGGATGAAATATAAGAATATTTAGGAGATTTGGGTTTACTTACATCAGACCTATTCTGACCTCCCGGTCATGTCGCCCAGAGTTTTTACCGGCTGGCTAGTTGTTGTCTTGTGGTTTGTGGAGCTCAGGGCAAATCCAACTAGTACGTCACGCTTTGCTTCTTTTCTCTCATCCTCTGCTAACTTAATCAAACTTCGTATGATTTTACCAGAGATGTGGATGAAAAGAACTAGCAATAGCAGAGAGACACAGGAAGGTTCCAGGAAACAGGGTCAGCAAGTTGCACAAGCTCCCAACTATTAACACTTCAAATGTCATGAAAGTAGGTTACCACAAATTTAAGTTTTGCTCTCAGGCAACAAAGAGCATAGTCAGGCAGTCATATTGGATCTCTTCAGTTCCTCTGCAAAAGGGAGAGTTTTATTAACTTTCTAAAGGTTTAATAGTTTACCAATTGGCCATATTAGTAGGCATATGCAATGGAATATTTGTCATTTTAGGAAATGTGCTTATTTGCTTTCTTGCTAGAGATTGATACTACTGTCGTATCCTTACATCAGAAGAGCCCTTGAAATAGTTGGCTTACAGCAAAGGCAGGAAAGGGAGAAGCACCTAGCCTGACTTTTTCCAGAGTTAAATAATTTGTTCACCAGCACATCTTTTTGAAAAAACCAAAGGGGAAAAACTATAAATTGTGGTTTCAAATTGGGTTATGTGCACTATGCCAAGAAATACTGCTGTAAAACTCATAAAACCACAACTTGTCATTTTTATTCTCGCTAAACAAATATTAATCAAACAAAATAAAGTATAACGTGTCAGATACTGAGATTTAGAGATGCTTTTCTCTAAGTACAAAGCTACAGCCAGGAGATGGTTAATTTAGGTAGCCTGGGCACCTCTAAAACTTGCTAACTTAACATGTTATACTGTATCTTAAGAGGTTTTGTGTAAAAGTGTAGGAATGATAAGTTGTGGTTTTAAACTGTGATTATATTTTTAGAATTTTTTTAACTTTGGTCAGAGCTGTGTTAGACGTTTCCCTGGTTTCCAGTCCTTATTCTAAGTTAGGCTATGGTAAACTAGCCGTCTCTTGGCTATAGTTTTCTATTTAATGGACAGACATACTATGAGAGTGGCATCGGTCCTCTCGTCTAACTCTTGACAGGAGAGCAAATAAATGTATTTACCTAAATGTTGAACTATAATTTGTTTAACTTATGTGCTTATTTTGTTAGGAAAATAATAAATAATCAAAAATCAGTGGATTTGTTGCTTCATGCTAGCCTGTTGGATAGCTAATGACAGTATCTGTGCAACAATCGCTGTGATATTTACCCTAACAGCTCTCAAACTCAGTTGTTTTATCCTGAATGTGGCTATTATCAGTGCAGAGCTATTTGAGGACATCAGTCATGGTTGCTACGAAAATTGTGACAACCATAGAGCATCCAGGTATTTATCCAGGATAAGAATAAGGACAATTAAAATCAAATTCGTTCAAGAGTGGAACTTGTCGATCCTGCTTTGAGGGATACTCCTTTAGTGTCTTGTCTCCAACAGCCCTGGTGTAGCAAATTGAGCCTTAATATGTGAATCTAGGGATTAAAAGTTGCCAGATGTCTCAAGGCAGGTTAACTGATGATTCCCCCACATCTCGACAGTCATCATTTTCCTTGACGTGGGGATTTTCCTGGCGTGAGCAGCATTTCTACAGTTTCAGAGGAATAATTTGATCAGTTTCTCTGCCATCTTTGTATTTCTTCTAACGGAGTAATAAATGACTCTTCTGTAGCTTTGTATGGGTGAGTTTGTCCTTGAATAGACTGGTGGACTAAATCCCAAAGGGGGTTTAATTTACTATCCTTATATTAATGGAAACAACCCTAAGGATGCCTGTCAGCCTTCATGCTTTTTTAAACTCTGGGGACAATGAAAGTCTTAACGCAGTTGAGAATTGATTTTGATACCATTTGTTCACTTCTAAGTTACACTAGTGTGACTGTTTCAGTAAACATTCAACTTAGTATGGTTACAGTGTAGGTTTTTTATGCCTCTGGAAGCATAAATGACTACATCCACGAACCACGTCATCCAAGATTTTGCTAATGAAGAGTTTAGTTTTCTAAATTTAGTGACTAATACCAAATAATTTATGCCCTAGAACTACGTTTGTGGTGGTTGTTTTTAGAGAAAGTAATGGCTCTATTTAAGTGTGAAACGGCTGTGATTCAGCAGAACATATTTACTCAAAACAGTGTGACAATTCAGGGGCAGCATGAATGAACAATGGTACAAACTTGAATAAGCCTTTTTCATGGTTGTCATTTGAGCTTGTCATATCAGGAAAGGCCCAGGGCGAATGACCTTCTTCTATACAGTTTCAGCCTAAATGTCTTGCTAGGTTCCTAAGTTTGAACACACATGCAAAAATGTCATGTTCTATTGTCTATCTAAGACAGAACCCTCACATTAGCGCAGGCTTCAGTTACTAGGTATACCAATCCCTGAATTAGGGCAACACCACAAGAATTTCTCCTTATTTTGGTAATATATATGTCTGTGAGCGGCATTGCAACATATTTTGCTAACGATGTCATTGCCAATGCAATACATTTCAAATATCATTGAAAGAAAAAAAGAGACAAAGAAATTAAATTTCTTTGCTTATCAACTGTTAAAAGATTGTTTATTGTCTGTTTCAGTTGTCTAAAATGAACTTGAATATTATATGCCAACATTACAATATTATTTTAGCTTATGCATTTTAGATGATTAAAGGGATAGTTCATTTTGGGAAATATCCTTATTTGCTTTCTGGTGGAGAGTTACACAAGGAGATGATGTCTCTCCAGTGTCTGTGAGGTAAATATCAAGCTGCGGCTGGCTGGCCTAGTTTAGCAAAAAGACAGAAAACAGCTGGAAACGGCTAACCTGTCTCTGTTCAAGCGTAGAAAGGTCTGCCCACCACCAACGCTAAATCTCACTAATTAAAATGTTATCTGTCGTTTCTTTGATTGTACAAAAACTGTCGACAGTTGCCATTTTATGTGAGGTTGTGTGCTGGTAAATACAGAACCGAAAAAATAATTCAGTGAAGTGCTGTCAAAAATAATCATTTTTGCCTCGTATGACTGCAGGATTTATTGTAGATTACTTCAAAGTCAGATTTAACTGTAAGACATTATTCTCATGGTGGTTTTTTGCATTTATTGGACAGTTCATTAGTGAAGAGAGGCAAGAAACAAGGACCTCTGCTGCAGGTTCCAAGCTAAATTTGAACCATGGAAATTGTTATTAGTAAATGACCTGTGCTGTAACCATTCAGCTACGCAGACACCCCTAAACTTTATTATCTACTGTATCTTTATATTAATGCAGCCTATTCGGTTTTTAAAAAGCCACTCTTATGCTACATATTCTCAAGTATGGCTTCTGCATAAATTTCCCATTTCTTCTCCCTGCTGTTTGTAAGCATGAGAAAACGACTGCAGACCCTGTTTTGATAAGAATTATTGTTTGGCTATTGTATTTTAAAATATGATAAACACACAAATGTTTACCTAATGCTCTGCTAAATTTACTGCATGTCATATTACTTTACACCTGTGCTTTTCCTGCTATTTCCTGCTATTGAGAGTCAGGAGTAGTTTGAGGTTAATTAACTTCATCAAGTTAAAAGGCCCAAAAACCCTATGAGTCATCCATTTCGTTTTTTATATGTCCTCATCAGATTGGTCGTCATCACCAGAGAAACAGGGCAGCACAGGAAACAGGAAAAAAAATAGTTTTATGCTTTTCAACTGAAGAGTATGAACTGAGCTTTTGGGAAACATGGCTGTTGACATGTTTTGCTTAAGTAGGAAAGGCATAGCAGATTACAAGGCACCATAGTAATTCCTCAAGTCGTGACAGTCTGAGTCAACATTTTGGAAGTGACAGTGTGTTCCCCAAGCTTGAAGTCACTTAAATTTACAGTGAGAAATTTGTGTACCTGCTGTGAGCCAGACAAAACACTAAAACCAGCCTTATGCTCAAATCCTACAGGGAGGATAATCAAAGGATGTTTTGCAAGTATTTAAACAGGCTAGACTTTATCTGCAGTCTTTTTAGCATGCTTCAAACAACATGAGGCCTCAGTCTGTGCTGCTCCTACTCAGCAAGTCCTTATCGATTAACAACCCGACAACACTGATGCCATTTGGCTGTTTGTGGTTGTGCAGCCTCATTATTCATTCAGTCTAGATCAAAGGGTATTTCTGAATATTTCTGAATAATCTTGTTTTGGTTCCTCTGTTTTTTCCTTCTCACAATTTTGCCTCTGTGCATATGTGTGTTCCTTCGGGGAGAGAAATGCTGATCAAAGAGGAGTCTGACTGTGCATTGTTCAAATTAAACAGACTCAGACAGGAAACTGAAAGATTATTTATTAAACTAAGCAGAGTAAACATGGAGTGACATGGTTTTCTTTGCCCCTCTGCATTTAGAACTGGAGGACGACACGGATGCTGAAAGAGGAAAATGGGATTTGACTGTGAATATCAGATTTTTTAAAAAAAATACACTACTGACACACTTGATGATTGTGTTTGAATGAAGGCTTCTCAAGGTCTCACACCTTTCTTTACATCTCAGCTTTGTCTGCAGCAGAGGGCAACAGTGATGAATAAGGTCTTACCAGTACTTACCTAGAGGGACACCAGCAAGCTACACACATTAAAATAACCAGAAAAACGTCAACACCTGTATTAAATCGAGGCTTACCATTTACCAGAGTGCATGAGATCAAAACCGTGAGTGATCTTCTCAAAGGGCAAAGTGTGGGTCACAAATTCATCCACTTTGAGCTTCTTGTTCATATACTCCTCCACCAGTTTGGGAACACTCTCGACACTCTTATATCCTGGGAAAAGTGTAAAAAGGCCGCGAGTGAATCAGATGGCATTCGTATTACAACAGAACAGAAGATGTTTGTACATGTGAAAAATCAAACAAGATATCCGGGGTCTGGAATAACTACTAAATCTACAGCTTGACTTCAAGCTAGAGCCACAAAGCATTTATTGTAGAAAAGGAATGATTAGTTTGCTTTGTGCAATATCTGCCCATTATGTGCCCATGTATGAGATCTCGGTGTGGAGTGGATGAATTGAATGAATGTGATTCATACATGAGAGTTTGCTAAGACTCTCTTGCTGACCTGAACTATCTCCATTATTAAAAAAAAAAAAAAATCAACCTGGCTCCTTTGTTAACAGTTGTTTCCCAAGTAATGTCAGTGGTTGTCAAAAATCTGTCAACCTGCTGGTGATGCAACAGGAAAAGTCATCATCATCCTCTTCAAGTTCTTTTGGAATGGTTCTCGGGGTTTGTACAAAATTTCAGGATAATCCAACTGATAATTGTTGGGATAATTCAATCTGGATCAAAGTGGTGGTGGATCGTCCAACCATGATGACCATCCTGAGAGCCACACTACTAGCAGGGCTAAAAGGCTTATCTAGACTGGAACGATCAGAGTTGTAAAAGTTAAAGATGTGTAGACATACGTCTAATTCGGAATTATTAGTGTGTCAAATCTCACTAAGTGAATTATCAAGTTTCTATAAAAAGTGATCCTGGATACGTTCTCACTATAATGAATTGGGAACATCCTTAAATTAAGACCTAAAAAAAAAAAAAAAAAAAATCATTCGTACAACCGCTAACTAGTTACCTCCAAAGGCAGTGCCTTTCCAGGTGCGTCCGGTCACCAGTTGGAAGGGCCGGGTGGAGATCTCTTGTCCAGCTGCTGCCACCCCGATGATGACGCTAGTGCCCCATCCTTTATGGCAGGCCTCCAGGGCTGCTCTCTGCCACCAAGAAACATTATTAGCACAGTATCACCTCAACCTCAACTCAACTTATCGCTGTATATTTGAACACTGCTCAGATATGATTGCTGTTGATGTTCTTTTTTTAAAAGTCTGATTTTTGCAGAATTCCTTAGCAGAAGTGTGGGGTTTGTATCTGCCTAAAGAGGTACAAGTAGGTGAGGAAGAAATAGTGGAAAAAATACAAAATTCAGATTACTAGTAATATCACGTAATAACATTATTTGAATGAATACCTGCTGTACAACAAAAGACTGTTTTCATTCTAGAAGATAGTGCCTTTATACAACTCCATACCACTGGCCATAAATATGGCCCATGAAAAATAATTTGATTCAGCGTTCACAGATTAACTAGTTAGAAATGGTCGATATTACTCCCCGACTCACCATGATTGCCACATTGCCCACACATTCGAAGGAGTAGTCCACGCCTCCATCTGTCATCTCTACCAGGACCTCTTGGATTGGCTTGGTGTGCTCCTTTGGGTTCACCACATCTGTTGCCCCAAATCCTTGAGCAATTGGAAACTTGCCAGGGTTGAGGTCGACTCCGATGATCCTGGCTGCCCCGGCTGCTTTACAGCCCATGATTGCTGCGAGGCCCAGTGCCCCCAGGCCAAACACTGCACAGGTCGACCCAGCTTCCACCTGCAGGGTGAGGGACAGGAGAGTTAATGCTACATAATGATTAAAAAAGGAGCCTATGCATTTTGCATGTGCAGGCTGCGTTGTTCGATGGGATTATCAAAATACTGTAGGGTACACGTTGGCTGGTAACCAATAGTCAGATTTAATCATAACATGCTCAAAAGACAATGTGAGAATGCTTAAATAGGGAATATCGATTATCATATTCACTACTTTATTACAATCCACCTTGAAGAATGTTTGTATCAAAATTCACTGTAACCAATCGTTGTCGAGACATTTCACTCAAAACCACAAATGTCAACAATATGGTGGCACTAAAGGAAAAGTCAAAGGATCACTAAAATTAGTAGGATACATGCCGGTCTGTAAAAAAAATGAAGAGAGCAAAAGCTAGCACCTGACCCCAGTCAGTTGATTTCACCTTTGCCTTCCATACTGTGTACAGTAAAAAGTATCCAAGTATCCAAGCCTACGTGGGGACAAACTGTAGTTAGCTCACAGAGAAAACTGATCTGTTGTTTCCAACGTGTCCAGGTTACATGAGCACATGCAGGTATATACGGTATGTACATCCTTTCTGTGGAAAACATCTCTGTATTCTTGGCACAAGATACTACATAACACTCAAGGGTGTTGTAGTCTTATGACATGTTTGAGACCGAGAAAGTTGTAAATAGATAGAAAAAAAAAGACAACCAAAACTCTAAATAAATAATTTAGAGAAGATGCCATTCTTAGTTTATTATGCATGCCCTTTTGATTTTATTTTCCTTGGGAAAAACAATTATATTGGATAAACGAGTTTCACATTTCCAACTACACCCCCCATTCCAGTCTGATATTTCTCACTGCCGGTTGTAATTGCTTTGGGCAGTTTGTACTTGCAACACTAATACTTTGTACCAGAAAAAAACAAAACAAAACAATTTAAGCAATGGTACCAGTAAATAAAACCTAAACCTGGAACTCTGAGCTCTGCCATAGACAAATAAAAAACTGTATGCATATAGTTTTCAATATATAAGCAATCCTATTTAGAACAGTACTGATAACAGAGATAGATTAATACATAGAGTGAGAGAATGGCTGGGATGAGTAATGGTAGAGGAGGCTGACCAACCTTAGCAGTGTTTAGAGCAGCTCCATAACCAGTGGTGATGCCACAGCCCAACAGACAAACCTTGTCGAGGGGGGCCCTGTGGTCAACTTTGGCCAAGGAGATCTCAGCCACTACAGTGTACTCAGAGAATGTGCTACAGCCCATGAAGTGGAAGAGGCTCTTGCCTTTGCATGAGAAACGGGTTGTCCCATCTGGCATCAAGCCTTTGCCCTGAGTGAGCCTGGCGAAAAAGACACAGATCAAACGCTTCAGAGGAGCTGCACAAGGAAAGACACATTTTTTCTGTAGTAGTTGATCTGTACAGCTGTACAAAGGAGCTGGAACCAGGACAGTTACCTGATCTTTTGACACAGGTTTGTTTTGGGATTTTTACAGAACTTGCACTCTCCACACTGTGGGACATATAAGGGTATGACCGTGTCTCCTAAAATACAACACACTGTTAGATTTGAACAATGTGAGAGAAGAGAAGAGAAGAGAAGAGAAGAGGAGAGGAGAGGAGAGGAGAGAAGAGAGGAGAGAAGAGAAGAGAAGAGAAGAGAAGAGAAGAGAAGAGAAGAGAAGAGAAGAGAAGAGAAGAGAACCTGGCTGAAACTTGATCACGCCCTCTCCAACGCTCTCCACGATACCAGCTCCCTCATGGCCTAGCACTACAGGGAAAACTCCCTCAGGGTCGGAGCCACTCAGTGTGTAGGAGTCAGTGTGACAGATCCCTGTAGCCACAACCTGAAACAAAGGATTTGGATCAGATTCCATGCAAAATCATGCCAAACTACTGATTTCATTATCTGAGGATGAAATGTGGGGAAAAAAGTCAGTTCTGAAATCAAACCTTATTTTGTTCTCACTTAAATCTTCTGCTGCTTCAAACAAATCACTGATTTGTGAGTATCTCCTTATATTAATAGTGTGATGACTGTATGAAAATGATGATCAGATCTTTCTCGGTCATGTAACAGTAAAGGAGACTACCTTTTATTACAACATGTAGCAGGGATTTCTAAGGGTGCAAAGTACACTGTAGTGTTGGACAATAAATATACTAAATGATGAAGAATGACAATAAATAAGTATTGGAAATGAGCCGGTGATTAGAAGATATGGTGTCAGCCATAAACAGCATAGTATACAGATATAACACATTAGCTTATCTAAGATATAGTGCTCTCAAATGTTTTAAAGTACAAGACAAGCATGTAGTGACTGAAGAGTTTACTCCAACATTCTCAGGTCTACCTTGAGGCGAACCTCCCCAGCGTTAGGAGGTGCCACTTCCACCTCCTCTATCGCGAGAGGTCTCCCAGCCTCCCATGCTACTGCAGCTCTGCACCGGATCACCTACAACACAGCAGCCAATGGCTTCAGCTGGTCTGGAATCTGTCAACATAACAACTCTCTGGACATTTTAAGCCATTCAGTGCTATAGTGGAAGCAGTCTGGTTAACAGAAGGAAAGAGAATAAATCACAGTTGGTTTCTTTTGGCCCACAGAAAACTCAGCTCCTCTACACTGTTGAACCACAGGAAAATGCCTTTCAGACAAACTTTGATCTATTTGTCCCCCCGTGTGGAAACAGCTCAACAACAGGAGGTCTTAAGAAGTATTCCAAGCACAAGAAGTCCTCCAATAAACATCATATCATAGAGTGTGAAAGAGTGCAACACAGGAACTGTTCAGATACTAACCCACCCTCCATATCCTTGTACTGTAAACACTCCCCCTACTCCATAAACATCAGACTTAGCAGAGTAAAGTCCTGGAAATCCTAGCAGTGTTTTGTGTGTTTAAAAATTTGAGTGCATTCAAGCATTTGCAGAAATTCATTATGCTAATATTATTGCATATGAGGATTAGTCAGCTTGCTTACCTTCCCTGCAGCTGCCATGCTGTTTCACAACTGGACCGTCACTTCCAGGGTTTGGTAAGAGTGTAGGTCTTATCAAAATTTAGACCAATCACAAGGAAGCCACTGTTTATGGGCTTGGTGGTGTGTCCACACACTTGCTGAGGATTTTTCCACAGCGCTCCTTTCCGTCCCCATATCTTTGAACAGAGGTTAGGAGTTTTTTTTTTCTAACTATTAAATTTAAGTGTGCCAGATTAAGTAAAGAATAGGGTCAGGAAATACAGTTTAAAATTTGTGCTTCAGGTTTAAGTACAGTCCTCCTTAAGTTTGTGATTGAAGTAAATGTCATTCAAATACAGTCTTATTGTGATCAGTTTTATTGAGAAGAATTTGAGAGCAACTTTGAAGAGGACTGTATCTTGCTATTATTAGAAGACTAAAAGAAATGTGCAGATTAGCTGGATTACATGTCGCCTTAAAACAGGAGCTCAAATTCCATTATTTAAAAAACAATTGAAAACAAGGCTATAGGACTTATTATCCTTCTGTGCACTATCGGGTCTATAATGGGGTTGGTTAGAGTCCTTTAGCAATCATATCCACTCACATCTGCTTCCAGCATATTCTCAAAATGCTGTATGCTCTACCCACCAGGACTAACTGACAGTTAAATGAGGCTTAGAGTCCAGTTCAGCTCCTCAGGAAACTAATGTTCTTGCCAAGCTCGTGCAAAGTTTCTGGTATATATTATAAAGCAATCAAATATAAATATATTTCCAAGGAAAGATGATGTCTCTTTTCTTAGTTTAATTCCCATTTTGAAAATCCTGTGGTTTTCTGTACATAATTGCACGTCTTTTTTTTATATGGAATCTCAAAGACCTAAATAATAATAATAATAATAATAATAATAATAATAATAATAATACTAATAATAATAATAATAATAATAATAACAATAATAATAATAATAATAATAATGATTGCTGTTATGGAAGAAAATGTACTGTTTACTTATGTAGACGTATTTTCTATTTGACCAGTCATGATAAAAAAAAGGGAAAACTAGAGTTATGATTCTTCTCTTGCACCATGTTGGTTAGGCCACCGCATTTCTACCTGAGGAATTTTATCAATGTGAGGTCGGGGTGCTACTTTTTCCAGACACATTAGACAGGAGATGACATGCACAGTTGTTGACCCTCTCTAGCCCCACTAGTTTTTATCTATTTATTTTCAGCCTAGCACTAATTCTGCAAGAGTACATCAGTGTACCACAGTGGATTAAGTCTGTATAAACCCAAACATGCCGAAGGTATAAATATTGGAATAATTAGAGAGAGCAACAATGAACTGTAACTTCTTCACCATAAACTCTAATACTAGCTAACATCAGCTGTTAACTTAAGTAGTTATCTAACTGGAAGAAAAACAAGGAATTCACTGACTCCCTCTGTTTTGACCATTTATTTATTTCCACAAACACTCTGACATGTTTAGATTTTGCTCAATAGAACTCTGTCGATGATTCTCAGGAAGACAATGTAATGTAATCAATGTAATCCGCTCAAAAATGTTGAGTGTTAAGTCACAATAGATATGCATGTTGAGGGGTCAGGCATGTATATACTGTATATCTGAAAGATCACTTTAATATGTGTACTTTATCATTTATGAATATTATGCTGAAATTCTGTTGAATTTCTTTGGTGTTATTGAAAGCAACAAAATGGTCTTACCGTGGAGAAACACCCAGGACTGAAAAAAAAGAGAAAAAGACTAACAACTATTAATAATGTATCTGTGTTGTTATTGAGTCATTAATAATGAAGAAAGTTGAGGAGTGTAAATCTACCATTTGCCATGCTTCATTGGTTGAGCGGTGTCACCGATCTGGTCCTTATGAGTGATAAACTCATCCAGCTTGACCATCGGAGGCACGCTGTCTTTACTCTTAAAGACTTTAACGTGAACACAAAATAAGAGCACAGAGTCTTATCCAGAATAGCAACTAGCTAGAGAATCAAAGAACATAAGGCCAAAGCAATTTAATTTCCAGAGATTCATTAGCCAGTGGTGGTTCTGATATGTGTCTCACCTCCAAACAGGGAGCCCTTCCATGCCCGTCCAGCAATGAGCTGAATTGGTTTGGCAGCAAAGTCATACATGTCTGTCCGGCCAACCAGCACACTGACACCCCAGCCTTTCACACAAGACTGCAAGGCACTGCGCCAGATGAGGAGAATCAGCACAGTGTCAGTAGCTCGTACCTGGAGGGGTACGGTCCAAATCTCAGGACAACCTGAGGGAATGTGGGCTGCTGGAAAAAAGCCAGTTCACTTGATTAGAACCACGGTTCTTAACCTGGAGGTCCCAGGGGGGTTCAGTAAGGGTGCCAAAGCAAGTTAATATGAAATAAAAGGATGCAGAGCATTGTGCAGACTAATAATATATCTTAAAATTTTATGCCTCTCTGCCTCTCTCTGCTTATCCCCTCCGTAGTATTATTAACCTCAAAAAGGGTACCACTTCTAAAAAGGTAAGGAGAATAAGAATACGGGATATTTTATGGGTTTTTTAATAGTTGAGTAACACTTCTTTTTAAATTTTCCAGGGAGAAGTCCGCTCCTCCACCAGTCATCTCAGCCAGCACTTGGCCGATGGGTTTATTGTGATCCTTGGGGTTCACAAAGTCGGTCGCGCCAAACACCTTGGCCTTCTCAACTTCTCTGGATTGATGTCACCAGCGAAAATCTTCTTGGCTCCTGCAGCCTTGTAACCCAAGACTGCAGCCAAACCAACAGCCCCCAGGCCAAACACAGCACACAGTGAACCTGGCTCAATCTTCAGTAAGAGTCTTCTTTAATATGGCACTTTTGATTTTAATCATCCTCCATTATAATAAAAAAGCTTTCTGGCCCATAATAACTTATTACTTTCAGAGGCTTTACAATGTAGAAGGAATTTTAATTAAAAATATTAAATAAATAAATAAATAAATAAATAAAAAATAAATAAATAAAATTGGCAAATCAATAGGCACAGAACACAAAATGTTCCATTCTGTTGTCAAATGATATTGATTATACTCTCACCAAAAGTCAAACATACACACCTTTGCAGTATTAACTGCTGCTCCAAATCCTGTGCAGACCCCACATCCAAGGAGACAGACTTTGCCCAGAGGGTCGATCTTAGCCACAGCGATCTGGTTCATCACAGTGTACTCAGAGAAGGTGCTGGTTCCCATAAACTGCAACACCTTCTTCCCCTTACAGGTAAACCTGGATTCTGAGGTTGCCATCACATCATAATGATCAGCAGCCCTGAACAAGATAGTAATTGGCATAGAAAACAACTTTATGAATCCAAAAAAACCTGTTCTGTGTTTTCACTCGATGGCATCTAATGAGCTGTTGGGTCTGGGGAGCAAATGGGTCTATAATTGTATGAACACATTTGAGAAAAAAAAAAATTAGAAGTTGAGAATGGATGGCATTGAATATTTATGAAGCTTTTTTCACACTAGTTGGTCTTGGCATAATTCTTTGCACTGGGAGATGAAAAACAGAATCATCTCGACTCCTAAAAATTCAAAAACAGTGTTGCGTTGTGAAGATCTGAACGGCACACCACTGTTGCCACCATCTGCCCCAAAGATAATGACTACACAATGAAAACACTGGCAACTGAGGGGACAAGTGTTCAGTCTCGGTGGGGTGGAGCAGTGCTACAATGACTTCTCTTGATATTGATATGTTTTGTTCTTTGTTAAGGTAAAAGATATCACTAAATGGATCGGATGAATTACACCAAGCAGGGTTTCTTGTAACAGTCCACTGCTGCAACCACCGATGTGTGACAAATGCTGCTGCAGAGAAGAATAAAAGAAACGCGGAAAGTTAATTTCCTTAACCCTGCTTACAAGTGCTGTAAAACAAACCCGTGTATGTACATGACTTGAATGAGGTTCCTCCATGTGATGCGGACTTCGTTGGCCTGGGGAGGGCCACCTCTATCTCCACTATCACTAAAGGTTTGTTTGGCTCCAGGCCAACAGGATGAAATAACTATGATAAATTTTACTGTAGGCTACTGTTATTAAAACTATAATTTACCAAAAAAGTGCCACAACCCCTCCCTGAAATGTCCCATTCAAATGGCATTTGTAGTATAAGGTGCATTCACTTAAACCTGGTATAGGCTTAGAGGTTTCAGGTAGCTTCTTCTGGAGCCATAAAGGCAGAAAGAGATGTTTTATACTGAAAACTGCATTCATAGCTCAAAACTATCTTCTCAAAGTGTCAGTAATTCATCTACTCTGAGTTTCTTGCTTATGTCATCTCCTTCCTTCACACTGCAATCAGATTGCTTTATTCTCTGTAACCCCCCCCCCACACACACACTATATCATGTGTAATATATTTATATAACACCGTATCGTACTTTACATGTATTGTACATTTCACAAGAAAACAGATAAAGCAATATGTTGACAGCTTTACTGCAAAAGGCAAGATCAGGGAGAACCAGGATATAAAATTGCCATTCTGAGTGCTACAAATTAAGGCAAACATTCAGCACAGACTCTTCTCAAATTCAAATTGAGATATATGCCATATTGCAAAAAACCTACATAACTGCTCCTCGGAAAAAGCACTGGAAAAGCATCACTTGCAAGTTATTTAGCAAAAAATAATTTTACTTAGCCACCCTGTCCTTTAACATAGGCGGTGGGCATGATCATATCACAAATAAAAAGAACTGATAAAAACATCATAAAATTACAAGTGGTCAAATGGTGGAGTGGAAAGAGGAGTGTAACTACAGGAATGGGGAGGAGACAACAAGAGATCCCGTAATTACACTTTATTTGCTGTTGCGATATAATAAGTTTGGCAACATTTAGATAGTCACAGACTTTTTTAAGCTTTGTACCTTGAACAGAGGGGAACATAAACACATAATGTCTTTACCAGACACAACCCAGAGGGACACAAGAGCACTACTCAGTTTAACATAAACAACTTAGAAATGTTTTTTAAAAAGAAGTCTTATCATTTCCCAGCATTCATAGCTCAAAAACTATCTTCTCAAAGTGTCAGTAATTCATCTACTCTGAGCTTCTTGCTTATGTCATCTGCTTCCTGCCAACTGCAATCAGACTCCTTTACTCTCTGTAACCCCCCCCCACATACGCACACTATATCATGTGTAATATATTCATATAACCCTGTACATACTGTGAATTCACTGTACTCTTACTTAATCTATAGCATACTTTTCCACTATCTCCAAATACCTTTTATACCTCTATATTTTCTTTCTTTGTTTTTTATTTTATGTCTTAGAAGATTTTTTTAGGCCAGTACAACATAATTTTGTTCTGCTGTGTACCTGTATGGTGTGTGGTCTGAATGTTGATAAAGATAATCTGAATCTGATGCCCCACCTTCCCGAGATGAGTGTAATTGAAGTCAGTTATTCAGTAGGGGAAAGTAGTGAAAGTAGTGACGTGTGTTTCATCAGGTGGCTGCAAAAAAATACATTGTTTTTTGTCTATACATGTGAGCACAGGCTTCATTTATGTATGCTGGGTTAATTTTAAATGAACTCATTTATTCACTAGGGGAAGTAGTGATGTGCCTATTATTAGGTGGCTGCAGAATCATAATATCTAGATATGAAATCACAAGTCTGACTTTTGAGGCCACAAAATTACTGTTATGGGCGGGACAGTATTCAATGCATTATGAATTAAACAGATTTACATGAATGTGTCTTATTTGCTACCAGCCTCCAATCTGACAAAGGTGCTGGTGCCCTATTCTTTATGGAGGTCCTCCTGGGCCACCCTCTGCCACAAAGATCACAAAGCAGCACCTGACCTCTACCACAACTCTAAATTAATGTTTTTGGACTATGTTGAATAGTTTATTTGAAAAACATCATTGTATTCTCAGTGATATGAGCAGTTTTACACAATGAAGCCAAGCAGTCTTGTGTCATGATTCATAAAGTTCATTCAAAATAAACAGAATCACCTTAGGTATGGGATAACATTTGTAAAATGTGAGAGAGCATGGTTTGTGCTGAAATGCATTTCAGAAATTAAACATGAAAGACTGCAAAAAAGGCAAAACAATTTCAATTAAACCTGGAAAGGATGTCATGATGTACTATATTAATGAGTCCTGACAATTTGACGTCTCCCGCATAAAGAGGCACATTATCGATTTCTAACCAACCAGCCTGATGTGTCTAGAGATGTGTGTGGTTATCTTGTAGCATCCTCCTGTCAATTGCATTTGATTTAATAAAGGTAAACACTCTGTGCATGAATGGAGGCTGCAGATTTATCACCTCGTGTTCTGCTGCATTCAGGTGGCTGCAGGGATTTAATGTATAGATAAAGTTTTTTCATACAGTATTAAGCAGCTGTAGACAATAGATCAGATGTGGTTCTGGCTCTCTTAGCGCCTCACCCCCATCTGCACACCATGTGCTGATGCCAGCTGCTCTTGGAAAAAAAACATCACATGAAATTCACACAAGTGCACACAATTTATTTGGCAAATACAAGTTTTATTAGAACAGTATAATTCAGTGTACGGTTGGCAAATCAGTTGCTGTTATTAATGAATTTTGATTAATGAATTAGTCTGCCTTCATTTCTGGACGTTTTTATTCCACTGTGGAATTCACTGACCTCCACCATTACCTTTTGTGGCTTGCCAGCCTCTGGTAGTTGCCAATATCAACAGTTACATAAAACTATTTGGATAGTATCACAGCCTATGCCAAGTCAAAAGAGGACATGCAATATTTCACTGAGGCAAAGGGGATATAAGGAGAAAACTGATATAATTCCAAACATATTTATTGCTGTAAAAATATTAATTCTAAGCTGAATTTAGATAAAGAGGTTTAAATACTGCTGCAAGAAAAAAGCAGTCACATAAACATTTTGATGGACAGAGACTTTGTCTTTGATAATCAATAACTCTACAGAAAAAAGTGAGAGGAGCAGGCACAGAACACAAATACAAAAACGCCTCGTGGAATAACTAGAATTGTTCAAAATTTTTGGCATAAAACAGTGCATTCATGTAAGACCCCTTCACTTAAAGAGCAGAGTCGATTGAGAAATTAAGTTTTCATGACCTCTAAGGAAAGGTGTTATTGCAAATGTTTATTGCCATATAAAATCAAAATGCCTAGTGTTTAAATGAAAAGTTGTTTCCCTCAGAATGACTCCTCAAGCAACAACAGTAACATCCAAAAGTGGAAGGTGAAGATGGTGGAAAGAACTTGGATAACACTGCCTGCCAAGTTAAACAAATGGTGATATAAATGATATACAGGCTGGCCCGAGTAAATCTGATCTAAAACTGTTTGACTAACAAGAACAATTTAGTCACGCAAAACCCAATGCAATGCCGAGTTTAGTGGCATGATACAGAAGGTTTTGTAGCCAATTAAACATTGTTCCTATGACACACAACGAACACACGCAAAAAAAAAACATAACACAAAGAAGGAATTCATAGAGCCCATCAATTTAGACCATTTATTTTCCTTTAGAATCACTGTGATATTTTTAACTTTTGCTCATATAGACACCGCAGATGGTTTTCACACTCACATTCTGCACATAATACACTGAATGATATTGATTGTAAGGCAAGTGTACTCAGCAAAAATCTCCTTATATGTGATTTGGACTTTGTGTATGAAAATTTTGGTGAGATTCGGTACAATTTAGTTGTAGATCATTAGATAATTACATGTTTGGGCTTCACTGGAAGTAACACACATGTAGTGGTGTCATTGTGGAGAAACTCTCAGGACTGTCCGGATACTGTGGAGCAAAAACAAAACGGACGCTTCTTAATTTTTCATATGTGTGGCTAGCTAGTAAATCATTAATAGAGGAGAAAGTATAAACATACCATTTCCCATGCTTCATCAGTTCAATGGAATCATTGACCTCACCCAAAGTCATATCATGAGTGATAAACTCATCCAGCTTGACCTTCTTCTCCAGGTAGGCTTTGACCATCTGAGGCACGCCATCTTTACTCTTAAAGCCTGAGCCACAGAGAACACACATAATAAAATCACAACAAATACGGTCTTATCTCATGTCTTGAGCCATTAAAACTGCTGGCGGGTCACACCTTTCCAATTCTCAATGTGGATTGATCCAAATGGAAGCCAGTGCTACAGTTGCTGATATGCAAACACTTAAACAGCCATGCATTACAGAGCTCTATGTTAAGTAATATTGAAGCCGCAAACATCAAATGCACACTGCACAAACTGGCCTCTAACAAGCCACAAACAACATTCTTATTTACAGTCCTGCCAACTATTAACTCAAAAGAAACCAAGAGACTTATCAATGACATCGCACTCAAATTAACCCAAAATGCAATATTCTGTCTCACTGCTAGCTTCCTGCAGCTAATGCTACAGATGGTCTGCCATACACCAAACTGGGTTGTTGGGAGTTCTTGAGCTGAATGGCTGATCCAGTCATAACTCACACACTCCTCTATCTAAACCTGGCAATGAGTACTTTTCAGTGAGCCAATGAGATCCCTATTTATATCTCACAGCATTAGTTGCACCAATAAAATGATTTTAGGTGTAGGGCATTACCACGGAGCAGCTACTTCACAGCTATTAACAATACATGTGAGAAATGCTGACCTTACCCGAAACCTGGATGAGCTCAATTATCTTTCTGCTATTGATCAATTTGTTTGGTGAAGACAGAAACTGACAAAATACTTAAGGGATGAAGGTTATCGTTCACAATCTTTTATGGTCTCAACAAATTGTGCTCTGTGCAATCATCTGCAGTATGTCACTCATATACATCCTCCTCTCCCCCCTCTGATAAGAACCCAGCCTCTTTAGATGGAAAATCAAAAAGAGAAAATGACAAAAAGAAAAACTGTGACTGTGACAGTTATAGCAGTGTTTTTAATTAGTGCAAACAGTAAAAATTTGACTGATATGTGTCTCACCTCCAAACAGGGAGCCCTTCCATGTGCGTCCAGCAATGAGCTGAATTGGTCGGGCAGCAAAGTCATACATGTCTGTCCAGCCAACCAGCACACTGACACCCCAGCCTTTCACACAAGACTCCAAGGCACTGCGCTGGATAGAGTAACTGCATAAAGTCAGTGAGCTTGTAAACACAGGGGTTCAAATCCCCATAGCAGCTGAGAAAATTTGGGCTTTGTTAGTTAGATTTAGAAATAATCGTAAATATAACAAGCCTTTCTGAGCCAGTTTACATCAAATTTTTAAGCAAACCTCTCTCTCTCTGCCTCACCATGACTTCCACGTTGCCGACACACTCCAGGGAGAAGTCCACTCCTCCACCAGTCATCTCAGCCAGAACTTTGCTGATGGGTTTATTGTGATCCTTGGGGTTCACAAAGTCGGTCGCGCCAAACACCTTGGCTTTCTCAAACTTCTCTGGATTGATGTCGACAGCAAAAATCTTCTTGGCTCCTGCAGCCTTGCAACCCATGACTGCAGCCAAACCAACAGCCCCCAGGCCAAACACAGCACATGTGGAGCCTTGTTCCACCTAAAGTGGCAAAAAATCTCATAAAAATTGTGCTTTTGATCGGAGTCTTTGATTTTCTGTACAGTAATAAACACCAGCTCTCCCTGACTACTACGGAGCCACCAACACTTACTGTATTTCATTTCATATATCTGAGCTAAGAAAAATTCAGAGTGGTTCAGGAGGAATTCATTACAGCAGGCATTATCCTTCAGCAATACATGTTGGACTATCACCAAAAGTCAAACATACACACCTTTGCAGTATTAACTGCTGCTCCAAATCCTGTGCAGACCCCACATCCAAGGAGACAGACTTTGTCCAGAGGGGCTGCAGGGTCGATCTTAGCCACAGCGATCTGGTTCATCACAGTGTACTCAGAGAAGGTGCTGGTTCCCATAAACTGCAACACCTTCTTCCCCTTACAGGTAAACCTGGATTCTGAGGTTGCCATCACATCATAATGATCAGCAGCCCTGAACAGAGAATTTATTAAAATGAAAAGAAAACCTGAGAATAAATATGTAATCTGCTTCTGCTCAGTCCGCAGGAGCATCAAATGGTTTTTTACATGAGCAATATGGCAAAAGACACCACAATGTGCCAACATAGTGTGAGACTGAATTTGTGCTGGCTAAATGGGATTGCACAGGTTTAAACACAGGTTTAATGTCTTATATCAACATAACTGCATAAACACGTTTACTTTATTTTTTAAAATTACTATCATTTTTCTTGTTTGCACATATTTATGGTTAACAGTAAGATTCAGTTAATATTTTAGAATCAGCTATTCTAGCTAGTGAGCGCTGCTTGGGCAGGTTAAAGCCCATGGGGCTGAGTTGAAAGAGGGAGTGAAGGGGGGCAAAGTCTTTGCAGGGATGAAAAAAATCGAAGTTTAATGGCTTGACTGATCTGTGTTCTCTAAGTGTACTGAGAAAACCCAGAACACTGATTTATTCCTTCTCACACACACACATTGCTTTCAATAATGGGCACTATGACATACTGTATGTAGACACATAATGCACTATCAAATGGGTCTATAACCTGATGAACACATCCTGGATGAATGCCATCACGAGACAAGAACAGAAAGATGAGCTCACCATCCTTTTTCACAATGGTTGCTCTTAGGACTCTTACAGAAGCGACATTCTCTGCACTGGGAGAGGAACAGAGGAATCACCTTGTCTCCTGTTTCGAAAACAGCGTAGCTATGTCAAATGAATTTCAGGCAAGTTTACAAAACAACAAATCAATTGTGATTAGGTTTGTCTCATTAGGCTGGACTGACTGGCACAAATATGCTTTGGTCTTTGGTCTCACAAGGGAAGAAACACAAGCAATTAGACAAATGAAAACCAAGCTTGTAAGCTTTAACTGACCTGGCTGAAATTCAGTTACTCCAGGCCCGACGCTCTCTACAATGCCGGCTCCCTCATGGCCAAGGACTGCTGGGAAGCCTTCTTTATGCATGCCCTCGAACAGGTGGTAAAGGTCTGTGTGGCACACCCCAGTTGCCACAATCTACACCAAAGAGGATGTTTTTTTATCTGAACAGATGGGTAAAGCGTGTTCTTTATAGCTGCATTAGCATCTTAATGTGTAAAACTGACTCATATGCCACCATGCGTTTTTTAGATTACATGTTTACACTCCAGCAACTCCAGCCAAGCCAGTTATCTAAGACAGTGTAACACTTGGTTATTCTTATTCTCTAAAAAGTGTTTATTTTTTTAATGTTAAAAAATAAGACATACTATTTGAAAATTTGAACAATAGCACAAGAATCGAGCCTCTGTCTAGTGCAGCAGGAAACAGTTATGTTAACAATGAATTAAGAGTCTGAGCTTATATTTTTCATCATCATACTGTATCTATAACACAAGCTCTAACTAGCTCTCCACTGCAATGAAAGAACAATGCTTTTTATTAATTTAAATGTCTTCTACATGGATAATCAACTGATGAGGGTGCTCAATCTTTGCTCTGGGAAATGTAGATTTAGTTTTAGTCTTTCAGCACAATATCATTTACTGTATGTAGGTCACCTCTTTTGTTGCCAACTGCAACGTGCCATTCAGGAATGGTGACGTTAACTTTGGTTTGATCAAACCTCTTGAGAAAATCAGGAGTTTTTAGGTCTTCAGTTTTACATTATTTTTGACAAAAAAAAAAAGAATGACCTCAAAAAAGCTAAAAGATGCATAGAGTGTCAGAGTTACATGTTCACTCTCAGTTAGTTTGGTGGCACTAGCGATGCTTTCAAATTATACTGAGATATATGATTAAATAGTGATATCAAATGCATCACTTGTTGGATAATCAGTGCTGAAAGATATGAAACCAGAGGAGAACCACTGCACATTCACAAGACTTTCAGTCTAATCATGTCATTACATAGGATTTCTGATTAGTGAAATTCTTAAAATCTGCAGTAGACTCTCCCCTACTACAAAATACATTTATTCGATAACGCTTACTTACTAGTTCAGTAGGACATCTTTGTACATGTATAGTGGAAGTTTCTCACCTTGATGCGGACCTCATTGGCCTTGGGTGGGGCTACCTCTATCTCTTCTATCACCAAAGGCTTGTTGGGCTCCCAAGCCACCGCTGCCTTGCACCTGATAACCTAGAGAGCAATCACACCACATGAAATACCACAATATTCGACGCTGCCCCAAGTAAACTATACAAGAACAGGTTTTGGAAAGGCACCAAATGGCGATGTCCTAAAGCCCTTTGAGCGTCTACATCAACTTGCCACAAGCTGAGAAATATCAAGTATCTCTCTGTATTCTACTATGCGTAGTTGAATGGTTGATAAATTGTCACTACCCCATGATTTAAAGGCAAGCAGACATCTTAATGTGTAAAACTGACTTATATGCCACCATACGTTTTTTAGATTACATGAAATTACGGTAGAGAATAGTGGTTTCAATGTCTCTGATAGTGCAGCTGCTGGGATAACACAAAAAGCAAGAGTTTTAGGTCCATAAAACTTATACAAACTTACACTTTCAGCATCATAATTATAGGTAGGGTCAAGAAATTTAGTCTTACTGAGTAAACCACTTCACATATGTAGTGGTTTGCCTTGATGGGTTTTTTTAGTTACTTTGTATTTATTCTACTTTGGAAGTACAATGAATTCTTTGGCTTCCACTTTTTTTTTACCGCCTACGACAAACTTCAGGTTTGCCAGTTTTGACAGTTTCACAGGACACTGTCTGGAGAGCTCAACTGAGTGCCAAGTCAAACACTGCATACATGCATTCACCCCTCGACACTGCAACAACTGCCTTGACATCACATACACAAACATAAAATGCACTCAAATTGGAAAACATTTAATGATGATTCAAAAACTGTAAGTAAAATGTGTAAATGTGAAGTTAAGTACATTGTCTTACAATGTTTGTTTCTGTTTGTTTCTAATTACACTTGAAATGCTGTGACTAACTAATTAAAACATCACAGTTGCACATTTGAGTAGTGCCATATTGAATTATATACCCACCTTTCCAGCCGTGGCCATTTTTGCAGTAGAGATTAGTGTCCAAAAATGACAGAGGAGTTGTGAAAAAAGAGAGAGAGCTGCAGGTCCAGAGAGTGAGAGGGAACAAGCTTGGACTTCAGGTTTACTTATTGCTGCAAGAGGAAATCAGTTACGCAAGCATTCAGATGGGCTGGGTCTTTGAGTTGTTTTTTTTAATTGTGCTTTATTGTGGGTTATCTGTAAAAATACAGCCCTGTTATCAGTTCCTGACACTCAAATCTGGACATCAAATATTGAAACTGAAGAGAGTTGACGAAAACAACCACCACTGCTGAGGACTGTATCAATCATGCAGGTCAACCCTTTATAAAAACGAAATATAGTCCAGATAAAAAAAAAAAAAAAAAAAAAAAATCACCCGGAAAATACTTTCAATTTTCAATAAGCTCTGACATCTTTTCATCTCAAAAAATGTTTCGCTCTTGAGGGAGATGTTGGGGATTTGGTCTCGCTTCGCTACTCTCTTAAACACTCCTCTCACTTTGAAATACACACACACACACAACATTGCTTGGTGAAGATGAATGTGAAAAATGTCAGCCAGGAGAATCGACAGGTATGAAAGGCTGTTGTAGAGACAGTGTATTTGAAATCAAGTGAGTTGACAAATGAGAATTCTTTCCAAACTTAGTTTACAAGAACAAAGCAAACCGAAAATCGCTCGTTACAATACAGGATCCACTCTGAATTACAAAAGTAGAATACCAAGAAACAGGAGCAGTGTGTATGGGGCTGTAGTACGCATAGTTTGGAGGGTGTTCAAAATGAGGTGACACAAAACTGTACGGAATCAGTTAAAGAGCGCGTTTATTTTCCAACATATGCTCTAATTGTTAGCGTTTCTGACTAAGTAGCCTATTACCTACACTAGTAAGCCAGCATTACTTCCAAGGTGAAGGAGCTTTCTCTAACTGACAAAATTATTGGGAGATAGACTGTGTTTTTTAAAATTTTATTAAAACTCATTTCACGATGAAAACATTCATGTAGAACTTCCCCACTGTGTAGATGCCAGTCCCGATCTGAATTTAGGGTAAGGTTAGCATCTCTCTATTGCTCTTTTTCTGTTTGTTAAACACATCGGTGAGTACTTTTTCCGAAAGACTTTTCTCGTGGAATTTTTTTTTTAATTGATATATTGGACCACTATACAGTCTAATTACAAATTGTCATTTTAGTTTGTTTTTGGTAACCGAGCCGAACACTGAGACAAACCAGACAAATCAGACAAACCAGTCTGATTATAACCTTACGACACCAGAGATTGCAACGTCGGTCATGTGGTTGATTAATATAAGTTCAGTGACCAGAACCAAAGTCATGATAACAGTGATGTATTCAAACACAAAGTAGCTCCCTGAATGGGACCAGCAAAAAACCAGCAGCTAAAATAGACAGTCCACACTGTTCAACGAGTAGTTCATATTATCCACCGGGCATCAACCCTGAGATAGATCTGTCCAGTTTATCAATTTTGATCATACTGATATTGAATTCAAATATTGGTGATGATCAGTCAATCAGCTCCAAAGTCCAAACACAGATACCATCAAAAGGTAAAATATACCCAGATCACCGATCAAACATTTTTATCAATGTAAAACAGACCCCTCACTTCATTAAAGATGTCTTCTCTCCCACACGTCTAAATGTTACCCATTCACATGAAGCTGTTGTACACATTATTTCATCCACTCTTTAATATTAGACATAGTAGAGGATTTCCAATGGCGTAAATTGATTCGATAGCTAGGTAACGTGACAAGTTGAAACCACAACCTCCCGTGTTTTGACAATTTGATATAATGTGGGAATAATCCAATCCAATCCATAGAAACAAAGTAAGGGAATTTGCACAGGTATGTTCCTAAACATTAAAGGCACAATCTCTCTGCACATAGTTTGTGCTTTTTCACAAAAATATATCAAGTGCATGAGTCCCCACCTCTTTTGTACGTCGCCAGCTTGTGTCATTTTTAGTTTTTGCCAGTCTACATAGAGTCTTGTAGCATCTAGCTATTATCTTATAAAGTATGAGCTATGTTTGTGCTTCATGTGTATAAACATGCCAAGAGGCTATAAGTTTTTTTTTTCCAAATTCATCTGGAATACCTTGGCTCACCAGTTATCTTGTTTTGCACGCTCCTGTTTTCCTTCTAGTTGATGCCATGTCTCAGTGACCCGGCAGCTTTCAATGTGTGGCTTTTAGTTATAAAACCAATAACATCTCAAGGTATTATTTCAGTGTCACTCCCTTACAGCTAGCATTGCTGTCTCGAAAACAGGAAGATTAATTTTACTCAGTTCTCAGGCCTATCAGCCATTTCTCAGCCATTGCCAAATATCTTTCACAATTAGTAAACTAATTAGTCACATCAATTGTGCTTGCATTGTGACCAAGGCATATGTATGTCACAGTTTGAAAAGAGCTCAGTGAATGATTGCATGCTTGCATAATCACTTGTGTGTGCCATTGTGAAAATATCGTGCAAGGAATTATGACTATGAAATACAAGTGCATATTGGGTAATGATGCATGTAGTGACAGTAAGACAGTAATGCGCTTCCAGAGCATATGATTTCTTACCATTACAGCCCCTACACACTACACTCATGTCCCAATTCCATGATTCCCCCCTTGAGTGATGCCTGTAGACCTTCAAATACAACCACTCTCAAGGCTAAATCTGCTCCTCGTGGTCGGGTGTGGAGTTACTTTTTTTTTGTATGTATACACGTTAATCGTTGTACAAAGCTGTCCGACTCCTTGGTTAGAACTTACAGCATGTAGATTTAATGGGGTCTTCCTAGTTATGGCATAGGCATGGATCGACCTGCAAGCATTTCCTGCAGTGATGAATGGGTTACTCTCTTAGTTGGCATTCTCATGCTCATTAGTGCAGGCGGCAAAGCAGGCAGTCAATTCAATTTGGTTTCCCTATAGATCTTGGCTGGCTTTTGCTTCAAAGTTCCATTTGCTCTTTTCACTATCCCATGTGACTGCAGGTGATAAACATCATAACTTGTGTTTAATTCTTAATGCTTGTCCCAGTCTCTTCATGACTGAATTGTCAAAGTGGTTGCCAATGTCTGAACTGATCTCCTCAGGACTACTAAACCTAGGAATAACCTCCCTTTTCAAATATTTTGCCACAGTATTAGCATCGGAAATGGCAGTTGAGCAGACTCATACCCATCTGCTGAAACTAAGGCGACCAGCACATATTGATTCTTGTTGATTGGTTTCACTATATGAAGTCAATAATAATATGCCTGAACACACCATCTGGTGAAAGAATGTGTCCTATATCTGCTGTCTGATGTTTTTTGGAGATATGTTCTGCGCAGATTTCCCATTTACTGAGCTGGTTGTTGACTGCAGCTCTTGGATATGGCACCACCAAGTTTGTGCTATCATTCTTAGTACATCCCCCCTGGAAAGATAGACCAGTCCATGTGCACAATTAAACAAAAGAGGGAGTAACGAGGTCATAGCGACAAGTACTCCTGTGTGAGATCAGTAGATTCCAGAAGTTGAAACTTTAATAGTGCCCTTATTAAGCCACTCCTATTGTTCTTCTAGGAGGGCAGAGGTCAGTATCATCTGGTACACTGCCAAACCTGCAGGTGTTTCATGAAATGCTTTAGCTGTGGCCTTTGCAGCTGTGCTGTTACCTTGTATATGCCTTTGCGGTGGCAACCAAACCCCTATAACAAGGGGCCGTACTTCGTGATGTGTTATCAAGCTGCGTGCTGAAATAGCCTGTGGGCTGCTTGTGGGTATTAACCTGTTGTGTCCGCATTGCATTAGCAGATCCGCCTTGCTCAGAGATGAACAGATGAAATTACTTAGTGCAGTCTGCATATCCACATGCAAATGCACTTGTCAAGCCAGTTTCATGCAGTCTAAGGCACCATGTGCTTTCTGTCCCTTGTAGTAGTGTTATTATTTTGATCTTATTTTGGGTGTGTAGTCCACAGCTTGTCGGGGGCTGTGTCCAGTAATGCCCTGTCATTATCACTTTTTGTTGTAGTTAGGTCATCTTTTACTTCTGCCGTCTGTTTTGTAGTTGATCTATCAAGATAGAATTTGACTGTCTGGTTGGCAATGTGAGCTACCATGGAAATGTGCATGATAGTTCCATCTGGCGTTATGTGAATGAATGGGTTATCTGTTAGAATCCACACGGAGGACTGGGCCAAGGCCTCCATGGAACTTAGCTCCTTTTGTTGGTGGAGGGCTGCCACCATTAGTGATATTTGAAGGGAGAGGAAATTTTCTCATTTGTCAAAACAGTGGCTTGCAGTGCTATGTACATTCATTTAACCAACTGTATAAACAGCAGACCAGACCCAAATTTCTTTAATGTAAAGACTACAATTGATAACTTTGCTTCATCAAATGCCTACTGGGTGTCTAAAGGGAAGGCAACATCTAGGACTCTTAGGATGTTATCATGAATTTCTTCCCTTCATTAATATTACATGATCTGAGTGAATATCACCTTTTCTAACCTAGTTGCTAATATTTTTTCCAATACCATTAATCAGAGCTATTGGTTGGTAATTGCCACACTGTTGGGGATCTTATCATCTTTCTCAAAGACAGGAAAACACCTGATCTCCTACTTTCAGGAAGTCTACCCAACTGTAAGGCATCTAGGTAGACAACAAGCAGAGTCATGGAGAAAACTGTCTCTGGACTCTGCTCAACATTAAACACGTCATTACCTGGGGCCTTAGCCATTTCCAGAGTACAAATTGCTTGTCTCACCTCGACAAGAGAAATATTTCCCTCTAGTAACCCCTCTGGGCTTATATTAATGGAGTTCAATTGACAAAAAAAAATTTCTTCCACTTCTGCCTCCTCTACTTTCCTTGAGATGTGGACAGCTCTTGCATAATCTAAATGTGTTACAAACTATATTTAAAATTGTTATTATTGACAAGTATTCAAACCCTTTGCTATGACACTTGCAATTTAGCGGTGTCTCCCATTTCTCTTAATCTCTTTGAGACTTCTCTATATCTTGACTGGAGTCCACCTTTGGTAAATTCAATTGGTTGGACATGATTTGGAAAAGACACATCTAAGGTCTCAGAGTTGACAATACCAAAACATGACGTCAAAGGAACTGCCTGCAGAGCTCAGAGACAGGATTGTGACCGGGCACAGTTCTGCGGAAAGCTATAAAAAATTCTGCTCCATTTAAAGTTCCCAAGAGCGAAGTGGTCTGGATAATTCTTCAGATGAAGAAGTTTGGAACAACCAGGACTCTTCATAGAGTTTGCTGTGGGGTTAAAATGAGCATCGCAGGAGAGGGGGTCTGGGTAAGAGAGATTATCAAGAAACAGATGGTCACTCTGGCTGAGCTCCAGAGATCCTGTGTGGAGATGGGAGGAACTTCCAGAAGGATAACTATCCCAGCCGCACTCCACCGATCTGGGCTTTAAGGCAGACTGGCCAGCTTGTCCTCAGAGAAAGACACATAAAAGGCTGTAATCGCTGCCAAAGTTGGTTCAACTAAGCATTAAGTAAAATTTCTAAATACTTATGCCAATGGGATATTTCATTTTTCCTTTTTTAATAAATTTTAAAAAAATTCTTAAATTCTATTTTGGTTTTGTCATTATGTGGTGCTGGGTGTAGACTGACAAGGTAAAAAAATGAATATAAAGGATTTAAACGGCAACTGACAAAAAACAAAACAAAAATAAAACAATGGACAGGGACAGCCACTATCGAGGAGAAATCATAGACTGTTCCTTTAAATGTTTATTCAACTGGTCAGTGTGTAATCCTCAAAACTATGTTCTAAATGTGCAACTTTTCATAAATAAATATCACAGAATTGTGGGAAATGGTTATACTTCCAATACTAATAGCTTAAGCATTTTCAATGAACTAAAAATTTGCCGGGGCAGCTAGAAAAAAAGAAGCCTGCTTCTGTCTGTGCTGGAAATTTAGGCTCCATTCCATGGATTTAACAATCAACCTTGAATCTGTCCCTGTGATTAAGAGAAACTGCATGCATACATTAGGTTAGGGTTCAACTGTATGATAGTTTGCCTGGCAGTTTTTGTGAGTTATGCTTGTATGTGTTTTTGGTTTTGGAAAGGCTAAACTCATCACTTTCAAAAATGCAATTTGCACCCAGGTTCACATAGCCAACAATGCTATTTGCACCTAGGATGTATAGCCAAAGTGGCTAATAACACCTGGGTTTTAGGCTCTCTTGGACCACTTCAATAAGTCACGTGGGAGAAGTTTTGGCGGAAAGGCTTTCTAATATGTGATCGTGGAGGGGTCTATTTAACTCACACCATGACCTTTTTCTAAACGTAACCTGCTAGAATTATAAACCAAACTGAAGATTACATGTCAACTAAGTCAAAGTAAATCAATATTAAGTTCTTCTTTTACACAAGAGTCAAACCTCAGTCTTCTGGGTGACAGTCCTGTGCTTGACCCGTCCAGCCACCACAACCACAGAGAGTTAATTTGATTTCTTTTGATAGTGAAGTTCAAGAATGAAATGCGGCAGAATCATGTTGGTACACATCTGTGTGAAAAGTCCAAATATTTACATCTATTATTGATATAGTTTGCTCCAGGCAAACTCAGATAATGATTTATTGGCGATCTCATAGAGAAGTTGTCAGAAGGTGACTCCTCCTATATGTCTTTAAAGATGTATGAGAAAAAAATGTCCGTTATAAATGAGTCACTTCACGTGTCCCTGTTGGCTATTGTACTGTGTCTGAAACTATTGGGTTGCTGGCAATGCCAACAGGATGTGGAATCATCGATGGAAAATCACTTCACCATCATAAATTGAGCAGTGGAACCTTGCGTCCAACATATCAACTAATGAATAAGTTGTTTTTAGACTCAGAATACCAAGACTTGTTTTATTTTAACATGGAGCTCAATCTTGGACCACATTAACAACAGATAGTTACCGTTAACTTCTCCTGTATTACAAAACAACATCTATGCACACTGTAACTCTCAATATACATACACTTATTTCTATGGTAAAGCTACTGTAGATATTTACCAGGGTAGAGTTGTTTTTTTTTTTCAATTTGTGGAAATATAGGGGTATGTAGGCAAGTTTGAGGATGTGATGGCTATTCAAAAGTTAAACATGTTTTAAAAAATATTTGCATTCGTTGTAACCAGCGTTAATTGCCAGTAAACAAAGAGCCATAGTCCTTTTTAATCCTTTTGAACCAGTGATGGATATCAACAGACACTGATCACATGTAAAACAAATGTTATTTAGATGAGGCCCATGAGGTGAAACATTTTCAGATGCCAGTTTATTGGGTACACCCAATCTGAATGGGGCTGAAAGCAAAGATTAGATGCCTTTATTACTGATGAAGGTAGTTTATCAGCTGACCTATGTATGTTAAAGAAGGGTCTTAACAAAATTGAAGGCAATTCAAAATAGCTTTGTTTTTATTGTTTTAATGATCTACTATCATTAACACGGGTGACATTTTACATATTAATCATCTGCTTATATGCTGCAAATAGTGCATTTTCTATGATCAAATGCAATTAGTCAACACAGAGAACACACCCAGTGCTAATTATAAGTATTGTTGAAGACAACGTGGTAAAAGAAGTCAAATAAGACTGTAAAAGATGAACAATCCAAATTATGACACTTACTCTTGTCAGAATTCTTAGAAAATCATTTGCTTCAAAGGCACTGTATCAGAAAATATTTATCTCTGATGTTTGGTAACGTGCACTCAACCACTGAAATGATTGCCTCTATTATCAGCACACTCCTGCCGCTGCCAATAATTGTGATAACCATCTTTTCCCGGTTACTCCCTCGTTAACAAAATATTCTTAATGGCTTCTTTTCAATCAAACAAAATAGACTTTGTACAAAATAGTGGGACCGTCTTCATTAGTGGCATTTCATGTTTACTTGCACCACAGAGCTCATGGACCTTAAAAAAGGCATGACGGTTACTCTGCTTTTGTGTGTTCTTTTTTCAAAACCAAAGTGGTTTAATGCTCAATATAATTAAGGACACATACTGTAGTTCTCAAAGACAGAACATCCAGGACCTAATGGATTTGACGTGTAACAACAGTACATCATGTTACTCTTTATCAAGTAAAGAACAGTACTGTAGAGATCTGTTATATCTAGAACTGTATCACTGAGATATCGGGCAATAAGGTATAAGGGTTTTCCGCAATTATTATTTGATATCAAAATATGTTGTGAATGCCTGCCTTTTGTATCATCTGAGGACACCCCTGTGTGCAAACAGAAAAATACAGTACATAAAAAGACATTCTGTATCTATGAGTGTAACACTGTCACTCTTAGATTTCAGTTTATGGGCAATCATTTGTAATTCAAAGATTCAGGTTTTTAGACTTTTTCAAAGGAAACTAAGTATATTTCTATGACACGTTACAATAATACCACCCATTTACAGTGACGGGTAAAATGTCTGGGGTCTACCTCCGTAGACCCCGGATATGAATGTTCAAACTTTCTCTGGAACGAAGTGGATTTTTTAGGACAAAATTCCAAAAAGTCACATATAGCAGAACAGTGTAGTATATTATTGAGCACCTGTGGCGGGTTGTGGTGCAGAGCAGCTGTACATGCATTACTACGAGGAACGAGTAGTTACACAATCTTTGCCAGTGTGCACACTTTATGCATGTGAGATTTTTGCCTTCATTCGGGATCATAAAAGCTCAATAGCACATTTTAAAGATAAACCAAGAGTTCATTGACACTTGTATGTGGAAGAAAAGCAAGGTTCAGTAACACATACATTAATACCTGAAACCATGCAAGTAAACACACGCACACACCCCTGTCATACACTGACTAAAAGTTATCAATGACTTTTGAGTCATAGCACAAAGATAGCACTTTTCTTTTTATAAGGCATTAAAAAAAAAAAAACAACATTAAACGACACAAAGCATTGACCAAGCATTGAGGTTATTACTGATAACCACCCAAAATAGGGAGAAAATGAGGGTGTAAATTAGGGAGATTACCAACAATGATGATATACGGCCAGGCGAGTTAAGTCTTAAAATTTGAAATATTCTCCTGTCAGGCCTGGAGATGTATAGTATATAAATATAATTTCATTACCTTTCAAACTGACCCTCTACACTTTAGCAGAGAATAACAGCTTACACTTGGATTCCACTGGGCAGATATTGTCCTTTTGAATTAAAAAAAACCCAAAAACTTAAGACTTATCTGATAGTCACAACTCTGGCATTGTGATCTGTGAGTCATGTTAAACCTGAACTATGAGGTAATCTGTAAGACTTCAACGGTACAAACACACACACACTCAAGTAGACAACTGAAAAACATATACAATCACACTGAAGGATGCCAGTGATGGTGACATGTAACATAGTTGTGTGAAGAAAAGGTTCACCATAATCATGTGTAACGGACACTCAGGGATCAAATCTTCCCTTTAAGTTTCAACTGACATTTCTTCCATTTCTCCAAAGGCACCAATTGACTATGACTCTGAATTGCAATGTGACTTTTTTTTAGTTAACAATTGTATGAATTGGTATTTTTATTGGTCAATAAAATACAACTTTTTAAAGATTAACCACCGATGGCACATAGATAAACTCTAAATTGTAAACAATTTTTGTACTATTAAATTATATTCCAAGAGGTTGGAGTAGTGGTAGTAGTATTAGTATTATGCTACTGAATGAGTTCACTGTAAAATACATAAATACTATACTATACAGTGTCAATGAAGATGCAATAAAATGATCAAAGTTGGAAAAGTGGCTATTTAACCATAGATTTGTGAATGTTTAACTAAAAGGGTAATGATAGCGTTTGGTGGTTTTAATGGACCCCTCTTACAGTTTTAATAAAGTCCCGAGAATCTCTATGCTTTTGAAATGCTGCATTAGCTATGCAGTATGAGGTTTTTCCTTTGGGTGTGTAGTTTATTCTCGTAAAATATGATTACGTTGCTAATGACATGCTCACTAGTACTTTGGATCCATTTCCGTTTTGCCACTGTTGTACTGACTTTCTCCGAGCTGGTGTCAGTTGAGGTAAAACATTATGCTGAGTAAATGAGATTACTATGGCAAGCAATTAAAAAAAACACATAAGTGGCAAAAAATTACAGCAATATTTGCTTTCTTGCTCAGAGATTATTTGAAAATTTTGATACCATGCTCATGTTTATATGCTAAATATGAAGCAAGAGAAACTAAGCTATTAACTTAGCTTAGATAAAAGACTGGAAACTAGGCGAAAAAAGCTAGCTTGGCTCTGTCAAAACACCTCAAAATTTTACTAAGTGACACGTTAGATGTTATATATACAAAAAACAAAATGTAAAAAAGACGGTTTGGTAGTTTTACAGAGAGTTAAAGGCTGGAAACCTCTCTCCTTTGGCTACCTAAGCTAGTCGACTCTAGCTCCATTTTTAGTGTACAGAGAATAGTACTGATTTTGTCAAGTACCTTTTGGGAAGAAATCAGGTGTGTGTATTTTCCAGAATTGTCTGCAATTTTCCAGAAACTATTCCTTTGAAAAAAGCCAGTGCATTAGCTGAGGTAATCATTTGCTCTACAGCAAAAAATATTTGGCAACCTTTTCATAGTGCTACATAAACAACGATGGAAGTCGCATGCTTAACTCTTGAGGTTTTATATTTCTAGCATGTCAAGTAGAACCGTGGATGGAATAACAATGTAAATGGTCAAAATGATGATTGGTTCAGAAATGTTTGGTCAAGTCATGTTTAAGGACTTATGGTTATAAGTTTTTTCCTAGCATTTTAGACTGGTCTTTCTAAAATAAGATTCAAGGTCTCAAGGTTTAACATAAAAAAAATAACCAATGACAAAACTAAAAGGCACCTAGTTGAATGCACGCTGCCACCAAAAACAAGTCTCTAAAAAATGTAAGATCCTGGGTGTTTAAGTATGAACATGGTCAAATAATTGGTGGCTAAACAAAATTTTTCTGATGGCAGAATTTTAGGATCTGAATAGTTCAATTATTCAATCCTTAGACCAAAGATGGTCTTTCTATCGCAGCCAAAACCATTTCATTTTGAGTAAAATATTGTAACAAATAGACTCCAACATCAATCTTAAATAATGGGGACTTGTACAGTCTTGTGCAAACAATGCAACATCAAGAGCTTTCTGTTTTGAGTCTATAGCCATCACAACTGATTTGAACTGTTCCGAATAGATGGTTTTTGTTCCTTTAATGTTCAATTATTCAAATTCTTATCAATTAGTTTATCGATTATTAAAAGTTTATCAAGTTCACTTTAAATCCATAATAAAATATAGATCCATAACATGAAAAATATCAGAGAATCTCATAATTTCAGAGACTTTTGGAATGCCGACATGTGTCCACTGCACATACATAACAAAAAGGCTTAACATGATGAATGCAACAAGCAATACAAACATTCACACATACACCCAAACAAAAAAATTCTTAGACACAAAACAATTAATAGAAATAAAAAGTACACAGGAAAAGCAGAGGTGCTGTTTTTCAGTGCATTCACCATAAGTTCTGCATGTTTATGTAAGGCAAAGTAGAAGTAAATGACAGTTTTAAGTGTTTTCCTTTTGTTGGGTGTTACATTATGGTAAGCTAGTGACAAGGGGCACCTGTGCACATCCCGGTCCTCGTGGAAGACATGTGATCCATCTTGACCCGCTCTGTACTTTCTAAGGTTGTTCAGATTCCCACTGCTTCAGGAGAGGAGTGAGTCATCAGTCGTCAATGTCCTCATACACATTATCGTCAAAAGGCCGTGCCAAAGACGGCTGTATTCTGTGTCGGGAGTACTTGAGCTGAAGAAGGTCTCCTACCTCACTGATGACACTCAGAGCCTGTGGAGACATTTATACAATAAAAAAAGCTGTCAACATGAAGGGCAATATGTGTCTCAAGCAAATTATAAGATGTACCAAGCAAGATTTTTATGTAAAAACACACCTGTCTCCTAAGATTAAATCTAAAACTTTAATGCTGCAGTTGGACCTGATATTTCATTCCTATTGCTTAGGTGTGAGGAGAACTCACCAGTTGGTCATCTTGTTAGGGCAAAGGAGGCAATGAGTTCATATAGATAGGTCTTCTAAACAACAGCAGGTGTTTCAGAAAGAGGATAGTTAGTCTTAAAAGACCAAAATTTAAACTTTCTAGATTTCAAGTAGTTACAGCCCAATTTCAGGCCCTTCACATTTGCATTGCAGCCTCATGGTAAATTGGTTGAAACGAATTTTTACCCTCGTCAATCTACACTTAATAACCCATAATGACGAAGTGAAAACAGAATTTTGGAATTTTAAGCAAATTTATAAAAAAAAAGGTAAATACTAAAATTTCACATGACATAAATATTCAGACCCTTTGCAATATCACTTGAAATTTAGCTCAGGTGACTCCCATTTCTCTTGATCATCTTTCGGATGTTTCTGTGACTTGACTGGAATCAGTCTGTGGTAAGTTCAGTTGATTGGACATGATTTGGAAAAGCCACACACTCATTTATATCAGCTTTCACAGCTGACGGTGTTTATCAGAGCAAAAACCAAGACATGAGGTCGAAGGAACCGTCTGCAGAGCTCAGAGAAAGGGTTGAGGTATAGATCTACTAAAAGATTTCTGCTGCATGGAAGGTTCCCAAGAGAACACTGAACAGTTTCCAGGTTTCTGGCCATGTGACGAATTAAGATCCGATATTCACTCTGACTTTTGCTCTGTTTTAATCCCCACCAACTCCCAAGAAAAATGTTCATGAGCTAGTTGCTACGTTTGTCTGCTGTTTGGTGCTGGGCAAGTAGTGTACAGTGGGTTTCTCAGAGCTTTTTCACTGAAAATGGCTGCTTTCTGCTCCTACAAAGGATACTAATGAGAGTAGTGCGAGCAAACTAACAATAAACAATAAACTGAAAGAGGCAAAATTCTCCATAGAGCTGAGGGGAGAAGATACAGAGTCAGGTAATCATCCTCCGTGGGTTTGTTACTTTTAATGAGTGACCCCTTTCACATGACACATAGTAATTTGATCCATTGTTAGTATTAAAAAATATTGATTTTGCAGCACTTGCAGCAAATCTATGTCTCTCTATCTCCATTCTTGCCTTTCTACTGACTTTGTATGAATGAATGCACCTGAATGGTGCCATTAGACCCCTTGGCCGAAGAATGCCCCAAATAAACTCCTCTCGTTCTGCTCTCACTTCTTGGATGTTGGGTTGGCTAGTAACGATTTGACTTTTATTTAAAGAATAGTAGAATATTAATGTGGTCGATCACATGGAAGGTCCTAAGAAGAACAATAATAAAAGAATTTGGGTTTATTAGTATATGACTGTGTGTGTGTGTGTGTGTGTGAATGAGAGGAAAAACTGTGAAAGCTTACCTATAGGTAAAAGAAGCACACAAATCAACAAGAAACATCAAAGTGTGAGTGTGAATGTTACAGAGAGGAAGGCGGACAGGGAAAGGTTTTAACATCATGACAGATAAAAGCAAAACAGCACTACAATACTCCCACACTCTGTCTCCTGCTTATTTTATTTTATCTTCTTTTTTTTTTCTAAATCACATGAAGTAGAATAGGAGCCAATAACATCCCTGCCTCTCAGCCAACTCCAATTAGAAAGGAGACACGGGAGAAGGTTCAACCACTGTGTGAGCTTATCTATATCTATGTAAAAGTAAGACTAGAATTACTGCGTTTCAGTCACATGCTATATCAACTGGTCAAGATGTAATTTACATCCATGTCTGTCCAGACAGTATATAGTATTCTTTCCTCACTTAGAGACTAATTTTTACAGATGACCGATAGAGAGCTTTGTCACATGCTGCAACAACAATCACCTGAACCTCAATATCAGCAGAACCAATGAGGTTGTGATGGACTACCAGGGGAACAGCAAATACCAAAGTTTCAAGTCTGGCACCCAAGATAAGTGTCACCGGTTCAGTAACCGACCAAATGTAAACTATGGTCACAGTCTCCTCTTCTGTTCCTGAGTTATGACATTGAATAATGGCCAGAAAGTGTTTTTGCAGAACCTTAGGATGTCACAGTAAAAATGACCCTTGACATTGTGGATATTAAATGTCATCATTTCATCATTTTATCCTATTAAACCTTTGTGGGGAACTTTGTCATAATGAGCGTATGAGTTCTTGAGTTATGGACAAAAACGTGTTTTGTGAGGTCACAGTGACCTTGACCTTTGGCCTCTGACCATCATGTCTCTAGCTGACACAGAGGCATAAAAATGACTGTGGACATTGAGAGAGAGAGAGAGAGAGAGAGAGAGAGAGAGAGAGAGAGAGAGAGAGAGAGAGAGACAGTTACAGAAAGAGAAGGAGTGGTCAGCTCTGTGGTCAGCTCATTGCAGTACAGTAGAGGAGCCCTTGTTGTTAAGAGTGGGCGGCTTTTTGATGTCTTGCCAAGTGGCATCAAAGCTCCACACTTCTGTAGACCAACACAATGAGTGAAGAGGGTGATTGGAGTTGAGGTCTGAACTCTAAACACTGGGAATGTACTCTGAAGACACTGCACATTAACCCTGCAGAGTGATCCAGTTGACTCACTTCAACTCAACTTCTCCTGAAACTCAAATTGATAGACTCGTCTTTTGCCAGGACTCCCTTATAATGATCTCAGACACAGTGAGACATTGGAGGGACTCAGTGTGTCTTAAGAGACTCAGAGGTACACACTTTGCGTCACAAGAGATCATACTTGTGCTCTCCCACTTTCAAAACAGTTTTCCACCCATTAGACTACCATTCTTCCCTATAATATCCCTATGATCTCTTGGTTTAGTTAAAAACAAAAAAAACAAAAAAAACAAAAAACAAAGCAGAAATAAAAACAAAAAAAAACAAAACAACTTTAGGTCATTACAACATCTTGGAGGGCCCGAATTTTTTAGGAGTATAACGTTAAACAGCCATTTGTACCCTTCCCTCTTGCAAATCAAGCCAACAAGCTACATGCTGGAAAGCACAGATAAAAACTTAATGTTTGCTCAAGTCTAGTAATTACCCATGACCCCCTGGAACTATATTTAGCAGATGCACCAATGAAGCTTTATTGCAGTTAAGGCTTAGGACTGACAATTCTGACTAATTAAAGAAAGTCTAAGGACTTGGAGAGTGTTTCTCACTGAATAATAATGGCTTCATCGAGACCTTTCTTCTGTGTGGGCAGAGCACAGTGAGATCTCGCTAAGCCTGACTAGTTAACATCAATAACCTTGAAGTCTAAAAATACTTAAAAAAAAAAAACGGAAAAACAAAGCAGGTTTGTCTCACATACAACCTGTTAGGTGTGCAGGAGTTGCATATCATTGGTTAGCCAAATTTTAAAAAAGCCATTAGTTTCAGCAGTGAGAGTCATTTTTGAGGCATCTGAACATGGGAGAGGATTATTTTTGATCCTTTTTTAGTCAGTAAACTATTTCTATGTTGTAGTAATATTCTCAGGTTGAGATCTCATGATTTTCTCCCTTGAGCTTGATAGTGAGAGGAATTATTCACCCTGTTGAGCATGTCTTTTGTGTGCGCGGCTGAGATGCAGAAGCGTGCCCGGGACTCGATGATGGGTGTAGCAGGGAAGCCCACCACCACCACCCCTATGTTCCTCTTTAGCATCTCCCGCCCAAATGCTCTGGTGGGACAAACATGAGGGAGACACAACAAAAACTGTCATTAGGACAACAACCCCGATGACTTATCACATTATTAATCTAAAGAAACGCACACTGTAGAAAAACATCACTCTGCATGTTAATGGATACATCTGGAGAGGATATATCCTCAGGAAGACTTGAGTCACAGAACGATTTACGGATTACCAAACTAAAACAGCAGTTATGGAGGGAGGTTATGGAGCTGGGGGACTTGAAGATTTGGTTTTTACATTTTTTTCTGAAGGTCCCCCCCAATAGGGAGGATTGGGAGGAATTTTGTTTACATTGTTTCCCATTTGTGCTTGAGTTTTATTTGTTATTTTGTTTCTAACATTGTTGTGTGTTATATGTAATTAACATATGTGAAAAACATTTGAAGGACAAATATAAAATGAGGACACACTATTATGCATTAAATAATATGTGTCGAGTCCGTTTAGTTTTGATGTTAAGATAACATTCATTGGTTTAGTGAGTGTTACCATCCTGTGAATGGATTAACATGGGTTGCTGATTAAATGCATATTTATTATAATTTGATCTTAACTGAAATCTTACCTCATGGTTCATTATTCTTGTGATAATGCCACTATTTCAGAGGAATGAATCAACTAATAACAATAATGACCTGGATATCGTGTTGATATCAAGTTATTTCATTGCACTGTATTGATTTAAATGCTCCAGGGGGAGATGGTGAATAAATACTTCGAGCAGGAGCCAGTCAAAGCACAAGGCTCACCCTATCTTGGCTGGCATGTAAAGCATCATGGGTACGACAGGGGAATCGTTGTTGCCGTAGATGATGAAGCCCATTTCTCGCAGCTTCTTGCGGAAATAGACTGTGTTCTCTGCCAGCTGTCGCACACGTTCACAGCCTGGATATTAAAAGAAGACATTTAGAAACATGAGAGTTGAAAGCAGATGCATTGCAAGTTAAACACACTTCTATCCAGTATTTATTTTATCCAGTGTGTATATATCACCTACTTTACTTACAGTGTGCTGACTATTTTTACTAAGTCAATTAAATGTGAAAGGTCATATACACACTGTCCTAATAAGGATGTTTGTCAGATCGTAAACCTAAACTTTAAGGAATGCTGAACATCATTGGCATACGTTTATCGCACGCTGATGTGTTATTAATGAACTGTATATGGACATTCATAAAGCTGCAATTAATGTTCCTGATCTCTACTCAGTGTAATTTACAATTGAATGTAATCAAAAAACTTGCTGAAGAAATGCTTGGTTGAAGTAAAAATGTATAGGAAGTTTCAGAGTTAAACAAAGTCTCCTTTCCTTTTCAAACATGTTTATTTCTGTACTGAATTTGATATTTCTGGTTGAAAAGAAGAGACAGGAAATCATTTAGAGCTAGGCTGCTGATTGGCTTTGAAAAGATGGAAAAAGAAGGCTGACAAGCAGCTGAAAAAAAAATCCTATTCTTGAGAGGTATATGAGAAATCAGCATCCAGGCACCATGGGGAGATAAAGTTCTCTGTTTCGCTATAATATTTAGCTTCTCCCACAGGAGACTTTCTTCTCCGGATTCTTTGAAAAGCTAGGGTTGAATCAAACACAAGGCTGCAAACTCTGTCTAGTGTGCACACAAATTAATGTCCCAAACTACTCGCAAAAAACTATTACAGACAGATGCAAAGATGTATCAGTTGCATACAAATGAGAGAGTCTAAGTTATCAATGCTAGAAAAACATTTTTGTGTTAAATAAGCAGCACAAAGGCAAAATCCTACTTAACTGAGATTTATCTGGACTAGCCATGCAATAGTAGAGCCAAATGCAAGACTCATACAATTAAATGCCAGACAATAAAAACAAAACAAAAGCTACAAGGTGTTAAGGCATTAACTACTGACTGTGCAAGTTATCTTAAGGACAGTATTAGAAGGGGGGGCTTGTTTATCTTGCACATTTCCTGTGATTTAACTTCACCAGCTCTTTATTTACAGGTGAGCACACTGGTGAACACACTTAAGTACAAATAACAACCTAAACTGACCTTAGTGCCTCCTCCTAGGCTGCGTGCCACCTAGAATGGGCTCCAACCAATTTGTTACGTTTAAGATTAGAGTTTGGCTTAGGACCATGGTTGAGTTTTGGTTTAGACAGTCCCAGTGAGAGATGGAATTATGCAAAGCCTGGGCAGATCAACTTGGGGCAAAAAGACAGTAGAAACTTTTACTATACAATATTTAGGACACTGTTATGATTCAGTTTTATAAAGAAAATCAGAAGTCACTGAACATCACTGAGGGAATATAAGCCATTCAGATTTTGGCCAAATGCAGGCAATGGTAAAGAATCAAAAATAAGGAAAAGGCTCTGCATGCAGCACAAGAAAGCGGACCAACTTAAAGAACTTCTTGAAATTAACCTAAAATAGTTTCTCCAAGTGGAAAAGGGATTCTATTAACTCTGTTTGAAACTGGTGAGGCATCCTATCTCCTCCTTGCAGAATAGCTGGTGTAAGATGACACAATGTGATCTTAGATTTTACTAGTTTGCACTGACTCCTGGTGGCTCACTACAAGTGTTACAGCAACTAAAATTAAATTCATGCAACACTGTTAAATAGACAAAATCCTGAGTTACAGATTGTGCTGTGAATATATACATGTTTCCTGAGAGAAAGTTAATTTAGTATTATTGTAAAACATACATATTTCATTTACCCTAATTTCCTTATTACATTATGTTTACCTGAAAAATATCTTTGCATAATTTACAGCAGCAGTCAGAGTTGATTCATTATCTACTTTATGTCACAAACATTTCCATGCTTTTAATGCAAAATAAAGCCAAATATGTCAGTTATTAACCACAGACTCCTGTTATAACCCTGAATCCTCGGGAATCCCTCTTAAGAATTAGTGTACAAATTAGCACTTATGTGAAAAGGTGGAGGGCGTGAGTGGTTAGTGATGTTTTAGCACATCAAAAAAAAAAAAAAAGTCAATTTGGACTTACCTATTGATGTGCCATCCTCTCCCATAATGCACTTCATAGAAGTGATGATTTGCTCCACCACAGGAGGAGACATGGAGGTGGCATAGACTGCACTGTGAGAATGGGAGCGCAGGTACTCAATAAGCTCCTAAACCCAGCAGATACACAGGAGGTGTAAGTAGATATGCATGAACAATGCTCTTAGTACTCTATAGCCTCTACAACTATGGATGGTCTATTGCTCTTAGTAACTGAGACTTGGTACAGCTTACTGTTCTTTTCTCACTTATATGAACAGTTGTGTATAATCCTGTTGTAAAGAATATAAAAGTTTCAGACATCCAATGTAAACTTTTATGCAGTGAAATTGAGGAAAAGGCAGTTCTAATAAAAACTGATAAAAATGACTTCAAAGATTTTTGTCCTTCCACATACAAAATAAGATTTTAAAAACAACCCATCCATCTTTATTGCGGTTACAATGTGAGGAAGAATGACAGGTTAATATCATCTGAATGCTGGATGTGTGCTACATCTTGCAACTTGATGACACATTTCTACACTAGTGATTAATGACCACTCTCTTAAAAAAAAAAAAAAAAAAAAAAAAAAAAGCATTAAGGGTTGTGACAGAAGGTGAAACACAAATCTGTGAAGACTATTTTTTTCTGTATGTTTGACGTCATTCTTTTTAGAATTTCATGGAGACAAAACATGTTTTTTGTCATGAAATTGGGATTCAGCCTTGTTTTGGAGTCATCACAGTGATGTGTCACTGAAATGGTCTCAAATGTCAGGAATGCAGCGTAGATGGGCTGCAAAGCTTTAAATCACCACTGCGAGGACGAAAGTGTCCTTGTCAGAGTTCACACGCTGTTAATTGACATGGAAACCTCTGATGTTAAGTGATTGTGTGAACTTAAAAAAAAAAAAACACACACAAAAACAGAGAACATTTAACACCAGTGTCTATTGTACACTGGGTAACTGAACTAGAAAATTATCTACTGTATATCTTACGACTTGGGCCTGAATTTAGCTTATGCTACACAATACAGTCTCTCATCTTTGTTTTTAACCCTGCTTTTTTAAAACACATGAAATGCCCACAAAAGAAACCCATAGTCGTCCATCCTCACCCGTTTCCCTGCGATATATCCCCCCGCAGCACCAAAGCTCTTAGTAAATGTGCCCATCATGACATCCACATCACAGGGATCCAGGCCAAAGTAATCGACCACGCCTCTCCCTCTCGGCCCAAGGGCCCCGATGCTGTGGGCCTCGTCCAGGTAAAGGTAAGCCCGGTATCGCTTCTTTAGGGCAATCACTTCTGGCAGGCGGACTATACTGCCCTCCATGCTGCAGGGAGGAAAAGGCAAAGTAGAAGGTGCTATAGACAGTTTTTAAGCAAAATGTCCTGATGTGTTCATGTTCATTTCTTTCTTGACAACCCTGTAAATTTGAGCTCAAAGGAGTCCTATATGTTCTCCATTAAAGATCTAAGTTTAAAACTGCTGGGCCCTGTCATCTGCTCAATAGGCTTCACTTCATTTGGAGCATTTACTGATGCACAAAATCTGACTCTTGTGCAATTTAGTCATGCATTGGTCATGTTGAACCTAGGAAGGAAAAGGGGATCTTAAAATCAGAAACTCCTATTGCTCTATTGTTCTTGGCTAATAGTATTTTTATCATGGTTAACTGTAAATGTTGCAAACACAGTTCTCCATGGACTGACAACGCCTACTTTACAATTTCAATATGATCAAAACAGCTCAGGAGTTCAAATACTTAAATGACGCATCTACCTTATGAATAAAATGGATAAACTACCTGTAGATGCCCTCCACCAATATGAGGATCTTCTTCCATGGTCTGTGTGTCCTGGGCTGACCGTGAACTATGGCTTCTTTCAACAGTTTCTCAAGGCACTGCATATCTGACAGGAAAATCAAGTGGTATTATTTTCATTTTTGATATGACAGTTTCTGGTTAGCTGGAAATTCATTTGAAGGAAATTAATAAACTCACCTAAACAGTTTCAACACACCCTCAAACAAAGTGTAGATAGGCCTAATAATAATGGATATTGAGTGTTTTTTTAAAAAACATCATAATCCCACGGCATTAGATTCTTCAGTAGAGTTGCTTTTGTTTGTAGCACATTAGCTGTAGTTCAACTTTACAGCAACCCCATATTTTAGAAAAAAATGTCAATGCTATGCCATAACTTGGCTTTGGTTTGTTTGTGGGTGTAGTTAACATTACAAGCTACCTTTAACAAGTTCCTAAACTGACTAAGCAGAAGAAATAGACAAGAAACTGGATCCAGTTGCCCAGACAAGGAGTTCTGATTTCTGAGGCGGATGCTAATGGCTAATGGTTGATGTGAGGAGACTGCTAACCCTTAGCAGCTATTTACACAGACATAAGTAATTATTATTAAACATAAAGCTTTTCAAATACAGCATTATCATTATTGTATCACAGAAACTGACACAGCTAACTTCTCTACTAAAAATATGACAACAACCAGGTTATCTCTAAAAGAATGATGCTGTTTCTAGCATGTTGATACATCTGTGGGGCCAATTGCTCTGGCTTGTTAGCAAAATGGCTGGCTATATCGAACAACCAGTGGCTAATCATTTTTAACAACTAATTGCAGAAACAATTACACATTATGAATCATGTTTCTAACATGTCAAAAGTACAAGAGCTAAACCTATTTTGTGAGCTGCCATTGGAAGCTGCCATTGTACATGTACCCAACTTTTCCACGTGAGAACCTGAAAGTCGTTCCAGAAATAAGATAAAGTAAACTGAGGGCCGATATGACTTTCCAACAGCAGACAATCTGACTTACATTAGGAAGAGCACAGGTCTTATTAATAATATGATTGCTATTCTTCGGTTTCAATTAGGATTTTCAGTAAGCCATAACAGTGAGACCGTGAGCTTGCATGAACAATTACAGGTTCCTGAAACTCATGCAACTGGATTTAGCCATCATTATTTTTATCATTTATGCTTTTCAAACTTTGATATGACAAAATGTCTTCCACAAAAAGGCTTAATACCTTAAAAAAATCAACATGGTAGTTTATTTTTGTGGATACCAAATATCTTTGCTGACTTCTGAAGTGAAACTTTTTCTGTCTTGGTCAAGCTTTTCAAAATATTATGATGATAAAACTATGATCCAAGACTAAAACAGAGACAAAGATTTGTGAGCTAGCTCCTCAAAAATATGTGTGTACATTGTAACGTGTTGCATTTTCCACCGTAATGAAAGTAATGAGACCAAATAACCAGACAGTGGTGAATAACCTCAATGCTCTAAGTGTATTAATCATATGAGACCCTAAAAGTAATAAGATGAAGAAGCAATGAATGAAACCACTTAAACAGAAGGGCAGACAAACAGAAACAAAGACGCAGGTGCACAGAGAAAATAAACTGAGGGAGACAGACTGATAATAGGACCCATTTGCAATCAAGACTCACTGTTGTGTTTGAAGACTCTTATGGTGGACCCAGAGAGTCTGGCTCCAAGAACCAGAGAGGCATGGTTCAGTTCATCACTCAGAATCAGACAGCCCTGTGGGAGACGGCACCAACATTAATTAGCATAAATTACTCATACAAATGTTTTTTTTTGAACCCATCTCAGGTTGCAGACAGTGCTACACATTCTGACCTACTTAAAAGTCACTTCGCTAGATATTTTTTTATTAACTGCATGGTTTGCCGGTTAAGGGACGCCACTGAGCAACTACTCTGATGTTGGAAACGTACACACCGTACATTCCCACCAAATGGTTTGACAAGTTTCACAAGAATGAAAGAATTTAAAGCAGCAGTCTCACACTCTCCACTGATTCCACTCAACAGTGGATACCAGCTATGTGGTGAAGTATTTACCTGTCAAACACCATCAGCAGCAATGTGAAAACTGACTGGTCTGAACTCTTTGTTATTTTTCACACTGATATGCAGTCAAGCTACTATTCACCAATGAGAACAGGAAGAGTATTGCTCCTGATATGACGCCGGAGGCCGGTTTTGTGTCTCCATGGATTAGGTGCTACTAGTTACCTCTGATAGTCTGATGTTATGGAATGTCTTTGTTAGACTGTACTGAACAATGCACTTAAAAAAATGCTCGATAGTAAACTTATTTCATCTTTGGCAGTTATACATGAGTTAACACACCAATAAATACTTAAACTTACATCACATAAAGAGAGGGAGTGATAGTGAGATAGAGGACAGACAGAGAAAAGGGAAAAAAAAGTGATGTGACAACACACAGGAAATCTGGCTTAGAAAAAAAATAGGAAGCTTAAGAATAGAGACAAGAAAAGTCTGCTGCAAGAATAAATCACAGCTCTACTCAGGAATCACCTATCACATGTGGTCTTACCTTGCCGGCCAGAGCCGGTATGTTCATGGAGTTGGTTGCGAAACCCATCCCGAACGCCATGGCTGACTCCACACCAAGGAACTTAGCCACCAGTTTCTCCATCTCCTCGTGTCTGTCCAGGTTACCTGAGATAGAGACATACAGGAGGTCACCACGAACACATACCAATCAGAACATCAAAGATCTTCAGTGGCTTCACCAAGCGTTCAGACCCCTTCACTTTCTGCACACGCCAGTCTGTCTTGGTTGTCCCCTATGGGCTACTGTAGTGTTCCTTTAACGTTGAACGCCCCAGTCCCAAAACATTCATTTTATCCATTAACAATTTAATGTACAACACAATATAGTGTGAAAACAGTAGAGGGGGTCTGAATACTTGCTGAAGCCAACGTGTGCTTACACAGGCTATTTGGTAGACAAGGGTTTCCTCCACATTTTGGGAATCTATGCATATTCACTTTCTTGCTGGAAATTGGATGAGAAGATTGACACTGCTCAAATAACTATCCATTCGTTCTATAGCTACAACCTGGGGGTAGTTAGCCCAGCTAGCATAAAGACTGGACGCAAGGGACAAGAGGTCGCTCGTCTCTCTCTGATGTTAAAAAATACACCTACCAGCACATTAAGAGCTCTATAATTAACATGTTCTATACCTGTAGTTTTTTGTATGGATTAAACAAAGTGTGTAAACGGCAAGTTGTGGTTTTACAGGTGATAATGTGCCAGACTATTTCTTGGCCAGGCACAGGGATCCTACTGGAGTATGGTCATCAACATGAATTTGCCAGACTTTTCATTTTGTACCAATCTGCTAATGATGTGTTAAATGGTGAGCTTCAAACAGTGCTGGTGAGTAGATTAGTTTTACATTTGGACAGACGCAGGTTAGCGGTTTCTCTCTGCCACCAGTCTTTATGCTAAGCTGAACTAACCATCCTCTGGCTGTAGCTTCATATTTAGCATCGAGACATGAGAGTCCTATCGGTCTTCTCATTTAACTCTGGGTTAGAAAACAAATACGCATATAAAAGATAAAAGATGAAGTATAACTTGATGTTACCGCTTCGTTAGCTAAATAATAACAGCCAATTGCAATATGTGAAGCACATGGTAAAACTTCCATGAGCACATGGAATCAGTTCATCTCTCAGTGCCGGATTACATATCATCTTCTGCACATTATGTGCATATATCAAATTATGATACTTGGAGCTGACAGCTCATATGGGGAACACCCTACTGGACTCTTTATCAAAATGTGGGCAGGCTGTCTCTCTGTGTAAGTAGGGGAGGCGTCACTGGCTCTTCTTTATCAGTAAATATCTGCTAACCAGATGGTCTACTTCACTTCCTCCAGGTTCATCTGGATCTTATCAGTCCTGCTCTGCAGTCTGGCTTTAGCTATACAGGTAAATACAAACCCTGAGAGAGGCCTATACTGTATCCTCAAGATATTATTTTTTTTTACAGATTTTTAAGTTGAAGCTTTCGCCAAATCTTTTTAATTAAAATGTTTTTTTCTCCTGCTTTTTAAAAAGTCTGTAGACTTAACCCATTTGAAAAAGAGGAAAACTGATCCTCAGGCTGACTTTTTATAACTGTATAGATTAACTGTTAAAGATTCTCTGCTGAGTTTTTGTCTATTAATAACGCTATGGAGCAATGTTTTATGAGCAGGCCCCTTTTTTGTTGACACTGTATACACGCATGAGGCAATGAATGGAACTGCTAGCTAGCAAACATTGATGTAAATATAGCAGAATTTAAGATATTGAAAACAGGCGTTTAGCGAGAACAGCCTTTAACACTTTTGTCGGGTCTAAAGCTGAAACAGTTAATCAGTTGATCATCAGAAAACAAATAATAATTTAGAAAATTTACCATCGAGCAAAAAATGCAACACTTTCTGGTTCGGCTTCTCAAAGGTGAAAATTTGCTGGTTTTGTTTGTTTTATATCATTTTAAATTCAAATCTTTGAGTTTTTGGCTGTTTTTCAGACGCCTGCACATTTTATCAAAGAGAGAGAAAAAAAAAAAAAAAAAAACACATGACAGATTAACTATTGATGAAAATAAATGTTAGTTTCAGTCCTAGTCAGGTCCCAAGGATAGAAAAAACACATTTTGGTGAGTAACACTAAATGGAAGCACTAAAACTCGACATCTTTAACAAAATTCATAGCTTCTTTAAAGCCGCCCGAGGTTTTATGAGAAAGAAAACCAACGTTTGCTGTGCAGTAGAAATAAAGCTAAGATATTAAAATCACACTTTTTGATATTTGCACTGCAATCAAACATGTGTACAGGTGGAATCCAATACTTTCCACTGCATCACTCAACCAAGTGGTCCAGCATGCTTCGTTTGTTGTGGTGAATAAATGCCTCCAGTTCCAGTGACAGCAGTGATGGTGGGTGTGTCTGGTGTGTTTTGATGTGTATTTGTACCAGTCTCCTGCCTGGTGCTTGCAACTCCGACGCCATACTTCATGGTGACCTCAGCTGCAGAGTCAGCGCATGGACCTGTATTCTCGGCGAAGCCAAGATAATTATACGAGCCCAAGTTAATTACATCCTGCACTACCCGACCTGTGTATCTGGGAGAGACAATCAGACAGAGGAAACAGTCAATGAGAGTAAGCCAATATTTTCGCTTCCTTATTGGTACAATTAAAAATAATGATTGGCAGAACTAATTAAAAACTAGATTGAAGTGGACAGAAAGGCTGGACAGCCGGAAAGTCCCCTTTGTTTTTCTTATCTTTCCAGCTTCGAGTAGGATCTGCTAAATAGATTGATGCAGCTGTCCCCTAATTTTCTCAGTGGCACTTTGGATTTTTGCGTTTTCTCTTTTTACCACAGTGTGCGATGTCTTCCACACACACACACACACACACACACACACACACACACACACACACACACACACACACACACACACACACACACACACACACAAACACACACACAACTTTCCACCGTGGCTGGCCTCCGTCTTTCTTCAAATACTAGTAAGGAGTCATGATGTAAATTGTTGAATTGATGTGATGTTCTGATCACTGTTCAGAAACAGGTTTGCATCAAACTTATGAACTACAAATGAAAGTGGCCCAAAGCAGAAGCAACTTATATTAATCGAATGTGATCTGATGTGTTCACATTGGCAGTCATATCAAGTCACATATAAGAAGACTAGATTTAGCTCATCTAGGTTCACCTGCAGTTTAACATTAGTGAGGAAGAGGAGCATTTTGATTTGCATTTCAAACTACCTTCAGACGTGGTAACTAGGAAAATCAAATGCTATATTTATAGAGCAAACGGTATTGTTCATGTTTTGTTATAAATAGGTGTGGATTTAGCTCTGTGGTCATTTCTGAGGTCAGATTCTGTGTTATACTGAAATGCATTATTTTATGCGTTAGTTTCCCTCACCTTGTCTTTCCCCCAGGAAAAGGGCAGAGCACTGTGTTGTACAGATGTTTTATTTGCTTTAGTGCTGACAGCCGATGATCAAGCAAACAGGCCAAATATTTTCTGATTCCAGCTTCGTGAAGATGTGCTGCATTTGTAATGGTTTATATCCTTGTGAATTGAATCTCTTTGGGATTTGGGCTTTTGCTTTAAGATATATATGAGTTGTTAAGATACGATGAGCATTTTTCACTACTTTATCATTTGTTACAGACTAAATGATTTGCGTTATCTAAAGAGTAAATGACAGATTAATCAATTCTGGTTGGTAAGGCTGGAACATTCCTGTGAGCTGAATGACAAAAAACTTAATCAACAACAATTTTGATTAATGTGCTAATCCTTTAAATCATTTGCAATGCAAAAATGTAAAACCATTGTCTGATTCTAACTTCTCAGATGTAAATATTTGCTTGTTTTCTAAGTATTCTTTGATAGTAAGCTAAAAATTTACAACTGGACTCTCAGTGAGACAAACAAGACCATAGAGCTTTGGGTCCGGGAAACACATCAAAGACCCCCCAAAAATAATAGAAAATAAAAAAAAAATAATTGACCAATTAACTGATAATGAAAATAATTGTTAGTTGCAGTTCTAGTTTATATTTGCTTATTTACATGTCTAAATCATAACCAGATCATACATCATTTTGAGGCCTATACTATACTAATATTTGGACTCATACAGAAAAAAAGGAAAAAAATTGACTGGTAGTACTTTTGTGTTTTGTTTTTTTAATATAAACATGTAACATCAAGACTTTTTTCTTAAACTGTGGCCAAGATACATACTGAGCATAACATTTTACATCTGAAAAATCCCTTTGTCAACACTCTCTGTTGGACAAACTATATGACAGGTGTCACTTTTTCTAAATGGCCTCAAACTTAGTTTGGCATTTTTGTTCTGCAGTTTTTGTTACTCATCGGCCGACATATACATATTATATCCACAATGAGCTTGTATCAGCCGATATATGAGCCTGGCTGAATAATGGATCTAGTTCTATTCTCAAGTATCCCTGTTTTTCTCATATAAGACACCAGATCTCCTCTGTGACTAATAACAACTGCAAGCCCCACAATATTACATATTCAAAGCTATAAAGCCACTTTCACTTAGTTTCCTCTTTCATACAACCGAATAAAGTGAAATTTGGTTTTATACTGTTGTAACTTAAGGTCAGCTCTGGCCTTGGCTCCCTGTTTTTGCTGTCTAGTAACATTACCCTGTCTTCTGTCACTTTTCTTTGTATTAGTAGGAGATAAGATTGTTAGCACAGTTAGAACTAGTCCTTGACTGGGACATTAACCATAAAGCAGACTCTCTCCTACTGTTTTCCCATTTAACCCTCTGACTCTGCATTGCGTGCGTGCTTGGAGGATAACTTGTAGATTAACATATTTACAGTCTTGAATTAAGGGTAGGCATTTCTCACTCAAAAGTCCAATTGTAGTCATGGGACACTCGTTCCATCAGGTCCATTTTGGCCCCAGGGACACTGCATATGGGTCTGTTCCAGTTGTCTCTGATCCGCATGTAGAGGTTTCTGGTGTAAAAGTTCTCAAAATCCTGGTAGAGGGGAACAAAGTCCTATACATGGGTGATAAAAAGAAAACATAATGAGAGGGAGTAGAGAGATGACCACCATGACCTGAGTGGCGCAGAATGTAGGAATTTCACCCTAAATCATGAATGTTTGTTTTATGAGTAGAAAAACTACTGGTCACCTCAAAGAACTACATGCCACTCATACAACTGCAAAGCTTAGCTGGGAGGAATTTAATCTCTAGAAATATAATCTTTAGTATATAAACACATGACTAAGGCAGTTCATTTTCCTTGGCTCTTGGAGGAAACATCCGTGGGATATCCTCGGGGTGATTTAACGACTTCCCCGCATCTATTCCACAAGCTTCCTTTCCTCAACATAACCAAATACTTAAAACAATGGACTTCACTATCAATCATTACATAACATGTTGAAAACAACGTGAATGGTGAAGGACATGTTCCAAATGTGCTGATAACTCCACCATTAGATGTGCGTAGACAAAAATGCAATCTTAAGAATGCACATTGCACTATTGTGAAGAAAAGCAAAATTCTCCTCAGGGTGAATATTTCAAATATCATATCAGCCTCACTCAGGTTCAAACATCTTTCTCAACTTCTAACTGTTTCAGCATATACATAAACACATTTCTTGCCATCTAGTTCCTGTTTGGTATAAAAATCACAGTTGACAAGATTACATCAGAATATCTGAGGTTCTTCTTGTCACATGTACACTTCTTCTGCAAACACCATGCCTGAAGCAATACTAGTTAAAATGCTTGAAATATGAGAGCCTGTACTATAGCGTCTAACATGTAGAAGCTTGTCATGGGCAAATATCACTTTGGTTCAGTTCTGTTTGGTTCGGTTAACAAAATAACAAATGGATCAGGTACATGTTTCCATTTCTTATCAGGGTCACCAGGCGACATGTAATTAGAGCTCAGTCGACCAAATCAGTTCCATTCAACACCTGCATCTTGCATGCTTTTCCTTGACAGCAGTTTTGCTCATGGCATTGCAATTATGCAAACAAAACAGTAATGTTCCAGTCTTTGCACAGGCACAGCATTCTGACCGCACAATGCATGTGCTTGCTTTTGGAAATCAGCCCAAATGCCATTATAATACAGAAACGGTTTCCAAGGAGGTGCATTTTCTTAGTGCGAAAAAAAAAAAAAAAAAACTCTACCACAGTCATTATAAGTTATAGTGATTGTTAATTCCAAACCGGTTTAGATCAGTGAAAGCTTTCCCAGACTTGCCTGATGACTCTGTTTCCTCATTTTCGTCCATAATCTGTCTGTGACTTCTCTTACCTTTTGCTCCTCCTTCTCCCTGGCGATGTAGCACCTTTCGATCTTCCAGTGACGGAGAAAGTCCCGAAGGTAGCCGAAGACGGTCAGGATGCCGTAGCCCATGTAGGTGAGTACAGCAACCAGCATGGGAGTCTCCTCGAAAGACTCAATGAAGGGCTGGCTGTACAGGCTGCCATTATCGGAGGCTGTGTGGACCTAAGTGACATCAAAAAAAAAAAAGGAAAAACTACTGTACTGAAACATCATTAAAAAAACAAACCAAAATCTCTCTCTCTCTCTCTCTCTCTCATATATATATATACACACACACACAAAGCTTTTGTTTTTGATGTTATTATTCTATCCATTTAAGCCAGGATTACTGTTTATTTTTAATAGCTCGTAATGGCATTATAACTGTTTCATAACCCCATTATAGTGTTTTAGACAAATGCATTAAAGTCCATCTGTTATGGAGGCTGCAATGGCATCATGCAGGAAAATTTATGGGCTAAATCATGTAAACTTGTACGTTTTGGCTGGAATATGCCAATTTTACAGCGGAAAAATCTTTTTTTTCTTTACTTAATTTTTAATGAAGACATATAATTACTCGGGACTGTAAATTATAAAAGGTATGGGTTTAGTAACTAGGGTCAGTTATAAAGATAGTTTCACATGGATATTGTTTAAAAGAGGCATAATACAGAGCTGCCGTCAAACATAATAAGAAAAATCCCACAAGGTTAAAAAGTTATCACTTATCTCCCCAGGAAAAACACATTCCCTCCACTAATACCTTGGCTGGAATAAAGATTAGCTTTTGGAAAATTTTTTATATAAATTGACACCCTGATTATCTGTGGCTCCCTCTCCTTTTGTTCTAATGAGAGAAAACACATTTTGTCTTTTGTTATTTTTGTCTGGGGTCACTGTACTCACTCAAAGGTGACATATGTGCAGCCAAATTGTAAGTGGGAGGAAGATAAGAACACAGCATTAAGTTCCAGTGAGCTGTACACTAGTTACACAGGAAAGAAAACACTGTGACAGAGACTGTGAAGCAAAGATTTGACTGCCAAAAAAGGGAAGAGCAGACTGTGTTGATGGAAATCTGTGCACTCAGGGCCAAGTGATCTACAATTAAATATCAAACTTTACATATATCTATCTTTTGAACAGAAACTTAAACTTTACACGCCTATTTTCTCCATTTGGATAATTGGATAGACTGAAACTCACTTCCCACTACACTCACTAGATTATGCAATTTTCTTGTCTCAGTGCTCATGGCTATTAGACGCTACATGTGACTGGTCATGCCTCTCTCACACATATTTTACAGAGCAGCAATGCTGACATCTGCACGAACCCTAATCAGCTGAGGTACAGTTAAAACACGCTCAGTTTCTTAGTCTACCAACCCAGTTTAATGGCAGAAACTGATTTTATTTTGTTCTTTTTGGCACCGGGGTGTCTAGTGATGAGAATAACCTATCATCTGTGTCTCAAACTGGAGATAACAATATCTACTTCGCCTTCGCCAACAGTCACCCCAACGAATTACTGGAGTGGCTGTCTATGATATTTCAGCCATTGAATGAATAGTGGCACTGGTTCAGTGTCTCTCTAATCACGAACTCCTCTCACTTTCTCAGTTGTAAAGCCAGGTACCCTGTTCAAGTAAACAAAATTTAAAACAACAACAACAACAACAACAACAACAACAACAACAACAACAAAAAACCCCCAAAAAACAACAAAACTTTTATGGCCAACATTTGCAGCTCAGACGACTGCGCCCAACCAAAATGGGCCAAAAATTAAGAGTTTTATTCAATCAGAAGTAGACAGGATGAGCCAGTAAGAAGTTCACACTAAAACGGGCTACAACCTCCAAGATAAACACAATATCACCTGACGAGATAAAGATGACACCTGCAGATTCATCCAGGTGGAGAAACGTGAACTGTCCCACTGATGTTTCTCCATCATGAGATACTACAGATTTCATTTCATACACTGTTGGAGGTTCCACTATCCCCAGTTTGCGCCTCGTACCGACGCCACAACCCGGGGCCGGACCTCTTCTGAAATTCGGCGCAGATTATTATGCCCTAAACGGAGTCAGAACTCGGTGCTAGGTCAACTTTCCGAGCTCTCACCTGCCTTTTTTAAAACCACCTTCCTCCTACAAAACAACCGAGGGGGAGGCGGAGCGCGACGTGAACCGATTCCCTGAAAGTGAGATTTAAACGCGTCAGGAAGATGCTCGGAGCAAATGTGATAAAACCGAATTGAAGAACGTCTCGGAATTATTCAGGCAAAGCTTTTCATTCGTGTTTCGAGGGAGATATCAAACAATAACAATCGGGCAAAACTAATTAACGTCAAATGCTTCATGGAGTTCGGCTTTCGGTCTGTCTCGATGACAACAAGCTGTCATGAGATTGTCATCGCACTAAAAACCTTCGCCTCGTCGCAGCCCGACGACGCAAGAATCGGCGGAAAACGGCAACGGCGAGCACCGTGCGGGTGTTTCCGGGTCCGCCGGCTTCCACCGCCCGTCCTCCCCGGTCCCGTCCCCGGGGCCTCACCTCCTCCTCCTCCTCCTCCTCCTCCTCCTCCTCGGGGTGGCAGCGGCGGAGGCTCTTGACGGAGCCGTTCGCCTCCGGTCTCAGCCCGTCGCTCGCCCGCTGACGCGCGTCCCTGGCGGCCGGCTCGGTCGCGGCGCTCTCAGTCATCGCTGGCCGACGCTTGTGGAGCCGCGGCCGCGGTGACTCGCATGTAAAACGCGGAGCTCGGCTGCGGTGCGAGGCGGCGACGGCGTCCGAGCCGGGAGCGTTCAGGGAACCGCACCGCACCGCAAAAAAACTCCACGCTCCACGCTCACGCACACGGGCACGCACGCGTTTACCCGCACACGGAGGAAACCTGAAAATCCTGACACGAGATACCGGAAATCGACGCCCATAAATGACAGCGGAGCCCGGAGGGGGGCGGGGCCACGGGGGGGTTTCACGTGTACGGAGGGGCGGGGCTTAACGTACGTGGGCTTGATTCATATTTTATAAAGCAAACGGCGCTTTGAAATGCGCGGAAAGAGTTTAAACCATCAAATAAAGCTGCACAGGGCCTTTTCAAAAGCAACACAAAAAAAGGTAACTTGATGGCAAATGCATTAAATCAGGTCAGTTAGAATTAAGAGGGAATGAAAAGGTTTGATGGGCTTTATCTTAAAATCTTAAAATTCCGAATGTACGAAATTAAAGTCCGACTTCGCAGGCTACAATAGACTTGACAAAAATAAAAATGAATATGTGTAAGAAAGCAACAAGCTCACATGCAAATAGAACAGTTAACTTTCATTTATGTATGACGGGAATCAAGATGATAGAATCAAAAATGGTATCACATGCCGTAAAAATAAGCCCCAATATCTGAGTAAAGCGTCGAAATTTAATACTATCGCAAGTATCACATTCTTGTTTAGATTCTTAGATTTGTATTTGCTTATAGCCGGTGGTTTTAAGAAAAACGGTGAAGTGTAAAATCTTAAGCATCAGCTTGCTGACCAGTCTAACCAGATAATCTACATTATATGCGGAGAGTGCAGTGCAAGTAAGAGCAAAGTTTATGTATCAGTTTCTCAGAATCATACGGTCAAACTTTCTTCCTACACTTACCCCTTTGTGTTGCCACACAAGAGACATTTATAGAAAATAATCACTACTACTACTACTACTACTACTACTACTACTACTACTACTACTACTACAGTTTTAAGATTCTTGTAATGTAGAATGTTTCTCAAGCAATAACTTTTGAAATATGATCAATTTACCAGTGTTTTGATAAGTTCTACTATTGTATGTACAACCATTACTAGGTTCAATCATTTATTTAACTGATTTATTTGAATTATTACTTCCTTTAAGTCCTTTATCTTACATGTAGGATGAAATAAAGACCTAAAAAGCTTTGACAGAAATAATGTTGTATAATGTTGTAAATGCTCACAGTTAAACTTTCCATAGTAGTAAGTACAGAGGCCTGAAATATACTGAGATTTCAGACTGTATAATAAGCACATTAACACCATAACATAATAATCAATATTCATGTGTCTTTTTCTTTATTAGCACAGATTTAAATGAACGCCAATACATGGGCTGAGATTTCAGACTGTATAATAAGCACTACATGGGCTTGATACATGTATCCCATTATTGTCTTTGTTTACATGGTGCAATGTAATTTCAGGCAAATATGAGCTGAAAAGAAGCCTTGAGAGCTTGTTGCATGTGTTCGGTTAAGAGGCTTTGGTATTTGTGACACCACAGCTTAGACTGCCACTGATTTTTGGAAATATCAACACGGTAATTAAAGCTGTGAATCTGTGTTTTAAGCCAATTAAACAAGAAAGGAAAAAAAGAAGAAGAAGAAGAAAAAAAGACTGACAGCTTTTGATTTTTTCACTGGTTTCTTCTCAGAAAATAAGATCACTGATAGGGAAGAAAGGGGAAAAAAGAAAAATTTAGACAGACACACAATATTAGGACAATCCATTCCTTTTTGTCTTCATTAAGCATGATTGTGTTTGCTCGTATTTCTACCAACGCAGCTTAAATCCTGACCTTGCCTAAAGTGATGTTTTTTCCAGCCGTTGATGACATTATGAGAGCCTCTGTGCTACTCTTATAAATACTCCTCATCATGAGTGAAGGCCTTGCAATGGGCAACAAAGCCCGCAGGCGTGTTTCCTTCCAAGGTAAGACATCTGCTTTAGATCAGCAATCAGAATACAGTTGCTATCAAATCTGACTATATAAACTGTAGAGCACAGATAATCTGTAAATACAGACATTCTGATGTGCATATCACTTCACACAGACTCGAGGCTGTACACGCTACAGAGCAGCAGACTGTCAGACTTGGCTAAGATAACGTATCTTAGCATAACTCTGAGTGTACATATCAGTCCACATAGATAAAACACTGTCTATGTGACATCGTAGAAAAACAATGAAATACATTTAGGTATAGTTCAAATTACAACATGCAGCAGGAATAAAGACCCCCCCCCCACAAAAAAAAAACAACAAAAAACCCAAAACAAAACAGTGTGCAGCATAAATTATACAGCCTATGAAGTATGAAATTAATGAATTTAACAACTGAACATTGTTAAAATATGTGGATTTGAAAAGTAACCTCCTGTCATTTGTCCGCTTTAGTACTGGAGCCTGGCTTTGGCAGCTTGAGATCTCTGATGATAAGAGACAACATTGGTAAGCTTGTCAGGAAAGTGCTCACTCTCAGCTTGGATGAAGTCACTAAAAAGACCTGTGAGGTAAGATGTTTAGGTTGGACTAGACGGCTGCTCTCTGACTTTTTCAGAATTTTGTTTAACTAGTAGAATAAATAACTCGGCCTCTCTCTTCAAATTTAAGTAAGTAAAGTTAATTGAAATAGCTCTTAAGACCAAGTGCCGACAAATGGCCTCGTCAAATACACTTTAGCAGTACTAGTGCTATAAAGAACCCTTTACATTGCCATATAGTGTAAACACAAGGGCTCCTTGGTTGTCGCTAATTCTCTCTTTTCTCCAGGCCAAATGGACAATCAGCCCTATGTCAAATCAAAGGCAAGGACACGAAGGTATGACTAGTAGCCAACGTTAATGAATGCCATCAACCGATGCTCTGATCACACAGCTTCTAGCATTTTATCGTTTTTAATCAACTACAACTGCACTGTGATAACTTAATCTGGACTCTACGCACAGTGGAGGACGGTAAAATTCTCACATGTCTGAGGAAAGCTTTCAACCCTGCATGTGACTTTATAATCCAGATTCCAAATGCAGTGTTTCCTAAAACAGCTGCTGTTTCAAGTTGGTGTGTGTGTTTCTATTAGTAGTCAGATTGAATAGAGGGGATACTAGAACCAGCTGATGTAAACACTAAAACTGAAAAAAGATTGAATGAATAAATGATTTAGTGATTTTTTTGTCAGAGTATAATAGAGCTTTATTGAATAGATGGAAATAGAGGATAAACATAGTTGTACAAAATAGATTTTTTTTTTTATAATTGTGTAGGTTGTTGGGGGGGGTAGGATTCAGGATCTAAAAGGAACATTTTATTTGTTTTCTTGCTGAAAGTTAAATTAGATTACACACATTTTGATTACACTCTCATGTCTATGTCCAGGCCAGCTGTTTCCCATAGTTTTCAGTCTTTATGCTAAGCTAAACATGTCCTGGCTGTAGCTTCATATTTACCATATGAGACTGGTGTTGATCTTCTCATCTAACTCTTGGCAGGAAAGTACATTTTCTCAAATGCTGAACTATTCCTCCCAGTAAATGGGTCATGGGGCTGATGGATTAACTGATTAACCCAGTCTCACAAACATTTACGTGTCCTTCAACAGACTTTCAAAAATGGAAAAATCTCTCTGGAAGAAAAGAACAGGAAGGAAAGTGGAGAGTTCCTTTTGACCTCTACCAGCTTTTTGCTTTTCTTATGGTTGGTGAGTACACAACTGCTTACAGTTTCTTCATTTCTTTACCTTTCATTTCTCTTTCTTTGTGGCTGCTTTCCGTAGATAAACATCTGGCTGTATGTTGAGATTCCAAAAAAGATAAAGCTTGGCTTGAGGCTCTGACAGCAATAATAATGCCCTTCTCTTTCCTCATCACTTGACAGTAAACATTTTGTACTCAGCTGCTTTGTCCAGCTCTCTGGGCACAGAACTGCTGTTTCAGAGACACGGACTGAAGCCTCTCAAGTCTGAAATGAAATGTTCCTGGTTCAACGGTAAGCTGCTCTTATGTGGGACTGTAGAACTAAATTATCCAACAGTGAACAGGCTGTTTCAGGAGACAGACCTTCATATTCTGTTCATGATTCAACACAATTCGTTCTTTTGTTTCAAGTCTTCATCTGATCTCGTGTTCTAAATGGCTGGTTTTCAGAACCTGCCATGAAGGTGACAATGTTTTCTTGTTCTTTACTGAGAATGCTATGGAGCAACATCATGGCAACATCCAGGTGTCAAGGATTGTTTAAGGCACATCTCTAAAGTCATCCAACACAGCTTCACTAACCCTATATACAGTAGCTGCCAGTGTAAATCAAGCCCATAATTGTTTTTTTAGAGTGACTTGGGGGGTGAAAAGTCCTTCAGAACAAGACCCGTCTGATTGTCAGCTAGGTTATACTGGCTCACCTCTTTCTTCTTCAGGATGTTTCCTTGTCCAAGACCAAAATACCTGGAGGGATAATGTCTTCTATGCCACATTCAGCTCCGGCTGCTAAGTGACATGCTTCTGCATTTTTTGTATGTATATACTGTAGTTGATTAGTATTGTGTCATAAGATGTAAATACTTTATACATATTGTGGGGACAGAAAATAATAGGAATTCTTTTCTGTGTCCATCACAGGGAATCCTCAGATGGTTGCAGTACATCTGCTGTCTGTGCATACAAGTCGTCAGAAATCGGTGAGGTGTTTAATGGCAGATTTTTGACTGAGAAGTGGGAGTTGGAACACATACACAGGAGACAAGCCACTCCCCTGGCCTGGTTCTGTAAGCATCGAGCCAAGAAGGAATAAAATCTAATCATTAATTGGGACTTATCTCTTGGTTTAAAATTTGACATGTGACGCTGTCATGATCCTACTGTATGTATCTAATTTTCATAGTGCATCAGTGATAAAATGCAGGTCATATATGAGATGACCTCTATCAACCCCTCTGACAAGGGGTGGTTCGTTTGTTACGAACGAGCCACTCCCCTGGCCTGTTTCGAACCGACCCTCTGATGCCACAAATAACTGGCAAGCCTCTGCTGGTCCAGATGGGGACATGGTGATCCAAAATTGTCATGGACCAACTCACATTACTGGATGGACATTAGCATCCAGGGACTGATGGGACTGCTGCTGCCACAGAGGATGAGCAGAACATGGAGTCTGGCAGTGTTATACCTATTTTCATTCTTCCAGAAGGCACTGTGGCAAAAGTGGCTGAAGATTAGGTGGAGGCAGATAATGACAATGGCTGCACAGTTACTGACATCACAGAGTGACGCCCTCTTTTAGCCTTCGTTTCATTGTATTATATTTCATGCACATTTCAGGAAAGGAAAAAAAGTCTAAGTTGCATGATTATTCAATCTCCAGGACAAACTCAACATAGAAAAACATAAGGGGGGCCTCTCACCTCCAAACACTTCAACGTTCTATAAGGTGCATCCAAGGGCAGCCTTTAATCATATTTCTGCTGTTGACTGGGATTCCCAGCTCTTGCTGATCCTTGACTGTACATGTTATTAAAAGGAAGTTTTTTCCTTTTTCACTCATCTGTAAAAAAGGTCAAGTTATCAGTCTTCTCTGTAGCTCTAACATAACTACTTTGTTACATGCTTTTGGATCTTTATAGGACATTTTGACTTGCTATAGCAGGGAAAGCCCAGGTGTTGATTAATGAATTTGATAATCATGTTACTTTTCCATATAAATGCTCAATAAGCCATTTAATTGAAACAGCACGCACAGCACCACATCTAAAATAACGTTCATGGTATCTGTCTTATTCATTATTTATGCTAACAGTATTGCTCCCTGCACCTGACCCCCCCCGCCCATTTTTAAAATTATAGTAAATAGATTATTACATTTAATAATTTCCTTTCATTTCCTCACATATCAAACACTTTGTATTTTGTAGTTGGTGTTTTCTTTAATGAATTAAACAGTGCCCCCTTCATTGTGAAAGGTCCAAGTTCACAGGCGGTGTTACAGGAGGAGACAGGTGAAGTTAATAAAAAAAATGAGTGAACTCTCATAAACAGTTAGCCCCGTTTATACAGAACAAAGAGACAGAATAAAGGAACAACATTCTCACCCTGGCCTCTGTCTCTTTTTTTTCTTTCCTGATGGCTCAATGTTCCCATGTGGCTCTATGTGTGTATTTAAAGCCTTTCTGTTGAGTTGTTGATGCTTTGGGGGTCACATTTTGTACAATGTTTGACCTGGAAGCTGTTTTACAGCTGTTGGCAGACATACATGGCAGCAAGGTCTAGCTCAAATAGTGACGGCAGCGGCTAGCTGTGACCAGACGAGCTAAGTATCAATTTAATCTATAGACCATGATCTTTTCAGTAAAAATGATTACTCCTGTGAAACCTTAATGAGTAAAAGATATTTTTTTTAATATTAGATGTAATATGTAATGTATGTAATATTAAACAAATATATAGTTGATTTTCTCATTTAATGTTTAATAAAACATAAAAACAGCATAAAACAGTAAAATTGAAATCAAAAGGATAAACAGATATGTTGTTGAGTTTAAACCAGTGATTAAAAACCTCAGTTGATGTTTCTGTCTTCAGAGCCAAAGGGATTATATTAAAAAGTCTGAGTCCAAAAATGACGAAGGCAGGTTCCCAGTTGGTTTGATTTATTGCCATTGTGAGCAGTAAGCCTCTGGATCTGAGGTCTCTACAAGAAACATATTTTGGCAGCATATCGGCTTTAAAGCCTGGGGGAAAGTGTATGACTCAAAGACAGATATTAAGATAATAAAATATATACTCAGGCCAACACAAAGCAAGAGCAGAGACCCTGTATTGAACCAGTGTGTGCTCTAGTCCTCCCTCCATGTAAAAGTATAGCATCATGATTCTGTACCACTTGCAAGCAGTAACCATGGAGAATACCTATTTGAAATAACTGATAAAGAAAATGAACTGGTTAGCTAGGGAAGTTAAAATTTGTAAATCGCAAGAGAAGATGAAAATGAAGATGAAATCCCGTCACAAGGAAACCATGCGGACGAAAGTGAGCTTATTATATGTAAACGAAACTGGATATGGTTTGTATTCATTCGGAAAGTAGGTAAAGAGTCACTGATGACAACTTAATTCTTTACCTGTAGTCCACTGCTTGAAAAACAAGGCCAGGATCCCCCTAGTGGCACTGGCAGGTAGTGACACCGAAGTGGTAGGTGCTCCACCTCCCCCTCCTTCATCTCCACCTCCTCCAGCTCCTTCTCCTCCAACTCCCCTCCTCCTCCTCTTCCTCCTCCTCCTCCTCCTCATCCTCCTCCTCCTTCTCCTCCTTCTCCTCCTCCTCCTTCTCTTCCTCCAACTCCCCCTCCTCCTCCAACTCCCCCTCCTCCTCCTCCTCTTCCTTCTCCTCATCCTCCTCCTCCTTCTCCTCCTTCTCCTCCTCCACCTCCTTCTCCTCCAACTCCCCCTCCTCCACCTCCTTCTCCTCCTCCTCATCCTCCTCCTCCTTCTCCTCCTTCTCCTCCTCCTCCTTCTCCTCCTCCTCTTCCACCTCCTCCTTTCCCTTCTCATAATCCTTCTCTTGTGGCAGCTAATAGCACTCTGACATGAGTGGAATGCGTCTTAAGATTTTTTCAGAATTGTAATTTTTAGTTGATATTCGAATATATACACCACTTAACTAAGTCAGTGTCAGTTGTCACAGCTGAGATGTCAGAATAAATTGAATAACAAATATAAAAAAAGGGAAAAACATACAATTTGTAAATAAAAATATGTAAATGACATGTAGCTGACTTTTTACAGATTTGAACTTTTATTTGTTAGTAGCCTATGTGTTTCTTATACATTTTTTGTATAAGACTGATATACCACAGATAACCAGCAGTTCCGAACATATTAAACTCAGGTCAAGAACATAATTGGGACTATAAGGAAGCATCTGGGGCCAGACAAGAGGCCAGAGGGTCTATTAAGGCAGTTAGCAGCAGATGTGTGGAGCATGAGAAACACACAGAGCCAACATGTTCACACAAAGACACAGGTGACCACATCTAAAACTCTTTATTAAAAAAAAAACACTGTAGCATTTGTAGTTTGTGTTAAAATTTTACAAACCAATACAGTAGCAGAAACCCATTTCCCATAGAATATAGGCACTGTGCGTTGCTCTACATAGCAAACATAATAACAGTTTTCAAACACTCATTTCCACGCAAACACACACACGATCAGCTACAATAACATTCCAGTACAGAAATATTAAGCTTAAACTTTGCACACACAGACATAGGATGATGTGCCGACAGCAAGAGAGTTCAACTTCTCCATGAATGCTAGTCATCCCTGCGAGCCTTTAAAATCCATGCTCCACACTAGATAGCAGCATGGGATGCATGTTGAGAGCCTGTGTGTATTTCATTAGCAGTTGCAGAGAAAATCTGTGAGGAAAAAGACACAACATTAGTTTTTTTTTAAAGTGGCCTTGAACTGAGCTCTGTGGTAAATGTATAATTAGTTCTCAGGGGAATGAATCTGCTCTCCGACTGCCTGCTGGTTCTCCCTTTTCTGTCTCCCGTTTTACTCTCCTCCCATATGCCTCTCTCTCTCCCTGCCCCAGCTTTCTTTTCCTTTTTTCCTCCTCTTCCCTCTCTTTTCCTCTACCTCTTGTTGTCTTTCTCTCCCTGGCAGAAGTGTGATTGGAATAACTTTTTCTTCCTCTGTGAGCATTCTGTGGAAAGTCACCTGAAGCAACGCTAGGGAGGACACAGAAGAAGATGCAATATCAAATGAATTAGAAAAAATTAGAGGATACAAACATTTGAAATCTGAATAAAAGAGGCAACAAGAAAAGGAAAGGAAAGATAACAAATTGTTGATAATTAGAGAAAATAGAATTAAAAAATAAATGCATTTAAATGATAGTCCACACACATACTGGACATGCAATGCACTCGCATATTACCTCAGGTATTTATGTACTACCCACTTTGATCCACTTCTGTGTGCCAGAGTATATTGGTGTGTTGGCCCAGAGGCTGGAAAACAAGGTTCAACCAATACATGAGGGAAGGTACCTACCTGCTGGTAGTGTCTTCAAAAAATATGAAATGTCCTGAAAGATTACTGGCTTGTCATTGACAAACATTGTAGTATTGATCATATATTAATCATGTATAGTCATCAGTCATGAGTGGAAGCAGATGAGAGGGGAAGACTGTGTAAACCTTCACAGGTTAAATAAAATTTGTACAAATAAAGAAAGCAAAGCTGCTGCGAAATTCATCAAACAATATGGACCTTTTTAGGTTTTGTTTTCCCTGTCAGAGACAGTGTCTGTGGAATCAATCAACATTTTTACCTCCCTCAGTGAATTTTACTTTGAATTAGGTATTTTAAATTTTGTTTGACCAACAAAGGAATGTCATGTGCTGCCACAAGATGGCAGTCCCGTATAACTAATGTTAACTAACAGCTTCAGGTATGATGGAAAACCCGAGGCTCCGGAAACTAATAATCTTGATATGCTTTGTAACCTTCTCAATAATTAACGAAATACTGGGGTGTAACTCATTATCTGATTCACCACTATTCACATTTTTGATCAAATCTCAGAAATCTGTTCTAAAATCACAACCAGTGCTGTGAGAACAAAGTCATAAGAAAGAAATCATTATGACTATATACATAACCATGAATATATATTATGAATCAATTGAAAAACACGTTTTTTTCAATTGGAAAAAGAGTAAATAGCCTTGGTTTGTTACAAGAAAGGGATCAGAAACCTAAACATGTTATAGATGATGGGGTTGATCACAACATGCTAGTCTGTAACTGATTGAGAGGCTAGTACATGCCCTCTAATATCTAAATGACAATGTCATAATTTTTCAGATTTTCAATTATACCAATGAAATCTGAAAATTAACTCTTCTATATTTTAAGTGTGCATGTTTTGGGTTTTTTCTGCTTTCTTTTTCTCTAAAAATGGAATAAACATGTACAATACCACAACCCTGAAACCAGAGCTACCACATGAAAATTTTGAATCAATAAATGTAATTAAGGGCGACTCTACTGTAGTTGTAAAATGCCCTGTATAAAGACACAGACTAATTGCTGATGAGTTGACAGGTATTCAGGCTGGTTAATCTACACAGCAGGGAAGCTCAATGGAGGCAACCAGTGGGCAGGGGAGGAACGACAGAGACAGGAAAATTACACAAGAGAGCCTGAAGCTTTGTTTTAATGTGTTAGTGTATTGTGTGCAGAGAGCCATACAGTGATGGAAATTAAGAGATTTTACAGTTAGATTACCTGTCAGGAGGCAGAGAAGCTATTAAATGGCTAAAACGGAGAGGCCGCCCGGTGCTACTCTGACTAAAATGAATGCAGCATTTCTGTGCTTCATTTCTATTGCATCAAATCTGGCAGAGTTAAGGTTTAATTTTTAGAACAGCTTTGATAGCATCGGTTTCTGCCTACCCATTGTTACAAGGGGGTTATTAACTATCTAGTTCAGAATTTTATTTGCATGGAAGAGAAAATTTCAATTTTGGCTGGAGTTTTTCAAATCTCACTCTGGCCTGGTATGAGGGACAGGGAAACTAATTGTATTTCAAATTTCTCCCAAGTGCTCATTATCCATTGAAATCATGGTTGTTCATTTTAAAGAAAGGGAGCTGTTATTGACTGAATTTTAGCATGTTTTCACTGGCAGGAAACAACCAGTTGTCTGTGCTCTCTGAGGCACAGTGGGGTAATAATAATGTAACAATGTAAAAGTGATTTTTTTGGATGTCTGTATCTGCAGTGCTACAGCAGAGATGAAAACAGTTTCCAGCCTGCAGTTGAGATCTGCTCTACATATTTTCATGTTACCATGTCTATTTTCTGTATAATTTAACAGTTATAAAATACAATACTTTATACAGCAAGTTATTTTCAACTAAAGAAGGGGCTCCAAAGAAATTATGCCCAGGGCCTATTAAATGTTAGCCAGCACTGCAACACACACACACACACACACACACACGTGTACAGACAAACAGAAACAAACGTAAATGTACAGAAAAGCACACAAACCACTTTTATCAAGCACACTTCAGTTATGCAAAAAATATCTCCCTTGAAGCAAATTCGCACAGCACTGTCTCTCACTCTCTAAGTCCTACCTCCTCTTTCTTTCTCCTTTTCCTTCAACATCTCTCCTTCCTTGCCTGTCCATCTAAATCCCTTTAACATGCTAATGAGGGCAGGTCTGTGATGCCTCCCCCCAACACACAATAAATGATAGATTACAGTGATAACTTTAATCAGTATTAATAGGCAGAACTTTACTACTATTAAAAAGCTGAAGCCTGCACCTATAGCACCCCTGAGATTAGACCTTTAGCTGTGTGAGGGAGAAAAGGAGTGAAATGAATAAGTACAGAAAGTGTAAAGGCTTTTACTTTGCCAAGCAGTCTCTTTCTATTTCTGCTACTTTTTTAATTCCAAAGTCGGCCCTATATGAGGGATGATACATTAGTTATACCCTAGTAAATCCCATAGGCAGCTCAGCACAGCCTCTGAACAGTAAAATCCACAAAATGATCCTCCCCATAGGTATTACCCTAAGTATATGCAGGTATGTCCCTGGGCGGTATAGACCCTGATCCCCTCAGAATGAGCCCTTTGGATATTTCATCATTTATTTTCAGACATGTTGTAGCTAAGCCTCTGTATGAACCTCAAAACTTTTAATGTTACGGTCTCCAATTACAGTCAGGAAAGTCCCAAAGGCAGCTTCTGTTTGCTTCTGGGGCTGCTGTGGATGTTAAAATGAGTCTAATCAAAGATGTTCACTGCCATTTAATGGTCCTGTCAGGATATGGTTAACTGTACACCAGTTTTATTCAGGTGTGAAATAAATGGCCCTGTGGTAAGGCCCCCAGTGCTACCAAAGACCCCTCAGGATTGCACATTAATTAAATACAGGTAACCTCTTTATGACACCTTTAAGTATTAATAATAGGGCATGACCTTGCCATTGATTTCATGGAATATTATGGAAAAAGTGTCCAAGATAGGGAAGGTCAGGAAATTGATAACACCACAAAGGAATTACAAAATTCTTCAAATAATCTACTATTTTGGAATTTTTGTTACCAACAACATTAACAGAACAAGAACAGATCACAGTCTTAGGTAGACTCAGAAAAACTCAGAAAAGTCATTGAATTGAATTTTACATCACAGCCACAGTGGGGATTCTGTAATAACTGTATTTTAACTTTGTATTTTAAGAGGAAACTTTTCTGCACAAGGCTGGCATCTGGCCAACATCACTTCTTATTTTTCCACAAGGCCCCCGAGGGAATGTCAAGGTAGTGGAGTTGTCGCTCTTCACTTTGCTAAGTGAGGGACAGGAAATGTGAGGCGGGGGAAGAGAGAGGCAGTGACAGTGATGGGGGAGAAAAAGAAGAGAGAAGGACAGACAGAGACAGAGGGGGAGGACATGAAACCTGGTCGAAGGAGAAATGTGAAGAAAAGGGAGTAGAAAGGGAAAAGGCTTTGCAGACTGAACGCCGCCCCCCCGTACATTTTCCCCACGGTAACCGGGCATCTGAGTTCTTGCCTGCACATCTCTTTCAAGCTGGCTGATAAACAGAAAATAGTTTTGAAAATGGATTGACCGTGAACAGCCTGAAATGACTCAGCACGTAGCAGTGGGCCCAAATTATTCTCCACAAACGCTGAAAGTTTTTATTGCTATGTTCATGTAACGCATTGGATTAGATGCAGTATTTGCAGTTTCTCAGCCATTTCAATTTCTTGTTCTCAGTGTTCTCTTGCTAAATAGATCTTGGTAATAATTCAAGAATTCAATTGACTAATAATTCAGACCCAGTGACGACCCTTTAATATTTATGTGTGTATTTAATAGCACTTCATATACAGCATTTTAAAGCCTTAGTTATTTAGTACTTACTTGCAGATTCAGATTAATAATACAAAATGTAATCAGAAATTTATGCTGTATTATTATCAATATTTAAGCTACCCTGCAGTTAATGAAATAGTTAAAATTAGCTCCACTGTCACCAGCTGCAACACTATAATGATACATGCTTTTATGGCTCAATAATTACAATGTAAATATACAATAATCAATAATATAATATACATGATTCTGAAAATGGCCATTCTGCCTAACAAGTACTTATGCTTTAAGTATATTACTGTGGTACTTTTCTACTCTCATTCAATTAAGATTTTGAGTTCTTGACTTATACTTGCGACAGAGTAAGATCCAAGTGCTTCTTCTCCCACTAGCCTTCAATACAACACCTAAGCTGTATTTATCAGCACCAATCTATAGTACAAAATGTCAGTCATCTTAACGATTCTGACTTTAAACACAAAAAGTCAGTCTGCTCACTGGTTCCTGTGAGGACTACGTGTTGCAGCTGCTGAAGCAAGATGCTACTGCCGCTGCTGGAACCACGGGAGCTGTCCAAGGTACTGCACCTACTTTGTACCATCTGGAATTATTTGTTGGCAGTGGGAGATTCCCAGCCAATGACTGGGCCTGTTAAATCACCCAAAACATCTGTTAATGTCGTTGTACACGTCCCTTCTCTGTGCTCCTGGCTGGTGAGTCGGTTTCTAGTTAGTTTTAGCCACATATTGTGTTCTTACTTTAGAGCTCAATGCTATTGATGTTTGTTGCTTTAGTATGAAGACAGACAGGGGTATAATTTAGTCTGTTCCATTGGCTGTAATCATTTGATTTGGATTATAATACTTACTTCTGAGTTCTGTTTTGTGCACTCTGGTCTGTACCTGAACACTTTTTACAGTTTCTGGTACAGTTTCCTTTGCTTCAGGAAGGCTGTACAAATTTCTGTCTTAAAACAAGACAGAATAAGACACCATGGGCTCATCAGTGTCTCCAACTATAGTCGATTTATGTGTGAATGAAGTGGAGAGGATATTACTGTACACACATAAGGCAGCCCTGAGCCAACAAGATATATGTGCAAATAGTTAAAATGAGCTTGGTGCTCCCACCGAGCACAGACGACTCAGAGAATAAAAACAAAAAGGAAATTACTTACAGTGGATCCCTCTATCTGGACAATGTTGATTTGTACAATGCATACATAGAACCCACTCACAGAGACCGGTATATCTTGACTAGAGCACAAACTGGGAGTTATCTAGACTAAACACCACCAGGTAGACATTATTACAATAAGCAGGGGTTTAAAGAAACATAACAAAGTGACTTTCAACTGAGTTTAAAAGACAGTGGTTAGTCTGACCAGACTTAAACTAAAACAGCTCCAAGAAATAGAAAGTAATGAGAACTACACCAACACCACAGTTAGACCACAACAACAATGCAGCCATATTGTCATGCCATATTTTCCGGAAAAATATTTTTGTTTTTTTAAACCTGCAAACACGCTGAGAAAGCACCTGCATGCTTCACTGGAATTCTTCCAGTTCAGTGCAGGCATGAGACTAACTCTACAATTAGTCCAATAGACTGTTAGTATACAGACAAAAAAAATCACTACACAAGGAACTTTCTTTTTCTCTATAATTTCTCCCTGCAGCCAGGTTGCAAATTTTTGAGGAAAGACTTCCCAAAGGATTTGACATTATTGCAGTTGGTTTTGGAATGAAATGTTGAACCAAATGTAGAAATGAAATATTGCTTTCTCCAGATGCTTTTTGGCCACATGGTATCTCTGTTTATGAAACAACTCAGACAATATGGCAGACAAATTATGGCTAAAGCTGGACTGAATCCATTGTTACAATCTAACTTTGTGTCCTCTTAATTTAATTTTTGCTTTTGTTGCCTGAGTCTTCAGCCTCTCTACTTGATTGCATTGCCCTACCTCTGTCCCACTTTCTGTCATTCCTTTTCAAACACACACCCTCCACGACTTTCATCCTGCATTTGAAGTCTTAATGTTCTTAAACAAATCAGTGGCTCTCTGAAACTTGCCTCTTTTTAGGTGATACTTTTAATTAAAAAACATGTGTTCACCTTCCTCCAATATGAGGTTGTTTGTAGGTCAACAATAGCAACAAACAAAACCAATGAATGTTTGGTCAGAATTTAGGATCCTTTGTATATGTCCATATCTATAAATATATAAACCTATCTATCTACAAATAAAGAGTTAAAATATAGAAAATCCCTTGAAATAGTTGGTGTGTAGGTATGTCTATTAGTCTCCATTAGTTATGTATTAACTAACACACTTTTAAAACTATACTCTTTCTTAAAAGTGTGGGTTCACCCAATTTACAAAACAAATATATTTTCTCATGCACTTATTGGTATGTAACCATGCAGATAATTTTGGTTTTATTTGCCCAGTTTTGGAGATTTCCTCACCTGCATAATCTAGGTGTGTGGCTGGAGACCCCTTGTTTCCATGCTCGTATAAACTTATAGTATGAGAAGGTGAGACATCATTCTTATATTTTTTAAAACTCTGTACCATATTTTATCGAAGAAAAATAATGTTTACCATTGATAGTTTTACCATGTAAGCAGTTTGACCTTCTTTAACTACAGAGTATCTCCAAATGGGAGATTTCTTGTTTACTAGTTCCAGCTGTGTAGATTGCTTACAGCAAAGAGATGTTTGCTACCTAGTGCCTATATTTACTGTCTGCCTCTGCCTTTGAGTGTTTGAGTTCTCTGTGTGAAATACAAACACCGAGCACTTTATTAGGAACACCTGTACACCTCCTTATTCATGCACTCATCCAGTCAGCCAATCATGTGGCAGCGGTGCATTAAATCATAAAGATACAGGTCAGGAGCTTCGGTTAATGTTCACATTAAACATTAGAATTTAAAAAAACAAAACAAACGGGATCTCAGTGACTTTGACTGTGACATGACTGTTGGTGCCAGACGGGCTGGTTTCAGTCTTTCTGAAACTGCTGCTCTCCTGGGATTTTCACACACAGCAGTCTCAGAAAGTTTATTCACGATGGTGCCACAGCAAAAGACATCCAGTGAGCTACACCTCTGTAGTTGGAAGCACCTTGTTGATGAGAGTGGTCAGAGGAGAATTGCCAGCAACAGCATGAATCCATGGACCCAACCTGCTTTGTGTCAACTGTCCAGGTCGGTGGTGTAATGGTGTGAGGAATGTCTTCTTGACACACTTTCTGGGCTCCTTAATACCAATCAATTGTTATTTGGATGCTTATATCGTTGCTGACCATGTGCTTCCCTTTATGGCCACAGTTTCCTCCCTTCTAATGGTTACTTCCGGCAGGATAATGCTCCAGGTCACAAAACGAAAGTCGTCTCAAACTGGTTCCATGAACATGACAAAGAGTTCAATGTACTTCAGTGGCATCCTCAGTCGCCAGATCAGAATCCAGTAGAAAACCTTTGGAAAGTGTTAGAAAGGGAAATTGGCAACATGAATGTGCAGCTGACAAATCTACAGAAACGATGTGATGCAGTCAGGTAAACATGTAGCAGAGTCACAAAGGAACGTTTCCAACATACTGTGGAATCTATGCCACAAAGAACTGAGACTGCTTAAAGGGAAAAGATATGTTGTTCCTAATAAAGTGCTTGATGAGTGGTTATGCTGTATATTTACTGTATTTAGCCCTCAACAGTTCCCCAGTTGTCAACAGATGTGAAAACTGCAGTTATGTAACACTACACCTGTTAGTGATAGTGAAAAATGTTGATGCAAAGCAATACGTTTCACAAGTGTCCGCATTTTTTATTTACCGCTGAATAAATTGTTGAGTGTTTATTATGTAGATGAGTGAACAGTGGAGTGATTCAAAACACTCAACAATTTCATCGTTTGATTTATTCTCCTCAAAGCACTGATTGTCCCCTTATCAATGATATCCTGTGCAACTACACATTCTGTGTTGAAGAGTGTATTAATCATCTCGCATACTGTCTTTTGTAATGCTAGATCTGAACTTGATCCTATGCAGCAGTTTATGTAGTAGTCTGATATGTATTGAATCAATACTATGCTCATAAAAAAGTACAAACCACCTCTGAATAATATTGTTAGTCTATAATTCCGCTATAATTTTATACACTTAAAGGAATGGTCAACACTAGGCTTATTTGCTTCCTGACACAATGTCTACACAGGTTGTTAAGTGAAAGCAGCACATAAGCTGAGCAGCAGCAGTGGCAGTAACTTCAGTGCTATGTGAGATTCTACACAGATGAAGAAATGAAAATCCTAGTTTAGCAAAGAAGATTGGAAACTATTTCTGAGTGAACAAAAGATGAAAGGAGTGACTGTACCTTATTTTTCTGAGGTCTTGCCTTCACAGTAAAGTTGCAAGGTTTTGTCCCATTGTATTTAAATAGAGACCTATAGCAAAACCTGTGCTCTGTAGCTGTATCTGGCTACTGTAGCCAGAGACGGGGCACTGAAGCACTAGATAGATGAATAAACTGTTTTTCATCAAGAAACACTTCAGCTTATATCTTCCCCTAAAATAACAAAGAGTCATTTCTGCATTTCCATTATTTAGTGAGCTTTAGAGCCGTTGGAAGGCTTATTTTCTACCAAATGCTCTAAGCTAAGCCAGACTGGCAGCTCCCTGTCTCTGGCCTTTATGCTACAAGCAATATTACTCAAGTGAAATGGCTTATTTCCCAAAATGTTGAACTCTCTTTCTAAATTAATTTCAAAATGGATATAACCACTTTCATACTTCGATAAAAGTACAGAATAAAATGTTAAAAATCTTTCATCACATCATATAATATATTAATAATCATAATACATCCCAGGCTGCTGTAGAAGTTGACTCTGAGCAAAGGTTAACTGCATGCACTGCAGGCAGATTTAAAGCAAACTGTAGCATTTGGCTCAATATTGTCCTTCAGGGAATACCACGATAAATATATTATATTATTGTATTACTCTTTCCCCTGTTGATGAACATGGACCCATCTAATATCCCTAATGACTACCCAAACCTTACAGTGGGCTCATGATGATGTTGGTTGTATTCTTGAATATGAATTTATTTTAAATATTTAAGAAGTTTAAAAATACAGGTGCTACAAACAGCTCAATAAAACAAATCCACTTGACATCCTGTAGATTAAACTTTAATGGCTTAAAAGAGAAAGAGCTGTGGTGTGTCTGTGTCTGCTCGTGGCTCTGTGTGTCTGTTTGTGAATCCTTTGGACAACTGGTGTATTAAACTTTCATGGCTGCTTGGTTTGAGCTGGTTCTTCCTCTTGCAGCATGTGAATGAGTGCAGTCTTGTTCGCATATATGTGTACGGGTGCGCTGAAGTGCATAAAACAGAGTGGGAGAGGGAGAGCATTGTGCAGTTCATTTGTTAGAGCCCGTATGCAAGCTTGTATGTGTGTATGCCTTTTTCTTACCTCTTTGGGACCTTTTCCAGCATAAACACAGACCTTGTCAGGACCAGTAGGCCTTATGGTGACCAAAGCTAAGTCCAAATGGAGCATAACATCATTTCTAAGGTCTTGGTTTAGGTTAGGGTTAGGGTTTGGCTGTTCACAATGTAGAGAAGTCAATGCAATGTCCTAACAAGGATAGCTGTGCTGTGCTGTGCTCTGTGTGTGTGCGTGTGTGTGTGAGTGTGTTTGTGTGTGTGTATGTGTATGTGTGTATCCCACTGCAGCAGTGAGTGTGTGTTGTGTGCATGTGCTATGAATATTTGATGTACTACTCAGTATTCATGAGGCTGAAATATAGAGAGAAGCAAAGAAAGAGAAGGAGATAGAGAGGCAGGCGAAAAGGGGATATTTAAATCGTCCGACAACAACATATGGTAACTATGACCGTAGCTCTGTAGTCCTTTAATGTGATTATAAGCACAATGGAGAGCCTGCCCGTCTGTCTATCCAGCAATGTAAAACAAGGTAAAAACCTTATACAGCAAGGCAAAAAAAGTTTTTCTCAACTGAAATTTTCACTAGTATTCGCAAATGAGCATGAGAGTTTAGCGAATTTAACCAGATTTCAATTCAATTGCTAAGATGAAAATTTTGATTATTCAGTTTAAAGCAGCAATCAACAGAATATGTAATTAAATACCCATTTTAATGGTTTAAATAAATGATGATCAGCACGATACTTCTAATGAATCATTCAGTCTAATTACACAAATTGCAACTGTGGCTCATGACTTGGAATGTTATCTAAGTGCTCTAGTCTTCATTTTAAAGCATACATCACTTTCCAGCAACCTGGAAGAATCTCATTTAGTCTAGCAAGATAATTTTAAAACATACAGAGAAGGCCCTCTGTAATGCCAGAGCAGCCTATTACTCCTCATTTTACATATTAATTCTTGTCAGGACCTTGACCAGGCTGAAAGGGAGTCATAGCTCTATATATTCATTCAACATAGCTCTCAATAGTGATGAGTTCATGAGCTTCTTTAATCATAAAATTCTAACTGTGAGAGAAAGAATTCATCACCTCCTCCCTTCAACCAGCACTGATTTGTCTTCAAAAACAGGAACCTTAGAAACTTGTGCAAAGCCAAAAGTGCCATTAATCACCTTTATTTTCTTGTTATTTACATTAAAATACAATTTTCCATGCTGCCTTAATTATAAAGAATGGTGCTATTTTGCATATTCTAGTGAGGAACAGTGAAATGCCACTTTCCTGGTTGCAAAAAACTGTCAGTGGATTGCCTTTTATGGCATTTTTTCAGTAGGATAATGAGCCGTTTTTCTCTGTTTTCTAAAGCCAGTTCAGAGTTTCAGTAACCAATAAGTGAAGAGTAAAACCAGACCAACACAATCCTTTGATGAAGGGTAACTGCCATTGTTAGTCTGAAGAACAGTATTCTGGTTTCAGAAGATAAAATCATCTGAAATAACCTGTTTCATTCTTGAAGTGCAAACATAACTGCACTGAGTTGTCTGTCACTGCAACAGGTTCACACTTATTCCATAGAATGCTAATAGTCATTATTCACCGTAAGATGATAGTGAATTCTACAGTTTACAAAGAATTATATATTGATGCGCCCGAGAATGTGATAACCTTGTATATTAAAATTAAATGTATGAACTGTTATTTTGTGGAACTGCACTTGCCTGCCCCTGAAGGAGATAGGTACACAGCCAAATGACTCTTGCAATATATACCTAATGATAACCTTGTAGTCTGAGAGGGAGCTTTGCAATTAAGAGGTCGAGGTATGAAACCTAATCCTCAACATTACTACTTTTTCCCCCTACTCCTTTAGAAAAGTGATTTCCCCACAGTTGTGCACCAAGGCATTTTAAAAATAATGTTTTTAATCACTTCCAACATCTTTCATACTTGCTAAGCAGTAGTATGTTAATTCACCCTACAGTTTCCTACCCGTAATAACATCAGGCAGCATCATGTGACAACCTGCCAAGTCCAATCAACATGCCAGCAGGTTGTTAGGCTACTGCTATAATTACTCAATTATAATGTGAAATTGCTCAATGTACATAATATGACACCAACAATGTATTTAGTAAGACTTTTTGCGAGCACTGCTGCCCCATGACTTTACCCCCTGCTTGGGAACAGCGGTGTCTGGTTTTTATGGCACCAGAATGTCTTCCTCCTTGACATTTCACAGCAATAAAATTGAAATTAATCAACATGTTAGTATTAATCCGGTCCAACCATATTAAACTGAAACAACAACGTGGTTCTCAGAGTTATTTTGAAGTGTATTTAAAGTTGCTTAACAAACATTTCAGATTTTTCTGCTGGTATTTCATCATATGCTTCAGAACAGTGTTACATATTTAAAGCTGACATAATGACATACTGACACCTGGCTCACGGTGTAGCCACATTAATGGGAGATCAGTTGTCAAAAAAAAACTTTTTTATTTAACAATACAGAGAAAAAACATATCAGGGTATGGCAGTGTCTAGCAGGTTTCTGGTGATCTAGCACAGTAGTACAGTATGAAGAATGTTAGCCCCTGTTGTGATGATGGGGTCTGTAGACCGGATGTTTCCGCATTAGACCCAACAACAGATAGGTCATGAACAGAATAATTCTACATTTCTACAAGTCATTTGGCTGATGCTTTTTGCGACGCACATCTGAGAGCTGAAACAATTCATCAAGGATCTAGTCAGCAGAGCACAACATGAGCAAGTGCCTTGAAGCAAAGTAGAAGTCTGATAGGATGTAGGTGCCTATAGGCAGTGTGAGAGGCCGTTCTTATAGTGAATCAAGTGGATTAGAGTCGACCGGGGGGAAGAGCTGGGTATCATCAGCATAGCAATGCTATGAGAAACCGTGGGAGTGGATTATTGCACCAAGTGAGGTGGTGAAACATTGAGAAGAGTTGATCATCGTGTAACAGAGAGTGTAAATAGAAGAACGAATGATATGTTTTAGATACAATTAACTCCACAGTAAGACTGCGACTTATATGATAAATTCTCTTTTGAATAGATTCATTTTGAAAATAAAAGTAAATTTTAAAATGGCACTTTTCTATATATGACATATTAAACATTTTTAACTTGTAACTTGCAGATATTGATAAAAACAAGCAGAAACCAGTAATAGAATATTGTATTACAAACCAAAACTAAGCATGTGTTTTCTTCAGAATGACATTCTCTACATCATAGGGACAAAGAAACATTAAATGTACAGATGTAGCATTACCAGTGTGGGGGACCTCAGTCTTTGTAGATGCATCTGCAGCTTTTATAGCATTATAGTTTTTTTTTAGTTTTTTTTTTTAATTCTGAATAAAACACTCTCAGGTCCTGACTGGTGCGAACCAGTTTAATCACAGGGGGTCAGCTGTGAAAATATACCAATAACTATAGTAAGCAACCCTGCTCATATCATCCTCTAGAGTTCACTGAACATATTTCAGCACTTGCTATCCCTCTTGAACATGAACTGGGGTGTAATCACCTTGACATATGATTCTGATCTAACCTTCTTATAAATACTTTATTTAAAAACTGAATGCAAAATGTCAGAAACTATTTCTATGGGTACGCTACAACTGTTATTTCCATTTCTGGTTAGATAATACACCGTACTTGGTTGGCTTATTGTCTTTGTGCAATTACAAAACAGCTGAATCTAATCTAAACTTTTGCATTTCGTCATTGTTTCAGGTGAGTCAGGCTACCATGCCCACTCATTTTAACCAGAGGGCAAGGTCCCCCTTGACAGAGAATTTCCAGAGAGAAACTCTCTTCCTTGAAGACCTGTGGTCTCATAGGACCACAGATGGCACAGATACTAAATGTGCCACCTTGTCTCAAATTATTATAACCATCCTCGAGGAGGGTTTGGGGCTTTGTAATGCTGCAGACAGTGGAAATTAAATCTAATTACCGTTGGTCTAATACATTCACATTGTTGATGTTTCAGGTTTTTCCACTTGACACACTCTGGGACACACTCCATCATCTCAGATGCAGCATGAGATGACCTCAAGAAGATAGTGGATGTGAATGACAAAACTGGCCCAGAGTCTGTCAGGGCACAGCTGCGGGCCAAGCAAATTTGCATACTGAGATGCAGAATGTGGGACAGCATGCAACAAATAATCAACAGATACACCCCAAGGTAGCTGAAATAGGAGCAGTGTTACAGAAACTGTACAGAAGAGCTGACTGGGACGCCAGATCAGAGTCCCTGTGGCACCTAGATGAGGAACATAAATGAATGAGGTAGATATTACCTTCACAAGACTTTGGTCTACTTTTTAAAGGCAATTCATTTTTATCAATAAGCTACCAAACAAAAACTCCTGCTTCAAAATTTGTAATTTACATCTTATTTATACTTCCCTATTTTTTTTTTTTTAGGTGGAGGATTGCAGTTCATGGGTTTAGATGGATATAGCCTAGTAACCTATGTCTGTTACAACCTCTTCAACTTCCTGGACATAAGGCTCAATAGACAATGAAATTTGCATGTAACATGTAACCTAAAGATTTTGTGGACCAGTGGAACAACCATGGTTTGAGGACTGAAAGACGCTGTAGTTTTTTGCAAGTTTTTGTCAGAGGTTGCCTGGAATGCTGGGCTAGACCACCACTACCATGCAGAACATCTTTGGTGAAGGAAAAGAAGTTGCAGCAGAAGTGCCAGCAAGATAGGGTGGCACTGATGTAAGAGAGTTGACACTGGCAGCCCAATTTGACTCTCTCGCTAGTTGTAGAGAACCTTCTTGGCTACACTGACATTTTGGGGACCATAATAACTGGAGTCACTAGGCTTATATTCATGCAGTCATGGCTGACTTGCAACATCTGCTTGCACATTTTGGCAGTAATGGTCTCCATGGACACTTGCATGTACTGTGTTTCAGGTTAAACAACCTAAGTAAATTCATTGAATGTATACATGAAAAGGATCGGTCTTTTATTGTCTTGTCTGGCTGAAATCTTTGTTTATGTGTGGTCTCCAGAATAAAATGAAAGAGGAATACAGAGTAACTTCACTGACTTATAACTGTTGCATTTAGAGACACACAATGTAATAATAGGTATTTACTTATCCTTAGTATAAAACAATTGTAAGCCAGATATTCATCTCACTGGAGAGGCTGTCATTACTCTTACTCGCTTCTTATCGTTCAGATACAGCAACTACACTTGTAAATATCGGTCACTACTGTCATCCTGTGAATGCAAACAGCATTGCACTCGGGAAATAGAACACATTACTCTACACGTTGCTTCAGTCAGATAAATTGAATATAATTTATCTCTTGAACTGAATTTAACACATTTAATAAACAGGTAAATATAAGTATAGTTAATGAATTCATGCTTGTATGCACTGTTGCATTGTTTCTTGTGACCGGTGTTATCACTAACACACATACAAACTGGCAAGAGTATAGTTGTATATTGAAGCTCTAATATCATTTCATTATCACATCGGTGCTTTTCAAATTACAAATTTATTACTTATTATCAATCAAGAGGAAAAATCTCCTCTCCAACATGTCCATTTTGTATTGCTAATTTATTAGTCTACTACCATGGCTACTGGAATTGATATTTACATTGATATTGCCCCCCTGCCATTTTGTTATGTCGTTTAAATTGTGCTGCCGCTGCAACTATGGGCTTATTATTTGAAAACAACATATAATTAACATGTAATTTATGAGTAAAGCCAATTTGTTATCAGGGTACTGCAACATTAGCCACTTGTATGAAAGATAACTGTAAAAATGAAATGACACCAACTTTACTTAATTAATACAACAGATATGAACAGACATCTTTAACTTTAAATGTCTTTTATATTTATTCATATTTTACACCCACAAAAAAACAATGCAAAACATTCTAAACTGGGGGAAAGGAAGGTGGGTATGGTAACCAAAATGCCACAGGAGACAAACTATCACATGAGGAAGGAGGATGGATTGAAAGAGAGAAAAAAAAAGAAAACACATCATGACCTTACATCCAGTGATGCTTTGGGTGCCGAAATTCCAGGCAAGGTTCTGTGGGGGATCCCACAGGTGGGACTCTCTGCAGCCCAGTAGCAAAAGCTGGGATGTCTGCCAGCCTCAGTTTGGTTTCTTCACCTATCAAATATATCAAGATAATCTTGAGGTCTTTATTATATTAAGAAAAATAAAAGCTGTTTTACTGTTTAGGAGGTGAGTACATTTATATTGAATAGAGTACACTACTGAAATGTGTTTTGGAATTAGTCCACTCAATCACCGGCACACCTCTCTGCAAAAAGAAGATTCTGAAAACTGTTTGTGTCTCACAATATTTGCACTGTAGAGTGTTAAAAGCACCCACTGTTGTGTTTAACTGCAAATAAATGCTGGCCTTGATAATGAAGTAAGAGGAAATCCTAATAAACAGTATAGATGCCCCTTTTCTCACTTAAACAATGCAATGTGTGTTAATATTAGCACTTACTTATCCTCCACCTACAAACAACAGTGCCTCTAAATTCCACTTGTCCTGTTCTCACTCCATCATTTGTTCAATGTAGCCAATGACAGACTTGGACTCGAAGGCTGTTGCCACATCTGCCATAAACAGAGTGTAAACAATTATTTGTTCTCTATAAAAAAAAATCCAATATCACATATTGAGTATCAGTAAATATCAGTAAGTCTCTATTTGGCATTCTCAGTCTGTCAGTAGTAATTTAAATGATGAACATTACCCTGTTTCTCATACTGTTGGAACTGTTAAGGCTTCCCTCAGTGTAAAAACTAGGGCAGCCAACAGGAGCTCATCTCTCTGCCTCGAGGTTTGTTGAAAGCTCCTCTGTCACTTCCTGCACTGTTTCTCTGGCTCCCTCTACACTTTGTACAGTGGCAGTCTAACTTTTATTATATATAATAATTATATGTTTTACCTTTAAGATTGCAAAACATCTTATTACACTGTATAAAGTATTACCTTGTGGGTGTTGCTTTATATTAAGTGTCCCCAGGTCTTCAGTGACATGAATCCTCCATTAAAATAGAGTGTCACCACAAAATAAGTCTGCAAAATAACAAATGCATTACAGGAGTATAGAATATAAGCAAACACCAGTCTATAACTTTGTATAAACATAACTGGATGAATTTAAATATACATAAATCATTTCCTTGTTTTTTGGAGTATGGCCTTCATGGTATTTTCCATCACCTCTTCTCAACCTGCACTTTTAGGTGACAATACACAAATCTGCCATACAATCTTCTAGAGCAGAAGTGAGGAGAACGAATTCTTGTACTTGGAAAAGCACAAACATCTCGGCCACCATTGCATTACTCCATTTAGCATGGCTGATGAGAAAAAAATAAGAATTACATGCTGATATGTTGGCATGAAAAATGAAGAGAAGCGTTTTGAATTATCTACATCTATGCATAATTCATCCATACAATGTGACCAGATGTTACAAACACACACTTTATCTAGACTAATGAATACTTATATAGTATCACCTCAGTGAAGTTGGGGTGCTTATACTGAGGAATCATCTTAGTATAAGCACATAATTCCCATTATACTGTATGCTGGGATAGGTTGTTTTGTTCTTGACTGCACCTGGTGGTACTGTGATATCCTGGCAGCTGACAGCAGCTTTACCTGTGAGCCGCCCCTTGTTTTTTACATACCCCAATAAAGACTGAGTTTAAACGTGTAGGTTCTAAGTCCATTTATTAAAGACTTTTTAACGTTTGTGAACCAGTGTGCTTTGGTATTTTTTGGTTATGACTTTTTGATCACAAAGCTAAGTGCAAGTATAACCTAATTCTTCTTTTTTAGTAGCTGACTCACCAGTCGATAAAATGGTCTTTAACCCATTTGTTTATAAGAACAACTATAAGATCTGTATGATAAGCTGTATTTACCTGTGTTTCTACCTTTTTTCCTTCAGCTTCTTCTCCTGCAGTTTATTGCAGCCTCTAGAACCATATGGTAAAAAGTTGTGAAATTTGGCAAAGAGATTGGTGACTGATTGGTCCCCTGATTCTTTACACCAAGCATCTAGCACCACCAATAGGTCAATGCTAGAGTTACATGTATACCCTTAACTTTTGAACAGCATGTCTGATTTTCATACATCATGTACCGTTGAATTCCTTAGATCAAGCTGAGCTCATTGTACACTATGACGTCAATTTCCGCTATATTGGATTTTATGGTAAAGTCTAAGAAGTTTTCATAGGTCGCAAATTTTGTCCAATCTTCACCAAACTTGGCACAGATAATCTTCAGACCAAGCCGTACAAGCGACACTACTTGGCTCCCAAATCGCTGCTTTCCATTTGTATTTCTAAATGAAATTATTTCTGTTACACGTGGAATAGCTTTTTGGAACAGCTATGTATCCAGTTTATGCTGGAAAAAAAGACTCAAAAATTCAAAAATGTTGTGACAAAAATTATTTTCGGTCAGTTAATTTAAAATCATCCCGACCTCTTGTGAGGTCTTTTTTTTGTTAAATTTAAAAATCTTATTGACTTAAGCTGTAACATCTGTGATTCCCTTACTGAGACTGTAGTCCATCTGTCCTAGAATTATTCCCATATACTGTGGTAAGATATTTATCTGGGATGATATGTTGCTTTGAGCTTCTACAGAAAATGTGCTTTTTGCTTCTTTAAGGATTAACAGAATATATATATATATAATTATATATATATATATATATATATATATATATATATATATATACACATATATATATAGATAGACAGATACATAAATATATATTTTCTGATCAATTATTTGCAGTTTTACATTATTAAATTTAAATTTGCTAAGGTAAAACCTAATTTTTTGGTGCCAACACAATGAATTAATTGACCCAACCTGCCTTGTGTCAGTAGCACAGGCTGTTGTTGGTGGTGTAATGATGTGGGGAATATTTTATTTCCACACCTTTGGCCCCCTGAAACCAATCATTTGATCGTTTGAATGCAGCAGCCTGTCTGATATTGTTACTGACCATGTGCTTCCCTTTATGGCCACAGTTTGCTCCCTTCTAATGGCTACATCCAGCAGGATAATGCTCCATGTCAAAAAAAGAAAGTCGTCTCAAACTGGTTCCATGAACATGAAAATGAGTTCAAAGTACTTCAGTGGCATCCTCAGTCGCCAGATCTGAATCCAGTAGAAAACCTTTGGAATGTGTTAGCAGAGAAAATCGGAGGCATTAATGTGCAGCTGACAAATCTACAGAAACGATGTGATGCAGTAATGTCAACAAGGACCAGAGTCTCAAAGAAATTTTTCCAACAGTTCATAGAATCTGTGCCATGAGGAACTGAGGCTTTCTTTTAAGAGCAAAGGGAGAACCGTACTCAGTGTTAGTGTGCTGTTCTTAATAAAGTCCTCAGTGAGAGAATAGTTTGAATCCTGGCTGAAATAAATGCTGCATATATGATAAACTTCCATTTTGTTATCTAAATAGGGTTGAATCATCATGTTGTTTAGAAATTACATGCAGTGCTGGAATCGTTTTGTGAGACGTCAATTGCCACAAAACTTTATAGTTTGACTCTACAACTCTGTCATCAGTTCACTCACATTAGAAACTTTCACACCATGATGTCAGTCTGATTTCCAGTGATCATCCCTTGGCTTCAGAAACAAGAAACACAAAACTAAAGGCGACAACAGAGAAATAACAAACAGCACAAACACCTACTCAAGTGCTTTGGTTTCACAGCTTCAACTGCTCCTGTATAACTACGTGAATACATGGTGTGAGAAATAACAAAGGAATAAATTAAACTTTAATTTTCCATGGGGGGTCATTGAGTTATTACAACAGTATATAAAAAGTGCTGCGACTGAGAAAATTAATAGAATATAAATAAGGGTAGAGCAGATTGAATGTAGGCATGGTATTAAGTAAAAAATGATTTTTTTAATAAAAATACAATAAATCTGCACACCAGTGAATGAGTGTATGAATATTTCTATTGTACTAACACAATGTAGGCAAAGTAACAATACGGTGAAAAAAGAATAAATATTTAATTTCAGTGACTAAGCAATATTCTGCAGCAAGCTAAGCAGTCATTACCACAAAATTAAATCCAACTGGGTGAATTAGTTGATGCAAAGTGGACCTAATCGCCCTGAGCTGCAGCCTGTACATCATCCTGCTCATTACACAGCTGCTTACCAAAAACATTTATCTTTTGCTACAAAAATATTGACTCAGAATAACTTCATTACAAGCTAAAGTCATTTACAAGCTCTTGCCAACAAGCTAATTTAACAAGCCAGTAACCATGCAAACATTTGTCGCTAAAATCCACAGCTTTACTGTGGCAGATGGATGCTTGGGGTACCCCTGATTATTAGATAGGTGGATGCCATTTTTCTGCAGTGTACCTGCCAGACAAGATGAGGGGAAAACTATGATGAGTTACAGAGCCAGACTGGCACTGATGAGCCGTGGGATAGATGTGCCCTGAAGAAGGAGAGAAACATTTCACCCGAGTGGATCCCACAGAACTCACCTGAATTATTCTCTTTTTGTCCCTGCTGCTGCCCTCATTTTTCTCTCTCCCTTGCTCCCCAGTGAGTGTATCACGCTGAGATGGAAGCAGGAGTGAGTTGTGGGGATTCTCGCACTATCACTCAGGTAAAGATTCTCAGTGGACTATAAATGATTTTTAAGGCATTTTCCATGTTTAAAAGACTGCCAGGAAGAGTAGTGCCTACTACAGCATTCCAGGGCATGTATATGCGTTTTGGTACTATGCTTTAAAATGGGTAGAAAGAGATACGTAACAGAATACTGTTGATATTCAGTGACCTAGAAACTCAAGTTTCTCCTGTAATTTAACAGCTATTGTGAAATGATGTTTATGCCACATATTCCAGCTGGTATACATGTGGGCAAACAGAATGGAAAACTAGCATCATAAACAAAGTTTCCTTGAAAATCCAGGTCATGGAAAAACTGTAATATGCTGATAGAGTTTCACTGTTGAAATAATTAAATTCACTAAATGCGGCTAATATCATCTTTCTTTTTCCTTCTTCCCTCCCTTTCTCCCCTCTGCTCTCTGCTTATTTATTTCATTATCTCCCTTCTTCTTTGCTTCACACCCAAAGTTGATTTGAGCGTATGACAAGTGGGTGTCGGAAACTTTGGCAATCTCCCCTCCACTGTAATTCTTGCTGTCATGATTTGATTCAAAAATCAGATAGCGGGAGGGGACCACGCTCAAGCGGTAACTCCAGTGCAGTAGAAGTAACACTAGGGAACTCCATCATTATCAGAGGCACAGGTCTGTTGAAATGAGACAGACTGTGGAACATTTTTTTTCGTGTCTTCACAGTTGGCTGGAAATTTTGTGAAGTGCTAGTTGGCTCTTTTGCTATTGCTGGTGTTCAGCGCTCCTCTTTGCTTTTGTTCGTCTTTAAACGTGCCCTTACGCTTCCCTTCGTCTTTCAGATGTCCAGATGCAGGGCTGTGCTCTTTGGGCCACATTCTGTCTTTTCTTTCATCAATAGAACATTATGGACATACAAGAAATTATGTTGGGAATATCTGAATTGATTCAGAACCATTGAAGAAAAGAACTGCTGTTCTTATGTGAATTAAATTTTCTGCCCGTCTCTTGTGATAAAGTTTTCACCTGAAGATGAAACTAAACTAAACTAAACCAAACTTTTACTACTTAGGGCACTTAGGTACATGACCCTTTTTTACCCTTTGAATGCTGCGAAATCAAAAGACACAGATGCAGGGTGGATGCCAGCTAATAGAAGCCAGAGAGACTAAGCTATCTGGCCAACTCAACGTTTTCTGGTTTGACACCCATAAAACTGAATCAGTTTTTCTTTGCGACCCTCCAACCCACAAAGGATACGACTATTTTTAACTAGACAAGGTAAAATTATCTGTTATTTCCCAAGCAAGTAAAAAATAAGTGTTTGTATGAAAACGATAATTTCTTTCTTTCTTGTGAATATTTTCTATGACCCATTAGAAGCCACTGGCCCGAGAGCCCAGGTGAGCTAGACACTGTGTGATGCCCCTACCCAGTCAGCCAGTTGTCTCCTGAGCTTGCCCAGGAAAGCCAACCACACACAGTTGGAGGGATGACACCGTCTATAATGAGTATTTTTCAGCTGTGAAGCTGCCTGTACCAAGTAAAGGGCTTGATTGTGACTTTAACTCTTTCCCACTTTCACCACCGACTCCTCTGGATATCATTCATTCAGAATCCACTGCAGTGCCTTTGGTTGGTGAAATACTGTCTGGAGGCTTTACTGGTGATTTATTTCCCATCCTGTCACACAGAAAGATTGTTTAACAGCAATCCCTTGTGTCAGCTTCCTGGGTAAACACAATATGACTACAGAGACTGGGCTCTGGACTCTGGAGCTGTTTGAATCTTTATCTAATTAACCGAATTTGAACTGAAATCAATCTGGCAGGCCACTGGAACTTGGCGTCCTGATGTGTAAGTGTCGGTGTCTGGAGATACCACTCAGACTAAACAACTATTGGCTGGCTTTTAGACCTGGGCATCCAAATAAACAAACACACAAACACACACACACACTCACACTCACACACACACACACACACACACACACACACACACACACACAAACACACACATACACTTCTGCCTTTGTGTGGACACTCTTGACACTATAAATTCCATGGCCCCCTACCCTAACTTTCTCAAACTCAAACTGGTCTTCTCAATGATATAAGTCCAAATAAACACACAAAGAAAATGGATATTTAATTGAGGAGCAATCAAGGCTGAAAGCTTAATGGGACGTTAATAGCATCAGCTCAGCCTGTGCCTCTCTCACTTTCCATCCGTTTCCCCTTCTCTTTACTTTCTTTATTTATTTTCCTTTTCATCCGTCAGCTACAAAGATGAGAGAGCTCTCTTTTGCTGCTGCTGAAGTTTCTTTTTCCTTTCATCTTCCAAACTTCTATTGCTTAACTTCTGACATCCAATCAGCTGAAATTTGGCAATGAAAGCAACATTTCATCTCTTTGCTTGCCTTTTAGCTTTTGTTTTGTATTAATGTAGTTTGTGGAATTTGATGCTGTTCGGTCTCGGCGCACAACAAGCACAATTTGAAAAAAAAGTGTTAGAACAAAGCTAATCTTTCTGGACATAAGTGTGTTAAAGTCCAAAGGGAAATTGAGTGTTTTTTGTGTTTTTTGGCTGATAAATTGACCTCAAAGTCAGTTTGAACAAAAACTGATGTTAAATGTTTTTCAGGCCTTCATTTGAGTTTGATTTTGGATCATTTGAGGGGAAGAAAGAGTTAAAACCCATAAATATTGATATAGAATGTAATATAGTACAATGTCAACTGCCAAGCTTTAAGTCTTAGGGTAAAGGGGCCAACGTGCTCTCATGAATACATTTCCACAGCAAGTCAGGAACTTCTGATTCAACCAGAGACACTCGGAACAAAATGCAGTTTCTCTATAATAACTCCAGGCACTATAAAACTCAATAGTATCTAGTATCATCATTTGGACAAGGGGTGAACATTTCCTGTAATGTTATAGCTACTATAATCAGTATTTTTGAGTTAACAATAGATCAGATGACTACCTGTAATTGAAAGGTGCTGCTTGTAGTGATAAACACTCACAGAAAAATTTGACCTGACTCTTTATTTCTTCTCAGCTCTCAACTTATTTTTTCAGATGCAGCAGGCACCAAAAAACTTTCAAGAAATCTCTGTATAGTAGCTTCCCAACGCCACACGGCTGAAGGACAAAATTAGAGACTAGCTGTTGAACACGGTGGAGCACTTAGCAACTAAAGATTCAGATCATTCCCACAGGAGTTGGTAGAGACCAACCAGAGATTAAGGAAGAGTGGATTTAGAATCGTCATCAGAATTAACACTTCAAATAAATGCTGCAGTTGCATGGTCTCTGCTGGCTGTGCAAATGCTCATAATATCTACAGCTTCCACTGACCACGATTGGCCAAAAATCTGTTAACGCAGTTTTAATGTTAAAACAAATAATGATATTGATCCGGCAGGTATAAAAAGAAGCATGAATACAGTGAGTGTGTGCAAAGGAGCTGAAAGCCTGACCTAATGAGAGACAAAGGGAGCGGCAGTCGAGTGAGGTAGAAAGCGAAAGGGACAACAGGGCAATACGATGACTTGTTGTTTCCCTGCATGTGAAAAGCTTATTTTCAATGCCTCCAACCTTTTTTTTAATCCTTCCTCTGCCTAATTTGTCTTATCTTCATGGTTCTTCAGATGCAGCGGAAAAGCAAACAGTAAGACACACAAGGGATGTTAGTTCCCAGTTTGTATAGTTTATCTGTTTACATCGTTCCTGTAGCTGTTTGGTTGAAAAGGTCTATTTGATTTTTTTTTTTTTTTTTTCACCTAATGTTTCCTCCAGGCACAAGCTGTATGTGTCAGGGGGTCAAACCATGTCTCCTTGAAGCCTCAACACTATTCTCATAGGACCAAATGACTTATATCACACTCATGCACACACACACACACACACACACACACACACACACACTCACATTTTCTCAGATACAGACTCTCCATGCGACAGAATTAAAAAGGCTCCGCTGTGGAAAGTTTCATCCCTTTGAGGACGTGTTTCCCATCACACACTTCGCCACATCGCTGTGGTAACCACGATAATGGACAGTACATACTTTCCTCCCTCTCTCTCTCTCTGTCTCTCCCTCTCTCCCTCAGATTAGAGTTGACTGAAATGAGATTCCCCTGGAAATCCAATCTAGCCACCCTCTTTCCCTTCCAGCAAATCTCGACTGTCCATTAACTTGCACCTGTGTGGCCGTCTGTGAGTGTGCGAGTGAGGGCATGTGTGGGTGAGAGAGACGGTCACATGGAGACCTACCATGTAATTCCAACTGGTTTCAACCCAGACTTCTTGAGACATTACAACGTTGATATGTTCGCTTGGTAAATATTTCCATTTCCAATATCTTAGCAAAAGAATTAGGCGTTTTTTCAAACCATAAATCACCATGAATGTCATGTGTTGGGCAGAAGACAGTTTGATGACAGGCCAGATCCTCCAGGAGCCGATTGATTGTGGTGCGAGAAATGCCTCACTAGGTTTAAAGGATTGAATCAATATACTGTATAATACTAGATGGCAGTTAGTATTTGATGCTGGAAATCGCTGGAACACAGTAGTAGAAGACCTTGTGTTTTGTGTTGTGTGATAGAAAACAAGTGAGAAGCAGAATGTATTGGATTTAGTAAAAATTACCTTTGATCTATCATTCAGCAGCATCATAAGATTGAATTTTCCTTGATCTCAATGACGCATTACTTAAAATTGTTTCACTAAAAACCAACCATAAACTCGGTCCTTGGCTCCCAGGAACATCATGAGCCGAGATGTTTTTGTGAATATTCAAATGAAAGGAAACAGAAAATGAGAATGAAATCCAATTGAATAGATGAATAGAAAAGCTGAGAGGTTATATCCTAGGACGTTGCATTTAACCGAAATGGACAGATTTTCAGATACACAAAAGTGCTATATTATTACCGAGCTGAACAGAGAGAAGATGATTGATGGAAAAAAGGTGAAAACCGGGAAAGAGAGAAAGGGAAAAAGCAGAAGGAAGGACTTGTTCAGGTGTGAAAGTCATTGCTAAGCCTTTCTGTCTCAGAGGACTCAAAATCTTCTCCCCAAAGCCTGCAGACCTTGGCTTTCCAGTGAAAGTTAAAGAAAAAACCATGAGAATTGCTTCTATTTTTTGCTTGTTAAATCCTTTGCTCTCACCAGCGGTCAATCCATTCTTATTCTCTTTCTTTTAACTGCCATTTAAAGTGCATTACAGGTGTCAAATTGTAATTGAGGATCTTGCCAAATTGTGCAAGTGACCTGGACAATTGAGAAAACAGAGAAAACATTTCTGCTTTTCTGAATATTAACAAATATCTCATTAACCCATCATATAAACCTTTGAACAAATATAAATTACCACTCTCAAGTTCACTGAGGGAATTATGCAAATGTTTTCTTTCACTAACTGGAGATAAATGTTACATTAAAACAAAATAGTTTTGACAGGCATACTGATTAATTATTTTCATTCATTATTCCAAGAGTAAAAATTTAACAAATGCTGAAGTCTATTTTAGTCTTTTTTTAAGCTTATGTTTTTCAAACTTAAATGCTCTTCCAGGCACATTGGACACATACAGAGGAACAGATTAGCGGATACTTCTTCAGATGTATTTATATGTTTTATTTATAAGATACATGTTAAAATTTTCATGAAAACATTTTTGAAATTATTTATATATAGTAGTTTTCGTTGTGGTGTAGTCCACCATTCCCACACTGGATTTAGATGAAACTGCACTTGTTCATGATCCATGTCAACCAGGACTTAAATAACTGTTGAAATTGAATGCGAAGGTTGAGTTCATCAGCATGAGACATTCCTCAGCCACAACGGCTACAGCTTCTTACCACTGGATGTTCATCCACACTGATGCAAGTGGCAGCCAGTTGGTGACATACAGTTATTCACTGGGATCAGTCTGTCATGCGCATCAACTATAAAGACGAGATTGCGCGTGTGCATGAGTGGGGCAAACTGAAACAGCCAACCCTTCAGTAATGTGTGTGTGTGTGTGTGTGTGTGTGTGTGTGTTTGCTTCTTTGTTATGTAATAGAACTTAGGTACAAAGAGATTTAAAAGGTTTTGATCACATGTGGTACACTGTATGCAAACAAGTGAAAGAATAGTGAGAGTTATAGTTTAGTAACAACATACTTGTGAGAATGGCATTATAGGAGAAACTGGTGGCTTTAAATGCAATGTATTTGATTAGTGACTTTATCTTTATGACTTACTATGTCAGGTTAAAGCAGAAAAGTGGCAGCTTTTTGACGTGTTATTATTTGGTCATTATATAAAAATCTAGGCTTAGCTTAATGAGCTTACTAACTATATGCTACTTTTTAAAAAAGAATATTGCTTACAAATGGATTTCTGGCAAGTTTTTCAAGATCTTTGCTCTTCATTATAAAGACAAAAACTGTAAAACAGAGTTTTGGACTCACGGAGTTAAATAAGTCCCAGCAGACACCCCTGATTAGCAGACAGCTATGGCCGCGCTACATTTTAATGAGCTGTAAAACATCCACTACATTATTAACACCGGATTTGTCAGCCAACAAAGAGAGAAACAGCGATATGGGCGAACACTGGTAACAGCCATGTTGTCAAGGTGGAGTACACTGTGTATAATAAGTTGTGTGTGTGTGTGTGTGTGTGTGTGTGTGTGTGTGTGTGTGTGTGTGTGTGTGTGTGTGTGTGTGACTGTTTGTTTCATATTCCAGTGGGCAACTCTTCATAGGGATCTTGACAGGGGGTTACACTTTATTCATTGTGTGTGTGTGTGTGTGTGAGAGAGAGAGAGAGAGAGAGAAAGAGTTAAATCCCATTGTTTTTTTGACACACACACTCTCCTTCTCTTGCTCTCTGCAAAAGAAAACCCCATGATTAATGATCCAGATTAACAGGATCCAAATAAGCATGTTCTAGATGTTGTTAAACAAAGTAGTTGACTTTTTAATTAGTAGTTGACTTTTTAATTGGTTTTAACACACACACACACACACACACACATTGTCATAAACTGACTCAAGCCAGTGCAAATGCAGACTTTCACTATACAACTACAGAGATCTGAGAGTCCTTTTTAAAGGCGCTCTGATTATGTAAAGTGGGATTTTTTGGTTAACATTAACTAGTGGCAAATTTGTAGGTTACTTTTTACAGAACGTTTGCAAAACAAGCCGGCTACTTACTAACTAGCCAGCATTGGCTCAGTGAATATTGTAATAGAGTGGATAGCGGTAGAGGCAGCGACGTGAGGATCGTTCATTTTCAGCGGGGCCTCATCGTAACACCCTGTCTGCACAGCTTGCATATCGAAAGCAGCAGCTTCAGTCCTGCGTCTACGGCTGTGTGGTGATGACACAACGAATAAAACAGAGGCACATCTGTTCCATCAGAAGTTCATGAGACGGACATGTGGAAACATGGCTGACAGACCCACGCTGTGAGCCCACTAGTGTTCCAGCCTCTGCCTCCTGAGGGACAGCCAGGCTCTACAGTGGGAGCATTTCCCTCGCCTGTGTGAGTGTGCAAATGAAAGAAATTACTTATTCGGTTTTGTCAGAAGATTGAATTGTCAGAAGAGAGAAACACAAAACTTAGTCCAGCTGGTGGACGCAGCACCTTCAGCATACGCACATGCCCAGGTATTAGGGCAAAGAAGTCATTTCCTCTTAAAAACATTACATAGTCAACAGCTTTGAAAAGGAAAAACTCAGGATGCTAGAAGCCGGTGGTTACTGCAACATGGAAACACTATGTGGCATGGAAAGTTCCTCTCCATCGCGTTTGCACTTGCTCTTTCAGTTATTTTCGAGCTGACATTACACAGCTCCTCACAGTGTGGGGAGGTGAAAATGAAGAGGAAAAGAGGTGGAGAGGAGAGGGAGCATTTTTTTCTGATCTATTCCCCGTGTCAACTCCCCGCTCTGTTCCTCAGCTGAGCCCACCTTGCTCTCGCTTTTAAAAGCTAGTCATCACAGGGCTTAAAAGGAGATTTCGAAAGCTTTGATGTGAGGAAACAAAAGAGTGACTTTATTCTGCAGAGAAACCTTTCATGTCTCTGAAATTAACAATGTGTAGAAGGAGAAGGCGAGAGATGGAGAGACAGCAGTGGGGGGTTGGTCGTCAGGGATTGAGATGAGGGAGAGGAGCTGGGTTGGTCATTTGCCAACTTGATGTCGTTGCCTTGTCCTTGACTGAAACGTTATGATAATCATTTAAATGTCCGAAGTATTTGTTAACTTCACAATGGCTAAAATAATACTAGTCTTTGAATCGTATTTCATTTGTACTTTCCTGGTTTAGCCAATCAAATGCAAAAATGTTCGGTTTGCATTCACTGATGACTAATAAAGTAACATCTGACAAGTCGGAACCAGCTGATTTTTGACATTTTTACTTGACAAATGATCAATCAATTTTTCTCTGAATGGATTCATCGACTTATTGTCTTAGCTTTGGTAATCTGTAAACCGGCTTTGGTCTTTTTTCAGTCATGGAGAAGAGGAATGAGCTCTGGGAATGTGAGAGAATACGAGATGTGCTGATGATACAAGGCTCCTACAGGATGAATTCTCATGACTTAGATGATACTGACATTTTCTCTAGCATCATCAGAGTCAAGAGTTTTACTTTGTTTTTACTGAAATATCTCGACGTCTACTAGATGGATGCATTTCCTCTGACTTTTCCTCAAGCACCACTATGAGGTTGACTTTTGGTTTGGATACTTTCACAAATGTTGAGTTGATTGCTGTGACATTTAGTACTGACATTTATGGTCCCCAGAGAATGAACAATAAAAATGTTGATCAGCCAAGCTCTTCTCTACCGCCATGGTCAGGTCAAAATTTTAATTTGTCAAACACGCTAACATTACTGTTGTGAGCATATAGCATACTGATACAGCCTCAAACAAATGCTAGTATACTCCAGCCTGGTCTTTGTTTTCCCTGAAACCTCAGGGAAAACAATAAATCCACTGCTGTTTTACTTAAATAACATTAATAACTCACTGGGCAGAGATATGGACTATTCACTGTTGCTTTGTTCTGCATCTCTACTCTTTTTATTGCCACTTATTGTTCAGGCCCAAAGTAACTCCTGTTGAGGTGTCAAAGCCTCTAAGGAAGACTAGCTTGCTGCCATCTGATTGTTCAGAAAAGGCCTGTATCATCCTGATACAACAGCCTCACCTAGAAAAGCTTGACTTCTTGTCTCCTTATAAACTGCCAGACAGAGAGATATGACATATCTGTGAGACACTGTTCCTTCCCAACCAAACTAAGTGGAAAAACAGAACATCTACCTTGACACAGACCGTTTCCACACATCAACTTGTCCAGCTGTCAAGAACACAAAAGTATAAAGTTATAAAATTTGACCATATTTTTGATAAAACCAGTTTTTATTTGATCTCTGAGGAGCCGTCACACCATCAAGAAGAAAGCTGAGAAAGGTCTAGACTGAATTGCCATAATTTAATACAACACTTCAACTTTCTGTCTGAAAACTTGACAGACAGAAAGTTATTCTCAGAGTTAACCTGTCGAGGGGGTGAGAAGCACACACACTCAGACACATTGTTTTTTCTGTCAGATTTTTTAAAATATTCTACAATATAACCTCTGTCTTTACTTTTTGTAATCAACCAGCCTCATTTCATTTTCAGATACTTTATAAAGACATTTATTAACAGCTCTATTTATTAATGTGACCCTCGCTATGTCACATGTTCCCCTTATTATTTCCTCATTGTAGCAACTGCAATATTCTATTCATAGCCTCACTGATGAATGTTTGTGTATCATTATGATTCAGAGAGTGAGAGGAAAAGAGAGATGGCTTATATTGTGTACGATAGGCATCCAGAAAAATTAACATGGAAATAATGTCAGCAGGAATCTTCCTGTCTGTCTCTGTCTATCATATCTTTCCCCCCTTTGCTTTTTCTTTTCAACCTCCTTTGATCTCCTTCCCTTTATTCTTTTTCCTCCACCCCCTTTTCTATTATGCGTAATACTGCATAACAGTATCATGTGTGTCTAGTCAGTCTCATTTTTCCCCGCCTGTCAGGTTGAAGATCACATACTCAAATGTGTTCTCAAATGAAAACACACATGCACATGCACACGCTTTATAATTGCATGTCACATATGTGACATTTCCATAATTACCATGTTCAACATGTTTGTCTCACTATTCCTCTGTTGCACATGTCGCAGACATAGGCGTGCAAGACAAATGTACGCGTGTGTGTGCAGTGTTATAGGGGAATGACATTGTCACAAGGACAGAGAAAGTGGATGATTTATCACTGATGCCTTATTTTTCTGCTTAAATGTTTTTGGCGAATCATAAAAGTTAAAGAAAATGGATGGAGATTCCCAGCGTCCCAGTGACACAAAATGAATAAACAGCATATGAACATAACATCTAATACATTGTTTTCAACGCTATTTGTCACCCCGAATAACAAGATATGATAAAAAATATTTAACCACTAGAACTGTTCTTTCATCTACACATTTTACAGTGATTCTAACATATGTGATATCATTTATTCATGCCTTATGTTCATTTTTGTTGCGTTCAGTTACAGTGATTGCTGCCCTGCCCCTATAGACTAAAATCTTGTCTGCAGTGTTTTTTTTTTAATATTTTACCAGTTTATTGGTAGTTGGGTCTGTAATAGGCTGTTTCTTCCCCAAAACACATTCAAATCTGAAATATGTTAATTTCCAGAGGGCTGAAATATCTTGTATATGTTCCTGTTCTGTCGCTTTCTGCAGCTGCTGCTGTTTCTCCCTACGTGTTGCAGTGGCTTTTGCACTTTTTTTAAGTGATCCAACAGATGTGGGTCCATCATTACAACCGTATTCATGCAGGGTTTCGGTGAGTGGCCTGCATACCCCGCTCCCCATATCAGATTAACCTTTGGAAACACAAAACAATATTTTGCTACCATCCATCTGTTTAGTATCTAAAAGAAGCTTCTTCAATCATCATCAATGAAGTGGGCTGTCACTATTATGTGCAATATGCTACCATTTGCTGTGAAGTCCAGATGTCAGTGGTAGAACTTACTGCTGCACTAAGCTTGATTTTTTCCTTGACCACCTCTTTAGCTGTGTCATATTTTGACTCCAGCACTCGTAAAAGTGTCTCTCTTTTTGGCACCATATACCCTAGCTCTAATGTGCTGATCATTTTTTAAAATCCTTCCCCTCTACACTTTTTACTGGCCTCACATCATTTTCAACAAATTTAATGATGCTGTCTGTAATGGCCTTTTTCCTTTTTCACTGTAAGTGGGGGCTTCAGGTCCAGATTTCTCTGGATGAACCTTGGGTATGGTGAGTCTTCCTCTTCCTCAGAGGGAGAGGGGTGCACCTAGTCAGCCATTGTCTGAAAAAAATTAGCCATTTATAATGAATAATGACATATTGGCCAGACATTTGCCCAGCTAGCATGGAGGAATATGTGGATTGAGAAACTGAGAGTACTTCTGACTGATGATTTGCGTTTGTGTCTTTGAGGGGGCAGCCCTAGACTGTGGCTATTATTGGGACTGTAACCATGGGATGACATAGCTTTGGCCATTGCTTTATGGCTGTAGCCATGGCTGTGCCTTGGTTGCTGTGATTATGGCTTTGAAAAAAATTAGTTTAAAATGGGTGTAATACTAACTAAATGCTGTGGCTTCGTGTGTGCAGTAAATTGACATGGGCTTGCTGACTGATAGCTGTATTGAAGCGACCCTCCTCCTGAACTCCTGCGATCTATCAATAACACAACTACTGTATTTGACATAAGCACTGCATTGAGGAGTTAAGAGTGCTCACAGTATAGCTACCATAGCCACATCCATAGCACCATAGATTCAACCGCAAATAAAACTGTAACCATGTCCACAGCCAAACAGCTTGGTAGAGTAGCTGCAGCTCTGCATTTTGAAAGAGGAACATGCAGTAAATGTGTCATGTAAAGTGTTACATCAGTTCTCTTTGCTGTATTATCTGCACTGTGTTTCTATAAACTGGCAGAGTGCAGAAAAGAAATCCATCATGAATCCTTTACAGATAGAACATTTAAATTTTCTTTTGTTTAAAAAGTCTCAGACCTATCTCCTATGGCGTGCACCTCTTAGAGAACAATGGTTATCTATCCTTACAGTTAACTGTCAGGCATTGCAGCCCACTTTCTCTCTCCCTAGTCACATTAGAGAGATGTACCAGTTTGAGGGTCTGTCTATATGAAGACATATGAGGTTTCCCTCCCGGGACTTTAAGTGGCTGTTTCTTTATCATGACACGGATGATAAATCATCTTGGCTCTGGCCCTTTTTGACAAGGCCAGTGCAAAGTGCAGCATGGTGAAGTTGGCTGGTGTGATTACTGATGCTGCACTGCCTGCAACACTGTTAGGTTTGATAAAAAGACATGCCCAGTCTGCCCAGCAGTACCATGAATAATGGTTTGTACATGAGAGCACCGCATGGAAATCTAAAGTGACCTTATCTGCAAGGTAGAACAAGTCAACAGAATAAAGGAAGTATGTCCAGGATATCAGATACCTATGGTGAAATATTGCATGTGTGGATATGCCTGTTTTAAGTTAAACAAAATTCCATATAGCAAGGAGCTACTGTGTCATTTATCTCAAACTATATGGTAATAATTAAAGCCCCTACTTGTATCAGTTATAAACTATAAATCACTGTCGAAGGTTTATTTTCATTCCTGAAGATAACTAAGGTAAACAAAGAAACCATGGTAAACATGATTTATGGCTCCTGTTTCACACTAGTGCCAGTGATTCTCAGACTGTTATTTCAAAAAATTAAATTAAACCCCAACCTTTCCCTCAACCCAACATAGCTTGTGTCATTAGATTAATTTCCATCCCTGAATGAGACTCCGATTCACCAAAGTCAGACATCTGACCTTTAACCAACCCTGGTTGAGAAGAGGATCGGCTGACAAATGTTAACCCATCCAGATAGAATTCTAATGTGGGTTTGACCTGCTTGGTTATGTTTGAATGGGTCTGAAGGGGGTGTTTGTGTTGAGTGCTGATATTTTAATTCAGAAATCACTGCTATTCTCCTGTTTAGAGAAACTCAAATTTGTTAGTTTATTTTTTTTTTCTTCCCAGAAAAACAGCACCCTTTTCCCTCTTCATGTGACTCGGGCTGAGAGCCCCTGAGTCACACATTGCAATAATGCAGAGCAGAGGTTGTTTAATTATAGTATTCTTCTCGGTAATGGTATTGTTTTATACTAATGTATTGAAGTTAATGTTGTAAAAATTGCTTGTTGTCAACTGTTGTGAGTAGCACCTTGAATAAAATATCCTCTCCCAGGTTGTTGATTGTTCTAAGATCTACAGTTTTATGCAAGAGGAATATCAAACTAGTTAGTAAATTTTTTCTGTTGCATTGATTTTGAGCAGCTCTACATAAACATGATTTCCATATTTTTTTTAGATTCAGTGTGACTAAAACTTTCTGAGGATAGGATTATTATATGAAGTATGAATAAATGCTTCTACATTGACTTATACTCTTCACAAATCCACAACTTGCCTGAAAAGTAAGTCCGTGATAGTTGTCTATACGTCCATGGGCACATTGCAAACCGCAACTGCTGTTAGCCAAACTCTGCATACTTTTACTGGTGGGGATTTACCAAAATCTAAACAAATATAGGCTAAAAAATGGGTCTCAAGTTGTAGCCTAGTGTATCTTTCTGAATCTGTGGTGACAATATACAGCCCTCAAAGCATTAGGGCAACTGTACTATAAAATATAAGTAATAAGACAACAATGAATGATATGTCTGTCAAAATACATTGGCATTTACTTTTTCATGTTGCACTATGAATAGATATTTTTTTACAATACTAAGACTCACAATATCCCTTCACCGTGGTTCTTATTCAGTGTGTTGGGCACACATCCCAATATCAATTCACAATATCAATTGTGCCCAGTGATATTTACTTTAGAGAAACAAAAATATTAAGCATTTATAAATTTGAATATCATAAAGCCAGAGTTTGGTAGATAGAGCTCACCCTTTAAACAAAAACAAGAGACAACAGTCCGCCTAAACATCATGATTGATGCAACAGTTACATTAAATCACATGTAACTCTATGATAGAGATATGTTGAATCTAATAAAGTCCATGTTGTGTGATCGGTGATAAATGGTTTACTCCTATACTCTTAGATTACTTCACAGTACATACACTAAACCATGATTGATGTTCTATCAAGGATATTCAAATTAATGATAAAGACTCATATTTAAAAAAGAAGATAAGACCATGCTTGATGTTATGGTAAATATGTGTGATATCATAATAAAGAGATGACCTACACCTGGAGCTGGCTGTGATTAAGAAAGTGTACACAGTAGACCGTGATTGATGATATTGATCATATCTCTTTTGCCACTGTATTGCTATGTCAACTTTGAACAACATTTCAGAGGATGGATTTTTTTGCACCACTCTGAGTAAAAAACCCCTGTTGTGTATGAAAATCTCAGGAGAGCAGCAGTCTTAGAAACAAATCGAATCAGCCTGTCCACTGAGGCAGCATTTTTCCCCATTCTGATGTTTGATTTGAACATTGACTGAAGCTCCTGACCTGTATTTGCAGGATTTTATGCACTGCTGCTGCATGATTAGCTGACTGGGTAACTGCAGGTGCACAGGTGTGCCTAATAAAGCGCTCACTGGGTGTATAATAATCATCAGTTTTATAGCTTTATCAGCTATGGTTAACTGTGGAGATCTATAGGCCTGTAGCACCAGTAAAATACCAAAATATTTAAATTGCCTTTCAATATCATTCATTTTGAGTTAGAAGAAAAAAATCCTCAAATCACATTTTCAAGTAATGAATCAGATTTACTTAGTTATTACTCTTCTATAGCGGAGCATGAGCATTTAGCTCATGCTAGCAGTACATTTCACATGTTCAATCTGGGAGACCAATAACATTTTTGGGCTAGAATGAACCTACAGGATGACTGACATTTTTTCTACTAAATCACAGAATAAACACAGAAGCTAAGCTGGTTGAACACTGTTAGACATTGAATGTTGTGAGGATCAGAAGAAAATGCTTTTCAAACCTTGGCAAGGTTGTTTGATACCTTTTCATTCTGAACAAAAAAAATTTGAAGGTTGAGTGTCCTTGGGGAAGCTTCTCCAAAAGACTTCCTTCCATTTCTCCTCTTTTTTAATGAAAAGAATGAACCAGAAGAGAAATATAGATTCCTTATGTGAGGAGGAAATAAAGAAGCGTATAAAAAATGGAAAAGGAGTGGATGAATGCATGAACGCATAAATTACATGAGACCAATAACAAAGGACCTAAAGCCACACAGGACAGAGAAGAAGAAAGGATGAAAACAGGATAGAAAAGTAATAGAGGAGGGAGAGCCAGAGGGAAATTAAACGTTAAAACTCTCAGAGAGAGACAGAGGGAAGAGTTGAACCAATACCAGCATGAAAGATTGAATATATAAAAACAAAATGAAGACAGCAGCCCTTGCTGGTATTCTGTGATGAATTGAAGTGACGGAGCAGAGGACAGAGAGACGGATAAACACTGCAAAGAGATGAAGACGAGGGACGTGGGAGAGAGAAGAAAAGAGGAGATTAGTGTGAATTGCAATTCCTCAAATACAAGTTTAAATATAAACTCCTACACCTGATATAACTTTTTAAAGAGAAAACTTCTTGGATCAGTATGACAGGTTGAAAAAAATGATATGAAATCCCAGAGTGAAGTCCGAATATTTTAACAATAAAGTCAACAGTTTTGAAGAAAAGAGAGGCAGTATTTCAAGAAAGAAGACAAAATATTGAGATTTAAATCAGTGTTGTAGTAAACAGGTGAGAGCGGCTTTTATGTGCCACATCAGAGAAGCTATTTGTCCTGAAGTTTTAAGTTTTTATGAATAAGTACCCTATGATCAAAGATTTTAGGATGTTTAAATGGAATGAAATTAAACCAGTTAAAGCGCATGATGTCACACACCTTGATGTGTTTTAAAGCAGCAGCTGGAGCACAGGAGGAGAGACTACCGCACTACTCTGGGATCAGCTGGGCCTTAATGGTGACTGGTCAGAATGTGTCTGTAAAGTGGGGCCCCAAAGTCTGGGACCCATTCAACTGAACATGTTCAGAATGTGGGCCAATACAACGTTTGCTCACCCAAAACACAGTGGATCTAGTTAGTTTCACTATCAAACAGAATCCAGTTTTTGACAACATGATCTTACTATTGTGTAACAACATGATTGTTCCATATTATATTATCATGTATAGAATATTTATTACATAGTTTATGATGTGATGTTCTATCATATTGATAAATCAAATTCCTGTCTTTGACTTTCTGATGAGCCAAATTCTATAGAAACATTAGTGGCCTGCATTCCTGATGATCATCAGCATGATCAACACCCCTATAAAACACCCCTGCCATATGAGATTGCCTGTTCCACTGTTTATGGGAAAATCTCATTCACAAAAATGCACAAAAAGTAAAAATAAGAATGTCATGCTGCAGAACTATAATTCCTGCTGTCAGAAATCCCCAAACATAAATATAACAAATTTAGCAACCAGTAGTCATATTAGTCGTACCTAGTACTGAAAAATAATTAATTGTCTCAATTAATTAAGCTTTCAGTATCATCTGAGCAGTACTGTACTGTGGCAGAAATGAAGAGGGAATGGTTTTGGCTACATCTGTTAAGGTTTTGTTCTTTTGGACCCAAAAGCAAAGGCAGAGGCAGAAGTACAGTTTAAGCAGGTTCATTGAACAATAGGAGAAGGGTAGATAGTGATGGAGCGTGTGGGTCCAGTTGTAGAGATGCAGGGGGGAAACAGGAGGCTGGGAATTGATGTCTGGAGAGGATGTGATGGAAGCACTAGAGATGGCAATTGTCTGAGAGGAGCACACACAGAATCTACACAAAGACGGCAGGTTTACTCAGGAAATTACCAGAGAATAGGTACCACAGAGGCGTACCAATCTGGCACAGGACAGTGGGTCCAACTAGGTTATATTGCAGCGTTGAGATAGGTGGGAATGAGATTCAGGTGTGCTCGTCTGCAGATACAGGAATCAGGTGAACCACACCCTCCACGCATACTGAGGAGAGAACAAAAACAGGGAAGAGGGAGAGGGAGAGGGAGAGAGAGAGAGAGAGAGAGAGAGAGAGAGCGAGAGAAGACAAAAAACCCAGGAGGGTCGGACTGGGATCCTGACCATATCAAGTGAGATACTAAAATTGGTCAGTGACACATTTTACAAGGAACTCTTAGTGAAAATATCTTGTTTAAACATCTTGTTATCCACATTTTCAAAAAGAGGACAATTTCTACCACGAAACCATAGAGGATTCTTACCTTTCTCTTTTACTCATCCTGTTTCGGTTTTACTTTCTCCTGTTCTGAAGGGCAAGAAGGAAGAATCAGAACTGAAAACTGCCCATTTGCATTCTGAACGGGTAATTTGATCCATACAGAGAACAGAAACTAGAGTGAGGTTGGTTAATCTTAAAGTAAAATAAGCGCTGCAGATCAGTCCAGAACATCCTATCATTGGGCCAAAAACCTGAAAGTCTGATCTGTTGACATAGAGCACAACACAAAGACAAAGACAAATTAGTCCCCCTCTTTTTGGCCAATGATTGATGCCCGTTTTCCCACAAGCCGTGCCAACTTTAAGGCTTAAGATAAACAACCTCAAAGTTAAGTCAGCATAAACATATGAAATGATAGAGTTCTATAGCTTTTTCATATCCTCAGGGATTCACTTGTGACTTCCTGGAACTGAATTTCAATAATCCTCATTATCATGCACAAAAAGGCCTCTTCCACTTTGCAAGTCTTTTTTTTTTTAAGTTTACTCATCCTGAATGTCATTTTTACAATATCCTGGGTGGTTTTACATGTATGAGGAAGGTTTGGAGGTGAGGAGTTCTTTAGCTCAAACAGGCTAAAAGTCTCAAGAGCCATCTAGTTCTAAATCAGAGACGACAGAGGTCAGTCAATAAAGAGCTGTGGTGACAGACAGCTGGTCAATATTTGAGTTTACTCCACGAGTCATGAACAACATGAGATTACAGCAGTTTTGACTCATGCTGTCACTGTAAAAAAAAAAAAAAGTAAAAATAGACTTAGAGTGAGAATGAGTGGATACAAGTCCAGTCATGACATGACATCAGCTGAATCTTTCCTCTGAGAAAGCAAACCTTTGTATTTTTGAGGTTTATAGGATGATTAATTGCTGCAGAATTATCTAAATCTATTCTATTCTTATAGGCCTGGATATTGGCACTGAACTTCATAATTAATTCATGATGCTTCGATTAAAATTCTTGATTCTCAAGTAAATTCTTGACAATTCAGTTACACAAGGTAAATGTTGCATAAAGACCTCCCTGAATTTATCCTGGGAACTTAATTTTTTTTTCAATTCAACAAGTGAGCAATACTGTTGTTTCCTTGAATATGAAACTGTAAACATAATAGGCTACATTTTAAAAATGTTTTATGGTTAATAAACTGTAGACAAACAATTTATTTTACTTTGCACATGCAAAACAAAAATACATGATGCATCTATATTTCTTTAGGCCCACATATGTAATCAGTCGAGCATTAATTAAAAAAACAAACAAAAAACCAACAAAAAAACATGCACTGCTTACAGAAACCTCATCATTAAGATGTCCACATGTGCATGTCAACATATGGCCCCATTACAGCATATGTCACGGTCTTCTTCCAGCAGTTTTGACTCATGCTGTCACTGTAAAAAAAAAGATAAAAATAGACTTAGAGTGAAAATGAGTGGATAAAAGACCAGTCATGACATGATATAAGCTGAGTCTTTCCTCTGAGGAAGCAAACCTTTGTATTTGTGAGGTATTTGTGAAGCTTGACACTCCTGAAAAAACAACACTCCTTTCCACATTAGCTTTGGTTGACTAGCACTTCTGGGCCGTGGTACCATGACTTCTCCTCTTGTTGGGTGATGTTTTCTCTGGTGATCTGCCAGCTGTCAAAATGAATGAAGAGAAACATATTGTTAAGGGTTATAAACACCTGGACATCTATGAGCCACAGTCCTGGATTTAAAATGATAATATTAAAAACAGCATTTCCTGGTGACAGGTGGCTGAACAGAGTGGCATTTCAAGTGACGGATGAAGTTAAATAACACAGGAATAAATCCAGGTGTCACCGAGTGCTTCCTGGTTCCCCTGGGTCCCTGCCTCCAGCCCTCGCTCAATTCCCCTTTTCTCCATGTTCTCCTTTTCAGACCTGCCATTTGTCATCTGCCCACCAGTGTGTCCCCAAACTTTGTTTCCTGTTCCACTTTCTCACCTGATCCACATCTTCAGTCTCCTGAGTTTCATTCCTCACACAGACACGTGATCCCATTTCCCTCGTCACCCAAGCCTCGACTGAAACATGCCTTTTTCACCTGTTCTTTGCAGGATCATCTGCTTATGCTTCTGCTTATGGTCCCTTGAGTTTTCCCTGTGCTCCTGCTACCAGCATGTATTTTCCTCTTGCCCCTGCCTGCCAACTTGTTCATTTCATCTGCCTGTAAGCCTGTTTTCCACCATTAAAGTGTCCTTACCGAATCTGCCAGCCTTTGAATCTGTGTTAGGTTCCTCCCTGTCTGTGCTGTCTCCAGCAGCGTGACACCAGAGAAGCATTTCCAATTCACATTAAATGCTTTATATGATGGTTTTTATACTATATGGTCCTTAAATTATTCTGAATTTCTACTGTGAGCTACAGTATTAAAATGATACAGTTGATGTGACTTTAGCTGTCTTTTTAAAGCACCAATCCAATAAAACTATCCCCCCTTCTCTCCCTCATGTAATTACACTCTTTCCTTAATAACCCTTAACAAGCAGCAGCCGGTTTTTCTTCTTTAATGCATCACTTTTTCTCCTGCACCAAATAAAGCACTCCTTTTAACCAGTCGACATTTGTCTTTTGTTCGGCTTGTGCTGCCTTATTTGCTTCCTCTCAGCAAAATAAAAAAGAAAAATCCAATTACTTGACATTGTGAAAGTTATCCATTGTAGAAAATCTGCTAAAGTGATTCAACTGGCCTCAGCTCCAAAAAGGCCGTCATTGAGTTTCTTGCAACACGATTGACGCCAAAATGGGAAGTAACTCAAAGCCAAAAACGCCCTTTAAAACCTCTGCACATTTTTCACCATGCTCCCTGTGTGTCGCAGGGTTCCTGCTTCACTTTAGAGCTAGTCTGGCTAGCCTTTGATCGCAAAGCCAGGTACAGACCTGCAAACATGCCACAGCACACCCTTGGGTCTTCACTCCCACCCATACTGGACCTTTCATTCTAGTGACCCAACTCACCTCTAGCTGAGACCGTGTGCTCCCTTGCCATCTGTCAAATGACCCTGTATTATTGGAGCAGAAAATAAAATCCAGTAGAGAATATTTTCTTTTCGTTAGCTCAGTCTCATAAACAGTTGGTGAGTGTTAGTGAAAATTACATTATACCACCTTTATACATCCATCCCGTGATGCATGCACCTCTTAATTCCTGCTAGTTAATGCCTTGAATCTGCCATCTTTAAACACTTGACCCACTTTGTATTTGTCAGTTGCCCAGATCACGTGACTTTCTGTGCCCTTTCATTGTGTTTGTTTTTTCTCATTTAAACATTTGGTGATCATCATTTCATTGTAGCTCATTTTATATGGCACATTTTTGTCCTGACTCCCAGAGACAAAGATTTTTCCTTTAATATTCACTTACAGGAGTTAGAAAGACAATAAACTTGATGTTTTATTGACCTGAATCAAATGCCCCTCGCACACACAGGCATACTCATAGACAAAACACACAACAGCGTTCCAACGTGCCCTCAGCTCATGAATTTTCTGTCATTTTAGTTTCTCTTGTTGTGCGCTCTTTATTCTCTGCTCTTTCTCACCCAAATGGCTGCAGGTTGTGAATTAATGAGCAGAGTTGAAAACACAAGAGGAGTGAGACAGAATGAGAAGAAGCCGAAGGAGAGGAAACGAGGGGAGAAGGTGAAGGAGATGAGAAGACAGAGGGTGTGAGTCAAGTCTTTATAACGTCCTGTAGATAGGTGCAGAGCCTTTGATAGAAATAGCAGCAGCCTTGGAGCAGAGCTACAGAGCTTACATGGTACAACTGAAAGCCTTTGAGAGAAACATGGTCATCTAATATGGCTAACAGGCTCTAGCCCTGCTGGTCAAAATATATTGACCAGCAGGGATACACGTTTCATTTGAGCTTGAGTGCGGGCAGATGTTTATGTTGCTTCCAAACTACTGCAGGGCTGATTCCCCACAAATGATAATAATAATGTAAGGTCACTATTGCAGCCCCTAAATGGAAACTGCTCCTTTTCGGAGAACTCTAGTCCTCATAATTCCTCATTTTTAGGAAGCTCCCCCTGAGATGTGAGGGAGACAGTTTAATATTTCTGTCTGAAAAGATGGATGCTCTTTCAGGCTAATGGCTTGTCCCATGTACCAACAGCTTTTCTCTGTGCAAGGAATGTTGACTGAATACGTGTACTTTTCCAACAACATCCTGCCTCGGATTTGCACCTTGCATAGGAATTGATTTAACACTAGAGCCACTTTTTTATCTAAACAATTTTACATTTTATCAGTGCTGCAACTAAGGATTATTTTAATCATAAATTAATCTTTCATTTATGTTTGCAAATAATCGATTGGTTCCCTACTTCCTACAACCCAAGGTGATGCCATCAGATGTCGGACTAGTGACTAATCGTTACAGCTCTACTTTATTGCTCTATCTATTGATCCTTGTCCAAGTCTATTGTGTTCATTCCAGTGGTTTTTTGAATTTGCCTTTTTTGCAGAAAACCTCTAGAAATAGAACTATTACAACTCTTACTGTTTGGATGAATGTTTTGAATTTGTGAAGTGCAAATGTGTTCAGGCAAAAATAGGCGTTAGGTTTATCTTTAACGACAACACTCCAGGGGATAAAACTGTGCAGATTCACCCCTTAAACTCTGTGTATGCATATTTCTAGCTCACATTCTTTTCATCGGATTTATGAAGCAGTGTGTTTGCACATGGTTTTGTCGTATAGAGTAAATCTCAGTCACTGTGGAACTGGGTACACATACACAAGCCTTATTTCCATTTCAACAGTTCTGTCATTTACAGATGTAGAGGCACCTTAAATCAACCCTTTGCATATCATTACTTTTACGTGCTGCACCACTCATTAGTCCTGTCAGTGAAAAAAACAGCAAAGAGGAAGTGGCATTTTAGAGATCGCACCACATCGGGGAGGGTCTCTAACAATACCAGAGCAGCTGTCACAACACATGGCAGTGGCTATTTATAGCGGTCCTATCATTAATTAATCATATTCACTGTACCTATATCATCACATTTAATGCCAGAAAGATTATCAGTGATTTAGTTATATCATATTAAAGATATAAGAATAAAACTAAAACATCACTAGCAGGGAAATACAATTAAGGCCCCCTGGTGTAAACAGGATGAATGAATAAAACTGATCACACAAACTTCAGTAATCACAACAATTTCTAAATGTTCCTTTTATTGACTGATTTTACAAGTTGGATCATATACTAAACTGTGTTCCATGACTTGAATTTCTCCACTCACCCTCTATCTCCATCTTTCCATATCTGCCTCAGAAAACTCCAGAAAAATGTGTGTACACCTGCTCTGGAGCATGCTTGACGTGCACAGTTTCTGTTTTGAGAAATACCAGTTTGTGTGTGGGATGTGACGTGTGGACTGTTTTTGTACCTTTGGTATAAACAGTAAGTGATTTAGGAGGAGACTGTCACACGTTCATCTACATTTTCCTACCTTTCCTCACTAAAAGAATGTGTGCATCAATGTTTTGTTCAAAATTTTTAGAACAACCTCTTGTAATCACATGAATAATATTGTCCACTCTCAGAAACAAATATAATTGGACCACCTATGTCTAACTCTGACCACAATCTTCTTCTTCCATAAACCAAGTAGTTTTACTTGCTTAAAGTTGAATGAAACTAACGCATTGAGTTTGTAGGAATATTTTCAGTTTGTTTTTCAATCATTGTATCATTTTCTTTAAGAAACTCTGATTATCTTTGAAAAAAAAGAAAAGAAAAAGAAATCAGAACTGATACATGGTACCAGTTCATCAGTGGTGCTTACACTAATAGGAAAGGAAAGAAAAACACACAAACAGAACACAGACACAGACACAGACACACAGACACACAGACACACACACACACACACACACACACACACACACACACACACACACACACAGAGTTTACGTTATCTCTTTATACCAGCTGGTAGATAGCCCACCTACTGGTGAGGTTGCTGTGGGCATCAACAGTATTTCAGTGGCCCACAGCGTTTCAGATAGTCCCTACTAGATACTGTAATAGCACTTTAAATGACCCTTTGCATGTATGACAGTGTGTGAGTGTGTGTCGACTGCCTTTTTATCTACTTCACTTTGATTCCTCTGCTCTAAAATGCCGCCTCTCTGTCAAAGTATTATTTCTGACACTAGGATTGAAACCCTTTGATTTCATGCTCCTACATATCTAGATGCACTATAGCAAAAAAAAAAAAAGACTGAAAAATCAATTTGAGCTTCAAAGAAAAAAAAAAGATAATACACTCATTGGTAATGATGTTATTACTGAAGAAGTTAATCCCCCTTTACCAGAATTATTGCACTCGTTAAGGTAAGTTATTTAAATTCATATAATAGGAGAGACTAAAGAGAGTGCATTACCAATAATTGCTAAACGCGAGGAGTCAGATCATAATTAAAATGAGGAAAACAATTACTTGCAAAGGACCTTGATGAATGAATGAGTCTGGTTGGCAACAATTACATTTCGCATAGTCAGAGTGTGGTAGAAGGACAAGTACTAATGAAAAAACAAGTTTATAAAGGGCCTTTTTTTCTTTTTCTCAGCCCTGTCTATCCTTTCAATTGTTTATCTGTTTTTCTAGGTGGACGTGTGAGACCCGAGGGGGACCTGAGAACAATGTAATATGTCTAAAAGGAGATTTAATTCTGGTTAGAGTACTATTAGGCTGAGTTGAAATATTGAAAAATTATTGCTCTAAATTTTTAGTTAATTTAGTTAAATCAGTTAATTTCAGAATGCTATGGATATAAACACATAGCTACACTGCTCTACAGAGCCAAAGCTCTGTAATTATATATTTGTTCAAAATTGATTTAAGACCAGAATCTCACTTTTTGATGTCTGTATTACTCATAAAAATTTTATGCCACAGAAATATGTCACCAAAACAAAGGATGCGGTCTGGCTACAACTTGTTTTTTTGTAACTGCACATTCAGTTTTTATGCCTAAATATTTTAGTAATTTAATTTGTTGTACCAAATAAATAAGGCAGTAGCTAAAACCTATCACAAAAGGGGAAGAGCACCACAGAATACTAAAAGCTAACTAGCCTATCTTAGATGTTCAAACATAGAGGACAGTATATGATTTTATGATTTTATTTATTTTTTATATGATTGTATATATAATCTCATCTGAATTACATAAGATTAAATGAGACTTGAGAGATTTTTTTGCCTGCCAGTTGGGGAGAATAGAGCAAACTATAAACATAGTTGGACATATTATTGCCTCATAAGTTAAGTTGTTATGGTGAATGTGTTAGCGAACAGTTGTCTATTTGCACAATGATTAAGTAGCATTGACGTTCATTTTAAAGGTTTGTTTCTGGCCATTTGGTGAATGTAAGTCTGATATTATGTTTTTGTTTTTTCAGCTTTTTCGGTCTTCAACAATTTCTCGGGAAAATATCTGCCTCTTTTTCAGCTAATTGATCTACCGCGATCCCCAGCTAGTCACTGCTTCATCTCTCTAGACATGTGGTGCACACTGGCCTTATCAGAGCATTTCAAATGAAAAGAACGTCCTGCTGTTGCTGCAAAACTTATTGATGAGAACGGTGAAACTGGATCAAAACATTACAGCTGCCATAAAACCAAAATGAGGCAGAGGGGAGCTATGGAATCCGCTGCTTATTCTCAATAGATCTGTCACTGCTCACAGCCCCTTTCTTACTACACATAATCACTGTGTCCATTGTTAATACAAAATCTTGATTAGTGCAGTTTTAAAGCATAGTATGAACTGTATCTGATAGACACTGAAATTAAGCTATTGCAACAACCACTTTGTGTAGGCTCATTTTACATACGTCTTGTCTTGTACCCCATCCCCATATGGCATCAGTCCTTATTGGGTGTAAGTCACTAGCCAAGCATTCTACTGTCTGATTTCTTATGTGCCACATAATGAAAAATGGGAGAGGAAACATAATCTGATAATCTTTCTTTCACCTCCTCCATGACAGGTATGATCTTCGGTGCCATCGTAAGTATGAGCACACATATATTTTATGTGTTTATGTTTCATGCATGGCATCATTGACTATAATCCTTTCATCCAGGATGCATATTGATGTTAGATGAATAGAAGCCCCTGCAATGTGCATTTCTCAGGCCCCGATTAATCCAAGAATTTTAAAGAGGCTAAGGGAGTCAAAGAAAGACATGCATTTGTATGTAATATGGCAACATTGCCCTAAAATCCTTAAATGGAATATTTAACATGCATTTACAATAAAGAGAAACCATGTGTGGATTTAAAGATGCTGAGCTATAGCACAGAGAGGCCTCTCTGATACCAACACATCACTGCCTCAGAGGGAGATGACAGCTCTCTGTGTTATCTGCTCAGTTTTCCTCATCAACATGTTCAGGTCACCTGTCATGTGTCGGTCCTCACCCCACCTGCCACAATAAATGTGTAACATATCGTTATAGAACACCTGCAGACAAAGACATGTAGTCTATAGGGGTTGTCCTCTTCCATGCTTCTGTCTGTTTTATTTCTCATAACTTCACCTTTGGCTTCATTCCTGAGGTGATTGAGCAGCGGCGCCATAGCAGTCCAAAGAATTATCGAGAGTGACCAGCTTCATGTGTGTTTGGTCTTGTCTGTTCGAATCTCAACCGTTTGGTGTGTATGGCACAGACAGGTGAGACGTGAGAGCATCAGCCCCAAGTGCTCTTTTCCTCTTCTCAGCTCTTATGGGAAATGTAACTTAAGCTGACAGAGAAAAGGATTCTTGCTTTTCACAAAAATTCAATTAGTTTTCCTTTAAAAAAGACATCCTTTAAAGTATCAAGGCAGCCCTGACAGTGTTATTTCCTGTTGTAGAGATAGAAGTGGTGAAAAGTGGCCGATTGATGCAGAATGTGATCTACAATATCAAGAAATTCATTGCACTGACAGGTGTTAACTGCACTTTCAAACCATTTACAGTGACATTTTTCATGAGAGTTTGAAAATTGTTATCGTGTCTGAAACATGAACGTGCCCTTCATCTTTGTCAAGTTTAATGTAACTTATTGATAGATCTTGCTTGTAAGTATAAATGTTAAATACCGCCTCTAATTGGGAATTCGATTTTTCCCCTTTTTGTTAAGTAAAAAGTCATCTAGTTTCACTCTTTTTGCAGTAAAACATTTTATTCTCCTGTTTGAATTTAGTTCCAACTCCTTACTAACGCTATATGATGTTTACTGTCATCGATATATTCAATCCCACAACAACCTGTTTTATAATGGCGTCACTATCCAATGAAATGGAAATATTTTTCTTTAAAATTCAAGCTGATATAGCACATTGTATTTCCTTTGCAGATTAGGATTCCTTCTATAACTGATCCCCAGAGCCTCCCTGTTTTTCATCCTGCCCTCCACTGAAGCCAACAGTTTTCAAAGTGAAGTCTGTATTGTTATTGTCCTTTTTTTTTACTTTTTTTGGAATTTTTTCCTCAGGATGGGGTTGGAAAAATGGGAGAGGAAACTGTAAAAAGCCTTCAGATGTTATTGAAGAAACTACAACAGCCCAGAGGAAAGGCCGTGGTTTGTGTGTGTGCTTGTGTGCTGTGTGTATGTGTGTGTATGTGTTTCATTCCATTAGTGTAGTTAAGTTGAGGCTAGATCCTGTCTATAATCAGGGTACAGGGGGCAATTCATTCTCAGCTTTGTGTTTGTGCGTATCATCAGTCAGTTTAGTAGAAAACTGAGAGACAGGAAATTAACCTAAACCTCAGATGTCGTCTCAGTGTTTGTTTCTGTTTTCTCGTCATTCTCTGTGTTTCTCTTTCAGTTTGCTGTTAGCTTAGTCTTACTCTCTCTCTAGTTATGTAATTCTATCTCTTGCTCTCTCTTCTCTATTGGTCTGCTCCCTTTTCTGTCCATCTCTTTATCTGAGCAATACCTAGAAAATCTATAAAACACACATGCACACACACACACACACACACACACACACACACACACACACACACACACACACACACACGGATACAAACACATACGGATACACACACATACATACCAAAATAGACAAGCACTCCCATGAACAAATCAGACCGGACTTGTCTGGATCTTGTTCAAGTTCTCTTTGTATACAAGTGTGGACCTCACTTTGGAGAATTTTCCTCATCTTTCTCTGGTTGTCAAGACATTTGATCCTCACTACAGCAACGGTCAGAGGGGCTGAACTGAGTATCCACATTGTTAGTGAGTCTCTGAAGACACAAAAATCCATTCAGCCCAGTGCACATATTGCTCTTCCTCTCTCACCTCAGTATTTAGATGTGAGAGAAAAGTTTTACAAAAAGAACCAAAAAAATCAATTAAATGAATCACATAACATAAACATGCACACATGAACATATAAACAAACTTTGCTTGCTTTCTCCTTTTCAATAAGAGATCCTCTCCTAAAGTGATTTTTCTTGTGTTTGTGCCAAGATACACAGTCCTCATTCTGTGCAAAATTGAATTTCCCATCTAGAGGGTCCTGTATTTGCAGCCTCTAGCAGGTTGCCCCTGTGGCAGACAGTTTGGGTTTGTTTGGGCAGTGAGTCACATTAACTTCAGCGAACTAATGCCCATCTTGGGCAAGAAAAACTGGGCTGGGTCCCATGGACCTTGACCCTCTGTTTTACTTTTTGTTTTGGCCTGTAAACTTTGCCTAGATTAGTGCACACCCACTCATATTTCTAATCCACCGACTTTCAAAATAATGTCACTCCAACTGTGAGAGAGGCTGGTTGGAAATCTATCAAAACACTGTGAGCAAGAAATGCCCATGTCAAACAGTTGGACACAGTTATGAATAATTATGTGAATTGCCTCAACCACCGCTAAACAAGCTAAGATTAGTTTCTCCTGTCATTACCAATTAAATATTCTCATGACACCATTTGACAACAAATAATAATGGAACATATTTTTCGAGTAACATCCCCTCCGCCGCTCTCTGCCCATTGCATGTTCACATTTTGTAGGATGACCAGAGCTACTTTTAACTTAAAGCCGACAGCTGACCTGCTGATAAAAACAGGTGAGGGTACATTGAGTCAGAGAGCAGCAAGAACATCAACCCCAGGGAGCAGAAACAAAAACAGACATGATGCAGAGCAAGTTCAATGAGCGGTATAAAGCAAGTACCAACCTTAAAGTGCTGGTTCTCGATAAAGTGCTAGACTAAAAGAATGTAAAAACACCCGTGTTTATATATCAAAATTGAAACTTTTATTTCAAGTTTGAAATAAAGTTCATATTTAGTTTCTGAAATATGAAAACAGAAACTGAAACTAGCATGGCTTGCTACAAGAAAGAAATGCAAAATATATATCCCTTGAACTATTTATTAAACCCCTTTGTGAATTCTCAAGACAGCGTGTTACTTCTTTAAATAAAAAAACAAAAACAAAACTTGTTTACATCACCTAACAACCTCTAGCACCTCAGAACATCTTAGGAGGTTTCACTGGGCAGGAAAAGACATGTGACTTTGATATGAAAGACTGAAATTTCTGTGCCGCTTCCCACCAACAGTCAGTGTTACCAGAACACATATACTGAAGACAAGACAAACATAGACTCTCAGACAGGTTCAGCTTTACTTCTGATTTCACAGTTCCTCAAAGTCAATTTAAGGAAATTTTAGAGACAAACACCAAAACCTTGCCCATGGCCTACTTATGAAAAAAAAGAACTTTGATGAAAAATGTAATTATCTGATTGTTCCAATTAAACCAATAAAAATGGGCCTTAAATTCAAACGAAGACCAGATAGTGTACAATTGGATTCTCTGCTTTTTCAGTATTCACCTTACCTCCTCTTCATCTGGAGACAAAGGCATACTGTAAACTAAATAAAGGTAATGTAATATTAACTGCATTTATCTCATACACAATGTTTTTTTTCCTCCATCTATTATGTCTTGGAATTTCTTGATTCTGCACCACTCCACCAAAAAAAAAAAAAAAAAAAAAAAAACAAAAAAAACACACACAACACACACACACACACACACACACACACACACACACACACACACACACACACACACACACACACACACACACACAAACAGTGAGTTTAAGTATGGGAAAAGTGTGTGTGTTTGTGTTTGTGTCTCCTCCAGAGAGAGAAGCCAAGCGAGAGAGTGGGTGAGAGTGAGAGGGAATATTTTCAACTTTCATGTCATCTGATGTCAAGGCTCTGTTTCACTGCCAAAAAAGGAAGACAAAAACAACAGCAGGGAGGGATCAATCATCCACCCCCCACCCCACAGAGACAACTCACATGGATGCTGAGGAGGTGGGTTAGATGTTTATAGGTAGGAGCGGCTGAGAGGGGGAGGATGATGTGGAGAGCTTGAAACCACTGAGAGAGCAGGCACAATAGTAACTATTTAGTTGCTCTGCATTGTTTTTTGCATTATGGCCTCCTTGTGTCCTCCTGAGTTACTGCTGACTCCCTCAATCCTCCTCTCCTAAATCCCACCCTGACCACCACCTCGACGCTAAAGCCTACAAATGTTTCTATAGTCTCACAACCAAATCCAGCCTGTCAATAATACTCTTGACTCCTGGCATGCACACACACCAGGAAATTCCTTTTTTTGTTATGTGACTGGGCATATTGCAACAAATAAACTGTACCTCCTACAACAGTACTGTTGCAAGTTCTGACCTGGCATCACCACAGTGGTATGCCAGTCAGGTTTGCAGAGGTGTTGGTGAAATGATAGAAATGTAAAAAGATTAAGCCAAGTGTTAAACTAACAGGTATATTCTGCACTGGTGGGCAGTGTTAAGTCACGAATTTGTCGCTTTTCACAATACTTATACATATAACACAAGTAAATAAAGATATGTAGGGTCCACCTTAGAAGCCTTTTCCTGTCAATACTGTGCTTTAGCGGCACATATTCCCAATAGTAAGTAAAGCGTCATCAGTTTTTCCAATTAGACTTGTGTTTTCTGCAGGTGATGCTGCAGGAGTTTGTTCTGTAAATATAATTTGTCTTTGTGTCTTTGTTGTTAAATACAAAGTGATTTCATTGTGTGATGGCCCAGACCAGCAAGAACTCAACTCAATACTATGGAAAAGGTTTAACTGAAGGTAGGAACACTGCATCTCATAATTTAGTTTTGGGACAACATCCATGTTAAAAACATAATCAAAGCCAATGGGAGCCAACTGAGACCATGAGCGGAAAGAGTCTATAAGTTACAAGTTGGGCTCATGGGATCCACTGCTTTATCTCATGTTCTCCTAAGTTATGTCTAATTTTCCAGGAAATGCAATTTCATTGTTACTGTTGTCTGACCTGAATAATTTATAGACACTCTCTAAATCCCAGGGGATGACAAACAGTCTAAATACAGCCTCACTCAATGTACAGCGGGCTGTGCTTCCAAAGCTATTATAGCTTTAAGTCTGATTCCTTAAGAAAAACACCAAAGAAGAATATTAGATCTGGAGTTTTTTTGGATCAGAATCTGAAAGTAGCTTTTCATTTTCCTCTGCAAAGATACAAAGCTCTAAATACACTTGAAAAAACAACAAAAAATGAACTAATTAAGATTAAATATGGCAAACTCAAGCAGAAGAGAAACCTCCCTTTTACACAGTATAACATATTAGTCCTGATAAAACACTGAGTGTGAATTCATTCATTACTGTAAATTTACAAGTCTGGAAAGTATTGGGAAAATTAGGGCTTTATAGAAATAGCAGCAAAATGTGTTCATAAAGCAGCTTGCTAAGATGAATCATCATCATCACCTGGATAAACTAGAGCATGAATAATTAATGCTTAATGTGTGGAGGCCATTTTCACAATATGAAAAAAAAACTGTGTTACAGATAAAAGATAAAGTGGTGTAATCGATTATTCATTTATGCAGTCTCTCGCTCTCTCTCTCTCTCTCTTTCACACACAAGCACACACAGGAGGTCGGTTCTGAAACTGCACTAGGCCTATTTATGGTCGAAGACAAAAAAAGATTCCAGCTGAAGTAATGTGAGTGCAGGATTGAGCTGCACTAAGCCTGGTTTTACATATTTTTACATGTGACATGTTAAGGTTGTAATTGGTACCATTGGTACCATTTTATAGTCTATCTATCTATCTATCTATCTATCTATCTATCTATCTATCTATCTATCTATCTATCTATCTATCTATCTATCTATCTATCTATCTATCTATCTATCGATCTAGATAGATAGATTGATGTATAATGTTTAAATCCTTAAAAAAAAGCAGCACAACAGTCCCCTTTGTTTGATGTTGGTTCTGACTAGAATTTAAATAGGTCTGTTGTTATGTTGGATGCTATCTTTTTTTGTTTTTGTTTATGAGTCCATTACATCTCCAGATTCACTGCATTTTGAATTTCCTCTTTTTTTCAGTTGGTTAAATTAGACACCGTGGTTGGGTCCTTTGCCCTCAGCCAAGGTCAGAGGCTGTTTTTTCAACAGCTTCAGAAAAGGATCTGGTGTTTTTCCTCTGGGCCAGACCTCTGGTCCTCACATCCTTCACAACTCTGGCCACTGTGTCGGCAACAAAGCCCCTGGAACTCCCTTCAAATGGAAGCTTTTGAGTCTTCCATCCGCAGTCTGCCCTTTCTGCTCCAGCTCTTCAACTGCATCCTCCCAGCCCAGTATGACTAGGAATTACATTATAAGAAAATTCTGCACCTGACAATTTACTTCCAGGGCCAATGTTTTGTAGACCTTAATATTTTCTTTTATATTAAGTGTTGCCTAACCCTGACCATACCTTAATCATGGTTTATTTGCTGTTACCACAATCTTAACTTGACCATAACTTTACTGTAGTTGCGAAGTGCAGATGATGTATAAATGGAGAATTTCCATATTGCTGCCAGTGACAAAACACTATTCTGCAGATTACTCCAAGATTGGAGTTATTGTCTGGGGGTAGGATAGTCCCAGAACTCTGTTAGCTCAAAAAAAGCAGAATGCAATCATTTAGAACATAGCACTCAGTCTCTTCTCAAATTAATTACTGTGATCTCTGGTAGAAAGTGGAGGCTCTGGCCCAAAGCCATGGGAATTTTATCAGTAAATCTTCGTTTTTATTTCTTCTAGATATACAGTTGAAAATAGTTGATTCTGAAAATTAAGCACACATTCAGAAAAATAATGTATTAAATGAGGGTGCAGACTCGTTAATGATAAATTATATGAAGCTGTGTTGAAATTTTCACTTGCATATCTTTATTTAATCCAATTTGCCATAAATCCCATTCATTACTTTATCTATTATTTTGACAGCCAATTTCCCATTAGAGATAATCAAAGTACCTTCCCCTGTGTCTCTCTTCTTTATTGTTTTTCTTGCTTCCTCTCTTCACTTTCAGGTGGTGCAGGCCTCTCTCTGATTGAAGGTTATGTCATAACATGCTATTTTTCCCTGCAAATAGATGATAATTCCATGGAAATAATATGTAAATTACCATTTTTGCTCCCAGTGCTGTATACCTTGAGCCTGAGGTATTTAGATTTGCAGCCCATTATTTAACTGTAAATGCAGGAGCATAGATTGAAGTTGCCCGTGAGATGACCTTCACTAAGTAGTTCTTCATCATGTTTTAATGGCTTTCCCTTCACAGGAACGAGCAAAGGTGAAACACAAGAATGGCACTCAATGGAGTGCATACCTCAGCCAAGGCCATTGTCAAACAACATCCTGCAGACCTCAGTGGAAATAGTTTAAATTCATAATGAATGATCAGAATCTGCCCTAAAACTCAATGGGTTCTTCTTTGGCAAATGCTTTGGTCTCTGCCAAGATCAGTGAAAATCAGTTTTTTCACGTTCTGTGTAATCCTGCTACAAATAAGCAAACAAAACAAAACAACCGGACCTCCTTGGCTGTGGTAATTTTAGATGTTATCATGGTACGCTTGACCTCATAAATGATTCAAAGAGATGCTGTCATCTCGGTTGGTTATTAAACCCTGTCAATGTCAAACACATCCATTACGTATGAACTGACTCTACTGGATAAACAAATGCAGACTGTGCAGGTGGACAGCCACTGAAAAAGCCTTTCCAGCTCAGTTTTGATGAGTTCACTTTAAAATTCAGTTGAAGGATTAAATGGTTCTGTGGTTTGTGACAAATTCTCTGACCTGTGGGCACATTAAAACCCTCTCAAAGCCATTGGATGGACTCCAGAACTCATGGTGGTCAAGCTAAAACCAAAGCTGTTTTGCTTAGATACTGAAAAGGTTTTTAACTAATACCATTAAACACTGTACATGCACTGTTTACTCTTGCCTACGTTAAGTGTATGTTTGAGGTTGTCTGTCCAAAGTGAAAAGTAAGGCTGAGGAAGTGTGTGTGGTGGATGAGCATATAATGTGTCTGACTTTTGTGCGGAGGATTATAGTCTGCATCCCAGACCCAGATCATGTGGGTTTTCATTGTGGGTCATGTCCCACCCTGCACTCTAGTATGTCTTTTCTTTATTTTTCATTGTTGCTGCATTTCTCCTCTCATTTCAGATCCCCACTTCCTGCCCTTGTGTGTCTCCCGGCAGTTTGATTGTCTGCCTCGCCTGAGTGGTGTCACCTGTGTCTCATTGTCCTCCCCTCACTAGTGTATTTAGTCTCTGTGCTCCCCTTCCCTTGTGCCAGGTCATCTCCGTCCCTAACGTCAAGCATTCCAGCTTTCTTCTAGTGCTTACTTTTCTTGGTTTGTGACTTATGTTTGTTCACTCTGACCTTGCCTCTGCCTGCTCCTTGCTGGATTTATTTATTTTTTTAATGCCTGTGTACTACCTGATTTTTTTCAGGGGAAGACTCTGAATTTCCAACCCAGAGATGCAAAACCTATGACCTTTTGCTGTGGAAGTACAACAAAATATCTGAAAGTGCCCAAAACTAATTCCTAGCACTACCCATTAATTTTTAAAAGCAAAATTAGATGGTAGTCCCAATCATGCTCACACTCATCTCAGAATCTTCCTTCTCAGTCTTATTACAGTTTAAATTGAAATAGGTTGCTTTCTAACCATTTTTGATCAGTAATCTACAACGGGACATACTTAAATTTGGATGAAAGGATCATGTCTATTTTGAAGTTAGTGTCCACAAGGAATAAACTCAGCCTCTAAAGATGGATTGTTGACCATATATCTATTTAGGTCAACTGATTTACATATTTAAGCCTATATGCCTTATTGTTTAGCCTATATTTTCACACATTGTGGGCAGGGTGATCTGCAGTGTGCACTTAGGTTCAGCCACTGCTTCTTAGATGCAGTGATTATCCAATTAGCAGGTTCCCACATCAGTACGCTAGGTGGGATCGATTTACGACAGGCAGTGAATTAATCTCAGAGTAATCTGGTGTGAATGCAGCTGCAGTGCTTTTTTTTTTTTGGAAAAGCTTCACTGGTTATGTTTTAGTTCAGCTTAACAAATTATGTGTCAGTTCAAATGTCTTCAAACTAAAATTTTTGTATACACACGTATACAATATAAATGCACTGTACACAAATGCTTATGATGCAGTTAATAATAAATAAATTGTAATTTATACAAAAGAATCATGTAATGAACCATTAAGATTTGCAGTAGAGTTACAATGATTTGTGGATTAATTGATTGACAGAATTTCAGCTTCTCCAATCTCAGGATTTACTAATGTTCTATGTTTCAAAAAAAGACAAAAAAAAACAACAAGACATTTCAAGATGTCTCCTTGAACTGTGGGCAACTTTTATAGGCATTTTTCTGACATTTTACAGAAAATTACTTGAAGAAATAATCGCCTGATTATAATTGTAAGTTGCAGCCCAATTGTGCAGTGACTGATTATAGTCAAACTGCAGTTTTTAAGATCATCCGGGAGCCATCTCAGCATTGCCCTCAATTATACATAAAGAGAATTTTGCATGCATGCTTCTTTTAGAATTCTTATTTTAGTCACGACCACACTAAGAGCCTTTTGGAATTAAACGTCATATTAGATTAGAACACATCTCTGATATATCTAAAATACATTGTTAGACTTATCACAGGTTCATTTGACTGTGGAAGGGATTCAAAATAACTTACTCTAAGTGGCCCTTTATACAGGCAATTTAGTAACCTCAGCAATAGCAGCATTCAGCTCCAATAAATGGCCCCGGTCTTTCCAGTTAAGCATATGAAATAACCTCACTATTCACATCAGAGAAAAGTGTCACTTCCCTAAAGCTTTGGGTTACTCACATCCTTCTTAAATTGACATAACTTAATTTCTTTCATTTTATAGTAATCATTTTATCTACTGCTCCTACTAAAAGTGAGAAAGGAGTACTAGAGGTGATCTACAAGGAAAGTGTTTAATGTCATGAAAGCTTCCTAAAAGAAACATTTACACTTTAGTGTGTGTCTTATGTAGCATTATAATGTGTTCATGCTATCGGTTGTTCATTCCAGCAGGCTTGGTGCATGTAGATTATTAAAGCCGGGGCACAGTTATTCAATAGGGCTGCTATTACAACTGAGTACTGACCTTTGAAATCGGCTAAAGAAAAGAAAGACGGACCAGTCTTTTACATGCAAAAGTTAAAAAGGCCTTTACCAATGTGGTTACCTTTCATGTTAGAGCAAATCAGTCTGATGAAGCTGCCAGTTCTGCTTCATCAAGGAAACCTCAGGAAGCCTGTGTACACATGTACCTCTCGCATGTATTTTTAGGCCATAAGAGCAGTAATTAATTCATATCAGTAGACAGGAGGAAGGATTATACAGAGAAGGTGGCAGAGAGAGGCAGGAGCATGAGATTTCATCGTGTGTGTGTGTATGTGTGTGTGTGTGTGTGTGTGTGTGTGTGTGTGTGAGTGTGTGTGTGTGTGTGTGTGTGTGTGTGAGTGTGTGTGAGTGTGTGAGAGAAAGAGCAAGTGAGGGAGCAGATTGGATATGAATTAAACACACAGTCTAACCTCATGCCCCTGCTCCCCTCACATTTCAGTGGAGTTCATCCACAGGTGCACTTACTGTGTAGATTTATGTAACTGTATCTTTATCATATCCCACTGTGACATATCCCACTGTGAATTAACAGACTCTTATGGGAAGAACCAATGTACCGTTTGACATAACATACGGTAAATCATTACATATAAAGCTCAACATTTTCTCTTTTAACATGTTCACTGAAATTTACTAGGGTCATATTAGTTTAAACATAATGTCTATTGAGATTTTATGTCTCAACAACACCTGTTCCAAAAAGGCACAGCAAATAAGAATATTATAGGCTTTGAAAGGCTTTTTATACAACAGGTCTTGATAAGTTCATCATAGTGAGGCAAAAGAGCAACTGATATCATGGACTTGAAACGACTTATATTTATTTCCAAAATGAACTTACATTCCATATGTTAGGATTTACCAGGACAGATAGGACCCAAACCCTGAAGCTCAGACTGAGGTGAGATGATAGATGATAAAACAAAGCTTTTAATAATCTTTGTTTTCAGGCAGTTCACATGTACAGGGCTCAGAGTTGGGCAAGCCAATTTAACAAGACTTATGTTTGGCTGATGGGCAGCAGACAGGTCTCCTCTTCGGTCTGCCAACGGCGAAGAAAACAAAGGTATTCAGAGAATGGAATATGATAGATGAAGTGAATAAAACACTGTTACAGGGTGAGGCTGTTGGCAAACTGCAGACAGACGATTCTGTGGCAAACAGAATAAAGATGAGCAAGCATATCATCAAGGACAAACGCATCAACCAGTGGATCAGACACATTACCACATAGAGCGATGGACAGTTTGATGAATACTGCTGATCTGGCCTGGTGTTTTATGTTGTAGGTGGGTGAAGCCTAATTGGCCTGGTTGGTGAGAAGATAAGTGTCAGCCGTGCAGATGAGGCGGAGACAAAACCAGTGGAGGCCGGCCAGCCCCACCAATAGGAAGACACAGCGTGGCAGACAGGGAGAGACAGACATGAAACACTGAGGACATAGTAAAAAAGTCATGACAATCTAGGATGTGAGGAGGGAGAATGCAGAATCCTAACATCATATACAGAACATGTGTGCAAGATGGTACCACAGCTTGTCTTGTGATTGAGTTTAAGGAAGTGCATCTCTAGTTTCTACTATAGCCAATGTCTGCCAATGAATGAGCTCTCTGTGACAGTCCACCCTTAAATAGATTATTTATTTCAAGTAATAAAGGTGAGGTTAGTCTTTTGCAGAGAAATCAAACTCTAAACCTACATCTGTGACTCTGACATTTGTTGATTTTAGAGTAAACTGGCCATCTGCTATTAGCTGGTCTCTTTTTCCATCTGTCAATGTGAGACATTGCTTGGCACGAAAGACACGAAAGACAAGTATTCGGTAATTTTAAGCAGCTTTGTCAAAAACCATTCCCTTTTGACCACGGCACAATACTGCAACATTTTGGCATCTGTGAAGTTAAGTGTAAGTGTAAATGTTTTCATGGAGGAGTATGTAAGTTTGTCATTTAAAAAAAAATAAACCAATGAATACAAGACGAGGATTTATTCACATAATAACAAAGGGATTTTAATCATATATCAAAAACGTACTTAGTATACATAATAATATCATAAAAACAAGTATTAAATTTATTATTAGTATTTTAATGTTAAAAGTTGGCTTGATTTGAAAGATGTCACAATAAAGCCATGGAATTCTGTAATGTTAACATCCATTTACTCTGGATTGTTGTTCTGTATTCACTACCGTAGTTTTAATAAGTCTTTACCATTTCAGTAGTTGATCTGAGAGAACAAACAAACACACAACCAAAAATCTGATTGCACGTTGTCAGTAGTCTGAAGCTGCAATGTTTCAAAACAGCAAAGACAGTTTGGTGTCTTAGTATTGTTTGATAAAACATACCTCGGTTTAATGACGTGGTAGCTTTTCAAACAGCCTCTCGGTAGCATTAGTAACAAGTAAACAGAAAAGAAAATGCAAAAATTGACCTACATTTGTAAAACAATCCTATTGATGCGATTAATAATTTGAAACTTTAAAGGAGCATATGTATTATGTGGTAAAAGCAATCAGCCTGAAGTCTGTTGCACTGAGGGCTGAACTGAGGAGGCCTGAGAGACTGCGATGGAGAGTGTCGGTGCTGGTAATTCTTCAGGTGTGTTTGATGTCTGACAGTCTCAACAATTCTCCTTTTCATCGACTCAACTGCTGAGAATCTCCCATTCTGTCAAGGTAGAAATATCAAACACATCACACTGCATCTAAGAGGGAAGTCGAATTAAATAAACAAAACAAACAAAAACATACTGTGTAACACTCAGTGTTTTTTTTTTTACTATCATTCAATGCTCTCTTGCAATTCTTTACTCTAGATGGATAAATGGATAAATGTCCTCACAGAGAAAGCATGTACTGCAGGTAGCACAAAATACAATGAGGACTTCAATCTCTCAATGCCCAGTTCATTTTATAAGTATTTGGACGGTATTTGTCCAAGGACATTATTTTGTTTCTGCATGTTTTCAGTCGAGCGTGGTATTAAATGAGACTGAAGATGTAAATTGGCCCAGCTACAGTTGAGATGAACTGAATGAAACTGGCTGAATAATGGATAGATGACAAAGTGGTTATAGACCTGTAATTAGACACTTTCCAAACGCAAAGAAATTGTCAGTATGAGGATATAATGGCAGGTTATAGGTTTTATATGAAACAACTTCTAGATATAAGGGAACTTGTTAACAGAGGCCCTATATTTTTTAGATAAGAAATGTGTTAATCAAAAACGGCCCTGACCTTTAATGGGAGCACTTCCATTTTGGATACAAAATCCAGCTAATTGACACTACAAGCCAGCAAACAGATGGTTGTTAAGATACTAAGTTTAGAGTCTTGCAGTAAGTTGGACGTGTTTGTATTCATTTTGCAGGATACACATATGAGCTTCATTTAAGCTGTTTGTTAATCTGATGTGAAGAGGCCTTTAAAAAAATAAGTTCAGTTTCTCCTTTGTGGGGAAAAAGCCATGGTGACAGTTACAGGAGATGAGTCACATACTGATGCACCCGGCTACCGGATGACCGTTTCAATCAGTTGCAGGTATGTGTCAGCTGCATTCAGCTTGCTGTCTGCTTCAGTTTACAGGCTGCTGCTTGTCTCGTCTCTGCTCTGCTGTCTTGTCCATTCAGCGCGACTTGATATGAACGGTGTTGCACTTTGACATCTGGCTCTCTGCCTTGCTTGGTTCTGGGCTCGTTGCCAGGTTCCCAAAGGGTCTTTTAAGGAGATTTTTAAGGTGAAGTCCCTGTGGCCAGTTAACTTCATATCTGAATGTACCATAATTTCTGAGTTAATTTTGTGCCTGTCATGGTGGTGTAGTGGGAGGGGGCTGCTGACTCTTTTTTTTTTTTTAGGGCTGCAACTAATAATTATTTTCATTTCCAATCAATCTGTCAATTATTTCCCCAAAATAATCAATTGTTTGGTCTATAAGTTGCCAGAAAAAGGTGAAAAATGGTCATCACTCTTTCTCAGAGCTAGAACTTCAAACTTCATTTCAAAATCCAAAGATGTTTCAGTTGCACGACAAGGTTTGGGCACCCCTGGAGATGATACATTTTTTTTTAATATATTTACACAAAATTACTTTATTCATTTTCATTTTTTATAGTTTCAAAATAACAAAAAAGGAAAAGGGCCTACACAAAATTTTGGGCATCCTGCATGGTCAGGTCTACTCAGTACATCCCTGTGGCATCACAGCTTGTAAAGGCTTTTTGTAGCAGCAAAGTTTCTTTTGCATCTTGTTTGGAGGACTTTCACCCATTCTTGTTGCAAAGTGCTTCTAGTTCTGTGAGATTCTTCTGAGGTCTACCCAGAGAGTCAACTGTGGATTTTTGAAATGTGTGTTGATGATCCTTATCATGTTGTTGAAGCCGTCCTCTTCTCATCTTCAGGGATTTTACAGAAGGTCTGATGTTTGCTCAGAGAATTTGATCATGAAAATTTTGAAAGCCTACCTATAAAGTCTTTCTGCTTATTAAAATGTGGTCCTACCTACCGATGGTAAGACAGCCAATCATGTGTGAGAGAAGTTCAAATGATTTGAACAGTATTGTAATTATTGCTGTTCTCCAAACAATAGGAAAAACTCCTATAAATAACAATTAAAACAGCAGGAATTAATGCCCCCTTTGGGTTTTGATTAATACTGTAGCCATTCTATATACCTCTTTTGTCGCTGAACAATTAGGAGCGAAAATAATCATATGTACTTAAAAGTTGGTTACTTCTCTAAAAGTCAGAATGGGAGCATCAGTATTTAGAGGAGTGACAGAATAATTTCATCTAGGGAAATTCTGAGTCAAAGATTTTGTAGAATCACCAAAGATGTATTAAATACTGCTGCAACTTTACTTGGATCATGGATTATATAGCTATATTTAGTTCTATTGTGTTGTGTTATGTTGTGTCTACCAGATTTCTTTGGCATTTCCATTTGCTTAACTATGAAAAATGAAAAATTTTGCTTTTGCTTTCCTGAGCTCCTTTATAACCTTTATAACCACAGTATGGTAAATAAACAAATATTGAGAGCTTTGACCCTCTGTTTTATAAATGACCGTATTTTTTCACCATGATACATAGTGACTTATTTTAAGATTTCTTCACTCTTTCTGGTCAATAAGTGAAAGCCAAATCAATAAGCCTTTCTGAGGAACTAGTTATCGTAGTTGGTCCTCAAAATTGCTTGTTAAACATTTTAACTCTTTCCTTTTTGCTTTGTCATTACAATTTATATTGAAATCACTTGAATAAGTTAAATAAGTTTTCAGTTTATCATAAAACACATTTTTGAAGATGGTGGTCTATAAATTCCATTTATAATGAATGACAAAAGCAGTGGAAGGCAGATAGATCCATTGTATCAGTAGTGAGGAAACTGTGAAAGTGTAGTGTATGAAAAGGAAGTAATATTTAAAAAAAAAACCTAAATTTGCAAAATACTGCTTTGTGGGAGGAGGGAGAGAGAGAGAGAGAGAGAGAGAGAGAAGTGGCTTATTCATCCCTCTTACATAAACTAGCAAACTATGAATGTCACAATGACATTTGGCTACAGCGAGTTCATTTTAGACCATGAAAGTCTAAGTTATTAACACACGACCATTAGATTAGTGAACGGCTTACACTATCACTGACATAAAACAGCACGGCGCCGCCCAAACCATCAGCCCTACTCTTCTAAACATATTTTAGCAGTGCACTTTTAGTATGCAGGGGAGTTTTTTTGTAACCATGTCTCTGATAAGCATAGGAAGCTTTAAATGTTTCAATGCGCGAGAGTCCCACAGAATAGGAGCCTGGTTCACTGTTCACTGTGAAGTTTAAATCCATGGTACTCCACAGCTGCAGGATTTATCTTGTGTTTTGACATGTTTGGTGATGCACAGATTATCCTTTGCACATGATTTACCATGGAAGGTCGCACAATGCTCGGTAAGATTAATAGTACCACGCAATAATCTTTATAATCTTTTGAGCAAATGAAAAGTCTTTTCAACTTAGAGATATTTATAAAAAATTTACATAATTTGCTCATTAGCTCAAGTGGTAATGTTGTCTGTTGTCTGCATAGCAGTAACAGGGAATGTTTTTGATCAATACATTCATTGATTTTCAGGTGCTGGATACTTTAAAACCAACTACAAAACATACTTTTTTGTTAGTGTACTGTGCGCCAAACTTGAGAAACTCCAGATAAACTGTTACCATGTTTCCTGTTAAAGTCTGAGCAAGAGTGGTTTGTATGGGCTAGTGTGCTAAAAATAAATAAAAAAAAAAAATCACATTACATCTGGAATATAGTTAAAAAACTTAAATGCACAGCACTTCATACATGGACTCATGAAAAGACATGAAAGATCCATCTATTCCTAGCTTCTATGCCATCATGTAGCATGAAATACAGTGATTAGCACACTAGTCCAGACTTTCCTGTGTGACGAGGTCGATCACAGGCTGTAGAGCTGCTGCTCCTGCCTCCGAATCATGCTAATACAGCAGTGTCTGGATATTTTGCAATTTGATGCACAACAGAATTTGGCTGCTATTAATCACATGCACGTATAAAGTAACAAAATTTTCTAAGGAACCTGCTTGGGGTGAAGATTAGGAAACACTGCCCAGTGAATAAAATGTAGCAAATCAGTTGAATTGTTCTGGTCGTGATGAGGAATCCATTAATGACAAATTCCCTAATGAGATTTGTGCTATTAAATGACTTCCAGATGTTTATAGCTGTAGCTCTACTACATCTCTGACCTTTCACAGCCTCCTTTCATTACCAAAAACTACTTTTCCACCACAGTGTAACTCAAGAGCCATTGCACTTATACTGGCTGTGAGTCAAACATTATGATTGAAGACTTTCAGTCAACATTAAGTATTCTGAATGAGGTTCACTGCAGACAGTTCTGTATTTGTACGCAAAGAGAATCAAGTCTTTTATTGAAATGTCTCGGGGGTGTCACGGCTTCTGGTGCAAAATACTATAAATGTCTGGATGTGAAACCTACCTTGTGGGTCTTTTGATGGTTAAGCGAATGTAATTCCAGGTCTTGCTGTTAAACCAAATGATTCAAGAAGGACGTATTTATTCTTTATAGAAATGTTTGAACTCAGTCACATAGTTATATAGTGGGGTCCTTATGGAAGGAAAACTGAAAGACAGACCCCTCGGCCTGAATCAGCCTGTCCCACTGAAATGATGTGAAGTGAAACTAGAGTCTTAAGGGGGCAAATAAGACCAGAAATGCTGAAGATATTGAATTTTATGTAATAACAAAAGTCATGATATCTTTATGCATTGTAACTTCTTGGTTTGTTTTGCTCACTGCTCATTTTGTGAAGTAAATTTTTCCATATTTGACTGAAATACTTGTGCAGTTTTATGGTGCATTGCAGATCAGGCCTCAAACTTAACGCTAATGGACACACATTTATATCTCTCTCTATATATTCATTTTATAAAATGTTACTTTTAGTTTTATAAGTGTTTTGAATTATGACTCAAACTGAATTATTTTAATTGTGGTTTAACTACATATTAAAAAAAAAAAAAAAAATCAAAATGACCAGGGTACATTTACTCAAGGGTAATAAAGAAATCACTTGAATATATGATGTCACTGTAAACACTGAAAGGAAGGAAAGATAAGAGAAAAGAGAAAAGGAAGGAAGAAAGATGAGGCATGACAGGATTACAAATTAAAAGTTCAACAATGTCAGTTTTCACAGAGCATGTTGAAAGGAAATTACAGTTTTTTTATTGGACTTGCACAGCAAGACCTCCATTTTCCCCAGTACACCATTTTAATGCCTCATGCTCCTCATATGGGAATAACTGTCAAAACAATCTGACACTTAAAAACATTCAAACTCTTCCAAGGCTATCGAGAGAAAAGGACTGATGCTTTATTTTGGCTGCCAATGAGGCTATTCTCACATAGCTCAAACACATTTAATGAGACACATTTTTATGATGTTTACAGTGAAGCAAACAATAGTGTTAATTCTACAAGTTGACCTGCACATTATCTTTAAGTGGAAAGCTGGCTTCTACTATATTTCCACAGGGATTGCATGCAGCGCATTTTCAAAGCTCTTCTGAAATAGAATCCATCGGTGAGATTATGATTATCTTCACAAACCCTGCACTGTATGTAGTCCCACTAGAGATGAGTTTAAGGTGTTCAGCGTAACATCCACAGGGGCAGAAACATAGATATATAGTTCAGTTGGCAGCATTTAATTACCTTTTTTTTCCTGCAAAACAATTTATTTTCTCCTGTGGTGCAGCCCCGGAGCCAGTTCTGTTTGTCCGTTCTACTTTGCCATTTGGTTTAGTTTGACATGTCTGAATATCAGTATTATGCTGTTTGGCAACGTCCTGGTCATGTAGTCCATTTGGCCATATTTATGGACCTGCTGAGAATGTGGCTTGAGTTAGTCTATGATGAATGTAGAATTGCTTAATAAACAAATGGTTCTCTTAGAGTAGAACACTAAAATGAGGCAACCAATTAATCATCAAAACATATATCAGGCATGAGTGATTGGAACTGAGCATACAAATAGACAGCAGAGAAAAAAACATGTAAAATATGTTGAATATCTTGGACCATTATGGACCATTCTTTTCTGCCTAGAAAAGCTTTCACCAATGGATTCTGTTGACTGGAATTCAAGCTGTCCACAGACTATGGTTTGTTGTTAATGCACAAATGACAAACTTTAAAGCCAGTTCTCAAGCCTAAGGAGAGATAGCATTTGATAATTTGGATGACAGTTGACTATTGACAGATCCAGAGGAAACAGAGCAACTTTACTCTTCTTTTGGAGATGTGATTTTGGTCACCTGCTGCATCTGTCCTTTAAGCTCTGCTTAGGTTTCAACGGAGTGTATCAGAGTTCTTTTTTTTTAAGCCTTTTCTTTGGCTCTAGCTAAACCAAAACAGTTGAGCTAAAACCAAACATATATATTTTGCTTTGTGCAGCTTTTAAGTTGTAATCATTAAGATTTCCACCCTGACTGATTTGCCAACACTCATTGTCACCAATGTAAAAGCAAATGCTGTTTCATAATACAGAAAACTCCCCATTAGCATCTAATTTGCCAGATATACACAGAAGAGAAAGTTTTATCTCTGTTTACTGTGTAGCCAAACCAACTCATAGTGGTTTAATAAAGACATCAGTCAAAAATAATTATAACTGTGATCTTATCTAATGCTGAACATGGCCCAAGTAGTTTTCCATACAATAACAGAGTTGGTTACCTTGATGAGGAGTTGGAGACTTGTGGCTTGTCACTGGTAGCTCTTTATCTAACAGCAATATATCTGCCTCCAAATGCATATACATGTAAGTGTTGTGTGCTTTGTATCAATGCTAAATATGGGGACATAAAGTAAAGTTTTAACCCCCTCGGGATGCTCAAATCTAATCAATTCACAGTCAAAAAAATGCCAAAAAGAAAATCTGAATCCAATCTTGGAATTGTGTACTCTGCCACTAACAATGAAAATTAAAAAATTCCCAAATAATTACAGAATGTAAATATGATGAGTAGCTATTACAGAAAGAAATGCAGTCATAATTAGTACCACAAATGGAGTTTGATCTCATGGAAGTCTTAAGCATAATAACTTTAGAGCATGTTGGCCTGGCCCTACTTCCCCTGTGATTCAGCTGGTCTTATCTGCTGTCTCCAGACTTTACTGCGATGGCAAACCATTTACCAAACAGACTTTTGCTCTTTCCTCCCCAGTCTTCTAAGTTCTCACAACCAGCTTTCAGGCTAAACTGAGGTACACACTGCACCACAAACCGCAGGATAGCAGCAGCATATTTTACCTTCTCTGGGGACATGTTTGTGCAAAAAAAGTAGCTTGGTACTTGAAATAGCTAAAACAGACGTTTCTATATTCATTAGCACTTTAAGTGGTGTTTTGCAGTAATAAGTGTTGGTATGAAGGAGTGAAAAAAATGAAAAGGGTCAGTAGTTTGTACTGGGAAGTGCTAGACCAATTCAAAAAGGGCTTCACATTGCAGGGAAATTCAGTCACCCTGATGTTGCTGCTCTCTGAGTGTACATACATGCAGGGTGCATTTGAATTCAATGAGGTGTTTACTCTGAATGAACAGCTAAGACGGCTGGGAATTAGGCTGGGAGAGCTAGAGAGCTATAAATGACACTGTATAGACAGCTTGCTGTCTAAACTGAAGGATGATACAATGCATGGCATAGGTCTGTGAGAGAGAGGGGGCATGAATTCATGTGGGCGTTGTGGTTGTGTGTCAGAGAAGTGTGAAATTCCATCAGTGCAGTGCACACTGTCCTTTTGATCCTCTCAATCTTTGATTACATTCATTAGTGATCCCAGTCCCTGTTTTTCAGGTCTGGGACAGTGTGGGTGGATGTTATAGAATATTGTATTAGAACACCGGTTTTACAGTTAGAGCCAGCAAAGCCCTAATCAGGCGTGGTAAAAAAATATCAGAGAGAAAAAAAATTGCAGAAACAAAATATTTTGCAAAGCATGGTCTCTAAACCCAATGAGCTTGGGAGTTTAGTAACATTAAACCAACAAGAGTTGGTTTAGGAACAACAGAAAACAGCAAACAATATTTTAAACATTCAAATACAATATTTTACTTGTATTGAGCTTCAAAAACACCAGCCAGTGTTGACACCGATGCAAACTGTCTTAACATACTTATTTGTCAGTTTTTACTTTCAAGCTCCAAACCAGTGATAACATTGACAAACAAAGATGATCTCGTGAAGAGGGTTTCTGAAGTGGTATTCTGATGCCTCGTCCATTTTTTTGCAGTCTGGGGTATTTAGCAGACCTTCCAGTTGGTTTTTAGTCTTTGTTCTTTGGACCAGATTGGAACCGGTTATGGCATCTACTTGAGAAACTGAAACCCTCCCTATATTAGACTCAATATGCCATCTAAAAAAAACCCAAACTGGAATTGTTAAAATAACTTTTACCATGAACAGATAGAATTTTTACACTCTCATTTTTTCATTTTTCATTGATCTGTTTTGTTTTCTCAATTCTATGGGCACTTATTCCCTCTTCTCTTTGTCTTGCTATGTACAACAGCATTAGTTCCATCCTGACTAAATTTCCATCTTTCATTCTGTTTCAGAGTTATTGCCATTTGTCATGGAAGTTAAAACTCAGACAGGCAAACAGAGAGTGTCAGAAAGCAGGGAGATGAAAGGAAATAAGATAAACCCACTGAAACAATTCATCTGATCTAATTCTACACTGATGACTGTAGGAAACACACTAACTATGCTTTCTTTAAACCTATTCCTCTCATATGTAATTTTCTGTCATGCAAATTAGTCATTTCCCTCCTCTCATCTGTGGTGACAATGCTTTCAATGACTAAATGACTTCCAGCTGTATTGCATGTCATTTGCATCTGCACAAACATGCACAGATGTACAGGATTGCATGTAACACTACACTGAATGTTTTATTCATAACACAGGGAGATTATTTCATCATAAGTGTGCTGAAAGAACAAGGGGAGAGAGAGGTTGTTTCATTAATAAGTACTCCATGGGGTACCATTTTCCTCACTGTGCTTAAAAGTAAAACTAAAATGGCTTAGAACAAAAATGTCTCATGTCAGATAACTATGAAGAAAGAGGTAAATCCACAATTTTCTTTAAAAACTATTGAAAAAAAAAACCTCTTTGGGGAAGATTTAAGAAATAACGTAACAACCGAAGTGGGTTCCCTGCAGAATACACACTTCTCTTTTCTTCTCTCATTTATATCTGCTTTCCCAACAGTAGCCTAGGTTTGCCAGAGCTCAAATGTACCTTACTGGTAAGATGTATTTAGCGACCAGAATAAGTAATCCATGCTGTTTAAACATATGCTGAGAACAGTCTGCAATCAAAGCAGTCTGAATGTAGCTGTCAACCCAAAGAGACATAGCCACAGCAAGTAGAAGTATTTATAAAAGATCCACTAATCATTACTGGCAGTACTGATGAAAGAGTTATTATTTCTGTAAGTCAACTTTCAACAACTTTTACAGCTGCGTTGAGTTCATCCACTACTGTCACTACTTTATTTCAACATTTTTAATTAATGTAGCAAGATAGATAGTTAAAGTATTTATCAACATAGCTACTGTAAGTTTTTAATACTATCTAAAACTAGGGCTGTGGCTGTGGCAAATTAGCACACCAGATGCTTACAGACTGCCTTGTGGTCTAGCAGTCTCGCTATCAGTTTGATGTATCACTGCCCTATTCAACTGTCAATAAACTAAACTAATAAATAAAAATAGCACACTAGCAACCCAGGCTTTGCTTATCGGATGATCATGACTCTGAAGCATCCGATAAGTGGTGTATGGAAGTATTTTATGTATAGTAGCATATTTTAGCTGGCAAAATTGCCAGCTAAAATATTACTTACTGTGGTTGGTAGTCAGATTGAAAGGTTTGGTAGTTGGTTTAAAGTCAACTGTAACAGGTTTGCCAACATCAACATTTGGTTCAGAAATTCAAAAACACTCTCCAGGATGTAGGTTTATCCATTTTCTTGTCAACAATCAAGGGAAAACTTTTTAACTCTTACTCCAAAGGATCCGCCACAAAATGCCAACCACTGGTAAACCTCAAAAACAGAAAGGCTTGGTTGCAGTTCCCAAAAACAAAACAAAAAAAGATTGTGGTGCAGTTGTGCAGCAGAATTCTGTGGACTCAAATCAAAATATCACACTGATGGAAAGTGGAGAGTGTGGAGAAAAGAAGGATAGGCTCATGAGCCGAAGCCTGGATCTCATCTGTCATCTGGAATCTGAAGAACAAAAAAAATTTACCCGTCCAAATACTTACGGTCTTGAGTGTACTTGCTGAAAAAATGCCTTTTGACATAAATGTGGATCCACTATACACACACATACATGTAAGATCATAATGATAGTGACTGTGAGTATTGATTTGTAATGGATTCCTAATGAGCAATTTCTGTTTCTGAACCTGTCAGTGAATACACCAATGCAATTGCTTCATCAATTCATTTGTTTTCTATATAAATATATATATGTCATATCCTTTTTTCAAAGCTGGTTAGCTGTTTCTGCTCTGTCACTGCTCTGTGAAATGAAATATGTTGCTATATTGTGTGAAAGTAAGTCATATTTTTCGACAGATGAAAGGTTTTGTTTCACGTAAAAGGTGTCATAAGGTGCTAAGTCTTTCCATTTCACTGGAAAAGAAAATACAAAGGAAAATACAATTCTTTATCTATGTCTTTTTTAACATATGAATGGTAACAGTTGTGCTAAGGTGAATCAACGATAGCTGAATCAGTTCAGTATGAGTGATGGAGCAGGGATTCAGGGTGATTCCTTTCACAGGCTTCACATGTCATCTTGTATGTATTACGTGCCAGAATACCTGTGACACACGATGTTTGTGATTATGATCATGTTTATGAACAGAAATAACTGCTTTGTTGATGTTTAAAGAGCTTTGTGTTTGTTTTATTTTGGTATGTGACTCATAGAAGGAGTTGAGAGGACAGTAGCCCCAGAGGAGCAAATTATGCTGAACGTCTGTCAGTCTAACAAAATCCAAGAAACACGCTCTGAATTGAAACAGGAACCTGTCTCTGCTTTGATGTGTGTATGCGCCCATACAACATATTCCCTGAAAATTTATAACCTAATTTTTTTTTTTTGAACTTTTTCTTTATTTTTTTACAAAGCGGACTTCTCTCTTATAACCAGTTTTACAATGTTTCTTTGAGCTAATTTGTATTAGTAGTTATAATTCTTAAGTCTTAGTGGTTATTGTGTTTTGGTAAGACCTCATCAGGTCCCTACTGTCATGGTGGAGTTTATAGAGTGAGACCTTTAGACTCTCATGCAGGCGCATTGTACAAGGCAGAGCTTTGTGCCAGTGAAGCAGAAATTTCTTGATGAGCAGGGAATAGTTTTAAAACGCTGAACAGCTTGGGCCTGTTTCGTGAGTGGCTGATTTGACCAGGACCAAGCTGTTGAATGGTGAAAGAGCTCTCCGCAAATTTAGCGTTGCAATCCTATGACATTGTGGGAATGATAATGGAAAGTAAAAAATAAAAAAACAAAAACAAACTCAAAAATTGAAATCAGAATTTATTTGGGATATCATATTTTTAATCCCACACATTCTTCTTGAATGTCTAAACCATGTGCATGCATTGCCTTCATTTTGTTTTCATTGTCAAGCTTGCAGTCTTCAGCCCCAACTAAAAGTGAAATACCACTTTTCTCACATAAATAGTGGTACTCCTCAAGACCTCTAAAAAGACTTTAATATGCAAAATTAGTGGAGATCCCTTAAGCACCATTTGTTGGTGGTACATTAGTGGCTATTCAGCAAAAACTTTGACCCATTACCTCAAATTAGCCACCAAAGTAACCACGAGAAGAGGATCAGCATTTATGAATTGATTCGGCTGTTTGAAAGATTGATAACTAAATAATGCATATGACGATGGGAGGTAACATGGCTGTTTTATTCCAACTCCTCATTTATTGAGGGTTGGAATAAAATATTACATTAAATAGAAATTTTCATCAGTTTGTATAACTTTTTTTAAGTATTGTTTAATGATTTCTTAGGAATTTGAAATAACTTTAACATTTGATATGCAAAAAGGCAGATTTCTTGTGTAAGTAATTGCACAAGCTCATTTCTGTAGCATTTTTGACAGATAGCTATGATTAATGATGTGAACAAGGAGAGGGAGCATGGTTATCCTGGTCTCATTGGTACATAAAACTTTTTTTAGGGATAAGTTACTAGTGCTTTGTTAATTGTATTTTCCAATCAGTAAATTATGTCCCAAAGCCAAAGTTTTGTTAATGTTATAAACCAAGGAATTCAGGTGTCTATTTCAGTGGATTTTCTGCATCTAGCAATATTGTTGGTTCAATACATGATGAGGCTGGATTTGCATTATTAGAGCCCAGTTGGTCTGTTTGAATTATACACAAAATGATGGAATACTGAATGCATGTAAATGCCTTGCTAAAATGTATTATGTACAATGACTCACATCGGAGCTCACTTTAGGTAATGTATTAATTGTGTTTTATGATACTTAGACAGATTTAAACAAAGAGGGCATGTCAGAAATGTCCATAATTAACATGCAATTCGCTGTATGGAAGGAAACAGAATACAGCCAGTGTTCAGGAATGATGGATTCCACTGACAGAAATAATTTGTGCTCCATCTAACAAGAATACACAAACACTCACACAACTAAAACGTGTATACAGACTAAACTACCAATAACCCCCTTGCTCAATCACTCACACACACACACACACACTCATCACTGATTTGTGATGAATACAAAATGACATTTCAATTTAGCTTTTCCCTGTTGTGATGTTGTGGCACTTGCATTCCAAATCAGCTCTTTCGTTAATTTCCCATCTCTTTCTCTCTCTCTCTTCAACTCTCACAAAATGAAGAAATGCAAATTGGGGACAGAAATGTAAGGGAGTCAGTGCTAAATGTGAACGTTTATTTGTTATATAGGAAAAGTCGTGCTGATGTTTGAATTTGTTCAAAAAGGAAACTGAAAGGTCAGAATGTAAATTTTCAAATGTGAAAACGAAGACTGTAGATTCTAGTTGTCTTCGTTTCCTTTCCATTTCTATCTAATTCAATGCTGTCTCTCTCCCAAACTTGGGAAAACACCTTTTTTTTGCTGCGCGTGTGTGCATATGTATTGGGGATATGAACTCTGTGTGCATGCATTCGTGGCCTGCTGGAAATCAGTCCATGCCTGGTATCAGCTCGCTCACCAATCAGTGCCTGTTGTTCAGAGTAAAGTTTCAAACCAGTCAGAGCCTACCATTTAAAATGAAATGACAGCCAATCACAGACTGCATTTCACATAAAATGGCAGCCAGATGGCTCAGTTGGACCAGAATCCTCTGAATGAGAAATCACAGCATTTTTGTTTAGGCAGGCGTGAGTCAATCAGTCCGGTCTGACCATATATCTTCAGTCATTTTTTGAGGTTTCTGAATGATCCATTTCTCCACACCATTATGTACTAATAATTCAATGTGTCTGAATTAATATGCGTGTTTGAGATGTCTTTAAATCACTAATAGATCAAACGCATACAAGTAGCTCATTTCTTCTTAACATCACACTTTACAAGTTATACAGGAATTCAGTCAGAACATCTTTTTCATTTACTTAATGTACATATTTAAGTTTGTTTAATTTCAAGTTAATTCAACTTACACTGCCGTCATTCTTTAGACCTTATGAATATATATTTCAACTTGAGGTCTTTTGGCCATGAATAATGAGTTGAATGAATGAACTGCTGAGAGTTCTTGCCACTCATTGAATTAAGATTTAAAAATACAAAAGTAGCATATTAACAGATGTCCCTGCATGCATTGGTTTAGATTTAAAACTCTCCTTCTTTGTAGGTTGAAGAACTCTAACATGAGTTAAACCTGCTGTGTGTCTCTATTCCGTGCGTAGGTAAGTAATGGCTGTTTCTTTTTCACAATAATGAAAACAATGTTAACCATGATGAAGGTCAGTACTGAATTCAGTCCCTACCTCTACACATTCTAAATTCAATAAAATCGCTATGAAGAGCTAGCTTTGCACATCTTTGAACTGATTCTGGTACAAAGTGTCATCAGCAACTGTGGCTATGAGTTCTTCATACCAAACAAAGAACTAACTTGTAGTAGGAAAGAATTTGTCTCTGTAATGACTGTTCATGCAACTAAACATCAAATTCATTTCCATAGCTTAATTTTATTGAACTTATCCTAAATTCATTTAACTAAGTTTTACATTTTCAAACCCATGCAGTAATGTTGAACTAACTAATCTAAGTTCTGTTAACCCAATTTTTTAAGGCAGTAGTTGAGTTTTTTTAACAAACAGTTAATGATGGTTTACAGAGCAACATCAGAGTTGAATTCAAGATGGAGGAAATTTTATTTGTCTATTGGGACGAAAAGGGATATCTGGCAATATCTTACGGTAAGGGAAGTTTCCTATTAAACTGTATACACAGCTCTATTTTACAGCTTGTTTGCAATCTTTTCTCTCAGTTTTTGTATTCAGTGACTCCCTTTACTTTTTCCACAATATAAGAGCTTGTTGAGCAGCAGTATATGCTTCATAGAAGTTCTTTATTTCCTGCATAGTGGTAAATATTGTGATTTTATGAGGATAATTTTGCAATACGGAAGCTCACTCTAATAACAGAATTCATCTTCAGTGGTTGATGAGGACTTTTTAAGCCCAGAGAGACTTTATTCAAAATTTTCTAGATAATCATGTAAATTTGTGTAGTTATTTATTCAGTTAAATATTATGAAGCAACACAAAACCTTTGGTAGTAAGTGGGATGTGACAAAACTCCAAATAACAACTCTGCAGATATTACGCTCTGACAATCTGAATACTTCACAGTTCAGTGAAAGAAATGAAGGATGTCATGTATTTCTGCCTCTTCCTAATTGATGTATGTGTATAACTGTGATAATATTTTTACAAATGATCAGTGTTTTTAATTTGTTTATCTGAATGAGTTTGTGTTGGACAAGCCCAGTGAAAAAGCCCCTCTCACCAACAGGTGGTTTATGATCAGCATACTGACTGGCAAGGAGAGGTTGATGCAATGTAGGCAAACTCATATGATGACAGGCTTTATATTAAATTTAAATGTGAAATAGTTCAATAATATGGAGGTAAAAGAATAAGTGTTTCATGATTATCACAGATATACAGCTTTTTAATGCCACCTACTTTATCATACAAAATATAATTTTTAAGAAATTAGAGACTGGGTTAAAGCTGAATAGATTGATTTAGTAACACTTTATTTTGTCGGGATGTGTATGTGTATGTGACTTTTGGACTACAAAGGCTGCTGAAAATTATTTTATTTGCAGCAGCTTCCTGGCCTTGTCCGTTTTCCTGGCAAAAAAATCTTAGAAAAATATATTACAACCATCAAATTAATTCGAATTTGTATAAATGTATTTGAGTGTCCTTCCTCTCAAATACTAATACCTAGAACTGATAACTTTCTAGTGCTTCTAAACCTCACTGAGTTGTTACATATGTAGTTTTCTGTCTGATTGCATATGGTATTAACAGAATGATACTAAGACACAATATATTCAAATTGTGCAGAGGTAATCTATGTAAAAAACTTGATTACCTCTCCCAACTCTTGGCAAGAACGTGAAACTCGACAAAAAGCAACCCTAGATGTAATTAGAACTAAATGTAAAACAACATCTGGCAACAACAATGTTTTGAAGTGTCCTAACTGCAGCAAATGCTGCCTACATAAGAGTAGACAACAGGTTTGACTTCTGTCACTAGTGACAGAATTGTGCTAGCTACAGGCATGACAATAACTTACTAGGAAATTACGAGGTTGGGGTCTAACCTTAAAATCTGACTATCTGCAACATGCATGTTTTTGTGTAAATAGACTGATAGCAAATAATCTAACTCAAATTTTTGTCTCGCGAACATTTATTGCTTTTACCACTCCAGCAGTCAGTCTGTCCATCGCACCACCATCTAGTTGTGTCGAAATGGTTTAGCCAGCCAGTCATCCTCACACTGAGCTAACCAATTAGTGGACAAGTCAGCTGTTAAGTCAGTCACTCAGTCAGTCAGTCTCACCTCAGAAAGTCAGCCAACCACACAGTCAATCAATTACATGCTGAAGCTCAGGGTCCCCATGTGTGAGAATACGTGTGTGGATGTAGTGATGCTTTAGATACTCTGCCTAATTTCGCATACCTGATAAACCTCATGCTTGACCGACTACAAAGCCTCGCTGGTCCCATAAACACATATGCAACCTTTTTAAAGGTTACTCATCATGTGCCTTAGAAATGTTTTTTGAGCGTGAGGGAAGAAAGACTAGCAACAGTCTCTTCACTCTCTTATGCGAAGACAAACACACTACAGGGTGTTTCAAATTGCAATTAGAAATTGTAGCTTAGCGTTTCAGCTTGTAGTGGGCGATGCCAAATTGCATTCATGCAAAATCGGATAATTATATTCACCTGATGTGCCAAGTGTAAGTCAGTCCTGATTTAATTGCTAGAAAACCAGCAGGGCTCTGAGTCCTTAGGTACAGGATTAAAGACCAGAGAGTTCACATTCATTTAGGCAAGCCAATATATGGGGTCCACATTGGTCTTTTATTAAGAAGGAGTTGGACCAGTCAGCATCATACCACTCTCTTGTGATGGGAATGGTACAGTATATATATCGCTGTAGTTGACTGGCTGTCCATTGCAAGCCTAAACTGAAATTAAAACAACAGATGCTGTTTCAGAGGCTTTACCAATCATTTTAGAGGGAAACATAGATTACTGGTATTACAGTCGAATGAGAAGAAAGTGAATAGAGTGTCTCCTCTGGGATGAAATATACCAGGTAAAAGTCTTGTTAAGATTAAAATCAATTTTTCAAGATAAACCTGGCTAAGAAGACAGCATCAAAAACATAGTTACAACAATAAATTGTAGCAGATCACCATAATCTAATAAGTGTAAAAACGTTGCCATTTTCAGGTTTCTTTGCCAGGAAGAAGACATTTTTATGGTTGTGGTATTCAAATGACAAATCCTGATTAGTAATGATGCCTGAATAATTTGAGACCTTGAGTTAGGGAGGGTAAACTAATGACTGATGACTTTGAATTTGTTCCCATTTAATTCCAATTTAAACTGGGTTAAACTGGGCTGGATGGGAAACAAAGGCAGGCTACAAGAATTTAGGGTTTGTACTACTGATTAGAAAGAACAATAGATAACTGTATCATCAGCATTAAAAATGCTAAATTGCATTTCGTAAGTTATCAAAAATACTTTTTATATATACGGAAAGTAGTAATCATCCAAAAATATAACCCTGGGGCATGCCTTTGACTACAGGGAGAAATTAAATGGAAGACCCAACCAACACTGAGTATTTGCTTAGAGTAGGCAGTAGAAGACCAACTTATTTTTTAATTTACAGTCTTTTAATCAAGGTAAAATGATTAACTGAGAGAAAATCTTGGATCCGTGAGGCAGACACACTCTCCATGTTTAAGAGCCGGCTTAAATCCTTCCTTTTTGATGTAGATTATGGTTAGAACTGGCTCAGCATTAGCTCGCGCCATCCCCTCACTATGCTGCTACAGGCCTAGACTACTTCCCATGATGCACCGAGCTTCCCTTTCCACTGCCTCCTCCTCTCTCCCTGTCACATTAACACCTAAAAAATTCTCGTTACTATCTGTTCTTCCTCTCTCCCATAGTGTTGTGCTTCCTCGTCTGTCTCCTCTTCCTCCTGTTGCTTTCTGCAGGTTTTTTCTGATGCTCCTGAGTCTGGATCCATGGTTGCAGACCATCTACTGCCCCATGAGCCAGATCAACATCCACTGCTTTAATTATTATGATTACTTCTGTTAGCATTTCATTTAGTCCTATTAGTAATATTATTTGCCCAATAAGTATAATTATAGTATATATAGCTATTAGTCTCATTATTATGCTTTGCTCTCTCTCCTCCCTCCTGCCCCCATCTGTCCCTTTTTCTCTCTCTCTCTCTCTCCCTCTCTATCTCTCAACCCAGCTGGTCGAGGCCAAGCCCCCCCCCCCCCCAATCATCAGCTGGGGTCTGTTAAATGTTTCTACTTGTTAAAAGGGAGTTTTTCCGTTGTTCTTGTCAACAAGTTCTTGCTCATCGGGGAAATGTTGGGTCTCTGTAAATAATAACTATAAGGAGTCTGGTCTAGACTTGCTGTGTATGAAAAGTGCCCTGAGATAACATCTGTTATGACATAGCGCTATACAAATAAAACTGAATTGAACTGAACTGAACAAATAGACTTGCACAGTCCATTGCGTCAACAATGAAATTTGTCACTTCAAGAGTGGCAGGTACAGTGCTGTCCTGTTTTCTGAAGCTTGATTGTTCATGTAATAAGATACCATTTGTGTCTAAAGATTTGTTAAGGTGTATACTGATAAGCATTTCAGGGAAGTCAGCAAAATATATAATTTGGAACCTGGACTTTTGTTATTGATCTCTGAGGGAGAAGGTAGGCAGGGTTGAGGTCACCTTCAAAAACCCCATATCAGTCAGATCCTAAGCATACATTTATATCCTGAGGTCATTATTATTTTTGTTACGCATGTCATCCTACTTATTGCTTTGTCTTCCCTGCCACTTTTCCCTCTGTGCCATCCACTCAAATCACCCTAAAGATACAGAATAATGAATGTTGCCCTTTATTTCAGACAAAACTGAGGAGGCGAACTGTGCTGTGATGAGGCCTATGTGTTTGAGACAGAGAAAGGTGTGGTACACATTGAAAAAAAGAACCACTTTAAAATGTTGTTTTACCAGCTGACATTCAACCAGAATGTACGCGCGCACGGCTTGGAGAAAAGAGCAACGCGAAACAGATATGTGGGCCAGTAATTGTTTGACCTTTACAGTATCTTGGCAGTAAGGTTGAAATGGAGGACAAAGATGAGCTTACCCTGACTGGGGAAAAGTTATGCCTGACATTACATTGACATTGGCTCAGTGGCAGCAACCCAGAAGGCCCTGTGTGTGTTTCTGATTTTCTTTGTGTTTGCCTGGCTTGAAGTGTCATCTGAGCCGCTGTGTTTTTAGAAGCTTAGCTGTTTCCTTTTCATATATACTGATTTTACTTTGCCCCCACGGTATGCACAGATTAGAGTTTAACCTCCTCTTAAGGCTGGTTATTCAAAGCATTATTGAAATCAGGATGTGTCAGTGATTGTTTCTATATTTCTAGTTATAATTATGAGTATAGATGGGGGATTCGGTGGGATTCCATGTCTGTTTTCAACATGCAGTGAATGGATAGATGGAGATGAGATGAGAGTAATACATTTATACAAGAGATTGGACTCACTAACAAGTAATGGACTCCACTTTTCCTTACAAAAAGCCACATGTAAGGAGTCAGAGTGAATATGAATTCTGTTGTTTAGTATTAAAAATCACACTGTGACTTGTTTGTCAGTATGTGTTCTTACAAGTCAGTATATTGCACCCTGTGCCCTGCTGGCCTGGGCTCAAGGTTTCTTTAAGGGGAAACACACATCGATGCCGTACATATTCTTCATTTACAGTACATAATAATCAATTCTACATGAGCTGGCTGACTATTGCCAAGTCCCAGTTGAAATTGAAAATAAAAAGAAAGATGAATTTGCCTTGAAATAGATTTGGGTATTGGTCCATGTGGTTCGATAAGTCCTCATATCTTAAAAACACAGTAGGCTTTTGGATGGTTTGTCACAGTAAATACACAGGTGTAAATAAAAACATTAACGTGGCCTCACTTCAGTTCAAGTGCCCCAATAAGCCATGTCACACAGCCAGCAGGAACTGGACCTAGAACCCTGGAACTGACACAAATGCAGTTTCTATAAAGGTTAACAGATGCCCCTGTGCTTTTAGTCACAATATCTTTAATGAATAATATCTATGAAGCATGAGGTGAGAGAGGCTTTGGTGATTACTGTTCTTCAGTACAGCTGCCTAGCATCGGGATGCTGGTTGGATACAAATGAAGCAAAATGTGTGCAAACTGTGGATTTGAGGTAATTACTTGACTCCATTAATCGTGTTTATCATCATGATCTTCATCATCAGCAACGTTACTGCCTATATGGTCACAGTCACTCACTGTCACAACCACCAGAGACTGACTTCCTCTATGTTAACCAGGCAGCTTAATAGTCCACTGACAATGTGTGGATGGAAGAGTGTGTGGGTGTGAAATGCACTGATATTGATTTGGGGCGCTCAGGGTCACTTGGTACATTCACACGTGTGTACACATGGCAATAAGGCATGGGAGACACTAAAGGTATGCAACTATCTGAGTGACATTAAACCCAAGGATATCGTTTTAGTATCCAGCCTTTCACTCAACAATGCTGTAATGTGTTATTAACACTTTAGGATTGTGGAAGAAAAATATTAATCAGGCAAATAAAAAATGCAATAATAGGCCGCTTTTTCGTAACTAAGTTAAAGAAATGACCACTGTATATGTAAAAAAAAATCAGTTTAAAGCAGTCTATACAAAGCCCATGGAGATGGATGAGATGCTCTTAACCTTGTGATTTCATAATATAATTAAATGAAAATAACCAAAAACCGACCAAAAGGTAGAAAAACATAAACTGAAATCGTCTGTTCGGTTCTGGCTTAAGTTTGAACTTGACCTTGTACAGGCAGTCGAATTTATCAGGACTCTGGCACGTTGTGTCTACACGTAATTAACAGAACAAACACAATTTTCAACTTCAGTAAGTGCTTCGGTGTTTGACTTGAGGAGGATGGAGCTGAACACAAGGAAGGCTTTCATGTCTATTAACATAATTCAGTATTTTCCTCTTTCCTTGTATCACTCATCTTTGACGCTGGTACCCTTTTTCTCTGTTTCTCTACAACACCATCTCCCCTTTTTTCTGTTTGTCAGGAAACCTAGGGGAAGACCGTGTCAGCAGCACTAAATATTTACTAAGTATTTAACATGTTAATGGAAATGTAATCCTTTTGGTAGCAGTGCTATTAGTAATGCTAAGTACACCAGCCACAGACAGTCAAGCAAACAAGGTATCAAACAAGGGAAATCATGAAAGGAAAGAGAGAATGAGCAATCTCACATCTAATCTACATTAGACCCCCCTGGTGGTCTTAGCTTTAGTTGCCAGTATATCTCTTGTATTTGATAGTAAACAATTTTTAATGTAGTCAACTTTATTATTATGGATAGTGGTGCCATAGCACCTGACCTTTAAACTTAATTTTTAGCCACTCTCACAACAAGGCTCTTGGAAAGAAAATGTTTTTCCAGGACTCAGGTCAAATATGGTTAACAATCAAATACCTACAAAACTAAGGGCATTCCTATCAGCCTCACCCTGTCATTTTGCTGCTGTGTGATAGCCACTGCAGCCCTGGCCAGGCTATTGTGATTTCTGATTCTTTGTTTAATCCCAAGTATGAGTCAAGTTGTAAAAACACTGGATTCATTATGCCCATGTCTTCCAAAAGTCACATCCACAGGGTGCAATGCAGGACTAAGGACGGTTAAAAAGCTGTACTAGACAATTCTCCTCCAGAGCCATAGAAGACATTATTCAGCAGTTTCACAGGCTGAATAGAACCTCCAATAATGAGTAAACCAATCTCAATGTATTAAATTGGTAGAAATTCTTGTTTAACCAAAAAAACAATTTCATTGTCAATACTTAAACCACTTGAGCTTTATGAATCTGCAGATATTGGCTAAATGTTTATGACCTAGTGAAGATGGAGCTTGTTCAGCTACACTCTAAACAAAAAGCAAACAGCAAGCTGCTCTCTCCATATTTAACAAAAATGAAAGTTGACACAAAATGGGAAAGTGAGAGATTTTCTGTCTTGCCAACCCAGAGCTAAAAAAGGAATTATTACAGCCAAACATTTTCTCTGGTCCTTTTCCTCATTACTAAGCTTCTCCCTGGTGCCATATTGCTGCCAGCAGCTTCTTGTATTTATTACTACAGTATCCAAAGATGTAGAGGGGTGGCCAAAACACAAGTTAAATTAAAGTGAGACCTCTCTGGAACATTATTTATTTTTTGAATTAATTTGTTGTTAGTTGTTTGCTAGAAATAGTTTAGATAGCTCAACAGAGTCTATACAAACCGTACAACCTTATAATTCTTCCATATCCAATAAATTAATCAACAGTTTTGTCTTAGGTACTTGATGTCTGTGTTTTCAAATAACAACAACAGATTACATATATGTAATCACTATGGCAAACATATGTATCATCACAATGCTTCAGGGTCTTTACTTAATGAGTTTCTCATGACTGCCTAATAAGAGAGACGATTAGTGTAATTCACAACTTAATTCAAGATTAACAGAGGTTGTAGAGGGAGACTGGATATGATTGCAAGGAGTCCTAAGGCTGGAGACCCATGGGGAAGTGAGGATGGGTTTATCAGATACATTTGCTCTCTAGCTACACACTCACATACACACACGCACACACACACACGCACACACACACACACACACACACACACACACACAAATACATAGCAATTTAGGCTACTGACTGTAATCAGTCCAGTTCTGTCCAGGATTGTTCAGCTGATTTTCCTCAGAGATTTCTCAGCTGAACTCATTTCTTTCTTCTGTCTCTGTTATTCTTTTTTCTTTTTTGTTTTTTTCTTTTTTGGGGGCATTTCATCTGTGTGTCACTCTTCTTTATCTTTGATTTTAACTGTAGGTAATAATTTTTAAAAAATTCACTCAAATGCAGCCAAATATGATAAGTGCATAACCCCCAACTAATACTGTCCATTCACACCACTTTAAGATTGTCTGGTTTTGGAATCGTCACTATTCAGGACATCCTTTTATGGTCTAGGAAGATCACTTAAAAAATCATTCATTTTCAGCTTTCTCTAATTATCATAGATTCTTATACTATAGATGTTAATTTTTCTGGTCCATTTTGGTCCATAATGACAGAATTTAGCACCATTAAATCCAGTATGGCATTTCACAATAGCACTTTTTATGGTGTAATGTTTGTATGGGTTGCTTGCAGTGCTCTCAGTTATTTCGGTTATTTAGATATCAGACTGAAGTTAAGCAGAACTATATTATTTTATGTTGAGCAGTTACAGAAGTTACAATAAGATTTTCATTAAATCAAGTCTAATTTTTGGTTCTAATCATGGTTGGCCTTTTTTCAGAATTTCAATCTACACTTAATTTCTGCATTGGAAGTAGTTTGGGCAACTGATCAGGATGCCTCCTGGGCCCCTCCTATTGGAGGTTTTCCAAGCACATCTGAGTAGCAAGAGGCCCAGGAGTAAACCCAGAAAACGCTGGAGAGACCACATCTCATCCGGCCTGGGAACAATTTGCGGTCCCTCAGGAAGAGCTGGAAGACACTGCTGGGGAGACGGATGTCTGGAATACCTTCCTTAACATGCTGCCATCAGAACCTGCCTTTGGATAGGAGGCGAAATATGGATAGTTTTTTTCAAAAAGAGCTATAAAATGTATTTTTGGTAATTAGCAATACAACAGTGTAGAAATACTTTAACAAGTAATAGTGAGGATGTAATCTTAATCTTCAAAGTAACTAGTCACTAAAGGTGTCGGACAAATGTAATGGAGTTAAAAGCATCTCCCTCTGAAATGTAGTGGAGTTGAAGTAGCAGAAATTGCAAATACTCAAGTAAAGTACAGGTACCTCGAAACTATGCCTCAGCACTATACTTGAGTACATGTTCTTAGTGACTTCCCACTTTTGCCACACATGCATACACTGGACTTAAATACCTACCTATGCAGTGAATTCAAAGAAAATGATTAAAGCTTACATTACTGCTAATGTAAACCCTCTGCTGCTTCTTCACACTAAAATTGTACAGGCAGGGAAACATCAGGTAGCTTTTGTTTGAAACAGACCCATGAAAAAAAAAAGGTACAATGTTTGTTAATGGGTACATTTCTCTCCAGGTATCTATTCCAATTTGAATGACGCAGTGACTTTATTCGAGACCCATATATAGAATTTGACTCATAATTCTGGGAATGTGGATCCAGCACTTGTAAGGTCTGTGACCAGTAAATAAATGAAACAATTTATGGCAATGTACCCTCAAATTACTTCCACAGTCAGTCATACAATGATCCAACTCTCAATAAGTTTGAGCGGATCACTTCCAGATAATCCAGACACATATTCCAAAACAACACATCAAAGTATTTCACATAACCTGTTTAAACCTTTCAAATATCCTCGCTAGTGATGTCAGAGCACCTTTCATGAATATGGTTATTTTCCAAGCTAACCAGGGTTGCCAGGTCAACACTTTGGAAGTGTTGTTGCTGGTTGATAATACTTTGTAATTTGATACTACAGCAAAACACAAAAGTGCATAGTCTCTACTCTTGCGGGTATCATTGATGTAGATGATGCTGATTCTATAAAAGAACCATTGTAGAAGTTTTTGGAAGAACCCAAGTTTTGTCTCAAACAATGCATCGGGCTCACAACCAATGGATTGGACCAGTCACTTCTGACAAAATTTTGAGAGCAACACCCCATCATCATATTTATGAAATTTGTGTGTCCCTCCTTCCAGCTGTGCTGCCAAGAAATGTTGAAAACCAGATTTCACAAAATTCTTTGTGGTTTTCACATATAACTGACTACCAGCAAAGCAACAAGAAACCTTTTGAAATGATGAATGTTGGAACAGCTTCATGGCATCAGACACAAGGTGGCAAGCGATCAGTGTGCACCTGAATTTGTGCTAGACCAGTATGAAGAGCTCAAACTGTACTTCCAGTCGGCAAAACAAAGGGTTCAATAATACAGTGCAGGATTTTGTTACAGATGTACCATAATTCCCTCAGTCTGTCATCCAAGAGCCAAATGAGTGAATGAGATGTTTAAGATGGAATTTAAAAATCCATGCAGGCTCTTCCACAAAATCATCACATCCATCTCAGTCTCCTAGATCATAGACTTTGATGGGACCATTGAAACTGTAGCTGTGTTGTGGAATAAAGCTCCAGATGGAGCTGGAGAATGCACATTTCCCTGCACCAGCAGCAGAGAACATCAAATGAATTTTCAAAGAAAACCTGCTTGAATTTGCTAAGACAAGGCTGAGCTTGATCGTTTGCACTCTCACATCTGCCATAGCCTTTCAGCGACACAACTGTGGAATGCACGTTCTTGGAGATGAATTTGATCAAGACCAAAATGTTTGAAGGAAAGATTGCCTTCTGGAGAAGACAGTTTTCTTTCCAGCCTTTATGCAGAGGGAAACTATTGCCACCAGTTTGAACCAACCAGAGAGACAACGGCCTTGTTCAAGGGGTGAGAGACCTCAAGGGATCTATACAAAAGACGCTGCAAATTTTAAATAGTTTCATTTCGAGGAGTTTTTCCTCTTTTTTCTGCACTTACCGTAAGGTGTTCAACCTTCTACGAATCGAACATGTAAGCTGAAATGATTTTAATTCAGTAAATAAATAGTCTATTTACACTAATATATTATGAGCATATTATTAAAAATATTATCAGGATAAGATGTATCAGTTGAAAAAAAAAAAAAAAAAAAAAAAAACACAGTTATATACATACCTATTTTTTTTTTTTTTTTTTATTATATTATAATATATATAGTTAGTTAGCATCATATATAGCACTCATTTTTTTTTATAAAAAAAAATAGAATTGCAAAAATAACATCACATCAAGTTGGGGAGGAAGAAAGGAAAAAAAAAAAAAAAAAAACAACAGATAACAGGTTTTTTGTTGTGTGTTGTCAGTGTACACCAGTGGGTTTTCTTCCAGTTTCGGTTTCAGGTCAAAAGAAAAAAAAAACGGAGAATGTATGAATTTCACTAATGTTTCAGTGACAAGATGTGAGTGAATGTATAAGAATGATAGTCCAGTTTGTCCGTTTCACACTCTTCGCCAAAAATCTGTCAATCTACAGTATAGACAGTTATTGAATTGCTAAATTTATTAGATGGGGTCCCTGAGACTAGAAATATAGAGCTGGTCTTGATTAGCCCTTGTGCTGGTTTTGTCATACAGACCCGGCTACCCTGAAGCTAACCCTTTCATAAAGAAAGAAGAGTAGATTGTGTCAAAAGAAGCCATTTTCAGCCTACAGGGACAAAGTTGCAGTAAGTTATTGTAAAGAAACTTTGATGTCTGCAAAGTTATGAACCCTTTGCAAGAGAAAATTCCTGCTGTTTTTCTTATCAATTTAACTGTGTAAAGTGAAGCCTGCTCATAACCTTGCATGTCAGTAACCAAGACGATCTAACTATGGTTGCTATGAATTCTCAAAAAGGAAACTTTATCTACATTGTTATTCATGGTCTGCTCTGAGAGCTTGTTGGAGAGGAGAGATTGTGTCTAGAATCTGTGTTTTGCCCCTGATCACTGTTAAGCTTGGATGTACGCTGTATCTTGCACGCAAAAAAAAACCACTTCATAAACGCACTCACCAGGAGGATCGCATGGGGAGGAAAGAGGTTCAGCACCATGGTAAATGTCTGGCTTCTTTTCTAAATACGCTTGCCTGACCTTGTTGAAAACATCATGAGGTCAAGGAAACGGCGAAGAACAAATCAGAGGAGAAAACAAAAAGACAGCCTGCAGGCTGGGCTCATTGTCTCGCTGAGCCTTAATTTCTAACTCCCCCTGTTCCTCACTTAATACAAACTCAAAACTTCCATGTTCATTTGTTGTCTTATTTCCACAGCGCTCATTCCATAAGTTCCATAACCTACTCATGCTGACTTCAAAGGCTCTCAATTTCCTTCTGGCAAACAGAAACTTAGATGCCATGTGATATACTTTCTTTGTGCCTCTCTCCCATAAAGCTGTGACTGGAGGAGAACCCCAGCCAACTGTTAATATATGCACAGTCTTGCCAATCTGAGCCTCTGAAGCTTCTTCCTCACTTGTCTTCTTCTCACTCAATATTTAGGGACAGCCCTCTCTAGGTAGATTTACAGCTGTGCCACGGTCTTAACCGTACACAGAATATCTATTTATATGCATCTCTGTTGGCCAAATCATAAAAATTGATTACAATCTGTCTAGGTTTTCCCAGGCTATATGCAAAGCAGCGTTGGTCCTTCTCCAGTCCAGAGGATAGCATTAACACACCTTAAAATGTTTGGTAACTGGCACAACCACAAGAAGAAGAAGAAATTTTGCACTTCAGTGGTTTATTTACAACAGTAACGGTTTAGCTAGTGTTACCTTACAGCTATCTATGACCAAACAAGTTTGAATGCATTGTATTTATGGGCGAGACAAAAGTTTTACCGTCTTCATGGGCTCTAACACATGAAGCATCCTCACCTGTAAGGATCGGTGCACTCATTCTCTCACTCTCACAGCTCATTCAGCGGTTCGACTGATTCAGGATCAGATAAGCTGGTGTGCATTTTATTTGGTTGGAAGTGTTAATGCTAGAGCTGCAAGATGATTGAAATCAGCTTAGAAATACTCTTCCCAAGTTAAAACATTAGTATTGTGTTGTTTGGAAAAGAATTTGTTTCTTTACTTTATTTGAGGTCCGAGAGCACTGCATCTTAATCCTTACCAGTTTTCATTGTCATTTTCAAATAAATACTCTAAATGATAATATTTTTATTTGGAATTTGAGAGAAATGTTGTCAGTAGTTTATAAACTTGTTAATTTATTTCAAACACATATTAAAGGAAAAACAAACATAAAGTGTCTTATTAAGGTCTTGGACGAAAGCTTGCCATTCCAACCTGCTTCAATGCCCCTTGGACTAGATTCTAAAAGTCTTTGGAACTGGACGGGAGGAATGAACATTCTTCCATAAAACTTTCCCTCATTTGGTGTTTTGATGATGGTGGTAAAGAGTGCTCTTTAAGATGCCACTCCAAAATCTTCCATATGTGTTCAACTGGGTTGAGATCTGGTGACTGCGAAGGACTAGGCACATGATTCACGTCATTTTCATTCTCATTAAACTTTCCTATGGATGAGGGCACTATCATTCTGTTTCTCCTCTCGTTTTTCAGGCTTCTCCTTCAATTTGTCACCATTCTGTACCTAAAAATCAAAAAAACACAGCGAGACTGATAATTTCGCAGTGTTTTCTCATTTTTTTTTTCCAGAGCTGTATGTTATCTTTCAGATTGATTTTCAAACCAGATCTCTCGACCTGAATCCTCTAATGACTCTATCCTCTATCCTTTTCATGAATGCACTTGGAAACTTTGTGCGTTTCTTTGTAGATGCCTTGACTACTAGGGGGTGTAAATGTATGCCTTAAGTGTGTGTGTGTGTGTGTGTGTGTAAATCTCCCAGCAGCCAGAGATAGAGTTATCTCAAAGCCCAGGCTCCCCCTCTACCGAAGGCTGCTGGGCATGGCAATGTTTTCCAACCATAAAAGTTTTTGAGAAGCAGTAGAGCATTTGAATAACTCGTACACACACACACACAGTCACACTGAACTTCAGTACCATGGCTTCTTCCAGTCATTTCAACACTATGTTTAAGGGAAACTCTAATTAAGGCTACGTTTATGCTGCAGGCCTTTCTGATTTCTTTGCCAGTATTTTTTTTCTACTTGTTTACATCTACTTTTGAAATGAAGTCATATATTAATTATGTATTTACACATTAACAGTCTCTAGTGCTGTGATTTTTTTCCTCCACCACTCTGTAAAATAAACAATAACTTCCAAATTAAATAGCTTAATCTCATGGTGTTATTTTGCCATTCACATTTAAGTAAATATTGGCAAGCCATTCATGTGGCTTAAAAATAAAGTATATGCAAATTGAAATAGTGAGTAATTTGACTCATATCACAATGTTTCACAGTGCCTGCAACAGTGCGTCACCTGCATGTATTGTATAGTATTACACTCATAGCTTGCTGTTGAAAACTTTCTGTGGGCTAAGTGCTATAAGAAGGCAACTGGACTTGCTTGAGGTTTTTGAAGCCATTTCACTTCTCATTCAAAAAGCTTCTTCAGTTCTGACTCACTGGTGGGGATCCCGGGTATTTGACCTCTTGTGGGTTGTTAATGACCCTCTTTTGTATGAGAGATGAAATGTCCTCAAGAACCTCAAGCGAGTTTAGTGGCCTTTGTATAACATAACCTATGGGAGATTTTGGATCAGTGTGTGTTAGATATTGCTGTCCACCACCGTCATCAAAATACCAAATGAGGGAATATCATTTAGTCTATCACCTGTCCCCCATGTTTGGTCTCCAGGAGCTTTTTTCACTGTTGGATGGTGAGAATTTTAGATTTGCAGATAGCTAAAGTCGGTCATTCTAATCCCTTTTGTTACATTTCAATATACTGTCCCTTTGGTTTTAACAGTTCTTTTATATCTAAATCCAGTGATTTTTTTTTTTGTTTGATGGAATTGTCATAGCAGGTGATTTTATTGTTCACGCTGATGATGTCTCTTGTAGCTTTGCAGCTGTTTTTTTTTTTTTTTTTTCAATGTCACCGAGTCTCTAATTTGATTCAACATTTGTGGTCCCACACAAATCAAGGGGCAAACTCTGGACTGTGTTTTTACACATGGTTTAAATAATGACTCCTTTTCTCTGCTCAGTAAACACCTTAAGTGCTTTTACATCTTAAATTGTCCAACTGCTTAGTTCTCTGCAGCTCTCGATCCTAAAGTAGTGTTGTCTTCAATTGCAAATGTAGATTGTTTAGTTTAATTCTTTAACTCACATTGCTCCTCCATTTTGGATAAAGTTGCTCTGATTAAAATTCAATTTACCCCCTCCATTAATTCATCCCCTTTGTTAAATGACTATGTGTTGTTTTTGGCACCTCAATGTCCTGACACTAATAATAACATTGTCACTCCTGCAACTCCTGATGTGTATGTTTTGTCAAATAAGGACTGCACTAATTTTCATTCATTCTTGGATAAAATCAGAAATGTCAGGTCAAGCATTACCCCCCTTCTACTCCCCTCTTCACTTATCCGATTCAGCTGTAAATTTGGAACACTTTTTTCCCATTTCCCCATAAGACCTCACTGAGCTGGTGGGCAGTATGAAATCCTCCTCCAGTCCTGATGATATTTTACCTACGTCCATGCTGCTATCTAGCTTTATTCCATCCTTTTTTAAATGTTTAGTTGTTCAGCCTCTTCTGTAAAAAATCAAACCTTAATCCATCTATTCCACATAACTAAAGGCCCATATTGAAGCTGCCTTTTATTTCTAAAATGTTTGAAAATGTTAATACTGAACAGCTCAATGCTGTTTTGACATTTCAACATTTCAGATGAATTCTACCCTAGTTTCAATCAGAGGCATATCACTGGAACTGCTCGTCTTGGAGTCTCTAATAACATAAACATGTCATTTAATGAGCTTGACTGTTGCATTTTGTTGCTGCTGGACCTTAGCAAAGCTTTCAACACTATAGATTACAAAATCATGACTTAAAGGCTTAAGCAGTGGGTGGGTGTCTTTGGGATTGCCCTGGACCGGTGTTCCTCTCTCTCTCTCTTACATAGGAGATTTTCTGTGTTCCTTGGTCCCTACAGGTCTTATACCACTTATGTGGTGTACCTCAGGGTTCTGTTTTGGGTCCTATATTTTTAGCGATATGTGATATGAAAGCAAAAATTATGGGACCAAAACAGAACCCTGAGGTACACCACAGAATTGGTTTATGTGGTATATAGTGGTATATAGTGGTGTATATATGTATATATGTACACAGTATATATGTCCCTTTCCTCATTTATACAGTCAAACTCAAAATATTTCTATTGTCTTTGATCAGACTATGAATTTTGACCACCATATTAAATCACTATCCCATGCATGTTTTATAGGACTGATAAACAAAGCTCAGGTGTGTTTGGTCACAACCTGAGCTGGAGATAATTTTTTTTCCTTTAACATTTTAGAAAATCATTTCTGAACTGTCTACAAATGGTCCAGAATGCTGGTTTTAGGCTGTTAACCGGATTTAAATTCCTCCATTTAAGAATTATGGAGGCCACTGGACTTTTGAGAACCTTTAACGCAGCTGAATTTTTTTAGTAACCTTCCCCCAATTTTGTATCTCAATACAGTCCTGTATCTGAGCTCTTCAGGCAGTTCCTCTGACCTCATGACTTGGTTTTTACCCTGCTATGCATTATCAGCTTTGAGACCTTATATAGATAGGTGTATTTTATGCCCGGTCAATTGAATTTACCACAAGTTGACTCCACTCAAGGTGCAGACACATCTTAAAGATGATAAAAAAGAAATGGGAGGCTTCTGAGCTAAATTTCAAATGTCATAGCAAAGGGTCTGAATAATTATGTCAGTGTGATATTTCAGGTTTTACTTTTTGATAAATTCACATAAAAATATATAAAATTCCATTTTTGCTTTGTCATTATGATGTATTAAGTGTCGATTGATGAAGGAAAACATGAATTTTAACAATTTTAGCATAAGGCTGTAACATAACAAAATGTGAGAAAGTTAAGGAATCTAAATACTTTTTGAATGCACTTAATATATACAGTTATAGTGTGTATATACATCATTCAGCTAAAACACTTAAACTGGTAACTGGTTTTAATGTTGTTTTAATGTGACAAGATTTGGCTAAATTTCATTTATATTCATGCTCTAAGTACATGTAGCAGATTCCCCCACTGTTGAAATGAAAAAAATCATCAAGGTGGAAAAAGAAATGTTTGCCAACATTGTGTTTATGACCAAAAGACTGAGAGAATATGCCTATTAGAACACCAAAGATGTGGCTTGACTGTGAGGGTACAGGACAGGCCACTAAGCTTGGAAAATCAATAGGCTTTTTCCTCCTGTCAGAACAATTTTACTCTGTAAATTTTATGTCAATTATACCTTTATTTATTCATTTTTTTAAATAATCCATCATAATGAGAATATCCCCAAACATCTGGTCCATGATGAAGGGTTACATTTATCCCTAATTTCTCTGGTTCGACACCAGAGACAGAATTCATTGTCATTTTAAGAACACAGGTCGAAATTCATGCTGAATAAAATGATTTCAGCTAAAACAAATGGTCCATATTTAGTCCTCAATACAATTAAAATGCTTAACGTAAACCCTGTAGTGCTTTGTTCTTCCCATTGAGCCCTGCAGAGCCAAAAAGCCTCTCATGCATCGTTTAATTTGTCATTTTACACTATTAAATTATAATCCACAATCATTTACATTAGAACGACACTGAAAATTAAGATGTCATATCAAAGGAACTTCTAATTAGTCAAAAATATAAAAGGTTTTGTGCATAGTACAGGTAATGTTACACTTCTAATAATCAGTTACAGCAGGAAACCTCCTTTGGAGTTAAATTGTCCGTGAATCCTAACTTATACTGCAGTATAGCTCATGTGTGCTTGGCTATCTATCTGTCTATCAGTCTGAATGAATGTTTTTCTGCCTCTCTGTTGCTTGTCTGTGTACAGGTGGTTCACATTCAGTCTCAGCAACGCTGCAATTATAGATGGGACTAATATTTAGAGGGTTTGGACTGAAAAACTCAATAATCGTCGAGTTTAACTATAAGAGTTATGTTCTAACCTACATTTTTGATAGAAAAATCAAATGCGTGAAACAAATTTATTTTTTCTGTAACTGTATTTATCTTTCTCATTTCTCATTTTTTCTGTTTGAAAATTCCTCATTCTGCATGTTGAAACTGTCCTTGTTTACTAGATCTCAGGTTTGCTAAGTTGTTGATTTTGCAGCAAAACAGGTAAGATGAGTTACATTTTTTAAGCCTCTCAAATCATTGCATTTTGAATTGTGCAGCACAGGTATGAATAAGTTATCCACTGCCTAAAACAGATGCATAAAACATTCAAAATTCATAAATTGAAGTAAACTTCATAAACTTTAAAACTGAGTAGATACTTTGGTTCAGCACTATTCACAGTGCACTAACGAAATGATTCATTACCAGCCTGTCACTTCTACAAAATGTGATTTCTGTGGAGGCCTTAGTTAATGTTGGATTGTTTACTCTTTATATGAACTATGAATCATATCAAACGACTCTAACAGGTTTATATCTCAGTCTGTCTTTCTTTTGTTACCTTCGATTATAGATAAAAATTATTCTAGTATCTCTGTTAAGTCAATATAATGTAAAATATTTCCAATGGATGCCTCCAGTGGCTACAAGAAATAAGAGATACAAAAACAACCAAGAGAAAATTATCTTTTTATTTATTATGAACTTTTTCTTCTCCTTTATTACTGTTAGGTATAAACTGTACCATTGCTAATTCACATATCTTTCTGGCTGCACCGGATACTACAGACGAAGATACAGTTATTGTCCCGTAAATAATGCAATGTTTCTGGGACTAATTTTAACCTTTTAACAGGGCACCAGCTGTGGATGTTCAAAGGTTTGTCACATAACTATAAATTTTGACATGATTATAAATTCTCAGTTCAAGCAAACTACTATAAGGATGTTGCACACATGCTGTGCAGACTGCCAGTATATATCAAAGGTGTTGTGCTTGTGAAAATGAATAAATGAATAGTTGTGTTATATTATCTCTGTAGTCCTCTCAGGGACTGTTTTCTGAAGGGAAATGGGACACGATTAAAGAGTTTTCTTGACTGCAAAGGAAAGAATCCATCGACTTAGCTGGAAATCCCACCCCAAAAACACGGCATTAAGGAAGTAGGACCTCTTCTTTGCAACTTAAATTTTTATTGCAAGAATTTTAATAAGCAGGTCGAGTCCTTTGACTGGTGAACAGAGTGATCTCTGCTAGTATTTGTTTTTATTTTCCTATTTCAGCTCCATACTGTTTAGCTTGGATATAAAATGATAAGGTGCCATTAAAACAGCTTAGATCACTTTCAGAAAAATTCTAGTAGCTCCGTATATACAAAACCAAACTTGACACTAAAGATATCCCACTTCCCATTGATACCCTCACAACCTTGACAGGATATTACATGCACCCACTGAAGCTCTGAACAGTTTTTAGAAAATGCTAATGGCCTGATAAAGTCACATGTTATGGTGATAGTTCTCTCACAGTTCATCTCTTTCCATCTTTCAAATATTGATTTATTTTATGCCTCAGTGCAAGGACTAAACTGTTCACATATAAGGTCTGAGGTAATGTCCACTGGCTTATGAATGAACTCATGTTTTCTTCACACTGCTGGAGAAATATGTGTATGCAAGACTTGGGAGAGAATGTACATTTTTGGTTTTGAATGCCCACAGTTTGTCTGTAGGACTTCAAGTGGTAAAACCAAATAGCAGACAGGTGTTTCTCTCAGGAGTAGGTGCAGACCAAAACAGAAGTAAAAGGAGAATGTATTCAGGAGAATCCTCAGGTTATCAGAAACACAACTCCATATGAAAGCTATTGTTGCTCTGGTGTCTATTGGACATGTAAATAGGCAGCTACGAGCTCAAAGTGGCCACAAGAATGGATCTGAAAAGTATGTATACGACTGAAATGCTGAACACTAATGCGAATGGGAAAGTGGTCTGAGACTTTTGGACCCAACTGTATATGCTCTAAAGTTAGGGCATCTTGGGCATAAAAGGAATTTATATATTGTCACGCTGCCTGACTATGACAGAGTGCAGCAGTTGTTTTCCATTTTATACAAAAAAATTCCAACATGCATCACATTCTTTCATATCCAGTCAAGTTACACTTTTTTATTTTTTCATGAGTTCCAGCACCCTGACAGGAACAGTATGCCCTAAATAAAGTGAGCATAGTCAAGCTTTGCAAGGAGCTACACACAACAACACAGCATCACAGTACTGTTTTTCTTTTTCTCCAGAACCCAATATCTGGATGCCCTCCAAAAACTGGATTCTCTATTTTTTTTAACATGTCCCTCTTTAGCTTTTTTGCACAATAATAAAGTGTCTTTTATTAAGTTTCTGGCAGTCTGAGCAAACATGCAGATGGATTGTAAATCATAAATGAGAGATTTTGGTTCTAAAAATGATCCCTAACAGCTGAGAGAATTAGCAGTTTGCATGTGTGTTTATATTCTCCACAGTGTTGACAGTAAACAGAGGGTTTCCTAAATCAGTCTAACGAGATTTTCTCCCATTGTATACTCCCCTGTCTGATTGGAGACGGGGATAATTGTCGCAGCCACAGAGTAGAGACGACGAGAATACAAATTGCTGCCAGCAGAGAGAGGGGAGTGGGAAATGATTGCTATCACTACAAGAGAGAAAATTACCATCTTAAGCAGAACTGATTGGTTCCCTTCTGAACGGAATGCTTCACCTCAATAATCAAATCACATCAACACTTAGACTTTAGAGATGATGATATCACATCAACAGAGCACAGCCCATACAGCCCTCACTATATGGAAATAACTCACCACCAACTAACCCAAAGAAATTAGGCTTTCCAGTTAATAGAGGCCCTTGTGAAATTAGATACAGTGAAGTTCTACTTTTCCCTTTTCCTAGAAAAATATTCTGCATTTCAGGCAATTGTGATATGCACTTTGGCTGTGATTCCCAGTTGGCTGAGATAGATTCTACTGCGATATGTGGGGGAAAACTATTCATATTCACACATGCATTGCAAGGGTACTTTCAGCAAAATGGCAAAGTCACTCAACTGCAGTACTGCAAGACTTTTAGATACAATACTGAAGTACAAAAACTCCCCAGTGAATTTTATTAATGACTTTCTGACTGATCAGTGTGTCTGGATATTCTTTCTCTGATTCCTTTGGACATGGTGAGGCTTAATTACACATAGCGGTAAGGTATATGACATTGATTTATAGAGTTTATACCCAAGGCAAAGTGAAATCCAATGTCTTTCTTGAAGATGGAATTTGCTAAAATTCAAAATCCATACTTATTTCAAAGAATAGACTATTATTTCAGGGCAAAAATACCACTAAGAGATACCAAACCACACACAGATATGA